>CM076598.1:12155000-13405000 GCA_038502835.1 Octonoba sinensis | reverse complement strand
TAATTACCCTAACATGGAAAAACCTAACATAAAAAACCTACCTAGTAAAATATCCTAACATGTAAAAACCTAAATTGTAAAATACCCTAACAATATAAAAAAAAGTGAAAAAGTGGGCGAAAATGCAAAAAACGTAAAAGTTCAGGTAATTAGCTCCGTGTCTTCTTCTTGATCATCATTGAGTTTCTAACAAAAAGTACAAATAATCAATATCGAAATAATAGGCTGCTTAAAGGCAGTTCTTAGGGTTAAGATAAAATTAATACTCAATCATAGTCAATACTTCGCATTTTTAATACAATACTTTATAAAAAAAAATAGTAATAACTGAATAAATCATTTAATAGATTAAAAATTAAATTTAGAATGTCTGAAATATAGGTACACAAATTTAGCATTAAAATATCTGAATAATGTTGAAATACAAAAATTTTAATAACAGATTTTTGGGCAAGTTATATCAGTCAGCAAGCATACATATTACTTATACATGAGCACTTAGAGAAATACTCGTATGTTTGCATTCAAAGGAAATTAACACAATAAAACAGATTACACAAGTGCAAATAGTTCAGTTTTTATTTTAAAACTTCTTTAATGTAAAAATTATTTTCCGGATATGCAAGGGAAGAAAAAAAAAGGAATGGTTGGCACTTACGTTATATGCTGGTCAGCAAATGCAAAGTTTTTAAAATATGGAAGTATCAATTACAACCTTGCATGTTCCGTAAAGTACAAAAGATATTGCAAATATGCAAATTATGCTAATTTTAGATTATAATAATTTTTCACATAATTTTAAAAATTATTAGAATATTATTTCTGTTTTGAACAACTGATTTAATAAATTATTATTTAATAGAGTAAAATGCTTTATATCATAAAATTCATCTAGTTATGCCCGAAAAGATTGAAATTTTATAGCTACTTTAATTTAAGTAAACTTATGTTTTTATATTTAACGACGGAATTCAATATTCAATTTCATATTGCATATTGCATGTTCGGTTTATTTGAAAAAAAATAATAAATAAAAGATTATTTGAATATATTCTTAATTATTAATGAAAACAAATATTACTACATATTGCTTAGTCCACAGACAAGAAAAGTTTGTTAATTTATTATTGTTAATGGATTCAAGTTCTTCCAGTCAATTCTACTTACATGAAACACAAAAAAAAATTATAAATATAGAAGAAATGATGAGAAACTGTTTCTGAAATTCACAAGCAAAACACGTACAAAAGATATTAGCTAAGAATTAGGCAATGGAATTTGATTAAATAACGATTATTTGCATAAAAAGTAAAATGATATTTCTTACTTTCAAAGTTACTGTAGAATTCCTTCATTTTCAATTCTTCCAGCTTTTTCTTGACCGAACTCCATTATTTTCAACCAAAACAAAACTTCCACCAGCCGCGGAATAAGAATGAGACGTTTAGGTTAGTTAGTACGCATTTCTTCAAAATCACCGGCGTATTCTTGCGCGCGACTTAACACATTTGCTCAAGATATAGTTCGTAATTTCGAAGAGTGAAAACTTGTATGTTCTGCACGTTAAAAGGTTCATAATAGTATACTCATTCACTAAATAATTTCTTTTGCTATTTTTAATATGCGATTAGAATAACAAGTGATTATATTTATATCTACCCACAAGCTCATTCTTAAATCAGAATCATCACTTGTATTTGAACGCTTAATGTTCTCGTTTTTGAGTTTATTTTACTTAGAAAAAAACAAGTACATGGAAGTACTTATTTTTAAGTAGATTTTTTTAAACAGTGCGCTCATCAAATCCATTATGCTGAGGCGATAGATGCATTTGCAGAAAAAAAAAGCACGCAGAGTGAAATTTTAACTACAGTATTTAATAATATTATAATTTGTAAAAGTGTACTTGTAAATTTTTTAATCTCATCAAAAACATAAATGTAAAAAAAGGGCCAAGTTCGATAGAGCAAACAACCTTCGGATTAGTCAGTGTCAGAGATAAAAGAATTGATATCTAACGAGTTCTAAGTTCCATAGCAGATCCTTTAATCATAGCTGTAAGAATGTACAATGTTCTCTAATTTATTTAAAAACAATGTTTTTTTTTTTTACTTCGGATTTTTAACTTGGCAAGTTTTAATTAAGGTAACTTACATTCAAAAATCTAACTCATCCAATTAGAAGTTTTTAATAGTTAGTAAAATCATGTGGCAAGCTTAAGAGTTAATTTCTAATTGTCTTCTTATATCGTCTTCTTGAACGAATTTATCTTAACTAAAACTTCTCAAGTTAGAAATTCGTTTAAAAGAAATTAATTTTTTAAAAATAAATTAGAGAACATTGTGCACTCTTAAGGCTATGGTTAAAAGATTTGCTATGGAACTTGGCACCAGTTTGCTATCAATTCTTTTATCGCTGACACCGACTACTCCGAAGGCCGTTTGTTCTATCGAACTTTTCCCTTTTTCACATTATTGTTTTCGTTGGGATATCATTAATTTTTGAAACGCTAAATTTGTATTTTTAATTGTATTTTCGACGTTAAGTTATACTAAGTTAAACTAAGCTAAATTATCGTTATTACTTATTTATTTTATTTTATTAATTAATTGATTAATTTGTTTCTTTATTTATTTTTTTTTTTTTTTTCATTTTGCCGTTAATAATTCTGTAAGCCCAACTTCAATTATTTATCTTTTAAAAAGTTGTATTAATAAAGCTCATTTATTTTCTGTATTAATAAAACTAGACTGTATTCCTTGTACTAAACTTGAGTTTAGCCTTAAGGCAAAAAATTAAAGCGGAAAGGGAATCTCAGTGAATCAATTATTTTCCTTCACGCGCGAGAGAGCATTGTTTATGTATTCCTCCTTAAGGGGGAGGGGGTTTTAATTGCAACTTTTGATACGTAATTTTACTGCTTGGCCAAAAGTGTACATTCAGGATTTTTCAGCATGTATATATATATATATATATATATATATTGTCTTTAAACCCTATCCTTCCTACTTCAGTGTTTATATTAAAAAATACGCGTGTGACTTGATAGAGAAATTTAAAAGGAGGATTGGAGGGGGGCGGCATTTTTCTGCTTTGCCCCGCCTCGCAAAAATTGAAGATCCGGTACTGGGAGAGCCTCTATATGCATCAATGCCTAAATATTTTATTGATCTTTCTAAGTGTATGAAACCTAAGATTAGTAAAGCGACAAAATTCGCGAATGGAATTTCACCACTTTCGATCATCCCCTCTCAGATCTGAACATACCTGCAGCTAACATGAAATAAAAAAACTGTATACAATAAATTGTTATGTTCAATTATGACCTTTTAATGAGTTACAAATTTATACTTTTCAATATCATTTCTTTTATTTAAATATTTAGTTTGTCATTTTCAATGGTTATACGAAGAATTATTTGTATTTACAAAGTTACAAATATAAAGAACTTTACGCCAATGCATAGGCATTCGAAAAGAAAGGGGTTCTTTGAAAAGCACGGTTCACCGATTCCAGACCGGGGAGAAAATGAGCGGGAATCTTAACAATGGCTCTTCACTACCAAATCGGAAACTCAGCGCTGACAAAATCTCCAAAATAGTGGCAAGAATGTGGGAGTGTCTTATTCAATCTCTGCGCTGGTAATTGGCCTATTCTTGTGATGGACAGCGTCAATCACTATGTCTCTCAATGGACAGTTATAAATCTTTCGAAGGGGATCCGCGACACCCCTGCTGGTAGTTGCGGTCGGACGTGGGCACAGCTTAGACCATATAGTAACTAGACGAGCCCTGCCATTCACTCGCCATTGTTAGTTCCTAAGCAGGAATAGTGGGGACCAGTTTGAATGACAGGGGGCGGAGATCAAAGATTTTCACCGCCGGTGACCACGTGGGTCAGTCTTCTCAATTTCTGAACTTGCTTCTGATCTGTAAAAGAGCCGGGTCTGAGATTGTTTTCAGGCAAACGATCAAGACCCATCCTATGCACAAACCTAATTTATTAAATATAACAGCAATATTAACAATGAGAAGCGTAAACTTTAATTTTATTTTTAAATCTCTGTCTGGAGTATCTTATTCTTGATTATGAAGAACAAGAAAATCATATATATAACTACAGCAATTGTTGAAAAATACTTATTTTTTTTTTTTTTTTTTTTTTTTTTTTTTTTTTTTTTTTTTTTTTTTTTTTTTTTTTTTTTTTTTTTTTTTTTTTTTTTTTTTTTTTTTTTTTTTTTTTTTTTTTTTTTTTTTTTTTTTTTTTTTTTTTTTTTTTTTTTTTTTTTTTTTTTTTTTTTTTTTTTTTTTTTTTTTTTTTTTTTTTTTTTTTTTTTTTTTTTTTTTTTTTTTTTTTTTTTTTTTTTTTTTTTTTTTTTTTTTTTTTTTTTTTTTTTTTTTTTTTTTTTTTTTTTTTTTTTTTTTTTTTTTTTTTTTTTTTTTTTTTTTTTTTTTTTTTTTTTTTTTTTTTTTTTTTTTTTTTTTTTTTTTTTTTTTTTTTTTTTTTTTTTTTTTTTTTTTTTTTTTTTTTTTTTTTTTTTTTTTTTTTTTTTTTTTTTTTTTTTTTTTGAAGCTTCAGAATTTACTGCTTCCGCTGTATCCTTTTTTGCAGATTTCAGAAGACTTTCACTAGAAACCTGTTCGTAACAGGATTTCGAGTTTTTACTTTTTAAGACGACCAAACTTTCCAACATTTTGTTTGACATTGATGCTCTAAAGTTTGTACATTTTTTTTTTACTAAACTAAACACTCTTTCGCACTCTGCATTTGAGTGCGGAATTGTCAATATACAAAGCATCACTTTTGCTATGTTTTGATACTTAGGCATACAATCAGCACTTTGCAATTTACTAATTTCTACCCACTGCTTATCAATGGGCTTATCCTTTTCATTTAAGATGGTGGAGATGTCCTCCAGTTGCAAATTGCAAAACTCTTTCTCCAGAACATCCAGTGCCTCTGCTTCACTTTTAAAATTCTCATTAAACTTCAGAAACACTGGAAACAATTTCACAAAATATGAAACGCTTTTAAAGCTTGCAGTTTCAATTTTTTGAATATCTGCCACTTCAGCATGGAACAGCATTTCATTTTTCAAGGGAAATTTTTTTATGATATAATCACATGTTTTCACAAAGTACTTAATGACAGATGAATAAAATACATTCTGATCTTCCTTTGAAAGTTCAGAAATAACAGCAGAAGCAGCTGCACCAATAACTATGCCTTTGTAATCCTTGTGGGATGATGAGAGACAAAAATCAACTTCAGTCAGTGATTCCTTTTCTTTTACAGTAGCAGGTTTCACAAATTTTGAAAATAGTTCTTTCAAGAGTTGCATAAGAATCTGGCGCAGTTTATGTATTAGTGGTGATGCAGATTGCAAAAGAACATTTTTACTTTCAAAAATAGGAATAGTATGTAACAAAAACAAACTAAATGCTTTATTCAAAGGAGAAGACAAACATAAATATATTTTCTTCTTCTGTTAATGTTGCAGTGCAAGTCTTCTGTTTTTTAAAACAAACTACTTCAGAAGAAATATTTTTCCTTTTTGTACCTGTTTTAGCATTTTTTGTAGCTGCTGAAGTTGAAGGCTTTTCATCAGTTTTTGTAAGATTAGAATTAATTTTGGGAATTGTATAATTGTCCAAATTTCCTGAAAAAGCTACATTTTTTTTCTTAGCTTCTTCTTTAAATAAACTGGTGAGAGGATTCCACTGTTCAACAAGCCTTGAAAGGCTACGACCAAGAGAAAGCCAGCTAGTTGAAACATGCTTCAAAATTCGATGTGTTTCTGTGCCAAACAAGCATTGAAATTTTTTCAATGTATCTTTTCTCTTGGCACTTTTATTTAAAAAATGAAATATGTCATCTATTTTTGCAGGTAATTCTCCAGCACCCTTTTCAGATGCTAAATTGATTAAATGACAACAACATCCTACTGCAATTAAATTATGTTGTTTCTCCTTCAAAAATGAAAATACACCATTTTTTTCCCCAAGCATTACAGCCGCATTGTCGGCTCCAAAAGCTATGCAGTGCTCAAATGGAATTTTAAGCCTATCAAACTCCTTTAAAATTAATTGGCTGATATTCATGCCAGTGGAAATCACCTATCAAATTTGGGATTGACAGCAACGTGGAGCGCACACAGGCTTCTTGTACATCAAGAAAATTGACAACAATAGGATATTATTTCGACTCGCTGTCATTAGATCCATCGCACACAACAGCAAAAGGTCCGGTCTGCAAGGTCTTAATGATATCTGATGTTTTGTTTGCGGCCATTTCCTTTATTAAAGCTGACATCTTCGTTCTAGCCGAACCATATTTTTTTGCTATCTCACTTTTTGGAACCATTTTCCTAAAAAGTGGACCGGCATGCTCAGCAGCTGAAATGGAAACCTTATGCTCCACGAGAAATGAAGTAAAAAACATTTCAGCTCGCATAACGTCAGTTTTTATGTCACTTATGTATAAAGATATAAAATATATCAAGCTTTTTACTCTAATCGGAGGAATCGACATTGCTTTTATGTTTACTGTTCGTTACATGTCTCGTAACGTCCGATCTGCCACCATGGGATATACCAAAGTCGGATCTGCATACAGCGCAAAAAGCATACTTTTCTCCTTTCGTCGATTTTTTTATGCACGGAAATTCTTTAGTGTACAATTCTTTAAAAGTTTGAAAATAAATACTCGCCGCCATTGCTGTTACTCCAGAGGCGTGACTTCAAAATTCAATTCACCGTGGAACATATGCAGTAGATTTTGAGAACGGTCGACGTTAGTTGACTAGCGTCTAGCTGTAGCAGATCACGAAACGCGGGAAGTCATTTCTGCGCATGCGTGACTTCAAGCTGCTGGCAAAGTTGAATCCGCTGAATCAGGATTGGTCAGGTTAGGTCACATGATATTGTTTACGATTTTAGTTTCAACACTTGTATGCTAGCGGATTCTTAGCGCATTGTTTTAATTTAAATGATGTCTGACGACGACGATTTTGTAAACAAACAGCCCTTTTCAGGGCTACTGTTACAAATGCAATCCCAGAATAAATTTATGGGAATGTTGACGCCATAACAAGAGTTCCAGACGGGCTTTGACCTTCGATTGGCGCCTGGGAGCAGATGGTTTTTTTTTGTTTTTGTTAAGTGTTCAACTTCTGATGTGTGCTTCAGAATAAATATTATATTCGAACGGAACGGATGTCTTGTCTGTTTTTCCCCATACACCACGCATCGGGTAGATGCAGCCTGCATTTTTTGATCTAAGAAATTTTACTTAGAATATGTGTTGTGTTCTCAACATAATGGTACCCTCGGCGGGACTTGGTGTATTGGATTTGATTTAATAAGTTGCTTAGAGCTTTGAAGTAATTATTTTTAGAACTGATTGTAAATTGTGAACATTTGGAAATTTCAATATGGAGCTGAATTCTTTGAAATTGAAACGTAAAGGATTGAGAACCGCTTTCACACTCTGTGCTAAGAAGATTGAAGCGGTGTTGTTGAAGGAGGCCAGCGAGCCTACTTCGTGTTTGGTCCAGAAGGCGCAAATAATGGATAAATTTCAACGCCTGGACGAGTGTCAAACTGAAATCTTTGAACTGTTGTTAGCGCACGAAGATGGCGAAAGCCAATTTGAGAAAGATTTGGAAGAAGCGGAGGAGTATAGAGACACATACTTTATACTCAAATTGATGCCCGAGTGCAACCGGCTATTGAACCAGGATGTGCACCTTTACGAAAGTTTAAATTGCCAACAATTGAACTAAAGAAATTTAATGGTGAACCAAAAGATTTTTTGGCATTTTGGAGTCAATTTAAGAAAATTCATGAAGATGACTCCATTGCTGACGAAGACAAATTTCAGTATCTTTTGCAATCAGTGGAAGCGAAATCGAAAGCGGAGCGTTTGGTTCTAAGTTTTCCAGCTACGGCGGCGAACTACCCGAAAGTTATAGAACAATTGAAAGATCGCTTTGGTAGGGATGATTTGCTAGTGCAAATATACGTGCGAGATATGCTAAATCTCGTAATGAAAAATGCCACGAAAGGACGAGTCAAGACTGACTTAACGTCACTTTATGATGAATTGGAGGGGAAGCTGAGAGCGTTAGAGAGCCTGGGACGAACTCAAGAAAAATATGGTGATTTCCTCATTCCACTGGTAGAAAGTTATCTTCCCGAGGATGTGTTACTCGCTTGGGAACGGAGTAGAAATCAAGAATGTTCAGACACCAAGAACTCTCGTTCCTTGGAACATTTAATGAATTTTATTCGCAAAGAAGTGCAAGGTGAAGAGATGATGTTGCTTGCACGAAGTGGATTTACGCCAAAAGAATCCCACTTTAATTTTAAAAAGGATAGTCCTCTTGTTAATAAGGAAAATCGGGATTTTGCTACTGCTTCTGCCCTCATTAGCCTTGATCCAGGTAAGCGATTTCAGAACTGTATATTTTGTGAAAGAAACCATCCTAGTGAAAAGTGCTTTGCTGCTAGGAAAATGTCATTAGATGATAAACGTAAGGTTTTAATTTAGAAAGGTGCATGTTTTTCTTGCCTGAAAAAGGCTAGTCATTTAAGTAAAGTCTGTAATTTTAAACATAAGTTAAATTGTTCACTGTGTAATAATAATTCTCATTTTGAAATAATGTGTCCGAAACAAGAAAAAGAGATTATTTGTAAAGCAGAAGATTCCCTCTCTAATTGCTGCAGAAGCGAATGTGTGTTTTTACAAACACTTTGTGTTGTCTTTCGGTGTCAAGGTCACGAGAAAAGGATCCGAGCGCTGTACGATTCCGCTAGCCAGAGCAGTTACATCAGCGAAAGGCTAATAAATCTATTGAACTTATCTCCTGTTAGAAGTGAAACAGTGATTCATGCGCTGTTTGGGGGGGAGGAAACGAAACCGAAGGAACATGGAGTATTTGCTATTGAAGTGAGCGATTTAAATAGGACTTATTCTTGTTGTTTTGAAGTTCTTTCAGAAAGAAAAATATGCGGATTCATTCCTAAAATAGATGATAAGAAAGTTTTGATTGATTTAAAGAAAAGAAAAATAACTTTGTCAGATTCTTTTTGGGATTCAACGGAAATCGATCTTTTAATTGGGGCTGATGTAATTGGAAAATTATTAACAGAAAATGTAGTAGAATTGGATTCCGGCCTAACAGCCGTCGAAAGTAAGTTGGGTTGGACGGTAATAGGAAAACAAAATTTTCGCGGAAAGAATAATTTTATGACAACTGTGTCTATGCATGTGGGGAAAATTCCTTTACATGAATTATGGGAACTTGAGGTTTTAGGGATATCTGACCCGACTGGGACAGATAAAAATAAGGATTATTTAAATGATTATAAAGAAAAAATGAAAATTCTTCCTAGTGGGAGATACGAAGTTGAGCTTCCATGGAGATATGATTCCATGAATTTGCATGATAATATGGAATTGACTTGGAAGAGACATGAAAAAATGATTAATAAGTTAAAGTGTGGTAATTATTTTGATGATTATGAGAAGGTATTCACAGAATGGGAAGAAATGGGTGTAGTTGAAAAAGTGCCAAAAAACGAATTGAGTAATAAATGCCATTATTTACCACATAGACCGGTATTGAAATTAAATAGCGAAACAACGAAAATTCGACCAGTATTTGACGCTTCTGCCTCTCAGAGAGGGAAACTCTCTTTAAATGAATGTTTGTATAAAGGAATTAATTTACTAGAGATGATTCCCGATATTCTTGATCGTTTTAGAGCTTTTCCAATCGGTATAAGTGCTGATATTGAAAAGGCATTTTTGATGCTGTCTGTTGCTCCTAAAGACAGAGATTTTCTAAGATTCTTTTTCCCAAGCTCAGGAGGGCAAGAAATTTATAGACATTGTCGTGGTGGTGTTTGGAGTTTGTTCAAGCCCTTACCTTCTGAATGCATCTTTAATGCATCTTTTAGAGAATTGCCCTGCGGAATGTAATGAAATTGCTCAAAAATTAAAAGGTTCTTTCTATGTTGATAATCTGGTATCTGGAGTTTTTAATGTTAATGAGTTAGAGCAATTTATTTCACAAGCAAGACATATTATGTCCAAAGGTTGTTTTAGTTTGCGTGGTTTTGAGAGCAATGTTGAAATGTTGACAAACATTGCGGTAATACTTCCGTCTTAGGGATAATATGGGATTTGGATAATGATATTTTGAGTTGTTGTATAGATTTAGAACCGGTAATATGTGAATTGAAAATAACAAAAAGAGTAATTCTGTCTATTGTACAACGAATTTTTGATCCTATTGGATTATTAGCTCCAACAACATTGCTCCCGAAGCTACTATTACAAAATTTGTGGATGTCTTGGGATTCGGAGTTACCCCCTAATATAACAAGTGAATTTTTGAAATGGTATAGCGACATTTTTGTATTTAAAGATGTTACTTTGCCTCGTTACATGTATATAAATTCATCTTCTGAACTGCATATTTTTGTGGATGCTTGCAAAGGGGCATACGCTGCGTGTGTCTTTGTCAGATCAATAATTGATGACGAAGTAAAGGTCGTTCTCGTTAGAGCAAAAGCTAGGGTAACTCCACTCAAAACTCTCAGTATTCCACGTTTAGAGTTGATGGCCTGTAACATTGGTGCTAGACTTCTGAATTCTATTATGAAAGCTCTTGATTTCTCGGAACATAAGGTCACTTTTTGGTCTGACTCTACTACAGCCCTTTGGTGGATAAAGGAGTCGGGAAATTGGTCAGTTTTTGTGACCAACAGGGATAAGGAAATACGAAATTTGACCAAAACTGAATCATGGAAACATATTCCTGGGAATATGAATATTGCAGATCTATTGTCACGTGGATGTTCCCCTCAAAAAATGCTTAATTCTAGATGGTGGGAGGGGCCTTCTTGGCTCAGAGAAAATCCTGAGAATTGGCCGACTGGCGAAATTTGTGGTCAGCCTGCCGATGTAGACTTAGAGAGGAAAAGGACTAAAGTTGTGAATGTTGATCTGGCAAAGGACAAACCCGTTTGGATTTTAAACAATTTTTCTAGTTATGATAAAATAAAAGTGTTTGCATGGGTTTTAAGATTGTAAATAATAGTAGAAAATCTTGTGTTATATGTACAAATGTGAAACTTTCTTTGTCTGAAATTGTAAATGCAGAAAAATATCTGACTAGAGTAGCTCAAATGTGTTTTTTGCCTGAGCCAAAGCTTTTAAAATTTGTTACATTCAAAGATGATGATGATATTTTAAGAGTGCAAACTAAGATAACTAATCGAGCTGATGAGAAGCCATTTTTGTATCCTGTACTATTGCCAGATAAATGTCAATTTACTAAATTATTGATCCGTTCTGTACATGTAAAAAATCATCATGCTGGAACTCAAATGATGCAAACCCTAATCCGAGAAGACTTTTGGATAATTAAGGCCAGAAAAAATATTAAGAACGTCGTGTATAATTGTGTGACATGTAAGAGATTTAAAGCTAGAGCCATGAATAGTGAACCAATACCTTTACCACCAGACCGAGTATCAGATTGCGTAGCTTTTGAAATTTTGGGATTGGATTTGGCGGGGCCTTTAATTCTTAAAACAGGGGAGAAGGTGTGGATTGCACTATTAACTTGTGCAGTCTTCCGCGCCATACATCTTGAATTGGTTAATTCTTTAACTACAGATGCCTTTTTGTTGGCTCTTCGGCGTTTTATTGCCAGGCGTGGAAGACCCTCCATCATTTACTGTGATAACGGAACAAATTTCAGGGGAGCTTTTAATGATTTTTCAAGTCTAGATTGGGATAGTATTACAAAAGAAACTCCAATGCGCAAAATATGTTGGAAATTTATCCCACCCACCGCAGCCTGGTGGGGAGGCTGGTGGGAAAGGTTGGTTCGCATAATCAAGGAATTGTTAAGACGTACTCTTGGTAAGTCTGTATTAACTCAAGAAGAATTAAGTACTGTAATTTGTGATTGTGAGAATGTAATTAATAGCAGACCGTTAACCTATGTTTCAGAGAATCCACAGGAATTGGTTCCTCTTACACCCACTATGTTTCTAATAGAAAATCACTGTTCCGGGGTAATAGATATTGATGAAATAGATTCTCAGAAGTTATCAAAAAGAATGAAGTATCGAAACAAACTTTTTAATGAGCTGAGGAAACGGTTCAGAAAAGAATACCTAGGCGAACTTCGCGTGAGCCGAGAATTAATGAAATAGTGTTAATTGGGGATGATAGTAAAAACGGTTGTTTTGGCCGATAGGAAGAATAATTGAGCTGATCCTAGGAAGGGATGGGAAAATTCGAACTGTAAAACTCAAAATGCAGAATGGAACAGTGCTTCGACCGGTACAACGAATTTACCCGTTAGAAATTCAACCAAGTGAAACTTGTGTTATTGAGGACAAAGTGGTGAAGGAGGAATCTGATCCTGAGGGAGCCTCTGATGTTAAGATTTCAGATGATGTAATATTAAAAAGATTTACCTCTTCTGGAAGGTGCGTTAAGGCACCGAAAAGATTAGGTTTATTTAATTATGAGTGTTGTGAATTTGAGACTCTCCCCAAGTCTCAAAGGGGGGAGGATTTTACAAATGCAATCCCAGAATAAATTTATGGGAATGCTGACGCCATAAGAAGAGTTCCAGACGGGCTTTGACCTTCGATTGGCGCCTGGGAGCAGATGGTTTTTTTTTCTTTTTTGTTTTTGTTAAGTGTTCAACTTGTGATGTGTGCTTCAGAATAAATATTATATTCGAACGGAACGGATGTCTTGTCTGTTTTTCCCCATACACCACACATCGGGTAGATGCAGCCTGCATTTTTTGATCTAAGAAATTTTACTTAGAATATGTGTTGTGTTCTCAACAGCTACAAAACAAACAGCCCTTTTCAGGGCTACAAAACAAACAGCCCTTCTCAGGGCTGCAAAACAAGCAGTCCGTTTCAGGGCTACAAACGTGAAGGAAGTCTCTTCTGTGTAGAGGAAAAGATCCTTTGAGAATTCTGACATGGAGGACTAACAGTTTGCTTGTCCTGATTGTGACAAAAGTTATTTGCACCATCGAACTCTGCGACAACATATCAAAAAATGTCATCCTTTAAAATTGGACGCAATAAAACCTCCTGGAAGAGCAGAGAAAACTTGTAATTTTAGCTGTAGTAACTGTGGAAGAAATTTCAATAAGAAACCTCACTATGATCTCCACATGCGGAAAAACCAATTTCCACTCTGTTGTAAACACAGTATATAAGAAAACTGTGCAGTGCTCATTGTGCAAAACTGCTGTGGAAAAAAAAGATTTTTCTTTGCATTGTGAATTGATGCATGATATTTCTGTCTGCACTGAGGAATTGAACTTTTCTACACATGAAGAATTTTCTTCGTGGAAAGATAACATGGAAAAAACAACAAATGCCAGTTTCATAAAGGTGCGTGGTGAAAGAACAAATAAGGACGGCATAAAAGAAATCTCTTTCATTTGCCATCGTTCTGGGTTTTATAACTCTGCAAGCAAAGGTCAAAGACACTTGAAAATTCAGGGCAGCTGCAAAGTAAATGGTTACTGCCCTGCTGTTATAGAACTGTCCCATAAGAGTGACAATACAGATTATAAAGCAAAATTTATAAAAACTCATGTAGGACATGACAATAATATTGGTCATTTAAAATTATCGTCGGAAGAGAGACATGCATTGGCAATCAAAATAGCATAAAAAATTCCCTTCGATGCTATTTTAGATGACATCCGAAATTCAATCACGACCGATAAGTTGGAGAGATTACACTTCTTGACGAAAAAAGACCTACATAACATTGAACAAAGTTTCAATATTGGTCCTACTGCTGTACACCATAAAGACGACGTAATTAGCGTAGATTCTTGGGTGAATCAAAATCAAAGTGTATTTATTCTACAAACCCCAAAATGAAGTGTTGAAGGACTGCTCCAACTTACATAAAGAGGACTTCATATTAATGATTATGAATGAAGCGCAATGCGAATTGTTAAAAAAGTTTGGCTCCGACTGCATCTGCATCAATGAGCCACATGGCACTAACAGTTATGATTTTCAATTGACCACATTGTTAGTGCTAGATGACATGAGACAGGGGTTTCCATGTGCTTTCATGATCTCAAACAGAACTGATGCAAGCGTTTTAAAGATTTTCTTTGAAAAAATCAAAGAAAAAAGTGGAATGATTTCGCCACGCGTCTTTATGTCCGACATGGCAGAAAACTTCTACAATGCATGGCTTTCTGTCATGAGTCCCGCAACTATGCGATTATTCTGCTCGTGGCATGTTGATAGAGCGGCGGATGAATTTTAAAAAAATTAAATCTCCAGTGAAACAAGCTGAGAGGTATAAACTCTTGAGAACATTGCTCGAAGAAAGAGACCCAGATGCTTTTGCAGTAATGCTAAAGACTAGTTTAGAAAACTTGAAGAATGATCCAGAAACAAGTGACTTTGGAAACTATTTTGAAGGACATTATGCGTGCAATGTTAAATCATGGGCATATTGCTTTCGCTTGCATGCAGGCTTAAACACAAATATGCATATTGAGCGGATGCACAAATCCCTAAACTACATATACCTTAAAGGAAAAAATGTTAAAAGGCTTGATAAAGCTATCAATGCAATGATGACCTTTGTGAGAGACAAGCTTATTGACAGATTAATTATTTTGCACAAAGGAAAACTAAGTAGTAAGCTTAAGGATGTGCGTAATAGGCATAAAGCAGGTACTGATCTTGAAATGCCTATATTAAAAGCTGAAACAGGATGGCATATACAATCTGCAACAACACATGAATCCTATTTTGTGTCTGAAAATATCAAGGAATGCAATTGCCAAATAATCTGCACCGAATGCAAAGCATGTTTGCACAAGTATTCTTGCTCTTGTGCAGATTCATCGATAAAGTGGAATATGTGTAAACATATACATTATCTATGCAGATTCATTGAAGAAAAGGGGGAAAATGATGATCTTAGCAAGATAGAAAACGAAGGAAATTTGTGCATTTTAGAATCAAATGAAACTGAAATAATACTTGATCAGATTCAAACTGATAATATTCATTTTGAACGTGAAAATTCCTCATCAAGTAGTCTAGAAGACAGAAAAAATATGATGAGAATTAATATTTTAGGTCTAATTGGTAGCTTAGAATCACCGGAGGAAACTGAAGCAATGGAAAAAATTTTAGCTCCAGATAAGCCCACTTTAGAAGCCATTAAAAATAGAAATAAAAATTCTTCAAAGTATATGTTCAACCCCCCGTCAAGCAATTCTCCTAGCAATAAAAATATCGTACCACAGAGGCGCTTATTTTCTACCGAAAGAAACAAAAACAAAATTGGTAAAAATTCTATAACGAAGCCTACTTCACATGAGTCGCAGGCTATTGCAGTGTCTCTTATGCTGGGCCGTGGTAGCCTAGTGGTTAGCACATCGGACTTCCACATGGAAGGTCGCGCGTTCGATACCCACTGAAGACCACCATGTATTCTTGGGGATATGTGCATGTAAAATCCGTAGACCCCACTACCTCTCCCCGTGCGTAAGCAATCCTAAGGCCTCGGCTAACAGGTAGGGGTCTGGTGGAGAAAAGTGTCTCTTATGCTGGATAGCAAGTGCAAAAAAAATATTTGAAAAATTTTCATGCACTAAATTAGTGATGTCATTACTTTTTGCTTTCCTTCTGTAACTGTATGATATGTGATGTGCATTTTTAAAAGCAAATGAGAATATTTTAAAATACAAATGCCAATGAGGTTTTTTTTTTTTTAAATATTTATTGGTACTTAATGAAATTGAATTGCAGGTTTGGAATTTCAAAAGTAATGTTATAAATAGTATTTCAAGTTTCTGGAACTTTAGTTAGCTTTTTGAAATAATGATGTTATTTCCACGTTAAAAATTTTCAGTTTAAAATTTAATTAATTGTTGCGCTATGTTAATTAAGATTTCATTGTTACCAATATGATTTTTTAATGCAAAATGTGAGAATAAAAATATGTTGATTTTATTGTAACAGAATTTGTGTTTATAATTTAGTTCTTGCAGATGATATATTATAACAATGATGCTATGCTTCCCATGTACACAGTTTAGGAAACTATTTCACAGACTTAACACAAGTAATATTTATTTTGAAATCCTAATTGAAACTTTACTTTCAAAATGAAAATTGTGAAATGATGCCTTTTTAAATATAGATTTAAGAATTTAAAGATTTGAGACACACTAATCATTTGCTAAACATCAATTTGGATTGCTTAAATTATTATTTCACATTAAGAAAAGTGTAATTGTACAGTAGGCATTTAATTTAGTCACTAAGTTCATCTTCTATTTATTTCATTGATCTTGTTAATTTCTTCAAATGATTATTTTAATTAAATTTGTTTGTTTTCATATAATTTATTTAGTTAATTCCTTTTGAATTTATATGAATTTCATACAAAAATTTATTTTTATGATTCTTTATTCAAAAAAAAAAAAAAAGATTTTTTATGTAACAAAAAAAGTTTTAATTAGAAACATGGAAGAATTTATCTGCTGAACTATGGCACCAAATCAATCACTGGTTAAAGTAATTGAAAACATATAAAGTAAAATATGGTTTATGGAGCATTCACATTAGTTTAAGTATTTAAAAGCATTGCTTTTTCGTTTTACTAGAAAGCTGAAGCAATAAATAATATTGTAAATTACTTTTCATCTTGTTCTTGAGAATGCTTTTAAATTATAACTTGTAATTATTTTCTGTACAATCAACAATAGTAGATTCTTAAAATTTCTATTAGTTATTAAAGGACAGCAAGTAATAAACTCATCCCTTAATCTCCACTCTTAAATTATATTGCATAATGGCACTTTATTTTTTATAATGCCTAATCAGCATCTTGGAACTACTTTATTTTAATACACTTGTTTAGAAAATATTAACATATTTTTTAAAAATTAAAAGTAAGAAATATTTTTTGTAACTAAAGAAAAAAATTTGATTAGTAGGGGGGAGTATAGATGTAAAATACCCGGGTGCTTATAATTTGGGGTAAACATCCATAATTCATAAATACCTGGGTATTCATGAATTTTCTGAAAATTCAACAGCTGTGTTTTATTGTTTAGTTTTGAATAATTATGTATACTTTTGACACAAATGACTTTTGTATACATTGACAAGAACCAAATTGTTGTTTACTAAAAAGAAAAAACATTCGATTGACCATATAAATTATTATTGAAGTAATTGTTTTTAGTATTCTTTATTTGATAATGTATTAGTCTTTCATAAATTACATTTCAGTTTATTATTCCAAATACTATTTACTACAGTTACATTTTGTAATGTTAAAAGTAGATTGGGGGGGGGGGGGGGCTATTCCAATAAAAGTTACCCTTTTCCAGGTTCATCATTTAAAAAACCACGGAGAGAAGGCCAAGGATATATGCTTTTCTTATTTTACATTTAAACAATAAAAAAAATACAACTGCTGTCTCCTGTACCCCCTGAATGACAGGCGTAGCCCTTTCACATACACCAATGAAAACCTTTTATATCAAAGTATGGGATAAGAAAATTTTTCCAGTACATTTTTTAAGCAGGTTTTAAGTAATCTATTTTATAGAAAGTATATCACACGAAACTGTTAGTTTTTCTTGCATGTAAATAATACATAATTCTTCCTCTGATTCGTATTTAGTTGTGATCACTTAGTGTCAGGACTGACCCTCATTTTGCATTTTCAGAGTGTGTTTGGGAGGGGGGGGGGGGTGATAAAAAATATAAGGATGTACTCTCCATAAAAAGAGGAATGATTAAATAATCTCCTTTCCAATTAAATGTGTGTATACATTATATATATATATACATATATCATTGAAAAGAAAAACAAAATATGTGCATGTAGATAAAAATTATATTCTCAAAGCCAGATGAAGGGGCGGGGGGGGGGGGGAATTTAATAATTACTAATATCTATCGTAATTACTAAAAATAAAGGCTCTATAAGTAATAACGGATAATATTTTTGCATGGAAGTTCAAACAACGTCAACTTTAAGTTTAACTATACAAACCTTGTTACAGGTTTATCTGGGTATTTATAATTTTTTGAAATATATTTCGTCTATGGCAGTTACATTTTTAAATTGTAAGTTTATGTGTATAAATTAAATATAATTATATGATCTCAGACGTGTAGTCAAGACAAATCATGGTTAAGTAGTTTTAAATATCCTTTGAGCATTTACACGACCCACACTATAAGAGAGGGGGGGGGGGGGGGTGAGTCGAATCCTTTAGTTGAAAATAGTATTTGCATAGTCAATCAATAGTTTTTACTTTATTTGGATGAATGTAGCATTCACATGTGTTTAAAATATAATCGTAGGTTCGATGTTAAATATCAAAGGCAAGTGATTAGTGATAATAAGATAATCTTGTCGTTTCATTAACGTTTTAACTAGAAAACGTGATGTGATGACTCTCGTCCATCTATGTAATCTTTCTGAAAGATTTGATCTTCGCGAAGTTTCCTCTTTCCTGCCAAATCTGGAGAAAATAAAGTAACGCATGCGCAGAATTGCCTCCCGCGTTTTGTGATCTGCTATGGCTAGACGCTAGAGATGAGTTCGGGCTCACTTTTGCAGGCCCGAGCCCGCCCCCGAGCCCGAAGATTTGAAGCCTGAGCCCATTCGAGCCCGATTGATACTGTTCTGTGTAAAAGCCGAGCCCGCCCGAGCCCGAAATGATTTTATAAAGTGTTGCTAATAGATGTAGTGCTACATCGATTAAATGAAGGCTTTTTGTTGCTATCGCAATAGGTTATAATAATTTTCTGTTAATTTCAAATAAAGAATATAAATATTTTCAAACTATCATGAAATGCTCCAGTTGAGAATAAATTCTGGCGAGCTAAAATGCGTGAAAAATGATGTTGAAAAATCTACGGTTTGGCAGCATTTTCGGGAAGTTTTTGATTCGCTGTCGAATTTAAAACTGAAATATATCCAGTGCAACTCTTGCAGTCTACTAATAAGATGGGTCTCTAGTCTGGAGCAAATTGAAAATGAAAGTGGATTCAAGACTTTCGAAAAAACCCTTAGTCCAGACTGTAGGTTGATGTATGAATATTTTACCATGAGCCCGAGCCCGCCCGAGCCCGAGAGTAACTTGAAAATGTAGAGCCCGAGCCCGTATAGGGCCCGGGCTCGGGCTCGGGCTGTCGGAATCGGGCTTAGCCCGGCTCATCTCTACTAGACGCTATTCGTTAGTTCACATCCCCTGCAAATTGTGACGTCACCAGGGAGTCTAAAAGGAAGGAGCCTCAACTAAGCGGGGAATGGGCCGAAAACATGGCGCGATTTTTCCACTGCCGTCAGATGGCGCTAGAGTAAAATGTCTTGCCGTTTGATCAAGTAGGGAAAGAGAAATTTCGTTTGAGCCCGAGTATTCGGAGAAAGGTAGCGGAAAATCAGCTCGTTTTGGCGGCAGCGGCCAGGCGGTTCGGGCGTTCGGGCACGCATTAGTCTCTCGTTGTTCCAACAATTGAAATTATTATTTGCAATATTTTATTGCATTTTATTATAAGTTAAACATATAATCAGAAGGTTATTTTAGTATCTTATTTAATGCATTTTTTGCTTTCGTAAAAAATCACTGTAATTAGCTAGTGACTAGATAATTTAGGATTAAAAGAGGGGTAGCAGACGGTCAGCTGGCATTCGTGCCATAATGAATGCGAGGAAAATGTCGGGGCCAGGGGGCACTCCCCCCACCCCGACCCTCTTAAGTGGAGGGAAGTAAAAACACATTGTACGTTGCATTAAAACAACACAAAATACATGTACATACGTAGAAATACATTAAATTATTTTCCAAGTGAGGGGGGAGGTGCAATTTATCGCCCTAACACAACGGGTCTGTTGGGCCCCCGATTTTTGAACTCCGCACGTCGTTTCTTTTATCTAACGCTTACTGTACTTCATTATTTATACTCTTAATAATCTGGAATCAGTTAGTTCATAAACTTCAATAATGTAAATGTTTTTGAGCGGCTTCCAACACACCACACACACATACACATGCTTTTTTATATATAAATATATTGAGGCGATGCCCCCTCCCCTCCCCTCCCCAGAGTAATGGCGCCCGCACCTATGAGCGATGACATTTTGGAAATTCTGCTAAGGGGCCGTCCATAAATGATGTCACGCTTTTTTCCCATGTATTTGACCCCCTCCCCCCCTTTGTCACAAAATGTCACACTTCAACATACCCCTCCCCCCTTTGTCTCATATGCTACGCTATGTTGCATAAGCATGATATCCCACTTATTTTTACCCCCTCCCGTCCCCTTGTCCCAATTTCACGACCCCCTCCCCCCCCCGAAGCGTGACATCATTTGGAATGATCCCTAAACTCCTAGAAAAGGACCCCATAAAAACCCAATCTAAAAACATATATATATATATATATATATATATATATATATATATATATACATATCAGTGGCGTCACTACGCGGGGGACCCTTTTCGTTGGATTTCGTTGGCCGGGGGGCCCGAGGGCCCCTGTCTGGATACGGCCTTCGCGGTGCATTCCCCCCAAACGATGACCCCTCTCAAAATTCGGCTCACCTTCACCCTTCGTAAACAACCCCGTAAAATTTTCTATGGAGCAATCGGCAACATGTCCCCCTCCTTCCTTTCGTGTGCGCCCTTGATATATACTATATTTATGTATATACCATTTCCGCTCCAAGAGGATGGTGCATCCCCCAAAACGATGTTCCCTTCAAAATTCAACAAAGCCAAAACGACCCCTATAAAATTTTAATGGAGCAATCTGTGCCATGACCCCAAAGGGCACCCCTAATAAATATATACTTACCCCCCAATTGTTCACCCCTGAAAAAAAGAAGCCTCCCCCACCCCTTAAAAGAAGCAAAGACATCTAAAACAATCCCCTTAAAAACTTCAATGGCGTGCGGTTTGCACAATACCCACCACCACTGGAGCTCGCATCCTTTTTTTGTGTGTGGGGGGGGGGGGGCGGGAACTGAATTTGTTACGCCTTGGAGAGGGAGGGTCCACAGCTTTTGGGGAGGCGTGCGTTATCACATTTAATGGAGATGTTTTTTACTTAACTTTACATTAAAGTTGAAACCGTTTTTAGTTAAATTAAAGTTACAATTAGCTTTGCAAAGATGTCTAAACGCCTACTTTATTTTCGGAAAAACCGCCCCCCCCCCCCCACCCCGAGAATTTAAAGAAATATCGGGAAGTTTCAAATTTCTAAAAACTGGGATCGTTTTTTTTTTTTTTTGAAATAGTAATTTTAACACATCAAAAATAAATACATTTTTATGAAATTTTCATTATAATAGAATTATTTTCCCGAACATTACTGTTAAAGCATTTTAAAACAGACAACATATTTATTTCGTAATGTTGGTACCTGTAAAAAATGTTTCTGTTGAGAATGAAAAAAAGGAAGTTGTTAATATTTTTTATTTACATAGGGATCATTCATAAATGATGTCACGCTTCGAGGGGGGAGGGAGTTTCGTGAAATTGTGACAAAGTGTGACAAGGGGAGGGGAGGGGGTAACAAGAATTGTAACATCATGCATTATGCAACATAGCGTGACGCATGACAAAAGGGGGGGGGGAAGGGGTCCGCTGAAGTGTGACATATTGTGACAAAGGGGGGTAGGGGGTCAAATATATGGGAAAAAAGCGTGACGTCATTTATGAACGGCCCCATTGTGAAACTTCATAGTTGTTTAAGTCATCAATAAAAAACAAAATAACACATAAAAATATTTAAAACCTGCCTTTAAAAAAAATTGTTGAAATGTATAATAGTGCTTTAAACAGTGTTTCTTGTCAAAAAATTACCCCTTCAACTGTGTCGTTAAAGTTGTAATAAAATGCTATGAATAAAACAGATATATTATTGCTTATAATAATTTAAATCAACGAGTAAAGAAAAAAAAAATATTTTGAAGGTTAATCTTATTTTCTGGAAAGCAACCAAATCAAATAAATTTTTAGAATCAATAATACTGCAATAAAAAAGCCTATTGAATTTACTAGTTAATTTTCTCAATTATAGATTTGATATAAAATGTTATGTTTGACGCTTGGTCATGTATCTAAAATAAAAATAATATAGCGTTACAATGTTATATGTTCTGTAACAATATTTTAAGACTGAAAACATCTCAAAATTCCCAATGTTCCCAAATTTCCCAGTTTCTTCCCGAAAATTTACGGGCTTTTTGCATCTCTAGTTACAATCACAGCAAACCGAAACCATCCGTAGCAAAACGAAACCATCAGTCGCAAACCGAAACCATCAGTCGCAAACCGAAACCATCGAACTAAAATAAAATGAACCAAATATAATAAAAAGAAATCACAAACACATTCTGAATCTAAAAGTAGTCCATGATCCTATAACCAACTTCTCAAAAATTGACTATATCGATTTAAATTGTGATATAATCGATATCAATGTAATCGATCTTATGTCAAAAGATTAAGTATTGCCGGATGGCAACATTGATTTGTGTTTTGTATATGTAGCGTTTTGGTTGTGTTCCCTATTAAAGATAGTTTGAATGTCTTCTGGTATATCGTAATATCCACAACAATACATGGTGGCAGATTGAATACACGCCTTCAAAATGTATCAGATTCCAGCGCCCGAACAATTTTCCTTTCGGCCGAATGATTGGAGTAAGTGGATAGATCGATTCGAACGATTTCGATCGGCGTCAGGTTTGAAAACAAAAGACAAAGAAGAACAGGTAAACTCTTTAATATATCTTATGGGTGCGCAATCTGAAGATATCTTAGCGTCATTCAATATGACAGAAGCAGAGAAGAAGGATTTTGACTTAGTTAAAACAAAATTTGAACAGCACTTTGTTCCAACACGTAATGTTATTTACGAACGTTATAAGTTCCATACCAGAACACAAGAAGAGGGCGAATCAGTTGAGCATTTTATTACTGCATTATATTCGCTAGCTCAAACGTGTGAATTTCCTGCTTCGTTTCACGATGAGATGATTCGTGATAGAATAGTTTGTGGTCTTAGAGATAAAAAAGTGTCGGAAAATCTGCAACTTGACACTAAACTAACATTGGAAAAAGCCGTTACGCAATCTCGCCAAGCTGAAATAATCAAAAGCCAACAAAGCGTTATAGTAAACGATACTTCGTCATTTAAAGTTGCTAATCGAATAGCCGTAACGCCGAAAAATCAGACGTTCAAACATAAACAAACCAATGATAAATTTCGTTCTGAACCTAAATTTAATAATCATTCCCAGTCAGTAGTGTCCAAAAATAAAGGAGCTTGTTTTTGGTGTGGGAAAAGTGAGAAACATACTAAACAAGAGTGTCCAGCGCGTAAAGCGATCTGTAATAGATGTAAAAATACCGGGCACTATGCCAAAGTTTGCAAATCGAAACTTCAGATTAATCAAGTAGAGGGAACAAAACCATCTGCATTTTTGGGTTATGTTTTGAATGCGATTAACAAAAATGAGAAGTTATTCGATCGATGGACTACCCAGGTTGTAATACATGATACTTCCATAGATTTTAAGATTGATTCAGGAGCTGAGGTAACGGTCATTCCAAAAGACACTTATGATGCAAAACTTAAACATCTTAAGTTATTTAATTCCAAGAAAGTAATCTGCGGTCCTGACGGGGGAAATCTTGATATTGCTGGTGTTCTCCGTGTGGATCTGAAGAACAAAGATCTAATCTTTAAAGATGAAGTGTATGTTGTTAGTGGCTTACAACATTCTTTACTAAGCTGTACGGCTAGTGAACATTTAAACTTTATTCAGCGGATTTTTCAAGTGAACTCCGAATTAAACCCTGTAGATGAATTTCCAAAATTATTCAGTGGTCTCGGAAAAGTAGAAAAGCCTTATAAAATTAAATTAAAGGAAAACGCAAAACCTTATGCTATATCTGTTCCGCGAAGAGTTCCTCTGGCTTTAAGAAGTAAATTGCAAAAGTTATTAGAACAAATGACCAAAGAGGGTATAATTGAAGCAGTCGATGAACCTACGGAGTGGTGTGCTCCTATGGTAATAGTTCCTAAGAAGTCGGGTGACATTAGAATTTGCGTAGACCTTTCAGTTTTAAATGATAACATAGAAAGAGAATATTTTCCTATGGCTTCAGTCGATTATACGTTGAGTCAGTTTAGTGAAGCTAAAGTGTTCAGCGTTATTGACGCTAATGCGGGGTTTTGGGAAATTAGCCTTGATGAAGAATCAACAAATTTAACAACTTTCATTTCGCCTTTTGGGAGGTATAAATTTAAAAGGTTACCCTTTGGAATAAAATCTGCACCAGAAGTATTCCAGAAAAGAATTAGGGAAACGGTTCCAGATGGTCCAGGAATTGTCGGACTGATGGATGAATTTGTGATATTCGGGGCAACGGAAGAAGAACATGATAAACGGCTAAGGGAAGTGTTAAATAAACTCCAAGCTGCAGGTTGGACTCTTAATGTCGAGAAATGCCAATTTAAAGTTAAGGAGGTGAGATTTCTCGGACATGTAATTTCAAGCGAAGGAATTAAACCAGATCCGAAGAAAACAGAAGCTATAGCAAATATTCCCAGACCTAACTCGGTAAAAGAGTTAAAAAGATTTTTAGGCATGAGCGGGTTTCTAAGTAAATTCATCCCTAAAATGGCCGATATAGCAAATCCTCTATATGAATTGTTGAAAAATGATGTTGAATGGATGTGGGGGCCAGCCCAAGAGGTGTCTTTTCAGAAAATTAAAGACGAACTTTGCCAAACTCCCGGGTTATCAATGTTTGATTTAAAAAAAGAGATTTATATTTCGTGTGACGCATCATCATATGGTCTTGGGGCAGTTTTATATCACATGGAGAAAAGTTGTATTTCACCAATTTGTTATGCATCTAGAACGTTATCAAATGCAGAGAAACGATATGCACAGATCGAGAAGGAAGCTTTAGCCATAATATGGTCTTGTGACAGATTCAGAGACTATATAGTAGGTAAACAAGTACACAATCAAACGGATCATAAGCCTTTAGTGCCGATATTCATGTCAAAACCTTTAGACATGTTAACTCCTCGTTTACAAAGGATAAAACTCAGGATGATGAGATATGACTTCACAATTTCTTACAAACCAGGCAAAGAGCTAGTAATTGCCGATGCTTTGTCTCGGTGTCCTACATCTGAAAGTGAAGATGAAGAATTGTCAGAAGAAATTGCCGCGTATGTCCAAAACATCATCGATATATTTCCAGCATCTGATGAAAGACTAGCAGAAATATTACAGTTACAAAATGAAGATCCCGTTTGTAAAACATTGATCAAATACTGCCAAGGCGGATGGCCACCTAAAAATGAAATTTCGGTTGAGATTCAACGATTTTGGGGACATAGACATTCTCTATCACTGCAAAATCAAATTCTGTTCAAAGACGCAAGAATTGTGATTCCTGAAAAGCTTCAAAAAGAAATTTTAGATAGAATCCATGATGGGCACCAGGGAATAACTAAATGCCGCGCCAGAGCTCAGCAATCTGTTTGGTGGCCAGGTATATCTAAAGAAATTGAAGTTTTAGTCAGAAATTGTGCAAATTGCATACAGTATCAAAGCTATCATAAAGAACCTCTGATTTCAAGCGATTTTCCAGAAAGACCATGGCAAATAGTTGCAACCGACCTTTTAAAGCTAAAAGGTCACTGGTACGTCATTGTAGCAGACTACTATTCCAGATATTTTGAGGTAGGGAAATTGGATAATCTGTCATCCTTAGAGGTCATCGAACACTTGAAATCAATATTTGCCAGACATGGCATACCCGAAATAGTCCGAAGTGACAATGGGACTCAGTTTTCTCAGGTTATCGATTCAGAATATCGAAAATTTGCAAAGACATACAAATTTTCAATTTTAACATCCAGTCCTAAATTTCCTCAAAGCAATGGCTTCATTGAAGCCACGGTAAAAAATTTCAAGAATCACTTCCTGAAATCTCAAGGAGAGGATCCATACCTGATGATGTTAGCCATAAGATCGACCCCCTTGGAAAACGGGTATAGCCCAGCAGAGTTGCTGATGGGAAGGAAGTTGCGAACTCCCATACCCGCAACAAGTCAAATGTTGTGCCCTAATCTGGCTAATTTCCAATCCTTAAAGAAAAAGGAAATAGAACTAAGGGATAGAAAAAAACGAAACTTTGACAACCACCACGGGGCCAGAAACCTTCAGCCACTGGAAGTAGGCCAACCGGTTTGGGTGAAAGACTTAAGATCATATGGAAAGGTAAAAAGTTTGCATACAACCCCTCGATCGTACATCATCGAATCACCAAGAGGTGTGTTTCGCAGAAATAGAATCCATCTACATCCTGCATCCCTTCCTCTGAATTTCAGCTGGGATGAATCGGAGATAAATCCAGCATTGCCTAACGACCTGCCAGAAAATGTGCCGCCAACTAAGGACAATGTTGTAATGTCAGAAAAGGTGCCTGATCCAGTTGCGGATACAGCTAGGGATGTCCCTACACCAGTTCCCGAACTTAAGATAAACAAAACTCGCAGTGGTAGAATCATTAAAATTCCAAAGAGACTTTTGGACTAAAGACTTATAGGGGGAGATGTGATATAATCGATATCAATGTAATCGATCTTATGTCAAAAGATTAAGTATTGCCGGATGGCAACATTGATTTGTGTTTTGTATATGTAGCGTTTTGGTTGTGTTCCCTATTAAAGATAGTTTGAATGTCTTCTGGTATATCGTAATATCCACAACAATACTCTTAAAAAAACCCTTTTAAATAATTTTATTTGCAACACTAAATTATGTTGCGAATCACCCTCATGGCAAGACATTTTACATGCGCGCCATCTAGCGCCAGTGGAATCGTCCGGACAAACTTTTACTATGGAGATTCGTCTCCTTCTTTTTACTCCGTGGACGTCACGCCAGGGGGAGTGGAGCCCTGACGTCACTCTGCTGAAGGCGCATGCGCGTGGACTATATATTTCTAACTACAGTGGCTAGAATAGATAGTGTGCCGTTCGCCATTGTCCTCCAGCGCTTTTTCTGTACCCGAAAGTAAGCCTCCACTAGATGGCGATCTATCCGACAGCGAAGTAAGTTCGAGCCCTCCGAAAGACGGCTTTGGGGCCAGCTGCTGCGATTAAAGGCCCTGTGTACCAAAAGTCTTTCGATTAGCCGATTGTCATTTAGAAAGTTACAAGTGACACTGATGCACTAACATAAATTGATTGCTGTTAACTACTTTCGGATTAGTTTTTCCCCTAAGGAAGCAGGAAATGAAAAATATATCTCCCTCATTCGTACTTTGAAATATACGAACAACTTTCATTTTTTTATTCTATAAAATAAATAAATGAAAAGGAACATATGCCCATTTTTGGTCTTTGTAAATTTGTGTGATACATCGGTTTAATTCTGACCACCTCAAAGAAAACAATGAAAAAATATTTACGTTAATGAAGAAGAAATGTAACATTAAAATGAAATTGTGCTTGTCATAACAACAAAATAAATTTTAAGCTAAGCTTTTTGCTTTGGTTCAAGATTTTGTTTATTATTTGTTTCTGGTTTGGTTTAGTATACAATTGAAACTTGACCAAAATTTTGTGTATCATAATGTGACAAAGGTACCCACCAGAGGGGGCGGGGGGATTTGGAGGGGGGTTTCAGTTTTTGAATAAAATTCTACATTTGTCTGGAACTATAAAAATTTTTAAAAGATGTGACTAAAAATTAAATTTTACATATAAAACAATATTGAAGTTAATGAAGAAGAAATGTAAAATTAAGATGAAATTGTGCTTGTCATAAAAACAAAATAATTTTAAGCTAAGCTTTTTGCTTTGGTTCAAGATTTTGTTAATGATTTGTTTCTACTTTGGTTTAGTATGTAATTGAAACTTGACCAAAATTTTGTGTATCATAATGTAACAAAGGTACCCACCAGAGGGGGGGATTCGGTGGGGGGGGGGGGGTCAGTTTTTGAATAAAATTCTGCCTTTGTCTGAAACTATAAAAGTTTTACAAGATGTAACTCAAAAATTAAATTTCACATATGAAACAATATTGACGTTAATGCAGAAGAAATGTAATATTAAATGAAATTGTACTTGTCATAACAACAAAATAAATTTTAAACTAAACGTTTTGCTTTGGTTCAAGATTTTGTTTATTATTTGTTTCTATTTTGGTTTAGTATGTAATTGAAACTTGACCAAAATTTTGTGTATCATAATGTGACAAAGGTACCCACCAGAGGGGCGGGGGGTTTCAGTTTTTTAATAAAATTCTACATTTGTCTGGAACTCTAAAAAGATTTAAAAAATGTCAATCAAAATTAAATTTTATGCATGAAACAATATTGACGTTAATGAAGAAGAAATGTAAAACTAAGATGAAATTCTGCTTGTCATAACAACAAAATAAATTTTAAGCGAAGCTTTTTGCTTTGGTTCAAGATTTTGTTTATTGTTTGTTTCTATTTTGGTTTAGTATGTAATTAAAACTGGACCAAAATTTTGTGTATCATAATGTGACAAAGGTACCCACCAGAGGGGGCGGGGAGTTTCAGTTTTTTAATAAAATTCTACATTTGTCTGGAACTCTAAAAAGATTTAAAAAATGTGAATCAAAATTAAATTTTATGCATGAAACAATATTGACGTTAATGAAGAAGAAATGTAAAACTAAGATGAAATTGTGCTTGTCATAACAACAAAATAAATTTTAAGCTAAGCTTTTTGCTTTGGTTCAAGATTTTGTTTATTGTTTGTTTCTATTTTGGTTTAGTATGTAATTGAAACTTGACCAAAATTTTGTGTATCATAATGTGACAAAGGTACCCACCAGAGGGGGGAGATTCGGGAGGGGTCAGTTTTTGAATAAATTCTGCCTTTGTCTGAAACTATAAAACGTTTTAAAAGATGTGACTCAAAAATTAAATTTTTACATATGAAACAATATTGACGTTAATGAAGAAGAAATGTAATCTTAAATGAAATTGTTCTTGTCATAACAACAAAATAAATGTTAAACAAAACTTTTTGCTTTGGTTCAAGATTTTGTTTATTATTTGTTTCTATTTTGGTTTAGTATGTAATTGAAACTGGACCAAAATTTTGTGTATCATAATGTGACAAAGGTACCCACCAGAGGGGGGGGGGATTCGGGAGGGGTCAGTTTTTGAATAAAATTCTGCCTTTGTCTGAAACTATAAAAAGTTTTAAAAGATGTGACTCAAAAATTAAATTTTACATATGAAACAATATTGGCGTTAATGAAGAAGAAATGTAATATTAAATGAAATTGTTCTTGTCATAACAACAAAATAAATTTTAAACAAAACTTTTTGCTTTGGTTCAAGATTTTGTTTATTGTTTGTTTCTATTTTGGTTTAGTATGTAATTGAAACTTGACCAAAATTTTGTGTGTCATAATGTGACAAAGGTACCCACCAGAGGGGGCGGGGGGATTGGGGGGGGGGGGGGTTCAGTTTTTTAATAAAATTCTATATTTGTCTGGAACTCTAAAAAGATTTAAAAGATGTGAATCAAAAATTAAATTTTATGTATGAAACAATATTGACGTTAATGAAGAAGAAATGTAAAATTAAGATGAAATTGTGCTTGTCATAACAACAAAATAAATTTTAAACTAAGCTTTTTGCTTTGGTTCAAGATGTTGTTAATGATTTGTTTCTACTTTTGGTTTAGTATGTAATTGAAACTTGGCCAAAATTTTGTGTATCATAATGTGACAAAGGTACCCACCAGAGGGAGGGGGATTCGGGGGGGGGGGGGTCAGTTTTTGAATAAAATTCTGCCTTTGTCTGAAACTATAAAAAGTTTTAAAAGATGTGACTCAAAAATTAAATTTTACATATGAAACAATATTGACGTTAATGAAGATGTAAAATTAAGATGAAATTGTGCTTATCATAACAACAAAATAAATTTTAAGCTAAGCTTTTTGCTTTGGTTCAAGATTTTGTTAATACAAATACAAATACAAAAGATTTGTTTCTACTTTGGTTTAGTATGTAATTGAAACTTGACCAACAATTTGTGTATCATAATGTGACAAAGGTACCCACCAGAGGGGCAGGGGGATTTGGGGGGTGGGGTTCAGTTTTTTTAACAAAATTCTACATTTGTCTGGAACTACAAAAAGTTTTAAAAGATGTGACTCAAAAATTAAATTTTATATATGAAACAATATTGACGTTAAAGAAGAAGAAATGTAATATCAAAATGAAATTGTGCTTGTCATAACATCAAAATTAATTTAAAGCTAAGCTTTTTGCTTTGGTTCAAGATTTTTTTTATTATTTGTTTCTATTTTGGTTTTGTATGTAATTGAAACTTGACAAAAACTTTGTGTATCATCATAATGTGTTTTTAAATAAATGTAAATTAAAAAAAAAAAAAAAATGAAATCTATATTTAAAAAAAAAAGTCTAACACAAAATTTTAAGCATGCAGTTTATTTAAAAAATGACATTGCAAGTGTTAATTTTTTTTTAAAATATGGATTGCAGTGTGCTTTTTAAAAAACTTATGTGATAGTAATTATTGTTAATTTTTATTTATTATAACAGATGATTGAATATTTTTAAAAAAAATCACATATTTTTTGCACCTCTTTTTTTTAGTACTGAAAAAAGTGCGAAAACTAAGGCGAGTAAATGATTCTTTAACTTTCGCTCTGCTAATCAGCTACCTCGCTGTCGATGCTAGCTCCACCTACTGGTGGCTTAGTTTCGTTTTCAACATTTTCGCGCCGAACGGCATACTAGGTATTCTAGCCACTGTATTTCTAACTGCCGTCCCTTCCCAACACGAGCGTCTGAATTCTTAAATTTCCCCTATGCTATGCGCATGCGCTTGGAACAAACTCGCCAAATCAATTTTCGCCAAACTTACTGCTATGTGCTATCTTATATTAACCTTCTTCTTGCTTTAATCATGGAGAAAGCAGAAAGGATTTATTCCTCTGCACGTGTTCTTTTGTGTACTTAAGATACTGAAGATGGTTAGGCTGTTAAAATCTTTTCTTTAATTAATGTGTATTTAATCAATCAGGTGATCCGGTTTTAAACATGATTCTTTTCTTTTTCATTTTATTGTTCAAGTTTGTTTCTTGTGCTGGTATATATTTCAGGATTTTTTTTTTGTTTAACCAGGAATTGCATTCAAGTTGTAAATATCTTAAAAATGTGTAACTTTTCTACTAAATCCTGTTCATGATAGGATGTTCTCTTGAATATAAGTAGTTTCTTCCTAGTGTATTAAGTGTAATGTAATTTCAAACATCCTGCTGAAAAAGATATATTAAGCTGCCATTTGAATACTTAGCACCCTATGTGGTGTAAGCTTTAATTAGAGAATGACTAGAGCTTAAAATTAATAGGCTATCTTTTTGCAACGATGCCTTAATACTTAGAAAAAAGGTAATTTCAAAATGTATCATACTAATTTCTGCTCAATATAACGTTCGTAGTGAACAATATTTTTCATTTATCCTTTTATTGTGCAATTCTTAAGCAATAGGTATATGCTGAATATTAACAAGATTGATGTTTTTTAGAGCTCAAAATTTGTCCAATGGTTTGGATCAAATGTTTTATACTTTATTCGCTCTTTTGGGATTTTATTATTTTTGCTTTCAGAGAGTCATTGCAAACTAAGAAATGTGAAGTTCTAGTTGAATTTTAGTCCTGGTGCAGATGTTTTAAAATTCTGCATCATGGTTTTAATTTTACTGGTAATCTGAAGCTGACAAAGAAATTAGGAATTTTCTCTTGATAATGTACTAATGTGTGCGTACATGGAAAAAAAAAATCATTAAAGTTGGGATTTTATCTATTAAATTGCATTGTTATTCCCCTGCAGCTAAGCTTGCACCCTTCTTTTATAGTTTATTTATTTGCTCATAATCTCTTTTCAGAGAATGCAAGTGAAAACATATCCTTACTAAACTAGGTAAATTTCAGCCCTATAGACAGCAGATGCTATTCCAAACTGCATCAAGGGTTTAATTCCACTGGTGAATATTTTTAAAAAGTGTTGGTAGAAATAAAGTGTTTTTATGTGTTTGGTAATATGACATTTATGTGTGTGTGCTGAAAAAATGCATTACAATATTTTATCTTGTAGAACCATTTTATAGCTTGTCGTACCCTCTTATACACATTATTTACATCAGTTAATATATTGCAAATGATTATTCTTGTCCTAATTTATTCAAATAAAGAAAATGCATTCATGTGTTGGTACACAAGCACTACACATATATTTCCAAGTATAATTCTTATGTATATATATATAGCATATATATTCATATATGTGTGTATGTATAAATATAAGTGCAATATATATTTATATATATATTGCACTTATTAGTTTGGATTAAGTGATTGTTTTGTTATTATACTAATATTCTTATTTATTTATTTTTTCAGGACTTGGGCAATCCTTTTACAAGTTTTGTAGTGATCTAATTAAATTGCATCATGTTTGTTTCCTGTGTTTTTATAATGTGTTATATATTCATAATTCAATTCATGATTTTTAAGGATTATGCTGTGTTTCTTAAAGTAATATTTTTCATTAATGATATTAAAGTGCATTGGGAAAGTTAGCATGCAATGTCAGAAGTTACATGGACTTGAATTTTAATTAATAGATATGACTGCATTTGACAGTAAACGCTGTTATTTTAGGTTTCACTGATTATATGAAAGTAAGCATCTTCTCATCAAATACTATGTTTATCAAAGAAACTTAAATTCAAAATGCTATAAGTTTAAAAAATATTAATGCTGAGTCATAATAATCTAATTTAAAATGCAAACATTCTCAAATTTGGTGATGCACTAAATGCAAGCTTTCAGATTTACGGAGTGCAAACTGTTTGAATTACTGCTCAACATGCCAGATATATCTACCATTAAAACTGAAGTGTATTTATATTATTTCCTATACATATGATCCGGTACATAATGGACTCTCCCTTTAAATATGTTACTATTCATTCATATGAAGTCTCATAGACAGTAGCATAGTTATGGTTGTTTACAACTAAAATGCCAAAAGTATCATATGGGAAATACTTGGGTGCCTGTTATGAGAAAATTTTATGCTTTGAGCTGCTAAAAATAATTTCTCCATCTTGAAGTTTTTTTTAAATTTTATCACACCTGAAATGTCTATGCAGGGATGCACAAACTATGGCCCGCGGGCCAAAATTGGCCCGCCGAGCCTTTTGAATTGGCCCGCTAGTACACTTGATAAAAAAGAATAATTATAATAAAATTAAAAAAAAAAACGAAAGAAAAAATAATTGTAAAAAAAAAGCTTACGAAAAATCGCAGTAAAAAAATACGATTGCAACGCCGCTACTGAATTTCGGTCGCAATTTTCGGAACTAATCGCCATATTTAATTTTATTTTATTGGAAATACTTCAGAAACTAATAAAATCATGATAAAAGTGGTAGAATATTGCATTGTCATCTGGTTCTGAGCTATATGTAAAGTTTCAGAACAATAGCTTATCGGAAAATGGTCGAAAATTCGATTGCTGGATTTTTCGAACAGCCATTATATGCGTTATTTCGTCTATAAAAGGATTTTGTCCCATTCCTGCTATGATTTCTTTAGTTAATTCAAAGCAACGATCGTTAGACATAGCAGGCAAAATGTAATTATTTTCGTCTTCATCGCTATCTTGCTCTTTTTCATCTCTTCATCGCTATCTTGCTCTTTTTCATCGTTCGGGTGTAGCAAGATTTGGATGCTTTCCGAATCGGAGATCTTGTTTATCAAATTTTAAATCTGATCATCAATCATTTTTACAGTAAAAATTATTTCAAAAAGGAGGAAAACGAAATGTAAAAAGCATGTTTACATGCAGAAACTCGCAAATTTCATACATGTGTAAAACAACTTCGCTTTTGCGAACTCGATTTTAATAAAGAATTCATTTTCACAGTTGCAATTTTTGTTTCCTTGATATCAATTTTAACTTCTTATTACCTTATTTCAGCTCTTAAACAAATAAAAAAATATATAAAACAAAAATAAACGAGGTTTAATTTTCACACGATCAGCTATTGCGGAAAATTCGCGAATCTGCCGTACTATAAATTTTCCGAACGTTCGTTAGTCCGACTTTTGTTGCAATTCGTCTTCGAATACTGACGAGACAATTAAATAAATGTGTAAGAATCTAATTACTTATTTCTTTCATGTTTAATTATTGAAATAAAATAGAGAAAAGGTCTGATTTTTCTCAAGTATCGTTGGAGATATTGTTGATATATATTTAGGAAAATTTTATTGTTGATATGTATTTAGGAAATGAATAAATAAATAACAATTTTTTACATTAATTCACAAAGATTAATTTCTAATCTGCAGGAAAACTAGTGATTAAAGGATTAAAATTTAATTATAAAAAGAATTGCTTAATTATAAAAAATAATGATATGTTGATTTTTGATAAAGGAATCAGTTTAACTTTTTTTAAAATTGTCCATGTAGCAATGTATAAATTTAATATTACTATGCCAATTTATCTAATAAGATTTTGTAAATGGTTAGTTAAAAAAACAATTCTACTAGCCAAATTGACTAGTAGTAATTCTGAATCGCAAGGGTTTAACGTGATGTACAGACTCGCAGCATTTGGATTTTGCTATTTAATATATGCGTGTTTATTTCTTCTGTATTTATACTTGCACTTTTAATTAATTTCTCATTTTAACTCTTAATATATATTTTAAATTTTACATTATAAAATGTCAAAGATAAACTATCTAAATTATAAAGAAAGTTAAAATTTAGAGAATAATGCTGTGTTTTTCTAAGTTTAAATTACCTTTTTATTTTCCATTTGTTTCATTTTCATAATTTGCACACATTTTTGAAAAAAATTTTAGTATTCCTCTTTTTTGATATTTGACCAATCACTTCATTGATATATATAAATGTTGTGCAATTAATTGTTTAGAAATCTTATACCTCATTTTGTTTAAATTCATTTACATTATTTTTTTAAAACTTTTATTTAATAATCTGTTCCCGAGTACAGTAATTATTAATACATGTAATTTGTACATATTACCTCTAAATAAAAACTGAAACACACCCTGTATTTTTATGAATAAAACATTACGTTACTTTGGCCCCCAACCTGATACTTTCTAATTTTTTGGCCCTTCACCCAAAGAAGTTTGTGCATCCTTGGATGAGTATTAAATAGTCCTTCTAGAAAGGTGAAATCATGCTGTATTTAAGTTTCAAAAAATTACTTACACATTTTTAGTTTGTATATAATTTTAGTGCCTTTATTTGTTTCATTTCAACACGAGGCACAGTGGAACATCAATGTGTTTAAAAATACAGCTTATTTAGTTTACTTTAATTCACATGTACACATAACTTGCAATGTGTTAACATGAAAATAATGGTAATGAAAATAGTAAATTTCTCAATAATAAAATAAATATTTGAATAATATAGAAACACTAAAGTCATTCATTATGTTGTTGCGAAAATTTTTAATATAAAAAAACATCACATTTCATTGGAGGACATTGTTATGCTTCTTCCTGACCTATATGTGTCCTCAGGAAATTCATGGATGTGTCTTCAAATGTGGCTTACAGTATTTAATCATTAAATTTTAAAACTTACAATAATCACTTAACAAAATTTCTCAGTTTCAATGGGTTTTTTTAATTTTGATTTCTTTTAAAATTTGGTAATTTTATTTCGTGATATTGTTTGCATTATGTTTCTTAGAACAAAACATATTAAAATGTAATCTCCGGAGAAAATGTAATTTATATCAATTTAATCTACTAGGATGGTCTATTGTCCACTGTGTCTCAGGGACCGTTCTTAAGTGATGACACGCTTTTTTCCCATATATTTGACCCCCCTCCCCCCCCCTTTGTCACAATATGTCACACTTCAGCGGACTCTCCTCCCCCCTTTGTCACATGTCACGCTGTGTTGCATTATGCAGGCTGTCACACTTCTTGTTACCCCTCCTCTCCCCTTGTCCCAATTTTTCACGATTTCACGACTCCCCTCCCCCCCCTCGAAGCGTGACATCATTTGTTTTTCTTATTTTTAAACAAATATTCATTGTATGAAATATTGAAATATAATGAAAAGATTGTTTCAAATAAGATGAACTCGAAAATTCTGTTAGTCTCTCTAAAATCTTATTAGTGATTCATACTATTCAGCAAGGTGAGCTTTTCTGTAATGCTTGCAACCACTTCAAGTTATTACACAGAAGGTCAAAAGTAAACTATGAAATGAAAGTTATCCTAGTAACTATTATTTTAAAAATTTTCATAACCATTAAAAACTGCAGTTTTAACAAAATACATTGAAATCTTTATTTGAAATTAATAGTTTTTAAATAGGGTGAAAAGTATATGAGTCATGTTTTATCTACACTAACAATTAAATATTTAAAATTAATGTTTCCATTGCACTAAATAGCAATCATTGAATTTTCTAATTAATAAATTAAACTTAGTAACATTAAATGCTGTGTTCCACAGATAAAATCATATATTTTATACCATTTCTGGTCCAAATAGAGCTTTCCGCATGGCCAGTTTTATTTCCCCAATTGACTTTTTACCATTTTGATAAAATTATTGTTTAAGAATATTGTTCTTTATATTGTTTACATCGGATTGAAAACGGAAAAATGCAAAACTTATGTACAGTTCAAGTAATGTCATTGAAGCGTTGATGTGAAAGTTGAGTTAAGTAGATGTGGCATTGTCCAGCAGAAAAATTTAATTTTTAATGTAAAAATCATAAACAGGAAACAAATGAGACATGATTGTGCACACAAGCTTCAAACTTTTGTGAACCATTAATATGAGCAAGAGGCAAATGGAAAAATGTGTTTTTATAGTAAAAGTGCCATCATCAAAACACTAGTTTGTTGTTTACTAAAAGTAGCCGGCATGGTGGCGAGGTGTAAGGCGCGGCCATGCGCCCTCGTACGCCCCAGATCGTGGTTTCAATCCTGACCATGTTGGGGGATTCTCAAGATTCAGAATAGTGCCTGCACATAAAGAACCCCTGAGTATCTATTTTGCTTGGGTACTCTTGGCTAAATAAAATTCCTTGTTCAGTTTTGAAATCATCAGAGTCAGAGTCCTAGTGCAGTTTCGCATCGTAAGTGCTTCACCTTCTAGTGAAGAAACTACACGTCGAAATTCTCATGTGGCAATGGCATCCGCCGATTATGGAGCAACTTGAAAGAATAGATGCCAGTTTCCGGGATGTGCACTAGGTCTTCAAAAGTTAATGACGTAGCCCATGTAGAAAGAAAAAAAAATGTTTGCTAAACCCTACTCTTAGACTCCTTTTGGGGATCATGTCAAAAGTACAACAAAACTAACTACATTCCCTTCTTTGCTCATTAGTCATTATCATATAACTGTCAACCTTTCATCATCAAACGATGTATAGTCTCTTTGAACCACCCTAATAGAGCTTCAGAGTCTTCTAAATCAGAGCAAAAAGTCATTTTACAATTTTTACATTAATTAACTAATTTTAAAAACCCTCTGAACAGTCTTTTTTTAATTTTGCTTCCTCCAAATATATTTTTATTTTCAGACAGGGAATTAACTACCACTTTCAGCAAAATTTCATCGTAAAACATTTTCTAAACATGATTTACTGAACATAATTTTATATAATAATAACTTGCCAACGGAACCCCTGCCATCCTTCTGTGGAATCCCAGGGTTCCGCAGAACATACTTTGAGAACCGCTGCAATAGAACACATATTAATGTAAGTAGTTCATTCGGAACTGTATGTAATTAACATCGCTATTATTTGAAGAGTTAAAAAAAAAATAAACAGAGAAATTTATGATGGTGGATTTCGCTGAGTTCCAAATACACGAAAAATTAAAAAAAAAAGCCCAAGATATTGTAGTGACCCCCCAAACCTTTGCAATAAGTAAAAATGAAAGTTAAAAAAAGAATAAATAAATTAATATAATAAAACGGGAATTCGTCATTTAGGACGGTCTGTGTGGAGGGGGGGGGGGGACTTTGAGAATATCATATTAATTCATAGCTACCCATGTATTTTGTTGGCTCTTCGGGGCTGGGATATCACCATATATCCCCTCCTCCCCAACAGAAACCTTTGAGACATTGTAGGACAGGAAATTTATCAGCAGTTTGGGAAAGGTTAACGCAATGTCAACCTTGAAGCTAGCAACATATTTCGTACTTTGAAAAACTTGCAATAGTGATTATGTAAAAAATGACTTCTGGTCTAATATTAGGGAACTTTCATGAAATTTTTAATCTTTTAAAGAATTTTTAGAGCTTATAGGCGTATGTATTGTAAAGAGGGGGGGGGGAGGAGACGCCTAACAGTTATTGTTTTTTTTTTTTTTTTGAATTCGTGGTGCATAACTTTTCGAAAAATTTTGTGTGATGTTCAGAATTTTTTTCTTACTGAGAATCGTGGGTGGCCCGCCGATCTTCTCGAGCTTATTGATGTGGCTCTCGGATGTAAAAGGTTGAAGACCCCTACTCTAATTCATAAAACTATATTTTCTTGATCAGTTTAGTTGCAAACGCTAAGTAACAGCGTAAAAATGAATAACTTCACTCCTAATAAGAAGTGAAGTTATTCATTTTTACGCTGTGTATTGTTAATGTATTTTACAATGCTAATGAATAGCATTGTAAAATGTTTGAATGTGCAGCACCTGCCATTTAATTTTTTACTTTATTAAAAGGTTCACAGATCATTTGGGGAAAGCCTAATCCTTGTTCGCGGTTTTTTATATTGGTACATAATTCAGGAAATTACGCATAACAGGCTATACATATATTTTAAATTGCAATTTTCAGTGTAAAGTGTTTAATTTTTCAAGATAAAATGCTATCTTACGCGGAAACTCACTTTGATTTCTTATAACAAAATAGTGAAAACTTTTCCTAAAAATGTGAGACATATTCAACCCCTTAGACTGGAAATAGATTAAATTTCCTATCAATAGCACAGTGGTCACTAAAAATAGATTTTTTTAATTCTGTTTGTACAAACTTAAAATTTTGTCAGTTTGTACGTATGCTAGAAAAAATACCCCAGAAAAAATTTGGCGAAAAAAAAGGGTAGTTTTTTAAAAATTTTGAACATTTGAAAAACGTTCCACGTGCCACAATTTTTTAAAACAATTCAAATTTTTTCCTGATTTTAAATCCTTTGATATGTTTTTATAAATGAATGGACAAAATAAAGCATTTTATATGATAATTTACAAAATATAGGCAAAAATGCACTCTTATATGAAATTTACTGAAAATTTAGTGATTTTTTTCAATAAATAAATTAAATATCTTCTTTCAAATGATTATTACTGCTACATTTCATCCATAAAACTATAACTACGTAATAAAAGAATACTTTTGGAAAGTTTGGTAGCAATAGCATAAAAATTGCTGCTTTGAGGTAAATTTTTGATTTTGTGAAAAAATGCTTTTTTTTTTTCATTTTAAAAGGGTGTAACTATATGAAAGTACTTATATATTAAAACGTTTAGTATTATTAACACAAATTTGATATCTAATATTCATTAATACAATGGAAGCATACTTTATACACCAATTTTTTAATTGGCCAATTTTCGACATTTTTTAAATGTGTACTGTAGCCTCTTTATACGGCTTCAAATGGACAAATTTTGGCAAAGCGAAGTTCTTTTGCCTCGGATATTAATTGTCTGATAGGTCTGAGGGGATATGTTTGTAGTTTGTTTAATATACTTTTTAACAAGAAATATATAAAACTAAAGCCAGATGCTGAAAGATTGCTTAACCCTTTATCTACCGACGGTACTTATAAGTACCATTCTCTGTAAATTCCATCCCAGCAATCATTTTTACCAATATTCTGATGGACTTTGCCGAGACAGTTTTTAAATTCCACCTTTTCAGGATACATATCAGCAAGGGTTCTATAAGGAGTATCTTAGCGAGGAAAGGAACATAGATAGTTTTGAAACCGATGCTGTGTTTTGAACTTCCATTTTGTTCAGATTGCTCCCTCAGAGTTTCGCTCCAGAAAAGCCTTAAAATTCAAGAATCAAGTCACTGATTTTTTAAATGTGTTAGTTAAGAACTTAGAAAACTATTTGACGAAATATTTTGATTAAAAAGTGTATGTAATTAATTTCACAGGGTAAATACTCTGTGGCACTTATTAGCTGTAAAGAAATCAATACTTATAGACTGAGCATTTTATTTATGTAAATCCCTTAATTTTCAGTTAAATACTTAAACAAACTATTTCTGTAAAACAAATTACTGCAGATTGTAATGCAGTAGATAAAGGGTTAAATCAACTTCAGCCGGCTCCATGCAAGTTAGTTCATATAAGCTCGTAAAGTCACAGTGCAAACCTGAATTTGTATTGTTGCATTGTTTACATAAACAGTGCAATAAAGTAAATGAATAAGTAAACATTAATTAATTTTAAAAGTTTTAAAAAAAATAATAATTTTATTAATTGCTGAGAAAAAAGAAAAGAGGAGGGAGGGTGAGATCCAATGCATTAAAATGTTGCAAGCTCTTTGAAAATAGTTTGAATGTAAAAAAATATAAGCAACTATGAATTTTTCTATTGCTTTTTAGCAATTCAAGTACAGATATGGACTCCGAAGAATCATATAATAGTCAAATTAGATAGACTGATAGACTAGACAATAGAGACTGATTTACGAAAGTAAATCCGATGAATGGTGACTGCCCGAAACTCAGCGCAGAATTTCGTAAATGGTATAGATGCCGGAAAGCATACCGCATACCACACATCCCCCTTTTTAACCGCATGCCCCCCCCCCCCCCCACACACACAAAAGTCACAAGTCTCGATTTTTGAAAACTTCAGATAAAAATATAATATGGGACAGCGATGTCGAAATACTCGACATAAAATATCATACAATAATTAAGACAAAATATACACACTTTAAAACGCTTGCACCATTTTAAGTCTCTCTGATGCAGAGTGCTGAAAATGAGTTGCGTTTGGCACAGTTCCTTTAAAAAAAAACACTATGCCATCAAAATTATATGAAGGGAGGGAAACCGCCAGAGAGGTGCCGGAATAGCGTTCCGGTGTGCTCCGACAGAAATGGCTGGTTCACTTTTAAAGGGGCACCTACATTTGAATTGTTCAAGAACAATTTTCGGTTTCATCTAGTTATTTTAGTTTAATTTTACGCATTTGGAATTAAAATCTGTAAATTGCCTGACTCCCCTTACCGCCCCTGTCTCAGTCTCTGATAGTCTGCACCATGGGTTGAAAAATATTTCCGAATCTCATTAGTAGGGGAATAATGGGTGTTCTACCCTAAGAGGCGGATTGCGGATCAGGGGGGCGTGGCTGATCCACCTCCCAATGCCCCCAGGCGTTAGTCGAGTGGAGGTGAGTTGTATGCACTCAGGCGTTTCTCGAGTGGAGTTGAGTTGTTTTTGCCCTCAGGCATTTTTCGAGTAAAGTTGAGTTGTATGCCCTCAGGCGTTTTTCGAGTGGAGGTGAGTTGCATTCCCTCAGGCATTTTTCGAGTAGAGTTGAGTTGTATGCCCTCAGGCATTTTTCGAGTAGAGTTGAAATGTTTTTCAAAATTTATAGTTTTGGAATGGCAACACCTTTTTGTTTCAGTTTAGGACTTGATGCAATGTGATGTCGATTGTAGCGCCATCTATGTGAAGAAAATGGAACTATTTTGGAACTTAGAATTTTTTTTTCTACTGTTTTCTCTCAGAATTCAAGCAGGAACTATTTTATATTACAAAAAATAATTATAATGTAGAATGAATTAAATGTAATCTTGTTAATTACCTCCTTATATGTCTTTATTTTTTAGACTTAAAGAACTTTTCTTTTTCGATCTTTTTAATGTTTTCACTTAGCATTCACGCAGGAACTATTTTATAAAGTTAATTGTAATACAATTTTACACTGCGATTAAAAAATCTCGTCATTTTTACTTAGAAAAGACTTAGATTTTTTTTTGGTTTCTATTTATTTATTTATTTGTATTTTTTTTTTTCAGACTTAGAAAAATTTTCAGTTACAAGTGATGTTTTTTTCTAACTATGTAAAACATAGTTAAGAAGTAAAGTAAAATTTTTCTGAGGGGTTTTGGAAACTTTTTCGTAAATCTTAGTTTTAACTGCATAACACATTTCCTTCTAAAGTTATTTTCTACTTTATATTATTATCACACTTACAGTTTCCTTCATAGAATATCAAATGTATTTTATAAAACTCTATTATTTCACATAAAAGCGCAAAAAAAAAATGAGATTGAACTCGTAAAACGTAGAACAGTAATGTAAAATTACTAAGTACAAAGCATTTACATCCGGTAAAGCTTAGTGGAAAAAAACGTAAAATTCCTAAGTGCAAAATGTTTAAGCAACATGAAAATGTAAAAGTACTTGATACAAAATGCTAAAACAGCATGAAAATATAAAAAAATACCATGTATGAAATATTAAAGCAGCATGAAACGAGAAAAACATTCAGGGTCTCAATTTGCAAAACACTTTGCTATGTCATGAATGTTTTCACTTTAATACGTTAGAATTTGTTTCTAGTAGAAGGCAAACATCTTATATAAAATAAGTTTATATTGAGTTTACACTTCTTTAATATTTTCTTTTAGCATTCTAGCAGGACCTATTTTACATTAATAAAAAATTGATTATAATGTATACAGAACTAAATTCTGTCTCATAATCATTTATTAATTTATATATGTTATTTTCAGACGTAGGATTTTTTAAACTTGGAAAACATTTCACAGTTAAAAGGGATTTTCCTTCCTAAGTACGTAAAACTTAGGTGAAAGGTTGAGTAAAATTTTTATGATATGTTTCTGAACTTTTTTTAAGTCTTAACAATATATTTAAGAGCACATTTCATTGCAAAACTACTTTCTACTTAACCTACTTTAAATGAACTTCGCGCGAAATTGTAGAAGTACTAACATCGAAACTTAGATTTCTCTAGTAAAACTTACAAAAATGAAAAAAGGACCGAGTACAGAACCTCGGAATATATATTACTGTGATAAAACATTGAATGAAAATGTAAAAGTACTAAAGACAGAGCATCAAAACTTGCATTTCTCTAGTAAAACATTGTATTTTTTTAAAAAAGGTTCTAATATATTATAGAAATGTTCAAAACTTTGAATTAAAATTATAAAATCGAATAATAAAAAAATGCGAAACCATGTAAAACTGATAATGTATAATGAACCAAATTCTTGTAATCATGTATTTATTTATAGTATTTCAGCCACACAAACGTTTTATACTTGGAAAACTTTTCACAGTTATAAGTGATTTTATTCACCCTCCTAAGTATGTTTAACTTATTTTAGAGGTTCAAGAAAAATTTCCCTTACGTTTACGAACTTTTTTCTTTTTTTTTTTTTTTTAAGTCGTAATTCTAAAAGCATGTTCATTAACACATTTCAGTGTAAAGTTACCTTTTACCTTAAGCTACTTCATATCTTTACTTTTTCCAACTTACACTTCAAAAAATATCAAGTGAATTTTATAAAGCTGTTTCACATAAGCATGCAAAAAAAAAAAAAAAATCATACACACAATAGTAAACAATTGATTTATTCAAAATAAACAAATATTTTAAAAATTACTTCAAGACTAATTTTTTCGATCTATTTTTATACATATGCATTGAATGTAAATTGTATTGCACTTCAATATATATCACATATAAATAACTATTCTATCAAATAAGAATTCTGGATAAAGGACATACATTAAATATCATACACAAAATATAACAGGAATAAATATTTACAATAATTTTCAATTTACAAGATTCATGTATTATTAAGATGGTGACCATATGCTAACGTGTTAATATGATCATCTAAAGTGAATCGTTTGTCATCAAAAGGAGAAAGAGCTGTTTTGTGTAATTTTTGTGTGTATAATTGATGACAGGCACTCCCTATTTTCATCATTTTTTCACGAGTTGCTTTTACATTCTCTAAGCAGTTTTTGTAATCGGCATGTTTAATTTTTTGCTGCACAACTTGCCTAGAAACACCTTTAGCAGTTTTTTTCTCGTGATGTAATGATTTTATGGAGTACATTTTGGCTCTAAGTCCAATGAGCTCTTCAACGATTTCACCATTGAGTTCGTCTTTAAAGCAGCCGATTTTCTTTTTGTTTTGATTGCTGTATAGAGGATGATCGGTAGGATATTCGGAAGTATCATATAGATAAAGATGATTTTTCATATCCTTATACACATCATCTGTCTGAATTTCGTAGGTGAGGGAATCGGTATCTGTGAATAGAAGCTCAGCTCTCTCTCCGTAGACTTGTAATATATGATTATAGTGAAAATCATACATCAGCACTTTACTAAGTTCTAGTATGACAAAACCGACATACAACGGACGGTTGAGCATGATGTTGGTTTTCACTCTTTCCACTCCTACTAAGTCCTCTGAAAAAATTTTAAAGGTACGAAAACTTGGTGCTGCAACTAATTTTTTTCCACGCATTTCTTTATGCACAAGTTGTATGTCCACTCGATTCCGCAAGTTCTCCATAGTTTTTCCGTATACAGAATTATTTAACAGTTTAAAAAAGTCCTTTTCAAAGGAATTTGCTGTTTGTTTCCTTTTCTCAGTGTTGAATTCTACATTGTTAAAAAAAATCTACTTAAAAATAAGTACTTCCATGTACTTGTTTTTTTCTAAGTAAAATAAACTCAAAAACGAGAACATTAAGCGTTCAAATACAAGTGATGATTCTGATTTAAGAATGAGCTTGTGGGTAGATATAAATATAATCACTTGTTATTCTAATCGCATATTAAAAATAGCAAAAGAAATTATTTAGTGAATGAGTATACTATTATGAACCTTTTAACGTGCAGAACATACAAGTTTTCACTCTTCGAAATTACGAACTAAATCTTGAGCAAATGTGTTAAGTCGAGCGCAAGAATACGCCGGTGATTTTGAAGAAATGCGTACTCAACTAACGTAAACGTTTCATTCTTGTTCCACGGCTGGTGGAAGTTTTGTTTTGGTTGAAAACAATGGAGTTCGGTCAAGGAAAAGCTGGAAGAATTGAAAATGAAGGAATTCTACACTAACTTTGAAAGTAAGAAATATCATTTTACTTTTTATTATGCAAATAATCGTTATTTAATCAAATTCCATTGCCTAATTCTTAGCTAATGTCTTTTGCACGTGTTTTGCTTGTGAATTTCAGAAACAGTTTCTCATCATTTCTTCTATATTTATAATTTTTTTTTGTGTTTCATTTAAGTAGGATTGACTGGAAAAACTTGAATCCATTAACAATAATAAATTAACAAACTTTTCTTGTCTGTGGACTAAGACAATATGTAGTAATATTTGTTTTCATTAATAATTAAGAATATATTCAAATAATCTTTTATTTATTTATTTTTTCAAATAAATCGAACATGCAATATGAAAATGAATATTGAATTATTAAATATAAAAACACAAGTTTACTTAAATTAAAGTAGCTATAAAATTTCAATCTTTTCGGGCAGAAGTAGATGAATTTTATGGTATAAAGCATTTTAATCTATTAAATAATAATTTATTAAATCAGTTGTTTAAAACAGAATTAATATTCCAATAATTTTTAAAATGTGAAAAATTATTATAATCGAAAATTAGCATAATTTGCATATTTGCAATATATTTTTACTTAACGGAACATGCAAGATTGTAATTGATACTTCCATATTTTAAAAACTTTGCATTTGCTGAGCAAGCAGCATATAACATTAGTGCCAACCATTCCTTTTTTTTCTTCCCTTGCATATCCAGAATATAATTTTTACATTAAAGAAGTAAGTTTTAAAATAAAAAACTGAACTATTTGCACTTGTGTATCTGTTTTATTGTGTTAATTTCCTTTGAATGCAAACATACGAGTATTTCTCTAGGTGCTCATGTATAAGAAATATGTATGCTTACTGACTGATATAACTTGCCCCAAAATCTGTTATTAAAATTTTTGTATTTCAACATTATTCAGATATTTGAATGCTAAATTTGTGAGCTTGTATTTCAGGCATTCTAAATTTAATTTTTAATCTATTAAATGATTTATACAGTTATTACTATTTTTTTTATAAAGTATTGTATTAAAAATGCGAAGTATTGACTATTATTGAGTATTAATTTTATCTTAACCCTAAGAACTGCCTTTAAGCAGCCTATTATTTCGATATTGATTATTTGTACTTTTTGTTAGAAACTCAATGATGATCAAGAAGAAGACACGGAGCTAATTACCTGAACTTTTACGTTTTTTGCATTTTCGCCCACTTTTTCACTTTTTTTTATATTGTTAGGGTATTTTACAATTTAGGTTTTTACATGTTAGGATATTTTACTAGGTAGGTTTTTTATGTTAGGTTTTTCCATGTTAGGGTAATTATTTGTTAGGGTAATAGAGATTTCGGGGATAATCCTATCCGACGGGGTGTTTTTAATATGCATTGAAACGTTATATTTATTATTATGCTTCAATGCGTATTTTTTTTGTAACTTTGCATATGCATTTGAGCAGTATATCTTAAATGACATATTGTTTCACATGTGTATGCAAAGCCAATCTATAATTGAACATGAGATTTATAGCTTAATTGATATAAATCTTGATGTTCAATATTTTTGTACAGATTTTTGTATATTGTTATTATTATGATGATACTATATGTTACTGAATTATGTTATTATTCCTATGTTATTCAATATGTTATACAAAGTGCTATGTTATTACCATGATGAAAATAAAGAGAGTAATCCCAATGGTCAGCAGTTAGCGAGTGACCGTAAATTTAATTTGCGGCACCGTTAATGTTGACTTTTAGGAATTCCTAAAAAAATAAGACAGAAACGTAAGTATAGTTTTGCATTGCGGTGTAAAGCCGGTATGTACTCAAAAATATGAGTATGTGTGTTTTGATACATACTCATATTCGAGTCAGGTATGCACTCAAAAATATGAGTATGTGTTTTGATACATACTCATATTCGAGCCCCTGAGCGTACTCAAAAAAATGAGAACGTGGATTTCTCAAATTTAAGAGTTAAGTACTCGGAGCTATTATAAGAACGTGAAGTACTCAAAAATGAGTACATTTTTCTTATTTTTAAGTATCCAGTTTTAACAGTGTATATACGGTTTCAACCATGGTTTTTGTTCGAAGCTTAAAACTTTGAGCACTTTTTTCAGTTTTAATCCTAAGGATAGGTATAACTGAAGATTTCGGTGGTAAACTATATAATTTTCTTTATCACACAGATTAGGCACCAGTTTCACACACTCTTTGAATTTCTGTCCATGCAGTTGATTTAAAATGTCTTTTGCAGCAGATGACAACATATGGTCAGAAATTTTTAATTTTTCAACTGCCAATGGATATAAATTGTGACTTTTATGCAAATGAGGGCCGTATTCTAAATCAACCTCTAACACATATCCTCTGTCACTATCAGAAGGAATGGATTTAATCCAATGTTCATCCACCTGGCTTGCATCAATCCATTTAAAATCTCCACCAGGTAGCAGTTGAGACATTGCCCATCCATAGAGATTGTTTGCATCTAAATACATAATATACTTAGATGGCTTTGTAGGATCAAAAGTTGGCAAGTATTTATTGTTAGCAATGGAATGCCTTTTCGTAATAACCGAAATACCCCCTCGAATGCCACGTTCAATAAACAGATGCATGTCTATATCAGTGAACAGTTCGAGAGGTTGTTGGGTCATTTTCAGACAAGCTTGCCATGCTAGTCCAGGTGCAGTAAACATATGTGTGGGATCTATTTGATAATATTTACGACACAATTTTCGAAAGTTTTCAAAAACATCTGCTAGTTGAAGCACATCACTAGCCACATACAAATCATGATAGTCTCCCATGGATGATAGCTGAAATTCATGCCAAACAGTTCGTGCATGATTATAATCATCCAGAGAGATTTCTTCAATGCTAAGACTGCTATAAAGGGTAGATAGTGGTGGCAGTGACGTATCGTTGAATTTTTGGAAAGAATCCATGTATTCATAGGGGTAGACCCCTTTTCTTAGCAGAAGGTGAACTTTAAAAAAAATAAAATTAATTTCTTTAATTTGTTGTTCTTTCTAGGTTTTCTTGTTGTTTTCCTTTTTTGTGTCTATTTTTCTCCTTCCCCCCTCCCTCCCCTCCCCCTCCTTTACATGTGTACTTTGTTTTGCATTTTGTTTTGGTAGTTTCTGTACTTATTTTTATTTCAATTTTATTCTTTGTATTTTATTTTATTATTTTTGCAATTTTTATGCATGCTGTCGTCTTTTTTGCTTTATTTTTATTGTTATTCCTTTTTACTTCCTTTACTTTCAACTGGATTCGTTTGTTGCTCTCTTATTGGTGTCTTCCTGCTACTTCTACTTCCACTTCACGCTGCCTTTATTCTCATTGGTTTACAGATAATTCTTAGGCTATATAAGCTTTGTTTTTCTTGTTCTGTCTGCTTCATTTGGATGTTTTGCATCTAGAAGCTCCCTGTCGCATTGAAAAAGGGATTCCAAGCAATCCCGAAACATATGTCTGCATTTTTTTGCTCATTTGTGCTTTAAATTAACGTGTAATTTTATTATTAAGGTGAACTTTGTTCACAGAAATATATTTTTGTAGGAGATGGCAATTGTTTGTAGATAAATTAGAAACGAGTTTTTCCAGTGATGTAGGTAGGAACTGAAAACTGTCCAAAAATACCAAAGAAACGTTTTTTCCTCGTTTTTCATCTTTTGATGAGATGGAAAAAAAATGTATTTTTCCATATTCATAGGAATCAGATGATATTCATAGTCTTTAAAGTTATTTTGTATACCAACATTTATTTTCCTAAACCGACATTAAATGTTGATTATTTACTCGTAAATTATCGTCTTTGTGTTGTAAGATTTAAGGACATCGGTTTATAGCACTTCTCTTTTATCTTCGGACAGCCGCAATATACCGAGGAGCTACTCCGTGTGACGTCCTCTGGTCATGAGAATATAATGCATGTTTATGAATACCCATGATTTTGTTGCTCATTATGTTAGGAGAATATGCCCTTTGAATCCCCCCCCCCCCCAGAAAAATTCGAAATGACGCGCGTGGTAATCATGTTTTCCAATGCGCCCGGCACCTTTGATCCTGTGTGACTCTGAGGAAGATTTTTTGGTATTGGCAGTGATTGTTTTTCAGGACCCTGAACTATTTTTAATGACAATGTGATCAATATTTTTAATGATTTCTAATGATATGTGTAGAAACAAATTTATTTGAAAATACAGTAAATGAGCGCAATCATGATTTATTTTCTTAAAAATGCAAAACAAAAATCACCTTTCAATTTGAATGAAAAAGTAGCATCAGAATGAACTTATATTAGTTTTGAAACAAAATAACTGTCTGAATATTTTTTTCTTATGCGATAAAATGTGGAAACTAATAAAGGATACTTTTAAGTCTGAATGAAGTCGCAGCAAAAACATTGCAATGCGCTATTCTCTATTAAGAGCCGTTCATAAATAATGTCACGCTTTTTTCACATATATTTGGCCCCCCTTTGTCACGTCACCCTATGTTGCATAATGCATGATGTCACACCATCCCCTCCCCTCTTGAAGAGTGACATCATTTATGAATGATCCCTAATCAGTAAATAACCAACTAAAATGGTGCTTCGGGAATTAATCCTGAAATATTTCAAATCATCCTATAAAAAACTGAAACTATACAAAACTCTATGTTCTCGGATATTTGAGTTTCAGTACTTAAACTCTATGAAACTTACTTGTTTTAATGTCAAAAGTTTTATTTTTCAAATCAATGTAAATTTAAAGGAAGTGAGGTGTTAAAAGGTAATTTTAACATAGATCAACTTATTCACATAAAATTAGTTTATTTCAATAATTTATAAGATCCCTATTGCTTTAAATAACAATAACATATTGTACTTATCTGCCTAATTAAATAACGCATTTTATAATTTGAAGTTATTAAAAACTTAATTTCATGTTTCTTTGAATTTCTACTTTGTTTACTGTCCCCCCCCCCTCCTCAAAAAGAAAACTCTGTAGATACTCGTTTTATTTCCTCCTACTTGATTCTTTGATAAAAAACTTTGCACTTGTATATTACTTACTGTTAATATGGCAAAACTTTATTCCTTTTTAATATGCAACCTACATTGTGAGGGTAGGCAACAGGAAATATTATATAAAATTGTGACATTCTATAAACTATTCATGTTTACAAGTTTCTTTTTACTGAACTATTATTATTCATTTCTTTTCTCAATATTTTAAACTTATTAGTGCACATTCACTTAGATGCATTGTGTTATGAACACTTTTTTGTATAAACTTTCTTGCAATTTGTATTTCTTTTTATTCTTTTTTGTTTCTTGTATCTTTAAGTCACCATTTGATTCCAGGTGCTACATAAACTATTGAATGTTTCATTTTCAACAATCACTTGAATATGAAGGAATTTATAATGAAGCAATAAAAGGAACACAATTTTTTTTATTTATATATTTTTTATTCTCCATGAATGGTTGACATTTATAAGAATTTAGGTATGGTAAACCGTAAAGGTATTGACACCCTTAAGACTACACTTCTGTGATGAAATTAAAAACAAAAAAAAAAAAAACTTTTTATGAAGGGATCATATTGAACCTTCCTATAGCTTCTCTTTATCTATCCTTACATAGACTCAAGAGGTTTTTTGGGTTAGAAGTTCAATTCCTTTTACCATATGGCAATATTTAAGGTAAAAAGTGCAAAAACTAGTTATAGACATCCTGTGGTTAGTTTCTTAAACACTTACATCATAAATAACTTAGAGGACTCTCAAACATTAGTTTCATGTATATCTTAAAATAAAATTAAGACTTGTTTACTTATTTCTTTAAGTAAAAGTTTGAATAACTGTACTGAGTGTCAATAACTGTCCGGTTTACCCTACATAGATGTACTTACAAAGTATAAAATTAATTACACCAGTGCTTGCTCTAGACTATATGAGATTGAGTGTAGTATGATTGAATATAAGAGCAATATCATGCAATGAAATTTATGAAATGCACAACAAGCTTTCACCTTTTGAAACTTTTCCTTACTTGAGGTAATTCAAACTTCAGTGAAATGATGTATTTTTTCCTCATCTTCTTAAACTTTATTTTGACTTCGACTATCATATTAACTCACTTCACTATCAACAGAAAAAACAAAGCAAGAGCAAGTTGAAGCAAATCACATACATGCTCATGCTTTATTCATTCTATTTTAGCCACAGATGTAGTTTTTAACATCCAAAAAACAAAAACTTGCACAAATTAAAAGAAACTTTTTCATCTTCATTAAAACCATCATAATTCAAATCACAAAAGGAACGCTACTGAATTTTCAGTATACACACCAAAGAAATTTCTTTAATTAAAAAAAAAAGTTACCAGCACTAGCTTAATTAGAAAAGGAGTGAGAAATACTTACTTTTGAAGCTCAAAACTAAAAACAAGCTTGATAAGAAAAATAAGTACAAATAAACAATAGAAGCAGGAATATAAATTATGTAAATTTATTCTACTTATTTTGTAATTATTTAGACACATGAGCATTCATAAACATGAAAACCATTATCATAATACTACACATATTGGTACAGTTACTTACGTAATACTAGAGTAATTATAAAAAAATGAATCGGCAGGACTACAATTTAGTAAAAATTCTCAATTTAACAATAAATCTTTTAAGTGAAACGTAAAACTAAAATTACCCACAAAATATTTTTAACAGAGAGATGAAAATTATGATTTTTACCAGTTTTAATTACCTTTTGCTAGTTCCTTTGTTTAGAGGCTATATTCAAACGTCTGAGTAAACAATCTTCATTTTCTGGAATAAAAACTGTAAATCCAATACATAAATACAAACAACTAATATTTTACGAAGGTATTACAGAACTATTGAACAAAATTAAAACTTTTGTTACCATTTTTTAAGCGCCAGTGCATAATCCCAATAAATATCTGCAAATAACAGAAATATTCATTAAAATTACTTCATACTTAAATAGGAATAAAAGAATAACAAGTTGAATCAAAATAATTGCTGTTTAAAATACATACAATTTTATATAATAAGAAGAAAATAGGAATACAAACGCACATAATCATTGTTACAAAGCGCGGGAAATTTGCCCCATTCATTCCTTGATGAAAATGAGAGACGCTTAGATAAGATTTGGCGATCTGAGAGCAAAAGCAACCATACAAAACGGCTTGGCGATTGTGTTTCTCGCCGCGAAGATTCGCGTGTTCTACCTCGCCCCGAAGCTTTGGTCTCCGATCGGGACTTGCATCGGCCCTGCCGCGCCCCCCTATCGGCACAAACAGAGCTCGGTAGGGTTGCTATTTGGCAGGACGTCACGTGGTACGATGTCATCTTCCCTAGATAATAGCTCCATGTAGCTGACATAGTAACCCAAAACTTCGTCGCTTAGCCAATGAAATTTGTAAGTTGTCCTGCGTTAAACGTCGCGTGTTATTCTCCCAAGCCGGTTTTCGGCGGAATTTTGCAAGTTCTTTTATATGAAATAATTTTTATTAAAGAAAGTATGGAAAATATTTGTAATTTACTAAAGTAAATTGAAAAAGTTTTTTGTGTGAAATTCTTTGCATTTCTTTTTTTCTGAATGAAATTTCTTGACATCATGATTATTTTGTTAATTTCTTTTTGTTTTGAAAAAGGAATCACAATGAAAATTTAGAAAAACTTAAACATATTTTAATTCAGCTGATTAATTACTGAATTCTATTATAGTTTTTGCTAAAGAGAGTTTAGAAATGGCTGAAAATAGAACTTACGAAGATCTTGTAGCTAAACAACGGAAAGAAAAAAAAGAATTGCAAGGTAAGACATATATATATATATTGGGCTTTTGTTAATCAACTGCTATTGCATGTCATTTTTTCGAAGCATAATGGGTTCAACTGTTAAAATATAGAATTAAAAAAGATCATGCTTTAAAAACTTCACAGGACTGTTTTGTATTTGTCATAGGCGTAACTAGGGGGGTGGGGGGTTGGGGGGTCAACCCCCCCCCCCAGGTACTTATTTAGGCACACAGAAAAATTTCTGGCTACGGCCTTGCAAAGCACAATTTTTTTTCCCCTAAGAAAATTAAACACATATGCATATGATTTTTTTGTCTTTTTCTCTGAAGGGTTGCGATCATGGCCAAAGTATGCAGCTCATAACAAAGAAGACTTTTCATCTGGTTATAAGGTTATAATCAACCCCCTTATCACCTTGGGGGGGGGGGGTGTAAACAGCGCAAAAGGTAGCTTCAATCACCGTACCACACACAGAGGTCCTTTTTCAATCACTCCAGAAGGTTTTCTTTCCTTCTTGATGTCTTTTTTACCCAAAGGCAGCAATATGGGAATACAATCGCACAAGTAATAAGTTTCCTGGAAAATATTCTCTACTGTGATGGAGTCCTAAAGTCCAATAGTCCTAATGGGTTAAACCCTCAAGCCAGGAAGGGATGCTCATTAAGAAACGTAAAGAGCAGTTTGTATTTATTTATGACTTCCTGTCCAAACACCCATTTTGGTAAAATCTTTTTTGTAGATGAACCGATTGGAAAACTGATGAACTGTATTTGTATTGCATTCTCATTTACAGATGTTCTCTCATCTCTTATATTTTAAATGTTTTTTTTTCTTATTATGGTCCATCACTGATTGCATTAAGACTCTGGAAATCATCCGGTCAATGTTTCCAATCTCACTGCTACGGTTTAATGCTGCATTTTAATTTACAATCAAGTATTATTTATATTTTAGCTAAATTTTTAATTATTTTCGATACATAATAATGTTTGCACTCCAGCGATGGACAGGTTCGTCATCCAAAAAGAAAAGAAAATTTGATTCAGACGCTTCCACTTCTGAGGTATGTTTTGCTACAAATTTCACAAATTTTTTAGAAATTTATTGTGGGGATGAGCATTTTTGTAGGGGAATTTGGATTTTTTTCTCTAAAATTCGACTATTTCCCAGTTTTAATATTATGAATGCCTGGACATAGAAGATTGCTTAGCGCTAAATATTGAATTTTCTATTGCGTTTGAATTAAAAAATAAACTAATAGATCTAGTAAGGAATGTTTAATGTTTTTGTGAATCAAGGCCGTATCCAGAGGGGAAGGGGGACCCACGGGCAGCCCACAGAAATCTTTTGCAATGTATCATATATTCCTCCCTGAAACTTTGCTTTACATAAGTGTGTCGAAGTCTGCCCCCCCCCCCCCCCCCGAAAAAAAATTATGGATACTGTCTTGGCTCCGGAGCAGGGGGAGCATGTTAAGAATTAGGAAGGGCAGTGTATGCTTCAAAATCATACCCTTTATATATACATATATATTGATATATATGATTAGAAATGATGTTAATATGAATTTTTTTACATAAATGATAGCGTTTTGATGCATATATAGTAGATGTATGTTTAGATCTTTGGTGAAGTTAGAGGGGTGGGTGTTTGGGTCTTCTGCAACTTAAATTTTTGTAACTGGTCTTACATCTATAACGCTTAGGATAACTCTGGAGGCAAGGGTTCAAAGGCTCTCCCCAGGAAACTTTTTGCAATCTTTCTAGCAATGCAATTTCGGGATACTTTTGGTGATGTTAGAGGAAACAGAAAGGAGTTTGGTTACTCTCCCCCCGCGATTTTTTTCAAAATAAAGTCTTATATCTCTTAAGTTACTTTTGGTGTCGCTCGTGATAGTGTTTAATGTCCTTTCCCTGAAAGTGTTTCCTGAAAGTAAAGTGTCTTAAAAGCGTAATTTCTCTTTTCTTTCTTTTTTTAAAACTTGTGATCTGAATTTTTTTGCCGAGGGGGGGGGGGGGGGAAGGGAGGAGTTGACTCGCTCCGAGGGAGTAGTTCCCCCCCCCCCCCCTTCCGGGGAGATGCCTGAAATAAACACGGAGTATATCTTTAGAGACAAGTATTTATGACTAGTAAATTTTCAACTCTTTTACACTTCTTATTGGTGTTTAATCTGTACATTTTTAGGGTGACCCCCCCCTTTCACCAACTCTAGTTATTTGCCTATGGTATCTGTAAGCAAGTTTTATAGTAGTCTGCCGCATAACGATTTTTAAAATCTGCAATTTTCAGGTGCAACTGTTTAAAACTTCCAAATTATTCGGGGGGGGGGGGGGGCTTCAGAAGCTAGCATGTTTACTTGTTTTTTATTTACATAAATCAGGGGGTCGATTCAGCATTTTTTTTAAGGAGATTTTTGTGAAAAATCAAATAATTTTGAAAATTGAAAATTTTAACATATAGTGATGAAAATTTTAGTTTTTATTTGCCTCTTTTACAATAAATAATGGTGTGAAAGGTATGATTTGGAAGCATGAAATTTTGCGAGGGATCCTTTTTGATTGATTGAAATTTTGTGAAGGATTCGTTTTGATTGATTGCAATGTTGTGAAGGGCCCATTTAGATTAATTGGAATTATGTGAAGGGTCCCGTTTTGATTAATCTCTGCTTGAATTGTTCTTAGGTTTAAATTCAAAAAAATATATTTTTTAATAAAACATTCTTTGAGATACATTTGGGTCATTCCACATTGTTTTTGGGTTTCATACAGGATATTGTACAGCAAAATTTTGGAGGATTTTTTTTAATAATGAAAATATTAATAAAATTTTTTCATTATTTGTGCGTCTAGAACAACATTATTGTAAAATTTTGTTTAAATTTGGCTTATAGTTTTTTGTTTAAATAATATTGGAATTTGTTATGTACGGGACATTTGTGTTTCATATGAGAAATTGTTTTATAGATTTGCTAATGGGAATATTACATTCTGGTATGCCAAACTTTAATGGGATTTGCTTGTTTTCTGTTGATATTAGTTCGAACACCAAAAAAAAAAAAAAATCAAATTAACATATGTTTTGAGGTCATTCATAAATGATGTCACACTTTTTTTTCAATATATTTGGCCTCTCATCCCCTTTCCTTATCATAGAATGTCACACTTCAAGGTACTCCATCACATGTCACGCAATCTTGCATAAGCATTTGTAAATGCAGTTTAGAAACAAATCACTACATTATAGATTGCTTTTCCAATATTATTTTTGAACTATTAATGACGTTTGTGAGCATAACAATAATACTGATCATTATAACTATACTTAATTTGTAAAAAATAAAATTAAGTTTTACAAAAAAAATATTAATTGTTTGAATTCCCTAAAAATAACCCTCGCCATTTTGCCTCGAAAGTGTAAGTGAAAAAGATTTCCTTTTACATGTAAACTTTTAACTATAACTTAATTTAAATCCTAATCAGCATCCATGTTTTCAATTCAAAAGGAAATCTGAATACAAAAAAGAAAATAAATTATATGAAAATATTCAATCTTTTCATCTTAAATGTTTTTATCCTAACCAAAGTGTGTGACATCTCACTTGTTGCTCCAGAGCCTAGTTATTGTACAGGCACTCAGGGCGCATGTCCTGGACATGAAATTTCTAAGGGGCAGGAAATTTCCCACAATATTGTGCAAATTTCTTGTGCAAAATTTAAAATGCAAAATAATTGGTTATTGTTTAATAACCACTGGTACTTCATAATAATACAGGGTATCTACCGGTCACGGAAGTCCCCAAAAAGTCACCAAATCGGAAAAGGGGTCACGGAAGACCCCAAAAAGTAACGAAACTGGACAACTGGTCACGAAAAAATTCGAAGGCAATGAATGTTTTTTCCTTTTCCCGATGATCACCACAATTCGCGCCGCAGCTATTTTTAGAACTAAAATTGGGGTTGATTAATGCAATAGATGGTAGATATAGCATTAATTTTAAATCATTTCATACTTTTGTATTATCAGACGTGTAATTTTTCCGTATGGAATAAAAATTTAGTTTCTCAAAAATTCGTATTTTTGGAATTTTTTTTTCTCATTTTTTGTTTTTTATGAAAACTTTTTTAACGTTGCCTACGTACATGCCTGCCAAATGTTACAAATCACGAGTAAAATTTTTTTAAGCATTTCAAAATCCAGTTGCATCGTCTTCGGTAAAACTTCCTAGTTCTCGTTTGCTATCGGATTCTTCCTAGGGGACATCGATAACATTGAGCTTATCATTATTTTTAATCTTGCACGGACGTCATTTTGAAAGGCCCACTCGAAATTTAATCGAAAATTAAGGAATTTTTAAAATTCATTTTTAGCCCTAAGGTTTTAGTGATCATATCAGTTGATTGTAAGTATAAAATATTGCAGCCTTATTAAGAATGTAATTTTTAAAATATTTTTGCTAGGAAAAAAACCCCTTATTTTTTGCATGCAATTAATAATGTTTTTCAATGTTAGATTGTCTTTAACATTTGGTTTTTCTCCTTTCAAGTACTCATTATCTATTGTTACAAAATAGCATTTCTTTCTATTTTCTTTCAATGTATAATTTAAAAACATGTAAAAAATTTAGCAATTGTTTTTCATATACTATCTATATAAATAAAAATGTAAGTGTTCGTTTGTTCATAACCGCTAACCTCCAAAAGTACTTCACCAATTGCTTTGAAATTCTGCCAGTAGACAAAATGATTCAAGAGGAAGGTTTATAGACCCATTAGAAAAAAATCCGACAGGTAGTTCCTTTTTTTATTCCAATTTTACGCAAATTTCCACAAATTCCCCAGTATGGGATGAAAAAACCTTGCACATATTAATATATTATATCGATCGAAAGCGCTGATTTTTGTGCACAAGATGGAATTTGGTCGAAGCTTCTAAGTCAATAAGAACGCCAGTTATAAGCTTTTTAGTTCGATTTCTTAAGGCTTACCTTGATCCAAAAATAATAATTAGCAGTTTTTTCAACTCCGGGTGCATAGTGTTAGCTTAATCTATATAAATAAAAATATAAGTGTTCATTTGTTCATCACCTTAAATCTCCAAAAGGACTTCACCGATTGCTTTGAAATTTTGCCATCACGTTCAAATACGTGCATGTTTTTATATATCACTTTTAATTTATTTTAATGTTGATTTAATTATTTCGTTTTTTAATGTTTTCTTAAGGAGAATGAGCTACTGCAAGGCAGGGTCAGAGGCGTAGCTAGGGTTTTCAGCGCCCGGAGAAAACCGAAGATTTTGCGCCCCCCTGTGCCCCTGGAGGCCTAGGGGTGCCCCCTAAAGGGAATTAAAAAAACTTTTATGCTTCCTAAATGATAAATAGTTCTAAAAATCAGACCTTTTAACTTTCATTTTTATTAGAGACCATTCACTTCTAAGGGGAGAAATGGGACATTGGCTTCCGCAAAAATTATCACTCTCACGCACTCTTGCTCTACATTGGTCATCCCCGATATGGTTAGTGGTGCTCCCACTGTTTTGTCAAACATATTCACACCACTTCAGTTCAAATAATTTTCTTTTCGCATTTAAATATAAAATAAATTAACCTTAATTTGGCGCCCCTTGACGCTGCGCCCGGGGACAGCTGTCCCTCCTTGCCCCCACCTAGCTACTAATGGTGTAGACTAGGATTTTTTTTTGGTAGCCAGTGGCTACTAACCCAAAAAACTTTGGTAGCCACTTCACATTTTTGGTAGCCACAACTTTAATTTACTGGTTTAATGCGGTTTTTTGGATTTCATCTAAAAAAATGGGGAAATTAAATTATTTTTCATTCTTAGGAAAAAATTTTCTTAAAAATCACTATTGAAAAATATGTATGGCCAAAAATTGTTTTTTTATCATGCTTTGTTAATAATGAATAAATGTATTTTAAGACATTAATCATATCAACAAAAGTTTTCATGTACTTATGAGAAAAAAATAATTTTCTTAAATTTAAAATTTCAATTGCAGAATATTCTCATTCTCAGGGAATATTTCTTAATCACATCAAGTGCACCTTTTAACCAGGATTTTTCTTTGGTTTGCTGAACTAAAATATAAGGTAGCCACAAGATTAAATTCGTAAATTATCTTGCCACCTGTGCACAAAACTATACGTCTGATATATAAAAAAGTTTATTTGATAATGGTTAATTTTAAGTTATACAAAACATATAGGTGTAGACTACAAAATTTTAGTAGTGAAGTCACTTTTAATCAAAGTTTGTTTCCCCCCCCCCCCATCCCTTTTTGTTAAAGTAGAAAAAAGAAATGTTTTTAAATTGTCATAAGTAATTAAGATTTATTATGCACCAGTGGCGTAATATGACATCTTTGCAGCACCTCCCTCTTGGGTATGAAATATTGCACCCCCTCAGTCGTAAATTATGTACTTGAAATGGCCGCCCCCCCCCCCTCCCAAAGTGTCCCTTAATCTCCTGTGCCCCCTCCTCAGTTACGGGTCTGCTAGTGCTAGTTACACGACTGATATGTAGAACCGATCATTACATAAAGCATCATAGTAATGTCAAAAAGACCTGTTAAAATTCAAACAAGAAATATTAATAAATTATTTTTTGTTTATTAATTAAAAAACAAAATTAATAAATTAATTTGTTTGTTAATATAAATTAATTTTTTAAGAAGGATGTTCAACATCACAAAACAAAACAAGTGAAGTTTAATCAAAAAATAAATTCAGTAAAACAAAATATGTTTTCAAATTAAAAATTCGAGTATAATTTGAATAACATTTAACAAAAATCTGACATTCAGATTTAGTCTGCAACCTTTTTTTTCCTAATGGGCTGCTGTTGACTTCTGCCAATTGCAGACCTAGTGCATTCCTGAGATATTGGTACTGGTACTATCGCTTTCACCGGCACCACAATGAGTGTGGTACCATCGCCGTGTGATAATTTTGACATCCGGTTTCTCCACTGGAAAGGCCGAGCACCCGGACTCTGTTGATGCGAAATTGCACTAGGGGTTTAATTTAGCGGAGAGCATCCAAGCCAAATGTCCACTCAAGGGATCTTTTACATGCCGCATAATCATACAACATGGGCGCAAACGTTTTTCTGCATCTTGAAATTCCACCGACTCGGGTCAGGTTTAGTCTGGAACCTTGAGCTACAAATTTTTAATTGATACTTGCCACCACAAGTTTATAGCATTGATGAGATCAACGATTTAATTCAATTTTCAATTTTGCTTTTAGTTTCTAATTCAAGATTTTTAAAAAATGTTTTGAAGTAACATACATATTTGCTCCTGCCTCAACTTTTGCACTGTAGTATTAAAATTTTAGGCTTCTAGGGGGTACCCCTGTTGATACCAAAATAAAGTCAAAATATAAAAAAGGTATATCTATTTCATCATTCAACAATTAAATGCTTATTATGCATTTAAATTTTTTTATGGTAAATATCAGTGTTTTAAACTTCAAGTTAAAAGTGTTTTTAAAATTAAGATTATTGGAAACACAGGACATTTAATATTACAAAAGCAGTCAAAGAAATCTAAAATTTAGTGAAAAAATAAGAGCAACAAGAATTTGTTTTAAAAGTTAAAAAATTGAGTACATTTGAAGAACATTAAACAAAAATCTGTCGTTCAGAGTGAGGCTGCAAAATCTTTGCACCTTGAGCCACCAGCTGTCAAGTTCTAATTGACAGCTGCTACTGGCACTGTGAGTTTATAGTATTAGTGAAATGCTAGCTATTTTCTGAGCATTAAATTTAATTCTATCTTGCATCAAGTTTACAATACAATACAATACAAAAAGTACACCAACAACAGGCGCTAGGCCCAACAAGGTTGGTGAATAGATGAGCATTGCTTGGAGTTGGTGTAATTCGTTAAAAAAAATATTTTAAGCATTATCTATTTACTCCTGTATTAACTTTAGCAAATATTAAAGTCAAAGTGGAATTTTGTTTAATTATGCAATTAAGTGCTAATTCATTTAAAACTTAGCACTTTTCCAAAAATAAATATTACAGGCCAAAAATAAAATAATCAGTATCAAGTTTTAAAAGTAAATTGAATAAAGAATAAAATTTCTGCTTTTGAGTACCATGACTTAAAATCACTTACAACCTTGCAATGTAATATTTTTCATCTGATTGTGATAATTGGTTTGGAATCAATTACCGCCTTGAGGATCGGGAAAAATTATTAAAGGCGCCATTTTGCGGATTTTGATATTTTTCAAACTTTATCACTGCTAAAAGCAATTCTTTTAATTTAAATTATAAAAATAATTTGCATTTACCTTTTTTATGTTGAAAACGTTGTATTTTTAGCTTAGTTTTATGTTTCTTCGATCGCCATGTGTCACGCGCGATGTTAGCGTTTTGCCGTAATTGTAATGCAATCTTTTTGCATCTGTTTCCGGTTTTAGATATTTCTTCTTATTTTCTCCTTAGCACATAAGTTAAAGTGTAATAATCAAAAATATTTAGCTATTTTTTTAGAATAAATATAATATTTGGTATAAATATAGCGATCTGCTGCAATTTGGTCGCCAAAGTTTCGATCGGCAATGAAATTTTTGGTCGCCATTTAAAACATTTTGATAGCAAGTTGGCGAGTGGCGACCGCTAATCTGAACCATTACTAGCTACGCATCTGGGCAGGGTACAGCTTTTTTCATTTTAATTTAATAATTTTGTGTTTTTTTCTGTTTGTACTGAAATATTTTTGCACTCAAAGATTAAGGGGAACTTTAAAACAAGGATTACTTATTTTGAATGGAAACAGTTTAATTTAGCTATTTTCATTTTTAACCGACTTCACGAAGGAAGGAGGTTATCCATTCATACTGTATGTATGTCATTTCTTTTTTTTTTTTTTTGTTTTTTTTGTCCACTCATAACTTCGGAACGGATGAACCGATTTTCATGATTTTTTTTTCAATCGATCGAGGGTGGTTTCCCATAGGTCCTGTACCTTCTTTTGACTAGTGATGGGCATAATCGAGAGATTTCAATAATTGAGTGATTAGTACTCGGGTAGTTTTGATAATCGAATGATTAGTACTCGAGTGATTATCTCGAGTTCTCGATTGATGATTTCGAGTTCTTGAGTTCTCGATTGATCATTTTGAGTTCTCGATTGATCATTTCGAGTTCTCGATTGATCATTTCGAGTTCTCGATTGATCATTTCGAGTTCTCGAGTGATCATTTCGAGTTCTCGAGTGATCATTTCGAGTTCTCGAGTGATCATTTCGAGTTCTTGAACGATTTCAGAATGGAATGAGACTCTAACAGGGAAGTCATTTAGTGAGTCAGAAGGGAAAAATTTCCACCCCCTCCCAAGCCTTAATATAATGTATTTCTCCATAGGTGCAGGTATTTTCGTGTCAGGGAACTGGAGCAACAAAATTTATGAGTTGCTCCAGTCCGACTGTTAAATATTTGTTTCAACGCTGCTCCAACTCTGCTCCGTGCAGCGAATAGCTTTAATAAAAATCATCTTTATTTTTTAATTAAATAATTAAATGATAGTAAATTTAGTTATTTATAGACTATTTTGAAAAATCACCTTTCGTTTTATGTTGTTGTTCACTTAAAGCTAGTTTTAATGAAGAAAGATGCCATGTTTAATGAAATTCTAATTTTAAATGATCAGAGCAGATAAGCGCAACCAGTTTCCGTGTTTTGGCTCCGCTCCTAACTCCAAGCAAAAACTAGTTGCTCCACTGCTTCACTCTGCTGCTCGACGCTCCGCTCCAGATCGCTGTTTGTTGTTGTTTTTTCATGTAACATGTACCGAGTTTATAACCCCCCCTCCCCCTTTGAAATGATGGGCATGATCTCGACAAGTTACTGATGATTATTTCAAATGATTTCCGGGCATGAAATTAAAGATGACCCCCTCTCGCCGCCCTCGACGCATACAGATTTATGGGCGTGAAGGGATTTTGGCAAAAGAGGAAGTAGCGAGTAGATGAAAACTTTTAAGCAGAAGGGGGAGTACATTAATGTTAATTATACTACGTTCATACATTATACTATGCTGACCTAGGGCTGGCTACATTTCACTAATTTTGTTTCGTGCTAGATCTGCTTACCGTTTAATGCATATGAGTATTTTCTGAATAACCGATAAACGTTCTTTATTGATTGCATATTGCAAACATTTGTTTATTTATTTATTTATTTTACTGGTTAGTAAAGTAACAGCAGTTTCTATTTTTTTAATTTTTTTTATTGACGAAAAATTATTTTAGCAGAAAACTTACCTAAGCCCCTTCGTATTTATTATTTTTCTACATCCAAAGGACAGAGAAAAACGATCTGGATGCATTTTTATGTCGCGGTGAAAGACCGAAATTGGTTAATGTCAACATTCACTAACTAAGTCCATGGAAGTCCGAATATTTGGTTATATTCTTATATATTTGGACATTCAACAGTGTACGTCGACAATTACAGATGGGCTCTGTTGAAAGTCGAAACAAAAAGCCGATGCCAATAGAGTTGCAGCAGTCTGACGAACTCTAGTCCAGTGTTCCTCAACAGTAGCCATATCTGGGGGCATTAAAATGCAGACATGTGTTTCGGGATTGCAAGTAATCCCGAAACATATGTTTGCATTTTAATGCTCATTTATGCTTTTTTAACGTGAAAATTTTTATTACAGTTTACTTGCACAAAGTTACTTTATTATTTTCACCTTATAGTCAAAAAGTGACGGTGCTCAGTGGCTGTATAGCTGTTGTAAAACAGTATAGTGTTGTTCATTTTATATAGCTGTCAGTTTTTTTAACCCTTTATAGGGTCATTTTTTTGAAGTATCAGTATGTTAAAATATTTTTCAGATTTTGTTTTGTTTCAAAAAAAAAAAAAAAAAATCATATAGGACAGTAAATAAGATTAGCATGATTTTTTCCACCACCCCGCCTTTGAGGGGGAGGGGGGATAGTTATAATATTTGAATATTAATGCATGTGGTAGTAAATATATTTCCCAGAGTCTGCAAGATTCCGCGAATCAGAAGAGGTAAAATAGCTTACTATAAACATCTATAATTTGATGAATTTGGTAAGAAGCATACTTCCCACCACCTTAGAAAGGGTTAAATTACTAATCAGGCCCGTCGTTTCAAAATTTTCTAGGGGGGAAGGCAAAGTGTATGTATAAAGGTTATGTATATTGCATTAAATACAAAATACATGTACACATATAAATTCATTATAATTCCCAATGGGGAATTGACCCCCTAAATGACGGGCCTGTTCCATTGTGTGCATTTTATGACTTGTTCGAACCGCATTTACCTCCATGAGCCTAAGCCTAATAGACCAACCTGGAATCCCCTCTTCTGTTCTTAAAGGAAGACGAAAATTTTCCTTCATTTTGAAAAAATCTTAAATTTAATAATTAATTATCATATATTAATAGCGATTTCAAAAGATTACCCTGACATTTTTTTTATAAAGAAGAAAATAATTTGAAATAATGAAAGAAAATGGTCCATTCAATGCAATTTATTAGAATGGAAGCGTATTGTTTGAGAAAAAAGCCTGTGTTTATTATTAAGAATACCTACACACTCACACATCTAAATGATTAGTCTCGTCTACTCGGCGCTTTGTCTCGATATGCTGACGCTAATCAAAAATAAATGTCAAGTTCGCACATTTTTAAAAATATTATACGACTGCTAATGTTTAGAAGCCAAAAAAAAAAGTTACAGCAGACGCCTTACAATTGGTACTGCAACATCTAATTCTTCTTTTCCCCCTTTTAGTTTTCTCATGTCGTTTAGTTGCATATTTAGCATTGATAATATATGTATGCGTGGATGATATTTTAAATATTAAAGACTTCAATAATAATGAACTGTATCACGTTTTTTATCTTTTTCACAAAACTACATGTAATATAAAACTAATAGCTTAAATAAATAAGATATGAATAATATTTTGTTTATAAAATAATAGTTATATATCTAACAATATAACGTGGTAACGTATTCAAGAATTGTAGTTGCTTTGGAACTGAATTCTGAGGAGGGGAACTTGTTATTGTAACACAATATATGATACACATCCTGTTGGCAGCTAAGAATTCTCTACTTGTTCCCTATGCCGTAAAAGAACCGGCGAATCCTTCCAAACCCCTACCATTGCCCTAACATTTTGCAATACAGCTTAGGAGTCGTTCATAAATAATGTCACGCTTCGAGGGAGAAAGTGTGACAGTTCGTGAAGAGGGGAGGGGAGGGGGTAACAAGAAGTTTCGACAGTGCACATTTTAATTTCTATAAATACATTTAAAATCAGCAAATTAAACTTATTTTATGCTAAAGTAATATAGCGTGAGATGTGACAAAAGGGGTAGGGGCATGTTGAAGTGTGACACTTAGTGAAAAAGGGGGGAGGGGGTCAAATATATTGAAAAAAGTGTGACATCATTTATGAACGGTCCCTTAAAACCCCGATTTTAGAATGTCAATTTAAACAACTTTTCAGTGCTAGAGCAACCGAATCCCCCCTCCCCTTATACTCTTACCCTGATGACACACTAACGATAACCTAGAAATGTGTTTGTAAAACTTAAATTTCGAAAAATTTTGGGAACCCCCCCCCCCCCCCCCCCGTTTCCCTAACGTCATCAAAAACAGCTTACCATTCCGTTTTCTGCAATTTCCAGGAGAAGTCCTCTACCCTCCTCCACCCCTTCCCATCACCAAAAATATACTAAAATAATGCACATTTCCAGAGATAATCCCGAATATCAGCTTTCCCAAACACCTCTATAAATACAGCATTAAACTGCAAATTTATCACTTAAATTTCAAAACAATTCTAGAAATGTGCCCCCTCCCCCCTAACGCAACCAAAGAGTTGAAAACTACGATTCTCGTTCTTCAATTTCAAAGTAATGCCCCGTAAAATACCCACTTAACCCTAATATAGCACCACCCAAAATTTAGTTTTCAGTCTTTCAATTTCGAAAAATATCCGTCACTTTTCTTTTCGTTAACATGATAAAAGTAATCTCGATTTCCATTTTTTATACATTTAATTCTAGAAATTTTTAAGGAGAGACCCCTCTCCCTCTTTTCCCCAGGAAAAATAGCCTAAGGGATCATTCATAAATGATTTCACTCTTCGAGGGGGGAAGGGGGGTTCGTGAAATTGTGACAAAGTGCGACAAAGGGCGGGGAGGGGGTAGCAAGAAGTGTGACATCATGCATTATGCAACATAGCGTGACGCGTGACAAAGGGGGGGGGGTCCGCTGAAGTGTGACATGTTGTGGCAAAAAGAGGGGAGGGGGTTTAATTATATGGGAAAAAAGCGCGACACATTTATTACGGCCCCTAAAGTAACGTTCTCGGGAGGTCCCTTTTTTCCTGAAATCTGCAAAATGCAACACAAAACTGCGATTTTAGCATATAAATTTCTAAAACTTTCGGAGGAATCGTACGAACCCGTTCCCCTAATGTCACCAGCGATAGCTTAAGTACATATTTTGAGGATTTTAATTTAGAAAATTATCCTCAAAGAGTCCCCCATGAAACCCCTTTTCTCTAGCACTTCAATTCCATAAACTTTTCAATGTAAAGTGATATGTAACCACACCTAGATATAAAGCAATTCTTTGCGAAGATTAAAAAAACGGGAGGTGCGAATCAAATAAATATGTCGATTAAAAAAATGCATTGCTTTTGAAATGACAGTTTACTATATACATTAATTTATTTATCCATTTGCTTGTTCTCCCTGGCACTCCCGTCCTCTAAATTTGTTTCTAGCAATTACTTCCTCTTAAATAAGAAACTATCCGCCTTTGTTACTTACTCACACACACATAGTCATTTTTGCAATCACGTGACTACGAATCAGCCAAATGTATTACCCGAGAAGAAAATCATCCGAGACATTCATTCGATTCTATCTTCCGAGAAGTAAACCAACCGAGTTCTTGAGAAGTTCAACCGAGTTCTCGAGATGTTCAACCGAGTTCTCGAGATGTTCAACCGAGTTCTCGAGATGTTTAATCGAGTTCTCAAGAAGTTCAATCGAGTTTTCGAGATGTTTAATCGAGTTCTCGAGATGGTCGTCTGAATCGAGTTCTCGAGTTATCCTGAATAATCGAGTTCTCGATTATGATCACTCGATTATGCCCATCACTACTTTTGACCATATTCGATTCATTGAACAAAAGTAGTGGGCAGAAATGTTGTATGTTTTTTGTTTTTTCATCCATAACTTTTGACTAAATGAACCGATTTTGACGATTTTTTCTTCAATCGATAGAGGGTCGTCTCACTCAAATATCGTACATCAATCTGACTACATTTGTTTTTTAGAAAAAATGTTGCGGGTGAAAAATAAGTATTTTTTATTTTAATTGGAAAGGCTTTGCTTGATTTTTCTTTGTTGGGAAAACTTAATAAATATACAAGTCATTGTTTAAAAAGTGTTTGTTGCCAGTGCCGTAACCGTACTGTTGATGGCCCCGGTGCGAGTGATGATTTTAAGGCCCCCTCCCTCCCGTACACAAACAATTAGTCTAGAAATAATGTTAGTATTTTTCTCTTCAAATTGCAAATTTTTTATTATACATTCCATACAATATTGCATTATCAATGTGAAATGACATTTTAGATTAAGAAAACAAATTAAAATCAAAAAGCAAATACTTTTTTTTATCAATAAAGCATTTGTGGAAAACCAGTTATGGCAAAGCTATTTAGCTATGTTGCTTTGTATTTAACAAACAAAAATTGTATCAATTAAAATAATAAATGATGATTACATATTTAAAAAAAAAAGTTTAACGGAACAATGTATATTCTTGTTCCGTCTATATGTACAAAAAATAATTATTGAAACAATTAATGAGAGTTCCATTAAACAGAAAATTGTCATGTGCAAAATTTTCGCTTGCGAGCTTTGGCATCAGCAAATTGTTTCACTATTTTCTCAATATCCAAACGATTCGTCTGATTACTCTCAATGTTCAGGACAGAAATGTTTGTCAATCTCTGCTGTGACATAGTATTTCTTAAATGATTTTTTATGAGTTTGAGCTTGGAAAATGAACATTCTGCTGAAGCCACTGTCACGAGTAGAGTGAGGAAAATTAAACATGCTTGAAATAAATCCGGAAAAGATGAACAAAAATCATTGAACAGAATAAAAGAAGCGACATCATGAATGTTTTCCATTTTTTTTACATCGTTTTTTACATAATGTCTGAAAGTTATTATTTGACGTGCTATATCGGAACTAACGTCATTTGAGTAATTTTTAACAAAACTGCAGGCACGCCTTTTAAGTTCTTCTTCTAACATTTTAAGAATCTCTGAGGGATAAAGGAAAGAAAAACTCTCAACAATTTCAGTCATTCCTCGAAAACGTGAATTTAATTGAGAAATTACACAATCAAAAACTGGGAAGAAGACACACACGGAATCTATCTTCGGAGACATCCAGTCTGCTATCAGATGAAAGCTCATCAAAATATTTTTTTGCGTATCTCTTTCTTCTTTCTGGAAATACCTCTGAAATGCCCCAGTTTTTGCATAATGACTTTGCGTCTGCCACAATTTCATCATACTTCTGTTTGTTTCTTGTAGCAAATGAAAGGAAGTTTTCCACTTCTTTTGTGCTTGCTCAAGATTAAGGTTGACTTTCTGAAGATACTTTGATGTGGGGTACAAAGATTTTAAAATGCTTTCCCAAGTTACCAAAGTGGGAATGAATTCATATGATTCTAACTATTTCTTTAAAGCTTCAGCTTCACGTTGCTCTTCTCGTTTCAAGCTTGTTAAAGTTATGGCTGTTAGAGTTTTTAGAACGTCTACAAACCGTTCTTTTAAACAAGCAACAGCTACATGTTTTGACTCTCACCAAGTTGTGCATTGTTTCTAAAGAGTTTTCTTTTGTACTTGAGAATCCATTTTACTTCCTAGTGCTAGAGTTGACCATCTAGGTGAGCTACTGCTAAAAAAGGTGTATACATCCTGAATTGTATCGAAAAAGGCAGCAATGGTCGGGGAACTTTTAGCTGCATCGAAAACGACAAGGTTGAGGTTATGTGCACAGCAGTGAACATACGGTGCATTTGCGACTGTATCACTTATTCTTTTTTGAACTCCACTGTACCTGCCACTCATTACTGATGCACCATCATACCCCTGTCCTCTACATCGCTGAATACCAATGTTGTTATTAAGTAAAGCGTCACGAATAAGAGTTTCGTAATCTTCAGCACCTTGCTTTTCGGCTGCAAAAAATCCTATAAAGCTCTCCTTTATTTCTAACTTTTGTTCTTCATAATCAATTACAACATAGCAAAGTATTACGGATACTTGATCAATTTTTGTAATATCAAGGGTATCCATGATGATTGAAAAAAATGGAGATTTTCTTACTTCATCGCAAAGAATGTTTCTTAAATTATTAGCTAGGATATCATTAAGTTCATTTTGTATTGCAGGGCTCAAATACTTAATTTTTTGTTCTGTGGAATGCAATAATTCGTTTAAAATGGGATCAAATTCAGCCACTAGAGTCACTGTTCTAAGGAAATTCCCTTTTGAAGCTTTCTTATATTCTTGTTTCTTGCCCTCATTTCCACGTATAGCCGTATTGCCTTTTGTTAAATATAAGATAATTTTAATAAGACGTTTTAGTATTTGACTCCAGAAAGCACTTTCTTCTTGGATTTGCTTTTCAAGATTTTTATCAATTGTAGCATTTTTGCTCCATGCATATCTCACTCTTGAAGATTCAATATGAATATTACTCTTTTCATGGGGCGTAATTTTTAGAGATAAGTGCCTCCAATCATTTATGCCGTCTATCCATTCAGGAGTGAAGCTTTTTGCTTTTCTATCAGCAAACAACCAGCAGGTTTCACAATACACTTTATCCATAATAACAGAATAGCAAAGCCATTTACGAGGGATACATGTACCTGATTTTGTTTTAAAAACGTAATAACTATCAGAAAACTTCCGATTTGAGATTTCATTTTGAGTTCAGAAGGACGGCATGGGCCAAATGAAATAATTCTTCTTTTTAAAATTTCTGGAATATCTCTATGAAAGTGCCCACGGTTAGTTGGGTATTCTTGTGAAGGATTCAGATCTAAAAAATAAACACATCATGTAAAATTTTCAATTACAAACAATAATTTAAAAACAAAATTTTAAATTCTTAAAAATTAATTTTTAGATACCCTACTACGTTTTAATAGCCACTTTTAGACAAATATCACTGTTTTAAGAATACAAACATAACTAAACTTCTGTATTATGATAATTAAACATAAATAATAAAAAACAGAATATAATAGAAATAAAAAAACATATAAATACAATGTTAAATATTATAAACATAGTATTTATAAACATATAAATACTATTTAACATTGTATTTATATGTTTTTTATTTCTATTATATTCTGTTTTTTTTTAATTATTTTTTACGTTTAAATATCACAGTTCTTTAATTAATTTGTATAAAAGACCATACAATTATCTATCGAAAATTATTTTTTGTTTTCTTCTTACAGTCATTGGAATTGTATTTTTTCTTATTCTGGTTTAAGGTATCCGCGCACCTTCGGTGGTTTTTTAAAAATTTGATTTTCAAAACACAACTATAACTCTGCTGCTACACAAGATAGTAACAAAATTCACACGGCATTAGAAAGAGAAAAAAACAAATTATATTATCTCGGCAAAATTGGCAAATCGATTTTTTTGTCGAAAATGACGTTTCGAAGGTGTACGGATACCTTAAGTTTGAAAACGGAAATATCGAAATTATGTAATCGGAAATTGATGTTTAAGGGTCTTAAGAAAGAAAAGATCTTTTAATAATTTAACAGTATTGACATTAAGGGAAGCTTAGCATAAAAATTCTGACGTTATAAGATTAAGAATTTGAGCTTTTGAAATAATTTTCAGAAAGGAACAGATAGCTAGATAGCTTAGATAATGATAGATAGATTTTTATGGCTTAAATTATAGTTCATCACATTGTAGGTATCTCAAAAAGTACATTTATTTAAAAACAATTAGTGAAAAAACTATCATTACTTTTTTTGTGAGAACATTTTCTATAAGTATCAAATATTGCATTTTTTTCCTTACAGAAAAATCGAAAAGAAATTGTGAAATATTCAATATTATAAGTAGCTTCTTATTATTTTTTTTCAAAACGTGTGTGTCAAACGAATAACAGAATTAAAATACACTAAAAATGCCCTTATTTTCTTTAAAAAAATGTATGTACCAAAGCCAATCAAAATAAAAAGAAAACGAAAGTGCAATTTGTATTTATTTAAAAAATAAATGAGCTAACTAAAAGACTACGAGGACGTAAGTTCACGTTCATTAAAAACTCATTTTTCGTCAATATTCCATAATAGTCTAAGTAAGTATACATATAGTTTTTAGAGTATTTTAAGGCAAAATTACAGAGATCAAGGTCAAAGTGTGCATTAATTCTACAAATTACACAATGAAATTTATTTTTTAATATTACTAGAGATAGCTTACTTACCAGTAACAGCAGCCTCCAACTGGAAAGTAGTTACAGAATTTTCATGATGTGGTTTTGGCTCTGTTAATTCTTTCTTTTCAACAACACTTTCTTTGTGAAATTGACGCATTCCATTATCAAATTTTATTTCGCTTCGACTAGCTTCTGATATGATTTGCATTTGAGTAACATCATAAGCCGTTTCTTTTTTACTTGGATTAGTTTCTGATATGACCTCAGTATTATTACACGTTTCTCCTTCACTTGGACCAGCCTCTGATATGACTTGACGAGTACTATTGGTCATTTTTTTTTGTATTTTTACCAACATCTGTAAAAACTTGAGTTTGATTAGAGATTTTGCTTCCACCATTTTCAGAAGGAAAGAAGCAAGTCCTCATCTTTTGGCTAGCTTGTGATTTTTGCTTTTCCCGTAATCGTTTCGGTAGCTCCACTATCTTGAGGTGATTTTAGATTAATTTTTGGCGGCATTGTTATACTATAAAAAATAAAAAAGATATCAAATTAATCTAAAAGTTAACTATTGTACATTTAGCTTCTAGGCTTTCCAAGCTGCCACCTGCCCATCGGTAAAGTTGAGATGTTGCTTGCTACTCGATGGAAATAACACTTTTTAACATGAATTGATTGGAAGTCTAGAATTACGTCATATTCTATCAGCGCCAATCATAGCTCGGAATGCATCTGCGGCGTTATTACTTGCTAACCGATATTTTTTTTTATCAAAAAAGAAAAAAAAAGTTTAAATATATTTGCGGAAGATGGGCCCCCTATCCCCTGGGCCCTGGTGCAACGCACCGATTGCACCTACGGTTTTTACGGCACTGTTTGTTGCCATTGGGCTATAATATTGAAAGCAATTACCGCAAGAGTTTGACTGAAGGCTTCTCTGAGGCAAAATTTAAATCCAATCTGTTTGCTAAAATTGACTTCAAAACGGAATTTTTCATACAAATGATTAAGTTTTTAGTGCCATTTATTCAAAGAAGGTTTTCCCTCTAATATGGATCTTTTTTTAAAAAAGAGTATTTATATAGAAAATGTATTTACACCAAAAAGAATAAAATAAAATAATTTTTAGAAAAAGATAGAACCGACTTAAAATTATAAATTGCGCTAAAAAGTGAAAAATAAATTAATTTTTTAAACAATATCGATACGACTTTCAAACATAGTTTTAGAAGTCGGTGCAAAATTATGAGTCTAATTACCATTACACCATTTGCTACTTCATATTGGAACTGTTGCTAATTCTGGGAAAATATATATATTTGTAATTGATTCATGATTACAAAAGATTTTATCTATCCTAATTTTGCACCAACTTCTAAAGCTATGTTTAAAAGTCACATCGATGTTGTTTAAAAAATTAATTTATTTTTCACTTTTTAGCGCAATTTATAATTTGAAGTCGGTTCTATTTTTTTATAAAAATTATTTTATTATTTAAATATTTCGTGTTTCTTGTGTTTGTATTGAAGTATTTGTTAGTATTTTTGAGCTGGAAGATTAAATGGAACTTTAAAGCAAAGATTACTTATTTTGAATGGCAACAGTTTAATTTAGTTATTTTCATTTTGATTTAAAAATTTTGTGTTTTTTCTGTTTGTATTGAAGTATTTTGTTAGAATTTTTCACTTAATGATCAAGGGGAGCTTTAAAACAAATATTGTTAATTTTGATGTCATTTTTTTAATTTAGAGTTTTTGTTTGTGTTTCTTCTGTTTGGATAACGCTTATGTTGGAATTTTTCAATGTGCTAAGCCAGACAATATCGAAATCTTCACAAACAAAGGAACAACAAAAAAAAAAAAAAAAATTACCCGCAAGCATTGTGAAAAAAGCATTAAGCTCGGGACCAATCAATCAAATTGAGCAGTTTAGATTTAGACACGGATTGCTTCTCACGTGAACAATTATATATTGCATGTTCTAGAATGGGTAAACCAGACAATCTAGATCTTTAGACAATGAAACAACAAACATTGTGAAATGAAACATATTAGAAATATGTGCTTTCTCTTTCTTTTCCATCGAATCAGACTCGGCCACAGCAACGCATGGCCGGGTACAGCTAGTAATGGTATAAAATGATCATTAAATCTGACAAGAAACTGATCCTAATATTTTAAAATCTACCTCTTTTTGGTCTGAGAAATTCATTAGTCAAGTAGTTCCAATTTAACACACATATTAGTATATTAATAAAAAATCAACTATGGTGTTCATAAGTATGTTCATTGTGTATTAATAATCTTGTTCCTCTTATAGCTCTTTCTTTACTTATCCAGTGCCAAGCTTATTCTCTCTTTTAAGCATTGCTCTTTTACGCTCTTCATATAATGCTTTGGTACTTTGAAATTTAAATTTTTTTTATCTTCTCACTTTAGTTTCATTAGTATTTGTAATTTAGACAGGTATGAAATAGTTATTTCAGTTAAAAAAGTTGATGCTCAAAAACCTTTTTGATTTCTTTAAAAAATGCAATGAGTTTTTATAGATTTAATTCAGACTTTACGTATTAATATAAGTTCCGAAGAACACACTTATTTTTGTTAGACGTTGAGCTCCAATTAATCATTTATATTAAAGTAATGACTTTGCTTAGTATTTGATAATACTATTGCATAGTAATTTCTCTTTGTAATATAAGGTTTTTTAATAAGCTTTTACAAAATTATGTTGTGCTGCCAAGATTTTCCAGTATTTTTTTTAGTTAAAAAGCGGACTAACGTATCCCAACTCCTCCTATAGAAAACTCGCAAAACAATTTTTAGTATAACACTTTCTTTCGCTTCTACTTACTCTCATTTTTCCATCTCGTTTTTTAAAAAAGATCTTTTGTCTTTAAACAAGAAAAGTGATATTTTGCTCATTGACCTTGACAGCAGCCATCAATATCAACCCATAAAACGAGTAGATGTAGGGTTTGATGCTTCTGCTGCTTGTTCTAGTGTTTCAGAAGCTGAAAAGATAATCTTCTATACAGATTGTCGAAGCTCTTTGGTAGATCTTCTCAATCAGCTGAAGCCGAGATCTCCATTAGCTAAACCATTTGTCAAAGAATTATCCTGGTTTTACCCACAAATAATTCTCTCTTTTGATTCTATTAAATCAAATCGAGTAGCTTGTTTTAAAATAGTTTGTAAATAAGAAACATATGTCTCTCCAATAGAAGCCAACAGTGCAAAAAAAGACATATTTGATTCTCTGTGAGAATCAAATTATTAAGAAGAGTCTTGCATCCTATGATGCTAAAAATAGTCAGATTAGATGTATGTCTGCTGAATGTATTTAAAACAGTCAGCATAAACGATTCATTCCTAAAACATCTCAAAAAAGTTTTAATTTTGTTTCATAGAAATGCAGCTGTAGAAAGGAATTTTTCTGTTAACAAGAAATGCTTAGTAGAAAACTTAGAAGAGAATTCTTTAATATCTCAATGGTTATTTTGTACAGCAATATACAACTACCGTGGGGCAGAACATGTTCCAATCACAAAAAGTATGATCTTAGCTTTTAAAAGTGCTTCCAACAAAAGAAAAGAAGCTCTTCACAAAAAGCCAGAATGAAATGCCAAACTGACAATTAAGAAAAGAGAAAAGCAATAGCTGAACTAAAAGCTATTAAAAAGAAAAAAAACTAGATATCATGCGAAGTGCACAAGAAGAATTAATACTTGAAGAAAAAATGATTTCGGCTAAAAAAAAATTTAACAATTCATAAGTAATAATTGCAGTGTTTCATTAAATATGTGTGTGTGAGGCTTGTGTAAGTCTTGCTGATTATTTCTTTTGTTCTTTACACTGATATTAATTTTTAAAAAGTATTCATGTGGCATAAAAAGCCTAATCATGTGGTGATTGTTTGTATTTTGTAAGTCTTGGGGAGCAGCCTATTTTGTTGTTTACTGTAGTTATTTGTGTTTAAATTCAAGTTATTTGCATTTTCCTATGTGATTTGTGTTATTAATCAGTGTAGTAGCTTAAATCTGTCGAGTTGTGTATGTTTTTGCTTGTTTGCGTTAAATTTAGTTAGTATGGGAGTCATATGTTTAATGAAGGAAATAAAAAGTGGTAATGGGAGTTGGTGGGTTTGCTGTGATAGGTGTGAGATGTTTAGTAGATTAGAGGGAAATACTAATACAGCTACAGAGCAGAATTATGTTTGCACAAAATGTGCTGAATTGTTAGAATTAAGGGTGAAGGTGGTAGCACTGGAAGCCCAATCAGTTAGAAATAACTTGGGTGAAACTTTCACAAAAGAGGAGGGAAATTCTTGTGAAGGGCTTGTTAGAGAGAGTGAGGTTGCAGGAGAAGGATCTATTATGGGAATAGGTAGAACTGTAGACCTAAAAACAGAGGGAGTTATTTTAGGGGATTCCATGGTACGCGGGATAGGTAATGTAGTCGGGAGAACGAGGCGCAAGGTGGCTAGGTGCTGTTTACCAGGGGCTAGGGTGAAGGATGTTAATAAGGTTATAGAAAAAGAAGGAATGTTTAAACAGGGATATTCGGTTACTATATGGGTGGGCACTAACGACGTTGGTAACAGTACAAATAAGGAGTTCATTGAGGATTGGGAGAGCCTGTTGGATAAAGTAACCAACTTTTCGACAGATGTCCAGGTAGTTGGTTTGCTCCCCAGGTATGGGGTGCATAGGGGCTGGTTAAATCAGCGGGCTAGGAGCATGAACCTGGTCCTTAAGAAACTTTGCGAAAAGCATTCTATCAGGTTCAGTGATGTTTGGAGTTGTTGTCAACGTGATTGGGTTGCTAGGGATGGTCGGCATCTTAGTTCTAGGGGCGTCCTTAAGGTTAGTGATATGGTTTTGGAGGCTACGGAATCAAAAAACTAATTTTGGATGGGGGGGATGGGAGAATGTTATGGTGTTGACTTCTGTTCTGGAGGTTTTAAAAATGAGGGTAAAATATTAAGCAATAGTAACATTAATAATAGTGATTTGAGGCATCATAAAATGTTTAAGACAAGCAAAATGGGCATCTCAAGATTCTATATACTAATGCTCGCAGTATCAGGAATAAGATGGATGAGTTAAAAAGTGTTATTGCTGGTGAGGAGTTGGATATTATTGGAATTACGGAAACATGGATTACTGATGATGATGAGGATTTAGTGAGCATTGCTGGATATAATTTGTTTAGGCAAGACAGGCTTTGTAAGAAAGGTGGAGGGGTTTTATTCTATATTAAGGACACTTTTATTTGTAATGAATTGGTCATTAATAATAAGCCTAAGGATATTGAATTGATCTGGGTGGAGTTGCTGAGCAAAAGGGGTAAGAAGTTGCATTTGGGGAATATTTACAGGTCACCTAATGTTAGTCAGGATCAAGACGAGGAGATGTATAGAGATATTAGGGACAAGTCTGGTAAGGGCTCGGTCATCATAATGGGGGAATTTCAGTTTCCCGGGCATAGACTTTAATAGTTTTTACACTAGCAATGGTAGGGAAGAAGATTTTCTGAAAGTGATTGGTGACTGTTTTTTGGATCAAGTTGTTACCCAGGGAACTAGGCATGGTGCTATTTTGGATCTAGTTTTTTGTGATATCGGAAGTTCTATTCAGGGGCTGAGTATAGGGGAGGAGGATATATCTTGGAGATAGTGACCACAATACTATTAGGTTTTGGACCAGCTTCGATGCTCACAAAGGTGAAAATTCCAGATTAGTACCTTTCAGGAATGTTGATTATGTTGCACTGAGGCAGGGTTTGAAAGAGGTTTTTTCTTCTGGGTTGTGGAGAATAGTGAAGTTGATCTTCAGTGGGAAGAGTTTAAGGGGAAATTGGAGAAAACAGTGATGGATTATGTTCCTTTTAGAAAAAAAGGGAAATTCACGAAAATTTGGCCCATGTGGTTCTCTAGGGAGGTGAAAGAAGCTCTCGGTTATAAGCAGGCCACTTTTCGGCGTCTTAAAGAGACTGGGTGCCATGCTGACAGGATTCTCTATTATGAAGCTAGACGTACTTTCAAGTATTTGGTACAGAATAAGAAAAGGGAATTGGAGCAAAAGCTTGCAGATAACATTGAAAGGAATCCTAAGAAATTTTTTGCTTATGCTAATTCAGGGAAAGCTTGTAATACACAGGTAGGCCCTTTAGTGGTGAAGATGGGAACTTGATTCAAAATGAGGGGGATATTGCTGATATTCTAAATAAATTTTTTTTCCAGTGTATTTAACAGAGACTATCTCAACAGTTGACATAAGCGAGGCGCAAGCTAATACACAGCTTGAGGATTTTGTATTTTCTAGGGATGATGTGTTGTTTCATTTGAAAAAGATTAAAGCAAATAAGGCTCCCAGACCTGATAATGTTTATCCAAAAATTTTAGTAGAATGTGTAGAGGAATTAGTAGATGTTGTCTTGACTATTTTCATATCTTCATATAACTCGGGGATTGTGCCAGCGGATTGGAAGCTGGCAAACATAATGCCGCTCTTCAAGAAAGGGTCTAAAGCTAAGGCAGGAAATTATAGGCCTGTGAGTCTTACTTCAGTTCTTTGTAAAATTTTTGAAATGCTGATCAAAATCAAAATAGTGAATTTCCTGGAGGCAAATGGAGTGTTAACTAGTTTTCAGTATGGTTTTAGGAAGGGTAGGTCCTGTACAACTAATTTGTTGCATTTCTATGACAAGGTTACCACAGCATTAGATAATAAAAAGTGCGTAGATGTTGTTTACATTGACTTTCAGAAAATGTTCGATAAAGTACCGTATGAAGCTCTTCTTAGCAAACTTGCTTATATTGGTATTGGTGGGAAAACTTTAATTTGGGTTAAAAATTGGCTGACTGGGAGGAAACAGAGAGTAGTAGTGAAGGGCAATTATTCTCAGTGGATAGATGTTTTGAGTGGTGTTCCACGAGGTTCAGTTTTAGGGCCTGTATTATTTATTATTTTTATTAATGATATTACTCAGAGTATTTCTGGGAACATTAATATTTTTGTTGATGATGTCAAAATCATGGGAATTGTGGACACGGAGGAACAAGTCAATCAGTTTCAAGAGGATTTAAATCAAATTTCTAGGTGGGCAGTTAAGTGGGGTTTGTCTTTTAATATTGGGAAATGTCAAGTGCTTCATTTTGGTCATGGAAATAAACATGCAACCTATTATTTACAAGGTTCCGTCATTAGGGAAGCAGAAACATTTGTTGATCTAGGAGTATTGATTAGTCACGACTTCAAGTCCAGTCAGCAGTGTAGCATAGTAAGTAACAAAGCTAACAGGATGCTTGGGTTTATCAATAAGGCTATTTCGAACAGGTCTAAGGAAGTTGAATTGCCATTATACAGAAGTTTGGTAAGACCTCATTTGGAGTATGCTGTTCAGTTTTGGTCTCTGTACCTAAAAAAGGATATTACCTTATTGGAAAGGATTCAAAGGAGGACTACAAGATTGGTAAGTGGTGTTTCAGACTTAGATTATGAGGTTAGGCTTAAAAGGCTCAATATGTATAGTCTTGAGCAAAGGAGGGTCAGAGGGGACATGATTCAGTTGTTTAAATTCATTAAAACGGGAAATGTGGATGGACTACAGCTGTGTGCTGAAAGTAGAACCAGAGGTCATTGTTTTAAGCTTTTCAAATCTCAGGCTAATCTTGAAATTAGGAAAAATTTCTACTTCAATAGGGTTGTAGGCAGTTGGAATAGTTTACCGGAAGCGACTGTTAATTGCAGTGGGGTAAAAACTTTTAAGAAAGCTCTTGATGTTCATTGGGGACTGCTAAATTGACTAGGACCAGCCTAGCTGGGCCCTGAGCCTGTTGCTGGTCGTCACTTTTGTATTTCTTTTTGTATAATCCGCCCATAATTGTACCACGTGCCAATTGATGAAAAAATCATGTTTATATAGAAAATAGTATTAAATCTTTTCTCAATTGCTTTTGATTGCAAGCAAGTAAATGAAAAACATTGTAACTCAAAAGCAGATGCTCAAAGATTCCTGCATTATAACAGCACAACTTTAATATTATGCATGACACGTGGCATTGATGAAACTCAACAAAAGTTAAAAACTCAATGTTTGTAGCGTGTAAAAGCCAAATATAAGTTATTTTGAACCCTAAAAAATTAAAAAAAACATTCATGTAGAAAGATTTTGGCTTTGAAAAAGTGTCGCAGAAAGCATAACAAAACTCTGCATAGGGCCCTGGGCATGAAAACTTGTAAGTCGGACCATCCATGATTGCTGGCCTTTCTCTTTCCTTGTCTCAAACTGTCACAATTACTCGAACCCTTCAAAGTGTCACTTCATTTGTGAATGATGACCTCTTCATAATTAACTAAAACTAATTTATTTTGTGTCACATTAGTTCTTTTCCCAAAAAGTAGGATGAAAGATTCATAATTATCTGTCTTGTGTCACAATGCATTCATGTATGATCTGTTAAATTATACTAACATTACTCTTTTTTTTTTTTTTTTGAAGCCTTGACTCAAAACATGAAACATTCTGTTCCAAAAGGAGATAAGAAGAAAAAGAAGGAAGTAACTGCTCAAATTGCTCAAATGCTTGCAGATTTGGATCTAAAGCAGGAAGAGGAGCTAAAAACATTTGAAGTAATTCATTTTTTTTCTTTTTGTTATTAAACTAGAACAGGGATGGCAAACCTTTTTAAAATGTGGGTCAAATTTTTTTCATATTTTTTTAGTACTAGCTCATGGGTCACTAATCCCCATTTCCACCAAAGTTAAGTTGAAATTTTTTTAACTGAGTATATTTAAAACTAAATATCTTTAAGATTTAATTGGCTTATCTGGTAAAAATGGGCGTGGTTCGGCGATGTAAAAACGTTTAGTGGGGTTAAAAGGGTATATTTTTAATGCAAATTATAGGTAAAAAACCAGAAAACACATAAAAACAAATATGAATTGATTGTATTTCTAGAAGTCCCCTATATGATGGGCTTGAACATGGCATACATGTATTTAAAGGAATGTTTTTGGTGAGAAAAATTTTCTAGCTATAGCAGCATTAATGACTAGATATGATGACTTACGTGATAATTTATGGCAAAGTTTAGTGGAAGAAACAAATCCTATATTCTTTGCAGTCGCAAAACACTAAGAGTTTCTGTTATATTTTTTAGAATGTTGCATATTTCTTCTCTTACTACTCTATTGACAGTCTGTTTCAAAATTTTCCGCAACCGCACCATCTGGAGCACCTTCACTATATTCTCTATACTTCAGTAAATTTATCGATGCGCAATTTAGTTTGTTTTTAATTTTATATGATAAAAGCTTGTTCATTTTTATTGCATGCATATTTTTTTTTTAACCTGCAGCAATATTTATTAATTTGTTGACTTCATATTTACTTGCAGCAGTCTGCTTCATCTGAGCATGTTGAGAAAGTGGAAGATAGCAAAGATGCTAGTAATGAGAGCCCCTCTGTGGAAAAGCTTCCTAAGTCAAATGTTGCAATTATTGAAGATGATGGAGGTACAGCTACAAAACTTGAGCCGAAACAAAAATTGAGCAAAGCCCAGAAAAGAAGGGTAAGTTAAAAAATATCATTTGCTGTTAGATGATTATCGCAGTGAGAAGCACACGGATGAAGGTGATCAAAAAACAATTCCAAGAAAGCACGTTCAAAGTTTGGATCTTATGGGAACTTTAATGCTTTTCTTGTTCTAAATCATGTTGGGAGCAGCACCTGCTAGGGCTACCCCTAACATCTCTTGCCACAATATAGAATAGTGCTTTCCCTATCATTTGCGCTATTTATCTCCAAATTGTCAATTTTTTCAGTTACACCTCTTTGCTTCTTGGTGCTTCAATTGTGTTTTTTGTTGAGACATCTTAAGTCCTGCTGTACCTTAACTTTTTGTGGATATTTTATTGTATTTTTTTTACTAGCAGTATCCACAGAGCATTTAACCTTGCTAAAAAGAATGCCCTACTGCGGAGACTTTCAGCAGGATTTAAAATAAGCTGTACTTTGACCAGTATTCCTGTCAAAAAGCTGTCTTAATAAAAATTTAAAAGAAGTTCCTTTGACCATCCAGTACAAGTAGGGACCAAAACAATAGTAAACAAATAAGAAAAATACAGTAGAGTACCAAACACGCAACAACCCGACAGTCTGGATAGACTCGGCCACGAACTAGCAGGGCGAGTGCAGTGTGGAGAACAACAAGACATTGCCCGTTTCTTAAAAAAGTAAAAAAAAAATGGTAGCCAGCTTTTGTAAAGTTGGCTAGTTCATTTTCATTATAAACAACCTTATGCCTTTGTAAAGTATTTTTTTGAAGTCTGCCTTATCTGGGAAATTGCTGTACACTGTATTCATTAGTTTTCATTTTCATCTAGTAAAAGCTCTATGCCTTCATAAAGTACATACTTTTCCTTTGTTTAAGAGTATTATGTAGTTTATTCTAAGCAGGCAATACATACAAGTACCAGAGTTGGTTGGTTTAAACAAAATGATTTTAAAAAAAAGTACTTGGTTTAAACTAAATCTTTTTTTCATTTATTTTGCACATTATTAAAAATTGCAAAATCCAATTTATTACAAGCACAGCACTGGATAATTAATGAATTTGTAAATTAACAAACTTTTTTTCAATCAGTAAAAAAATTTTCTCATCTATCTACATGTTAAACTGTTTGGGTTTTTCTAAAATTAGCTCTGAAAAAGCAAATTTAAGAAAAACGTGTCTCAGTCATTATAAAAATTAAATGATATTGTAATTGTAATTCCTGGAGTTAAAGAATATATATTAAAAATAATAAAGTATCTTCATAATAACCAATTTGCAAATGTATGTTACAGATAACATTTTTAAAAAAGCCAAACCTTTTTTCATTTATTTTACACATTATAAAAAATTGCAAAATACAATTATTTATGCAGAAATTACAAGCACAGCATTAGATAAATAATGAATTACTGAATTTATAAATTAACAAACTTGTTTTTTAATCAGTGCACATTTTTCATTTTTTTTTCTAAATTATTCTCTTCTTTTTAAAAAATATATTTAATTTTTAATCAGGAAAAATAAAGTTTTTATTTTTATTTATTTATGCCTCTGGCTACCCTGTACTGTTCCTGCCATGCAGTGACTCCACCAGCGTAGGGTAGTTGAGGGACGACAGAGGGACTTAAATTTCTATGAATATGAATTTAGCAAGTACTAAGTTGCATTGAGTGGGTGGTTGCAATATGAATATAAATTTAAGTCTTTATGGATACGATAAAACTGATAATTGATAAAACTGATAACTGATATAAAGGGCATTAAAGTTAAATGATAAAAGACAATAGGGTATAAACAAAATGGTAAAAAAGAGATAGAATAAAAAGAAGATGAGATTAAAAAGGAAAAACACATTCACATACACACACAATACGAAAAGGGGGACAGAAAAGAGTCGGTATAAACAGTCGAAAAATGTTCACTTGATGATGGGGAGGGACTAGGTCAGCTCTTGCAGAGCGTACTCTTCGGAGAAGATAAAATCCATTAGTTGAGAAATACACGCTATCTCGGCCTTAGTTGCTCATTTCAACCCTTATATTTTGGCTGACTGTTAAGCTGTTGTCCATCCGTATGTGAAATCTTGCAGTCATTTGACATGTGTAAAGGTAATGCTCGGGAGTCCCTCTAGCACCGCATACGCAGTTTGGCGATATTATCTTCTTGAACCTTTCAAGATATGACGGGAATGGCCCGTGTCCTGTGACGAAAAGGGTTTGACTTCGATTTTGGACTCTCAACCTTTCCCTGACTTTTGGGAAGATAGTATGAACCATTCTTCCAGTGGTTACGGTATCCCAATAATCCTGCCATTTTGACATTAGATCTTTCGCCTGTTGCGATTTGACGAAGGACATTGGGATTTTGGTGTTGATTTTAGTCGGGTGAGATATATTTGCTGCTGCCATCCCGGCAAGACGATCAGCTTCTTCATTGCCTATATACCCAGCGTGGCCTTGGATCCAGTTGAGGGTGATACTGCTTTCATGCAGATGTCTCTGGATTTGTCGGACTATGGGATTCCGGTGCATTGGGTTGTTAATTGATTTCAGTGAGGAGAGGCTGTCCAAATAAAGGTTTCCATGGTGGTTTGGAAAAGTATCTTTGAACAAAATTAGGCATTGTAGTATTGCAATGAGTTCCGCTTGGTATACTGTGTTGTAGTGGTTGAGACGGGCTGAGAGTCCAATCACTCGTTTCTCGTCGTTGTATATCACGCATCCTGCACCAACGCCTAGATCAGTTTTCGCCCCGTCCGTGAAAATGGCTTTACCGGTGAAGGTACGAGTGCCGCCTTTGAGATTCACTTGTGGCACAATTAGCTGATTTCTAGTCGTATCGTACCACTTTTGATTACTCTCTTCTAATTGCGAGAAGGGTATGTAATTATCTTCTACTTGTATTCCTTGTTTTTTAATCCTAAGCTTGGAAAGTGCTGTTTTATTTTCGATTAAGAGATTTATTGGTAGAATTCCGGTAAGTATGTACAGTGCTGAGTAGGGCGTTGTTCTGTAAGCGACTGTAATAGATAGAAGGAGCTGTCTAAAAAAATAAAAATAATGATGATAATTTCTAAGCCAATGTTGCTGATTTGTATAAGTGTTATCATTGCTAAATCCGGTTAGTGTTTTACCTTTAAAGTAAAATATATCTATAATAAGAGACTAGTAATCATTTTTTGATATTACCGATACTGTAAATCAACACACATTATTTTTAATATATCTTTCATTTTTGTTTATTTTTTATTGATTTAATAAAATATGCTTTTGTCAAAACTCAGCCCGCATAATAATTATTTCTTTAATAATTTGCTGAAAGGTCTGTATAAGTTGAGTATTATAATATGTTAATACAGTAAAACCTGTAAAGTTGACCACTTTTGGTCAGGAACGGAATTAGCCCTATATTATTTAATGTAAGGAAACCTTTGTAACGTGACCACCTGTCTATATTGACCACTTATGTATGCCAAATTTGGGTGGGAGTATTATAAAAAACTCTTTGTAAGTAGGCTGCCTAATTATTACTATGTTTATTTGTTTATCTATTTTTACAAAGATAAAAAAAAAACTTAATTTCTCCAGGAAAATATTTTTTATGCTATAATGTTAGACCACTATTTGTTTGGATAGATAAAACATCAATGTAAAGTTTGCCTAAACCTCTCTGTGAGTTAACTATTCGAGAAAACTATCCCTACGAGCACTCTTTTATTCTCTAAATAAGTTTCTTCTTTTTCTTCTAATTAATCTAGCCATTTCGAAAAATTATGTATTTTTAGGGAATCTTTACAATCAAATAAGTAAACTAACATATTTATCTTTAACTAAGTAATATAACTAGTAAATTTTAAAGTTGTATAGGATACTTTGTAAGTCATTCAGATTAAATTTATCTAATGGTATTTTAGATAATTGTTAAAAAATAGCTAATTACTAATTTTAAAGTAACGTTAATACATAAAGTTATATTTTAATTAGTCACAAATGAATAAACACAGTGTAAGAAATGACAAAAAAAAAAAAATAAATAAATAAAAATCTTCACCATCTATAAGTTGACCACTAAAGTGCTGTACCCTAAGTGGTCAACTTACGCATGTTTATGTTTCACTGTAGATAACTTTCTGAAAAAATAAAAACTATATTTATAAGGTAATTAAAATTCAAGGTTTTAACTTAGTTATTCAATTAATTATCAATAAATTAATTACTAATAACATTTATTCACAATTAATGATCTAAAATCTCTATGATTTTCCAAAAGTCAAATTGTTTTTTCTGCAAATGCTATTTAAACCAAAAAGATCGGGGTTAAACCATAACAACCTGGTTTAAACCAAAAAAACCTGGTTTAAAAAAACAGGTTTTTTACCAAACCTGACAAGTATAGTACTATATTTTCAGACGAAAGACTCATACTTGTTCTTTGCAAATGCCATTCCAAAAAATCTTGGCCCCCCTTCGGTCAACATTAGAAAGAGTTTTCGAAACTACTGTACTAACAAAGTAAATAAATAAATTTAGCCAATTAAATTTAATAAATATTTTTAGTTGCGGTGCATTGTTTTTTCAATTATACAAGTAGAAAATACATTCTAGCAACAGCCTTTCCCTTGCTAGAACATTTTTTTAAAAATGCCTAAGATGATCGGGTAAATTTAAAGCCAAAAGAAAAAAAGAAATATAATAATAATAATAACACATTACCCTGTATTTAAAAAATTCTTTTAAAAATTGATATCTTTCAGAAGGCAAAACACGCCTCCTAATTTGTTATCATTTATATATATGGTATAAATGTATGATTTCAGAATAAAAAAGCAGAGATAGAGCGTCAAAGAATTAAGGCAATAGAAGAACAAGAGGTTGCTAATCTGAGTGGTATGCGTAACATGGAAGAAGAAGAAATAAAAAAGAAATTATCAGGCAGGAGTCTGGCTGTTCATGAGGTATAATTTACTCCAACATTTTGATTGCAAACTTTTTCACTTAACTATAATTTCACAATTTGCTCTTATGTTATAAAATGTTTTCCACCCATTTACTTTCAGATTCCATCTGATGGTAATTGGTATGTATATTATTTAATGATTTTGTGCTTGATATGTTTACAATATGCATACTTTTGTTCACTTTTGTATTTGATAGTATGCATATTTAATGATTTTGTGCTAATGTTTACAATATGCATACTGTTGTTCACTTTCATATTTGATAGTTTTAGTTTTATGGTTCCTTTCCTAAAAGATCCAGTTTTGGTGAAACATTTTACTAGATTAAAAAAAAATAATACATAAGTAATACTTATTATTAAATGCCAGAAAAGTTTGATACTTAGTATTTTATTCAAAAAACACCACATTTTTATTTTACCTAATATCATTTTTTTCCCTTTTTAAATAATGTTTAGCCTGTACACAGCTATTGCACACCAGCTCTCTGTTTTAAAGATACAAGTAAGTTTTCTTTTGCTGTAATTTAAGTTCCTTTTTATAATTTGGTATATTTGTAAAATAACATTTATTTGAATAACTAATAAAATAATTTAATACATAGAATAAAATTGTGTATTAAAAAAAAAAGTTTCAGATTATACTATATTCTAATGTAGTTCTTGTCATATAGGACATGATTTTTTAAAATTATTTCTTACTTGAAAACTATTTTTAAATTCAAAACTTTGTTTTTTTTATTATTTTCAAACATCCAGGAATATTTAAAATTTAAAATATGTAAAATACAACTTATTTTGAGTGTCACAACTAATTATTTATTCAAATACAATTCTATGAGTTGAAACTATTCTGTGTTAAACGAAGCATTGAGTCCTTTCTTTTAAGCTTTGGAGTTGTATCTGATAATAGCTCATATATGATCATGCTGTAAAAGTTAGCATTATACCCTAGTGTAGAAGCATATAAAAGCTGTTGGAAATCGACTGTTAAAACTAATTTTTGAAAAATTTCACTTAGTTAGAGTAAACAATTTAAAGTCTCTTTGGTTATGAAATACTGACTTTCTTTTGTTTCAAGATCATTAGGCTGTAATTATTGTCTACTTCAATTTTAACTTAGTTCATCCATATCAAACTACCAAGTTTCCAAAATCCTGTAATTAAAAAATTTACTGAAATGTTGTGCTTTAATCAATTCGATAAGGAAATAATGATTGTTATGTTAAATTTATATTTTGTAGTTTGTTGAAAAATTGTGTAAGCATGCTTAAAACTCTCTATTCAATTTAATTTTGCTACACATAATTTTTCGAAAAATGAATAGAAATATGATTTTAAATACAGTGGAGCACTGTTTATACGTTTCTTGTTTATACGTTTTTTTAAAATGGCCCTAGGAAAATCCCATACAAATTAATGTTAAATAATTTCATTTATAAGTTTTCGTAAAATTGCAAATTTCATTTACCTGTTTTTTCTAAGTCATAAAGAGAAAACGCACAGTTTAACCTCGGATTCTACACTGGCGATTGTCCAGTTTTAGAAATCGCTTGTGACCTTGACCCACACCTTCCTAAATGAACGAAAGATATCCCAGAAGAATGCGAATATCCCAAATTCACAGATAAGGTTGTTCTGGTTGTGGTACAGCACCTAGAAATAGCAGGTGGCAAGTACTTTTTCTCTCCTACCAGTGCTGCGGGATTGGGCTACTTATCAACATGACAGGCTCCCTTAAATTTCAGTAAGTAACCTGGAAACTTTTGGGCAATGCTGCCCCCACCAGCTTTATAAAATTCTGGGATCTAGCGTTCACTAGCATTCACAATGGCTTAGTGTTCGTGTAGTAAAAAATCTCTTACTCTGAAGGGGAAAAGGTGCTTTTTAAATCAAGTGGATGAAAAACAACATTTAAAAAGAGTAGACCTAGCCAAAAAGTTAGGTTTACCAGTTTCAATTTTAAGCACAGTTTATAAGTGTAAGATCATCGAGGCAAGTCATAATCAGTGTGGTACTAGTGCTTCAAAAAAACTTCAGGTTCAAACGGAAAATTTTTGGATGTAGAGAAAGTTCTTCTGCAGTCGTTAAATCAGTTTCGTAATGCAAAAATTCCCATCAGTGGTCCATTGCTTTTGGGGAAAGCAAAAGAAATTTCGAAGAAGTTAAAAGAGTCATTCCATTTCAAATCAGGCAGGCAGGCAGGCAGGTCTAAAACTTGTCACATGACCCTCACAGATTAAAAAAAAAAATATGGTAGTTACAACTGAGGGACATATAAAATATCTCAAAAGGATTTTGCAAAAAAAAAAAAAAAAAATTCTAGTTACAGACTTTTAAAATTTAGAACAAAATTGGCCGTTTTCAGAAAGTCAGCAAAGCACTCACTTTTAAAATGACCTCTGTTTCAAAAGTTTTTGCCTGATTCAAATATTTTTTTTTCTATAAATAATGAAGGGATGGTATTTTATTTAGACATTAATTTAAAAAATCTAGTTGGCTTTATTGATAAAGAAAAAAGTGTTTTTGAAGTGAAAAAATTGCATTTTTTTTTGTAACAATATAGTATATTTCTTAATAAATATTTATTAAATCTTATATTAAAATGATTAAATAAGAAAAAGTTTGAATTTCTGGCTTTTTTGAGAAACGCACCAAAGGCCATTTTTGAAAAATCATAAAATATCTGCTGCAAAAATACACAATATAATTGATAGCAGCTCATGAAGCACTCATGAAGCCAACTAGATTTTAAAAATTAGTGTCTAAATAAAATACCATGCCTTCATTATTTATAGAAAAAAATATTCGAATCAGTTAAACACTTATGAAACAGAGGCCACTTTAAAAGTGAGTGTTTTGCTGATTTTCTGAAAATGGTCAATTTTGTCCCAAATTTTAAAAGTCTGTAACTAGAGAAATATTTTTCATTTGCAAAACCCTTTTGGGATATTTTATATGTCCCTTAGTTGTAACTACTGTAATTAAAAAAAAAAAAATCTGTGAGGGTCACGTGACACCCTCTTTCTGATCTGAAATGGAATGGCTCAAATGTAGAATACAATGCATCATTTTCCTCGGGATGGCCTTGGGAATATTATTTTTTTTGTAGATATTTATTTTATGTTCATTTTATTATGTATTATATGTCTATTATGTATTATTAAAAGTATTCAGTATTTTCTTTTCATAATATTTTAAGTTTCTGTTTTGTTTTTTTTATTACGAAAATGTTTTTTTTTTTTGGTGATTTTCTTTATAGGTTTTTCTGTTCAGTCCCTTGAAAAACGTATAAACGGTGCTTTACTGTACATTGAAAGAATAAATGAGGAGCTGTTAAGCATTATTTCAGAAGAATTTAGATAAATTTGTTTGATTTGTTGGGTACTTTTGTCACTTTTTATGCTAGTAATATTTTATTGTTTTCAATTTAATCATGAATTTTTGCCTTGTAAAATTCAATTGTTTCTTTTTGAAAACAAATCAATCTCTTCTTCATAATTACCAATTTTTTATTTAAAATGTCTTTGTATTGAACTTGTAAATGCATGTTCATACTTACATTATCATCTTAGGAATTATCTGTGAAAGAACTTCGTGAGCAAACATCAAAGTTTCTACTCTTACACAAGGATGACTACCTCCCATTTCTTACTTCTTCTGAAACTGGAGATGCGCTATCAGAAGGTAATTTTTCTTACAATTGTATTATCTGAAAAATATAGTTTTCTGTGTAAATCAGAGGTCAGTCCAGCATTTTTAAAAGGGTCCGTTTTTTGTGAATTTTAAAAAGTGAATTTGTGAATTTTAATAATTTTGTGAAACTTCAAAATTTAATCTTACAGGGATAAAAATTTTAATTATTTTTTGCCGCCTGTTTAATAAATAATTCTGTGAGAAGTACAATTTGGATGATCTGAATTTTGTGAAGGGTCCCTTTTGATTGATTGGGATTTTGTGAAGGGTCTGAAAACGTATCTGTGCAATTTAAAATACAATATTTTGCAATCAAAACGGTACATATCCGAATTCCTGTAAAACTGCATTATATTGGAAGTTTTGAACTGCATTTTAACATTGCTTATTGTGAGCAGTTTTAATGCTTTTTAGTTTCTATCAAATAACATATTAAAGCAAGAGCTTGAGTTATCTTTGCTCATGTGATTTTCAATATGGTATAATCTTAATTGTTCTGAAAGTTTTAAATTCATATTTTCAAGTAATACTAATTCAAAAATATATGTCAAAGTTTTCATTGAGAAATTCTGCAAACCGGTGTAGAAGGGTAAAATTGAGAGAAGTTTTAGAACACATATTTAATGTTATTTCACAAGAATCTGAAAACTGATAAAATATATGGCAAAATCTTAATTTGTTTCTAAAAACCGTTGAACGCAAAAGTGGAAGCTCTCCTTTTCAGGGAATGTAGTACTCAATGGTATTAACCAACTGTAAAAAAATTAAAAAATCTGAGATCAGCTTTATTTTAGAAAAAAAAAAGATTAAAAAAAAATTTCAGTAGGCTGAAGCTAAAAATGTTGAACATATATTTTAAAATTTAGCCTTTCATCTTAACCAGTTAACTGTGTAGCCCGACCTGAGCTCGGGTGGAGGTTTTTGTGCGTTAACTGTGTAGCCCGAGCCCCTGGAAAAGGGGCAATGGGCTTTCTTACAGTACTTCTTGCGCAGCGGGTGTTCTGAGATTAGCTTCGCACAAAGGAATGGTCGAGACCGGGTAGGCGTCAATTGTCAGTCAGATTTACTTCCACTTCACCGGATTTTTTGTTCACACGTGCTCGTGAGCCAGCATAAATTTGTCCTTGTGTGATTAATAAGACATCGGACAAAAGAAATATTTTTTGTAGGAATCTGTATTATAGTAGGATTCAGTATTATTTCTGTGAATGTGATGGAAAAACTTTACTCGAAATTATATATTGTCGCAAAATATTATGTATCTGAAAATGAAATTTGTGATCAAGTGAAAGAAATTCTTATTTAACACTGGAATCAAAATCCCTGGATTCAAAATTCGAATAAGATTCTCCTATAAATAAATAAATAAATAAATGAGCAAATAATAATAAAGATAATATTCTTTTTTCTTTTCTTTTTTTTTATTTAATTTGATCACTTGAAAAAGGGGAGAAGCTTTACACAAAAACTTGGGGGAAGTATTATGGAAAGGAATGCATATTACATGTCATTCAAAAACACAAACTCCAATAAATTGAAAAATGTCCTAAATTTTAATGGGCAGAATTTCATTTTTAAGAAATTTTGAAAAACACACGACATATAGTTATCGATTCACAAAGTTTCTTTGTTTTCCTTCTATCTATAACTTTCAGCTGAAGGAACCCATATTGATGATAAACAATTAGAAAGGCGGCTCCATTTAAGTCGCATACCATCGTTTAACTACTTTTCTTCTGACAAAGAAAGTTATAATAAAAATTCAGTGATACTCATGAAAATTAATTGCGTTTACATTGATTTTTCCCTGGTAAATAAATGATTAAATATGAATCTCATTGTTTGAAACAATCGGCTGTTTTGCAGCAGAACAGTAATTATCATAAGAGTTTTGAATGAACCTTTGTTAAAACAAACTTGAAATACATTGACTCTGCAGACCAGTGCCGGATCTGGAGGGGGGGGGGGACAAGCCATGGCCCTTGCCCCAGGTAGCACTTTTGGGGGCGGCAAATTCAACTGTGATGTACACATACACACAAAAAGAAAAGGGAAAAAGTACTTAATTAAGAAAATGTAACTTTTTGTAAGAGAAACTCCTAGTTCGGTGCTCTGATTTAATTATTGATCGCCTATTTTGCTAACGATTAAAACCGGTTGACATAATTATTTATTTGCATAAACTGTTGGAAACTCTAAAATTGAGGTATACTGAATATGTTGCGTCGTTGATCAGTCAGGCGGCTCCTAGAAGGCAGTTTTAGGATACGAAAATTTCGCAGTGTCAAAATTTAACAGAAAGAATTTTTTTTCCCCTTTGTTAAAGTGAAATATAAGTCATGCTATGCTCACACAATGCAATAGCTTTTTTACAAATTTTCAAAAAGCAACCTTTTGAAAAGGGGTGAGGAGAGGGGGATCTTGTAAGTGCCGTTTGAGAAAGCTGACACGTGGCTCTTCGATATGGGCGTTAGTAAGAAAGGGGGGGGGGGGTGACGCCTGGATTTAAAAAAATTGTCAATTTTGTTCTGCATTTTTATGATTGAAATTTTAAAAGTTTTTGTTTGCTTTTTTTTCCTTATATTTTTGCAGTCTCAAATGCACCTCTTAAGGTCTTGAATTACACCAGTTTGCATATAGTTTTCAACATTTTCTAGGGGGTTAATCCCTCGGGTCCCATCAACTGTCAGAATTTTATATCTCCAGTTAAGGGGGCTCTTCGTATTGCTGTACCCCCCAATGTTGAGTTGAAAGGCCCACACCGTGGAACCTTTAACGAACGTTTTATGGGTTTTTCAGTGCCCCCCCCCCAAGTGAAAAATCCTCAAGAAAATGGCCAACGCATAAAATTTATGTGAAATATGAAGAATAATTGGATGACGGGGAGGAGCGGCATTCTTGTTTTGCCCTGCCACGGAAAACTCCAAGATCCGGTACCTGTTTGTGCATTTGCCTTTATCGATAAACACTTTTTTGTGAGCCGAATTCACAATGCAGTGCAAGGAATCTAACGAAATCGGACTAAGAGTTTATGTAATAATGTCATATACTGGTGTAGCTAGACCCTAATTTCGGAGGGCGCTTAGATTGCTCGCAACTAATTTTATTCTTTTTTGAAAAAAAATGGTTGAATTCTAAGCAATCCCGTATCTACGTTAGTTTCAGGGGGGTATCTAAGCCACTGATGTAATGTATTTAGGTTCATATTTTTGCACCTGTTTCAAAACATGTTTAGATGTACCCTTCGTATTTCTTAGAAAATGAATTTATTTTAAATTTTTTAGAGCAGTTTACAGTTATGTGAATGATAGTGGCACTGAAATTATGCATGAACTATAAATATGCAAATAATTGTGTTAGAAACTTAGAAACAGCACGGTTTTACTTTTCTAGAGGAACTATTAAGTATTTAGCGACCCTCGTTCACTCCTGAAAAAATTTAGAAACTTCACGAAAAAAAATTAATTTTAGCAGCTCAAAGCATAAAATCTGCACAAAACGGATACCTAAGTATTTCCCGTATGATATTTTTGGCTGTAAATAACCATACCTTTTCTTACTGCCATTGAGACTTCCCATGTACGAGAAGAATTTAATAGTAATAGATTTAAATTAGAGGGGGGGAGCTGCAGAATTGTCCCCCGCCGCTGCCGAGGGGTAGGAAGACCAAAAAAAGCCTGCAACGCCTTGTTTTTTTTTTTATGGCCCGACTAAAATTTGGCCCTGCTTTTAGTATAGTCTGCGTTTGCTTCAATTGGATAGCGAATACTTGTAGATGCTTTCATAAAGTCAGACATTAAGCCAAGTAATGACAGTTCTGATTTCAGTGTTTTTTCTGACATTCAACAATTCTCTGAAGAAAAAAATCAAAATAGCAACGAAAACTATGTACGCAACGTTCGCGGATGGTGCAAAATCAAAGGGTGTCTCGCTACTCCACGAAACACAATCATGGTTCCTTTTCCTAGGAAAACGAGGATTAAAATTCTACATTACTGACGTGCAAAATCTACTTGCATACTTTTTTTGATAAATAAATTTTAAACTTAGTTGTCAGAAACACTAACAAAATACTTGTATTAAAAGATATGTATATAATATTGTATGCTTTGTTTTCAAAAAATTAATTCACATCAAATAAGCAAATAAGTTAGCCAAGTAAGTGCGATTAAAATTTTCGCGAATGCAATCAAATTCTGCTTGGAATCTCCACATAGAAAGAGCATTTCTACTGCAGAAACATTCGTAGATTAGAGAAAAAATTTCTCAGAAAATTTTCTGTACTTCAAAAAGACTTAAAAAAAAATCCTTGCGATCACACACCCGGTTAAAGTTTCGTATGAATCTAGATTCTAGAGCGTGTATTGGTTTCTACAAACATGTTTTTTCCCCAAAAGAATGCATACTGGTAATTTCATATTTCACCAAATCAAACTTTCCCATTTGTGACCTAACTCTTTCCATGTACTATTCTAAATGGAAATTTTCAACTATCGAATTCTATTTCTCAGTTTTCTTTTTTCCTATGGGTAGATCAGAGATTACCTGAAGTAACAAAAGTAGCCACCCTGAGCCCCACAATAAATGGGGACCTCTTAATGCAGTATTCGCAATATCAGTAAGTTAATAACTTGGAGAAATCTAAACTGTTTTACATCAATGTTAGTAATTTCTTGTGTTTATAGCTATAAAAAAATATTCCTCCAAAAATCTTTGTTATCGGATTTATTTATTTGTCAGATGAGCAAATCGAGCATCGGAGTACTACATTCAGCCTCAGATTGACAGGTAATAATTATACGATCATTTTAATAAATAATGTAAAATTTGTATACTTAATATAAGGTATAGCTAAAAAAAAAATTTGCGGGAAGTGGATTAAACTTCTCTTTCAAGTTAACGACCTCCACATCTGCGTGTTCCCTTTAGTTCATATAACTTTAATTAAAGAAACTTATGTTAGATTTTGCCGACAACAGCTTCTCGAAACATGAATTCAGTGACATCGTGTCACGAATAATTTTGTGACGACTTTATAATGTAAAACTTTTGAAGTTTTTTTCTAGAGTTATAATTGCTTATAATTATGAACATATTGCGCATTTAAAATTATTGATATAGGCGTGGATTAAAATCTACTATGTACTAGTTTGAATTTCGTTATTCGAAAACCTACATTTCATTTTCATTAAATTCCGCAGTACACTTGAGATTGGTTTGTCCCGCTTCATATGTATATGACGGGGCATGCTTTTAGTCAATATATTTTAAGGCAAAACTAAAAAACAATTAATCGATGAGATTTTGTGTTATTTACAACATCATTTGAGGCATTGATGTTTTTACTCATAATGTGCTCTCATATTCTTATACGAAACCGATTACCTTTTCATAGTCATTTATCAGATTCTCGTGATGTTCAAAAGCAACCAGGTAACCATGGGACACTTTATTGCTTAGGAAATACAAATGAAAAAAATGTCGGAACATAAGTTCCCATGACCGAAAGACCGACAGTATATTTTGATCCTTATGAGGTTTACTTTCCATTTTTTCCCCTAGTAGGTTTCTAAACGTGATTAGAATTTCATGAATGTGTTTTAAATGATAATCAGCTTTAAAAATAAAAAGAAAGAAAAAAGAAAGGATTTGATTATTCATAATGTCATTTCCTTTTCCTTATTACCTAAATGTTATAAAATATTAAAGTAAATGAGCAAGGCATTATTTAAAGCTAGAAAAGCTAATGTGTAATTGACGAGTATAAAATGACATTTAAATTTAGTTAACTTACTATGAAACATAATGAAGTAAAAAAAAGAGGGGAAAGTCTTCCGAGGCTGGATCTGCGTCTCTCTCCAAATTTCGACGAAAAAATATCTACGAAAGGAATTCAGTGCGTGCTAAGACAGTGCATTCCATCGCTATTGTACACCTGCCTGTTTCCCCATTTCCCCTAGGAAAACGCATTAGCACCCTTTAGCATGCTTTACTGAATCACGGCTGCAGTATAATAGTGCGATGGACAGATGGACTTCCTTTGTAAAAAGTCAGGGGGGGGGGGGGGGTCAAAGCTGTGTTTGCTGGAAAGTAAAGATTTGCTTTTCGAATTGCTTACACATATAATGACACTTTTTGGCGAAGAGGTTTACACAGTAGACAGGTTAAACAAAACCTAATTATCTTTAAAATAAAAAAACTGCATCAAAATATCTTGCACTGTTCAAGACATAGAGCACTTGAAAGTTTCTGTCAAAAATTGCTAGAGAGAAATTGCGTCGGAGGCGCCATCTTTGGCAGCCTGTATCTTGGGCCAGGAATTTTTTGAGCAAAACAAAAACATACCTATAACTCACTTTGTTCTAAATTCTAACATATGTGAAATTCAAAAACTTCTGAGACTGTGTAGGTAAACCCCTGCCTGAAGCGACACGATTATACCATTAATATGTATATTAACTAAAATTGAGTACCCTATTTTAATTTTGTAATAAATGCTCTTATTTTCATCATTATTTGTTGCTATAAATCTTCTATTTTTTTGCTTCATCTTACTGCATTTCTGCTCCAAATGTGAAATTTTACTGCTCCAAATCAAGCTTAGGGAGTTCCCATCTCTATAATCTTTTATTCCAACAGTAACAATGTTTAGCATTGCACTTAAACTGTTTTTCTATCTTAAGCACATCGGCTGAATGTTTACACATAAATCTGAGATTTAGTAAATTTGATTCTTTTTTCAAGTATTAAAGCATGTGTTTTATAATAAAATAAAAGTAATTCATTATTCACAATAGTTTATTAATGCAGAAAGTAATTACATAAAGTACGGGAGTAAATTTAATAGAAAGCAAACCCGTTCAATTTTTATGAAATTTCCACTTAAATACCATATTAAGTATACTTGAACTTAATCATGTGACCTCATTTATAGACAACTCTTACAGGATCCAAAAATTCTAGTTCTTTGATTCACCTATTAGCTGTAATGTTGTTGCTATAGCATCATAAATATTCTTGGCCTTTGTTTAAGGTTATATTAAAGCTTCACTATAGGACACTGGAGTCTAATGGGACAAAAGGCTTTTTGCACAAAATAAATAGTTTTAGTGTTCAAAAAATTGGAGAAGTGACGATACTTCTTTGAACAACAACAGATCAGCTAAAGCAGTTTATGATTTAGGCAGAGATAACAATTTATGTTTTTGCTCATCAAAGTAATGCCCTCATGCCGACATAACGATTGCAGCTCACAAGCCCTGTTCTGATGTCATATTCTGATTTCTTCCATGCTGATGAAACGATATTGGACTCCGACGCTGCAGATTGCAGCTCTCGCTTACAAGCGGTGAAAGAGATCCCACAAGCCTTGCCGCAAGTAGTAAACAATTAGCAATGGCGGATATTTTGCTGCTCCGTGAATTAAGACGTCGTCGGCGAAATTGAGAATACCGAATTAATTGGCGGTTGCATTTAATGGTTCATGAAAGTGTATTATATGCATATAAACAGTTAAAACATTCCGCAAATTAAAATATATTCAGTTTTACAAATTAAAATGTTTTACAGGTGCGGGGTTAAAAAAAACCCCTGTTTTTTTAAAAAAAACCTTTTTTTGGTTTAAACCAGGTTTTTTTGGTTTAAACCGGGTTTTGGTTTAAATGGCACTTGTAGGAAAACAATTTGACTTTTGGAAAATCATGGAGATTTTAGATCATTAATTTTGTAGTAATTAATTTATTGAAAATTAATTAAATAACTAAGTTAAAACCTTGAATTTTAATTACCTTATAAATATAGTTTTTATTTTTTCAGAAAGTTACCTACAGTGAAACATGCGTAAGTTGACCACTTACTGTGCAGCACATAGAGGGTGGAGATTTCGTTTTCCATTTCTTACACTATGTGTTTATTCATTTGTGACTAATTAAAACATAACTTCATGTATTAACATTACTTTAAAATTAGTAATTAGCTATTTTTTAACAATTATCTAAAGTACCATTAGATAAATTTAATCTGAATGACTTAAAATGTATCCTATACAACTATAAAAATAAAGCACTTAGTTAAAGATAAATATATTAGTTTACTTATTCGATTGTAAGATTCCCTAAAAATACATAATTTTTCGAAATGGCTAGATCAATTAAAATAAACAGAAGAAACTTATTTATAGAGCAAAAGAGTGCTCATAGGTAGTTTTCTCGAATAGTTAACTTCACAGAAATTTAGAAAAACTTTATATTGATGTTTCATCCATCTAGGCAAATACTGGGCTAACATTATAGCATAAAATACATATTATCCTGGAGAACTTATTTAAGTTTTTTTTAATCTTTGCAAAAATAGAAAAACAAATAAATATAGTAATAATTAGGCAGCCAACTTACAAAGATTTTTTTATAATACTCCCACCCAAATTCAGCTTACATAAGTGCTCCATATAGATAGGTGGTCAAGTTACAAAGGTTTCCCTACATTAAATAATATAGGGTTAATTCCGTTCCTGACCAAAAGTGGCCTACTTACAAAGGTGGGCAACTTTACAGGTTTTACTGTATTAACATATTATAATACTCCACATATACAGAACTTTCAGTAAATTATTAACAAAATAATTATTATGCGGGTTAAGTTTTACTAAAAGCATATTTTACTAAATCAATAAAAAATAAGCAAAAATGAAAGATATATTAAAAATAATGTGTGTTGATTTACAGTATCAGTAATATCAACAAATGATTACAAGTCTCTTAGTGTAGATATATTTTACTTTAAAAGTAAAAAAAAATCTTTAAACTTACCTTATTTAGCAATGATAACACTTATACAAATCATCAACATTGGCTTAGAAATTATCACCATTATTTTTATTTTTTTCCAATACAGTGAAACCTCTCTAATCGACCACCTTTATGAGGCGACCACCTCTCTAAACGACCAAAAATTGCTGGAACAAAATTTCCCCACATTAATTTGATACAAAGTTGACCTCCATTAAGCGACCACACTTAAACAGTTACCCTCTCGAAACGACCACAATTTCTTCCAGAAAGATAAGTTGCCACTTTTATTTCTGAATCATTCAATTGCTACAATCAGTAAAAAACGGGGCTGCAATGTTTGTGTAGTTGTCTACACCCCTAGGGGACAAGTTCCCTTCCAGTTCAGATGTCAAGTGGCCATTTTCCCAGGATTTCCTCGATTAAGTTAGCTTTCGGTGCCGTTGAACAACTCCTTCTGGGCAAAAACACATTAGCCCAAACAAGCAGTCCTGCTACATTGTCCCCTTGATGAAATTAAGGATAAAGTGCCCCGTATTTTTACCGACACCCCGTGGGGTGTGTCGGTAAACCCTTTCCGAGAACATCTCCCTCATCCGGAGCTGCGAGATCAAAGAAAATTCCTATTATTAGTGGAGCGCTAATAAAAGAAAGAGAAACTCAAATTTCTGATACCATTGGAATTAAGATTTTGGAGTGAGCAATGGCTAGCTTGAAACAATATTGTTTTCAAATCATTTTGTGGAGCAAGTGCTGAAGTGTATGAAGGCTTATGCCAGAACCATAATATGCGCATGCGGTGGGTACCTTTTTGTAGGTTATGATGAAAAAGGCATTTATAATCTTCATGAATATGGAATTTTTTTCATATTTTAACCAACAAAAAGTTTAAGAGAAAAGTCTGAGAATGCAAAAAGGGAGCAGGGGATGGAAAGTATGCTTAACTTTAGTTTTTTGCGTGTTAAGAGAGAAAGAAAATGCTCTTATAATCGCAAAATCTTTAAAACCGCATTTATGTTTACTATTTGTTTAATTAATTATTATTTATTTTGTATACTTCTGCACATGTTTAACATTATTATTGAATATTTTCAAACAACCTCCATTAAGCGACCACCTCCCTGAACGACCGCTTTTCGCCTTAACAAGAGGTGTGGTCGCTTTAGAGAGGTTTCACTACAAACTTTATTTATCTTGATTATATATATATTAAAATGCAAAAGCAATTTTATAAAAGTAATACAATGTACAAACTTTATTTTTCCTGATTAAAGATTAAATATATTTTTAAAAATGAAGAGAATAATTTAGAAAAAAAGAAAAATTTGCACTGATTAAAAAAAAAAGTTTGTTAATTTACAAATTCTGTAATTCATTATTTATCTAAAGCTGTGCTTGTAATTTCTCCATAAATTGGATTTTGGAATTTTTTTATAATGTTTAAAAGAAAAGAAAAAAGGTTTAATTTTTTTTAAAATTGTTATCTGCAACATACTTTTTCAAATTGGTTTATTATGAAGATACTCTATTATTTATAACATATATTCTTTACCTCCAGGAATTAAAATTGCAATATCATTCAATTTTTATAATGACTGCGAAGAGTTTTTCTCAAATTAGCTTTTTCAGGCTGATTTTAGAAACCCCAAATAGCCTGACATGTAGATAGAAGATGAGAAAAATTTGTACTGATTAAAAAAAAAGTTTGTTAATTTACAAATTCATTAATTATCCAGTGCTGTGCTTATAATAAATTGGATTTTTCAATTTTTAATAATGTGCAAAGTAAGTGAAAAAAGATTGGGTTTAAACCAAGTGGTTGAAAAAAGAATCATTTGGTTTAAACCAATAAACCCTGTACAGATGTTAATGTTTAATATTATTTTTAACTTTATATTGTTACTTTATGAATGAAAAAGGACATTTTTATGAAAAAGGGCGATAAAACAGTTAAGCAATTAATCAAAGATATTTCACTTCCTGACTTGCGTCAAAGTCCTCTCCAAACGACACCTGTTATTAAGGTTTTTACAACTGGACACAACCTTCTCTTCTTGGGGACTCAACACCAGCGTCCTTCCTTCTACCACTGGTCCTGACCTGGCTCTCCTTTATTTTCATTGCTTTTTGTTTAATCCAGTACTTGAGATAGATCCACTTATTTTTTATTTGTGGACCAAATCTCATTACCCCCATGGCTTGGGCAGAAACTTCTTTGGCTACAGCTTCTTAGTCATTTCTTTGATCCTGGAGACTAGGGCACCCAGTTCTCCAGTCAGTAAATGAGGTTTGTAATGCATTACCTTAATTAATACATCTATTTCCTCCACAGAGTAATAAGGTGAGCGATTCATTTTGACTGGCACTAGCTATGTCTGGGCACTGGTGAAACGTAAATGCACGTGGTGTTGTTCAGATGTTTACAATCTGGTGCTGGAGCTCACCTTGCTCTGATTGGCTGTACTTTGTCCTTTATCGGTTAACTGCATAGAGATTAACTGCTCCAAGCAACGCATCGCTTGCTTTCATGGAGATTCGTTGCGCCAGCATTGAAACATGGAGTTGGAATCGCAAGTGGCCAGAATTTGCGATTTACAATGTATCATTTCGTCAGCATGAGGGCATTAATTTTTCTTTTTGTGTTTATTCACATTTGTAAATGTCTTTAAACTACTTTTAATTAGTGGAAAAATTTCTCAAGGTAGCAAATAGATCGTAGATTAAGATAATTTAAGTCAAGCATTGTGTGATTGAACATGTTTTAAATTCTTGAAATTCTAAATTCTTTCATTGTGAGGGAAAATAGGATAGATGATCAAGATGCAACTAGTGGTATTTTTTTCTAATTCATTAAAAAATGCTTTGAGCTTTTATTACATGGTAAAAATTTGTTTTTAGCTACTATTTGTGTGTGTGTTTTAAAAAATACATAGCAAATTTTAATTATTATGTGATAAAGTGCTACTTTGTCTATAAAACAGTACCCTTTACATTTATATTATATATGATATATAGATAAGTAAACTTTAAATTACATGCAAATTACATCAAATTACGTCAAAAAATATTTTAAAGTAATGAGAAAGTAGTCAAAACTCTAAACACTGTAAGTATGATTTAAATACTCATTTTAAGCATTTTATGTTCTTTATAGATGAATACATAAAATATTGTGAAGATGTAGCAAATACTTCAGTGTGGGGTGGTCATGTTGAAGTAAGTTCCTACTTAGCTCTCTTGAATAATTTTTTCTTTCTTTATACAAAAAAAAAAAAAAAAAATAGTTGAATTAAAGAAATGTTTTTTTTTTTTTTTTTGCAAAAATGCACAAAAATTAAAACTATGTTTTAAGTCTTTTTCAATTAACCCTTTTAGATGGAATTTTGTAAAATGAACATTTTTTTCCCCATTGAAGTATAGCAATGTAACACATGAGTCATTCCATTTCAAATCAGGCAGGCAGGTCTAAAACTTGTCACATGACCTTCACAGATTTTTATAAAAAAAATACAGTAGTTACAACTAAGGGACGTATGAAATATCCCAAAAGGATTAGGCAAAAAAAAATTTATTTTTCCAGTAACAGCCTTTTAAAATTTGGAACAAAATTGGCGGTTTCCAGAAAATCAGCAAAACACTCACTTTTAAAATTGCCTCTGTTTCAAAAGTTTTTAACCGATTCAAATAATTTTTTTTCTATAAATAATGAAGGGATGGTATTTTATTTAGACACTAATTTAAAAAATCCAGTTGGCTTCATTGATAAAGAAAAAAAGTGTTTTTGAAGTGAAAAAAATTGCATTTTTACCGATTTCATGATTTTTTTTCTTATGAAAGAAATTTATTTTTGACAAAACGGAGAAGGCAATCCAAAGTGCTGTTATGGAAGTTTTGTATCAAATTTTATTGTAAGCCTGAGATGCATATCCCCTCAGAATTTAAATTTTAAAGTTTGAAAATGTTCAAAAATTACGATTTTTGAAGTGTGATTACTCAAAAAAGCCATTTTTTTTAAATCTGAAAATCTGTTCATTTGTTGCCCTTGAAGTGCTTAATGAGTTGCTATCAATTATATTGTGTATTTTTGCCCCATATATTTTATATGATTTATCAAAAAATGGCCTTTTGTGGGTTTCTCAAAAAAGCCAGAAATTCAAACTTGTACTTATTTAATCACTTTAATACAAGATTTAATCAATATTTATTAAGAAATATACCATATTGTTACACAATTACTACAGCTAAATTGTACTTAACCTTCTGAGAATTTAAATAGCACCTTGCACAATGTGTAGCCTCCGTGATTTAATGCATGTTATTCTGTTTATTCGAATTACCAGTTTCAAACTATTTTGCTTTACATCAAATACCATGTAACAGCAAACGTAAAATTTATTGTAGGAATACAATCAAAACATTATTGGCAATCCTAAAATACTGCTAAATAGTAAAAATCATTAAAATAGTAATGCTTACATGGGACGCACGAGCAAACAAGAAGTGGGAAGCAGTTAGAAAACTGCCAGCCTCTTAAACAAATGAAACTTGATGCATGATTTCTAAATAGGAAAATGTATTGAACGTGTGAATGACAATTATTTAATGGGACAAATTATGAATGTATCACCGATGGTTTAGGAACACTATCCAATAATTTGTACAAAGATAATCTAGAAAAAATATTTCAATAGCCAGAAGAATCCGGTGAAAAAAAACTAAACCAATATAAAGTAATGTTGAAAGTATGAAATATAACACCATCTGAACCCTCCTAGTCTTTGCATTTTTTTGGTAATAACGAGTAGAAGATGATTCAAGAACTTGATTCTACTTATTTTGCTTTAAGTACATAACTACATATGTGTTTTAAACTATGTAAATCAGTGGTGTAACATATTTGATGTAAAGCTTGGGAGTTTGAAACTAGTAATTCGAATGAACAGAGTAGCATGCATTAAATCACGGTGGCTACACTTTGTGAAGGTGCTATTTAAATTTTAAGAAGGTTAAGTACAATTTAGCTGTTGTAATTGTGTAAAAATATGGTATATTTATTAATAAATACTGATTAAATCTTATATTAACCCATTAAACCCGCTACATGTTCAAACAATTTTTTTTAATAAGTAATTGTTTTTTTGTAATGTACAGAGGGTATCTATACCCATTTCATTTAAATTTGTAAAAAAAAAAAAAATAATAACTGAAAGTTATAGCATGTTCTCAAAATTCGGAACATTGGCGCCTAATGGGGGTATAAGATTCCAAATGCATTTTGTATTAGACATTTGAATTTCTGTAGTTTATTGCGTAATAGTAGCCAATTTTACGATTTTAATTAATAAAATCTAACTTACCAGTTTGTAATGTATACGTTTTGTGCCCTTTTTTGTTTTTTAATTGTTACATTGTTTTTTTTATAAACTATTATTTTGAATGAAAGAGAGCTGTACAGTTCTTACGAAGCATTACGCTACACTTTATCCCAAGAAGGTGAGTGTTTTTTAGACAAACTTTGCACCTTGCTCGTCTTCCTGCATTTTACAGGAAATGATTAACCCTGTCAAAGCTTACATCTTGGGATACAGATCCAGAAGGACCGGGACAAAAATGATCCTAATGTTTTTTCTCATCATCTCTTTTCCAATGTAGTCGTAACTTCTTGCAGAAATTCCAACTTAGAGACCTTTCCCTCACATTCTCTATGCAGTCAGCAGGCAGCTACAATTGCCATGTTTCATGTATTGGTAAAAAAAATGGCCACAACCATTTCTTGCCCCTGATTTTCGAAAAATCGATCAAGCAGATCGACCCCTCCCATATGTTTTGTAGGCAGCAACAACATGAGGCTGCACTATATCAATTTTTTTTGTTTCTGTTGTACTCCACTTTTTTGTTGCACCTATCTGTTCAACTGGTTCAATATTGGAAGCTAAACAAACAACATGGTTGTCTTTCCATTTCACAATGCTGATCGACTTTGTAGTAATCTAATCAAATGTCGGTCTTTTTTCTTGATGTCCTTATAATTTCTTACAGGGCAATTTTGTAGTCTTTTTTCACGCATTGCTTCTGCGATGATACATATAACTAACCTTGAGACAGTTAGTCACCGGAAGTTGCACATGTTCTATTTTGCAGGTGTAGCGCCGAATGTATGCTGAAATCTGACTCGCTTCGCAAACTAACGAAGGCGCCAATGTTCCCAAAATGGGACAAAGCTATTCTTTCATCAATTGCGAACCTTTTTTCTTAAACTTTCACTTAGTATCAGTGATATTTTATAAAATAGACAGTTATAATCTAAATGAAGGTGCAAAATTAATTTTCATTATTATATTATTAGGAAAAATATGCATGTGTATTGAATGAGTTCAAAAAGCCAAATTTTGGGTTTTTAACATTTTTATAAAAAATATTAATTACCAAGCGAGCTTTTTAAAAATTTACAGAAGCTGTCTCAAACATAGAGGTTTGAAGAAAAAATAGCAGTATAATGATATTCGGAATGAGTATTTTGAAAAAAAATCAGAAGTTAATGTTCCTAAAACGGGAACATTTGCGCTTAATGGGTTATAGTGATTAAATAACAAGTTTGAATTTGTGGCTTTTTTGAGAAATGCACAAAAGGCCATTTTTGAAAAATCATATAAAATATCTGGGGCAAAAATACACAATATAACTTCTAGCAGCTCATTAAGCACTTCAAGGGCAACAAATAAACAGATTTTTAAAAAATGGCTTCTTTGAGTAATCCCGCTAAAAAATTGTAATTTTTGAACACTTTCAAATTTCACACTTTAAATTCTGAGGGGATATGCATCTCAGGCATACAATAAAATTTGATACAAAACTTCCATAACAGCACTTTGTATTGCCACCTCTGTTTTGTCAAAAATAAATTTCTTTCATCAGAAAAAAAAATCATAAAATCGGTAAAAATGTGATTTTTTTCACTTCAAAAACATTTTTTTTCTTTATCAATGAAGCCAACTAGATTTTTCAAATTAGTGTCTAAATAAATACCATCCCTTCATTATTTATAGAAATAAAATTATTTGAATCGGTAAAAAACTTTTGAAACAGAGGCCATTTTAAAAGTGAGTGTTTTGCTGATTTTCTGGAAACTGCAAATTTTGTTCAAAATTTTAAAAGGCTGTAACTAGAAAAATGAATTTTTTTTGCTTAATCCTTTTGGGATATTTCATATGTCCCTTAGTTGAAACTACTGTAATTTTTAAAAAATATCTGTGAGGGTCATGTGACACCCTCTGCCTGATCTGAAATGGAATGGCTCACATCCAATATCAATCACACTAAATTTCAAACTTTTTCAATCATAAATTAAAAAGTTAAGATTTGTGTGGTATGCCAAATATTTCATCTCAAGCGGTGCAGGACGTATCACGGTAATATTAAAATAATACTTTTAAAAGGCTTATATTAAAAAAAAAGAGGATTACTTTTCAGAAAACACGGAGAATATAATATAGGAAGAGAAAAAAAATGCTTGAATGTTGATGGCGACTATGTTGAAAAGTAAAAAAATGTTCATATTTTAGTTTCTGATATAATTTGTGTTATTAAATGAAGTTTCTTTTACTCCCTTACAAAACGGTTCTTACTTAAAAAATGACCCTCGTAGATTGGTTCACATAACACTTCAACAACATTACTTCTCTCTACCACATCAGCATGATCTTTTTTAGGGAAAACATTCAAAAATTTTTTTAAAAATTTCATTTCAATAAAATAAACAGCGTACACTGTTTAAATTTAGGAATTTTCTGCAGTGAGGTGCAGCAGGAGTAAATTTTAAAACAATAATAGAATAGAACTAGCTAAGCCTAACCATGACCCATTTTACCCCATCCAAGAAAAACTGGTGTTAAAAATTCAATATTTAATTATTTTTTTTACATGCTCGGCTGTAATTGTTCTCCAAAGTTTCTTTGTGCGGAAATCCTTTAAATTTGGGTTGTTATTTGATAAAATATAGAGATTTTCAGAAGTTGGTAAACCATGTGTTTAGCACTAAATAAAAGTTTGACCAGACACAGCTTACATTCATGAGTCATAGGGGTGCTCACCAGGAAGGGGGATGGGGAGGTCATGACACATTTTTTCGCAAGGGGGCTTGGTCCACGTTTTGGCCAATTTGTTGGGTTGTCGATTTTGAGGGGCTCCGTAATAGCTAACCATAAATAACGTATGAAAATAAATAACCTGCATTGCACAACCCTAATTTTTAGCCTACTTTCCCGTAAAAGTAAAAAAATAATAATAAAGCATGAAAGAAAGCTTAATGTATCGTAAAAATATCATTAAAAATAAAGAAAAGTAAAAAAAAAGTGAAGTAATTAAATAAAGATTGAAAAATAAAAAATTTAAAAGTGTTTTAGATGGGGGGAAAATGTGTGTTTGTCAGTCTGTCCCCCCCCTAATAACTTTTGAACGAATAGTCCGATTCAAAAAATTCTTTTTGCATTCGAAAGATCTCGGCGAGGACATCTCATTTTCATATTTTACTTTTTGATTTGAACAATGTTTCGTTCAATTTTGAACAGTTCAAAAAAATTTAACATTAGCGCCTATGGGCGAAAATGAAGCAAATTATGTAAACTCTGGGTACGAGATCCATGTTCCAATGAACAAGCTTACTGGAAGAAGCGCTTGGCGTGAAATATCAATTTGAAGTTTTTGTTTATTTTTGAACAGTTCAAAAAATTAACATAGCGCTTACGGGGAAATTTCAATTCTATATAAATCCTGATCTAACAGACCGATTTGCTTGGAACAAACTTTATCAGAAAGCTCTTATAACGTAGAACATGTACAAATAGAAAGTTCTTCCAGAACTAACGAGCCTATTTTCCTATGAAATTTTTTTATCGGAATTTTTAAGGATATTTCTCAATGAATAAATGAATGAGTGAAAGAATGAATCAATGAATAAATGAATGAGAAAAAGAATGAATAAATGAGGGAATTAATACAGGAATGAGTAAATGAATGAATAAACACATAAATGAGTAAACGAATGAATGAATAAATGAATGGCTGAATAAAGAAAAGAATGAATATGTATTATCCGTTGAAAAAGGTATATTTGAAAAAATTAAGGACTGAAGCTAAAGGAGAAAGAGAGAGAAAGAGATAGCTAGATTATAAACCTGAATTTGGTGTATACGGGAAAGTAGGCTCGTATAGTTCTAGACGGAACTTCTTGTTATTATAGGTTGTTACTGTTATACTTTTTATTATTATATATCAATTTCTCGGCACACAGTTTGGGAATCAATAACCAAGTGACACGACACTTCCATTGGTAATAAGTAATGAAAAAAAACAGTTATTATTCCGAAATTTAACTGTTTTTAGATTCTTCTTAGATGAACTTATCTCATAGGGCATTTTATTTAATTTTAAAATGTTCTTATATGCAGGGATACAGTGGGGTCGATACGGCGTTTCCGAACTTTTCTATTAGGTGGATCTCTGTTCCGGTACTTTATTTTGAGTCATATGTGTTTTTATTTAGTTTCAGAATTTGGATTTTGCTCCAAAACAGACTAATTTGACTCAGTTCAAATCTGATTTTAGCTATTTTTATTTTACGATTGCGTATCTAATTTTAATATTATTTAACTATTGTTTCTATTTTTATTTATTTATATTGATAACCAAAAAATATCACCTAATTTTTTATCACTGCTATCTTAAAAGTAAAATTAATGCATAAATTAATTTCACGCAATTAGAATCACAGGGTTCGCTGATTTAAATCAAATGTTAAATCAGTTATTTAAATCAAATGTTAAATCAGTTATTTAAATCAAATGTTAAATCAGTTATTTAAATTATTAAAAAAAATCATGATTTTTATCAAAAATTTAAAATTTGCCTGAAATTTGTTATTATTGTTTTTTATACAAATTTAATGTTTCACAAGAATCCATCAATATGATTATTGTACTATATTTGAAATAACTGAAACAAAAGTATTATATTTAGTAACGCACAATTTTTAACGTGTCATTTACGTAACTAATATGCTAAATTATTTGTTTATTCATTGATAAAACGGCCTTAACCATTACTCTAAATAAACTTTTGCCACAGAAACTTTATAATGTTAGAGAAGAAAATTATTTAATATAATGTTAGAAATAGGCTTTTAAGAGTCCAAACTCTTACTATACCTACTTTTAAGATTACATCAAAATATTAACTGCACATACATTGCTTGTTTCATATTTTAAATCCATTACAAACAATAACTAACAGTATCAAACTATAACTATTACTTTTACATTACATTCAAAAATAACTTTTCAGATTTTCCCCTTGTAATTGTAAATATAAATCATGCTATTCTCAAACAATACGATAGTTTTCCTTTTAGAAATTTTCAAAACTTCCTTTTGAGAAGAGGCTGGGGTGGAAGCTTGTAATTGTCGCTTGAGGAGGCAGACACGCGGGGCTCTTCGATAGGGGTGGTAGTAAGAAGGGGAGGGGTGCGCCCTGCCCCCAAGATTTAAAAAACAATGCTTATTTTGTTCTGTATTTCTGTGAGTATTTTTATGAGTAAAAGCGTTTAAATTTAAAAAAAGTTTTTGTTTGCTTTTTCTTTACTAATATTTTTGCAATCCCAAATGCATTTCCAAAGGTTTCAAAATGCACCAGTTTGCATATTGTTTCCAAAATTTTCCCGGGGCAGAATCCCCCGGACCCCCTTTGACTAACACAATTTCATATCTCCACTTTGGAAGGGACTCATAATATAGCTAGCTCTATCCCCCTAATGAAGAGCTAAAAGAGCCATGCCGTGGAGTTATTAACTATAGTTTTATGGGTTTATCAATGGCCCACAAGTTATAAAACCTCAAAAATGGCCAGCACATAAAAGTTTATGAAAAAGGAACAATAATTGGATGGAGGGGAAGATGCTTTTTTAAGTTGTGCCCCGCCACGGAAAACCCCAAGATACGGACGGCACTGGGGGAGAAACGGCTAATAGGTCTTGTTTTTTTTTTTTTCAATTCGTCGTGTATAATTTTGCTTAAAATTTTATGTGAAGTTTAGAATTATTTTAAACTGAGAATTGCCTATAGTGTGGCCCGCCGATCTTCTCGAGCTAATATATGTGGTCCTTGGACGTAAAATGTTGAAGACCCCTATTCTGCCAATTGTGATAGGCGTGATGTACACATTTTTCACGCTTTTTCTGTCTTTCAACCTAGGACACTATATAGCTTGATTTCAAAATCGGATGCAATCGCCCCGACTTGTTTCTGTTGACCTGGGCAGAGCTCAATCTGTCAGAGACTGTTCAGTTACTATGCATAATTATTGCTTATTACTTTGCTTAACTATTCCATTTTCAGAAGTCTAGTTATGCATGTGTAACTTCTTTTATAGCGCTATCAACCTTTGTATTCCATACTCTTTACCATTCCTGAAAAGTAAACATATTCCACAGTGAGAAGTGCGTTCCTCCCTTTCCAAATCTAATTTTTTCCTAAAAACCTCCTCCATTAACAAACCGATATTGATAACATAAAGATATTTTTAAGCACCTTTTTTCTTGGAACACAGTTGGTTTATAACCTATCGCTCGATAGACTGTTTGCGCCGCTGAGATGTGTGCTTCTTGCACAGCGATTACAGTGAATAAAATGGCAGCAAAGAAGAAAAGAAAAAAATTATACTATAGGGGGAGAAAAGTTACGAGTAATTAATAAAGTTAAAAATGATGTGTGGCGGTCGACGTGGCAGGACATGGAGGTGATGGTGGAGGAGGTTGTCTGCCGGAGGCAGGGCCAGAACCTCGGACCTTCTTGATGGTAAGCCAGTGCTTCCATGCTTTGCCAAAAGGTACCTAATGACCAGGACAGAAGATAGCTCTTCAAGGTGTCGAATCGGTCGAATCGTACCGCCCGGTATGTGGCGGGCGGTACGATTCGACAGATTCGACACCTTGAAGAGCTATCTTCTGTCCTGGTCATTAGGTACCTTTTGGCAAAGCATGGAAGCACTGGCTTACCATCAAGAAGGTCCGAGGTTCTGGCCCTGCCTCCGGCAGACAACCTCCTCCACCATCACCTCCATGTCCTGCCACGTCGACCGCCACAGATGCAATAAATGCGAGTATTATTTCGTGAATATGGTTCCACGGTATGGTTTCACTATACCGCTGTTATGTTATAACGCGGGTGCCAAACATTTCCCCCAACACCCGTGTTTTTACTGTATTTCGTTGTAAATTCCTTTGTTATTGTATAAATTAACAATAATTTTATTTCCACCTATTTAAAAAAGAAAGAAAAAAATAATTGAACAAACATAAAAAGTAAGAACAACCTGGTATTTTAATATAATCCTAAAATTTTATTTGTACACTCCTCAAAACAATTAAAGGATCACTTCTTTATAAGCTTGTCATTTTTTTAACAGTTAAAAAACTGATTATTTTTTATATTATTTTGAAAGGCAATGTAAATGGCTAACAAATTCTTGCTAAATTATTGAATAATTTTTTGTTGTGTATTGGGAATAGGTGAGAGAATTAAAAAACTACCAAAATCAAAATGAAAACCCTTTAATTATTAAAATCAAAAGTAAACAAAAAGTTGTTTTTGTGTTACAATTATTGGCTCAGTATCTTGTGTTTCCTCCTCTGACAGAAATCACAGCTCGGATTCGCCGGGGCATGGTTTTTATAAGCCTCCTGAGGCTTTCTTGAGGCAAACGCTCCCACTCTTCTCGAAGAGCGATTTCCAGCTCCTCCAAAGTGGTGGCTTGGTTTTGACGGCTCCGGATACTTCTTCCCAGTTGATCCCAGACATGTTCGATGGGATTCAGGTCCGGGCTGCAAGCGGGCCACCCCAAAGTGGTGATATTGTGGTCTTGTAGGTACTGACGCACGATCCCTGCAGTGTGGGGACGGGCCCCATCGTGCATAAAAATGAAATTATGCCCTTCTGTTTCTGCTCTGTGACGTATCTGGACATCCAACACCACGTTAACATACCTCTGGGAGGTCAGGGATCTGTTGCGGATGACTACAAGGTCTGTACGATCATCGAGTGTTATTCCACCCCACACCATTATTGATTCTCCTCCAAATGGGACCCTTGAAGATAAGCAGCAGGGAATAAAACATCCATTCCTTCTTCTGTATACTCTAGCCCGACCATCGTTACCAAAAGGAGTAAATTTAGACTTATCAGAAAAGAGTGCTTTACGCCAATGCTTTAGGTGCCAACGTCTGTGTGTCCAAGCAAACTGCATTCTTTCTCTTTTGTGACGAGCTGTAAACCGAGGTACTTGGACTGGTCGTCTAGATCTCAATCCACTTTCCCAAAGTCGATTTCGTACAGTCTGGTCGGAAATTTGGGTCCCCGTTGCTCATCTTAGCTCACTTTGCAGCTCCCTGGCTATTGAAAATCTGCGTCTGAGGGCACTTAGACATAAATACCTGTCCTCTTGGGCTAAAGTGGACCTCCTCCATCCTTGACTTGGCCTTATATGGACAGTCTCTAGTTGTTGGTAGCGGTTCCAAAGTCTTGAAACCACTGATTGACTTACACTGAACCTTTGACTCACCCGACGTTGAGAAACACCACCTTCAATCCATGTGACAGCCCTAGTCACATCATTGTAAGAAAGAAATCTTCTAACCCCTGCCATGGTACGTAAACAGGACGAAGCAAACAGAAAATGAGTGAACTGCACCTTGTAAGTTCGATTGACAACTGGTTAGTACTTGGAATCTTGCTCTTTTTCATTCCTGTTTCGGTGTGTTTACAAAAACATCAGAATTATCTATACTAATTGAAAGCCAAGAAACAAAAACAAACTCTGTTGTTTCTCATTAAAGGTGTCCAGTACCAAAGGTCAAATTCTCATATTTATTATAAAACTTATTCTTGTACACGATCATTCCAAAGTAGTGATCCTTTAATTGTTTTGAGAAGTGTATTTAACTTATCTGAATGAATACATAATTTGTAATAAACAATCAGTTAAGCCTTGTTTCATTGTATAAGTTATACTTCGAACATGAGCAATCACTTTTGCCTGAATTTCTTTTCAGTATTTTTAGGACATTGCATGGCATGATCACTGATTTCTAGCTTGTCCCATTTTGCACTTTATTATTGCATTATAAGGCATTAAAACCTCATGTGTCACGCAGATTTAATTTCATTATTACTACCATTATCATTATTATCTTTTTTTAAAGTAAAGGGGGCCACCCATTGGTTAGCTGGTCCACAGCCCTTTTAGGTGTCCCAGTCCGTCCCTGGTAAGCAATGAAATGAAGAAAAGGAAATGTTGAAAGAGAAACATCACACATTTTTTGGTCTTTTCAGACATAAATGCACATTACATTTCAATGATAAAATGTTAGTTTTAAAATGACGTTCAGAGTTAATACAAAGAGTTTCACTTGTCTTTTTATCATCATCTGGTGCGTAGTAACACTTATCATACCTCATGCTCTTCATTAGACCGATTTGCGCAAGATGCTTTTATTCAATGTAAGAGAAACTGGCAGAGTAGAAGGTCACCTGCCTGCTTTCCCCCCAAAGCATTTTATATATTTTAATAGAATGTGCCACAAATCTAAAATTTCTTTTATTGGTTTTATATTAGATCTTTTTGTATCTATAGAAAAACGAAATATTTAGTTTTATTTGATAAAATCTTGAAGTAGAATGATGTTACTTTGCATTGCCCTTATGAGTCTCTTTGTCTTTATTTAAGTACATTTTTATGACATCAATGTAGCTACAAGAGGACGGAAGATACTATATTAATAAAATACAGGGTTATTCTAAATGAATATTGAGGTTTTAATGCTTTGTAGTATTTATGACGTAAAATGTAAAATAATTAGTACATGAAATGAAAGAGCAACTCAAACAGTTTTGTGTACAAGCTTATAAGTGTTTAATGTGAGCATTTTTCATCACACGGCACACATCGAAATGATAGTCCAGTTCTTCTCAAACATTGATCAATGTTTGTGGTGTAATTGTTGTAACAGTTGCCTCAATCCCGTTTCTTTGATCAGGTAGGTCATCCAGTAGTAGAGCCAGGGCTCCCATCAAGTCACTTTTTTCACCTAAAATCACTTTTTTTTTCATTGTTCACTTAAAATCACTTTTTGTATCAAATTATCACCTAAAATCACCTTTTTTCGGGGGTGTCTCATAAAGTGATAAATAACCACTAAACTTTTCCTATAAACACCAGGAAAAGTACAAATGCCAGGATAAATGCAAATAAAATAGTTTCCACAAAACTACTTGCTAAAGCAAGTGAAAAGTTAAAAGAGGGCATTAGAAATCAAGATTTTACAGAAATACAGCTTGCTTGGGCAATGATAGAGGGTGCTAAATCTGTTAAAGCTAATGAAGATGAGCACAGAGTAAAGGCACATGAAATTGAAATAAATTAACAGAGGAGAAACTCTTCCGTAATCACAAAATTTTTTCAAAAAAAATCTAGGATTGATTATATTGGAACTTTTACAGAATGCTGCCATTTATATACCAGGGGCGACAGTTCTCTAAATTTTTTAAGCATTCTTTTCTGAGATTTTTGTATTAACATTTAAAAAAATTTTGAGCATTCCTACTGTATTGATTTTCTTTTCTGATTTTTTTTTTTTTTTTTGCTTTTCACGGTCTATTCTATCATATCATTTTCATTTTTAGCCTTTGAACGATTTGCAAGTTAAAAACTTTTTGCTACAGGATAAGTAAGCACTTAAAGTATACTTTACAAGTATTTTACTTTTGGTATCTGATTTTTCTAAATTAGCTTTGGACAAAATATTATAATCAAAATCATTTCTTGTACAGAATGCGCTTAATTTAGCAATTTCCTTGCTTGATTTAACTGGGCATTGACCTTTTTCCTGTTTTTTGTGTTTATAATTGATTTTATTTGCTTCTTTAGTTGTCAACCAAAAGATTTTTATTTTTTACTTGCTCTAAAATATGTCATTTGACATAAATATGAATAATAAAAAAAAAATAAACTTCATTTCTGTAGTAGTAATACCAATGAAAAGCAAATTTTGAAATATTAAACTTTTTTCTCTTTTGAGCCTTGCACAAGCATGCATTTGAAGTATTTATTTCTGGTGTTTTAATTTTGGCATCAAAAAATATTGTGAATTTTTTTTATAAAGGATTATAATATTCTTTGTACATACATACGTATTTTCGGGCGTATGCGCCGCAGCGCATATGAAAAAAAAGTTAAAAAATTGCCTATGCGGCGCTTATAACGAGTGCGGCGCATACGATCTTCTTTTTTTAAGTTTAAAAAAAACAGAAATTATTTTTCAAATATATTAAAAACGCTGTCACTAGATGGCACCACATCATTTTTGTTCCATGGGAAGTGCAGGCGGCAAAAGTGACCACGTGCTTCAATGGCGATGCTGACGTCACGATCCGAAAAACCCGTAATTTCGGCTTCGCGGACAATTTTCCTACTCTGTCGCATTTCTGTCCGCCGTGTTTTTAGTGGTAAAAAACGATGCAGCTCTTTTCAGTCGGACAGCGAAGAGAGCGATTTCGAAGGTTAAATCTGCTGTTTTATATTATTGGATGCGACCCACTTGTAAAAAAGCGAGCCCAACGGCGTTGACCACTTAAATAAACGCAGAGCGCCACGGGGAAAAGGGTCCGCGTCCCGCGCTCTGGAGAGTTGCATTAGATAACCAACCGATGTTTCCTCCAAGTAAAAAATACAAAAAAGTACGGGTGATTGTTAAAAAAAAAGAAAACCTTTAAAGTATTCAATTTATTCTACTTTTCTTCACCTAATTGTGCTATAATAACTAAAATTTTGGCATGCGGCGCATACGCTAAAATTTTTTTCCTTGAACGCATATCGCGACAGCGGCGCATGCACCGGGTGCGGCGCATACTCCCGAAAATACGGTACCTTTAATTTATCTAACTGTTTCAAGTATTTAGCACATGCTCCTCTGATATTCTAAATGTTTGTATTACCTGTAATTAATTTTATTTTTGTGATGAAACATTTTAAATCATTTTTCTTGGTGTTATCATGTGTTATGTTTCATACATTAAAAACAAAATTGATTCTCTAAATTGCTAGCATAATCTGGCATATATATGTATGGCTGCTTTCTTTCTGTGTCTGATGAAAAACCCTTAATTTTTAAAAATTATTTCTTATTTCAGATGATAGTAATGTTTATTTATGGGGGGGGGGGGAGATTAGTTGAGGATTGAACTTTCTGCTGTTTTTAGCCTACTTTTCCGAAAAATAAATAAATAAAGCGTGGAAGAGGCTTGTATTGTAAAAATATCATTGTCAAAGAAGTAATTAAATAAGGAATGAAAAATTTGAAAGTAGAGTTTTGAGATGGGGGAAATGTGTGTCTGTCGGTTCCCCCCCCCCCCAATAACTTTTGAGGAAGTTGGTTGATTCAAAGATCTCGCTGAGGACATCTCATTTCCATATTTTACTTTTTCATTTGAACAATTTTTCATTTAGTTTTGAACAGTTAAAAAAATTTTAACATTGGCACCTAAGGGGAAATATGAAGCAAATGATATAAACCGTGGACATAAGAATCAAGTGCCTTTGAACAAGCTTGGAAAGAGCTCTCAATGTTCAAAAAATCTTAACATTAGCACCTTTTCGCAAAAATAAAGCACATTACGTAAACACTGGGCATATGATCCAAGTTCGTATAGACAAGCTTATTGGAAGAAGCTCTCGTTGTTAAATATTTTTTATTTGAACATTTTTTGTTCATTTTTGAACAGTTCAAAAAAAAAAAAAAATAACATTAGCACCTACGGGGAAGTTTCAATCCTACATAAATCCTGATCAAGCTGATGGATTCGCTTGGAACAAACTTTATCGGAAAGATGTTAGGCTGTACAGATACAAAGTTCAACCTGAACTAAACGAGCCTATTTTTTTATGAAATTTTTTGACCGAGATTCTTAAGGATATTTCTCAAGGAATGAATGAATAAGTGAAAGAATGAATGAATGAAAGAGTGAAAAAATAAATAAGTATAAATTCATGAACGAGTAAAGGAATATGTATTAACTGTTGAAAACGGTATATTTGAAGTAATCAAGAACTAAAGCTAACTGAGAATTTAGAGAGAGAGAGAGAGATAGCAAGATTGTAATAAATCTGAAGTTGGAATTGTATGAGTAAGTAGGCTCGTATAGTTCTAGACGCAACTTTTGCATGAGATGAAAATAAATGTAATGTTATATTTTTCTATGTTTAAAAACCTATTAACCTTTGTTCTACATGTGTTTTAGTGGTAATGCAAAGCTTATTCTCATTTGGTCACTTTTTTTTTTAATTGATCACTTTTTTGGTCACTTTTTTTTTAAATGGTCACTTTTTTTGTATCATATCCTTGGTGGGAACCCTGAGTAGAGGCACATACCCACAATCCATTATGAACCCCCACAGGTAGAAATCACATAATGTGAGATCGGGTGAGCGTGGAGACTATGCGAAACAAGTTGGGCTCTTTGCGGCCAATCCATAGTTTGAGTACAGGGATGTTCAACCAATCGGTATTTGTAAACTGATGATACCATCTACAGATATTACTATGGCTTGGGGTATCACATCTGAACTTAATCCGTAAAGTACGTTCCACAGTAACTTCAGATTCGGTCTTTGCAAACTAAAGAACACGGAAAAGATTTCTGTTCACTTCTTGTCATTTTTGTTACTAGCGCATGTACAGAGGCTTTCTAGCGCATGCATGTGTCAACAAACAAAACTCTTTGAGTTGCTCTTTCATTTCATGCTATAATTCTGATTGTAAGTTTTACGTAATAAATACTACAAAGCATTAAAACCCTGATATTCTTTTAGAAACACCCTGTATAATTTTGCTTGATTGTTGCTCGATAATCCATGATTTCTGCATTATACTTTCTTTGGTTAATGCTATTGCCTTTCTTTTTAGCCTATTTTCCTATAAAAGTAATTAAAAAAAGTATGAAAGAACACAATGTATCTTAAAAATTTTGTTAAAAATAAAGGAAAGTCAAAAATAAGTAAAGAAATTAGATAAAGATTGAAAAATAAAAAAAATGGAAGTAGGATTTTGAGATAGGGAAAATGTGTGTCTGTTGGTCTGTGTGTCGTTCCTGGCCTATTAACTTATAAAGGGATTGTCCTATTAGAAATTTTTTTGGGGATTGGAAAGGTCTCGGTGGCAACACCTAATTTCCATTATTTAATTTCACTTTGAACAACTTTTCGTTTAATTTTTATGAGTGTAAAAATCTTAACATTAGTGCCTATGGGGAAATGTGAAGCAAATTACTTTCCCTGGACATAAGATCAAAGACTCTTTGAACAAGCTTTTGGAAGGAACTCTTGACATGGAATATTTTTTTATTTGAACAATTTTTGTTCAATTTTGAACAGATCAAAAAATTTAACATTACTACCTATGGGGAAATTTTAATCCTATATACAAGCATGAAAGTTTTCCGCTTTTCCGCGGGAATCCGCTTTTTTGAAAGCCTTTTTGGCTGTTTTTGAGATCGATGCAAAACCGTCGAGATCTCATGACCAAAAATGGGGGGGGGGGGGTTCGGCAACGCGAGATGATTATCGCTTTCAGATACCTCCGATTTTACTGCCGATATTTTACTGCCAGATCCAAAGCGATAAGCAGCCTTCGTACAGAATGAAGGCGGGGTCAAGGTGGGTGGAGCTAGTGACGTACGTTCCAATAAGGATCGCTTTTCGTTTCCTAACAGTAGGTTGAAGTAAATAACTTCTACTTTTACTTTCAGCGTCTTGTCCCACGTGCTGTTTTGAATTTGGATTCAGCGAATTTTTTTTTCAACTGTGGTACGCTTTCAGAAATGTTGTAGCAAAAATGGATGTTTTAAATGTTCATGAAGAACATAAAGCGCGCGAAATAGATTGCGTGGAAAAAAACAAATTTAAATTTGCATGGTTGGATAATAAAGTAAAAATAAAAGTGAAAGATGAAGAATTTGAAGTGACTGTGAAGGACTGCATTCAAAAGATCAACGTAAGTGGAAAAGCGAAATGTGTAATATGTTCGGATTTCATTTATTATGGTAAACGAGGATATTCTGCAATTAGCAGCCATATGCAGACGAAAAAGCATGCCGAGAGGGAGGTAATCAAGAAAAATAATTTTTCTTTGCCTTCATCATTTTTAGTGAATCCGCAGCATAAAGAGACGGCGGTTATTTGCCAAAATGTACCACTCTCGGACAGAGTATCAAACCTGGAAGGCATGTTGCTAGGAGTACTAGCCGAAAATAATCTGCCATTTACAGTTGCTCCCGTTTTGATAGAGTTAAGTAAGGAAATGGCTTCTGACAAAAAAGCTTTGTCACATTTGACAATGTCACGTACCGCAGCTTCTTACAAGATGAGACTGGGTATGGGCAAAACTTTTTTTAATGAAACTATCTCAAATTTGAAAGAAGTTAAATTTTCCTTAAATATTCGTGAGGCAACGAGCAATAATCGAATGAGGGTTTTGTGCATTTTAGCTAGCTATTTTTCCTCAGAACACAGTAAAGTTGTAATTGACCATGTAGCCTCCATTAATGTTTCAAGGGTGACTGCAGATCAGTTATTTAAAGAGATTGTGAATTTATTTAGCACAAATGAATTGCCATTTGAAAATTTAGTATCTATTTTAATGGATTCTTGTAATGTCATGCGAGGATCTAAATCTGGTTTAGAAACCCGAATTCGCAACGAAATGGCTCCTCATTTATTAGACATTGACGGTGATACGTGTCATCATGTCCACAATGCAGCGAAAGCCTTCTCGAAACCATTTTGTGGATTTGCAGAAAATTATTTTAAAGATCTGCATAGTGATTTCAACTGGTCTGCAGATCTCAGAGAAAAGCTTAAGGAGATCTGTTTGATTTTTAATGTAAAATATACATCAGTAGAGGATATGGTAAAGCATCGCTGGCTCTCAATGTATAACGTCACATTAAGTAATTTGATGATATTTGACTGTTTAACAATATTTTATTATGGATTTTTAAATGAAAGTGACAGATTGTTGTATTTAAATATTTGTGTTAGTGTTTTTAAGCAAAGAGATATTAGTAGCCAAGGTAAGCAGGAAATTAAAGAAATTTGGAAGTACCTTCAAAACAAGAAATTAACAAGTGATGGTAAGAAAAGAAAAGAAAGAATTATTCAAAAACTGTTCTATTGTAGAAGAAAACTTCAGCTAATTCTGCAGTTTTATGCATCTGTTTTTCCATTACTGAAGAAATATGTTTGTCTTTTTCAAATGAAGGAACCATTAATTCACAAATTGTATGATGAACAAAAGCAACTATTTCTAGAGTTTCTGTCACTTTTTGTGAAACCAGAATATTTACAAGACAAAACAGTGTCTGAAATTTTGGACATTAAGTTTGAGAATCATGTTTTGTTACCTTCTTCTCAAATGTATCTGGGGAAAAACACAACTAGCATCACTTCTAAAAAGTTCAATGATATACAAATAAAAGAATTTTTACAAAATGCTAAAGCAGCATTTGTCAACTGTGGCAAACATTTACAGAAAACTTTGCCGTTAAAAAATCCTTTGCTGAAATGCATATCAGCTATTGATCCTACTGCTAGAGGTCATCACCTTACACTAGCAAGATTGAAAAGACTTCCTGAATTGATCAGTAATGTTTTAAAGGAGGTTGATATGCCCTTGTATGAGTTAGAGGTGCACCATTATCAAATTGATAATAACTTGCCCTCTCCTGTAGAGAATGGAAAGCCAATCAGAATAGATCTATGGTGGGCTCATATATTTAAAAGTAAAAAATATCCAATGTTAACAAAAATTGTAAAAGCTGTTTTAAGCTGCTTTCATGGCCCCCAAGTAGAAAGTGCCTTTAGTGCTATGAGCAATATCTTAGATCAAGAATGTGGGCGCATGAGCATAGACACTTTGTCTGCCATTCAAACCGTTCAACACAAGCTGTTGAAAAGTGGGAAATCTGCAGTGCAGTTTTTTAAACGGGAGAATTATTTGCAGTCTCCTGTTCAGAAATCCCTGTGCAGAAATTTAAGAACTTCCTATAAGCTGTACAAAAATGAATTAAGTATAAAAAAAAGTGAGAAAGAGACAAAAAAGAAAACTTAAAAATATTGGAAAGTGCAGAATTGTCCAAGCAAAAAGCAATTGAATCCATGAAAGCAGCTGAAAAAAAATTGAGGTTAGCTCGAAAAAGGAAGTTGGATCAGATGGCTCAACAGATTGTTAAAAAAAAAAAGATCAATAAATTATCCTAATATATCACCTATTTATAAAAATAAATGCTACTACTTTGGCTTAATACAATTTTGTGCTTTTTAAAATGCTTGATCAGTTTTTTTAAATGTAACTATTACTGAGTAATATTAGAACTTTCAATTTAAATTTATGAGTAAAAAAGGGATGTGGGTTTTGTAAAATGGGATCCTTTTCAAACTTGCTATGAGTTACACATACAGGCTTCTTTAAAAAAAAAAAAAAAATTGTCAGTATTTTTAGACGGCTTTTTTGAATCGTTTGCTACTTTTTTAATGTATTTTTGTGTGGCAGCCCAGAAATGTAACTTCAGGAATGCTGAAGACAAAACTTTGAAATTAAGGAAAATCTCTTTCATACTACTTTTCTCCATCGGACACCCTTGCACCTTTTAGCCGAAGTCTTAGGTAGTTCATACACCTACTGGGTAATTATATGTGTGTGGCATTTTTGCTCAAAATTCAAGTGATTACGATTGCTGTGAAGCTAAATTATCAAAACATGCTCCCCCCCCCCCTCCTCTTGATTTTAATCTTATTGTTAACAATTCAAAGATGTCAAGATACTGAAGAAAATTTTTAAATACATTCAAAAGTAAGTTAAAGTTGCTGTCTGAATGTGATTTATTTATTAACTTATTTTATACCTATGTATTTTAATGCATTTGATAACGTGTGATCCTTCTGCAGTAATTTTAATTAATATACTGCAGTAATTTTGCATTCATAAAAGTTCAGCTTTTTTTGTCAGCCGGCACTTTCATGCCTGTATATAAAACTGTATCTAACTGATGGATTTGCTTGGAACAAACGGTACCAAAAAAATCTTATCAAGAGATCATGTACAGATACCAAGTTCAATTTACTAAACAAGCCTATTTGCCCATGAAATTTTGTGACTCTGATTTTAAAGTATACTTCTGAATGAATAAATGAGTGAGTGAAAGAATGAATGAGTGAATGAGTTAAAGAATGAATGAATAAATAAAAGAATGAGTGAATTAATAAATACATGAATGAATAAATGTGTATTAATCATCGAAAAAGGCATATTTGAAGCATTTAAGAACTAAGCTAAATGCCAAAGAGAGAGATAGCTGGATTAAAAAATAGATGTGATATGTGTGGGAAAGTAGATTTAAATGTTCTAGATTTAAATGTTTTTTAAAAAAATATTTTTTCTACATTGTAAATTGTTGTACAGTAATAATTATGAAGAACTCTTTATTTGTAACAGCCTCATAGTTCACAGAAACTTCCAAAATGTTTCAAACAGAAATGAATTGAACTGCATATTGCAATTTTTTCTGTCTAATTTGAGATCAAAATTATATCATTTGTCTCCTGGAACCCTTCCATCAAGTCATTTGCAATGCTGTGAATCCCCGACTAATTTGTACATTTGTAAATAACTATTTCCAATGTAATTGATATTTCTAAAACCAGGAAAACACTGGGAAGGATAATAGCAACATATAATGAAATGCTCTTGTCTATCTTGTTAGTTTGACAAATGCAATTCAACCTTGTTTATGTTATTTGCCTGTTTGAGCATGGAATCGAATCATTTTCTTGTGTTAGTCTGTGAAAACTTCCAGCTTACTAAGATTCATTCCTTTGAATTATTTCTTGCTGGTTGTATAAGCAGTTGTTTCATAATAAGTAAATCTAATTTCTGCTTACCCTCTGCTATTTTTATTAATTTAAAATTATGAAGTAAAATATTTAAATTTTAGAAAAATATTTAAGAAAAATTCTGAATGTTAAATATTGATAATTATTTGACAAAGTTGAAATTTAAATGCTTACTAGCATTTCATGCAGCATACCTACTAGATGAAAATAAATAATCCCTCCAGTACAAAAATATAGTATGCATTTCATAAAAAATTCTGGGATTGATGAATTTATTATTATCTTGATATTTTCTTGTTTTTATTTCTGTATTAGTGGTTGCTAAACAAATAGCAACCATGTGAGGATCAAGTAATTTTTCAATGACTAAAATACTTAAAAAGTAAATAACTATTGATTTTCAACAAATTAAAATGGCATCTGCTGCTCTACAGAATGGCAAACATTTATTGAAATTGTGCTGAATTGCAAGGAAGAAGTTCTAAATCGAAGCAACTAACACAAAACTATAATGTATCCCCCTGTGGAAGATGGATACATTGTAGCCAAAAGTTCTAAATGTGGCTACTCTATTCGATTTAAACTGCCAAATAATCCATATTTTAATGTATATGATATTGTTTGGAAACAACCATCTTAGAAAATTCCTACATTTTATAAGGCAGAACTTTGTCCAGATGGACAGTTACAAAAAACATTGGTCAGACTCTACAGAGGTTGTACGGGCACTAAGTCCTTGTTAAACAAATTTATTAATAATCTTTGTTTTACTACATGTTTTTATATAAGTACATTCTAATTGATTAGTGTGATACATGAGAATTCTGTTTTGAGACAAGAAAATGAAAAAAAAAATCGACAATGTTTTCGGACGGAGGGAGTAGTTTTCAAAAGTAGTGAAAGTTTCACTTTTCACCGTCTAAAACTTATACCAGTTTTAAATAAATATGCTATAAAAAGTTACAATTTTATATTGCTATTTGAAACTCCGTGAATTATTAGAGCTTATTTATATTGTTTAAAATTATATTAAAAATTGGCAGCAAACTTTCTTCCATTGTGTATCTGATGCAGTAGGAGGATATAACACAACAGTAAACAAAATAATGCTAATGAGTTCAGTTGTATGAAAATTGTCTGTTCAGAATAAATTATGTTTAGTCTTTTGTATACAGATACAAGCACTTTCCAATATTTGTGGTTATCCTGTTGAGATAATTCAAGCAGAAGGACCAAGTGTTATTATTGGAGAAGAAACTAAACATCCTAAATTAATTATAAGGTAATGTATTTTGTAATTAAATCTAGCAAAAGTATTCTACTAAAATCCATATTAATGTATTTATGAATGTTTAAATTTTGTATGATTCTGGAAAAGCACAGAAGAGTAATTGATAAGAATGCTTTCTTTCCTTCCAAATTATAGTAGATAAAGTAACATATTTGAACTGACAGGTTTGGCTGCCAGTTTGTCTTAAAATGATTTTGGAATTAGGGGTTTCATTTTCCCCTAAAGGTGTAATTTTCATATGACTTTGCTTGCGTCCAAAATCTCGGTGATGTACAAAATGCTCGTATATATGCAAAATTTCTTGAAAATTGGATGATATTTAGAGGTTGTAGACTTTATTAAATTTTGAAAATGTAGTTAAAAAATGCGATTTTTCAGTGTTAATTACTTTTAATGAGAACTCAAGATCACAAAATAAAATAATACTAAAATGATAAGTTAATGTAAATAGGTAGTTTGATTAGCAAAACATGTGTTATGTTACAGGCATGTTCTGAATTAGTTCTAAAACAGCATTTTTCTTGCGATTTTTTTAGAAGGGAAAGAAAGAAATGAAATTATTGTTCTTTCAGGTATGGTTATATAATATTTAATGAATACAAAACATGTTTTTTAAAGTAAAAAAGAAACAAATTTCTAAAAGATTACCAAGTGTATTTCATGGACAGTCTTGTCCCTGATTGGCAGTGTGATAGCCAAAAAAACTAAATGATTTATTTAACTAAACCAATTTTTTTCTTCAGTATTAAATTCTCTTCTAAATGAGCTAAAAAAGTTTAACAAAAAATTGTTATAGCACCTAAAAGTTTACTGTTTTGAAAAACTCATTTTTTAAAAACCCCACCTAAATTTTTAAATTCCCTTTTTTCTGCCTCTTTGTAGTCCATTTAGAAGAAAATTTTATACTGAAGGTAAAAAACCCTTTGATTCAGTTACTAAATAAGTTGTTTAGTTTTTTATCTATCATGCCTGCCAATCAGGGACAAGACACTCATTAAATAGGCTTAGAAATCCTTAATAATTAATTTTTTTACTTAAAATTGTTTTGTATTCATTAAATATATACAAAATCATTCCTAAAAATTCAGTAACTTCATACATTTCGTTCCCTTCTAAAAAAGAACCACAAAAAATGCTGTTTTCGAACATTCTAATTCAGGACACCCCCTTAATCTATTTTGAATGGTACAATCCCTTCTTTTGTGCACTTAATTAATGACTTTTTAGTGATGTTCGAATACCCACAACAATAATTGTTTCTGTTATTTAACAATTCATTAAGCTTTTTTATCAGAGCAGCTCCTCTTTATGATCTACAATTGACCACATCAATAGCTAAAATTGCTTCTTTGAGAATCACTGCAGTATTATGTTTTGTCATGGATCTTGGCTCAGGTTATTGCTTAAAAAAACTATTGCTTTTACTCCGTAATCATTTCATTTCCTCTCTCTTTGCTAGTTTGTTTTAGGTTTTAGTCAAACTTTTTGAGTGTTGTATACCCACGTTCATTCCAAAAACCAATCCTACATTTGTTTCTGACAGATAAAAGATGTTTCTTAGCAATTGCGAAAGCTTTCTTTTACATCTGCATATGTGTAAATGATCAGAAGCTGTAACGTATCTGCATTAGTCTTTGGAGACAGCCGACTCGCAATTCCATTGTGCCAAAAGCAATCATATATGAGGCCGACAAAATATGCAACTCATTTAATTATTATCTCAATTATGGTTAAGTTATATTCAATTGTTCAGTGATTTTTTTTTTTTGAAGTTTCATGTTTTTGAACAATTTTAAAGTTTAAACTCTTACAAAAGATGGCAGAAATGCATCAGAAACCCATTAATGCGAAGCACTGCAATATTAGAACTTTTACTACTTTGAGAAAAATTCTTGAAATTCAGCACATATTTTTTATATCATTGAGAGTCTGGGTGTAATCAAAGCCGTATGGAAATTAGATGTTTGGGAAGAAGTAAACCAAGGAGCATCAGTATGATTAAATATTCAGTTTATATCTCACATTCTGTAGGTATTTGAAACTTCAATTACAACATTTATAATGAGTATCCAACATGATTTGAGATTTTTAAATTGCAACCAAGTTTAAATGATCATGAATATAGTTTCAGTTTCAAAAAATAAGATGTGATAGGATGAGTTCTCTACTCCATTCCCTCTTCTGTTAGCACATGGCTTTAGGGTTGCCCTCCCCCGGGTATGGGGAAGTAAGTGAAGTCTGACCAATGCTCATTACCGCTCCGAGATAGGTGTGCTGGCGGTCGGCCCACCCTAAGTCTTGCTGTGTGAACCTAGCCCTCCTTGATACCCTTATGTATAATTTCCTATGTTGTCCCCTATGTAAAGTGTATCATTTAGAGGGTTCTGATTCCCTGTTATAGGACGAGTTGGAGCAAGTGTGTATCCAAATCTTCAAAAGGTTTGTGTTCTGAAATTTTTTTTGTTTTAAGTTTCTCACTCAGGTTCTTTATTAATGTTTTCAAGCGTTTACTAGCTTGATTTAATAAAAAGCAAGAGTTTCAAAAATTGTTTTTTTAGCACTACTGTTCAGGGTCACACTTGCAGGATAAGTGCATACCCAGCCTTGTTTTTGTCAAGCATTTATATTTAGAGGGAATGTATAAGCATTTTATTAACCCAAAAAACACATGCATAATTAAACCTACATCGTTTCGCACTTACCCCAAACTTATCCTTCACGAAAGGGAAATGCGACCCCGTTATAAGTAAAGCCTGGATAAGGCATTTAATCAAAATTAATCATGTCTATTATTAATAACTATTACTAAATCAAAACGACTAACTTTTGCTGACTTTGGTTTTCGGATAATCCTATAAAGGAAGCAAAACTGAAATCCTCTCAATCTTCACATCCTAATTTTTTACTAGACGTGTGGGATATCATCGATTGTGTTTTATCCATGTAAGCAAATGGCTGGTCTCTAGTGGTAGGAATTATCATTGGGCATTTACTGAACATATCCAATATATAGTGACATGTCTTCATGCCAGAATTCTCGTAATATTAAGAAGGTTTACTTACCCCAACTCGCCCTATATTAACAATGAAATAGAAAAAATTTCTAAAGCATGTACAAAGTAGAATATAAGGAACAAACATATTTTTGTTTTGCTTTTTTAAGGGATTGTTGCCAGACATTTTTATTTATTTAATGATGCAGTTTTTTTTTAAATTAGATTATTTCATAGCTTTTTATTTAAAAATTTTGTGTAGTATTTGTATTGGTTTATTTCTTGAAATTATTCTTGTTTGAAATTAATGTAAAAAACATATTAATAGATTGATTTTCATTTTAGTTATCATAAACACATATATGGTCTTGGTGCACATTATAATTCTGTTGTACTTAGAAGTTCAGAAAGTACAAAATGAGAGCACAAATATAAAGATAGAGCTTCATCGTTCAAGTTCCTTTCCTTAAAAGCTGTTTTATGTTTAAAAAGATGGTAGCAAACAAGATTTTAAATGCATGAATATGTTTTTATTTTACTCTTGTAACAAATAAAGGCAGGAAAAGAGTTTAAATTTGTGTTTTCTCATAAAGAAATATAATTTTGAAAATGATACAGTAGGACCCAGACTAGAAGCTTGAGCACAAAAAAAGACGTACTATCTGGTCACTTGATAAATTCAAATTCCAGATTAGTGCAAAACATTCAATGCATAAACAACAATTTATGTAAATTGTTTGTTGATAACCTTCATTGAAAAGTGAAAAGGTATTTAAAAGCCGATTGTTTGACCTTTGTTTTCTCATAATTTTTGAAGGAATGGAAAATATAGTTGATGAATGTTTACTCATTCATATTTTCCATGGCTTCAGAAAACTTCAAGATTTTGTGCCGAGTCTGCAGCATGGGCACATGTTAGTGTATCTTGGTTTTTTTTTTTTTGCCCGAGACACTACCATCTCTTGCTTTTCCCTTTTTTTCTGCTTTTACTACATCAGTAGCTATTTACTCAGTGGAATCTGCGTGTTAAGTATTTAGCGCCAAATGCGCCACTCCCGCTCCGCTCGGCGCGTCGCCAAGCAGCGACCCCCCTTTGGGTTGCCGATCACTCGCCCCCGGAGTGGGGCATTCGCAGCCAGAACTCCGCAGAGTGTAGTTATCAATGTCCATTCGTCTTATGTTAATTCAATAAAGGTTGTGAGTCACTAGTATGAGTTATCTAATGTTCACAAGGACCAGCACGCCTCCCTAATACAGTCCACTCGCGCATCACGCATTTTACATTGGTCCGACTTCGCAGGAGATTAATAACTCTACTTCGCAGATTCGCAGCAATCCGCATTATGGCAAAAACAACAGCCTTAAACAGACAAAAAGGCGCGTTGAAAGCGCAAATGACCAAACTTGGACAATTGCTCAACGAAAAGGATGAATCGCAATTCACAAAGATTGAACTGGATATAAAACTTAAATCCTTGAAAAAGATCCAAGAAAGCATCGCAGTGCTTCGATCGCATTATTATGAAACTGTTGAAAAAGACGAAGATTTGCCAGAAATTGAAAAAGATCTAGAGGAAATAGAATCAAAATCTGAAGAGTTTGAAGTTAGAATTTCAGTTTATCTCTCAGCATATGAAGAAAGAAAATCTAGTAGTGAAATTAAAAATAATATCTCAATAAGACTGCCAGAACTCTCTATTTCAAAATTCACAGGTAAAATAGAAGACTGGAACAATTTCAAAACGCAATTCAACAGCATCATTAATAGCAATGAACAATTGTCACCAGAACAGAAACTTCAATATTTACAGTCATGCCTAATAGGAGACGCAAGACACTTAATGTCTATGGAGGACACTTTCGATTCTTTATTCAAAGCCTTAGAAGAAAGATACGAAAACAAAAGATTACTTATTGAAACGCATGTGAAATCAATTTTAAATTATTCCAAAATTCATCAAGAATCTTCTAAAGAACTGAGGCATCTAATTGATAATATCAACAAAAATATTCGCGCTCTGAAAGTTCTTAAGTACCAAAGAAACGAATTAAGTGACGTCCTTCTGCTAAACATAATCTTAGAAAAATTAGACAGAGAAACTCGCAAGCAGTTCGAACTAAACGCAAGTTCTAAAGAAGTTCCAAAATTTGAAGATCTAATATCCTTTTTAGAGAAAAGATGTCAAGTCTTAGACAATATATCGAGAAATGTATATCACAAACCAACTAAAAGTGTGCCGGAAGTGAGATTTCACTCAAAATCCTTGGTTGTAAAGAGTAATATGAAAATGTGTAATTTATGTTCATCTCCCGATCATGGAATTTTTAAATGCACGAATTTTTTACAATTAGATGTTCAAGGAAGATGGGACTTAGCAAAGAATCATAATCTGTGTACGAATTGTTTAAGCAATCTGCATCAACTTCCCGCATGCAAGTCTACACATTTTTGTTCGTTGTGTGGAAAACGACACAACTCCTTACTACACAGAGATGCAGCTGGTTCCAATCTCGCACCGTGGGATTTACGACCTCAAGGACCCCCCGTAGTGAGTGCGACTGATGGCTCTCCTATTGTTCAAGAAGTTCGGACTTTTGCTGGCTACTCTCCCTCTCCTTCAAGAGAGCAGGGTAATGTTATCCTATCTACTGCCCTCGTTTCCGTACGGAACGCCTCCGGACATCCAGTTATCGGGCGGTGTCTTCTAGATTGCGGGAGCCAGAGTAGTTTTATCACGGCGAAATTTGCCAATTTATTGCAGCTAAAAAAGGAAAAATTCCACGCATCCGTTTCCGGAATCAGTGGAAAATCTGCGACTCTTTTTTCGAAAATAAGCACAGTAATTTCGAATGAGAGTAGATCTTTTAGCAGAGAGTTGGACCTTTTGATTCTTCCCAAAATAACAGATGCCATCCCCTGCACAGATATTAATATAAAAGATCTTCATTTGCCATCAGGCATAAGACTGGCAGACCCGGAGTTCGGCACTCCTAATAGGATCGACCTTCTGGTTGGAGCCGAGTTATTCTGGGATATCATAAAAACAGGACAGTTTAGGACATGCGCCCCAGAGTTAAGATTTCAGGAAACAGTGTTTGGCTACATTGCCACCGGAGTGACTGACAGCTCCTCCAATTACAGATTCTGCGGGATGTCGCTCCATAAATGGAGCTCCAATATTGACAACGAAATTGAAGAACAAGAAGATCATAATTTTAATGAGAAATCTCAGGACAGTAAAAAGGCCACCATAGCCCTTGCATGGATTAAAGCGCCCTCTCATCTTCTGAAAACCTTTGTGGGTAATAGAGTCTCCAAAATTCAGCAACTAACAGAAGCCTGCCAATGGAGACACGTATCATCTAAACAGAATCCTGCAGACTTGATCTCCCGCGAAACAAGCAGTAAACAGCTCTCCACCTTGTGGTTCAACGCCCCAGGGTTCTTAACTCAAGATTGTTCTGCAATAAGTGAGATAACACCTTCACCTATCTGTCTAGACTCTAACATCTTTGAAGTCGATCTCAAAAAGGACATTTGTCTAACATTAACTCAGAACACTTCTTTTATACAAAGGATTTTAAATATTTCCAACAGTTTTTCGAAAATTATTCGCATTTTAAGTTTTGTTTTTAGGTTTGCTAAAAATCAATGCCGCAGAAAGGGTCTGTTAACCATCCAGGAATTGGATCAATCTACTAAATTCTTAATTAAATCTGTCCAAGAAGTAGAATTTTCTGAAGAGATACAGATGTTGAAGAGCGACAAATCACTGAGTCAGAAAAGTAAACTCAAATTTTTAAATCCCTTTCTTGATGAGGATTCACTTCTCAGAGTCGGAGGTAGGTTAAGTAATTCAAATTTAACGTTTAATCATAAACATCCAATAATTTTGCCTAAGAGTCATAAACTCACTTCAATGATTTTCGAATATTTTCATAAAAAGTATTTACATTTAGGCCCGCAATCATTATTGCACCATGTTCGTATGCAGTATTGGCCACTAAATGGTATAAGTACTGCGCGGAAAATAGTTCACTATGTCATATGTTTTAAAAACAAACCTACTACAGCAGAGCAAATTATGGGAAATCTTCCTTCAGAAAGGACAAATCCTAATCTTACTTTTAATGTGACGGGAGTAGACTTTTGTGGTCCTTTTGAAATTAAGTATAAAAATCAGAGAAAGGGAACATATTCCAAAATTTATTTAGCTATATTTATTTGTTTGGCTACAAAAGCTATTCATATCGAGTTAGTCACTGACCTGACTTCAGAAACCTTTATAGCTACTTTAAAGCGCTTTTTTTTCGTAGAGGAAAAAGTTCAGTTATCATGTCAGACAACGCAACCAATTTCAGAGGTGCGCATTCAGAATTAAAACGAATGTTATCATTTCTTAATAATCAAGATAATAGTCTTTCAAACTATTTAACTTCAGAATCAATAACTTGGAAATTCATTCCCCCCAAGTCACCAAATTTCGGAGGCTTATGGGAAGCAGGTGTCAAGTCGGTTAAATATCATTTGAAAAGAGTTTTAAATAATGTTAGACTTACATTTGAAGAATTTTTGACACTTGTCGCTCAAATAGAGGGCACGTTAAATTCGCGCCCCCTAACTCCTCTGCCTTCAGATCTTAATGACTATGAAGTTCTCACCCCTGGCCACTTCTTAATTGGCCGCCCAATTAACTCAATTCCAGAACCGCAATTAATTGATATTAATGAAAATCGTCTTTCAAGATGGCAGAAAATGACAAGATACTCGCAACTAATTTGGAAAAACTGGCAGAGAGATTACCTAAATCATCTCCAAAATCGTACTAAATGGCAATTTAAGCAAGATAATATTCCTATTGGTACTATGGTGTTACTTCAAGATGAAAATCTACCTCCAGGTAAATGGGCTTTGGGTAGAATTCTGGAAACAATTCCAGGTCCTGATGGGAGCATAAGAGTTGTCAAAGTAACAACTTCTGCAAATACCTTTCTCAGGGGCATCTCAAAAATATGTATTCTTCCAGGACAAGAAAATTGTTAAAATTTTTAGTTGTGATTATTGTCCTTCATAGTGCACAATTCATTTTAATTATTCATCGTGTTTGGTAACTTCTTATTAAGTGTATGTGTTTTGTATTTGTATCTTGTATTTGTATGTCCTTTTTTATATTCAGTATTGTTTATCATAATGTATAATTATTGAAAATTCTTTCAATGCCGGGCGGAATGTTAAGTATTTAGCGCCAAATGCGCCACTCCCGCTCCGCTCGGCGCGTCGCCAAGCAGCGACCCCCCTTTGGGTTGCCGATCACTCGCCCCCGGAGTGGGGCATTCGCAGCCAGAACTCCGCAGAGTGTAGTTATCAATGTCCATTCGTCTTATGTTAATTCAATAAAGGTTGTGAGTCACTAGTATGAGTTATCTAATGTTCACAAGGACCAGCACGCCTCCCTAATACAGTCCACTCGCGCATCACGCATTTTGCACTGCGCTTGATGTAAATACATCTTTAACATCAATTGTATTCATAATAGATGAAGAGGACTAGCTAAACTCAGACAATCTGAAATATTTTGCTTTTAATGTTTATATATTTATTAAAGTTAAATTAATGCCACTGTGCACCTTGCATGTAGTTATGAAAATGAAATTACTTTAAAATGCATCACCTCTTTTATGCATCAGTTTTAAAGGTAGCTCTCAATTATGTGTTGGTAAAATTTTGTGCTGTACTTTTTCCCCCCTTTTCTATTCTTTTGAAATGTATTTTGTTTTTCAAAAAATGTTTACAAAATGTTGATGTTCCTTCCTTTTGGGAGGGATGTGAGGTATACAAACTGGCAGCGAGAGCTGCCTCTCCAGCTGGGTGTGACAAATATGTCTCTCCATTCTAAATAGACTCGGAGGACGGGTGTACCGTATACAGGATTTCAGATGGAATGAAGTATTGGTATTTTTCTTTGACACTATGATGGGGCCCTATGTCTATTATGGTGTAAAATATAAAGACTTGTGTTAACTTTCATTTCCATAGCATTTTAAAAATTTATTTTCTTGGTTCAAGAAGGAATGTCAGAGCGGTGGTGTTGAGTAATGTAAATAAACAAACTGGCCCTTTAATTGCATCAGCTGATATAAACACATTCCTACAGTTTCGATCAGTCCAAATAATATTGATTCTTTTTGTAGATGTGGGAGATATATATTCTCTGGTTAAAGGCTCTATTTTCTTTTTTCATTTCCCCAAGTTTAGCTAGCATTTGGGCGAAATTTTAATACATTATGTTGCAAATGTTTTCTTGTAAAAACTGTCCAAGAGAAAAGGCTATTTAGGAGTACACTCAATCAATAAATGATTAATTTTTGAATGGTGATGATAGTTTTGACATTTATAAATTCCTTCTTCATTCTCTTCCCTCTGACACTTCCCCCCCCCCCCCTTCACACCCAGTCACCAAGGTGCATTGTTTCCAATGTTCTAATAAGTTCCTGGTCAGAGTTAATTCCTGGAAACTTAGATTTCACACACCCCCTTTCAACTCTTGAGATTTCCCAGCTCTGCTTTTCTTTGTACCTTCTTCTCCCCTTGAAATGTTGGAGTTTACCCTGAACTGAGGTGTTGAAACATGAGCGTCCACCCCCCCCCCCCCCAAAAAAAAAAAAATCCCTCTGTTTTCTTAGAATTGAGAGCCAAAAGCAATGGGAACCCCTCTGCTAATTCGGAGAAACTCCAGTTCAACATTGGCGACTGACAAAAGCATGCTCATCACCCCCTAAATGTTAGCTTTTGTGTTATACCATGTTTCATCTAGTGTTGTTTTCTTGGCGATGCATGAAACCCAGTTCCAAAGTGGGTTCTTGTGATACACAGGCTTTAGCACTTTAGGCACTCCTGATCAGAATTTTATTAGTCTATAACACCTTCTTCTTTTGCTTGGTTTTGCAAAAATGTCAAAGCCAATGTAAGAAAAAAATACGATTTTCAAAGCAAAACCACTTTTAAAAGAGAAAGTCAGGAATTTATTGCCAATAATTTTTACACCATTCTGATAAATAAAGAAATAAAATTAAAAAAAAGCCATAGAACCAATACAAATTGTAGGAAAAACAAAAATGGCTAAGGATACAAAAATCCTTACATATTGTTAATAAAAAAAACTAACTTCAAACAAAACTGCTTTAACTGGTAAGTTTATTTTCTATTTATTTGTGCAATTTCAATTTAATCTTTAAACATCAAGGTGCTATTAATGTTCAAGTTTCAGTTGGAAAAGCAAAAAGCATACTTTGAATTATCATCATAAAAACAGACATTTTTGAAAGGATTGGTGAAATCTCGTTAAACCGCCAGCCTCGACTTTCGCTAACATTCGGCCCGACATTAACCCCTTAACGGTCGGGTAATTTTCAAGAAAACTGTCATAAAAGTGCCAATTTTTTTATCCCTGAAAATTATATAAAAATATGTGTACGAACAATATATACAGTCGACGCTCGATATAACGAAAATATGCGTCCCACAGAAAAAGGTCGTAATAACGAGTGGTCGCTGTAAGAGGTAGAATTTTCAAAAGAATCTATCATGCATCATGCATGTTTGGTAGTTCCATTAAAATTGGTAATTTTTCAAAGATTCCAACTAAATGCTCAAAATTATTTTTATCACAAATAATAAAAAAAAATTTGTGCAAATATTAAACAGATTTTAAAGTAGAAAATATAGGGGGGAGGAAATTACATACACATTTCTGGAAGCATAACTTTTGAGCTGACATGACACCTGTCACAAACGAATGTCGGACAGAAGTTCCAAAACCAAAAGGTCCACAGACATGACTCCGCTTATTTCGGAGAAACGACCCTTGGAGAACCACATGATTCAAACGACAGACGACCATCTGTCAACCCCTTTCCTAAGAAATCCGAAAATTCCCCGTTTCCTCCCCTTTATTTTTTTTATGTACTGTGATGAGTGGTAATCCCCCCCTGTCAAAAGTTGACTCCATGAGCAGCTTCTGCATACACTATAATCAAAGATATTTCTGGTTACAAATTTAGAAACATGCTCTATTTGGAAAAATACTAGAAACAGTGTCTGCTGAATGTGGTCGCTGTATTGGATTAGACGATATAGAATGGTCGTTATACCGAAAGCAAATTAGCATAGAGTTCATAGGGATGAAGTCGGGACTTTTACCACTGGTCGTTATAATGGAATGGTCTTTATAATGTGTGGTCGTTATAACAAGCATCGACTATATTCATTTTCAATTTTTGATTTGTTTTTATTTTGAAATTTTAAACACTCCAGCTGGAAATATCATGGGAGCGAGAAACAGAAGGAGACCTCAGCCTCAGTCTGTCATTTTCAAGGGAGCGAGAGGGAAGGGGTTAAGGTTAGCGGTTTAACAAGGTTTGACTGTACTTAAAAAATGTGAAATATTTAAGTTACATAAATTTATTTTATGTTAACTTTAACTTTGTTTATGTTAGTGTTCTTTTTACACAATTGAATAGTTCATTAAAAAGACTTACTATTCTTCTTTACATTTCTCTGTTATTTATTTACTTTTTAACTGAATTTTCTTGTTTTTTGTTAAAAAGAGAAATTGAATTTCATTTATATGTCTCTTTTACTTAGGTGTTTTTTTTAACCGATCCCTTGTGCTGACTTATAAGTTAGAAATTACTATTTTAATATTGCTGTGTGTTTTAAAAGTATTTTTCATTTTTTGTGTAAGTGTTTCAAGATTCTATACTTATTTTCGACCCTAATTCCAAGAGGAGTAAAAAGATTTGCTCAATAAAAGTTATTGAATACTCTTGAGTATGCTACCTAACAAGATACTCCATGTCCATGTTTCTTGTTAAATGCAGGCTTGTCACAGGGTCCGACTGTATCATAAATTTTGCATTTTTTAAGAATTGTTGTATTTGCATGAATTTTTAAGATTTTTTTTTTTTAATGTGAAGCAGGTAAATATTCCGACTTCTCATCATTTTGATAAATAAATATTTTATTTAGGACAATTTTGCTAAATGTTTTTAATGTCTTTGTGTTATCTGATGTTTTTTCTCAGAGAAACACAAATGTGTGTTGTATTTTCTATGACGTTACCATGTTTAAGCATCTAATGTTTCAAAATATATTTAATAAACATTATTAGTGTATATTTAATCAGGGTTCACACTGGGGAAAAATACAAGGGGAGATTTCCCACCTTGACGAAAATTTTAAGTGGGATTTTTAAAATTTAAGTGGGAACTTTTCTTTTTGTTTTTAAAAGTATTACTAAATTGTCCGAACATGATCTAATACAAACTATGTCATAAAAGATGATAATCTAATAATCTATGCTCAGCAAAGAAAGAATAAATACTAACAAGGTACACACAAAACGGATCCTTTAAAATTCGCGATCGCAAAAATGGGTGCTTTATAAAATGTTAAGCATGAGAAAGATCCTCCTAAATAACTAAAATTCTTTTATGTGTGATTTTTACAACAACAACAAAAAAAAAGTTAGTTTAATATTTCCTCTATTTTCTGATCATATTTCATTTTATCTAGTGATGGCTTTCAATGAAAACAGAATATTTTAGAAGCCAGCATTCTCTTGTAACTTGTAAAAGTAAAAGTTCTTCAATGTCTAGCGCTTGTGACGACTTACGTGACTCCCGTCAATTTGTAAATGCATTGATTCAAATATACACTGTTAAAAATTTCCGTAAGAAAATAGTAAAATAACCATTTATTTGATTGTTATTTTACCATATTTAATTACAACAGTTGAATAACCATTAAAAATATGGTACTCAAACCGCTGATTGCGAAAAAAATCGTTTATTCTCTGTTTCTACTAAAGAACGTTTAAATAACCGTAATTTACAAGCGCTCATTCAGAATCAGGCGTCCATCTTGATTGCGAAACCTTACCGGTCGTACGTTGTTGTTAAAATATGAATAAAGATTGACTACTTCAAATCTGCATGTGTATGTAAAAAAAGAAGAAAAAAGTGACTTAAGCAGTGGTTACTAAATAGAAAGACATACACACGCAAATCAAAAATTGGAGACATCGGATTCCCGAACTGTTTGCGAATGAGCGAACCCATCATTTGAGCTGCTGAAGCTTGATTGTATTTTAATTTTTGCAGCAAATAAATGATTTTCGTCATCATACAGTAAATTTAGACCAAAGATGGCTTTGGATCCAATCAAAAACTGAAATCTCAATTTTAATGCTGTTTATTTATCAATAAATCTTTCTTTCCCTGTTGAAAAGAAAGATTTATTGATAAATAAACGACCGCTTTGTGTGGTGCAGATGGCTGAATGGTTAGAGAGTAAAGTTGGTGTGCCGAAGATCCGGGTTCGACTCCTGCAAGCTTCCTTTACGGTTTCTACGCCTGGAAATGGTTCAAAAGCGGTAAAAATTTTGTTTTGAAACCATTTTTAAATGGTTATAAAACCGTAAACTTTTGTATTTACGGCTTTTTAACCAAGCTGATTGGAAATGGTTAGGTCCCGTAAAGATAGAAAAATGTTCGAATCCGTAAATTTAACGGTGAATTTGATGGACAGACTGCTGCCGGTCATTTAACCGTAATTTCATGATGAAATTTCTAACGGTGTAGTGCGAAGCTTAAAAATGAGATTCTTCTTTTCATTAATTCCTAGATTCTTCTTTTCATTTATTGGGATAAGATGGCAGTTGAAAATTAACATACTATATTTAGTTTGCTTTGAATTATCAGTTTAGAATAGTAGTTTCGTTTCGCGATGTTTTGAACGCGTGTCCGCTAGTTGCGGGAACGGCGCGCAAACGAACTTTTTTAGTGGGATTTCAAGAAATATTGCTGGAATCGCGCATTCGTGCGGCCTAGCGTGAACCCTGTTAATGTATTTTAAAACATTGCTAAAATGGAAATTAGCAAAGAATTTTATTTTTGTCAAAAATTCACTCGCATAGAGTATAATTGCAATTGTTAACTTTGCAAAAATTGTGATCTTTATTCTAGTTGCGCAAAATATGATATAAATGTGAAGTTTGGAAATATGAATGTTTTTGGAATTTAATGTTCACGAAATTTTAATAAAGAATTTCTTTCATATATGGTTTTAATTATGATTTTGTTTTTTCAATGTAGTTATCTATTAATTAAAATTAAAAAAAAAGTTCATGGCTTAAAACAAAAGGTGTTGACTCAGATTGCTGCATTATAGTAATGTATGTCTAGTTTCAGTTCCATCTGCATTTCAATATAATATACGCAGTAATCTCTTAATATTGCAAGTTTTGATTATTTCTGAGCATAAACATACAGCAAAACCTGACTTTCATTTATGGACGTCTCAATTTTCCATGAATTACTTGTAGTTTTTGTTCCACTGCTATAATCTGCTATAATCATTTCCTTGGTCCATAGGTTTGCACCGAGGTAATGAAAAGGTTATATCTGTGTTTAGCTTAAATTACAATTTTAAGTCTAGTCTAGAAAACATATGTGTTGAAATAGTTCCAATATTTGCATGAGGTTATTTTCTTCAATTAGGAAATGTCCATTTTTATAAGTTGTGTTGAGGGAAAAAAAGAAATAGAAAATTTGTGCAAAATTATACCTTTTCGAAAGTCACACAAAATTTGAACCTGAGAAAGTGCACTGCTGTTGATGGTTATTTTACTGTTAAGGAGTTGCCAGTCGGATTAACAAAAAAGAATGAAGCAGCTATAAGTGGCAGTGTTTCAACAAGTGCCTACCTTTTTCAGTGAAAGTCATATCCCAAATTCGGAATGAGGTATTAGGGCAAAAGTTCATAAAAGATTTGGACCGATTTAAATTTTCCTATCACGCATAAAATTTTATTTATTTATTTTTATACTTAATGTGATGTGCATTTTTAGGTATACACTATAATGTTAAATTTTCTTTTTTAATGTATTTTGTTACTTAACATGTTTTTGAAAACCAAGCCCCCGTTTTCTAAAGGATGGTGGTTTAGAATTTGACTTAAACAGAGTGTTCCTAGAACATAACCCAATTTTGCAAGAGTTAATTCTATATAAGAGATATGGAAAAACACTTTTTTTTGTGTCATTTCGGGTGCTAAATATTAAAATAACTCGATAAATTTGGTCTGCTTACTCATCATCCTGTCTACTTTGAAAACTGTAGAACCTTTGTCTAAAATATAATATTTCATATTTTTATGTAAAAATATGATATGTCCATTTTTTGTTGTGTGTTATGGCCTATTTTTACATAATATTTTGAAATATTTATTTCTCAGACTGAAATTCATCCCCTTTTCTTAAAGTAGGCTTCAAGATATGCAAGAACATCTATTAAGCCTATAACTATTAAGTTATTTTAATATTTAGTACCTGAAATGAAGCGAAAAGGTTGTGAGAGACATGACAAATATGGAATTGACCATTACTCTTTCCTCAACTTTTTACCTTTCTGTATCTAAACTTAAGTCTGCCATGAACTTGTGCAAGAGAAAAGAGTAAATGCTTTCCGTGCCAACAATTGAGTGGGTTAACTGAATGATTTGCAGGAGTCCTAACCGGGAGTTTAATAACCTTCCTTGTAACATTTTATTACTATTCATATTGTCCTTAACACATCTTAGTCGTTTATATCAGTAATGCCTTCTAACCTGCTTAGTCAAATAAATTCAATACTTCCAAAAATTTGAAAAATAAGTAAGAATACACACTTTGCTACTTGCATAATTCAGTTTTCCTATGATATTTCAAAACACACATGGTTTCAACAGCAATAGGCTCTTTCAAATATAGAATTGTTGATGAAAAGAAAGAGAAAAAAAAACACAAGAATATATTATTCTACTATAGGTACTGATAACCTGAAGTGTTCTTTATGTGCACTCTTCAGATGTAATTACAATTCATTGAGACATACTTTATGAAAATTGAGAATTAATTTAGCAGTGAGTGCTTTTACCACCTTTGCAGCAAAGTGCTTCTTGAAATCTAAATTCTGTATCGATAATATCACTTCCACATCCTTGAATGAAAACACCTATTCTTGCATTGCACACACTTCTTTTCAAAGCTTCACACATCCAGTCACCAACCCTTTTTGAAGATCCAGTCATTTTCACGCAAGTTTTGCCATTGTCAGTTAAATCTTTATACTGTAAAATAGTAATGATAAACAGTAATGTTTGTAATACCATAATTTACTAATGACTCATGAAGTACTGAGTTAACTACTGTTCTAAATACAAACAACCAAATCCAGTAATTAATACAATAGCATATGTCTGCTTTGCTCTAAATTTAGGTTTCGCACAGCATTCATGTGCATATTTTTGCACAGGGTAAAAGCATTTATCATTGACACGCTACCAGTTATTGACATTTCTTAATTTATATTTAGTAAGATAAGCATTTTGAGTGAACTAGAATTTCAAACTTGATGCCATTTCAATACTCAATCATGGTGCTTTGAAATTAGATAAATTTTAGGCTTTTCAATTAGGTTTTGTCTAAAGAACTTCCAATTTTCAATCCCCACTATAAGAACCATTGTCTATGACTCGAGTTACCCCGTTCAAAAAAGGGATGCTTTATTCCTGGGAATAAACCAAGTTATTTGGGTAGAAAATTTTGAAAAAAAAAAAAAAATCAAAAATTTACATCAAATATAAGTACTATAAACAAAAGAAAATTTAATAGACAAGCATTTTTAAAGTAGTAAGTTGGATGTTTGATTCTTAGTTTGTAATAAGAGGCTGCTAAATTAAAAAAAATATTTTAATTAATATTTGAAAATGTAAGTTAAGTCAAGACGCTCTACTGACACCGTTAATCACAAGCATAAAAAATCTTAACGCAAAAAAGTTGCTTCAGTAACTATATTCGCTGAAAATTCCATCATTGCCACCACTCCACATCAACAGTAGCCACGACCAGAGTAGTAATTAAGTGCTGTAAATTGAAGTATATCTACGCATAATATATGATAGTATTGTTTTGACCAGAGTTCTCCGGTTGGTGGCCACATTTCTTTCGACTAAGATCTTGATCACATGGTTATAGCTGACTGTTAACTACACGGTTAAAAATTTCCGTGAGAAAATAGTAATATAACCATTTATTTGATTATTATTTTACCATATTTAATTACAACAGTTGAATAACCATTAAAAGGACGGTACTCAAACCGCTAATTATGAAAAAAAATCGTTTATTCTGTTTCTCCTAAAGAACGTTTAACTAACCGTAATTTACAAGCGCCACTATGTCTCGTAGGCAATAAGAATCGGGAGTCCATCTTGGTTGTGGAACCTTACCGTCGTATGTTGTTAAAATATGAATAAAGATTTATCAGTTCAAATCTGCATGTGTATATAAAAAAGAAGAAAAAAAAAGTGGCTTAAGCAGTGGTTACTAGATAGAAACACATACACACGTAAATCAAAAATTGGAGACATCGGATTCCCGAACTGTTTGTGAATGAGCTTACCCATAATTTGAGCTGCAGAAGCTTGTTTGTATTTTAATTTTTGCAGCAAACAAAATGATTTTCGTCAATGTACAGTAAATTTAGACCAAAAATGACTTTGGATCCAATCCAAAACTGAAATCTCAATTTTAATGCAGTTTGCCTGTTGGAAAAAAAAAAATATTGATAAAAAAAACGGCGGCTTTAGATGGCCGAATGGTTAGAGCGCAAGGTTGGTACACCATACACCCGGGGTTTCGTTTACGGTTTCTACCATTATAATGGTTATGAACCGTAAACTTTTGTATTTGCGGCTTTTTAACCAAGCTGATTGGAAATGGTTTAGGTCCTGTTAAGATGGAAAAAATGTTCCAAACCGTAAAGTTAACGGTGAATTAGATGGACAGACTGCTGCCAGGCTATTTAACCGTAATTTCATGATGAAATTTCTAACTGTGTCCAGTAGGAATGAATCTAGTAATGTTGGAAATGCTTCCCTAAAAACGTTAATAGTCGATAACCGGGGTTGAAAACTTTACACGGACTTTCCTTGAAGTCGTTGTGAATGCAAGGTTTCCGCTGTAATATCTTGTTTTACAGAATGAAACTATATTATTTTACCGAAACTGGATGACGCGAGTAGACCCCGGTGCAAGTACCCTTAGGCGCTGATTCTCGTAGGCCTCGGATGAAATTGGCTATTATTTTCAACCTGGTTACATGACGAATTTTATATCTTATTGAAGAATCAAATGCAATTTGGTTATGTGAATAGGCAAAAACAATGGCAAAGCTAAACCTATGCGGAAGAGAATCAGGTGGTATGTCGCAGTTGTAATGGGGACATATAGTAATGATGTACACTGTTAGAAATTTCATCATGAAATTACAGTTAAATGACCGGCAGCAGTCTGTCCATCTAATTCACCGTTAAATTTACGGTTTGGAACATTTTTCTGTCTTTACGGGACCTAACCATTTCCAATCAACTTGGTTAAAAAGCCGTAAATACAAAATTTTACGGTTTTATAACGATTTAAAAATGGTTTCAAAACAAAATTTTTACCGGTTTTGAACCATTTCGAGGCGTATAATCTTCGAGGCGTAAAAACCGTAAACGAAGCTTGCAGGAATCGAACCCGGGTGTACGGTATACCAACCTTGCTCTCCAGCCATTCGGCCATCCACACCACGTGACGCGACCGTTTATTTATCAATAAATCTTCTTTTCCAACAGGCAAACTGCCTTAAAATTGAGATTTTAGTTTTTGATTGGATCCAAAGTCCTTTTCAGTCTAAATTTATAGTATATTAACGAAAATCATTTTATTTGCTGCAAAAATTAAAATACAATCAAGCTTCAGCAGCTCAAATTATGGGTTCGCTCATTCACAAACAATTCGGGAATCCGATGTCTCCAATTTTTGATTTACGTGTGTATGTGTTTCTATTTAGTAACCACTGCTTAAGCCACTTTTTTTTCTTCTTTTTTTATATAGGGTCAGTTGGGGTAATTGTAAACATGGGGTAATTGTAAACAAGTTTCATAACTAAACTTGTGGTGATTTTGAAAACTTAATTGCGGGTAAGTGACGAACTGCCAACATGGGCAAGACGTTGAAAAAGTTTCGTATGTTTTGAAACAGCTGTGGAAGCGTTACCATTGTTTAAAAATGACATGGTGAAAAAAGTTGTTTAACAAAATTTAGTGATCTTACATTTTTCTCTCCAGCTCATCTACAAAAGCGATGTAAGCGGTTTCAACCATTTTAATTTGTCTTATGGAATGTTGCTAAAAACATTTAGTTATGAATTTAATCCTCCCTGTTATTTTTCATGTACAATATAGGTGTTTACAATTACCCCAGAAATTTCGTACTCTGGGGTAATTGTAAACACTTAAATTTATCCTATTTCCAATATTTTAGGGGACAATAAGTTCTATATTTTGATGTAAATTACATTTTTATGTATATTTTACATAACTGTTGTTGTTGTTGCTAATGCCACTTGGAAATCCAAGCCCCCTTGCAGGGCATCCATGAATAAAGGAAGCTCTTACTGATTATTATTGCGCTCCGCTAGAATAAAGTACACTTGACTCAGAGGGGCTTAATGATTTTGAACCAGCTCCCAGATGAGAGATAGTCGCCTAGGATGGTCCCTCATAGGAAATTATTTCTAACTTGGTGGACTATTTGAAGCGACGGTGTATTTCACACTCGGTCTCAGAGTAATCAGTCGCGGGAGGTGGTCACCCTCCTAAGCGTTGACCACGGCCAGTTGTGCTTCACTTTCAGTGTTCTGTGTGATCCAAGCTAAACCGGCTGATCAACTGCGGGACAAATTTTACATAAATTTGTCGCATTAGTTGATTTTTTGCAAGATATTTCTCTTTAAATGATCTCAGCCGACTCATAACATAACTCAGTGGACCACATGCTGCCTGTTGGCCGCAGATTGAGAACCATTGTTCCCGAACTTCTTAAGCCTTCAAGCAGACTGTGTATAAAACAATTTTCCATTTGCATCAACCTTATTCGAAAATAAATCACTGTTTACAATAACCCCAGATCTCTGGGGTAATTGTAAACACACTGGGGTAATTGTAAACACGAGTTCATTCGCTAACAAATAGTCATAAAATCAAAATTTTTGTACACATTTACTCACAAGAAGTACAGTAGTAGCTACAATGCTCACAGTTTTATCTCTGAATTCATTCAAGAGGTAGGGAAGGATCAAAAGTTAAAACATTGAAAAAGCGTTTACAATTACCCCAACTGACCCTACACATGCAGATTTTAACTGATAAATCCGTATTCCTATTTTAAAACAACCTACGACCGGTAAGGTTTCGCAACCAAGATGGACGCCCGATTCTTATTGAGCGCTTGAAAATTATGGTTAGTTAAACGTTCTTTAGGAAAAACAGAGAATAAACGATTTTTTTCGCAATCAGCGGTTTGAGTACAATCTTTTTAATGGTTATTCACCTGTGGTAATTAAATCTGGTAAAATAACAATCAAATAAATGGTTATTTTACTCTTTTCTTACGGATATGTTTAACAGTGTATACATATAATAATATTCTATGACAGAGACAAAAAAAAAGTCAGAGCAGGATTATGTGGAAACTCTGCTACAAATCTTTTACTATACTAGTTCCATAAAAAATACAATATAGTAACATATTAGTACTATTTTTAAAAACTATTAAAATATTTTTTCAAAAATTTATGTTATTCAGATTAAATTTGTAATGGGTAAAACTTTTTGAATATGTATTATATATATATATATATATATATATATATATAGGGAGAAAGAGAGAGAGAGAGAGTTTCTGATGAGTTTCCCTTCCATATTTCATTATTTTTGCTTAATTACTAATTATTATATAAAAATTTCCTTCCTTTGATAAATCCTAGACTTATTTCTAAGTTTCTTACCATTCCAGTACAAAACGATTTGCATTTCATCAAACCATCTCCATCACACTTAATATTTTCAAGTTCATACTCTGTTCGTGTGATTTCATTTTCATTTGATAGGCCGTTTTCTGCTATTAAATAACTAAGGCAATTACATATCTCACCTTGGGAAAACCTAAAATATGATAGGAAAAAAAAAAGACTTTAAATACATAAAAGATATTGCATAAAAGAAATAAATTTACATACATTTAAAAATCATACTTGCCAGAATGAAATCAAATGGGATTTCAGATGAATTTGATAATTTTAGTGCAACAGAACATGAAGATTAGTTCATTGTGTTCTAAAATATCAATTTAAAATATTTCAGTGATGCACATGTGAATACATTTCATTTGCAAAATATGATACATTTTGTCAGTATTATTTATCAAATTGTTTGAATTATTTTATTTACATCAGATGGTGCATTAAAATTTTTAGTATGTTACTTTAATTTTGAATAAAAAATTTGAAACTTATTAGTTTAAGCGTCACATGTGCACATAGTGTTAGTCTGCAGCTAGGTTCGCACGACCCTTTAAAATTTTATTTTTCCTCAACTTTCGGAAAGTCTTTGATATACCTTATAGATAAATCAAATAATTATAATACAGTTTTCCTAAGCCTGACAAAGTAATATAAAAAAGCTGTCATTTTGTTGGAATACATTTAACTTCTCCAAAACGAGGAATGAAAAATCTTGCAATGATTTTTGAATAAAAGTATTACTTATATCATGCCGACAGGGTGGCGTAGTGGTAGGAACCAATACCGCAGCCCCATTGGAAAGAAAAAAAAAAAATTACTTATATCATATTAAACAGTCTGCCAATGTAATGAAATTATAAAGGGAATATGATGCCGTTGATATTTCAGTTACGCAGTGGCGTAGCTAGACCCTAATTTCGGAGGAGGGTGGGGAGGGGTTCTTCTGGGGGAGTAGGTTAATTTCATTGTTTTACGAGAACAATTGGTCGAATTCAAGACAATCTTCACAATTTCGGGAGAGGGAGGTATCCCTAACCCCCCCCCCCCCCCCCCCAATTTGCGCCAGTGAATTGCATAGTCGAAATAAATTTTCCATCAAGCCTGCTGGTTTAATTTCGATTTGCGCAAAACCACAGAAAGTAGATCCTTACTGTAAACAAAACGATTTCGAAGCAATGGTTAAAAAGTTTTAATTGCGAAAGTTTTTTTCGCATTTTCTACAGGTAATATCCCCAGAATAAAACGTTGTAATACTAAAATAAATACGTTAAAATTACATTACCCAAATAAACAGAAGGGCAATAAGGCTACAAAACAGTATGTATTCATCTCGCTGGAAGGAATTGAGTAAATTCATAACCTTTGCTTTCTAGACTTCCTGTTGCTTTCTAGACTTCCGTCTTATTTAGTTTCTTAGAGGGTTACAACTTCCACTATCTATCTTCATTCCTATCAGAAAACATATGATTTTGCTGATATATTTTTTCAGAGCAATCGACTTTTTTCGATTTTCTGAAGTACTCAGATAATAACATAGCATTAAGAATAATCGTATTTTTAAGCTGAAGGTTTCTCATCGTCGTCGTATATTTATTAGTGATTCACAGGTCATATGATTATGGAGATTATCCGTAAAGATATCAAGGGACGCTCATATTCGTAGATGTTCCATTAGGTACGGGAGGGGGGGGGGGGGCGGGAGAAATCAGATGCATTTAAAAACAACAATTATTTTTTTTAATAATAGTAATAATGTTGTTATGAGAACCAGCAAAAGAGTTGTACTTAAAAAAATGTCTTTTCCATTTTCTTCAAAAGAGAAGGTCTTCGAAAAAGTACTGGGATTTTGAAACCTAATTAAAAACTAATTTTTTAAACAAAGGAAAAAAAAAATATTGTGTTGAAATACAGTGAAATTATGTAAGTTTTTCCTGTGTTCACTATATGGCTTTGCTAGTACTTTAATATTGCAGCAACTGACTATGTAATGTGCCTAATTAGTTTCTGATGTTTTAACGAATAAAAATTTCAGAAAATATACCGCAGATTATGTTCACATATTGCAGTGTTTCCCAATCTTCTTTCTCTTACGAACCCCTTCAATGATCCGAACGAAAATGGCGAACCCCATGGGCTGTAGCCGTTAGTAACGGGTGACAAAACTATGAAATTTACTAGCGCATTTATTTTCCATGTTGAGCAATACTTCATAACAAAAAATCAAAGCATAATTATTGCAAAGCACCTAAATTTAAGTAAAAACCAGAATACGGCTACAAATATTTTTAAAAATAGTATTACTTTTTTATTATTTGTTCTTTTTGATTCCAAATTTAAAATTAATGAATAAATATCTTCTGGTTCCACTTGAGGTTCTGTATAGTGAAAAATTAGCCTAAAATAATGCAATATTTTACCTATTATGTAGCAAATTTTTACATTTCCGACTCGTTCTTTGCGCTTGCGATAAAAAAGTGGAAAATATTGGAGAAAAACAAGTTCTAAAATTTAATATCTTTCGGTACAAATTTGGTAGCGATCCAAATTAAAAACCAGGCAAAAGTAGAAATAAAACGCATTTCAAATTTTGTATGCCAGTACACTACTTTTCTGCATTATCTGGAAAACAATTTATTTTTTTAAAAAAATCATTTTTGCACTCTTTCCTAATAAGTATGTAAATTTATTATTTTTTTTTTTCTTTTACGTTAGCGATAAAAAACTCTGCCATTGCAATATTATTTTCGCGAACCCCTTTTCTGCACCGCACGAACCCCTGGGGGTTCGCGAACCACCGGTTGGGAAACGCTGACATATTGCATGTAAGTATACTAGTATACCCAATAACACTTAAGTCTTGTTATAGGAAGATTTGGAGGGGAAAAATAATTGCAGTTTGTTACAAAAACCTTCTTGAAAGTTCAGTGCTTTGTTTTTCCTGTCTACTTCATTTTTTACCTTTAGAAATATTAATGGAAATAATATAATGGGTAAGACTTTTCAATTAAAAATAATCTTAAAAGGAAAGCATCAGACAAGTTTCGTAATAAGAATTAATGAGTACATAAAAAAGAAAAAATAAATAAAAGAAAAAAATTCAAATGAATACTTAGATAAAACAAAAATTATAAACATAAAAGTAAACTGTTGATGAAGAAGTGTATTGTTTCTCTTTTCTCATCTTTTCAAAAGATGACTTACGCTCGTTTTAGCCTTATATTTAAATAACTTTTCATTGTGTTTTGAATGAATCACCAAACTTTATTTTATTTTAAACACTCAGGAGAAAATTATGTACGCTAAAAAATTTAGTTTGCAGAAAGTTTATTGTAAAAAGCTTTTGATGGATGATATACATGTATAAAATTATTTCTTGATAAAAATCAATTTGTGAACATGTTCACAGCAAATCAGCAGCACACTAAAAACATTTTTATAGAAAAAAAGGTATTGAAAACATGAAATTAAGAATTTCTAGTCTAAATTTAAAATTTTATGATTCTTTTCAAACATTTTATATATGAAAGATAGTATTTATTTCACCTGCACTCTTTATGAAATAAATAGATGACGCCACTTATACTACTTGTGCGCTTCATAAGTTTGCTCTTGAATGTGATTTTCGAAATTCTCCTCTTCAGTTGTTACGTTGTTAAATATAATCTAAGCAAGTGTTTTTGAAGTTGTATTCCCTTCGGGTGATCGAGAGTGTAATTTCAACATGCCACGGCAGTGTCGGCTGGAAGAGTGACGTTATTAAGTTTTGCAATTTAGTACAAAGTCAACTATGCCACCTATAGCGCCTTAGCGCGGAACTTTTATTATTTTGGATAGGAGCTTAAACAACCATAATAAATATAGATTAGCGAAAGCTGTTTTAAGTTTTGATGATGACTGAGAATATACCCTTCAGTGGTACACTGCAGGTGCATTTGCCCTATTTCTATCCCCCCGTCCTCGATTTTTTTAAAACTATAACTTGATTGAGAAAGTTGAAGGGTGGAATGGTAAAGGTGGTAGGTCAGAGAAGTCAAACCAGAAAGCGCACAAATCTGGACATCGCAGTTGGCTGCTAGTGATGCTAGCTTTTTTATGATGCCCCCTTTACGTCTTCTTGCTGAAATTAAATGAAATAATTGTACGGTAAATTTTAAAAGTATTCTATGGGACATTCTGTTATAGTTCTTCGGGTTTAACGGGACAACGAAACGTATTTAATAATATATCATATTGCAAACGAATGGGATTTTTCAAAGTAGCCCGAGAAATGAAATGCCGTCTAAGGATTCAGGTATGACATGGCAAGATTCGACTGCCTTTTTACCAACTAGTGTAACAATTGTGCTCTTCTTCAATTTTTATCACATTATTTTCAAGTTTATCTAGACTGCTGCAACTCACTATGAGGGTTGCTACAACAACCTGCATACGATTGAAAAATACTAGTGGAAGTTTTCCCACCATTTTTTCTTTATCTTTTTTGTTATTGGACATGATTTTTCTGATTCTGCTTTAGAATTACTGACATCAGTGCAGTCTGCAAATGTATCACATATTTTCAGGTTCAGCACAGTTCTGGGATTTTCTATCTCAAATACCTGTAGGAAACTTATTACATTATATTATTGTTTATCCAGATTATTATAATCAGTACCACGAAGAACCTATAATCGCATTAAATCTATCACACTATTAGGCAGTTTAGCTAGATTTTACTTTTACATAACGACATATATAAGAGCAAACATTCTCATTTTTTGCAACGAAAAAATAAATAAAATACATAAATAAACGTTTACTTCATTATTTATAATTTATTTTTCTAAGCAATAAGTTTAAATAAAAAAATATTCAATGTTAAAGAACAAATAATACCATCTTGGTAGTTAAATGAATTTATAAGTGGCGTACAATCAGCTTTCTTATGTTTCCTAAAACTTTTATCTTGAAATAAAAATAACAGGCTTTTTCCTTTATGACCAACATGATCCAGAGTTACGACGTCACTTAAAATGTCTTGAGCTCATATAAAACGGTAACATGCACGTAACATACATCGTTAAAATATTGAACTGGAGAGAAATGATTTATGGGGGGGACTCACATTTAATGTTTGTTTACGTCAAAACTGTGACACCAGCTTTCTCGATGTACAAAATATTATCTGAGCTGAATAATGAAGTAATATTTCAAACAAGATATTGCGTTTCGAAAGGTTGTTTATAACATAGTTTTCTTTGCCAGAAAACTACGGCATAATTTTAAAATTGTTACTTTACTTTGCAAGAAAATAACTAGCTAAAAGCTGCATTGCGAATGCTTCAGAGAAATCGAAAGTAATAAATAAAATGTTACGATTGGAAATCTTCCGTGTTTTTGTTCTATTATTTTGAAATGATAAAATATATAACAACACCAGATAGTTTGTTGTAGAATACATTGCTTTCAATGAAATATTTTATGTTGACGTTGCACAGTCTTACCAGAAGGAAATGAAACAAGATATCACACCTTGTTGTAAAACAGTTTTTCATCTTTTCACTTTAATTCTAAGTTTTTAAATGAAATAGTATTTAGAATAAAAAAAACTTTTTTTCCTTAACGAGCTTACAACAAGACCACACACACAATACCAAAGAGTACTATTTGTAGATAAGTAAACAGTATATTTTGTAATTTAAAACGTCTTTACGAGTAAAATATCACGCACTCTATCTATTAACACAGTGATCGCTGTTTTAGAAATACCCTTAGGCATGAAAGATTATTTTACAGTTGTAATGCTTTTCGCCAAGCGATTACAAAATCAATAACTTTTCAAAAGTTTTTGAGCAAAATTTCTTCGAGTAAACCATTAGCTCCAGTTCAATGAACACACGTGTCAGCCAAATGTATAATATCCAATGAATAAAAGGATACGAAACACTTTTTTGAACATCTTATTAAAAACAGAAAGAAAAAAAATGTTTGTAGTCAATAAATATACATGAAAATTTCACAATTGTTCTTGAACTAGTGAACCTATTTCATCGCTCTCCAAGGGATAGCATGGGAAGAGAAATAGCACTGGATAGCTTTTCACCGAATAATAAAACTACTTAGATAAGTGAAGCGTATCAAGGATTTTTTGAAAATAAATTATGGTATTGAGCTTGTTAATTATCAAACTTGAACAGTTTGATAGGGTCGAAAAGGGGATAAAGGGGTTATATCTATCAAAGATAAATCCGTGTTGAGTATATCTAACCAATAACCATTATGGTTATTAATAGTACGTTTATGTACCTTTTTTCAAACATGATGACTTTACGCCATGTACTATTTATCCCATCCCATGTGCCATAAATGCATCCCAAAAAGAAAGCGTCAAAAAATTGTTTTCCTCAATTTTTTTCTGCCCAAAAGATAATGCAATATGCTATTTAATAACCTAATGTAAAATATCAGCAAAAAATTCAGAAGGGTTTGAGCAAATGTTGCTATTTATTGTTCATTGAAGTTGGAAAACATGGATTACATGACTACTTTACCCCACCCGAACTATTCATATGAGAAATGCCTATTTTTATACCTATTCTACCCTACCTGACCCTAGTAAACTTTTTTTATCAATGAAATTTACGGTATAATCAATTTTTATTTAATGAACAATTTGATATCAAATATTCTGCATTCTATACGTTAAAAATCGATGACATATTCGTTTTTAGCCTACTTTCCCGAAAAAGGAAAAAAAAAAAAAAAAAAAGCAGGAAAGGAGGCTCAATGTAAAGTGAAAACATCCTAAAAAATAAAGAAAACTCAAAACTAAGTGAAATAATTAAATAAATATTGAAAAATAAATAATTTGAAAGTAGGGTTTTGACATGGGGGAAAATGTGTGTCTGTCGGTCTGTCTGTCCCTCCGTAATAACTTTTGAGGGACTCAATCCGATTCGAAAGATTTTTTTTTTTTTTGCACTCGAAAGAGCTAGGCGAAGTCATATCATTTCCATATTTTATTTTGTTGATTTGAAAATTTTTTGTTGAATTTTGAACAGTTTAAAAAATCTTAACATTTGCGCTTATGGAAAAAAATGAAGGGGCAAATTATATAAACCATCGAAGTTCTTATGAACAATCTTACTCAAAGGAGCTCTCGACGTGAAATATGTTTTTACCTGAACAATTTTGTTCAGCTTTGAACAGTTCAAGAAATAGGGTCAGTTGGGGTAATTGTAAACGCTTTTTCAATGTTTTAACTTTTGATCCTTCCCTACCTCTTGAATGAATTCAGAGAAAAAATTGTGAGCATTGTAGCCACTACTGTACTTCTTGTGAGTAAATGTGTGCAAAAATTTTGACTTTATGATTATTTGTTAGTGAACGAGCTCGTGTTTACAATTACCTCAGTGTGTTTACAATTACCCCAGAGATCTGGGGTAATTGTAAACAGTGATTTATTTTCGAATAAGGTTGATGCAAATGGAAAATTGTTTCATACACAGTCTGCTTGAACGCTTAAGAAGTTCTGGAGCAATGGTTCTCAATCTGCGGCCAACAGGCCGCGTGTGGTCCACTGAGTTATGTTATGAGTCGGCTGAGATCATTTAACGAGAAATATATTGTAAAAAATTAAGTAATGCGACAAATTTATGTAAAATTTGTCCCGCAGTGAATCAGTCGGTTAAGCTTAGGCCCCACAGAACACCGAAAGTGAAGCACAACTGACAGTGGTTAACGCTTGAGAGGGTGACCACCTCCCGTGACTGAATACTCTGAGACCAAGTGCGCTAAAGGGAGCTGTGCAAGCAAAATACATCGTCGCTTCAAATGTCCACCAAGTTAGAAATAATTTACGCTGAGGGACCAACCTAGGTGACGATATCTCAACTGGGAGCTGGTTCAAAATCATTAAGCCCCTCTGAGCCAAGTGTACTTCATTCTAGCGGAGCTCATTAATAATCAGTAGGAACTTCCTTAATTCATGGTCGCCCTGCAAGGGGGGCTTGGATTTCCAAGTAGCATTAGCAACAACAACAGTTATGTAAAATAGACACAAAAGTAATTTACATCAAAATATAATACTTATTGTCCCCTCAAAATATTGGAAATAAGATAAATTTAAGTGTTTACAATTACCCCAGAGTACGAAATATATGGGGTAATTGTAAACACCTAACTTGCCCATGAAAAATAACAGTGAGGATTAAATTCATAACTAAATGTTTCTAGCAGCATTCCATATGACAAATAAATATGGTTGAAACTGCTTACATCGCTTTTGTTGATGAGCTGGAGAGGAAAATGTGAGATCACTAAATTTTGTTAAATAACTTTTTTCGCAGCGCCATTTTCAAACAATAGTGACGCCTCCACAGTTGTTTCGAAACTTACGAAACTGTTTCAATGTCTTCCCTATGCTGCCAGTTTATCACTCACAAGCAGTTCAGTTTTCAAAACCACCACAAGTGTAGTTATGAAGCTTGTTTACAATTACCCCAACTGACCCTAATAATAATAGAACCTACGGGGAAATTTTAATTATATGTAAATCCTAATCCAACAGGTGGATTTGCTTGGAACAAGTTTTAACAGAAAGATGTTATGACGAAGAACATGTAAAGATGCGAAGTTCTTTCAGAACTAAGCCTGCATATTTCCCATGAAATTTTTTAATCTGGATTTTTAAGGACAGTTCTGAGTGCATGAATGGATAAATGAATGAATGAGTTGAAGAATGATTGAATGAATGAATACATGAATAAATAGATAAATGAGTGAATGAAGGAATGAATAAGTGAAAGAATGAGTAAATGAGTATTAATCGTTGAAAAAATTATATTTGAAGTAGGTAAGAACTAAAGCTAAATGAGAAAGAGATAGCTAGATTATAATTTCATGTCTGCGTATCCCGGGAAAGGTGGCTCGTATAGTTCTATACAGATCTTCTTGTTATTTTATGCTTCCAATATGATCTTAATTTTTTTAAAGTTGAAAACTCGTCCTGGGAGAACGACTATTCAGTGTAAGGACGCTAATCTATACCAGAGTGCTTTGAATAGTACTCCTAATCTATGCGAAAACACAGCTACGTGTTTTAGAAAAGTTGCCTTTTTCAAGCAAATATTTTCGTTGTGGATTATAAACAGAATGTAGTTTAAACAGGAAATTAAGGCGCTTAAATTGATTAACTTTAGCCGTGCGTAATAATTATACACTAATTAATCGAGTAATGACTTGTCAGCATTCATGCATTAACAATGCTGCTAATAGTATTTGCTAAATTTTCTTTCAAATGAGGTATTTTTTCTCAATAACATTCTGATTATGTAGCCGCTTAGTTTGTGAGTGACGATGAACTTCATTATATTACGTAAATTACATTTGAAAAGCAATTCATAGGCGCTCATTGGGAAAGGAAGTAAATTTTAAGAGAAATCGATAAATGACCTATTCAGTTTTTAAATGTCCAAATTAGCGTACTCAATCGTGCGACTTATGGGATAATTCATTCATCTACATTAAGAAAGTTGAATTAAGTTGAAATAACAAACATTTTTATTGATTATTATTCTTTTTTGTATAGGGGAGAATTCAGGGTATCATAATTCAAAATAAGTATAAAATTATATCCTGATCACGATCAATTAGATTTGAGATGTTTGTTTTGAGTAAAAAAATCAAAATGCTACTTATTTAGTTTTCCACTAGATTTACCATACCAGTCATTTTGATTGTTTCGAAGCTTCCATTTTGCATAAGTTGTTTACTAATTATAGTGCAACTTTCAATTGCATTGGCTTTTCTTAATGCACGGTAAGTAGGACAAGTTTAGGAGACTGAAAGTTTTATTATAATTAATAGCAACTTGGTGTAAAATGAAAGTTTAGAATTGGTTGAAAACGGCCTGGTAAATCTAGTGTTAATTGAAAATTTATTCAAAGCAAAATTATTATTTCCGCTTCATCGAGACGACTTATTTAAAAAGTTACTTTTTTTTTTCACTTTAAAATCAATATGAAATAAAGATTTATGTTTTTGTCTACTTTTTCGTTCTTTACTACTTTTTTCATACGTGATTAATTGCTTCATAAGTTCGTGATTTGTATTTTTGGTAGCTTTGTCAACTGAGCTGTCTGAACTTATTTTTAATCTACTGCTCATGTGAAACTTGGATTGCAAGCAAGTCATCCAACTTACATTAAGTAACGGACTAATGGAATCACGTATAATCTTTGCAGTCTCATCCAATAGTTGAAATTCCTGCCATTTTCTAAGAGGCTCAGCATTCTCATGTGCGTTCGTTTCATTATAGCTATTCAATTATTAATTTTTAATACAATATATAGATACGCTTTTGTAACTTTAATAACAAGATTTCGAAACTCGAAATATCAGAACTACGTGCTTCTAATTCTGAATACATTTTTTATCTCTTTTTTTTTTGCTGCACTGAAGCAATAATGATTGAAATATATGTGTTGACATCAATAGCTATGACTTGAAAAAAGAAAAAGGGAGACTGCAGCGTTTTCATACACTGTCTTTCTAATTGAAGTTCCACTTTGAAATGGTCACGAAAAAAAAAACATCTACAGGGCCAAATGTTATTAGAGTTAGTAATAGTTTACATGAAGTCATAAATAATAATAGTAGTAATAATAATAGTAGTAATAATAATAGTAATAATAATAATAATAATAATAATAGTAAATAATAATAGTAATTATAATAATAATAGTAATAATAATAATAATAGTGATAGTAATAATAATAACACTAAAAATAATAATACTAATAAAAAAAAGCACTAATATATATGTGGAAGTGAATCTGCAAAGATGCAAATCAGTCAAGTTCCATGTCTCCGCCAGGATGCGCTGCAATTCCTCACTATTTTAACCAGTCGCAACGGAATGAAGACAGAGAGCTTGTTCATCTTCTGGTCGTTTTGTGGGGCTAGCAGAAGGACACCAAGTCGCGTCGACCGCCGGAGTGACCTTCCGATTAAATGTTAACTTAATTTTATTTTTGTACATAGTTCCTATTCGTTAATTAATTCCTCTTAAATTCATTCAACTAGTATCAGTCTGAGTCTTTTAACCCGTTACCTCAGTCCATATGGTGGAAGCGGTGATTTTTCAGATCATCAGAATTTCGACCGAGTGAACAGTGTTCGTTTTGTTTAAAGTTCGACGTAATTACGAAGATTAATGCGTTGTGAGAAGAAATTTTTCGAGAAATTATTCCGAGTTGTGTATTAGAGTTCTTTCGTTAATGTCTGCGTATCTCTGAGTTGCTGCTGTCGACTCCTGTGATTCAACGGAAATCTACCTTAATTTGGTCTGTGAAAATCAAGCTTGTGAAGACTAGGGTTCTGTGGTTCATAATTAAGCGAATGCAAAGAATATCGCTAGTGATTTGTCCTCGTTATCTGAAAGGTGCTTAATTTTATTCATTCAGCGTTTTTAAAGCATAGTGTTTTAAGTGTTTGCATTTTTGCGATTTTAGTGTTTGTGCTCATCTTGAAGTGGATTGCCCATAACTCTGCGAGTACCTAGTATTTTTTAAAGTTTTTTGAATGTCCAGTATTATGAGTAAAAAGTTGTAACTGTATTTTCGTAGGAAGAAAATTGTGTAGTAGTTATTCTACCAATCATCATGTCTTTAAGACTTGTGGATATTCCTGAAATTGCATTGTCTTTAAAATCAGCCCCTACTAAGGCGATTAAATTGTTAAATTCTACTGTTTTTGATACACCACATAAATGCACTACCCGCTCAAAACTTCGAGAATTTACAGGGTTACCTCCAGATTTGGATTTAACAGAGAAAATCTCAAAAACGAAGCTATCCTTTTCACTTGCTGACCTCATTCAGGTCGCTAACATATTAAAAGTCGAGATATGCACAGATACTAATGTATTGTGTGATAATATTTTCGCTGCTTTAAAAAACATTTCGGTGCTAAAACAACGGATTTCCGAGGCAAGCGTTAATTCTAAAATAGGCGAAGATGCGGAAAATTCGAACCAATTCTCAAAACTACATTCCACATCAGGTGCATTTGGATTCCCAAAATATTACTTTTCCTCTATCGTTACATTCTCAACAAACGGTCGCATACCAGAATTTTAACTCGCCAGAACGTAACTCGCCCTCAACTGGTCAAGGAATAGGAATTGGTCTCAATATTAAGGACATTGCAGACGAAGTTCAAATTTTTGACGGTAATTCAATGTACCCCGTTGCCTCTTTTCTGAATTCCATCAGAAATGTTTCGGACTTGTATAAATTATCGGATATTCAAACTTAGGCCGTACACTCTCAGAAATAGAATCGTCACTTTTGAGGACTTTTCAATCGTCAAGAAAATTTCGTCATTTACAACGATACTTTCCTCGCGCGATCACGTGACTTTAAAGTTACTACAAAAATTTCGCCAATTTGACGAAAGCTTTACTCGGAGCATTTTTCACGAAGCCGTTTTGTCAAATACGACGAAAGTTTCGTAAGATTTGAGCATTGTGACGAAAGCCTACGCTGACATTGCGTCAGCTAAACTGTGACAAAAGGCCACTCGGACATTGCGTCAGCTCCACTGCCGAAGGCCGCTGGCGAAGACGTCGGGGATCTTCTCCTCCCCCTTTGATCCAGAGGTTTCTCGTTTTTGGGAGAAAACTCGCGAAGCTGCTGGAAGCGAGAGCCGGCGCGAATAAAAGGATATGCGTGGAGGCGTACGGAGATTTTGCTCTGCAGACTGGTGTTTGTTTTTGGAGAGGCTCTTATGCCTCGTATTCTATGATCGGGCGAAGTTTTCCCCGCATCTCTCTCCCACACCAGGAGTTTTGTGATTTTTTATTGTCAACTTCTGTAAATACAAATTTCTTATTTTTAAGTATTTTAGACAAGAAAATAAAAGTCCTATTTACGCTACCCGTTTGTTTGTTTCTGTCCCGGACGCCACAGACTTTATTTGGTGGCAGCCCAACGGATTAGTAACCCTGAAAATTTCTTCCAAAGAAAAAAGTTCACTCCAGATAGAGTGCTGCGAATAAGTACATATTACGGAATTTTTGTTTGACAAAAAGAGCGCATCCGCCTTTTGAAATAGTATTCCTGAAGAAAGGATTAGAAGGCGAATCATCGCTGGATTTGGATATTTTAATAAGGCTGTGGTGTTCGAGTCTGTATTAGCTGAGCCTGCTCATCGTCTGTGATAGCTGAGCCTGCTCATCGTCTGTGATAGCTGAGCCTGCTCATCGTCTGTGATAGCTGTGCCTGCCTCATCGAATGAATTTTCCTGGATTTCTCGCTGTTAACGGCGTATGATACTTTCGATGGACGATACTCCTGTGCTGTGAATGATTAGAATAATCACCGGGCTACCGTGTTTTCCCAGTGTCTCGAGGTGAGTGCCATTTTCTAGGCATATTAATGAGGCAATTTAAATTTGAATTTCAATATTATTTTGCAATTCATGTATAATTAAAAATACTGCTAGAATTTAATTTCTTGTATTTGGAATTAAGTGTAAAGGAGGGTGTGAAAGAAAATTGAAGTTAAAAAGCTTAATTTGATATTATACTTATTAGTTTGGATGAGTGATATAAAATATATGTTAGCTATTAAAGTTTCGCTTTGTGAACGATAAAAGAATTCGTTTACATTTGACTAAAAATTGAAACATTAACTGCACATAAATTCTTAAAATGTAGTGTTTACGTATGAATAACTTTGGTTTATGTGTTTGATAGTTGCTCTGTCATAGTAACTAGTTGCATTTTATGTTTATTATGTTTTCAAGTGAAATTATGGCATAGTGTTGATGGTACGTGTTGATATTTGCTTAACTAATAAAAGGCTCATTAAGCTTAAGAATTCTTTAAAATTAAAATGGCATATTTAACTAGAGTAAGAAAGGATGTTCTTCGCACTCTTGCTGATGAAATGGGGATTAATGTAACTCCAGATATGAGGGTACTTGACTTGAAAAATGCTATTACTAGCAGTCCACATTATGAAGAGGAATCGGTTAAAAACCTCTTAGAGGCTATAAATGAGGAAAAACAAATGGAAGAAACGCGTAGGAGGGAAGAAATGGAAGAAACGCGTAGAAGGGAAGAAATGGAGCTCGAAAGAATGAGACTAGAGATTCAGGGAAGGGTAACTCCGTCTTCTGAGTCCAGTAGAGTTAAAATAGATATAACGAAATTACTTCCCAAATTTGATGTAAATAATTGTGATATTGGTCTTTATCTCACCTTGTTTGAAAGACAAGTAAGAAGAGCTGGTATTGCAAAAGAAGACTGGGTTTCCCATCTAATTTCTCTGTTACCCATTGACATCATACAAATGGTTGCAAGAGAGGACGAGGAAGACGCGAACGATTTTGACCACATTCGGTCGCTTTTATTAAAAAGATTTAAATTAAGTCCAGAAAAATTTCGTGTCAAATTTACGCAGCACCAACGTCGTCCAGGTATGACTTGGAAGGAATACATAAATGAATTAAGTAGTTATTTTGATGAATGGATAAGAGGGTTGGAAATAGACAATTTTGAGAAGCTTAGAGAGTTAATGATAGTAGACCAAGTAAAAAAGAAAGTGAAATCGGAAATTAGGGAACACTTTATCGATAGCTGGGGCAAAATTGTCACTTTAAATGATATCGCAGAGAAATTAGGCAATTATGAAAATGTGCGAGGGGAGAAAAAAAATTTCGTTGATGAGGAAAAGAGGGATAATGTATTACCTTTTTCACCTAAACAGGACAAAAGCCAAACAGCCCAAAACAAAATATGCCTCGTGCAGACGAAAATAACCGAATTTTTGAAAAGCGTAAACCTCTTAGGTGTTTTTCATGTGATTTTCCCCACCACTTAAGACCTCAGTGTCCCCAATTGAAAAGATCTCCTGATCAAGTAAATCAGTTTGCAGAAGACGTCAAGACTTTATTTAGCGCCTTTTACATCCTTAGGGGAAGTTAATGGTCATAAATTAAGCATTTTGAGAGATACTGGGGCAACTTTAGACTTAATAAATAGTAAATACGTAAAAGATAACCAATTTACGGGAGAGACCGTTTGGGTTAAGCATCCACTGTCAGATGAATCGGTTTGTCTTCCCTTGGTATATGTTCATTTGAAATGTATTGTAGGAGAAGTAAACACCAAGGAAGCAGTAATCAGGAGGGAATCTGACAGTGATAGGTATTTATTAGGGAATAAAACTGCGGGACTTTTAGAGGAAAAAAGGCCCAAAACTGAATTTATCAGTAATGTTCAAACTAGATCGCAAGTAAAAGCGGCATCAGCTAGAAATAAGTCCCAAGAAAATAAGGTTCAATCCGACTGTAGGGTAACTGAAAGTGGATCTGAAACCAATGTTGAATTGCCTCCTGTCGATGAAGAAGCAAGCGAGTTAAAGCTGCTCGATATAACAAGAAATTGTTTCTCCGAGAAACAAAAGCAATGTGAGGATTTAAAGGGTTTATTTGAAAAGGCTAATAGGAGGTCGAATAGTGAGTCTAAGGAAAATTATGAAATATTTAACGGTCTTTTAATGAAATGTCGGAAAAATCGTTTGGGAAATGAAACTAGAGTGATAGTAATTCCTAAAGAGTTAAGGGAGAAAGTTATGGCGTTGTGTCATGAAGGAACGTCAGCTCATTTAGGAGTAACACAAACAAAGGACAAGCTTTTAGCATATTTCTTTTGGCCGAAGTGCTTCGGAGAAATCGAACGGTATGTTAAAAGTTGCGATGTTTGCCAGCGAATAGGAAAATCTCAAGAAAAAAAGAAGGCACCCTTAAAATTAGTGCCGATTATTTCCGAAATCTTTTCAAAAATTAATATTGATATTTCTGGGCCCCTTCCAGTCACCGAAAATGGAAATAAATGTATCTTAACTGCTATGTGTTTAGCTTCAAAATACCCCGATGCAATACCTCTTAAGGATATGAGCTCTAAATCCGTCACAAATGCTTTGTTGTGCATTTTTAGCAGAATAGGTTTTCCCAAGGAGATTCAGTCCGATCAGGGTACTTCGTTTATGAGTGTTTTGACGACTGAATTCTTCGAGAAATTTGGAATTAAGGTATGTCGGAGCTCCGTGTATCATCCACAGTCAAACCCAATAGAAAGATTCCATAGAACCATCAAAAGACTTTTAAAAACATTGTGTCTAGAGACTAAGGAAGACTGGGATAAACATTTACCCTCAGCATTGTTAGCTCTTAGGACTGTTACGCACGAGAGTACGGGATTCAGCCCGGCTGAATTAGTGCATGGGAAAAATTTAAGAACCCCAGAAACCCTAATGTCTGAGAATTGGGTACACCCTCATGAGGAATTAAGCCCTGTAACCGAGTATGTTTTAAAATTGATCAACCGTTTGAAGCGATGTCAGGAATTAGCAGTGAAAAGAATGGAGGAAAGCCAAATTAAACGTAAACATTGGTATGACAAAAATGCCGTAAAACGGGAATTTATTAAGGGAGATCAAGTTTTAATTTTTGTTACTTCAAGACCTAACAAATTTTCACCTCAGTGGATAGGTCCAGGAACTGTGGAGAGTAAATTATCTGAAACTAATTATATTATAAGTATACCGGGGAGAAGAAACGAATCCCAAGTTTATCACGTAAACATGCTAAAGCCATATAACAAAAGGCCCGAGTTTATAAACTTTTTATACAATGAGAGTGATGTGTTAGAGGATGCGGACAACGAGGTAAATATTCCGCATATAACTTCAGATCCAAACGTATATAGTTTCGCGGATATTATAGAAAATAGTCAATTGCATAACAAGCTAACTTTTGATCAAATTGATGAACTCAGAAAAATAATCAATAAATACTCGAGCACTTCCCTAAATCCTGGATTGACGAATTTAGCCGAGCACGATATACATTTGGAAAAAAATGAACCCATCAGAGCTAAACCTTACAGAACCTCTCCTAGACAGACAGAAATTTTAAAACGCGAGATACAAAAAATGCTAGATTTAGGGGTAATAGAAATTGGGGAGAGTGACTATACGTCACCCATTTTACTTGTAGAAGCTAGTCATAATGAGCCGAGACCCTGTGTAGATTATAGGAAACTAAACGAAATTACTCGAAGTGAGTATTTTCCCTTGCCAAATATTGAAGAACGTGTGGAGCAAGTGGCGGCTGCAAAGGTAATCTCCGTGCTAGATCTCTCGAAGGGATATTGGCAAATTCCGTTGAGTGAAAATGCTAAGAGGTTAGCCGTGTTTGTAACTCCTTTCGGCCCCTATAGGCCGCTAAGAATGCTGTTCGGATTAAAAAATGCGCCATTCTTTTTTAGCAAGATGATGTCACAGCTGCTGAAAGGATGTGAAGAATTTGCTGTACCATATCTTGACGATGTTGCTATTTTCTCTAGTTCTTGGGAACAACACTTAAAACATTTAAATTGTATTTTAAAACGAATTTCTGATGCTAAGCTTACTATCAAGCCCTCCAAATGTATGTTTGCGCAAGATACTGTTAAATATTTGGGACATGTTGTAGGACAGGGCCTAAGACGCTCTGCTGAAATTAAAGTTGAGACTATAAGAAATTTTCCAACGCCAAAAACGAAAACAGATATAAGAGCATTCCTTGGTCTGACAGGATATTATAGCAGGTATATTTCTATGTACTCTGTAATAGCTGCGCCTCTAACAGACGCACTAAAGGGAAGGGAGAAGAAGCAGACTGTAAATTGGACTCCCGAATGTAATGAGTTTCTTGACTCTAAAGGAAAAGCTATCAAATCAACCAGTGCTTCGAGCTCCAGACTTCTGAAAACAATTTATAGTGCAAACTGATGCGTCAGATATAGGAATGGGGGTTGTTCTCGCGCAAGAAGATGAGAGTGGAAATCAACATCCTGTCATATATCTGAGTAAAAAAATTTCTCAAGCAGAAAGTAACTATAGCACAACTGAAAAGGAGTGCTTAGCAATTGTTTTTGCTGTGAAAAGACTGCATTTCTATCTCGATAATAATGTTTTTCTCGTGGTCACAGATCATAATCCTCTTGTATGGTTACGTAGAAACTGTAGTACAAACCAGCGGCTAATGCGCTGGGCACTATCTCTACAATCCTATAATTTTACTGTAAAACACAGATCGGGGAAATCAAACAAAAATGCAGATGCTTTAAGCAGATATATTTCATAGCTTAATTTACTATTAAGTGAGTAAAAATTTGCATTGCCTTTTACTTTAAATTAATGCATATATTAGTACTTCATCAGAAAATTGTGTGTATTTTAGAGTTTATTTATTGATAGCTTTCTTGATTTAACTCGATTTTTAAAATTATACTCATTAAATTGTTTAAGTACTTAAAAGAATTTTGATGTGTAATTTGATAATTAATAGAGTGCATGCCATTAATATGCAAAATGTGGTATATAATGAAATTGCCTCATTGGTTGTCTGATTTTGGCACTTGTGTGAACTTTTACACAGTGTAATAGCAAACTTTTGTATGAACTATTAGTGAGCTTGTTCTGAGCTATTATATGAAATATTGGAAGCACTGCTTACGAATTTTCATCTCAAGTTTCGTGAAAATTCTCATTTAAGGGGAGAGGAAGCCTACGCTGACATTGCGTCAGCTAAACTGTGACAAAAGGCCACTCGGACATTGCGTCAGCTCCACTGCCGAAGGCCGCTGGCGAAGACGTCGGGATCTTCTCCTCCCCCTTTGATCCAGAGGTTTCTCGTTTTTGGGAGAAAACTCGCGAAGCTGCTGGAAGCGAGAGCCGGCGCGAATAAAAGGAGATGCGTGGAGGCGTACGGAGATTTTGCTCTGCAGACTGGTGTTTATTTTGGAGAGGCTCTTATGCCTCGTATTCTATGATCGGGCGAAGTATTTCCCGCATCTCTCTCCCACACCAGGAGTTTTGTGATTTTTTTATTTTCAACTTCTGTAAATACAAATTTCTTATTTTTAAATATTTTAGTCAAGGAAATAAAAGTCCTATTTACGCTACCCGTTTGTTTGTTTCTGTCCTGGACGCCACAGCATGCGTTTCTGAGAGTGTAGCTAAGCGTTGCATAAAAGGTACAGCTAAAACATATTTCCATTCTCTCCCTCATGTTACATCCTGGCAAGATTTTCAAAAAAATTTTCTCGATGAATTTCATCAAAAGTTTACATTTGCCGATGTACATAAAGTGCTTTCGGAACGCCTAATGCGAAAAAATGAAAATTGCATAGAATATCTCATTAAAATGCGAGAAATCGCAAATAAGGCTTCTATTGATGAAAAATCAGTATGCCAAAACGTTATTCAAGGTCTACCTGATTCTCATAACAAAATTTTTCTGTACGGTTGTAACAATTTTAGAGAATTAAAGCAAAAGCTTCTTATTTACGAAAAGTTGGATAAAACCCATCACAGCTCTTATAAGCCACATCAAGACTTTCCGAGGCGATTTTTTACTTCTTACAAGTCTAGCCCTGACCAACATACGGCGTCTCTTACAAATAGTCCGCCGCTAAGTACATCTCCTAATAGTCAAAGTACGAAAGCGGAGAAAACAGTCATTAGTAGGGGATTATTGACAGTTCTGCGCCAAGAGGCGCAATGCGCAATGCCCTCAGGCGTGGGCGTGGCCCTTGCGCCTCCCAATGCCCTCAGGCGTTAGTCGAGTGGAGTTGAGTTGTATGCCCTCAGGCATTTTTCGAGTGGAGTTGAGTTGTTTTTGCCCCAGGCGTTTTTCGAGCGGAGTTGAGTTGTATGCCCTCAGGCGTTTTCCAAGTAGAGTTGAGTTGTTTTTCAAAAGTTTATAGTTTTGGAATGGCAACACTGTTTAATTTAGGTTTTAACCCTATTATTCCGCCTCCTAGCGGCAAATAGTGGAACTACTATAGCACTGTTTCAATACTGCGAAAACCGTTTTTTTTTAAGTTTATAGTTTTGGAATGGCAACACTTTTTAGTTTCAGTTTAAGACTTGATGTAAAACCGATTGTAGCGCCATCTATGAGAAGAAAAGGGAACTATTTTGGAACTTAGAAATTTTTTTTCTAATGTTTTCTCTCAGAATTCAAGCAGGAACTATTTTATATTACAAAAAATAATTATAATGTATAATGAATTAAATTTATTGTCGCTATTTACGTCCTATTATGTATTTATTTCTTTTTTCGACTTAGAAAGATTTTCTTTTTCGATCTTTTTAATGTTTTCACTTAGCATTCACGCAGGAACTATTTCATATTAACAAAAAAATTAATTATAAAATGATAGCGCTAAAAAGTTAATGCTTAAAAAGGGATTACTTTAAATGCAAAGGGAATTATTAAAGTATTACATTTAAATGATATTAAAAAATAATAATAATATTTTTAATACAAATTAGTGATGATAAAAGGTATATTCAACTTACCCTAGCAGGAGATTCAGTAGATTGATAATTGATTCTTGAAAAATCCATGGTTGAGCGTATAAGAAACTGAGAAACGCTTTTAAAAAAGAGCAGAGCAAAAATCCATCTTTACTAAGCAAGTGTAGAAAGCGAAGTGACTTTTCACTTTCCAGTCCTTGTAGCATTTTCTTTCAAGAAATATAGAAGCTAAAAGTTAACCAATTAGAATGCCTGTATACATCACAGTTGAAGAGAATGTATACATTCAGGGTACATTTGCCGAAAGTTATAATTCCTGCAAAATTGCAAGACATGAACAAACTTGTATTGCGCTAAAAGATTGAAATCATAGTGCAGGTGTTTTTTTATGGCTTTAGGTCCTTTGTGACGATCGGACAGAAAAGAAAAGGTCCCCTCTCCACCCCTATAGGCATACTTTCTCTTTCTACATTGAATGAAGTGATTGACAAAGATCGCTTTCCTTTTCACATACAAAGCATTTCCATTGTACTTAATTTTTAACTGTAGATAATGGATACATTACTTGATGGTGGTGAATATCAGCTTAATGAAAACAAAAATACATTAATGAGAGATGATTTTTACTCGCAAAGAAAACATGTTTTATAGCGTTTTCTTCTATTAGCAACCTTTTATCATTGGTGCAGAAGCTACTAGTAGGATTCATTCCGTAAAACAATAGAGAATGTAAGATTTTACTAAATATAAATGTTTGAACTTGCAAAACAAAATTATCTTCTACTTGCAAAATTTTAGAACTTCGCATGAAAATTAAAAAAAAAGTACTTATTCAAACGGTTGAAACTTGGAACTAAAATTTCAACACTGAATCATCAAAAATCCGAAACAATTTAAGCTGTGGAATAAAGATTCGAGACTTAAAAAGTAAATGTAAACTCACTAAAAGAGATTTGAAAATCTGAAAAGAGAAATAGAATAATAAATTCACTAGAAACACTGAAATAGAATCGTAAAACTTGAAAAATTTAAATCTCAAAACTTAAATCTATTGCAAAGAGCTTTATGTGAAACGTAAAAGTGCTAAGAGCAAAATGCTAAAACTGAGGAAACTTAGAAATACGTGGAACATATCATTTACAACTATAAACTTTAAAAACTAACTCATTCAGAAAAGAACGGAAATGCAAAATTACAAAACAAAAGTGTTACGCTCTTGCAAAATATTAAAACTTAACGCAAAAAAAAATATAAGAAAGTACAAAACACCAAAAGTTAAGAGTAGTATAAAAAACTGTTACTTAGATGCATCTAAAACATAACTCGGAAAAAGTAAAATATACAAATTGAAAAAACTTATATTCACCTAATTAACATATCAAAATAGCAAGTACAAGACGTTAAAACAGAACGAAAATGTAAAAGTATGAAACGTAAAATTACAAAACCTAATTTCATCTACTAAAAGTTCCGTAAAAAATAGAAAAGCACTAAGAGTGAAAACTACAAAAGAGCATGAAAGCTAGAAATAAAAAATATACAACATCAGAACTTAAATTCATCCAGAAAAACTTAGAAGAAAAAATGTAAAAGTTCAGAAATTTTCAAAACAAAAGTATGATGCACTGGCAAAATGTTAAAACTTAGTGCAAAAACGTAAAAAGTACTATGTACCAAATGTTAAAATTTAGATTTATCTACTAAAACAGTGAATGAAGATGTCAAATTACTAAGAGTAATATATTAAAACAACACGAAAACGTAAAAGTACTAAGTACAAAAACGTAAATAAATTGATTTATCTACTAAAACATACACTGAAGTTGTAAAATTACTAACTGTTAAAACATCATAAAATTTGAAAATAGCAAGTATAAACCAACAAAACATAGATCTGTCCACTGAAATCTTGATCAAAAATGTAACAGTTCTAACAACAAAATCCTAAAACTGATAAATTAAAAACACTCAGTACAAAACGACAAAACATGTAAAAATGGTAAGTATAAAGCTGCAAAACTTAAACTCAATCAGAAAAACTTAGAACGATGATGTAAAAGCGCGAAACTTTTCAAAATAAAAGTGTTTTACACTTGCAAAATGTTAAAATCTTACTGCAAAAATCTTAAGAATTACTACGTACAAAATGTTAAAACTCTGATTTATCTACTAAAGCAACGCGAAAATGTAAAAGTACTAAGTATATAACGTATTCATTAAGTGAAATTTTGTACCAAAATGTAATCGTTTATGTACGAAACTTAAAAAACTTAGATTTATCTAAAAATAATCCCAACTAAAGTCGTAAAATGTATGAAATGTTAAACATCATGAAAATGTAAACTTTCCAAAAATGCAAACATCAAAACTTAGATCTATCTAATAAAATTTAGAACGAGTAAAAGTGTCAAACTTAATAAAAGTACTAAGTAAAAAACAAAAACAAAAAAAAAACTAATATTCATCCATTAAAACACAGAAAAACTTAGAACGAAAAGGTAACAGAAAATTTTCAAAATAAACGTGTTATGCACTTGCAAAATGTTAAAACTTAAATTTATCTACTAAAAATCAGAACAAAGATGTAGAAATACTAAGTATAATACATTGTAGCAACACAAAAATTTAAGAGTACTAAATACAAAACGTAAAAAACGTTAGAGTTATCTAACTAAAACTTAGACTGAAGTCGTAAAATTACCAAGTACGAAATGTTCAAGCATCATAAAAATGACTAAATAACAAGTATAATGTATCAAAAACATAGATTTCTCCATTGAAAGCTTAAACAAAAATGTAAAAGTTCTAAGGACAAAAATGCTAAAGAAGTGAAAAAATGAAGAATACGCAGTGCCACACAACAAAGCATGTACTAACTATAAAACTTCTAATCTTGAACTCATTCAAGGGAAAAAAAAAATTTAGAAACGAAAAAAAAAAAAAAAATGTAAATCCAAACGAAAATTTTCAGAAATAAAACTATTATCCACTTTCAAAGTGTTAAAACTTAATGCAAAAATATAAAAAATACTGTGTATGAATGATAAAACGAAAACACGGAATGAAGATGTAAAAATATTAAGTATAATATATTAAAGCAACACTAAAATGTAAAAGCACTATGTACAAAGCATCAAAACCTAGATTCATCTAGTAAAACTTAGTAAAAAAATGTAAAAGTACTAAGCATAGAACCTCAAGTATACATTTATTTAGTAAAAAACAGAACGAAACTGTTAAAGTACTAAAGCCAACGCATCAAACAAGGATTAATCTATTAAAACAGTATAAAAGAAAGAAAAGCACTACATACAAACTGCAAAAACTCTTAGAACTAAAATTTAAAAATGTAACAAATCATAAAATTTTAAAACTTAACTTCATCCAGAAAAACTTAGAACGAAAATGTAAAATTACTGAAGTTTACAAAACAAAAGTGATAGGCATTTGAAAATTATTAAAAGCAAAAACGTAAAACGTACTAGATACAAAAAGTACGAAACATCAAAACTTGGAGTAGTATAATAACAAAACTGCAACTTCGATTCATTAAGTAGGACTTAACTCTAAAATTGTGAAAGAAATGTGAAAAGTGATATTCACCTTTTAAAATGTAAAAATATTAAGTACACGATGTTAAAACAGAACAAAATGTAAAGGTACGAAATGTAAAACTCCAACAAGTTAAATCCCTCTACTAAAAAAATGGTTTGAAAAATAAAAGTACTATATACATCAACTATAAACAGCACGAAAATTTAAAAAATAGCAAGTACAACACGTTAAAACAGCACGAAAATCTAAAAGTGCTAAGTACAAAACATCAAAACTTACGTTGATCCAGAAAAGCTTGGAAAAAAAAGATGTAAAAGTACGGACATTTTCAAAATAAAGGTGATATGCATTTGCAAAATGTTAAAACTTAATGTAAAAACGTAAAAAGTACCATATACAAAATGTTAACACTTAGATTTATCTACTAAAACCTAGAATGAAGATATAAAAATACTAAGTATAATATACTAAAGAAACACAAAATTATAAAAGTGCAAAATACTAGAACTATCTATTAAAACTTCAAAACATAGATTCAGCATCAAAACATATAATCTGTTTACAAAAATCTTAATCAGAAATGTAAGAGTTCGAAGAACAAAGTGCTAAAACTTAAAAAAGTAAAGAAATGCAGTAAAAAACAATAAAGAATGAAAAAGTACCAACTATAAAGCTTCAAAACCTAATTTCATCCAGAAAAATTTAGAACAAAAATGTAAAGCTCCGGAAATTTTCAAAATAAACGTTTTATGCACTTGCAAAACTTAAATTCATCTACTAAAAATTCGGTTAAAAAGGTAAAAGTACTACTAAGAACAAAAAAACTAAAAACAGCATGAAAATCTAACAGTACTAAGTACAAAACATCAAAACTTAAATTGATCCAGAAAAACTTAGAATAAAAACGTAACAGTACAGTTATTTTAAAAATAAGAGCATTATGCATTAGCAAAGCGCTGAAACGTAAGGCAAAAATGTGTAGAATGAAGATGTAAAAACACTAAGTATAATATATTAAAGCCACACAAAAATGTAAAAAATGAAGATTTACCTACTAAAACTTAGACTGATCCCACAAAACTACTGAGTACGAAATGTTAAAACACCATGTAAATTTATAAATAACATGTATAAAGTTTCAAAACATAAATTTATCTACTGAAATCTTGATCAAAAATGTTAAAGTTCTGAGAACAAAATTATTAAAACTGGGAAAAAAGAAAACTACGTAGTACAACACAACAAAACATGTAAAAAAAAAAGCTTAAATCAAAACTACCTTAATTTTAAAGTTACAATTGGATTCATTCTTCTCGCGAGCAGAGAAGTGGCTGTTAACCGACAATGATGGGAGCCCTAACCGACCACTGGTTCCCCAACTATATATTTTCCCGACTGTGAACACTTTTCTGTCGAGGAAAATTTATAGTTGGGGTAGTAATTTTATTAGATACATCTAAGTTTTGATGTTTGCATTTTTGGAAAGTTTACATTTTCATGATGTTTAACATTTCATACATTTTACGACTTTAGTTGGGATTATTTTTAGATAAATCTAAGTTTTTTAAGTTTCGTACATAAACGATTACATTTTGGTACAAAATTTCACTTAATGAATACGTTATATACTTAGTACTTTTACATTTTCGCGTTGCTTTAGTAGATAAATCAGAGTTTTAACATTTTGTACGTAGTAATTCTTAAGATTTTTGCAGTAAGTTTTTAACATTTTGCAAGTGTAAAACACTTTTATTTTGAAACGTTTCGCGGTTTTAAATCATCGTTCTAAGTTTTTCTGATTGAGTTTAAGTTTTGCAGCTTTATACTTACCATTTTTATATGTTTTGTCGTTTTGTACTGAGTGTTTTTAATTTATCAGTTTTAGGATTTTGTTGTTAGAACTGTTACATTTTTGATCAAGATTTCAGTGGACAGATCTATGTTTTGTTGGTTTATACTTGCTATTTTCAAATTTTATGATGTTTTAACAGTTAGTAATTTTACAACTTCAGTGTATGTTTTAGTAGATAAATCAATTTATTTACGTTTTTGTACTTAGTACTTTAACATTTTCTTGCTACTTTAATATATTTTACTTAGTAATTTTACATCTTCATCCACTGTTTTAGTAGATAAGTCTAAATTTTAGCATTTTGTGCGTAGTACTTTTTACATTTTCGCATTAAGTTTTAATGTTTTTCAAGTGCATCCCACTTTTGTTTTAAAAAGTTTCGTCCTTTTACATTTTTCGTTCGAAGTTTTTCTGGATGAATTTAAGTTTTATGCTTAGCATTTGTATTCCAGCTTTATGCTTAGCATTTGTACATGTTTTGTTGTTTTGTACTGCATGTTTTTAATTTTTCAGAGTTTTAAGATTTTGTTGTTAGAACTTTTACATTTTTGATCAAGATTTCAGTAGACAAATCTATGTTTTGCTGTTTTTGTACTGCGTGATTTTACTTTTTTCAGAGTTTTAGGATTTTGTTGTTTGAATTTTTACGTTTTTTGATCAAGATTTCTGCAGACAGATCTAAGTCTTTTAAGTTTCGTACTTAAGTTTGACATTTTTGTACAAAGTTTCACTTGATGACTACACTATATACTTAGTACTTTTACATTTCATGTTACTTTACTATTTCATACTTAGTACATTTGATTCAATTACATTTTCATTCTAAGTTTTAACATTTTGTAAGTGCATAACCCTTTTATTTTGAAAAGTTCCGTACTTTTACAACTTCGTTCTGTTTTTCTGGAAAAAACTTAAGTTTTGCAGCCTTATACTTAGAAATTTTACAGGTTTTTCTGTTTTTGTAATGCGTGTTTTCAATTTTTCAGAGTTTTAGGATTTTGTTGTTTGAACTTTTACATTTTTGATCAAGATTTCAGTAGACAAATCTATGTTTTGCTGTTTTTGTGCTGCGTGATTTTACATTTTTCGGAGTTTTAGGATTTTGTTGTTTGAATTTTTACGTTTTTTGATCAAGATTTCTGCAGACAGATCTAAGTCTTTAAGTTTCGTACTTAAGTTTGACATTTTTGTACAAAGTTTCACTTGATGACTACGCTATATACTTAGTACTTTTACATTTTCATGTTACTTTACTATTTCACACTTAGTACATTTGATTCAATTACATTTTCATTTTAAGTTTTAGTAGATAAATCAGAGTTTTAACATTTTTGACGAAGTATTTTTTACATTTTTACATTAAGTTTTAACATTTTGTAAGTGCATAACACTTTTACTTTGAAAAGTTTCGTACTTTTACAACTTCGTTCTAAGTTTTTCTGGAAAAATTTAAGTTTTGCATCCTTATACTTAGCAATTTTACAGGTTTTGCTGTTTTTGTACTGCGTGTTTTCAATTTTTCAGAGTTTTAGGATTTTGTTGTTTGAACTTTTACATTTTTTGATCAAGATTTCTATAGACAAATCTATGTTTTGATGCTTTATACTTGATATTTTTACATTTTTATGATGTTTTAACACTTTGTACTTAGTAATTTTACGACTTCAGTCTAAGTTATAGCAGATAAATAAATTTTTTTTTACGTTTTGTACCGAGTACTTTTACGTTTTCGTGTTGTTTTAATATATTACTCTTAGTAATTTGACATCTTCATTCACTGTTTTAGTAGATAAATCTAAATTTTAACATTTTATACATAGTACTTTTTACGTTTTTGCACTAAGTTTTAACATTTTGCCAGTGCATCATACTTTTGTTTTGAAAATTTCCGAACTTTTACATTTTTTCTTCTAAGTTTTTCTGGATGAATTTAAGTTCTGATGTTGTATATTTTTTATTTCTAGCTTTCATGCTCTTTTGTAGTTTTCACTCTTAGTGCTTTTACATTTTTTACGGAACTTTTAGTAGATGAATTTAGGTTTTGTAATTTTACGTTTCATACTTTTACATTTTCGTTCTGTTTTACCGTCTTGTACTTGCTATTTTGATATGTTAATTAGGTGAATATAAGTTTTTTCAATTTGTATATTTTACTTTTTCCGAGTTATGTTTTAGATGCATCTAAGTAACAGTTTTTTATACTACTCTTAACTTTTGGTGTTTTGTACTTTCTTATATTTTTTTTTGCGTTAAGTTTTAATATTTTGCAAGAGCGTAACACTTTTGTTTTGTAATTTTGCATTTCCGTTCTTTTCTGAATGAGTTAAAGTTTTTAAAGTTTATAGTTGTAAATGATTTGTTCCACGTATTTCTAAGTTTCCTCAGTTTTAGCATTTTGCTCTTAGCACTTTTACGTTTCACATAAAGCTCTTTGCAATAGATTTAAGTTTTGCGATTTAAATTTTTCAAGTTTTACGATTCTATTTCAGTGTTTCTAGTGAATTTATTATTCTATTTCTCTTTTCAGATTTTCAAATCTCTTTTAGTGAGTTTACATTTACTTTTTAAGTCTCGAATCTTTATTCCACAGCTTAAATTGTTTCGGATTTTTGATGATTCAGTGTTGAAATTTTAGTTCCAAGTTTCAACCGTTTGAATAAGTACTTTTTTTTAAATTTTCATGCGAAGTTCTAAAATTTTGCAAGTAGAAGATAATTTTGTTTTGCAAGTTCAAACATTTATATTTAGTAAAATCTTACATTCTCTATTGTTTTACGGAATGAATCCTACTAGTAGCTTCTGCACCAATGAAAAAAAGGTTGCTAATAGAAGAAAACGCTATCAAACATGTTTTCTTTGCGAGTAAAAATCATCTCTCATTAATGTATTTTTGTTTTCATTAAGCTGATATTCACCACCATCAAGTAATGTATCCATTATCTACAGTTAAAAATTAAGTACAATGGAAATGCTTTGTATGTGAAAAGGAAAGCGATCTTTGTCAATCACTTCATTCAATGTAGAAAGAGAAAGTATGCCTATAGGGGTGGAGAGGGGACCTTCTCTTTTCTGTCCGATCGTCACAAAGGACCTAAAGCCATAAAAAAGCACCTGCACTATGATTTCAATCTTTTAGCGCAATACAAGTTTGTTCATGTCTTGCAATGCTGCAGGAATTATAACTTTCGGCAAATGTACCCTGAATGTATACATTCTCTTCAACTGTGATGTATACACGCATTCTAATTGGTTAACTTTTAGCTTCTATATTTCTTGAAAGAAAATGCTACAAGGACTGGAAAGTGAAAAGTCACTTCGCTTTCTACACTTGCTTAGTAAAGATGAATTTTTGCTCTGCTCTTTTTTAAAAGCGTTTCTCAGTTCCTTATACGCTCAACCATGGATTTTTCAAGAATCAATTATCAATCTACTGAATCTCCTGCTAGGGTAAGTTGAATATACCTTTTATCATCACTAATTTGTATTAAAAATATTATTATTATTTTTTAATATCATTTAAATGTAATACTTTAATAATTCCCTTTGCATTTAAAGTAATCCCTTTTTAAGCATTAACTTTTTAGCGCTATCATTTTATAATTAATTTTTTTGTTAATATGAAATAGTTCCTGCGTGAATGCTAAGTGAAAACGTTAAAAAGATCGAAAAAGAAAATCTTTCTAAGTCGGAAAAAGAAATAAATACATAATAGGATGTAAATAGCGACAATAAATTTAATTCATTATACATTATAATTATTTTTTGTAATATAAAATAGTTCCTGCTTGAATTCTGAGAGAAAACATTAGAAAAAAAAATTCTAAGTTCCAAAATAGTTCCCTTTTCTTCTCATAGATGGCGCTGCAATCGGTTTTACATCAAGTCTTAAACTGAAACTAAAAAGTGTTGCCATTCCAAAACTATAAACTTAAAAAAAAAAAAACGGTTTTCGCAGTATTGAAACAGTGCTATAGTAGTTCCACTATTTGCCGCTAGGAGGCGGAATAATAGGGTTAAAACCTAAATTAAACAGTGTTGCCATTCCAAAACTATAAACTTTTGAAAAACAACTCAACTCTACTTGAAAAACGCCTGAGGGCATACAACTCAACTCCGCTCGAAAAACGCCTGGGGCAAAAACAACTCAACTCCACTCGAAAAATGCCTGAGGGCATACAACTCAACTCCACTCGACTAACGCCTGAGGGCATTGGGAGGCGCAAGGGCCACGCCCACGCCTGAGGGCATTGCGCATTGCGACTCTTGGCGCAGAACTGTCAATAATCCCCTACTGTCATTTAAGTTTCAATTGCACGCAGCCCGACATCCGTTGTTTTTATTGTAAAAATTTAGGCCATAAAATATCTAACTGCCCGAAAAAGGCTGGACAGTTATCAACTAGAGCTCCGGCCCCCCAAATAGACGCTCGCGTACACCAAGTATCGTCTACCGCAAATTCCACATCAATGACTCTTTCGATTATCATATCAAATGTCTTGGCTTCCAGTATCGACAAGTGCTGAAACTAATATACACTCCTTCGAGAGTCAATACATCAGAAATTAGGTTCGCCATTGTTACAGAGCACCACACTTTCACTTTCTGGTCTAGGATCAACAATTATCCGACCTTTAGGATTTTTCAACACAGTTTCAGATACAGAAGTCTACATTTGCTTGTGATATGTTTGTCATAAAAGACAATCTCCTTTCTGTTGATGCAATCTTAGGCCAAAATGTTATACAACAGGGTGAATTTGTTTTGAACAAAACGGGTATTCGACTTCTTGAATCAGATGAAAAATCAAAGAATGCGCCTGTTAATTTCTGTGTGCAAGCCGCTTCCCACATATCTTCCGACAATGCGGTGTCTTTCTCCCCAGAGTGCTTTGCTGGTGTTATACAAGACAGTAGTTTGCCTGATTTAGCACACATTCTCAATGGTGAAATACGTTCAGAAATTAGACAACTAATTACCTCGTACAAGCACACTAAAATAAAATCTCCAGATATTATAATGAACATTTTTTTGTCAGATGACATTTCCGTCCATCATAGACCGCGTCGTATTCCTAAAATCGAGCAAAAAATAGTAGATGATCAAATTAAAAACTGGCTTGACGAAAGTATTATTAAACCTAGCTGTTCTGACTATAGTTCTCCAGTCGTTTTGTGTAAGAAGAAAGATGGTTCACATAGACTTTGTGTTGATTATCGGAAACTTAATAAGAAAATAATACGTGATAGATTTCCCCTTCCATTAATAGATGATGTTATTGACCGCCTCGAGAATTCTGCTTTCTTCACTAAACTAGATTTGAAGAATGGATTTTTTCATGTTCCCATACACCCCAATTCTACTAAATTTACTTCATTTGTTGTTCCTAATGGACAATACGAATTTTTATTTGACTATTTGGCCTTTGTGTCTCACCAAATATTTTTCAAAGATATATTTATGCCATCTTCCGTCCATTAATGGCACAAAACATAGTCGTGATCTATCTTGATGACTTTATAATCCCTGCAAAAACTGAGACTGAAGCCTTCCAGAAACTTCAGATTGTTTTTAAAGTTGCCTCTAAACATGGTCTTGAACTAAATTTTAAAAAGTGCTCTTTCTTACAGAAGAAGATAGAATTCCTCGGTTACGTCATTCAAAATGGCACAATTCAACAGTCACCTTCTAAAACTGCAGCGGTACAAAATTTTCCCATTCCTAAAGACAAGAAACACCTCCCGAGTTTTCTCGGACTAACAGACTACTTTAGAAAATTCATTCATCAATATTCACTTATTGCTAAACCACTAACTGATCTGTTGCGTGGAAACGTTCCTTTCCACTTTGGTGACTCTCAGATACAGGCATTTCAGCGATTAAAAGATATTTTGTGCAAATCTCCCGTTTTACATATTTTCAAACAAGGATCGAAAATCGAGCTATACACAGATGCCAGCTCTCATATGTTTGGCAGTATTCTATTGCAACAAGGAGTGGATGGACATTTCTACCCCATTTAGTAAATGTCTCGAAAAACCACCCCTCAGAAAGAAAAACTTTCAAGTTATGATTTAAAAGTTTTGGCAATTATCGAATCTGTTAAAAAATTCCGTACATATTTATTGGACTACAAATTCACTAATGTAACAGATTGCCAAGCCTTTCAGAAGACCCTTCAGAAAAAGAGGTTACTCCTAAGATTGCTCGTTGGTCCTCCATTCTCGATGAGTTCCAATACGATGTTGTTCATCGTCCAGGTAGGTTAATGCCTTATGTCTATGCTCTCAGCCGTCATGCTGTGTATCTGATAACTACAAATTCTGAGGTTATTTTCCAGGTCGCTGTCGCCCAGGCAACTGATGACCAAATCGCCACTTTAAAGAATCTTTGCCAATCTAACTCCTCTTCAGATTTTCTTTTAAAAAATGATATCTTGCATAAATGTCACAATGTTTTGGAATTACTGGTAGTTCCCCATGATCAAGTTGAACGAATGTTACAAACTGTCGTTCCAGTTCTCCTTAAGTTATTCAACAAGCGAAATTTCAAGAAACGTCGCAAGAAAGCTCTCCAATACAAATTAGAACTCGGTTTGGCACAGGACTTAAGCTTCGTCCTCGATTTCATGGCCCTCATAAGATCACAAAAATCCAACCCAACGATAGATATGAAGTGGAAAAAATCGGCAATCATGAAGGACCCAATGTTACCTCTAGTTCGGCTGACCACATGAAGCCTTGGACATCCACAGTGACTTGTTAAAAGTTTTGAACTTTTCACTCTTTTTTGATTTTTAAAAATATTTTCCTTTGATTTAGAAGCTTTTTTTATTCTTGCTTTCCGCTAAATGTTTTTTGTCCCAGAATTTCAATTACATGTGTTCTTTTAATTTTTTCCCTTCAAAACTGTTGGATTTTATGTCTATTTTGCCCTCAGTTCGCTTTTGCTGTGTTTTGTCTTTTTTTTTTTCGTTTTGCTTTGTTTCTAGCTCGTGAGGACACTCGCAGTCTAGATGGCCGAGTGTGGAAGTGAATCTGCAAAGATGCAAATCAGTCATGTTCCATGTCTCCGCCAGGATGCGCTGCAATTCCTCACTATTTTAACGAGTCGCAACGGAATGAAGACAGAGAACTTGTTCATCGTCTGGTCGTTTCATAGGCGTAACTAGGATTGGGGTAAGGGGGGGGTCACACTAAAAATGTACAGACTAAACACCAATAAGCAGTGCAAAAGAGTTCAAAATTTACTAGTCATAAATACTTTTCATTACAGATATACTCCGTGTTTATTTCAGGCATCTCTGGGGGGGGGGGGGTACCCCCTCGGAGCAAGTAAACTCCGCCCCCCCCCCCCGAGCGAAAAAAATCGGATCACAGTTTTTAAAAAAAGAAAGAAAAGAGAAATTACCCTTTTAAGACACTTTACTTTCAGAAACACTTTCGGGGAAAGGACATCGAATAATATCACGAGCGACACCAAAAGTAACCTAACAGGAATTAAGACATTATTTTGAAAAAAATTGCCGGGGACAGAGTAACCAAACTCCTTTCTGTTTCCTCTAATATCACCAAAGAATCCAGAAATTGCATTGACAAGAAAGATTTCAAAAAGTTTCCAGGGGAGAGCCCTTGAATCCTTGCCAATGGTTTTGGACCTACCTCCTGTCCGGATACCTTGCTGAATACGCTGCCCTTCCTTAACATGTCCCCCTTCCCCTGGAGCCAAGGCCGTATCCAGAAATCTTTTTCGGGGGAGCCCAGACTATTAATTTATTTTTTATTTAAAATTCAATAGAAAATTCAATATTTAGCGCTAAGCAATCTTCTAAGTCCAGGTATTCATAATATTAAAACTGGGAAATTGTGGAATTTTAGAGAAAAAAAATCTAAATTTCCCTACGAAAATGCACATCCCCACAATAAATTTCTAAAATTTTTGTTAAATCTATAGCAAAACATACCTCAGAAGTGGAAGCGTCTGAATCAAATTTTCTTTTCTTTTTGGATGACGAACGTATCCATTGCTGGAGTGCAAACATTATTATATATCGAAAATAATTAAAAATTTAGCTAAAATATAAATAATACTTTGATTGTAAATTAAAATGCAGCATTAAATCGTAGCAGTGAGCTTGGAAACGTTGAACGGATGATTTCTAGAGTCGTAATGCAATTAGTGATGGACCGTAAGAAAAAAAACATTTAAAATATAAGAGATGAGAGAACATCTGTAAATGAGAATGCAATGCAAATACAGTTCATCAGTTTTTCAATCGGCCCATCTACAAAAACGATTTTACCAAAATGGGTGTTTGGACAGGAATAAATAAAAACTGCTGTTTTCTTAAGTTCCTTGATAAGCATCCCTTCCTGGCTTGAGGGTTTAACCCATTAGGACAATTGTTGGCTAGGGGTCCTTCATTTTCAGACCCCAGCGCCTACAGAACCATTTTATCAGAAAACAAACCTCCATCACAGGAGAATATTTTCCAGGAAACTTGTGCGATTGTGTTCCCAAATTGCTGCCTTTGGGTAAAAAAGACATCAAGAAGGAAAGAAAACCCTCTGGAGTGATTGAAAGGATATCTGTTGTCTGTCTGTGTGTGATATGGTGATTGAAGCCAACTTTCGCTGTAAAAATCCTAAAGGTGATAAGGGGGTTGATTATAACCAGATGAAAAGTCCGCTGTAATATGAGCTGCGTACTTTGGTCATGATCACAACCCTTCAGAAAGAGGAAATAAAATCATATGCATATGTGTTTATTTTTCTTAGGGAAAAAATAGATATGTGCTTTGCAAGGAGTAGCCAGAATTTTTTTTGTATGCCTAATAAATGTGCCTAAATAACTAAATACCCAATGGGGGATGAACCCCCAAACACCTGGTTACGCCTATGCGAGCAAAATACCATTTTACAAAAATTTCAACAGGACTTTCGTAAAAAAAAAGTTTTTATGCATTTTCATTATTAGTATGTACACATTAAAATCTTAATACAGTAAAACCTTTTCAAGAAGTTTTTAATTTCAATACCAGTTTCATTTCCATCTCCCTAATGTTAAAATAACCATTTTAAAAAGTTTTGATTTTATTTTTTTCCCACTGAATGACTTTTCATATCAAAAACAATACCAATTTAGAAAGTTTCCGTTTGCTAACTCAAGATCGGAAGGAAAATATTAAAACTTACCTAATTACAGTGCAATAGCGCAAAGAGGAGTAAAAAACAATATATACACATAAATATAAAAATATCATTAGAAATATATAATATATATATATTAAGTACTTTCATATTGTACGTTAATTGGGATTTTGTAAGAATATTGATAATATAAGTCAGCAGAAGTCACTTAAAATTATGTTTATAATCCTTTAATATTACTGTTATTAAACTGAAAAGGTAAGTTAGGGAAGAAAAATGCTACGCATTTTGATACTAAATGAGTGATGCATGAATCTGAATTTTTGAACTGCAGAAACTGAAGCACATGACTCTCACAGAACATTGGTAAAAAAGAAAAGAAAGACATTCCACATCTGTAACTATTTTGTGATTTTCTTTCAAGGCTATAGATACAAAAGACTATCCCGTTGCGTCTTAACCCCCCCCCCCCCCCCCTTAAGTCCCCAACAAGCTCACATCCCTCGGTTTTCTCGGAAGCTTAGTTGCCGAAAGCAATAGCAACCCCTTCACCAATTCCGAGAAACTCCAGTTCAAGTTTGGCTACAACAAGTGCAGACGATTGACACCCCTAAATGACGATTGACAGATGCATCCCCCCTTATCACGTGACTCTCCGTTTTAGTTTCAGTTTCTCAACGAAGATGAACTAGCGGTGTACCGTGCTCCGGGCCCCGAGGGTCTTGTCCTTCAACGTCCATCTCCACGATTTTGCCCGAGGAAAGGGATGAGGGGAATTCCACATCTTGTCGCCTATGTTGGTCACACGAAGTAAAAAAAAAAAGGTTTTTCCAAGCCCACAACCCGATTGACTTGACATGATTTCCACCAAGTTGAGGGGAAAAATGAATAAATAACTAAATACCCAATGGGGGGGGGGGTTTGAACCCCCAAAACCCCCCCCTGGTTACGCCCTTGGGTCGTTTTGTGGGGCTAGCAGAATGACGCCAAGTCGCGTCGACCACCGGAGTGACCTTCCGATTAAATGTTAACTTAATTTTTATTTTGTACATAGTTCCTATTCGTTAATTAAATGTTCTTAAATTCATTCAACCAGTATCAGTCTGAGTCTTTTAACCCGTCACCTCAGTCCATATATACATGTGTTAAACTTAGCTGAAAACGATAAATTCTAAAACTGTGATACCGAAACAAAACTAAATTAAAGTATAATATAATCACTATGTAACATTTTCTCATGCATGTTTACACAACTGAGACTTCATTAATAAGTTCAACATTTACGCTGCTGGATAATATAAATTTTTCTATCCTCACAGTAGTAGATGAAACATGATGAAAAACAAAACAAAAGGTTGCTACTTTGCGCTCTGACATAAGTTGAACAAGATGTTTCCCAGGGCTAATTGAGTTTGACTTTCATGACCTTATCATAACACTTCCAGATAGTTTACAAATGAATAACGAAATATCTTGAAATCGTTAAATGTTTCGCGAAATGGTTTAAAACAGGAACATCAAAGATAGTGATTCACTCACCATATTGCACGTAAATGTCCCGTAAAAAGCATTCACATCATTCAGTAAAATATTAAATACACAAGAAATTTTCATTAACATGAATTTCATTTGAAAAAATAATAAATTTTCCATTTACACTAGAAGAAAACTTAATTTATCTGAATAAAACGTCGAATAGTTGTTTAAAGAAGTACAAAAGGCCGAAGACGTGTTAATACTCTTTGTTGTATATCATTAAAAATATTTCATTGTTTGTCTAAGTAAAGTAAATACTTACTGATAAAAAAAAAGTCAACGCAGATGAGAAGATTTTAGAGAATTTTTCGTAGTTATTTTATTTAACTTATTATTAATTTTGTTCATGATGTATTTTAACAATGTATATAACAAAGATTAAGCTTTAAACGTTTGCACACTTTTTCCAATCCTTAGTTAAATGAGCGAAAAACGTTTTTACTCGCTTCTTTATTTATTTATTTTTTAAATTGTGATATGAATCAAATCTAATTATCGTATATACATTTCCTTCAGAACTTTTTTCCTTTAATGAAGAGGGGTTACAGTAAAATTTTGAAGGCCTGGGTACGGATCCCTAAGATCTTCGTCAAGAATTTAAAAATAAAAATAAATAAGTAATTAAATAAATGTGCGCGTGTACGAATGCAAGAAATTATATTTCTTAAATTTTATTTTTATTAATATTTAATTAGGAGTTTTATTTAAGATGACTGCAATTTCAATATTCAACGGAGGTTTTGAACGCAATAAGCGACAACAAGTGGTTAGTTTTACACTAATATTTTTAAATAATGGAATAGGATCATTTAAAATTATGGTTTTTATTGATTTAATCTTGTTACTTGTAAATTCATTATATTATATTGAACGAATATAAAACCAATTTTCTTAGTGTGAAACAAGCACCCTTCTCATACATCTCGACAACTACAATCTAGTTTCTAATTCCAATGAGGAGTTCCTATGCTCCAGTGTTAGCCATCAAGTTAAAGAGAAAAAAAAAATGCTGATATATATACATATATATATGACTAAAGAGAAATAGTTTGAGCACATGACAGCAAAGTTCGGAAAGTAGGCTCTTCTAGCTTTTTCTTGATGGATTAAAAAGTAAAACTTCTAACGTGCAAACATGAGTGCAAAAAACATGCTAGCCCACGCGTTTTTAAAGAATTTTTTAAAAATTTTGATGAATTTTCACCTAGATGAGAATAATTTCAACATGCAACGGAATTTGCGGTTAATGAAGCTGTTACAAAGGGATTCTATAATTTTTCTTCTTCTTTAAACAAATGAATAGAAATGATTAATGCTATCCCATTATAAAGTATCAGAATTTGTGTGTTATGGAGTTAGTTCTATAAAATTTTCTATTGAACCTAACTGAATAAGTAGAAAGATTAACACTGTTCCCTTGAATAGCAGAATAGAATGAAAATGAATGATGAGCTTATTTTACAATTTCTGTAACGTTTTTACGTATTTTTAAAGAAGTTATGATATAAGTTGTTATTCAAAAGCCCTTAGAAGATTGAGAAAAGTGATTAATCCTCTATCAGTCTACAACTCGGATTTAATTGAAACTTTGTGTTCGAAATAACAAAAAATTAAAAAAAAATTTAAAAAAAGGTTTATAAAATGCACGTTTTTCAGGATTTTTAAAACTTATTTACAAAGAAAATAACAAAAGTAGCGATCAAACTGTACGCTGCTTACAGCCTACACTTTGATACCAGAAAGGTAAATCTGTAAAAAAAAAAAAAGGGGGGGGGGAAGGAAATTTCGTGTTAAACTTATAGGTTGTCAAAAATAATGTTTTTTTTTCTTCCAAAAACAGAAGTTTTTCTTTTCCCAAATAAGTAGATTTAGAATAATTTTCGAGCTGAAGACAAAAACAGCAAATACTATGAAAAAAGGGTATTCATTTCAATTCTTGATTCGAGAACAAAAGAGTATCGGTGTAGTGATGGATAGACAAGTCAAAGGTGAAAGTACCAAATTAAGTCCTTGTTTGCCTTTTAATTAATTTTATTTAACAATTAAACACAAACACAATAATTAAGTTAAAATTAGACTGAAAAATATTAATTCGAGCATTTTTGAAGGAACGTGTCTGAAAAAGGTTCCAACCTCGTTGCATGAAATCCAAGTTCCAAGTAAATCTTCTTCTGATTACGTCAGACCAAGCTTGACTGGTTGCATCAGACACGAGTTATGATATGGCTCAAGTGAATCACGTGAACAGATTCTCAACACATTGCCCCAGCATGAACCTCATGGAGTTCATCAAACGAATATTCAATAAATTTATACAATCATAAAGGATAAAAAACACAATACTTTCAGAAATACATACTTGGAGCAATTAACAAAATTCATACAATCTTCTAAACAATTCTTCTACAAAAAATATAAAGAATATTTAAAGAAACTATACATGCAATATTTCAAACAAGTTACTTCTGATATTTGAATATGTACATCAGAATTGGAGAATTAGAATTTTAAACACAGAAATTAATATCAAGTTTCAAATGCAATACAAAATTCGATTTCAGGTTAAATTTTACTCAAGCGCAAACTCTCATTAATTTTCAAATTAATTTGTTTCTTTCAAACAATATATTTTAATTGCACACAATTCTAGTAAATTTAAGTAACTATAAGAATATTTTCTCCAAAAAATGGAAAAGTTTCAATCATGAAGTTCTAAGTTATATAGCAACTGTACAGTCCTCTTAATTATGCTAGATTCAGTTTTCCGACTGCAAGCCCTCACCTTGCCATCTCTTCCAGGATATAACTGAAGGATTTTTCCTAATTTCCAAAAATTTCTGGGAAGATAACCATCTTTAATTAATACTATGTCATTAACCTTAAACTGGGGAAGGTTAGTTTTGACTGAACTAAAATGAGCTGATCTTAAAGTTAATAAATACTCATTTTTCCACCTGGACCAAAAGGATCTCATTAATTTTTCCCGATAATTAAATTCCTTTATCAAGATTTTCCGGGAAGACAAATTGGAATCAAGGTGAAGTCTTACTGATGGTAATGAAGTTATTCTTTTGCCTAGAAGAAAATGCGCTGGAGTCAAAGCATTTAGCTCCTCGGAATCACTTCCAATATAAGTTAGTGGGCGGGAATTTATTATCCCTTCAATTTCAATTAAAATAGTTTGTAATTGGTCAACTGTTAGAGAGGATCTTCCAAGAGTTTTTTGTAAAGCTACTTTCACAGTTCTGACCATACACTCGTAAAACCCACCCCACCAGGCGGCTCTTTCAATAATGTACTTTATTGAATTTTATACTATTTTATACCATTTGAAGCACAATAATGTTTACCTTCTGGATGATTAAGTAATGATCAAAGTTGTTTTAACTCCAGTTCAGCACGTTTGAATGTGCGTGCGTTATCAGAGAACACCACAGAGATCAAGCCTCGTCTTGCAACGAAACGTCTAAAGGCTAGAAGAAAGGTATCCGTTGACAAATTACCCACCAGTTCAATGTGAACAGCTCTCGTTACCGCACATGTTATCAGAAGAATGTACTGTTTATTATCAGTATCCTTCACAAACAATGGGCCTCCAAAATCAATGCCAATGGTTGCATAGGGGGCCACTGGTTCTACTCGATCAGCCGGCAGTGGAGCAATCAGCTGGTCTCCAGGCGAAGAGTTGAATCTTTTGCAAATAATGCATTTTCCTAGAATTAATTTTACAGTTTGTCTGGCCTTTAAGACCCAGTACTTTTCTTGCAAATGTACCAATGTGTGAATCACACCCGAGTGGTATACTCTTTCATGAGAATTCCAAATTAATAATTCAGTTAATTTTGATTTCGAAGGAAGTATAATCGGATGTTTTTCATCCGTTGATAAATTGGTTCTTTGTAGTCTTCCTGCTACTCGCAGTATATTTTTGTCATCTAGAAAGGGATTAGGCACAACAATTTAGAATCCTTTTCTAAAGTTTTTCTGTTTTACAGGCATTGAATTTCATTAGAAAGAAAATCCTTTTGCTCAACTTTGACCCAAAATTGTTCAGCATTATTTATTTCTTCAGATGTAAGATGACCTTTCTGATTACAATTTCTTCTAAGTATCTCTACAAAACGTAATACCCATGCGGTTACTCTTAACAGTTTTTTCAAGCTGCTAAACCTACCAGGATCAATGATTTTCTCACGAACACTAGCTGAGCTTAGCTTTATATTCAGATTCCACATCCTTGTCTTTTGAGTCATATATTAATTCGTTTATCTGGGGCCAATTATTTTCAGTAAAACTTAGCCATTCAGGGCCATGCCACCATTTTCCGAGTTTATTAATCTTTGCTAGAAAATCCTTTGGTTAACATATCTGCTGGGTTTTGTTTACCTATACAATGTCGCCAAGCACTGGGGTCCGTGATTTCCTGAATTTCAGTGACTCGATTATACACAAACTGTTTCCATTTGGGCGGCAGGCCTTTTATCCAGTGTAGCACTATAATAGAGTCACTCCACATAATAATCTTTTCGAGATCCTTGAATATTTCCTTAAGATGTTTGGCCATTCTTGCAGCTATTGTAGCACCCATCTACCCGAGCCTTAGAAACAACGAAACTGGTTTCAAAAGTGTCCGGTGACCGGTGACGTTTGATATCTAAAATATGCCACAGCTCCATATGATTTTAATGAGGCGTCTGAGAAAACATGTAACTGTAGTTTTTCTCCGTTAACAGAATTAGAAAAATAATATCTAGGAATTTCTAATTTCTTTATTTCCTTAATGTCCCCACACCATTTTAGCCAATTTTGTTTAAATTCTCCTGAAAACTCTTCATCCCATTCCAGACCAAGTTGCCACAATTCTTGCAAAAGACACTTTATTCGGATTAAAAATGGAGAAATTAATCCCGAAGGATCAAAAATTCTCGCAGCCGTGTGAAGAACATTTCTCTTCGTACAAGTTTCATCTAATTCTGTCAACAATGAATTTAGATTAAGGCTTAGTGTATCTTCGATATTACTCCAGTTCAATCCTAACACTTTTAGATGTGTATCAGAGGTTTCATTTGTTTCAATTAAAGAATTTGAATTTTTCCATAAAACACAAGTAAATCCAAGTAAATCTTCTTCTGATTACGTCAGACCAAGGTTGACTGGTTGCATCAGACACGAGTTATGACATGGCTCAAGTGAATCACGTGAACAGATTCTCAACAAATACTTTAAGCTCTTTTTCATGCCACTTAGCTTTTTTTTCTGTGAAAAGCTTTTTTTTCTGTAACTTTAACACTGCAAAGAATTTAAACCAAGTCTTCAGTTCCCAATGCAAAATAGAAGCAAAAAGCAGTTCTCAGAAATGTTAGTTTCAATAAACTGTGTATGACAAAAAATGTTTTGGAATTTTGATAACTGAAGGGCAATCCGGAGTGAAGTTTCAAAGTTAAAAGACTGAAATGTCATTTTTGGCCTTAAGAAAAAATGCTTGTGCAATCTTTTTTCAGAGACAGTCAGCAAATATATTATGTCAGCAAATATATTGACTGCTTTTAAAATGCGATCATTAGAAATTTTTAAAAAATAGCTGAAGTTTACAATGGGCTACAACAGTGGTGTAGTCGAGGGGGGACGCTAAGGACGCGAGGGGGCGCTGAGCTTCCTAACTTATTTAATATTCAAAATAGGCACTCATTAGTAAATTAACAGCTTTATGAAATAAGACAGAAGCTTTTAAAACTATACATAAAGGCTACTTGCTACTTCTACTTTAAATTCGTGAAAAAAAAAAAAGGATTCCCTGATTGTCTCAAACAACAATTAACAATCGCAGGTTAATATTACTCGTCAAAATAAGCGAGTTAAAATATGAGTAAACGGGAACTACATAAATTCAGAGAATTAGTTTCAGCTGTGCTGGCCTGCCTAGGAAATAGGTGTGCGGGGGGGGGGGAAAGGTTTCAAATATCATCATAAGTTTTGGAATCAAAATATTTACACTGCTTGTACTGTTTTTTTTTTTTACAAAACAGTGAGACGTTGATATTATTAGAGTAAAAAAGTTGGGGGACAGTGAACGTCCTCTTTCGTCCCCCCTAGATTTCACCTTAAAAAAAATAGTTTTCCTTTTGGTATGCAATATCGAAAAACCTACAAGCATATTAAACATTTTCTTTCACAGTCATTTGTTTTCTCGTCATCGCTTCAAGCCTTTTGCATATTCAAACTTTATGCATTACGCTTTTTGTTAAACAATTTCGAAACCAAATTAATGTAAAAAAATGTTTGGATTACAAGTGATTATCTGTGCAAAAACCTGTTATGGCACGGCACAAAATTGCGGTGTAAATTCATTTTAAAATGCCTTTATCACTTTCAATTTATTCAGCTTTTTTTTCTTTTTCGGTGATTATCAGGCATGAAAAATCCAAAAAGTACTTCAGGGTTTTTTTTAATCTTGTGATTTTTTTTCAAAGACAATTTTATATAAAACTAAAAAAAAAAATTATAACCACATAAAAGGCCTATATTTTCACAGTCGGAAAAAAATTCAATAAGACTGGAATGAAGCAAAACCAAACTGATTTTTCTCAGTCCCACGCTTTTCCATTTATTTCCTATTGTTAGCAAGCTTTAACTGATATTGCCTGCTAAATGAAACCATCTATATGGGGAGTGGGAACGTGGGAACCGGCCGAATAGCTTTTCGCTGTCGTGACCCCACATGTTGCCACGGTTCAGCAGGTAGCCGATACCCAGTTGAGTATTTTATGATGTTTCCAAATTGCTGCTTGCCCAGGGCTACAAGGCTTCAATCACCCGACCAGAAACTCCTTTGAGACAAATAAACCATGCTGTCCTACGATCCCTTCGATTTCCTTCCCCCCCCCCCTACGATTCATAATTGTTTTCGTTCTTCGTGATCGTAGGTTTCGACCGAACCCCCTCCCCCAAGCCAAAAAAAGAAAACAGATTCGTAGAAAAAGTCTAGAGATATGGGTCTGTTTAAATTGCTCCCGGAAACCAATACTGTCTACACCTGCTGAACGACATCACATGCAAACTAAATTCTAAAAGTGACTGACATAACGCACAAAAATATAATCTGTCTGTCCTAGTAGTGGTACGCTACTCTATTCATTGATGCATTGATCACTCGTTCTAGATCGAACAAGCAATTTCTCAAAAAGCAGAGGGAAAAAGAAAGAATGAAAAGATTTAGGCAACAAAATATGTTGGAAACATTTTTAACCCCTTCCAAACGCAGAAATACTAGTACGGAGTTATCAACTGAAATAAGAGATGAAACATCCAATCAAAGTGAATTGTAAATACTCGGCGCCTATTGATGTCTATGACCTTATGCAAATAAAATACACAAATTTATCTCTGATTTTAATTCAAAACAAAAATAATTTTTTTCTCCCCAATGCATCAGGTATCCTTATGTTACCCGAAAATAATAAAAACCACTGAGAATAATTTGTATAAGATTTCTTTTATGTTTTTAATATAATTATTAACATTGTTTGTTGACGAACTGTATAGTTCTTCAAATTTGAACAATAAAAGTTTTTGACGTTTTTTTTTCAGTTTAACAGTTTTAACCTCTGAAATTGAGCATTTGATTAAAGCTAAATTATAGTTTTCGAAACAAAATATATATTATATGTTTTTTTTTCACACCGTATTATATATTATATTTGTAATTTTGCGCTTCGGTATTTTTACGTACAGGGTGAAGGGTGGTCCAAAATTATTGGGCACATTACATGTTTGTAAAAAAATCAACTGTGTTGCGGAAGTTAACCGAATGAAACATAATCATTTGATACCGTGATACCTCCCATTGTGTTGTCTCTCTCTTTCCTTTTTTTTTTTTTTTTTCAAACATGATTTGTGCTCAGTAATTTTTACCACCCTGTATAGTGAAAACAATAGAAATAATTACACTTAGAAAATAGTTTTTTATGAGTCACTTAATAACTATTAGGGTTGTAATGTGTAACTTGCTATCTTCCTAAAAATCACGTCTTAACTCTTTATAAGGCTGGACCAAAAGTTCTGGTTTCCTTTTAGTAATGGTAGATCAATATATTTTTTAAAATATAGATCAAAAAATAAAATTCATATTGGTCATTAAAAATTACAATGCGTTTTACCTCCACACCCGCTAAAATAGTTTACTATAAATTTTTAAATTAGTGAATTTTGAGTGAAGTATACTTTAACCACCGGCCACCGCCCTATTAAAAGGTTAAAAAAAGTTACATATTTATGAATATGTGAAACAAAAGAAATGTGAAGTTGTTTTTAAGTTATTATTGTTATTATTTAAAAATTATTATTTCAATTAATCAAGGTAGAAATTTGTATATGGTATAAATATATGATGTTTTAATACATTGTTTTTAAGCACTTCAATAATTAAAAAAAATTGAAATTTTGTAAATACATATTTTATTTTTACAAGACACATGTAAAATTCATTCTTCAGTGGGGAGCACTGCCTGGATTGTTGTTTTTACTAAGAACTGTCGCAATATTTGCCACCAAAAGACAAACCTAGACTGAACGGCCAGTCATTCCAAAATTTTCCGGGGGTATATATTCAATGCATATTATAGGAAAAAAACAACAAAATACATAATCACACGTATAAATACTATGCGTTTCTAAAAGTCAAGGGGGGGGGGCGATTGACCCCCACTCCTGATTGATCAAATGCCGCGCCTGCTGAATGGAGGGAAACGACGCTAATTTTTTTTTTTTTAAACTTTTCCCTTCCCAAAACTCATATAAGTAGCTTCCATTTATTCCGCTATTTCTCCAATGCAATACCGGCATAGGAGAAATAACAGGGGAAAAATGGAAGTGACTTAGGGGTCATTCCATGCAAGTGATCCAAAATCTCAGAAAAAATGTAAATCACCTTTTTTTATTTTCTTCAAATTTGGCTTCTCATCTGTACCTCTCAAGAAAATTAAAAATCCAAATTTTTAGAATTTTATCCTGTTTTGTTTCTTAGTTATCGGACTTTGATTTTGTAAAAAAACTCACATTTTTACTTGGTATGCTTCAACACAAAACAGGCTCATCAACAAATAGAAATAAAAAGTTCTAGTAAAAAGCATAATGAATGCCGTTTCATATGATATGCATCATGGCTAATTTTATAAAAATTTTAAATTTAAAGAAATGACCTTAAAATTTAAATTTCTCGAAAAACGTATAATGGAAAAATTTCAAAATATTCTCACATATGTGTCTATTTTATCATTGATTATGCAAAATTTCAACTTGGGATCTCAATGGGATCATATTTTTCAACCTTTTAAATGTAATTTGATTTACCAAAAAAATAAACATTTTTGTGATTCAAGCTATTTTAAGACGATGGTTCCTTAAAGGCGATGATTTAGTTAGTCAGCTAAACAAATCTATGTATGCGTGAACAAGCATGGACATGTCTGTGCATGAAATTAACAAGTTCAAAATTTATTTGGGGGGAGGGGGGCAATAAATACATACACATTTTTGTCATATCATAGCTCCCTATTTTAAAATATTGTTTACAAATAATTCAATAATTATTTAAAAATGAAAAAATTGACTTATTTTATGCATTAATAATAATTTTTTTCTGACTAATTCTTTGTTTTCAGACATATTTTAATGATATATTAATGATAGGAAGGGAAAAAAGTATTGAATTAAATTCATCTGAAATAGTGAGGGAGGGGCCCAGCTGGCTTGATTTTACAACTTTTGGTTGTTAGTCTTGATTTGCGCTTATTAGCATCCATTGGACAAAGCAAGACAAAAAAAAAACTATGTAGCTTGCCCCCAAGGCCGCAGCTAGAATTTTTTTTCTGGGGGGGGGGGGGGGCTGACTTTGAAACACTAGCATTTAGGAAAGTTTCAGGGAGGAATATATGCTACATTGCGAAAATTTTCGGGATTTCGGGGAGGATCTGGGCTTGTCGCCTCCCCTATCTGGAAACATTTTGAAAGCAAATTGCTTCGGGTGACAAAGATATATGTTCGCATTTGAAAGCGTCCGCCCACCTTTTTTTCCAGGACTACACCACTGGGCTACAAGTAATGTTTTTTTTGAAGAAGGAAGTTATTTTTAGCCTACTTTCCCGTAAAAGTAAAAAAAAAAAAAAGTATGAAAAAAGGCTTAATGTATCGTAAAAATATCAGTAAAATTAAAGAAGAGTCTAAAATTAGCAATTAAATAAAGAATGAAAAATGAAATAAGGTAGGGTTTTGAGATGGAGAAAATGTGTGTCTTTCGGTCGATCTGTCTGTCCCCCCCCCCCCCCCATAGCTTCTGAGGGAATTGGCGAGGGCATCTCATTTTCATATTTTATTTTTTGATTTGAATAATTTTTCGTTTAATCTTGAACAGTTCAAAAAAATCTCAACATAAGCGCCTATAGTAGGAAATTATAAAGCAAAGTATATAAATCCTGGACTTAAGATCCAAGTTCCTTCAGACAAAATTATTGAAGGAGCTCCCGGTTTGAAATATTTTTTTATTTGAACAATTTTTTGTTCAATTTTGATTAGTTCAAAAAATTTAACATTAGCGCCTACGGAGCTAATTTCAATACTATATAAATCCTATTCTAACTGACGGATTTGCTTGGAACAAACTTTATCTGAAAACTCTTATGACGTAAAAGGCGAAGTTTATGAACTAAACGAGCCTATTTTCCGAGGAAAATTTTTGATCTGAATTTTTAAGAACACTTCTGAATGAATTAATGAATGAGTGAATGAGTGAATGAGTTAATGAATGAGTGAATATTTATTAACCACAGAGAAGGTTTATTTGAAGCAATTAATAGGTAAAGTTAAATGAGAAAGAGAGAGAAATATCTAGACAGTAAATTTGATGTTGGTGTATTGGAGAAAGTAGGCTCGTATAGTTCTAGACGGAACTTCTTGTTTAATTACATAGAAAGGAAATCTTTCAATGGTTCTTCTGCTTTAAGAATATTTTAATGATTTGTATGAAACTTTGAAGTATCTACGATGCAGAGGTCACACATTAGAGGAAAATCACAGGAATATCGGAAAATTATTTAATTACTTTTGAAAATAGTATGAACTGCTAGTCCAGTTATTTGAGTGAAAAAAAAACACATTGGCCAGCAGTAATTTATGGTGGAATCTCACGATCAAATGAACGTGAGATTCCACGATAAATTACTGCTGGCCAAACTCGTTGAAGGTAGTCAGGTGCTTCACCCAGAATCCCGAATCCATCATTTTAAACTGCAGTAAATTGAGTACTAAGTGGTCCAGACTTGAGCTTAGTCAAATCAATGCTCAAATGTTCTAAGGAATGATTCTTCCGCTCAGTAAATAGTTAACATTGAGTCTACTTTTGATTTTACTTTGTTAGTTCTTATATTTAAATCTCAAGCACAAAACTATGAAAAAACTTTTTTAGCTTTTAACCTGTAGTTAAAAAAAACCGAACGTTTTCATTGTATGGTCTTCTAACCTGATGCATGCATTTCTAATTCCTTAAACCATCATTGTGATGCTTAATCCTTTTTTCTGATCATCTTTTTTGCATATCGTTAGGAGGAAACATCCGTTCTAAATGCTTCACAATGGGAACGCAAGCATGAACAGAGTTTTAAATTCTAAACAATAATTAAAAAAATAACAATGGTAAAAATAATTAAAAGATGACGCTAAGTGTCAGAAGAACTGAAACTGCGAAACTGAGATCTAAATTCTGAACAGTTAGACAAAAATAATAATTAATTTAAAAAAAACTCTCTAATGATAAATGTGGAAAGACTTTTGGAAAATTTTAAAATGAAACTATACTTAAGGTTGGAGAAAACTAGAACTTTAAGTGCAGGGGAACAAATGGAACTCATTATTGTCATTTTTGGGAAGAAAATTTTTATTAAGCAGGTTTGAAAAAAAAAAAAAATTTTTTTGTAAATAAATTAGTTGGTTTCACCAGCTAACATACAAAAATGCTTGATAAAAAACAAAACTGTTGCTTAAAAATGCTAAAATTAATTTGCAATTCGTCCTTGTTCAAATTTTGTATCAGGCGAAAAATTGTATCCGAAAATGGCGGCATGGTTTTAAAGTTTTCATATTTGAGATTTGAACGACTTTTAGAATGTTAACATATTTATTTAAGGCAGAAATTTTGTCAATGATAAGGAAAAGAAAACGTTTTTTCCCTACTTGATTGATCAATTGGAGTGCGTTTAATTAAAGTGAGCGATTTTCTCTTTTATAATTTCCCTTTCATATAATCCACAGAACCGTAATTTCAGTGGTAGGTAACCTGTACCTTTGCCCCCTGCTAGGACATTGTATCGAAGTTCTTGTTTGCTAATTTATTTAGGTAATATTACACGACGCAGCATGAAACTCAAAAGTTTCTGAAAGCAGTTGCAAAACTCTGTTCTGTTTTATATAGCATCATCGCGACAAGAACATTCATCGATTTTATCGGTTTTATTGATAATAATGTTACATTTCGTAATTAATTCCCAGTAGTTGAAGGGTATTACGAAATCGTATTTCAGTTCTTTAATAGTTTAAGCAAAATTTCAGAGGGTTGACTTTGATAAGTTGAAGCAATACATTTTTGCTTTTTCTTTTATCTCTCTCACTCTCTCTCTCTAAACTTTTGATTTTTTACTTCAACTCACGTTTTCTATGATTATATATTTCTACTTTCTTTTCCATCAAAGATTTTTTTTCCTTATGGTTTTTAAAAAAAATATTTTCATTGTAAGACAAAATGCACAGCAATTAATTTAGATTTAATGAATATCAGATTATTCAGCTTGTTATTTCTTACCAGCAATTAATGACTGCTTATGTAAAAGGCATATTGTAAGGGGGATAACATTTTTTGCAATTTTTATCCTTTTTTTTTAATATCGAATATTTCTTCATCGTTTGTCCAAATTGATTCTAGTTCTTACAATTGAATAAAACTATTTATATTAATCTATTAGGGTAGAGTTGGGAGGAATGTGACAGTGGCATTTAATGTGTAAATAAAACATTAAAATTTATTTCTAGTTCCTCTCCTAGATGGAACAGTCATAGCTTCTTGCATGATTCTAATTGTTTACCATCTACAGTATTGCTTGTGTTTAAAAATCAGAAAACTTTTTTATTTTGCCTGAGAAGTAAATATAAGTTCTTAATTTCGCAATGATTTTTCCGGTTACATTGTTACTAAAATAAAAATACTGTAAATGTATAATAAACTCTAAGGTATTGTGTTTGCAAACTAAAAGTCAAATTAAGAGAAAATCCAACATGTTTCATGTGATAAATATTTTAAAAATGTTCTGCAGAGAAAGACCGGAATATCCTTTTTCGACGCCGATGTTCTTAGTGCCATCCTAAGCCATGGAAAACCTCCCGTTAGATTGTACCAGTAAGTTAAGTAATACCTTCACATAGTTTTTTTTTTTTTAAGTTTGGTATCATCACTCTCAGGTTTAGACTATGATACTAGTCTTAAAAAGTTTAATATCACTGTGAAAATTTCCGTAAGAAAATAGTAAAATAACCATTTATTTGATTGTTATTTTATCATTTTAATTACAACAGTTGAATAACTATTAAAAAGATGGTACTCAAACCGCGGATTGCGAAAAAATTCGTTTATTCTCTGTTTATCCTAAAGAACGTTTAACTAACCGTAATTTTCAAGCACTCAATAAGAATCGAGCGTTCATCGTGGTTGCGAAACCTTACCGGTCGTACGTTGTTTTCAAATAGGAATACGGATTTATCAGTTAAAATCTGCATGTGTATATAAAAAAAGAAGAAAAAAAGGGGCTTAAGCGGTGGTTACTAAAAAGAAACACATACACACGTAAATCAAAAATTGGAGACATCGGATTCCCGAACTGTTTGCGAATGAGTGAACCCATAATTTGAGCTGCTGAAGCTTGTTTGTATTTTAATTTTTGCAGAAAATAAATGATTTTTGTCAATATACAGTAAATTTAGACTAAAAATGACTTTAGATCCAATCAAAAACTGAAATCTCAATTTTAAGGCAGTTTGCCTGTTGGAAAAGAAGATTTATTGATAAATAAACGGCCGCTTCATGTGGTGTAGATGGCCGAATGGCTAGAGAGCAAGGTTGGATACCGTACACCCGGGTTCGATTCCTGCAAGCTTCGTCTACCGTTTCTATGCCTCGAAGATTCTACGCCTCGAAATGAGTCAAAAACGGTAAAAATTTTGTTTTGAAACCATTTTTAAATGGTTATAAAACCTTAAACGTTTTACGTATTTACGTCTTTTTAACCAAGTTGATTGGAAATGGTTAGGTCCCGTAAAGGATAGAAAAATGTTCCAAACCGTAAATTTAATGGTGAATTAGATGGACAGACTGCTGCCGGTCATTTAACCGTAATTTCCTGATGAAATTTCTAACAGTGATGTATAATCTTGAGCAAGGGCTAGTTAGAGGGTACATGATTCAGTTGTTCAAAGTTTTAAAAATAGAAGATATTGATGGGCTGCATATTTTCATTGAAAGTAGAAACAGTTGTTGTTTTAAGCTTCTAAGATGCCGGACTAATCTTGAAATTAGGAAACATTACTACTTCAATAAGGTGTTGGCAATTGGAACTGCTTATCAGAAAAAAAATGTTATTTCAAATGGGGTAAATAGTTTCAATAGGGCTATTGATCTACCTTGGGGATTGACAAATTGACTACAACCAGCCTAGCTGGGCCCAGAGCCTGTTTCTGGTGGTAACGTTTTGTATTTGTATTATTTAATTAATGCATTCTAATAAAGTAAATTAGCAATCACAACAAAATGCATTATAAAATCTTTGTTCGTGCTTTTAACTGGAACCCCCGTGACCTCTGGAAACTTTACGTTTATCCTCGAAGATCTCAGGGAGTCAGAGGAACATGCAGGCCTACAGCGAAGAACAGATTTGTTTTCTAAACAATCCCCAAGAAGGATGGAGACCTATCATTTAAAACTAATGAATATTTCATTTAACGTACAATTAAAAATATACTTATCAATTGAAATTCATTTAAATTTATTGCAGTTCCAAAGATAGATCTCATTTTATCTCATTTTAAGCTACCGAGTTTAATCATAAATATTGGTTTTTCAATTATTTAAATAACAATTAAATGCTAATTGGAAAAAAAACAAAACAAAAAACGTCATAGTTTTGTCGCACAACCCATAAAAATTTTCATATTAGCATATTTTATGAGCTGTGCATTTTCTTAAAGGATGCTCCTGACAGTTTAATTACGGAGCATAAAAGACATTTTGGCCATAATTAATAGGATTTTTTTCCTTTCAAGTTGAAAACATAGTATCCTCTATTTTTTCTTTGCAAAACATGTTTTTGACGACAGGCATGTTTGAATACTCAATTTTGCTTTGAATGGATTTCTTTCAATTTAATATGAGTATTTCATATCAAAACTGAGAAACTTTTTATCCTTTCATGATAATGAATAAAATCACATCAGTGTCACTGAGTTTCGGAGAGATTAAAGAGTCGTGCGGAAAATACTTTTGTTGAAGGAGACTGCAGATTATGCATAAGGATTCGCGTTTAAGTGAGGGAAATAATTAGCCATTGATTATCTTAGCTTTTATTTTTGGGAAATTTTCTTTGAAAAGCTTCCAAGTTTTTTCTTAAATGAAATTTGCATAAATTTTTATTATATTTTGGCTGCATTGAACAAAACCCATAAAAATAAATAATTTTATTAATAAGAATAATTAAGAGAAAATATAAAATAATTTAAAAATAAGTGCGAAAAATATCGTATTGACGTAATCAAATATTTCATTTCATGATTAAAATAGGGAGAAAAGAAGAGAAATAGTAAAACTGCACAAATTTCAGCTAAAGATTTTTTTAATGACATATTTTAAGCTTTAGTAAATGAAAAAAAATATTTATTCATTTGTTTATTATGCATTTGTTTTTAAGCATAGGGCAAGGTCGGTTTTGACAGTTGATTGCAGAGGTGAGAATTGAAGTTAACTAATTAGTGCAACATCAACTTTTTTTTATCAACGTAACTTATTTTTAAGGTCATTTACTTTAACAGCAATTTCAGTTCAGTGAATATTTCCTGCAAAAGTAAAAAGTGACGTTTGATCCATAATTAGTACCCCGTATTATTTACGGATCAGTCAAAAGAAGACAATATCTTTCATGTAGATAACAAGATAACAACACAAAGACCTCATGAATGCACCAGTCCATAACAGAGGGGTGCCCTCTAAAGATTTTTTTTTTTAGGCTCAATGTTTTGCTGACGGGGAATTAAAAAATGTCCTATTATCCTCATCTTCTTATCCTCATCTCATTCATTCATCATTGTTTCTTGTTTTTTTCATACTGAAAGTAATTTCAATAATAAAAAATCTTCACCGATTAACCCTCTGACTGCACATTTTTTTTAGCGAATTCGATCCGTTGAAATCTGGTCTACTTTAAGTGTAGCTAAAGTCATCTCTGGAATAAAACCTTAATTAATGTCCACAACACTTGAACAATTACATTACTGATGTTTTAACAATGAAACAGCGGGATAATATTTTAACCTTTTAACTGTCATGTCCGAGATTATCTCGGGTAAAAAGCACTGGTGTTCCAAAATGTCACGCCCGAGTATTATTCGGGATAATTTTTTTTTTTTTTTTTGAGTGCGTCGTATTGTTATACCCGAATATATATCGGGAGAAGTTTATTTCGGCTTCATCTCTTTGTCAAACCCGAATCTATCTCAGGAAAAGTTAATTTGCGCTGAATTGAGCCTACAAGACTGTGCAAAGTCTGAGCAAAAAAGGATACAAATGGGAAAAGATAAGGAAGGAAACACGATTCTGGTGTACTGATTGTGGAGTTGGTTTCTGCTTGGAAAAGTGTTTCCAGTTATACCACACAAAACTGAATTACTGAACTACTAATCGGTATTCATTTTTATTTATTTTTCTAAATAATTAAATTAATTATTGTTTTTAATTTTTAGAAAATAATACTCCACTGGAAGCGAACTTTACCACTGCCACGCTGAGTGGCAGCCGCCTCTAGCGAATATCCAGTGGCTACAAAACCTTAACATTTTTATGCATGTAATTCAAAATATCAATTTTTAGCTAGAAGCATATTTTATTTTATACTAAACGTTTGCTTTTTGCAATAAAAAAAAATTGACAATTTATGTACAGAAATCATCAAAATAATTTGACAGCCAAAGGGTTAAATACAATTAAAAAGCTCATGCCAGTGGAAATCGCGGGATGAGCAATTTTCCCTACATTTTTCGTTGCACATGGAAATCACGGTATAATCAGGCAGAGGGTTAATCGAAAAAAATTGGCTTAAATTACCGATTACTACTGATTAATCGGTGCAACTTTAGTATTAACTCAAAAATCATAATTTTCCGAGTTATGACGTTATTGCCGCAAATGAGCGGTATGTTTTGAACTTTGCTGTCGCTTCGCTCAGTATTTTTCTTTTGTCACTTCGCTTTCGCTATGTCAAAAGAAATTTCCCACTTGCTCAAGGTCCTCTTCACGTGCCAAAATCTTTTTTCTTTCCCTGTTTTTTACATTTGATCCCAATTCTAAATCTAGTAAATGCTTTTATTTCAAGGGCAAGCTAGAATATTCTTCAAAGATAAAGGGGGTAAAATACTTTTAAGCAAAGATTTATGTAGATTTGTTTTGTAGTTTCAATCCTCAATGATAATTTTAAATAGCAGATAGAGTTCACCTCCGTATCCTATCCTCAAGAATGTCACCTTGGTTGCCCCATCACCGCATGGCGCTGATTAGTTAGCAAATGCTACGTTTGAAACCGTATCCGTGTTTTATATTCCGAACACTGCTTCAGTACAAAGTGCTATATTTGACACATATGAACTTAATTCTTTTAAGTTTCATTGCAATCAAGTTTTAAAATGATTTAACGTTTCTGTGTTTTGAAAACCTTACATAGAATGAAATATTTTCTTACTCCTGTTTTTAGAGCGAGAAAAGGAATATATCACTCACCTGCGACAATAGCGGCAAATCGCAGAGGAAAAAAAAAAGCATAGGAGAAAATTAAGGTTTTAAGCTTTGCTTATTTCAATTGATTTAAGTAACTGCAGGTATGATAATTAAAAAAATGTGGAGGGTAATGATTATTGGCTAGTTTTTGTCGTTTAAATTAGTTGTGTGTGATTAAAGTTTGCAAATATTTTTTCCCAAATAGGGACATTCAAATGTGTGCCACTATTGCTTTGAGCAAATTTTACGCCAATACTTACCAGACTCGATTTTTGACGGATCAAACATTTCTCAATCAAAGATGATTTGATAAAAAAGTTGTTAATGTGGTTCGCTTCTTAAAGTAATTTCGTTCCAGGGATACAGTATATGTGTGAGTGATTTCGTTCAAGTTATGAAGAAAATGATTGAAAGCAATAAGCAATACTCGATTACTTAGTAAATATACAGCTGAGTTTCAATAAAAAAAACTTATATTGTTATATTTGATAAAAGACAGCAGGGGAACGTGGAACAAAGTGAGATTGTTAAGATAAAATGCTTTTTTTAATTGAACAAATTGGAAATTGTTTTTGAAAATACCAGTACACAAAGGGAGAGCTATGAATTTAATAATATAACTTGCATTGAAATATTAGTTTTTCATTTTATTCAGTCAATTTGCACCATAAAATAAAAGTGGAAAATTATCACTTTGTCCCATGTATGAGGCAACGTGAAACATTGAAATATTTTCCTAATTAAATAGTTTTCTATGGGATAATAACTCTTTACATTCGTATGGGACCTTGTGGTAGTCCAAATAACATGTAATGATTCCTATTTACGATTACAGAGGCTTCTAAATATTTTTTATTAAACATGAATAACTAAATGATTGAATGATTGATAAAACGAGCAAATACATAAAGGAATTAATGAAATGTAAAAATATAAATGCTTAATTAAATGAAAATCTACTTAAGAAATGAACAAATAAATGAATTAAAAATCGAATGAATGGATGTATGAATGACAAATTTAGTTATATGATGATTGATGTAGGACAAAAGTGATGAAAATAAAGTATTTCACTTTCCCCCATATGGAGCATGACAAATTGTACTAAACATTTGAGATCAAAACAAGCCTAACATAAAATAAATTGATACCGCACTGGACATTAGTATTAGATCTTAGTTAATGTTTAAAAGATTAATAACAGGAATTTTATCATTATATAATAGCAAAAAGTATTTTGACTTAATACAAAATATTACAACATGAGCATCAAATTTTAAATTTGCTTGTATTATCATCATAGGTGCCACGTGACCGAACATTTTGGGGGAGGACAAGGTCCATCATTTTACGGGTGTAGGGATGTCCTATGGACTATCATATAGCTTGATCTTAAACTCTTTTCTTACTAACTATTTCCTGACTACATTATATGTAATATAATAGCTAAATTGCTACTAAACGGGTTGCCCTACAAACAGAGTAAATATTTTACAATTTCAGTTTACTCAACGTTCCCCTACCTATTAAATGGCAATTCAGAGATTTGACATTTTTTGCAAATATGTCATGCAAATACGATACACAAAGCAGTTAATAAGTTTTTTGTAAAATTAAACGAAAGACTACTGTACTAATAGTGTATGCATCTTTATGCATATATATATATATATATACATATAAAGGCATACAATTGCGACATACAGGATGATCCTTCTTTGTGTATAAGTATATAAATTATTTAAACGTTTTATTTATGAAAATATTTATAATGTTATTTATGTTTTCTATGCTATTAAATTAAATCTTAAAATGGCTCATCAGATTTTTGAAGTCTTGGAAACTAAAATCAAAGTTCACTTTTTTTCATCAAATATCCAATTTTGTTTACAATTATTTCTTACAGCAACATTTATCTTTAGGGAAAAGTATCTCACAGTAAAAAAGATTAGAGACAATTCATTTCTCGTAGTGTGTATATAAAGATTTTGAATCGGATCTAAAAGTTTAAGCAGGTTTACCCGCTCCACCCCCTTTTCTTATTGCATTCAAAGTAAACTTGATGATCTAGTGTACTTTCGGTGGGTCAGGCGATCCATTGCTCTAATTTGAAAGATTTAGCTGCTTGTTGCCGTCCGTCTAGTATATATACATACTTCTTAGATGCCCAAATGATCAAAGAAATCACTTTCCTCTGAGCATTTAAGAATAAAACTTGGACTTGCAGTTGATTTATGTTCCCCTGAGATGATTTTATTATTCAAATGCTTTAGTTTGATTAAATTCTTTCTGCAAATGAAATTTTCGTTTCTAACTTGGTTGAAATCTTTCTTTTGTGAGAATGGCACGAAAATCAAATCAATAACACCAGACACAATATAAAACGACTTTACGATCGAAAAACACATCTTTTTTTATTGACTTTTATCGTTATCTACACACAAAATTGCTTTATTATACTTGCTTGTGTATTTGGAATAACTTTGGGTTTCTTCTTCAGTTCAGAAGGAGTACTCATAAATTATTTGATCATTTAATCGATAAAGAAATATTTTACTGTTTAAATTATTCATTTCAGAATTGTAATAAATAATTTAAAAAGCTTTATGAACTACTATTTATGAATATATTTGTCGTGAACCGGAACTGTCCCACGCATCTGAAATATCCCCCACTTGACCTCCGACCTCGGCCGAAGGGGTCTTGGAGGGGGCGGGGAGAGGCGTGGGAAGAGAAGAAGCAAAAAGGGGGACTTGCTACCGAGATTGTCCGGAGCGCGGACGCGAAAAACCTTGCTCTTATCCAAGATGTTGTAAAAAGACTTGTTGTATATGTATATTATGTAGATAGTTGTATTGTGTCCCATCATCAGTATGTGTTTAATAAATGTCTGGGACTGAATATCGTTTCACTCAATTTTACATCGAGTCGGGAAACCATCCCAGTATGGAAAACGCACCCAGCAGAATCAAATATACCGCTCGGACACTTTTCATATTAATCTCCGGAGTGAGAGACGAGAATCTCACACAATATAAAGAGAGATATTCACAACATTGGTGGCTGCGGTGTGGATTGGTTTAGCCGACGAATATGGTGTGCTGTCAGCAAGACTGAAGGGGAAATTGATTCCCTCTGATGAGAAGAATGCCGCTAATTAACGGAGAGGAATGACGCCCATTGTAAGGAGAAGTACCAGCCGACGAAGGAGGAATACCCATGGGCAGATCATGAAAACTTGGGTCTATTAAGGAAGCCCGTCTCTGCCCATAGAAAGAGGAGCACCGTCCGAAAGGAAAAGTGGAATGTTGTCCATGGAACCGCTGCCGATGGTACCGACGCCCAGTGAACGTGAAACGCCGATGTCCGCAGAGAACGCCGACTGCTGAAAGTGCGCCGTCCTAGTGTGTGAATTGTGCCTCAAGAAATCTGATGTGTTCAAGATTATCCGCTGTGCTGTGTCCTGCAATCGTCAGGGGTGAGTGGCATTTGCTTCTGGTTTGCTTGTTGCAGGGATAAAATTTCTTAAATATGTTGCTATCTTTCAAAATATGGTATAAATTGTTTAGTTTTTCATAAAATTATTGATATGGAGGTTAATTTTTCCTTAGAAGGTTAGCATGATTAGTTTTGATCTGATTGATAGACAAATAATGTTTTACGCATGATTGATTAAATTAATATGGTTAAAAATTGGTACTATTTGTTTGAAAAATTTTGATTTTTATTGTTGCAAGGAAATTCTTATTTAATTTTGCTAATTGTCGCTTATGAGTTGCAAAATTGGTTATTAGCATAAGATTATTACTTATATTGATAAGATATTTTGAAATTTTGTTGATAAATGCATTTAAGATATTTGTCGCTTTAAAGCTCTGTGTACGACACGTTTTGATTTATGTCAAAAACGTCCTTCCTCGAAAAAAGCAAAAAGGTAGATCTGGTTTGCTTGGCAGAAGAAATAAATTTACAGGTTGCATCTGAGATTACAGTCAGGGAGCTGGTAAAACTTATTTCGGGATCCGACTATTTTAAGGAGCATGAGGACGGGGTGGAAAGTATCCTGGGTGTTATAGTAGAGGATCGAAAAGAACGATTAGAAAGAGAGGCTCGCGATCGCGATCTAAATGAGAGATTAGAAAAAGCAAGGAAAGAAATGGAGCAGCGGATTGAAAAGGCAAGGAAAGAAATGAAACAGCGGATTGAAACCGCAAAAATCAACCAACAAGTGATCAAGGTTCGGGACGGGAGGAATTCCGATGCAGGGGAAAGTCCAGAGGCGGAGAAAGAATTGTCAAGGCAGGGGCAGGCGGAGGTAGTTTCTCAGAAAGAAGGGGGCCAGACTCGAACTGTAGTGGGAAGCGCAGAAAAGTTAAAAATGATAAAGGAAACAAAATTGTATATTTCTGTCATTCCTGACGTTAACGGAGTGAGGGCAAAGGAAAATTCGAGGGTGAAAAAGGACAAATGCGCTGAAGGCTCAAAGGGTCTTATTGGAAAATAAGAATAATAATTTCAGAAGGGAAATTTTGGATTATGATGAAATAGATTTGAGTGAAGCATGTTTGCCTATATTTGGATCAGATTTAGCTCATGAAGGTAGGAGTAAAGCCGAGGGAAATATGTCGCTGAGGGGTCGGATTATCAACCTTGAAAAGTGTCAGGACAAAGTGCCGTTTAGGGGTCGGAAGGGAGGTTCCGGAGGTTTCCAGGGCGAAGTGCCTCTGGAAGGTCAGATTAGATAGCAGGGCACAAGGCAGCTGATAAATCTGGAAAAGGACAAACTGATGCATAAGGGCGTAATGCCGCTTGGCGATCAGTTAGTTAAGCTAAGAACGGCGAGGGATGATAGGTCAAAATGTCAGGGCAAAATGCAGCTGACAGACCGAGGAAATTGCCAGGGGAAAGCCCCGCTGGTGGGTCCGGTTAAGACAAAGAATCCGGGGATAAGGAGTGGTCAAAGGCTCACAAGGTAGGACAACGAAAATTCCAGGACATGGAAAACCACGGGGGCAAAACTCTTAAATTTTAAAGTCGAACGGGATCCGGAAAATTTTCGGGAAAGGTTCGGGAATCTGATTTAATAGGAAATAGATGTTTTCACAGAAAATCACAGAAGGTCTTAGGTAGAGCGAAAATACGATGGGAGGCAACGGTTAGAAAGGAACTTAACGTATTGCGAAAATTAATTGGACCGGATAAATGCTTGGGAGCTATGGAAAATCTAAGTAAGCCTGAGATAAACTTACAAGTGGATCTTAGATTTTTGAGACTGGAAGAAAATGGAAGTGGGAAAATATTTTTTGAGAATATGGACTTTCATTTTCAGTTAAAATTCTGTTTTAATGAGGTAACGGGAGTAGTTTGTTTCCTTCCGAGTAACGAAAGAGAAAAAGAGATTCCACGCACAGCTGTCCGAAAAGGGGGAAATTAAAGGGGTCCAGTTCTTCCGAAAGAAAAGGAAGAATCGCTGGGGGAGAAAAATCTTGGGCATTGCAGAGTCAGAAGACGAAAACGCCGCAAGGATAGTAAGACGAGGAGAAAGGAGATGAAGAATAGGAGGGTCGTCACTGCTCCAGTGTATATGGTTCACTGTGATGATAGTCAAATGTTGGACGATGGAAGGGAGATAGGAAGCAGTGTTCTTGCTGTCCCACAGATACAGCTGGGCAGCGCGGGAACCGTTAATGAGTTTCGGAAGTGTTTCGGATACGGGGGTTTAGAAGGACCCAAGTTTGCGATAGTAGAGGGCGAAAGAAATGGAAGCTCTAATAATAGACAGAGGACAGTGGTCATTCCGCAAATTAGAGAGGAAGAATTTCTTCTTCGCTTAGTTCAAACTTCGAGTGCGGAAAGAGGGGAGTTCCATGATGGAAATAAAGGGGAGAATAGTTTCTCCACGGGGAAGAGTAAATGAAGCTTTGGTGGGAAGGAGGAAAATGAATCGAGAAATCGGATACGGAGGGAAAGGAAAGGAAAAATGTGTGGAAATTTTCTGGTTAATGATCGTTGCAAGCAAATCATAGTATTCATGGGTGATATGAAACTGTTATGGTTTAAAGTAAGGATGGTTTTAGGAGTAGGTGATGCCTTACGGTTGTCAAATCTAAGATTTGAGAGTACCGGTATCGTTGAGATAGGTCAACTATTTTATCACGATAGTTATGATTAGTTAGAGTTAATAACAAAGGAAATAGGGCGGACAAAATGCTGATGAATTTATTTGTCTATCGATAAAGATTTTTTTTGGAAAAAACGAATTTTAATGGCTTATATTTGCGCTATGCTTGAAATACGGTAATTATGTACATGAGTTGCCGTATGTCAAAATTTTTAAGAGTGTAAAATTTTAAACTAAGATTTGAAAAAGTTATGTGCATAAAAATTTAAGAATTTTGTAAAGGATCAATGCTCTTAATGGAATTTTTTTTGTTTGTGTGTTATTTTAGGAAAAATTTATGTCATTGTTTAAAGGTAAAGTTTGAAAATGATTTGATATTTGGGAAATTAAAGTAAAAAGGGTGCGGGTAAAGATGTGCAAATTGTAGAGGGATGTAGAAATTATGTGTAGGGCATGATTTATAATGCTACTAGGTATTCTAGTGAGTTATGCTTTGTATTTTGTTTTCTGTGCATAAATGTTTTTTTTTTGGTAATTAAATATCCCTGCAGATAGCAACTTAAGTGTGTTATTTTAATTTTTGGAAGCAATTGCCATCTTGCCTAGTGTGTTCACATGTGCTGTTTAGAAGTGAAATTAAGTGTGTGTTCACGTGTGTTGTTCAGGAAATGGAATTAAGTGTGGTTCACGTGTATTGTTTAGAAAGTGAAATTAAGCCCCTATAAAAAGAGGCTAATTTTCCCTCTTGGGTGGGGCGTGTCGTGAACCGGAACTGTCCCACGCATCTGAAATATCCCCCACTTGACCTCCGACCTCGGCCGAAGGGGTCTTGGAGGGGGCGGGGAGAGGCGTGGGAAGAGAAGAAGCAAAAAGGGGGACTTGCTACCGAGATTGTCCGGAGAGCGGACGCGAAAAACCTTGCTCTTATCCAAGATGTTGAAAAAAGACTTGTTGTATATGTATATTATGTAGATAGTTGTATTGTGTCCCATCATCAGTATGTGTTTAATAAATGTCTGGGACTGAATATCGTTTCATCAATTTTACATCGAGTCGGGAAACCATCCCAGTATGGAAAACGCACCCAGCAGAATCAAATATACCGCTCGGACACTTTTCATATTAATTTCCGGAGTGAGAGACGAGAATCTCACACAATATAAAGAGAGATATTCACAACAATATTCACAGACTTTCTTTTAACAGATATTTTTTTTGTACGTAAGGGGGAAAAAAAAAAAGAGAAATTGCATTTTTGTTATTAAAAATGTTCGTGTCACACTATTTAGATACGCGTTAATTCAGACTGCAGTTCAAATGAAATTACGTTATTTTTTTTCCTTTTCTAATGGGGCTGCGTATGGTCACTAACCTTTGCAGACCTAGTGCATACCCCGGTACTCGGCATCCATTTTTTCGAGTAGCACCACTGTCGGTGGATGCCATTGCCACTGAGAAATTTGGGCGCTCAGTTTCCCCTAAATGGCGGCACTTGAGCTCTCATTGATGCTTTTCGCTGTGAGACTGCGCTTGAATTCATGCTGCGCTTCATCTGGCGGCGCCCGATGAGACAGTCTATAGTGCGGGCCACCGGTGGTACGCGCCGCCCGATGAGACAGTCTATAGTGCGGGCCACCGGTGGTACGCGCCGCCCGATGAGACAGTCTAGTGCGGGCCTCCGGTGGTACGCGCCGGCGCGTATCACCGGGGTGTCCATGTCGTATAATCATACGACATGGGCGCAGAAGATTTTCTGCATCTTGAAAATCCACCGAATTGGGCCAGGTTTGAACCTGCGATCTTGGGCGCGCGGGACCTGCGCCTTACCACTACGCCACTCTGTCGACAATTACGTTAAAATACATCATGGAAAATGAAATTAAAGTAATAATATTTTTAATTGAATGACAATCAAGCAATATCTACATAGTTTATTAAATTAATGTTGAATTAGCAGCTAAACTCGTATCCAACCAAAGAAAAAAAGATCGAGAAAACCAATAGAGTCAGGTGGGGGAAAGTGGTCAATGGGGTAAAGTGGTCATAAGGGTAAAGAAAAGGCTATAGCTTTAAAATAAATAAAGCAATTGGAGTAATTTTTTTATTTTAGATTTCAATAATTAGGAATTAAATTTTACCTTCAAAATTGTTTTAATAGAAACTTTTTAGGTGAAGAAAATAGTCAATTTGTTTGTTTATACAACACTTTGAAATTGAAACAGCTCTTTTAACTTCTCTCTGACATTTTGTTTTAAAGAATTTGCATCTAATTGGCGGTGCAGTAAGGTTGGCACAGATTTAAAAAAAAACTTCCTCAGTAACCATGAAACTAGATTTAGTTTATATATTATTTTACAGTAGTTTAAGTAAGATGGGTTAAAATGGTCATAGTATTAGGCTTAAGATGCACCGATGTTCTAAAATTACTTTAGGTTAATTTGTGAAGTAGACTAGGACTTCACTTACATAAAGCTCACGGGAACTCGGCTTCCATATTTATTTTCAATTTTATGAGAACTTTTAACTATTAGAGGGAATTCAGGCTTAATAGGCATAAAGGTAAATTTTGAAGATTACAGGGCTCCGCACTTATTTTGTTTGAAATTAAGCTGTGAGGCAGATGTTAGTTAAATATTAATGTTACTAACACTGTATTATTTCTTTAAGAATAACTTTTAAATGCACTTTTAGTAAAATGGATTAAACGCAACTGAGCTCAAATGCAATAGAGATTGAAATTACTATAAGGGCCATTTCACAGTATTTTGTCCAAACGTAGAGTCCGCAACATGACACTTTTTTTGTTATAACTACGTAATTTACAGTTTAATTATCACTAAATTTTATTTTCAAATAATGTGCTCAACATATTATTTGAAAATAAAATTTGGTGATAATTAAATTGTAAATTACGTAGTTATAACAAAAAAAGTGTCATGTTGCGGACTCTACGTTTGGACAAAATACTGTGAAATGGTCCATAATACGGTAGTCTTTTTACAATGATGTGTCTAGTATTGACAAATTTTTAAAAGCACCTTTAATAAAACAATTTTCATGTTATTCCAATAGAATAATTAATTTCTAAACACTTATTATAAATATTATTAAGCTGCAAATGTTTAGAACTGGTTGTATTTCGAGCAAGAATAATGCAGTAAACAGAGAGAGAATAAAAAAAAGCTGGGTTAAAATACGTATTTTTCTCCCATTTTGATTTTTAATAAGCTGTAATTTTCTCAGAACTCTCTTACTAGCATTGTTTCCTTAATATATAATTTAAATAATTTAGTCATTCATTAAAAGCTATTTAAAATTTTTTCACGGAAAATTTTGAAAAAAATATTCATCTTTATGCTTTATTATATGTATTAAATTAAAGGGCAGACATACAGTCTAATATTTAAGGATTAAAATCTAATAATACCTGTTATTATGTATCCTAAAATAATTTGGTACATAACTTTGTTTTGAGACCATCTATTTAGCTGCTGAAAAGATTGAAGTACCTTACGAGACGTTACAAAGATGAGGCCAATTTTTGACCATAATAGAGGACCTAAATAAATTCAGTTGGGTGATAAATAGTTGTTACCTTTCTAAAATGAACCTTTACTGATTATTTTGTAATATTATGATTATTAATACTTTTCTAGGGTATTTTTTTCAACTATGACCACTTTACCCCATGCACTATTCACTTCACCCCACCCCATGGGGTAAAGTGGTCATAAATACATCCCAGAAAGAAGGCGTTATAAAATTATTTTACTTCATTTTTTCTGCTCAAAATTTAATGCAATCTGTTCTTCAATAATGTAATGTAAAATGTCAAGCAAAAAATCTGAAGGTTTTGAACAAAATCTTATATTTATTATCGACGAAAGTTGAAAACCGTGGATTTTATGACCACTTTACCCCACCTGACCCTACTTGACATAAATGCCATTAAAACAAAGAAATTATTACGATAACCATTAAAATAAACACGTGTGATTACTTAGATCAGAATAATATTTATGAAAAATGTACTTCAGGTCAGACAATAGCAGAACGTAACTTAAAGATATTTTTGCATTAACCCCTTAAAGCACGAGTTTTCTTTTTTTTTTTTTGAAAAACTAGTATAGTGTAAGGGATCATTCCTAAATGATGTCACACTTCGAGGGGGAGGGGGGTTCGTGAAATTGTGGCAAACTGTGACAAGGGGAGGAGGTAACAAGAAGTGTGACATCATGCTTATTCAACGTAGCGGGATGCGTTACAAAAGGGGGGGGGGGTTAAATATATGGGAAAGAAGCGTGAACGGTCCCTAAGTTACTTTTTGCAATTTCAGGTTGTGGGGGGTGACTAGAAAGCGGGGGTAGGGCAAAAGTTACATAGAAAATATATATTATACAAGCAAAGTGTAAACATATCGCAGACGGGCATTAGAAATAAAACAACGTACGTGCGTGGGCAAACTTTCCGGTAACTTTCGCCCGTGTCAGACACGGGCAAACGCGTTAAGGGGTTAATTTTAAATAATAAAAAATATTAATATCTTTAAGCTTAAATTAAATAAATTTTATTTTCTACAATTTTTGTGGAAGTTAATTTCAGAAACGATTTCGGTACGCATACGATGAGCAAATTTTAAATTAAAAAAAGAAAAAAGTGGAGAATAGAAGCAAATGGATTAACAAAGTCTGCTTAAAAATAATTTTCATGCGATGAACAAACTGCTTAAAATACTTCTGCCTGGCTTTGTTAGAGATATTACAATAATTCACGGTGAACTAACTCAGTTAATTAAAATTTGGTGACCCTTCTTCTGCACTAACAAGCAAGTATTGCAGCTGAGTTTTCCATCCATCCGTATCCGGTTTCGAAATAACGATATATGTCGCACCAACCACAGCAAATTGCAGTTATGTTCGAGACTAGGTGTAATGTAGGTATCATCCAGCTTGGTTGCTCAACTAGCAATTGTGTACAGAAATTTACATATTAATTACGGTCATGTCAATAAATTTTCAAAGCTTTCTCTGCTCAATTTCAATATATTCGTGAATAATGACTGAGAGTAATTCAGTGACAAAGAAATCCACGATGCGTCATTTACTGGCCAGGCTTTTAACGGCTGTAGTTCATGGCGTTTTTAATTCACATCATATAAAATGAAATTAAAATACCAAGTTTTATGTTTGTTGATAAAATATTTTTACTGCAACCATGTACAAGTATTGAGGAGGCAGATAGAAAAAGTACATTAAAACGTCAAAAGTATTATAATACGTTATGCACATTAAGAACTGACTTGTAAAAAAAAATGTTGACATCATGGCATATTTGTTTATGTATCTCATGTCCAGGGTACAATATTATTTCCTTTCAATTCTTAGTTCAAATGTTATCTTTTTCTTACTTCAAAAGAGTAGCTAATAGTGTTGACAAAACAATATTGACCACAATTTAGAAGTAATAAAATTTGTTCAGATATTATTTGCCAGAGATTGAAGTTCGTAATTTTTGAAAATTCTTATGAGACATTATACATCTCAAAATAGCACTTAGTAGTACTTGCTCAAAAATTATATGCTATTGAAAGTTAAAGCTCATTTTAAATAATATCCATCACTAAAAGCAATTTTTTGCATTGCCTTTTACTTCAAAAATCGCAACGATATTTGAACAAAATATTACTAGCAAATATTTTAATAACAAAATTGAACAAAAAAGGTCATTAAACAAAAGAAAAAAAATGCGTGTGTTAAGTATTCCAGTTTTTATGAAGATGCACAATGACGACAAGTGAACAAAAATTATACCTAAAGAAGGTTGGTTTGTTCTTGACACCAAAGTAAAATAAATGGAAGTTCTTGACTTAGAAGTTTCTTCTGAAGAAGGAAAGAACATATGGGCGATTAGATTGCAAAGGAAATGAAGCCTTGTTACGAGGGGAACCTACAATAGTTACTCATTGCCTTATCGCTGAGGCAAGGTGGAACCAATTTTTCACATCGAAAAGTGGGTCCAGTTATATTCCTGCAGATGAACGTTTTGAACAAAATGATAGCTGAGAGAAAAACGGTAGTTTTGGAAACTTTCAACTGGAACATTTACGGGAAATGATCTATTTTACTTTCACTTTTTGGGTGATTGTTTTATCGGGTGTAAGAAATAGTTTTCCTGTTTTTTTCCTTTTTACCATCAATTTTTACATAAAATTGACATTCTTTTATGGAATATTTTAATGAAATAAAAACTTTTCTGAGGGCCAGGAAGAATTTTGTTTTTAAGCAGGAGGGGTTATACACTATCTACCAAAAAGTATCCGGACACTTTGGATTTTAGACATTTTTTAAAAAGTCTGAAGAAATATTAAACTTGCTGTTCTGTATTTTGTACCATGGAAAGAACATACTTAAACTAACATTTAAGAAACAAAATTCAGGCTTAGGGGCAATTAGGGGGCGGTCAAAAAATTAAAGAAGAAAAACAACTTTTGAACATCTTGTATCAGAAAATGATCGAAATGTCCTGTAACTTTCGAAAAACATTTTTAATTACATACGCAATGCTTACCACTGCTTTCGTCAGAATAGCAGTCATACTCATGAAGATATGGGCATTTGTTTTAAATATTCGAAATTTTTTGCAAGTGTTTTACGTATAACTCGCTAAGTTCTATCTCAAATTACATGAAACTTGCAGACAATTTGGCAAAATAAAAAAGGAGTATGGTACCAAAACGTGGGGAAAATGCAATAAATAGTCAATGAGATTTGAGCAGTTTTATTAAAACAAATGTGATTGCGCATGCGCGAAAGATATTAATTATTTTTTTTAACAATTTGGTAGTGAGATCTATGGAGCAACTTATGTAAAAGTTTCAGTTGAATATTGATATTTTTCAAAGAGATATACACCATACAGGGAGCCGTATTTTGCAAGCTCTCAAATTGGAGAAAAAAGATAAAGGGTTTTCAACAAATTTTTATATTGCAATAAAATTTTGGCAAAGTTAACAATAGCGTTCAAATTCAGACTCCATAAACACAAATAATGCAATTTAATTCAGTTTAACATCTGTCAATTTTCCAATTTATCATGAATTTCACGAAGTATAATCATTTCTTTCCTAAGTGCCAATTTCCGCAGCATAGTTATGGTCTTTGACACGCAGAAATTTTCACGTAATCTCACCAAACGTACAGAAAAGTTTAAAACACACAAGAGAAACACCATAAATTGGAACTAGAAAAACTAAATATTAGATAAATTATGAGCATTTAAAGGAGATATTTTTTTACTGCACATATGCGAAAGATAGCAATTTTTAATCTCCATAGTATCATACCCAAATATAGAGAGCAACTAATGAAAAAAAATAAATTCCGCCGAGTATCTGGTAAACTCACGGAGATATCGGTAATTTCGTCAGTTGTTTTTGAAGGATTGCGAGAACAGGCATGAACACTAAGGGGTTGTTCACAAATCAGCCGCATGAGTTCGCAGTCATTCAGTGCATTTCTGCTGTGATTTGTGATACAAATTGCGCGTTTGTGAACAAATTCCTTAGATCCATGTTATTAGTGAGGGCAGTACCGGATCTTGGAGTTTTCTGAGGCGGGGCAAAACTTAAAAATACCGCCCCCCCCCTCCATTCAAGTATTGTTGATATTTCATATAACATTTTTGCGCTGACGTTTTTTTTTTTTTTTTGAGGATTTTTAACTTTTGGGTCACTGATAAACATTATTACAAGAAGAAAAAACCTTGATTTTTTAACATCTAAATTTTTAAATTTTGACATTACGAAATTTGCCGCCCCTTAACCTCAAGTTTAGAGTTTCAGACAGTTTATACAAATAAAAAATACTATTAACCGGTTTTAATCGTTAGCAAAACAGCTGATCAATGATCAAATCGAAGCGCCGAACTAGAATTTTAATTCTCTTCCAAAAGTTAAATTTTCTTAATTAAATATTTTTTTCTTTCTTCACCTTTTTTTTTTTGTTGTGCATCACAGTCGAATTTCTCGCCCTCCAGAAGTGCCGCCCGGGACATGGGTCCCATCTTGCCCCACCCTAGATCCGGCACTGAGTGAGGGTGGTAAAAGATTCTTCACAAATACTGAATTTTTCATAAATCACGGTATAGATGCACTGAATGATTGCGAACACAGGCGGCTGATTTGTGAACGACAAACCCACTATTCATCTCTTTGCAAGAATGAATAAAAATCAACTCACTAAATTACCGATTTCTTCGTGAATTTTCCCGATATTTAACTGAAATCTTTTTCTGAGTTGTCCCGTATACTTGGGTTTGATACTATGAAAGTAAAGAATTGCTATCTTTCGCGCATGCGCAGTAAAAAAATAATTCCTTTACGTACTCATATTTTTTCTAACATTATTAGTATTTTTTAAATTTCTAATTTCAGTATAACGACTCTCTTGTATGTTCTTAACTTTTCTGTAAGTTTGGTGAAATTTTTAGAGCAAAACTCTGCGTGTTATTGACCAAAAACATGATGGGGACATTTTCATTTTGGAAACAAATGATTATAAATTCCTGAATTTGGAAGCTAGTTTTATAAAAATTGGTAGAAAAATTGTACATAGCAAGCAACTTCTGTGAAATTTACAGCAATTTTCAAGCATTTGACGTGACAGGATAATTGAAAACATCTTTTCTTTCCTTCAATATCTTGCTGGTCCCCTAGATGTAAGTGTGATGAAATTTTACTGGAAAGTATGAAGTGAAGGATGCCTTTTATGTGACTGAAGTTACAAAACATTTTGTCATGTATTTCTCTAGTAATTTGAAAAAATCGCTAAAATGAAATTGTCTCATGACTTTTGACTATACACTGTATTCAGTCAAAAATTTAGGCTATAAATCAATTTTATGTAAGAAATTTTATGAAAGGTACTTTTTTTTTCAAATTCTGTACGTAGTTACGAAAGTACTATTTTGTTTTAATTGTTTGTTAAAAAGTCTGCTGTAAAAGATTTTTGCGAAAAGGTTATTGAAATCTGAAGTATGTAAAAATAATATGGAAATAATTTAAAACCAAAACAACACTTATTTTATACAATTATTTGCTCCGTCTTTTAGAAAAGGTTAAAAGGACAGTCAAAGTAAATATTGATGGTGTAGGGGGAAAATGTCAGCATGATACCCCTTTTTGTCTAAAAATGCAGTTAGACAGTTTTATTTTTTATGTACTGTGACCTGTTTCTCAGAGTTAGCTATATTTGAACAATTTATTTCCTTTAGCACGGCTTCCCTCCATCTATGCCATTGCATATTCTTTAAAAATATGTATCTCCAAGAGCAATGTCTAACGTATGGGACATATTTTTTAATGCCATCTTTCATATGTTATTGATGGAGGTAATCTGTTTATATGGGGTGGAACTATCGGGTGGATTTCTTTATTGAGAACGACAAACGACATCAGATACTAAAATCGCTCTGTAAGGATATTTGAAGCATTTTCGGATCATGTGGCATATTTCATCAAATCTCAGTATGCTTAAAATTCTTTTTTCCTATATGTTATACTTTGGTATGTAACCTATATGTTATATTTTGGTAATAAATTTTATTTAATAGCTAAAGTCAACTACGACTTTCATAGCATTTTGAAATGTGATTTAAAATATTTCCAGATTTAAGTAACAATGCAAACTGAGTCTCGTGTAGTTAACTACGTACGGCAGAAATTTTACTTTTTAAGCTCATTATGTTTCTTCTAAGATAAGCATTTTGATGGATTAAGCATAAAATTTTAATTGGAGACAAAAATAAAAACTTGTAGTACTCACTTGAAGTAATTGCTTTATTAAAACAGAAATCAAATTATTTTGAAACCCGACTTCATAATGTTGATAAGAGCAATTTGAGTGCCTATGTTTACTAATTCAAAAGTATAGTGTAGTAGGTATGAACGATAAGTTTCCTATATATATATATATATATGAGTATACATTTTAATGTTTTTGTTAACTTTTGAAATCTAAAACTGAAAAATTAATAGCTAAATGGAATTTGTAAAAGGATCAAAAATACAAAATCCAAAAAACCTAAACCTCGAATCTATGCAGGAAAAAAAATTAGAGATTGATGGCAGAAATTTTGACAATGGTTTACACCAATAAAGTTTTATAGGAATCTCGTAAAATATCGCCAAACTGACACATGATTTGGCTCCATAATTGTCACCAATTTATAACCTCACTCTCGATTTATGTTGATATTTTATTACTATCGGTGTTAACAGAAGCACAATTTTAATAAATGAGAAGTATTTTTCGCTACAAAATGAATATAAACATGAAACGTTAAATACTAGGACATATTATTATACCACTGTTAAATAACTCCGACTTTGTTCATCCGTGTTTAGTCAACTTTGTGATGTATTCTATGAATGCTACATAAACCAATGCTTCATGTAAATTGAAGATTTTTTTCTCAATGTAACGCCTGTCTCTATTTTGTAGCTTTTGGACGTTGGGTATAAAGTGACAAGGTGTTTGGGAAGAATAGCTGGTTAAATGATGAAGTGGGATACATTTCGTAAGTTTAAACTATCTTTAGTATGAAATAAAAAGTACACCTTTGTGCTACAAAGTGAAAAATAAAATCAACGTAAAATTAAGCACAAAATTTGCAAGAATTGCAGAGACTTGTTTCGAGGTTACAAGGAACACCTTTTTCAATGCAAAATAATGAATGAGCTTCTATTTCATCTAGAAGCTCACTCTTTTGCATGCTGTTTCACTAGACTTCTCTTAGACCAAACTGATGACCGTCCCGACAATTACCCAGAATTTACTTTGAAATTTTAGGCTGCAGAAAACATTTGGAGACAGTCCTATATGAATTTTCATCATGAATAATTGTGTGGATGTCATTGTTCTTATTGCATAAGTATAAGCGTTTCGCGTATCAGACGTTTAATGCATCGGGCAAATTTTATGCAAGAGTTATTTTGTAAACAACTCATCTTCTGACTTTGAAGATGACAGTTCTAAACATGTATTCCTTTTTGTCATTTTGTTTCAATGAGTTTTAGTGTTATCAATGAAACGTTTTTTCAAATAGTGTTTTTTCCCTACTTTCGACGTGAATTCGAAGCTATTTTTAAGAAGTATTTTATTCGTCAATCTTTCATGCTACTTTACATTGACAATCGACAATATTTCAATATTTGTATAATGCTCAATACGTTTTCAAGTGTTTATAATTCAAAGAAGAAATGCAAAAAAAAAAAAAAAAAATCTATTAGATTAATGTCAAAGTAAAATGATACTAATCTTAAGTTGTCAGTTAATTCATTTTCAATATACCAATATATATATATACATATGATAAGTCAGTTAGCTTGTTCATCCAGTACAATAACTCAAACAAAATAAAATACAACTTGAAGCTAAAAATATCTAATATAGTATAAAGAGCGATAACAAGTGCGGTGACGCATTATTTTGCTTCGAATCAACGCTTCGTAACAGTGTTTGTTGATTAGATTAAATTTCAAGTGACTGTTTGTATTTCTAATGTATTCGGAATAATTTCTAATAATAAAACGGTGGCATGATAATTTTTATTTTTTTTACAGGAGAGGGAGTGCAGAAATACCAGGTTGAGTCAAAAGTTTTTCCGCATTTTACCTGTCCTTGATTGGAAGGCCTGAAGGTAATATATGCAAATTACAGTTCCTGCGCAAACGATCGAAAATGGTAGAGCGGAGTTCGACCTTGATAATCGCTATCAGTTGCTGTGATTTCTCGCACTTGTGTAGACGTTGCAGTCTCTTGAAATGGCGGATGATAAGCTTGCAATTCGTGTTATTTTCCGTTTCCTCTGGGAAAAAGGTCTTAACGCAATAACAGCGGCGAAAGAAATTAATGATGTTGAGGGTACAGGTTCTATGAATGAGCGCACTGCTCAAAATTGGTTTAAGCGTTTCAAGGAAGGTGATACAACCCTTCAAGAGAAACCAAGATCTGGGTGGCCATCTGTTGTCGATAACAAAGTTCTGCTGGAAGCTATCCAACACCAGCCGAGTTCCAGCACCCGAGCATTATCAGCAGAACTTGGTCCTTCCAAAAGTACCAATCGACACCTCCACCAACTGGGGCTCGTGAATAGGTGCTGCCGAGAAGTTCCTCATGAATTGACTCCATCCCAGCAGCATTATCAGCAGAACTTGGTCCTTCCAAAAGTACCAATCGACACCTCCACCAACTGGGGCTCGTGAATAGGTGCTGCCGAGAAGTTCCTCATGAATTGACTCCATCCCAGCAGAAACGGCGAGTGGAGGTCTGCAAAGAACTGCTTTCCAACCCCCAAGATCTTCGATTTTGGCGCAGAATCGTAACTGGAGATGAGAAATGGATCTTTTTCCGAAATACAGACATGGGAAAACAGTGGCAACATCCCGGTCAGCACCCAACACCCGTTGTCAAACGGGGTCGATTTAAACAGAAGGTCATTCTGTGCGTTTGGTGGAATTTCGAGGGAGTGGTTCACTTTGAGTTTGTTCCACATGGCCGTGCTGTGGACGCTGACCTCTATAGTCAACAACTGGAACGAGTGTACGACGTTCTGAAGGCTCGGTATCCAGCACTAGTCAACAGACAACGTGCACTCCTACAACATGACAACGCTCCAGCACACACAGCCATATTGACCAAGGAAAAACTTGCACACCTGCAAGGTATCGAAGTGTTGCCCCATCCTGCATACAGCCCAGACCTTGCTCGGTCGGATTATCATCTTTTTCGGTCCTTGGCTCACTTTCTGTCCGGACGGCAGTTCACTAATGTGACTGATGTTGAGACCGGGTGTCGCGAGTTCTTTGCATCGAAGTCGACCGAATGGTACAAACATGGAATTGAACTTTTGGCAGAGAGATGGCAAAAAACCATACGTCATAATGGAATTTACGGCGAAGAATAAATCCTTAGTATTATGTGACTGTTGTGCATTTCTTTTGTAGGTGAAAATACGAAAAAACTTTTGACTCAACCTGGTATAAAATGTATGTATCATGTGTTACAAATGCTGAACTAAATAACTTAGTGGTCAATCAGTCACAATAAGGAGATATTTTCCCTAATTGAAAGATTTATACAAGACAAATTATTGTCAGTATTCAAGTGTCTAAAAGTTGTTTAAACATTCGAGGCTGAACTTTAAAAAATTATTTGAATTACGGTCGATTTTCGACCGCTTGGCGAGTTCTAGTTTTTGTAAATGAAAAATCAGCGGAGTGTTTAAATAATACAATATTTATCCACTGCAGAACTTCTATTTGTCAATATTAAATTATAGTCAAACATCGGAATTCTGTTTTAGTTAATATATTTGCTCTTCTTTTTGCAAATTTTGCGTAAATTTGAAATTTTGATTTTTCAAACCTGTAATTAACGAACACTCACAATTTTACGTAAAGTTCACCAGTTCCGAAAAGTGTTCTATTGAAGGAATGCTTTTAGATGAGAAGGAATGCAGTTATTACTAATATAATTTACTTATTATCGAATGCCGTCTCCCATGTGTGTAAACCACACATGTACGCAATCTTACCATTCTGTAAGGAGAGAAGCGAAAAATAGTTGTTTTGATTTTATGCCTGCTGCCGTTTTGACTTCCAGCATAACTAGGAAATAGTGATGGAGATGCATACAGAAAGAATGCAGGCTATAACTGTTTACCAAACGCTTGACAAAAAAATAACGCTTCTTCTTTTTATCATGTTCTCCAATTATGCGCCAACTCTACCGGCTTTATCTCATACAAAAAACAAAAATACTTCATTTTTATGAATAAAAGAAGGAATAATTTATCCTAAAAGTTTAAGTACATTTTCAAAATGTGTGAAATAGGGTTACTTTCAAAATTTTCATTCTTTGATACGAATTTTATTTTCAAAAACTTATACTTGAAAGAAAGAAAGTGTAACGTTATTTATATAAGGAGTGAAGTCCAATCTAATTATGAGAAGGACAAAAATTATGTTATACAAGACATTGATCAAATCTGTTTTAACCTAAGACGCAGAGACTTGGACCTTGACAATTAGAGATTGGCGATTTTTGAGAGGAGGGTCCCAAGAGCTGTCCTGGAAAATAACAACTGGCGAAAAAGGTATAACTTTGAACTATACAGAATCTGTAAGGATGATGATATGATGAATTCCATAAAATTGGCTAGTATGCGATGGGCAGGCCACGTCTTGAGAATGAATGATAGTAGAACACCTACTACCCTATATGTCTTCAATGCAACTCCTTTCTGCGAAAGATCGAGAGGAAGCGCAAGAAAACATGGAAGGACTGCCTGGAAGAAGACTTTGCTATACTTAAAAAAGAGGGCGGAATGGGAGGAACTTCTGAGGAAGGCCAGGTCTCACAAAGGGCTGTCGTGTCAAATGCTGATGAAACCTATTGAAAGAAAAATTTGTTTTTGCCAAGATTCAAGTTTCTATTCCCTTATTCGTTTTAAACTTTAAGAATGTAATAATTCTTGAAAGTTCAATTATTGTTTTTTCTATCAATCATTAATCCACAGGTTGATATTTATTTAGCTATGAATATTAGCTCTACTATCATGATTAAAGTAAATACAAACGCTGGAAAAATACTTTTCCTAGCTTTGCAAATGGAAACAAATACATATTTTTCGAAAATAAGAATCGTAAAACATAAATGCACTTGGGCATGAAATTTGTTCTACTGGAAATACCATCCCGTTTTAAACGAATTAGAAAACATAGATCATAAAACAATATTTGTCTAAACTCGAAAGACAATGGAAAATTTTATTCTGCACGAACACGTTTGCATTAGTACCATTTTCTTCGAGGTAAAAACAATGTCAAAGGAAATCTTTTTTGCAATTGGGAAGAAGTTTCCAAAATAAATATTTATTTCCTCTTCATGTCGTACCAAGATACGTATACAATTTTTTTTCAATGCAGAGTTTTAGAATTTGCTTTGGATTATGTTCTTTGATTAAATAAATATTTGAATAGTATAATAACACGCTCTGGTTTGTCGATGTCAAGCATTTTTGTGTATTTGATTGCTTATAAACTCCTTAGGGTTTTCATAACAAAATGAATAAAAACACAAAGACAAAATTCAGCGCTTTAACTGCATCAACATTTTCTTTGAAAATATCAATATAAATAATCATAGAATGTACTCGTTATTTGTCATTCTCAAGCATCGGAAGTTGATAATGCATTTCTGCTTTTATCGACGTTTTTCTTGTTTAGAGCATTCTTTAAAGATTTTTACTTGTATTTTTAAACATTTTTCTAATTTTCCAGAACATTTTTCAATGTTTCAGCTCGCTTTTTAAAAAATTTTCCAATTAAAATTTGGTTTGATTTATTCATTAAATTTTACAAAAGAAAATAAATGATGAACATAAGAAATACGAGACCATAATACGATATTATAACAAATGGCCGAAAATTTTATCAAAGATAATTTGAGAAATATTAAAAACGAATGTTATCTCATTTTGTTAACGGAAGACAATAACATATGAGCTGGTTAGAATGAAAATATTGTTAAAGGTTTCTAATATAATTCTGCAGTTAAAGATGATATTTAAAAAAAAATTCTGGTTCACCCTTTCAGCCAAAAAACAAATGGTGAAATTTAGCTGCAATAAAAACATTTGGTACTAAGTTGAACCATTATAATGATGTAGTTTCACCTAGTTAGGAACCATTATAATGGTTCAATTTTAGTACCAAATGTTGCACAGTGGGGCCAAATCTCAAAATGCTTTCCAAAACTCGACACATAGTTTACGTTCCGGTTATTTCGAGTCGTGGGTTAGTTTGGGTAAGGGTGCGGAGGTCGAATTCCGGACTCCAGCGAGCCCTATCCCATATACCTGCTTCTGTAAGACAGTTGAAAGTGTACCCTCAATCGAGCTAGACGCGTCGTGCAGTAAGAAAATATTTCAACGCTATACTCAAGAGGACGCCAAATTTCTAAAAATCAACCAATTTCGGTTTTTTCGAATGGAATCAGCAGGTGCAAGTAAGTAAAAAATCATTATGTAACACAAAATTAAAAATAATAGTTTATGCAATAACAATAAACGTATAATTTGTACGAAATCGAACGTAAGATTACTACAGATAGTTTTAAACACGTAGAGGATAGTTTATAAGTTCTTCAGAGTTCTGCGATTTGACCGATTGCATGCTGTAGATGGAACTATTATTGAATGAAAACAATTTAAACTGGCTGCCCTTAGCTGCCCCTGTGTCATTGGTGCGAGTTCTTGCAATGTAAAACAGAGTTTTCTGAATTTCGTACATTAACGAAGCGGAATTATTTGTTCTTTTTCTTGAATTTGTCTGCGGTTTTCATTGTATCGAGTTCTACACCGAGAGAAAAATATAGTAGTCATTGCCAGATTTGTATAGTAATTGGGATTCAAGTGGTAAAATAGCAATAGCAACTGTTTTTGATGTCTCAACTATATCATTCTCTCGGTGTGTCATACGTAATTCACTTTTATGAATATTCGCTTTTTCTTCTAAAATAATATTTTTGAATAAATAACAGTAACAAGGTTGAATATGGAATTATCCAGCTATATAGATATTATATTTTCCAATTTAGAATCCGTCTCTGATAAACATGAAGCATATGGCCTGACGAGAGAGGACATTTTTTCGATATTAAAAGCTTCTTGAGATTTGGCCCCACTGTAAAATCCGCAAATTTGTTTTTATATCAAATTTTGACTTCGGATTCATGATCAGCGACCCCGAAAACCCCGAGTACTAACTTTCAGCTACATTCATACCGCTCTCGAATTATGGCCAGCTTTTTGGGATTTTTGGCTCCACTGTGTGTTGGTTGGTTGCAGTTAAATTTCACCACTTTTTTGTTGAAAGGGTGAACTAGAATTTTTTAGCGTACTAGAAGTGTGTATATTTTATTTTTGTATTGAGGAAGAATTATATCACGCTTAGGAATTTTCCATAATAAATGTAAGCTTTTTTATTGTTACATTTGGTGAACTGGATGGTAATATTTTCCTATTTAAGCGGGTTAATTTCAAGAAAAACTCATATTTTTAGGTAGTATCAAAAATAATTTTTTCTCAACTACATATTGAAAAATTTCGCCCACATTTGTTTTTTTAATTCTACTTATTTTCAGAAGCGCATAAAATTCATTTACAATAACTACCATAAGCCCTTTTAAAACCATTTTATGATGAAACAATTTTGCCCTTTTCAATTTTCTGAGTATGAGATTAATTATTATGAGTTAAAATACGTTGCATTATGAAATTCATTCATACTCAGTTCTTTGTAACTGACATAGAATACATTGAGATTCCATGGGCTGAAGATTATACAACCCCAATCGATCGGTATTGATTAGGGTACCACTATCTATGAAACACACCGGGAGGTAAGAAACTATCTATAGAAATTTGCTGCGCTTTTTAATATCTTGCTGAAAAGTTATTCTTGGCCTTCTGATGGACAATTTTCAGCTGGCTGATGGACCAATAAATTTATAAGCGAGACTCTCAAAAAATAAATTAGTTGGATAATTTTCTTTCAAATAATGCAAAGTGAAGAAATACCGCAATAAGTCATCATTCTATACAGAGTTAGGTATAAATACAAAATAAATGCTATGTGTATTTATCTTTAAAAAAACATTTTAAAAAAATCAAAAATTTATTGTATAAAAACGTTCTGTTATATTTTACAATAGCAACATACTTTATATAAAAATAGATTCAAATTTAGTGAAAATGTTCTTAAAATTATTCTCCCAGCGTTGTCAGTTTCAGTGACAAGGTTGTAAGAATAATTTCAATGTGTTAGTAAAATCTGAAAAACTTCTGACCAGTTGGATAGAAAAACTGTCCAGATTTGTGGCAAAAATTAATATTATAATTGACCGGGTAACACTAAATTTAGGAAACTATTGTAAAGAAAACTATTGTGTATTGTTTTGCTGTTTTAAAAAAGTGACATGAATATTCGCTCAAGAATGCAGTATTATGAGTAGCCCATCAAATTATGTGTGTATATATATACCTATAGTGATTAAAATTGTAAGGATAGTTCACAGAAATCTACATTGCATTAAGCTAAAGAAAACATAGATTTAATTGAAAATAAACGCACACTTTGCTTTCATTAAAAAATACTGTACGGATTTCAGTTTGTGCTCAACTTGGTAATTCACCCAGGAGGCCAATACATCTACCGTAATATTTTTTTTCCTTTTCCCCAGAGTAAAACCAAAATCTGAAGAATCAAAAACCTATTTCTTTAATCCCGTTTCTGTGAAAATTTCACTCAATCGCACCAAAAGAAGTATAAATGGAATAAATAAATTGCATCGTTGAATTATAAAATGATTTTCAATATAACTATGGACAAAGAGAAAATTTTTGATTAAAAAAATCTAAGGGAAGAAATGCGTTTTTTACAACTTTCCGGTCATTCATCACTATTTTGTGGTCGATTGATTTTGAAAAAATCAAAGTATATATGAGTTAAACGTCAGCCAATACGGATAGTTTATCAAGTTTCTATTTAATATTATCAAAACATTCTTCCTGCCTCTCCAATTTTAGAAAGTCTCGGAGCTTCCTTAGTGAAAATAATGGTAATTACAATAGGATATGCAACAAAACGAAAACTCTTTATATGCTTTTATATTCATCATATACAATTTCTAAGGTGTGCTTTTTTTTCTTCCTTCCTTAATCTTCTTCTAATACTGAGACACGTTTGAAGGAAATAGAACAAAAACATTAAAAATGCATAGCGGAAATATGAATAGCTGAACATGCACAGCCAGTTTATAAAGTTTTCAAAGCCACTGAGAAAGGATTTTTCACGCTTACGTTGCATAAAAAAAAGAATTTTTGTATTTAATTCAAACGACACGCAGACAGTGTTATTAATATTTATACTTTTAATATTTTCATTAATTAAAAAATACTTATTTTATTTCTTCAAAATAGGGGAGCACGGGACACATTGGGAAAAAGCTACAATTTCATAACTAGTACAATTTATTTTTTCACAACATTGAGGCACTTGCGTTGACCAGCATTCTCCCTTTTCAAAGCCACTGGAGCTGCTGTCTATTTGTGAAAGGTCTCCTGATAAGTGACCAGCATTAACCCTAACACGCTGTAGTCGGATGACACCAGGTAGCGCCACCACAACTACGCCACCTCCCTTTTTGGACCTGAAACTGAAGGGGTTGGAATTTTTTCCAGCCTCCGGTACCCTTGAAACTGCCTCGGGACTTCAGGGTCCACGGATTTTATATTCACGTATCCCCAAGTGTACATGGAGGGTCTTCAGCGGGTCGGATTTCGCACACGAAACCTTCCGGTTCGAAGAACGACGCTTTACCACTAGGCTACCACGGCCAGGGTCTTATTTACCATTAGGCCCGTGAGGCCCGAGCCTAGGGCCCCCACTTTGAGGGGGCCCCCTAATTTTCGTAATTATTATTATTATTTTTTTCTGTAATTTAAAACTTTTTAGAAAAATATTTAAAATAGCATCTTTCAAAAACAAACTGTTAGTGTTCTGTTGCTTCACTTAAAATTTGTATTATTAAATTATTTTTAAACCGCAAGGAATTTTCACTTTGGGGGCCCCTAAATTTTGGTCTGACAATTTGAAATTTGAAAAACAAAATCGATTTTGCACTTTGGGGGCACCCAGATTTTATTCAAACATTTTGTAATTTAAAAACAAAATCATTTTGCACGTTGGGCACGTTTTTGTTTTCTATTGTACTGATAACTTATAATTTGCTTTCGCATGTGTTCTAACAGATGTACTTGCACGCCACGATTAATCTGCCTGTTTCTTAAGCATTATAACTGATGAAAGCTGAGAACGATGCACACCACTTCTCTACGAAACGAAAGCAAACGAAGAATGAGATTGTTTGCTTTCATGTTTTCCCCCTTTTTTAGAGTAGGTATGAAAAATTTGTTTATTATTTTTCTGTAATCCTGTCTAACGACGAATGAGATAAACAAAATAATGAAGTCAAATTGTATTTTAGTCCACTTTGTGCAGCAGAAATGGGTGATGGGGGAAACTTTGGTACCTCATATTGTTAAATATTGTCATGTCGTATTGCTACTTTTCCCGCTCTTCACTGTAAAAAATTCTAGTTCAACATTTCACCAAAAAATTATGAAATTTAGCTGCAACCAATATTTGGCACTAAGCTGAACCATTATTTCAACATGAATGGGAAACTAGGAACCATTATAATTGCTCCACTTTAGTACCACATTTTGGTTGCAGATAAATGTCACAACTTTTTTGGTGAAAGGTGGAACTAGAATATTTTACAGTGTTTTTATGCATGGTACGGCAGTGAAATGAGTGATTTTAAGAGTGTACCAAGAGTGATAATCTTTATTATTTTCAAATACACAAGAGCACACAGTTAACATACAAGCATTTAGTTTCCAAACAAAGAAAAAAAAATATTTGTGACAAAAACGTCTTTGTATATAAAAAGTGAAACGAAGTTTTGTATCTACAGCAACTCTTGAAAAAACGGGAATGTACTCTTTTATAATTCCTAACAAAGGATATCAAAAATTGTTGATAAAACTGTTAAAACTGTTAAACTGACTAAAGCTTTAATTAAAATAAATATGTAAGCAGCAAAAGAAAAATCCATACATATTCAGTGAATAAAAAACAAATTTTAAATAAATTAATTCTACTTCATTACGCGTATAATTTGCTAACACGTTTAAGTTCGTTTTAAACAATTTGGTTCAGTTTATGGTTTATGAATATGTAATTTTTGTACAAACCATATTTGTCTTTTTGTTAATTGGATATAGGTAACAGTGAACTCGATTTTTGAACACAGTATCCCATAACGGGGTTTTATTGTATCTGCACATTAAAAAATTTAACTGCATGTTTCGCCAAGAAAGCGTGCAACTTACTACTAAATGCACTAAAAAATAGTGCAAAGTATTGCTTACTGCAAAAGTTGGTGCTTAATTTTTCTTTATTTTGGTGCAACATAAGCAAGTTCCCACCAAAAATAGCAAAATGAAGCACAATCCTTTGCAGCCAGCAAATCTGCACCGTCTTTTGGTGCAACATACCACTAAATTTTCTAGTGTAACATGCCACAGGAAATCTTAATATGGATTAAAAATCAGCAATAAGCAAGCCAAAACTTGTGCCAAATGCATCATAAACCTTTCTAGAAATCTGAAAGACTATATTGTAAAGGTCTGCAATTTTCTGAAATATTCCTATGGTTTTCACTCAATTCAACCAGCCATCTTCATTATGAAATTTTTAAATGCAGCACCCTGTCTAAGGTTTCGAAATGTGTAAATATCTCTATGGAATTCTAACAAAAGCTAGAAAGAGCTAACGGGTAATTGCTTCCGACGTTTTTCGGATGGTAGTCACGTTGTCAAACTGAAGATCGGAAAGCGATTTATATCTTGAATCTATCCAGTTAAGTGTATGGGTTAAATTCTTAGAATCGGAGCTAATAAAAAGGAAGGGCAGTAAAGAAGAAAAGTGCAATCCGTGAAAAGCTTTTAAAGAATAAATACTTCATGCTGGTAATATACTTCTTATTGGGTGGGAAAACCAGTTATTAAGAGATGGTGTTATCAGTTGAAGAGTTGAAAATTTTTAAATAGAATTAGGCTAGAGTTAAATTTTATCAGATTGTACTCATGATTATTCCTGCCTTTAAGAAAGCTATACACTTAAATAAAAGCTTTTATAAACGCGAAAGCTTTTTTAATGAGAGAATGAAGGAAAACGCTGTTAACAGAACAAGGCCGTTAGTTTCAAGACCTAGAATCTGTCAGAGAAGGTGCATGGCTAATTAGAAATAACCTTGTAAAGCACTTTAAAGAATGTTCATTACCGAAAACAATTTAAAGATAATATTATTCAATATAAGAAGCACTTTATCTTAAATCATAAATACTTATTCATTTTTAACATAAAATTCTGACCGAGACATTTTCTTTTATATTTGTTTTTTATGTTTAAAACCAGTATGTAACTATTATCTGTTTCTAAAAGGCATAACTAGCGAATTTGGCCGAGTATACTCTCAAAAGTGGATGTTCAAAGTATGAGCAGCCCTTTTAAGAAGAAAGGCATAAATAAACCTTGATTTTACAGTCTGCTTTGATTTTACCCCCTTAAATTTGTCAACTTGAGCATGTGTAAAATTTCGGAGGGTTTTCTTATCTTTGAGAACATAATTCCTTGTCATGATTTGCGATTTAAATGTGATACCTAAAAATTTAGTTATTTTTGCACCACATTAGAAATACTAAATCCCTCTTGCTCGAGTATGAATTATGTAATTAACAAACATTTCTTTTGTTTACTTTCACAAAAAGAGTAAGTGATGTTCTCGGCTTCCATCATATTACGTGATTGGAAACATTAATTGTAAATCTGCATGCCCCTGAAAATCCCCCCCCCCCCCTCAAAAAAAAGTCTTTTATCTCAGTCCGAAAATTAAGCTAATTAGGTTATTATAGCTATGTGTGCATTAAAAAGCAAAGTTGAGCTACCCTTTTGTTTTACTAGTGTTCGTCCTAATGGAAATATGAACTTACCTGGGGAATATAACTAGAGGTCAATTTTTTCTGTCAAAAACTACTTGCTGTAAATTTTTCGTTTAACAGAAACTCGTTTCTCAGCAAGAAATTCGCCTTTCCGCTCACTAGACAAGTTATGATTATGTAATATTCTTTTGCCTTTCCCACTCGATATAACTTGTTCGTACGACTTGGCTCGTAATGTATTTGGATGACACCAGATGGCAACACCACAAATACGCCACCTTCCTTTTTTGACCTGAGAGTGAAGGGAAGGGAAATTCTACACCCTCCGGTTGCCTCGGGACTTCAGGGTTCACGGATTTTACGTGCACGTATCTCCAAGTGTACATGGTGGGTCTTCAGCGGGTCGGGTATCGAACACGCTTTCTTCCGGTTGAAAGTCCGACATCCTAACCACTAAGCTACCACGACCCTTCAAAAGCACATGAATTCTCTTACTGAACCAGTACTAGTTACGTAATATTTTTTTTTTGTTGTTCATGCCTATACTTGCTTTCACGCTCGTTATTGTTTGTCTAAAGTTTAGGTTCCTACAGGTGAAGCGGCAATTACGCTATCTAAACGATTAATCGTTAATTAATTTCTTTGTAAAGATGCACCCTAGCTTTTAAATTCGGTGTATATATTTCATTACCTCAACTTGCAGTACCTAAAACTATTCCTCTCCTAATTTTGAGCCGCATTTTTATTAATCAAGACGAAAATATCCTTAACGTATTCAAAAACTTTCCTGTCCCTATTCATAAACAAATGGAATAGAATAATTTTCAAACACTTTATAGTTTATTCATCCATAAATTGTCGGCATGATGGCGTCGTGGTAAGGCGCGGAGCTCGTACGCCCCAGGTCTGCGCGTCGAGCCTGGCAGTGTCGGTGGATTTTCAAGATGCAGAAAATCGTCTGGTTATGCGGCATGTAAAAGATTCCTTGAGTAGACCTTAGGCTTGGATGCACTCGGCTAAAGTAAATTCCTCGTGCAATTTTGCATCAACAGAGTCCGGGTGCTTGCTCTTTCAGGTTGAGAAACAGGACGTCAAAATTCCCATGCAGCGATGGTACCACATTGTGGTGCCGCTGAAAGAGATGGTACCAATCTCTGGGGTCCAAGCACTAGGTCTGCAATTGGCAGAAGCCAAGAGCAGCCCATTAGAAATAAAATAAAAAAAATTATCTTCTCGATAGATAAGTAACCTTAACTGCAGAAAAACAACCGAAAAGACCACATAACAATGGGGATTTCAGACACGTGTTTCGGGGTTATCAGGAAATCCTTCTTCAATACTTCTCAGTACAAATGAAATTTTATATATGACAAGACATCCGAAAAAAGAGTAATGTTACTTTACAACTGAAATGTCAACATTTCACTTTATTCTTTTAGTTGAAAGAAACATTACCTTGAAAAATGGAATTAAAATCTATTCCTTGAAGTTTTATCAATGCAAGTAAGATATGAAAAATAAAGTCCATAAAACATGTGATAAAGCTTGATGGTGATTAGTAAATCACAGAAATGCTTCTCCTTTCAAGCGAAGTGACTTAGCTTAGCGGGAAAATTTTCAGTGAGTTAGAATTTGATAACGGATGCCTATTAGTCTCAGGAAATAGTATTCACGATGGGAGAACATATTATAAGAGGCAGACAGAAAGTTTCCGTAATTTGCGTTGAAAAGATAGAGGCATATTACGAGAGTCATGGAACATTTTTTGGATGGCACTTTAGAGAAAGGAAGTTAATGATTTCACCGAGCGTTAACACTAAATGTTTTTTGGCGATAAGGTTGCTGTTGAAGTGTTGATAGAATCAAAGAATGCTACAGTTTCTTTTTAATGCTTATTATCTTCGTTTGGGTCATTCCATGTCAAGTGATCCAAAATCTGAGAAAAAATTTACCTCACCTTCTTTGATTTTTTTCAAATTTAGCTTATCAACTGTACCTCTCAAGGTAATTAAAAATCCAAATTTTTAGATTTTTATCTTGTTTAGTTTTTTAGTTATCAAGCTTTGATTTTGTAAAAAACTCACATTTTTACATGTATGCTTCAACACAAAACAGACCATAACTCATCAACAAACAGAGATAAAAATTTCTTGTAAAAAGCATTTTGAAGTACATTGAATGCAGTTTTATAAATTTTATTGAAATTTTAAATTTCAGAAAATGACCTTAAAATTTAAATTTTAAATTTCTCGAAAAACGTATCATTATTTTTTTTCAAAAAATTCTCAAATATTTCTGTGCACTTTATCTTTGTCTATGCAACATTTCAGCTTGGGGACTCAATGGGATCATATTTTTCCGAATTTTCAAAAATATTTGATTTACCAAAAAATAAACATTTTTGTGATTCAAATTATTTTAAGATGATGGTTTCTTAAAGGAGATGATTTAATTAGCCTTCTAAACACATCTATGCATGAGTGAACAAGCAGGGACATGTCTGTGGATAAAAAGAACAAGTTCAAAATTTATTTGGGGGAGGGGGCAACGAATACATTCACATTTTTGTCTTATCATAGCTATTTCAAAGAATTGTTTTCAAATTATTCAATTAGTTATTTTTAAATGAACAAATTGACTTATTTTATGCATTAATAATAATATGTTTCCTGATTAATTTTTATATTTCAGATATATTTTAATGAGATATTAATCATATGAGGGGAAAAAAGTACATCTGTTTAAATTACTTCAGCCAGTCAACACCTTTCATCATATTCACATGTAATGTACCCTTTCAGGTTTGTCATACATTTGAACTTTCTTCAAAGAATTTCTGTTTCTGAAAGTTATTACTATGTGAACACACTTTTGTAGTAATTTCATATTCTCTGAATGGAGCAAAGCTGTGAAACTTCTGTGTTCCTTCGACCGATAGTGCTCTTAAAAATCTATCTTTTAATAACTCCCTTTCTTCTGAATATTCCTGAACAGTTATAAAAAAATTTAATTAAAGGAATGTTCATAACACTTCAATTGAAAAGTTGAACTGGTGTCAGAATGTGATATGAAAGCAGTTTTTGAAGGCTAGCTTTGGCAGTAAGACGTTTCACTGTCCCGCCGAAATCAACACATACTCCTTTCCCATGATCTATAGTATAGAAATGCCACTCCACAGCAGCTGCAATATCTGTGTTGCAGCTCCTTTAAATTTCCTTCCTTCTTATATTATTTTTTATTCATGTTTTAGACGTGAGGTATGGAAAAATGCTAGGATATACAGGCAGATAAAATAAAAAGCTTTGTTTTTTCTTATAATGCTTCCTTTTTTCAACTTTATTTGTAACTTACAACCTATTCAGGGGGAGAGGTAAACTACATAGTTTTTTCTTTTCTTGCTTTGTCAAATACTAGCTCATAAGCGCAAATCAAGACTAACAACCAAAAGCTGCAAACTCTAGCAGTTGTGGCCCGTCTATCACAATTTCAGATGAGTTTAGTTAAATACTTTTTTCCTCTCATATCATTAATATCTCATTAAAATATATCTGAAATCAAACAATTAATCAGGAAAAAATTATTATTAATGCATAAAATAAGTCAATTTGTTCAAACTATTGAATAATTTGGAAACAATACTTTGAAAAGACAAAAATGTGAATGTATTCGTTGCCCCCTTCCCCAAATAAATTTTGAACTTGTTCATTTCATCCACAGACATGTCCATGCCTGTTCACTCATGCATAGATGTGTTTAGAAGGCTAATTAAATCATCTCCTTTAAGAAACCATCAACTTAAAATAGCTTGAATCACAAAAATGTTCATTTTTTGGTAAATCAAATATTTTTGAAAATTCGGGAAAATGCGATCCCATTGAGTCCCCAAGCTGAAATTTTGCATAGACAAAGATAAAATGCACAGAAATATTTGAGAATTTTTTGAAAAAAATTAATGATACGTTTTTCGAGAAATTTAAAATTTAAATTCTAAGGTCATTTTTTAAAATTTACAATTTTAATAAAATTTGGCATGATGCATATCATATAAAACTGCATTCAATATACTTCAAAACGCTTTTTACTAGAACTTTTTATCTCTATTTGTTGATAAGTTATGGCCTGCTTTGTATTGAAGCATTCATGTAAAAATGTGAGGTTTTTACAAAATCAAAGCGTGATAACTAAAAAACTAAACAAGATAAAAGTCTAAAAATTTGGATTTTTAATTACCTAGAGGCGTATAGTTGATGAGCCGAATTTGAAAGAAATCAAAAAGGGTGAGGTAAAATTCCTTCTATCACTTGATATGGAATGACCCGTTTATGATTAAATGGTCTCCTTTTTTCTGAGATATTTTATTCAAGCATTTTATTTTCGTTATGAAACGTGGAAGGAAAGTTAATAAACTGAAAATAGAATGTAATTTATGTTTTCTTTTATAGTCACTCAAGTTCGTTTTATGTATCAGAAACATGCAGGGATATGTTTAATGTACTATAAAGATACAAGAAAACTCGTTTTTTTAGCTAGTGGGGTAGTGAAACTGTAAGTTGCTGGATTCAATTATGATATTTTCCTACCAAGCCGATGTATAATGCTTGGATTTCGTTTGGTGCAAATACAGAAGAATATCTTTTATACGGCGATCATTTATACGACGTTTTTGTGCGGCCACAATTCTTGGATTTAGCCAGTAGGATAAATCGATTATATGGAGCTATCGTTTATGCGACGTATCGTTTATACGACGATAATTTATACGACGATAATTTATACGACGTTTACCTTTATACGACGTTTTTGTGCGCTCACTATTCTTGGATTTAGCCGGTATGATAAATCGGCTATACGAAACTATCATTTATAAGACGTTTTCGATAGTCTCTTCGGCGTCGTATAAACGATACTCTACTATATATTAAAGAAGTGGTTCGTGAGATTGCGTTAAATTTGATGTACAATCTATCACCAAAATGACGGTCGTTACTGCATTTGCGCATGATATGCAGTGCATTTTACAGACTTCTTATTCAATCCTCCTTCCGGATTGATGCATGTTTCTAAAACTGATTAACTTTTAGGTAAAAGATAAAATTTCAGTAGAATGTTGAAAAGATCCTCAACGAAATAACTTTCATGTAATTTATCAAAAGTACTATTTTTGATTCTAGAACTTCAAACTAAGCATGTAATAAAATGTGCAAGAAATGTATGCAATATAAACAGTAAATCTATTGAGTAAGCACAAGCAACTGTAAAAAACTGCAGAAAGTAATTTTTACCGTCAATAAATGTTCAAATTTATTCTTCATCTAAAGATAATCAGATATATGTCAATTTACTTTTGCAATTAGTCACTTCAACTGATTTGTATGATTATTTTTGACCTTTATTTGAACATTGTAAAACGCTTCTAACACATATGAAACTGAACCTGAGTTGAAGCTTACGATATGTTGCCAAATGTGATGGAAAATATCAAATTAAAAAAAAAAAAAAATAATCCACGAAAATGAAAGAAAAAAATGTTCACATCAAATGAGTGAAAAAATAGGAAAAACCTACCAATTATTAGATATTTACAAAAGTGAACATAAAGGAATGAGCACTTCACCAGAGATATCTTGGCTTGACTATCTACACATAAATAGGCAAAGAAAAACAATTAGGTACCATTTCCTCCTGTGTTTTAAACCGATTTGATGATTTTATTTATTAGCTATAGATGAGTTTTAGTGTTATCAATGAAACGTTTTTGGAAATAGTGTTTTTTCCCTACTTTCGACGTGAATTCAAAGCTTTTTTTAAGAAGTATTTTATTCATCAATCTTTCATGCTACTTTACATTGACAATCGACAATATTTGTATAATGCTCAATACGTTTTCAAGTGTTTATAATTCAAAGAAGAAATGCAAAAAAAAAAATCTATTAATGTCAAAGTAAAATGATACTAATCTTAAGTTGTCAGTTAATTCATTTTCAATATACCAATATATATATACATATGATAAGTCAGTTAGCTTGTTCACCCAGTAAAATAACTCAAACAAAAGAAAATACAATTTGAAGCTAAAAATATCTAATATAGTATAAAGAGCGATAACAAGTGCGGTGACGCATTATTTTGCTTCGAATCAACGTTTCGTAACAGTGTTTGTTGATTAGATTAAATTTCAAGTGACTGTTTGTATTTCTAATGTATTCGGAATAACTTCTAATAATAAAACGGTGGCATGATAATTTTTATTTTTTTTACAGGAGAGGGAGTGCAGAAATACCAGGTTGAGTCAAAAGTTTTTTCGTATTTTACCTGTCCTTGATTGGAAGGCGTGAAGGTAACATATGCAAATTACAGTTCCTGTGCAAACGATCGAAAATGGCAGAGCGGAGTTCGACCTTAATAATCGCTATCAGTTGCTGTGATTTCTCTCACTTGTGTAGACGTTGCAGTCTCTTGAAATGGCGGATGATAAGCTAGCAATTTGTGTTATTTTCCGTTTCCTCTGGAAAAAAGGTCTTAACGCAATAACAGCGGCGAAAGAAATTAATGATGTTGAGGGTACAGGTTCTGTGAATGAGCGCACTGCTCAAAATTGGTTTAAGCGTTTCAAGGAAGGTGATACAACCCTTCAAGAGAAACCAAGATCAGGGTGGCCATCTGTTGTCGATAACGAAGTTCTGCTGGAAGCTATCCAACACCAGCCGAGTTCCAGCACCCGAGCATTATCAGCAGAACTTGGTCCTTCCCAAAGTACCAATCGACACCTCCACCAACTGGGGCTCGTGAATAGGTGCTGCCGAGAAGTTCCTCATGGATTGACTCCATCCCAGCAGAAACGGCGAGTGAAGGTCTGCAAAGAACTGCTTTCCAACGCCCAAGATCTTCGATGTTGGCGCAGAATCGTAACTGGAGATGAGAAATGGATCTTTTTCCGAAATCCAGACATGGGAAAACAGTGGCAACATCCCGGTCAGCCCCCAAAAGCCGTTGTCAAACGGGGTCGATTTGAACAGAAGGTCATGCTGTGCGTTTGGTGGAATTTCGAGGGAGTGGTTCACTTTGAGTTTGTTCCACATGGCCGTGCTGTGGATGCTGACCTCTATAGTCAACAACTGGAACGAGTGTACGACGTTCTGAAGGCTCGGTATCCAGCACTAGTCAACAGACAACGTGCACTCCTACAACATGACAACGCTCCAGCACACATTTCCATATTGACCAAGGAAAAACTTGCACACCTGCAAGGTATCGAAGTGTTGCCCCATCTTGCCTACAGCCCAGACCTTGCTCGGTCGGATTTTCATCTTTTTCGGTCCTTGGCACACTTTCTGTCCGGACGGCAGTTCACTAATGTGACTGATGTTGGGACCGGGTGTCGCGAGTTCTTTGCATCGAAGTCGGCCGAATGGTACAAACATGGATTTGAACTTTTGGCAGAGAGATGGCAAAAAACCATACTTCATAATGGAATTTACGGCGAGGAATAAATCCTTAGTATTATGTGACTGTTGTGCATTTCTTTTGTAGGTGAAAATACGAAAAAACTTTTGACTCAACCTGGTATAAAATGTATGTATCATGTGTTACAAATGCTGAACTAAATAACTTAGTGGTCAATCAGTCACAATAAGGAGATATTTTCCCTAATTGAAAGATTCTACAAGAAAAATTATTGTCACTACTCAAGTGTCTAAAAGTTTTTTAAACATTCGAGGCTGAACTTTAAAAAATTATTTGAATTACGGTCGATTTTCGACCGCTGGGCGAGTTTTAGTTTTTGTAAATGAAAAAGCGGAGTGTTTAAATAATACAATATTTATTCACTGCATAACTTCTATTTGTCAATATTAAATTATAGTCAAGCAATCGGAATTCTGTTTTAGTTAATATATTTGCTCTTCTTTTTGAAAATTTTGCGTAAATTTGAAATTTTGATTTTACAAACCTGTAATTAACGAACACTCACAATTTTACGTAAAGTTCACCAGAGCCGAAAAGTGTTCTATTGAAGGAATGCTTTTAGATTTTACGAACATTTTTCATTAGTGAAAGAATGTTTCTCCATTTTACGAAAATTTTTCATTAGTGAAAGAATGCTTTTCGCTTTTACGAATGTTTTTCATTAGTGAAAGAATGCTCTTCGATTTTACGAACATTTTTCAGAAGTGAAAGAATTTTTTCTCGACTTTACGAACATTTTTCATGTCCCAAAGTGTTCGTAAAATCGAGCGACAATTCTATATTAAGAAGCCAATTTGCAACATTTTACTTATATTATCAATTACAACAATAAAATAAAGGTTTTCTTAAAAAAGGACCTAACGATTTCACAAAACCACTCGGTGAAAGCACTGTAATAGAAGTAGGCGACAAACAGGCATATTCTCCAATTAAGCTTGGATAAATTAAAGTTGCAATCGTTATGTTTTTGACCAAGTGCTTTGAAATCAAACTGCAGTTCAGAAGAATCGATTTCCAGGAAAGCAAAACTTTTCAACGGTTACTAATTTTAAGAATTGGGGTTAAAAATGAAGCTTGTTCTTATTTTCTTCTCTTCTTTAAGCATAATTATTTCTTTAAAGGCATGATTATTTCCGTTATTTCGACACTGCTATTTTGCGTTGTTGCAATCGAATCAAATAGAAATCATACGAATACAGTACTGCGATTTGTATTTGAATGGAGTTGGCTTTTATGAATTTAGCGTTAATTTGCAATTAAATTTTTATACACATAATAATCTTTTAGCTGAATAACGTGCGGTTGTACTATTTTGGGTATTTAGTTCACATAAAAATTTTTAATTTTTTGATATTTGTTTTTGTAAGCAAAAGATTTTGTATAATTGTTGTTGTTGTTGTCGAGTCCTCGTGCGTAGCGATGAAGAATGGGTACGCTGCTCCTGAGTCTAACGGGGCCCTTATAGGCAGGAGTTCAGCCCCTTTGAAAGGTCTAATTTTTGAACCAGCTCCCAGATGAGAGACCGTCACCTGGGATTGGCACCCCTAGAGGTATCGTTTCACTTGGAGGACATTGGAGCCACGACCTATTTAACGAGCACCAGCTCCCTTTAGCGTACACGGCACCACAGCAACCAGCCGCGAAAGGTTATCCCCCTCCCAAACACTGACCTCAGTCTATGTTGCTTCACTTTCGGTGTTCTGCGGGAACCGAGCTTCTACCGACTGGTCCGCTGCGGGACATTTCGTATAATTCTCGTGCCGAATTGGAATGTTCAAATCTATCAAAGGTTACTAAGATAAATAAACTTATTTAGTATTTCAATTGATACCAGTAGTGATGAAAAAAAAAAACGTTAATGATTGGATAAAATAAAAGTGTTATGCGAATGGACTCTCAGTAATGCAACGATTCATTCGAAATAGCTCACTCAACAGTTCACTTATGCACTTAAAAATTCAAGTTTAACCTTTCATGAAAAATGTGGAAATTTAGCTGCAAACAACGTTTGGTACTAAGTGGAACTAGTACAATGGTGTAGTTTCACCTAGTTTCAACTTAGTACCAACTGTTGATTCAAACTAAATTTCAGCATTTTTTTGGGTGAAAGGATGACTAGAATTTTTAACTGTTTAGACAGCATTTTATGTTCAGGATGTTGTCATCATACAAGTGCAAAATATCCATTTAAATCATTCTTTATACAGTAAAAATTTTATATATATATATATATATATATATATATAACATTAAAAAACAAATAACTCTTTCAAACCCCTTTTTAAATTCAGTTTCGATTTTAAAACACAAAAACTAAAGTGATCTACAGACAATTGTAGGCACTTTATATACGTTCCCTTAACTCGTCCCTTTTTCTCAAGGCAGGAAAGAAATTACGTAACGTGAGACCCAGATGATTTTGCAGAAGAATCAATAATTAAATAGTTGCACTGTCACGTGACATGAGACTTCGGAAAAATTACACTGGTCAACAAGTGTTTTGCCCCAAGAATGAATTTCATCTTTCCTGAAGTAGTTTTGCACGAGCATATGCAAATCCATATCTGGCATTAAAACTTTTCCATCACGTATAGTTTTTTAGTTATGAGGAAGGAAAGGTTCGATTTTTACGTTTTTTCAGTGTTTTTCCGATCATCCAGCATCGTTTTTATTGAGATAAAGTAGACAAAAGAGCTTAAATGTCAACCGTTAAATCAGTGGTGACTTTATTTTGCTGGAAAAAACTTAGTGGCGTGTCGTAAACAGCCCCCGCAGACCCCCGAATGGAAGTACGTATCAAATTACTACACTGGGTACAGGTCTCGGTAGGAATTTCGCGAGAATTGTCATACAAAGGCAAATAAGGCAAAAGATTGATACTGTACGACTCGTTTAATGAGCGTGAGCTGCTATTTTTTATCACAGAAGTCTCCTGTTGTGTGTAAAAATACCCCCTGAAAACATGGGAGTCTTTTTACCGATGAACATGGACAGCGGTTCCATCAGGACATTTCAGTTATCGAAAAGAGATATCAAGGGAAGTGGAGTGCAACTATGTTAGCAGATTACTGCTGGACGTTAAAAAGGGACATTTCTGAGGCAAAGTATGCCAGAACATGTCAAAATCAACCCTTATAAGATAAATAGAAAATTACTTGTTTTTTTTGGTGGAAATGCTTCTAATGTAAAAATTACAATGCCCTTAAAAAACGGGGTGGGAGTCCTAAGGACTTTATTGACTGATCTTAGAAGTATTTTCCAAACTGAATTGGAAAATGAAAACCATTTTCCTCATCACTTAAGGGTTTTGCTTGTAAGTTACTGCAATAATTTAGGGTAAAGGTTATTAATGTCAACTATTACAGCACCTTGCACGGAAAATCCTTATGTGATAGAGAAAAATGGTTTTCATTTTCGAGTTCAGCGTGAAAAATACATCCAAGATCAGTTAACAAAGTCTTTGGGGAAGAAAAAAAGTTTTTTTTGTAGACCAGTGTTATTTAAAGGCTGTTCGCAGGGTTTCTGGGGGATTCATGAAATGTAAATATGTAAATATAATGTGATGTTTTGTGTTCCGTCTCCGTGCTATTTTGAAAGATGTGCATTAACCATGTACCAAACAACGTAACCATTAACCCTAACAAACTTTTTTGTAAAGTACCAAAGTGGGAGCATGGTGAAATTATTAAACAGAGTAAGAGGTATTTAACCATAAAGCTAAGAAGTAAAGGGCTGCTGCATTTCTTTACTATTATTTTATTAAAATATTTGATTCTTAAATCTCTCTGTACTTGTCATTAGTTTCTGATGAATCAATCATAAAAAAATCTGCTGTGATTATTAGATTACTATTCTAACATAAACGTTTTCATGAATAAGAAAAGATGCTTTTTAACTTGGAACGGAATAAAGAAGCGTTTTACATCGGCATTCATTACTTAATAGACAAAGAGATCAATTTGCATAGAAATTAGTACACCGATACCTGATAGGGAAATGAAGTAAGAATTAAAATATGATGTACATAGTTTGAAAAAAAGAAAAGTAGTGTTATAGAGTAGCATGTTTTCAAAAGAAAAACTTTAAACAAAATGTCTCGTATGTGGGCAGAAACTTGCGTTGTTACTACACTGTAAAAAATTCCAGTTTAACTCTTCACCAAAAAGGGAAAAACTGGTGAAATTCAGCTGCAGTCAACATTTGGTACTAAGTTGAACCATTATAATGGTGTAGTTTCACCGTGAAATGTGAAACTATTAGCTATTATGACGGTTCAACTTTAGTACCAAATGTAAGTTGCAGCTAAATATCACCACTTTTTTCTTTTTTTTTTTTTTTGATGAAAGGATGAGCTAGAATTTTTTACAGTGTAGGAAACTACATCAAACTTTATATTTTAAGTAATTCTTTCAGAAAATCGAAATGTTTTCTACGTTATGAAGTCATTTATCAACGGCTTTTCTTTCATGTTATTTGTTATAACTATGCGCCTGAAAATATGTTGCACACTATTTCATAGTAACTAATATTTTCAAATGATTTTTTTAACATCACATTTCAAGTTTAAAGAGTGATGTCATTATTGTAACCAATTGTTTAGATAAAAATTTATCTTCATTAACGCATTGTTGTTTGCTTGAATATATTCTGAAAATGGATCAGTAAATAAACCAATAAAGATAGAAAAGTTTCATTTTTGTGAACGCGCTGTGCCGTAAGTTGTTTATGATTCCAAAACCGCCGCATCAGTGGTACAACAGTGCAATTGCTGTACCCGTTATTGTACCGCGTAACAATTTTTTTTGGTATCATAGCATTTAATATTTTATGTTTGATTTATCACTGTCAAGAAAAAAAAAACAATTTTTTCGAAAGCATCACAATGTATGTTATTGACTCCTTCAAATTACTAAAGGCCAAATTCATGCATCGTTGGATGCGACAAAAAAAGGACAAAGCAGAAAAAAGATCTTTATAATATTATCCCAAAGGGGCGTCTTTTCAAAATTTTCATTCTTGTACGCAAAAGTTTTACTGTACGCATTTTTCAACAAAACTTAAATGATGCATTATCTTCATTTAACTTTCATGATGTCTTTTAAGTATTTGTTCAGATATTTTGTCAAAAAAAGTTTTGCAAAAACTCGCTTAATTTAAGAAGCTTTTAATAGCTTCATTTCTTAAGTAAGACAAAAGAATTCGCCTGGGAAATTCACTAATATTCCTAGAGCTTGACAAGTTCATCCATCATCTAGAGGCAGATTTTTTCTTCTTCTTCCGCGAAGCGTCTAAAGATGCATATGAAGACGCACTAGATATCTAATACCCTTGCTTCTTGAGAAATTCGAAATATTTCCCCAAATTTTAAAATATTTTATCTTATTTTGTTTTCAAAGTTTTATAATAGTTAGCCTCAACACAAAGCATTTTTTGCCTGAAGCACCTATATATTATCTTCATTCACTACATTTTATAAAAAATAATAATGAACAATATTTCCTACACATTTAATGTCTAAAAGTTACAAATTATAGCGTAAATTTTTAAGGAAATGCTACTTGCTTCTTCAGATAGTAGACTTTGCGGTTGCTTGACGTATTTCTTTCTCAATTATTTTATTTTTATTTCTAATGGGCTGCAGTATTGGTTCTTAACCATTGCAGACCTAATGCGTCCTCAGAGTTTGGTACCAATTCTTTCAGCGGCACCACAATGAGTGTGGTACCATTTCCACACTTTTTGACTTTCAGTTTTCTCCTAGATGGCCGCACCTGAGCTCTAATTAATGCAAACTGCTCTAGGAATTTAATTTAGCTGAGAGGATCCACGCCAAACGGATACTCAAGATATCTTTAACATGCCCCTTGCCAAAAAACCGTACGACACCGGCGCTGTCGATTTTCTTCAATTATTATATACTTGTATTGATTTCATCAAACCTTAAACAAAATACATAGGTTCATATGCAGCTTGGAGTTTTATTTTTTAAAATTACTTTCAAGCATAATTTATTTTTAATAGTTTCATCAAACCTTTGTTTTTATGAAAAATACTTAGCGTATCAGCTTGAAGAACGTTTTTTCTTCAGTAACCATGACAGTTAACAAAGTAACTTAAAGTATACATATACATAGATTTTTTTCAAAGTTTTGTAATCATTTTGGTTGTTTCATCAAATATTTATCCGTATGCAACACACCTAGCACAGTATCTTGAAGATGCTTTTTTTTCAGTCTACAAAATAGTTAACGTATTACCTTCAATACTTTATTCTCAAGTGCAGTATTTTGTTATGCTTCCATCAAACATTTTTATACCTAACAAAACTTCTTATATGCAATTATGAGCATTTCTATTGAAGCACCAGTAACAATACCCGAAATAACTAAAAATTTGCAATTCTCAGTCAGATTTCCTAGCTTTAGAGATGATCTGGTGAGCATGAATAAACGTAATTTTGATTACTAAACGGTAAGTTAATTACTAAACTGTCTTCAATGGTACAGTTCTTGTGAAAAACCCTAAGGATAATTGCTTGAAATATTTTTTTGTCTAATGTATTTTTAGTCTTTTAATCAAACATTTGTGTTTGTGCAAAATAGCATTTCTAAGCATGACGATTTTTTAGCGTAATCGATTGAAGTATTGTCTTGGCTAAAGTACGATATACTTTTAATGGTTTTATCAAATATTTTTCTTCAAATTTTTAACCCATTTGCATCATGCAGAAAAGTGAGAAATTGGAATTTATCAAAAACGTTTGTTGAATAATGGTAATTTAAAAAAAACAGACAAACATTTAACGAATACCAACCATTTACTAATTTTCTTATTCTCAATAAATGAGTAATTCCTAATTTATAAATAGATTGATAATAGCTTGTGAAACCAATCTTCACACGTGCTTTCGTTCTGATACGCAAAAAATTGTGCATATGTACGCATTAGTCATGCAAATGTGTCAAGGCTGTTTACAAACAAGTCACAGTTCATTTCGGAACTGTGATGATTTTAATAGCATTTGCAGCTTCTTATCCTTTTTTTTAAAAGGCACTTTGTTCGCCATTTAACGGTGGTTTTGGTTTTGGATGCTTAACGAATTAAGTCTAAGACATTAATTTATATTTTAAATGCACGTTTTTACTTTATTTAAAACCAGTGAAAATTATTTCAAATGCATGTTCAACACCTGCTTGAATTATCTTAATGTGAGCCTTTGTAAAAAACAGTAATACGCTTAAAAATTCTAGTTCAACTTTTCACCAAAGTAAAAAAAAAGAAATTTATCTGCGAACAACATTTGGTACTAAGTAGGGCTCGACCGATGGCATATTTTGGCCGATGAGCCGATGCCGATTGTTTCGAGATCGGCCGATGGCCGATTATTTTCCTCTTCCATCGGCCGATGGCCGATGGAAAAAATTCGCTTTAAACCGGTAAAACGTTTAGAAGTCTTGTGAAAAATGTCATTTAAATCAATTATTTATTTTTATGTTCATAAAAACATAAATGCGTTATTCAAGCACCATAAAAGACTTTAGGGGAAGTTTACATAATAATTAAAACTAAAAGAATCACTCGCGATTCTAGTAAAGTAATTAAACTATTTGGCGGGTAAAAAAAAGCTATATCACAGGATTTTTAATTATTTTTTCTTATCTTTGTCAACAACTGTTGGATCGCATCGGGTCTCCTTCCCTTTCCTTCAACATTTTCACTTTATGACTCTTGCACTGCAAATGCCATGTGCAGCTGCCTTTATTTTCTTATTTTTTTCATGGCGAGGAATGCAGATTTTATAATACAGACTAACAAATAATGTGGGTTTGTATCTTTAACAAAATTCCTCGGATTTGTTAAAAAGAAAAGCGGGAAAGTTTCTATATAATTTTTTTCTTTATAAAAGTTATTTTGACTAAAAATAGCTCTTTTTATAAAATAAAAATAAAATGTTAAAAAGTTTCGCTCGCAGCAATGCATCCCCCATTCCCTCTTCATAACCAAAAAGTACCGAATATTGCTTTACAAACATAGACGTTAGATTTTTTTGTCATTACAAATGAATGATTCGGGGTCTTAAGAACCAATCTTATTAGCTTTTTTTCTTGTGAATTGAAAATTACACTGAAATACTTGACATATTCTTTACAGTTTGATGAGCACAATGTAAGGTCACTGAAATAAACCAATATTTCGTAAACGTGAAAAAGATTTTTGAGCACCAGCCGTTTTCTGTTGACAAAAAATCTGAAAAACACGTCATCGATTATAAAAATTAAGATGTATTTTGAAAAAAAAAAAAAAAACAGTATGGGACCTCAAATCCGGAACGCTCGGGAGTAGGTGAAAAAGGACAGTTCTGCGCCAAGAGGCGCAATGCGCAATGCCCTCAGGCGTGGGCGTGGCCGATCCGCCTCCCAATGCCCCCAGGCGTGCCCTCAGGCGTTAGTCGAGTGGAGTTGAGTTGTATGCCCTCAGGCATTTTTCGAGTGGAGTTGAGTTGTTTTTGCCCCCCCCCAGGCGTTTTTCGAGTAGAGTTGAGTTGTATGCCCTCAGGCATTTTTTACGAGAAGAGTTGAGTTGTTTTCCAAAAATTTATAGTTTTGGAATGGCATCACTTTTTAATTTAGGTTTTACCCCTAATGTTCCGCCTCCTAGCGGCAAATAGTGGAACTACTATAGCATTGTTTCAATACTACTAAAAGCGTTTTTTTTAAGTTTATAGTTTTGGAATGGCAACACTTTTTAGTTTCAGTTTAAGACTTGATGTAAAACCGATTGTAGCGCCATCTATGTGAAGAAAAGGGAACTATTTTGGAACTTTGATTTTTTTTTTCTAATGTTTTCTCTCAGAATTCAAGCAGGAACTATTTTATATTACAAAAAATAATTATAATGTATAATGAATTAAATTTATTGTCGCTATTTACATCCTATTATGTATTTATTTCTTTTTTCGACTTAGAATTTTTTTTTTTTTTTTTTTTTTTTTTTTTTTTTTTTTTTTTTTTTTTTTTTTTTTTTTTTTTTTTTTTTTTTTTTTTTTTTTTTTTTTTTTTTTTTTTTTTTTTTTTTTTTTTTTTTTTTTTTTTTTTTTTTTTTTTTTTTTTTTTTTTTTTTTTTTTTTTTTTTTTTTTTTTTTTTTTTTTTTTTTTTTTTTTTTTTTTTTTTTTTTTTTTTTTTTTTTTTTTTTTTTTTTTTTTTTTTTTTTTTTTTTTTTTTTTTTTTTTTTTTTTTTTTTTTTTTTTTTTTTTTTTTTTTTTTTTTTTTTTTTTTTTTTTTTTTTTTTTTTTTTTTTTTTTTTTTTTTTTTTTTTTTTTTTTTTTTTTTTTTTTTTTTTTTTTTTTTTTTTTTTTTTTTTTTTTTTTTTTTTTTTTTTTTTTTTTTTTTTTTTTTTTTTTTTTTTTTTTTTTTTTTCTGGGGGGGCAAAAACAACTCAACTCCACTCGAAAAATGCCTGAGGGCATACAACTCAACTCCACTCGACTAACGCCTGAGGGCACGCCTGGGGGCATTGGGAGGCGGATCGGCCACGCCCACGCCTGAGGGCATTGCGCATTGCGCCTCTTGGCGCAGAACTGTCCTTTTTCACCTACTCTCGGGGCCGCGATCTTTCCGGATTTTGGGCCCTCATTCAAAAAATTGTATAAGTAGCATCAGAGCCCATATAATTTGCTCTGGAAGATTTTATTAGCATTTTGCTCATTTATAGTATTTTTATTATCGTATTTTCTCGCCTATAAGTCACGAAATTTAGCACAAAAAAGAAACGAAGTTGGAGTAGGCTTGCATTCGTGTCAAAACATCGAAACATCTACACTCTTCCCGATATTGTTTTAGCCTCTTTAATTAAACAATAAAAGAAAAAAAATTCCGTGAAATTTTGATGTGATTTTTATATTCTCTAGCCACTAAATTGCAGTTAAAGATGAGACTCTCGGGAAGATACTAGAAAGGCTGATTTTCAATTTCGCGAATGTTCTGTATCGCGCGAAAATTAGAGCTCATTTAAAAAAATGAATGTAACAAAACTACAGAAATTTAAAAAAGCCAAAGTTAATGATATTAACTCAGAATTAAAGCTACAATTAATGAAAACTCTAATCGCAAAAACGAACCCTTTTCAGAAGATCGCGAAATAAATTTTTCAAAAACAGCACATTTCCGATCTACATTTTCATTACATTTTATTTTCCTTCTTTTTAAAACGCCTATTTCCAAACAAACTGTGCACACATTTCCCGATTTTCCGTCTGCCATTTTTTTTTTTCGAAAAAATTCTGAATTTCGGAATTCCAAATTTGGGATTCCATAATGCATACATTGTCAATTTTTGAAAATAAAGAAATTGTAGCATTTTCATTCAGATATTCCACCCCGTCGCGCGAACTCGTTTTTTAAGAGTTAAATTTATGAGAATTGCAAGTCGAGCTTGGACACATAAAATTTCGATCAATAAACATTTATACTGAAAAATTGATTCATATTTTTTTTTAATATGTTCTATGTTGTAAACTAATAATAAAATAACAAGAAATATTCTAAACTGAAAGCAGATGCAACGAGATTGCTGCACAGAATTTTCAGAAAAACTGTAACACGTGAATAATAAGAAACATTACAGACTAAAAGCAGGTGGTATAAGATTATTGCACAAGGACATCTAATGCACTTAGTCATTATTAAACGAAAAACGGACAAAACTGAATCAACTAGCCTAGTGCGAAAAACAAATAGCACTCATAAGACGCCTCGATCACTTATACTTTAACATATTCTATTTCGCGAGCATTCTGTTCAAAGAGAAATAATTTTAATAATGAAAGGTTTTCGGGCAACGATAGATTAAACAAATTTTCCGAATTTTTTATTAAATACTTTATAGAATGACATTATTTCTGTGCTCATTAACTGCTGGGCTGCCTGTTATTGTAATGGAAATAGAAATCTAGCTATGGAGGAAAAAGAAAGTTAAAGACAATGTTTTCTGGAAAGTTGTCCCTGCGAGAAACATCGGCCTTGCATCGGCTATTAGATGTTTTTTTAAGGCCGATGGGCCGATGCTTTTAAAAAGTTAACATCGGCCGCCGATGCCGATGGCAACTTTGTTGAACAATCGGCGCCGATGCATCGTTCGAGCCTTAGCACTAAGTTTAATCACTATAATGGAGTAGTTTCAGCTAGGTTCACCATGAATGTGAAACTAGGAATCATTATACTAGTTCAAAGTACCTAATGTTGGTTACAGCTAAATTTCACCATTTTTAAAATTTTTTTGGTGAAAGGTTGAGCTAGAATTTTTAACAGTATATATGAGATTTAATAAGTCAAAAAAAGTTAATGATCAACGAAACTTTGAAAAACTCAGGATTAAAAGAATAGTTGATCATTTTGTTTTGACTTTTTCAATAAGAGTTATATTCTTGACGATCTCGTAAAAGACACAAAGTCCGTAGCTCCAGTTTTGAGGCATTGTCAATTTAAACTTTCAAACTGTTATGAAAGACAGTAAAAAAAATTTCACAGAACCTCAACTCCTGCAGTAGGTTTACTTAGGCAACTTTTGTTGCTGTCGGTGCTGTTGTCGCGTCCTCGCGCTAAGCGAGGAAGAATGGTGCGATACTCCTGAGTCTAACGGGGCATTCATAGGCAGGAGTCCGACTTCCGCCCCTTTGAGAGGTCTCTTACTTTTTGAACCAGCTCCCAGATGAATGACCATCACCTGGGGTTGGCATAACCAGAGGTATCGTTTCACTTGGAGTACATTGGAGCCACGACGGATTTAACGAGCACAAGCTCCCTTTAGACACGATCCTAAAGCAACCAGCTGCGAGAGCTTGTCCCCTTCCCAAACCATTGACCTCAGTCAATGATGCTTCACTTTCGGGGTTCTGTGGGAGCCGAGTTTCTACCGTATGGTCCACTGTGGGACAGTCAGTATGTAACTTTTAAACAGGGCAATTAGTTTATATCACGAAATAGCTAGTTTCAAGCTCTAATTGGCTACGTTAATCTGTCCTTTTTTTGGACTTTACCAGAACGTCGACGATACACTGCGTTGATGCTATTTTCTCCAATCCGTGTCAAATTAAATTTAAAATCACACTTTTGTTTTTCAATGAAATTCATTAGTTTGATATATCTACTTAAAATGCAACTGCTTCCAAACTAATATGAAAAACAGTAAAAATTATTTTACAGTACTCTATCTTCTTCAGTAGGTGTTACCTAGCTTTAAATAGTATAATAAATTTATAGCATGAAAAAACTAGTTTCAATTTCTAATTTCCTGCAGTAGTCCGACATTTTTTTTTTTTTTTTGTGTACTTAGTTTCTTTTAACAGAATGACGACGATGTTGGGAGAGGGGTTTGATTTTTCCCAGTATCGTGACAAGTTAAATTTAAAATTACTTTTGTTTTTGAAAGAAATTCATTAGTGTACAAGAATTAATATTTGCTTAAAATTGAACTACAGTTAGGATGCTTTTGATCCAATTTTCGGGTCAAAAAATTTCCAACTATGAAACCAATGAAAAATAAGAGACTCATGAATCAAGAAAATCTTAAGAGTATCTCTACGTGAATAAACAAAGAGTTAGTTATTTCGCTTTACTTCTTCAATAAGAGTCAGATCTATTCGTCCCAATTCGTGCCAAATTTCTACACAACTAAATATAGCAAGAACCAAACAAGCTAGCAATACCCGAAACTGTCAGAAAGTATCCTATTTACCATAAAACCTCGGTCAAAACGGATTTCTTCTACACAATTGACAATGCGCATTCGACTTTTTCTATCGATTTCCTTTAATAAATTCGTTTCGGAATGTTTTGGGGGAAGTTCTGGTTTCTGTGCGGGAAAGGGTGGACGATAAAACTAAGTTGACTAGGCGTCTCTCGAGAGAAAATGATCGCTTCTGTGATGAGGTATGTGGAATAAGAAAGTATGAAATTCCAACCTCCCTTCAAAAAACATTCCTTCGCTATAATAAGAGGGTTTAATTAAACAATATGATGGCGGAGTAGAGTAGATGATTTAGGAGCAGTTCGTAAGGCATCAATAATTTATTTAGAAATATTTTATGCAATTTAGGATCTTTACCTAATAAAAAATATTTTTAAACGATATATTAAAGAATTAATACGTTGGTTAACATTTCATACATCGATACTTCAGAAAATTACTGAGTATAGAGTAGACTGGGGCTGGTTGGCCCCTTTTTCTTCTATGATTAAAAAAAATAGAGTTAAAAATTTCCAAACATCTTTTGAGCTGACACTAACAGTACCTTCAAAAAGAAGTTTTCATTCTGAAAGTTGAAAATTTTAATTGCAAGTATTAATTGCACAATTATAATTACAAGTACAATTTAATTACAAGTATTAATTGCTACAAGTATTAATTAAGGGACGAAAAATTGACAAGGGTCAACATGCGGGGGAACTTATCCCAAAGGTACTGATTTATGGTTCTGAAATTATTGAAGTTGAAGAAATGTAAAACATATTATTATCAAATCGTATTTTTTATTTGCTACGCAGGTAAACATAAGACTGTCTAAGAAAAAATCTTCCTTTCGTTTTTATAAATTTCATATGATAAAGCTATAAAATTTTGTGAATGGAAACATCAAAAAGTTACAAATTAATTTATTTTCTAGTTTTAGGGTTTAGTTAGCGGAGAAACGTTTTTGATGTAGCGGTCTTGGTAAATGTGTGATTTAATGCAGCCCTACAACTAATAAGTCTTAGGTGATAAAATATGCATAAATTTCGGAATAAATAAAATAGTGTGCTATTTATCTAGTGTTCATTTCTTTCGCTGTTGTGCGTTCAATATTACGTAGAATGTTGTTTTGTAAATGATACCTCATTTTCTATCTACTCTGAAACCAAAGAAACACATACATTGCAGTAGTAATATCTAGATGCTCCAGAAAACTATTCATGTTCAAAATGCTCTAAAAATGTATTTCGAACTAAAACCACTAATTTATTTCATTGATTTATTTCTACGCAATGAAAACAGATTTTCAGGTTACCCCGAGACACATGTTCGACTTTCTTTCTTCGAAAATTTGGTCGCAAGCTACATCGCGATTTTCAATGATGGTATTAAATTTTCAGGGTCAGTGGGAACAAAAGGCTCTGGGGTAAAAATAATCATAAAAATAATTATATTATGTAGCTCTGTAAAAAAGTATCCTCGTAACCTTAAACCACTTATTTTCTTTTTTTTTCTATTGAAAATAGGTGCTTATAATTGTAGTGGGTCGTCGGCATTAGTTTGATGCCTTGCGATTATCAGAGAAAGAACAAAACGCTTTTAAAAGGGGGGGGGGTGTCTTGAAACACCTTTTAGAACCCCCCCCCCCATACTTTTTTTCTTTTTCTCTCCTTTCTGTTCTCAATTTTTCTATGCCTTTCGTTATGCATTGCTCATTCTTCGGTATTGGGGTTATCTTGAGTGTGTTTATGTATAATATGCAGTTAGTACAATATGAATGCACTTGACTGAAATTTAGTCGCTGTTTTGCACAACTTTATATTTCCATTTACGGGACGTTTGTAACCTTGAAAAACTTATTTTCTCTATTTCGTTTTTTGAAAATTTGTGCTGCAACTATTTTGTTTTATCACGCAGTCTTAAATAATAGCGGTATGTTTTCACTGTTAGTAATAAATAAAGCTATATATATACACCACCGCTCATTAATTTCAATACACCTCCTGTTTTAAAGTTTACATCATAAGCATACAAAAATAGTACATTAATTTTATACTCATGTGGATGATGCCTGTAAACCTTCTGCCATTCACTTCTGCATCAAAAATTTTTGCAAAAATGGAGTAAAAATAGATTTTTGACTATTTGCCCCAAAATGAACATTTTAGAGCTGTTAGATTAAAGTGTATTGTGTTTTATCACCTCATCATATAGTGCAAAATATACATGAGTAACATAGTGAGATGTTCAGATAGGTATTTAAGAAAGTGCGCATGTTTAGATTTAAAGCAAAACCGTTTAGCAACCGGTTTTCAGCAAAACTGCACAGGAGAATTTGCTAATTAGGAATTCCGCGTTATTGTTTCGAACAAGAGTGTTATGTTTGTTTCCGGATGGGTCCTCAAAAGGCGTTACCAATGAATAAAAGTTCTCCGATTGAAGTTCATAGCTTGCAGGATATCGCTCTTTTACAGAGTTACCGTTGGTAGGGTACATTGCACTCTTAATAGGCATATTGATATCAAGAGCGTTTTCGACCGCTCCTTTCCCGGAAAGCCTTTGACAATTTCAAAACATGAAGATACATATATTAGAGTGATAGCCAAACCAAATAAGTTCAAAACAACCTGTCAAATTTCGTGCTAAACTGTTGGAAACATGAGAAACTAGCGTGCCAATATCTACAATCAAACGTCACCTCCAAACCACTGGATTAACACGTTGGCTTCCAACCTACGAGATAACTCGTAGTAGGTCAACACCTTCTCAATAGAAAGCCTGAACACCATGTGACTCAGAAGTGATGACGTCATGTCGTGGAGGCCGATTGGATTTACACCTTCTTCAGTAAATAATGTTCGTCGCAAGAAACGCTTTGAATATCAAGACCGACATCGAATTCTCTCATTTGACAATAATTTCATATTCTAAATGACGTCACAGAATCCAACGAATCACAGTAGTCTTCATAGAAATAACTTGACGGTGATTCGTCGATCACGTTATGACGTTTTTTAGAACAGATAATTCCTGGCTAATAAAATGACACATGAAAAGCAACAGTCTATTGCATATTTTATTGCAGTTCTATCGGTGTGAATTCACTATTAGAGAACGCGGATGGCTTGTATTACGTTGTTACACAAATTGTTGGTGATTTTGAATGTTCATAGAATACATTTTAAAATGTTATTTATTATTTTTAAGTTACTCTAAAAGTTTAATAAATTCATCAACCATGCCTAACAAATGTTTGGGGACTTCCTGAAAGGGAATTATGCAACTCGGCCAAAAGTTTCGACTTTCCGTTTCCCCACAGAGGAAACACTGTTGGATCAATGGAATAAAGCGATTCCAAGGCAGAATCTTCAAACGTTACTAAATATGATCCTGTAAGTTCTAAAGCACATATTTTTCAAGTTGATATCTGTAGATTTGCATGCATTCTTATCATTTTGTTTTTGAATTTAACTAAGATAGTACATGTTAAATTGTGCTAAAAGTTATTAAAATTTTTGAAGTTATATTACAGTTCTTGGCGCGATGAAAGCAAAATTTCAACATAAAAAGAATTAATGAAACGGAATGAAAACTTTTATGAATTCTTAAGTTGGCGACAAAATGAGATAACGAAACTAATATCAGTTAGGCGATATTTAGTGAGATTCCCGTGTAACTCTAAATTGAAGTATTGGCGAGAATGCAAATCGTCCCTCTCGGTAAAATTCGCTGTAATATGTCGCTTCGTAATTAACTGGGAAGTTTGAGTATCTGAAATCTTTCCCCACTCTAAGACACTTAATTACTGTACATTTAGTAATTGTTATTGCTATTCCTATCAACGTTCCGAAGTAATATTTTAATGAATTGAAGTTTCGCTTTATGAAGGCATTTATTTATAAAAATTGAAACACAATCAAAAATTTATGTTTAATTCATTAATATACCAGATTTCTTACTTTTAATATTGGTTTTGACTTTTTTTCCATATAATCGCTCAATTTCTCTCAAGATGGAAATTCTGGGTAAAAACTTACTGTCGTACATTGCGTTCACAATTTTCTTTGTACGTTGAAAATTCCCTTCTCATCTTAACTAAAAGTTTATTTAAAAATTATGATGTTAAAAAGTATAACTTGTGACAAACGTACATGATATCAAGAATTCATTCTTTCCATACCCATGCAGTCCATACAGCTTGATAATAAATCATGTTCTAAATTTCTTTTTTACTTTTTTGTATGTATAAATAAGTGCTAATAATTTTAAACATTGTTTTAATTTGTAATAGCAATTAAATGTTAATGAAAAAACTTTATTCACAATCAAAGAGTTCTAGCTTTTGGTGTAATGATGTATTTTCCTTAGTTTTGTAATAAAAGCTATTTTTTGCTATTCATGGAGTTGTTTTCTTCTTATTTACATTGTGAGTGTTATTTTTACCTAGCACAATTTTAAATAAAATGAATTGAAAAATGATCATTAAATGAACTGAAATCGATTGTAAATTGAAATTATGCATTCATCCTTGCTGTGCCACCCAATTTCAAAGGCGGCGGAACTTTGAAACAAAATCATTCATATCTACGATGCTAGTGTCTTCATTGTCAGGAAAACTGAATTTCCAACATGTATGACTTTTCCCAAGGAAAATTACTTTCAGTTCATCTGGTGTCATGAATTTCAATAACCTTTCCTACGTAATGATGCACACAAGATTTTCCTAAAAATTTCACTAATATAAAGTCATCTGTCTGGATATTTGTTTTATTCACAATAAATTCATCAGAATCGATTGATTCATCATAATCACTTGTTGAATCCAATGCTTGAAAGCTGTCATCATTACTGTCACTAGATGAGATTGTGAGACGCTTCCGTTTTATTCGTTTCGGACGGTCTTTCTGAATATTGTAAGAAGCACATTTAATTTTGTCTTTACTAGCAACTTTTACTAAACGTTCTTGTTCCACTCCTTTTTTTTCCAGGCGTGTCTGTCAAAATTTGAGATTAAAACGTTTGAGATTAATATTTTTTAAGTTAAAAATTTAATATCTTCTTAATGTATATATTTTTAAATTTCAGGTAACCTACAACATATTACTGCTCTATGCTATTATTGCATAAAATATATTACATACTGCAGCAATTATTTTCAGTAATAATAACATAGGGCAATAGGCAATGTAGGGAAGCTTAAATTTAAAAATAAATAAATGAAAAATTCCCATTATTTTATATATATTAATATGGAAATATGTGTTTTAATAATATAATTTTCACATTATAATCATATTCCTCTAACATATTTTTATAAAAAAATACATATTTTAAATATTGTAACAATTGCTTAAAATTTTAAACATAAGCATACTTTTTCTGGGGTTGAAAGGGACGTGTCCCTTTCAGCCCCAGATTCATATATTACATACACCACATGGCTGCTAAGTCTAACTTTCTCTCATGTGAAAATTGCTTATCACAGATTTTTAGGTATTTAATGTACTTTTAATTAACACACAAAGATTATTTCTATAACTAAATACACTTTAGTTCTGAAACAAAATATAAATGGAAGAATAACTTACTTTTTGATGATGAAAATTAACTTCAGTATTTGCAGATAAAAATAATTGTTATGTTGACAAATTGGCTTGGTCTACCAACTATAAACATCTGGCTCTCTCTGTTAGCAATAAATGAAAACTTTTATCTATATCAGGTTTTAAGAAATATATGATGTCCCTTTCAGCCCCACTTTCCCCTATATAACCATAGAGCTCGATCCATCGCTTCTCACGTACCAATAGTTTCGGACAATAGGTACGAGAAAACAATGGATGCGGGTTTTTTTAAGCAAGACGATATCGATAAGTCGCTAAAACAAGACGATGCATACGGGAAAACGATAGATGCGGGAATGACTAATCGAGGTTGTCTTAAATATATAATTGTTTCTTCATTCAAACTTAGTGCAAACTTGCTTTTAATGTTTTCCTATTAGGGGGATACGTCGTTTGCTAGCCGTTTCATCGGCCGCCAGACCATGACGTCATAATCCAGTGCTATGCTTTCTATACAGAGGGTGTTGAGTAGGTGTACTTGTTGAGAGACCAAATTACAAGTTGTCTTGTTGTTGCTCTTTTTTTTTCATTTTTCTATATATTTATAGAAAGTTAGTAATTTTTTACTTAATAAAATGTTTTGTACAATATGTTTTAATTAAATTAAACTATCGTCTAGAGATCCACAAACTACAAACAGCGCTGGCAGTCAGCGTGTCGGCAGTCAACATGTTAATGCGCTTTGTAGCAGCAAGAAAATTACTTATATGGTATATTAATAAAAGAAAAGGCTTAACTGGGCTAGAAATTGTGAGGATCCAACCCGTGATCGGTGAAAAATGTACTTCTCACTAACGAATCGGAATATTAAATACTACTTAGTTCTATGAAGAGTGTTTGTCGTGCTGTGGGTCAGCGCATGTTATTTGCGCTTGTAGACAACCAACTATCAAGCATGGATAGGGCTCTGTAATGGTTTAGGAAAGTTTTTGTGGTAATGGTATTTGTGTTCTGGTAAAAATATATAGGATCACGTACTCCAAACGATACAACACCATCCTTGTGCGGCATGGTATTCCCTCTGGCACTCGCTTTATCAGGCGGAGATTCATTCTACACCAAGACAACGGCCCAAAGCATACTTCCAATTTTTGTTCAACTCCAACAATGTCAACAAGTACTCCAAAATATGGTTTTGCCGCTCCAGAGTCCAATTTGCAACCCAGTTGGACTACTCCGGGATTATCTGGGCAGGTGCATCAAAGACATAAATATTACAAGCCAAAATCATATGCAGGAGGTGATTTATTGCATTTGGTATAACATTAGATTCAAACTTTTGAGCAAGTTCCCATATAATGCTCCGCGCGTGTGCGGCGGTGGTCGGTTCTAAAGGTAGTTGCTTTAACGTCGGGATGATTAAAGACAAAATTCTGTTGTGTAGGCTAAATGTATGCTAAATTATGTGTTGAAATATGTTTTTTTGCTTGAATAAAATATTATATTCATGCTAAAGTATTTCTCAATTATATGTATTTCTTAAAAAACGGAAAACAAGAGATGTACTGAAATTAATGAGCAGTAGTATATATTTATATACATACATATATATACATATATATATATATATATGTATATATATATATATATATATATACATATATATATACATATATATATATATATATATATATATATATATATATATATATACATATATATATATACATATACATATGTATATATATATACACATATGTATACATATAGGGGAACCTGTTGTACCTTGGATACATTTTTTATTTTTAATTATTTACTCAAAAAATACTATAGTGAGATGCCTTTTACGTATTACATAATGTTTTGTGGTCATTTATGAACAAAAGGGCTATTTTCATAGTAAGGTATAAAAATAAATCATATCTCATTTAGCCTTTTGAAAAAAAAAAGGAATTAGGACCAAGGTACAACACCCCTGTTGTACCATGGACCTATATATGTTGCACTATGGACCTACTATTATTATTTTTGAGAAAAACATTACTTATATTACAAATCTTTATTAAATCTTGTATTAAAATTAACATTTATTAATAAAACAAATTAAACAGCATGACAATTTACTTAGCAATTAATAGACATTATATTAATTAACATTCATAATTCTATGAGATATTTGATCACTTTAACGTGTTATTGTTCAATAATTATCTTTGGAATTTTATTATTTTCTCATCCTCTTTCGGCACTTGTCATGGCCCCAATCTGCTTTGATCCCAAAGGGGCGAACACTTTCGGGGGTTTGTGCACTAGAAATTCCAGTTTCATCACAATTCCATATTTGGGTTTCTTTCATATTAGGACACTTTTCTAAAGCTTTTTTTTACATTCGCAAATGTAAGTGCTACATTGTGCTTATTAAAAGCTGTTGAACGAGCCAAACTCCGGTTTCCTAAGAGAAATTTCTTTCTTGTATTTCTTCCTAAACAACCTCATCCAATAGACACCCGCCATTTTATCTCGATCCCAACTTTCAGGATATTTAATATTGTTTGACTTGGCAAATTTATATGCCAATTTCACCAAATTTCTTAGTGTCAAGCCGTATTGTAGTAGAGAAGCTTTTTTAATATACTCTAGTAAAAAAAAAACTTCATTATCTGAAAACACTTTGTGACTTGCAAGTTTCGATTTTAAATTAAATGGCTCAGTAGGAAAACTTTCTTTTTTCAAGTGACGTGTCAGCGTAGTTTTTGATAAACTATAAGTCTTAGCTGCACTGTAAACTGTTAATTTATTATCTTTAATAAGCTCTACAGCCTCCATTATTTTATCATAATTTGTTGATGGCCTCGTAATTCCCATTTTACTTCGAGGTATTTTTGTATGTGAGAAGTATCAACACTCTGTTAAAAAAAATAAACTATTTTATTACACTGTAAATACGTAACATTTTAAAATATTTGAAATATAACAAGGTAAATACAGTCCCCGGTTCAAAGTGTTCTACCATGGAACCTATCCATAGTACAACTGCTTTTTTAGGTCCAAGGTACAACACCCTACACATTTTAAAATAACTGCTTATTTTGAGTAATCGGTTAGGAATTGAAAATGATTTAACGCTCAATTACACGGACAAATAAGTTGCTAAACATAAACAAAAAAGATTACTAAACTTTTTAACAAAGGAAACAAGTTGTTTACAAAAGGAAGAAACTAAAAAAAATTACTTTTAGGGTAATTCTTTTTGGTCTCCTACTGCCAGATCTCGTTCGAGTCCAACCATCAAAATTAGTTATAAATGACAGCAAACAGATAGCACATGAACCAGTGTTACCATATTGCAAAATGAATGCGTGAAATATTTTTTTTTATGATTGTGACCACAGTACAACAGAGTCCATAGTACAACAGGTTCCCCTATATATATACATATATATATATATACACATATATATATATATACATATATATATATATTTGTCAGTCAGGTCCCGTACTAGCAGCCGGGCTAAGTTTCGTGACTGGACGCAACAGCATTCATTTTTTTCTTTTTTTTTCCTTTATTCTTTTCTCATCAGGTATTTACAGGAATATTAGAATATTATTTACAATGATGAATAATATGAGTATTTACAGTTGAAGATATTTACAAAAGCGGTCCCCACAGGGAACATCTCGCAGGAGCACAATTTCTCTGTGTTAGTCTTTTAGCATCAGCTCTCCAAGTGACGCTATCCTTTGTTTTCCAGACCCTTCTTGGGGTCTTTTAGCCAATCAGAACTCAGGGTTATAGTTTTGGTTCACGTTTTAGAGTGGACCCGTAAAAAGGACCCAATTGGTTTTAGTTCAGGTTTACAAAAGTTACGTTAAAAGGTCCCAACGGTAGTTTGATTTTACAAAGACAAAGAAAGAAATACGAATAATGAATTTAATTTATTATGAACCTCACATATCCCCCCTCTCAAAGAGTTGGTTCTGGAGGTGATCAGGCTCCAAAAACAACCTGTTCGAGAGAAAAAAAAACCGACAGTTACAATTTTAAAAATTAGAAGTGAAAAAAAATATTCTAAACTCCCTGGGTTCTGATGGCAGTACTACTTTTCATAGGTATAAAAACAATTCACAAAATACACCTAAATTATATGTAAACACTATTACATTACACTAATACAATTTTCCTAAGACAAAATACTTTCCTAGAATCGCGTATGCAAAACTATTCACTTGGTACGACTGGAGTTATTTTTTTGTTGTGCGCACATTTTTCTTCATCTATGAGTTCATACTGACGGATTTCACAGTTCTTAAGGATACTTTCGAGCTCCTTACAAATTTTTCCGTGTTCCATATCGTTCATGTAGTGTCTTTCATCTACAAAATAATGTCTCTTTCTTCCAACATTATTACAACATTTTCTTAACTGTATAGCACTTTCTAGTATGTTTCACAAATCTCGTAAAACAGAATCAACTTTAAATATCAATCGATACAATAAATCACTTAAATTTCCAACTGTAAACACCATCTTAATTCTAAAATAATCATTTCAAATAATTAAAAAATCTTCACTTACATCAAATTATTCATATTTCTTAGTTATAACACATTTCTTAACACATCCGTAATGTTACTACATCAAATTAATTTCTTATAGCTCAAAACTTTATCACAAACAACTTCAATGTTGATGCAAAACAATTCAAATAAGTACAGTGTTACAATGACACTATTCATTTTCTTTTGTTTACAAAAGTAACCATTATACATAAATACGGCTTTCAGCGCCTTTCTTTTTCTTTTATCCCCATAGGACATTTGTAACAGTGGGTATAAGTCTTTCCCACCTTAACTTACCCATATGGGATATTCTTACTCATTCCTTTTGTGAAAGTTGGAACCCTTCAGCGGGATAAAAATACCTCAATCTACATGAATGAACAATTTCTGTCAAACTTTCACTCTTTTCAATTTCAAAATTAACGTCAGAAATTTTTCTTAAAATTTTGTATGGGCCTAAATAAGGCGATGTTAATTTTCTTGTATTTGGATCAGGCTTGGAGTAATCGCGATTACGTAATCGTAATCGGCTGTAATCGATTACATTTTGACAAAATCGTAATCGTAATCGTAATCTGACGATGGCATATTCTCATAATCATAATCGAAATTGTGTAATCCCGTAATCCTTTTTCTCCCGTAATTTTAATCGTAATCTTAAGGAAAAAATCCGTAATCTGCTGGTCCTGCAATCGTGTAATCTTGACCTGCTGAAAGCTGAAATTTTTAGCTCTACCATTGGATAGAAGAGATAAGATTACAAGAAAAAGGATTGAAGCTGTGTACTGAAGTCCTATCCTAAGCGGTCTGTAACCTACGGGCGATCATAATATAAAAGGTTCTGTGGGGCGGTCGCAGAGCCTTGATGGCAGGACCATATAATAGTCTGCTAGAGACGCTTGTTGTCCTACTGTTGCGGTCTCTCAGAATTCTTAATTGCGGCTCCACTCTCCACGGGGAATGGCTGGAGAGCCCGAGAAGAAAGAGAGTGGATATGTCACTCGCATCGCCTTGGGGCTCTCACGGGGGGGGGGGGGGGGGGGTCTCCGGTCTCCTCGCGTCGTCCAGTTTCGATAAAAGAGCGGTAATCTGTCCGCAAGTCTAAGATTTCGGGGTAGATAAGAGAGGGGAAGGTGTTTATAGAAGGACCAAGGCCCTGAAATGCATCGGTCATTTTGCTTACTTAATTACCCCTTCAAAGTATATTCAAACGGTTGGGCAATAGGCGAGAGTCTGGACGGGATCGCCGCAAGTAAAAGAGAGTGTCCCATTTCTTCTCTCCGCGTGGGTCCCGTTCAATAATCGAAGCAGACTGCCCCCTGAAAATCTAGTGGAAAGAGTACACCTACACACATAATAAGAGTATCACCTACACACATAAAGAGATACGAAATGCCTTTTGCGTTTTCGCCTTTCTTTAACGGCAGAAGTGAAGAATTTTTCTAAAGAATAGCACATTTACACTTCAGCAATTTAATAGTTGGCGTTACATGATGCTCTATGCTTAAGATGCATGAAATCTTAACCCTGGTACGTGTGATTATTATTATTTTTTTAAATATGTTCTTCGAATATTTAAAAAAGTACATACATTTAAATCTTAAATTTATTTATATTTTAATGCTAATATTCTTTTTAATTAATAGGTATGTAAAAGAAAAAGTGATTTATGTTCAGACATTCTCCCAATTGTTTTTTACATGCATGAATTAATATTTAGGAATTATTTTACAAAAGTTAATTATTTTTTTCTTCTTAGAATTACCTCAACAGAATTTTGTATCTCAGTTTAATCTTGTACGTTAAATTTGTGTTGTAAAATTACTTGCACTTTATTTTTTTATTAAAACAGTTAGTACATGGGAAAACAATATATGCTCGTGCATGTTAAAAAAAAAAAACTCCACAAAAATCTATTTAAAATATTTTAGCCATTCGTATTATAATTATTCTTCATATTACTTTTTAACGATTACTAATTTTGCTAAGAGTTATTTGAATGTTCATGTTCAAATTTTTTGAAATTATTCTAAAATGCAGCATTTATTTTCAAAAGATTATTTATCTCTTACACTATCTGAATATTTTGTTATCCCGTGCAATTCATACACATCTTATAAGTGATTTCATAAAGAATCATACAAAATTATTATTTTCAGTAAACTAATTGGTGTTATGTGAAATATTTGCACAATTTAAACTAGAAAATAAATACAATGGAGAAATATACTACATTTTCAGAAATTGCGGCCAACTAAATTTTGATTGTATGCACACAAAATAACAATGAACCAGGTAAATCACTTATGCATTATATATACATTTAGTGCATCGTCTTTGCTTATATACAAAATACGATCAATGTAGTTATCCCTCAAATGAGTTTTAAATATTCGAAAAATACTGAATGTGCCTTTCCTGATTATATATATATATATATTACAAATTTTCATTTCTGCAACGACGTCATAATTCCAGAACTGTGATGTTGAAATTATTTCATTATAATTGCATTCATCATCATTTCAGTTATGATTTTTAATTAAATTTTTGATTTAATAAGAGATAACTTTTTGATTTATGACACTATTGTAAAAATGAGAGTTGTATGCATAATATCGGATAATTTTATGCTAATCTAATCGTAATCAAAATCGTAATCGGATGTCATAATCGTAATCGATTACATTTTTCAACGACTGTAATCGCTTCCGTAATCGTAATTACTTTTTGGCAAAGGATTACAATCGTAATCGTAATCATAATCTCTCAATTTCTCCCTTTGTAATCGTAATCGTAATCGATTACGTTTCTTTGTAATCGACTCCAAGCCTGATTTGGATACTTAAATTCCTCTAGCATTATTAAATCACTAACTTTAAATTCTGCATTTTGAAATTTCCTATCATACCTAACCTTGCTTTTTTCATGATCTGCCTTTGTTTTTTCCTAACGCAATTTCTCTAGCTTCTTTTACTGGGGGGTATAATTCTTGATCAATAGGAGAGTCAAATGGTAACTTTCCAAACATTAAATAGGCGGGTGGAAAAGTGGTAACTGAATGTGGTGTATTATTATATTCTAGAGTAACCTCTTCTAAATACCTAGTCCAAGGAATTTTCGTTGTAGAGCTGTTTACTTTGCATTTTAATCTAGTTACAATTGATTGATTTACCCGTTCACATTTACCATTCGTTTGAGGGTGATGCGATTAGGTTAATAGCTGCTTTACACCATGATTTCTTAAAAATTTCTTAAACCTACCAGACGTAAATGCAGGGTTTCTGTCCGTTAAAAGTGCTTTGGGAACACCAGAGCTAAATATTTGCTTTAATAAATTTGTGTAGACTTCAGAAGTGATATTTTTGCTGGGAAAAGTCCAAATAAATCTAGTTGCATGATCTATTACAATATTAAGGTACCGTTTTGTTGAGTTAAAATAATTAAATCCACCTACTGAGTCAAGAGAAAATATTTCAAAAGGTTCTTTACATGGTGGCATGGTTTGCAAAAGTCCAAACTTTTTCTGATGGGAACATTTATTTAATTGACATATCTTACAGTGTTTTACGTATCCTGAAATATCTGTGATAATGTCCTCCCAATAGAAGTAAGAGGATATCAGGCGTAGCATTTTCTTAACCCCAGGGTGACCAAATTCCTCATGGGCTTTAGAAATTAACTCTTTTCTAAGAGAAAAGGGAACGACAACCTTTATCAACCCCTTCTTACTAATAGTCAGAACATCATTTACTTTTCTGAATTTTACGTTATCGAGATTGTCAAGTTTTTGATGCTCTATAATTTTTTCTTTTGTAAGCAAATGAGTTTGAGGACAATTATGATGGGAAATGAGATTTCTAGACAGCATATCTGCTTCATGGTTTGTAGAGCCTTTTTTATATTTAATTTCGTAATCATACATAGATAATTTTAAAGACCAACGTAATAATCTACCTGTCAAATGTTTTACCTTACCTAACCATACAAGAGTGGAATGATCACTGTGTATAGTGAAAGAGGATCCGTGAAGATAATGTTGGTATTTGTCAAGAGCATCGACAATAGCCAGACATTCTAATTCAGTTACTGAGTAGTTTTTTTCATAAGGTCTTAACTGACGTGAATGAAAAGAAATAGGATGTTGCGTTCTATCCTGGTGTTCTTGTTTAAGGACAGCACCTAAAGATTCTCCTGAAGCATCTACATACAAATGACATTTTAGATTTGGATTGAAAAGATTTAGAACAGGTTTAGAAATTAAGGAAAGTTTTAACTCTTCAAAAGCTTTTTGGCATTCCTCAGTCCAAACCCATTTTGTCTCTTTTTTGAGAAGTTTATTTAAGGGTAATCTAAGCTTTGCATAATTAGGGATGAATTGATGGTAAACATTTATGCTTCCCAAAAACCTTTGTAAAGTTTTTACATTATGAGGTGGTAGCAACTTTTTTATTGTTTCTATATTGGCATTACTGGGGGAACACTTTCCTTCAGAAATTTCATATCCTAAAAATTTTATGCTTGTTTTATAAAAATTACATTTAGATCCTTTTAGCTTAATGTTTTCCTCAAGGCAAATATTGAAAATTTTCTCAAGATGATTAAAATGACTTTCAACACTATCACTATAAACAATAATGTCATCAAAAGTAGTTTATGGCAAAGTTAACATTGTGTTTTTGTAATATTTGCCGTATCGCCCGCATGAATACGCTGGGACTGTTTTTCCATCCCCCCCCCCGAAGGGAAGTCTCAACCATTCATAAAGACCAAAATTAGTGGTCATAGCAAGTTTTTCCGTGTCACTATCTCGTATTTTGATATGCCAAAATCCGCTGCAAAGATCAATTGTTGAAAAATACTTAGCATGCGTTAAAACGTCTAGTACATCATCAATTCTGGGGATTGGTTCGGAATCTGTTTTTGTAATTTTTTTTAACTTTCGGAAATCTATACAAAGTCTACTTTTTATTCCTTCATCTTTCTTTACAACCATAGTTACAGGAGAAGAATATGGACTATGTGAATATTTAATTAAACCCGCATCTAATAATTTAGTTATTTGTGCCTTAATTTCTTGGTTATCTTGGGGAGAGCAACGATAAGGTCTTAAAGAGATAGGAAGCTCAGAAGTCTTCTAATGGTCTAACCTTCTGAGGCTCCAACCTAATACAGCCTACATCGTAACGGTCCTCACTAAATATGTTAGAAAACCTATTTAGCAACATAGGGAGCCTTTTATCCGCCTGAGTTTGTGGTGGAAAGTGTTCCACAGAAGCAGGGGATTTTGTGTTAATAACGCCCGTTGGAGTTGGGCGAAGACTACTCGGTACCATACCAAGAGACATATAATCACAATTTGAAGCAATTTTAGTTTCAACTGATAATACGCTACTTCCTTGCAATATTTCTCTTTTATCAAAATCTATTTTTATATCAAAGAGGTACATATGAGGTAATGATAGCAAGCAATAATCTAACTCTGTGTCAAGGCAATACATTTCAACTAATTTTTCATAAGCCCCAATTTTGACCTTAATTTCAATTATATCATAGTTATTAATGCTGCCTTGAGTTTGTTTTAAGGGTATATCCCCTCCCATATTAATTACATTATATTCCATATCCTTTAAAAGTTTCTTCGGAATTACCGATATGCTGCTGCCTGAATCACACAGAGCGAGAATCGTTTTTTGATTGCCATCAATACCTTTAATAGAAATATTGCAATACAATAATTGCAGGGTTCACACTGGGGAAAAATACAAGGTGGGATTTTCCTCCTTGACCAAAATTTTAAGTGGGATTTTTAAAGTTTAAGCCCAAAAAAAATTTTTTTTGAGTGGGATTTCAAAAAATATTGCTGGAATCGCGCGATCGCGCGGCCTAGCGCGAACCCTGAATTGTCAATCTTTTTTGTTAACAGTTGGAGGATCCTTCTTAGAATTATTGTCAAAACCCTCTTGCTTAAATGAGGAGCCAGTCTGAACATCCCCATGATGAGTTTGTTCACTCTGCCTCTTCACATTTCTTTCCATAGATTTAGGGGACTCTAATTCATTTGCGTTTCCTCGATAATTTTGAGAATCATATTTTGGATAATTTGGTTTATATGTAAATGGTTTATAATTACTCTTTTGACGTTGATAGTTGAAATTATAAGGTTTTTGAATTTGGTTATACACAGGGTATGACGAATGATTATAATTTTGACCCTGGTATCCACTCTGAGTAACACGTTTCTGATTAGGAATTTATTAGTTTTAACACCGGAAGCCTTTCTATCAACAGTTAATCTTAAATTTTCGTACTCGTCTAATTTTTCAGCAATATCAAGAGGTTTGTTCCATTTAATCCAATTATCTATGAAGTGATATTTAATGTCGCTAGATACTCTATGTTTAATTTGATTGGCTATCATTAGATCTTTTAATTGATCAAAAGTAGTTATGTTAAGTTCTCTAATCCAATCTTCAAAATAACTGGAAAGTTCATGGGCATAATTGCGCCAAGAATCTCCAGATTTTCTTATGGAGCTAAAAAACTGGGTTTTTAGTTGCTCAGGATTCAATTTAAATCTTTTAAGAAGGACCTCTTTTATGCATTGATAGTCATTAATTTTATCCTCTGGTTCTCTTGCGAGTTTGTTGGACATTTCAGAAGGAACCAATCCCAACAAATATGCAACATATTGTTCGGGCGGAACCTTGGCCAACTTGGCCTCAGTTTCAAAATTTCTTAAATATAAAACAATGTCATCAGTTTTAGGGTCAAATTTCTGCATTATTTGCATTAAGGATAATCTTGAAGAATTTTCAGCGTTTTTTGTCAATTTTTCCTTTTCCGCCTCTAAGTCTAACCTCAACTGAGCCAATTCTTGCTCTTTTACGGTATTTAACTTTTCTAATTCCCTTCTATGGGGCATATCCAACTTTTCTAACTCCAAATTATATTTTCTTTCGTCAATTATCCTATCTAAGATATCCCTAACTAAATTCTCATCATAATCCTCATGTTCTAAAATTAATTTCCGAATTTCCTTGGAATGTAACTTCGGATCTACTTCTATGTCCAACTCATCCGCAAGAGACAAAAGATCAGCCTTAGTGGCTCTTCCTATACCAGCCATTTTAATATATCAAATAATAATACTAATTAATAAAATAAAATTTCTAAGATTACACATATAATTCCTTCATTTCTCATTCTTACATTAAATCAATGCCCAATAAAATTCTTTCATAGAATTAATACCATTATGAATAAAAACATTTAAAATTACAATATCAAAATTTCAAATTAGCACATAAAAATAATTTCAAAACAAAAACTTACTCCCGATGCATTTTCAAAATGATGTTCCTTTTCAAAGAACTCAACACCATAACTTCGAGCTATAATCCAAAGAGGAGACTTTCAGTTACATAGATAGAAAATTTACTTTCTTCCATCGCAACGCGATTTCATGAAGCACCAGAAGTCGAACAACACAGATCTTCGCTTTCAAAAGCCACAACTCACGCATGATGACCCGATAACCATCGTCGTATCTTCATAGACATAGGGAGAAACCAGCAGGAAAATAAGGGGGCGAAATTCACCATACTGCGAAAGTAGCGGACGTCGTTCGTTGACCTCTCTGGAACGTAGGGTAATGTGGACAAAGCAGATTGCTATACCAAACAGGGATGAAGGAAGGGGAGTAAACAGCCTTTTCGCTCGAAAGTATCGGATTTCCCGATGTCCATTATGCGAACTTAGCAGATTTACTAGTATTTTTTGTGGCATTTTCTATGCAGTCTATGCAGAAGGAAATTCCGGATAGGAACATTATCCTACCGGCTTTTGTCAGTCAGGTCCCGTATTAGCAGCCGGGCTAAGTTTCGTGACTGGACGCAACAGCATTCATTTTTTCTTTTTTTTTTCCTTTATTCTTTTCTCATCAGGTATTTACAGAAATATTAGAATATTATTTACAATGATGAATAATATGAGTATTTACAGTTGAAGATATTTACAAAAGCGGTCCCCACAGGGAACATCTCGCAGGAGCACAATTTCTCTGTGTTAGTCTTTTAGCATCAGCTCTCCAAGTGACGCTATCCTTTGTTTTCCAGACCCTTCTTGGGGTCTTTTAGCCAATCAGAACTCAGGGTTATAGTTTTGGTTCACGTTTTAGAGTGGACCCGTAAAAAGGACCCAATTGGTTTTAGTTCAGGTTTACAAAAGTTACGTTAAAAGGTCCCAACGGTAGTTTGATTTTACAAAGACAAAGAAAGAAATACGAATAATGAATTTAATTTATTATGAACCTCTCATATATATACATATATATATATATATATATATATATATATATATATATATACATATATATATACATATATATATATACATATATATACACATATATATACATATATATATATATATATATATGTATATATATATATATATATACATATATATATATATATATATATATGTATATATATGTGTATATATATATGTATATATATATATATATGTATATATATATATATGTATATATATATATATATGTATATATATATATATATATATATATATATATAACACACACACACAATATATATATATATATAGATATATACACATATATATATATACATATATATACATACATACATATACATATATGTAATATGGAAAAATCCTTTGTATCCTTTGTCAGGCTGTGATATGGAGAAGTCCTTTGTCTCCTTTGTCTGGCTTTTTCCATATTAAACTTGACAACTCAGGGTTGTCTCACTCATAAATTTCTCTAACGCGTTACCATATATGGTCATGCCTAAGCTCAAGTTGGTTTCCCTCATTAATTCCCTCCAGACTATTTTTTTCCCCGTAGACTTAGGCCAGCCCCTGTCTACGGCATTAAAGCCAATAATATATTTTATTTTCCATATGGCCCTCCTATTTAAACCACGTGCTATCACGTGGTGTAGGGAATGTTGTCTGCAGTCTAAGAGATTTTCCCCCATATAAATACGACTGCCCGAACGAAAATCGGGGGTTCTTGCTTCTTGAAACGTGCTGATGACTTCATGTCCTTCGTTCCAACAATATTAATGTTATGATATTTGTGTGTTAAAGTTTACCAATAAAGAATTGCAACGAAACCCTGTGCCTCGTCTTACATGGGTTTTAGCGGCCACAGCTGTAGAAGATAGAACGGGACAGCCGTTCTTACAAGCCGGTAGGATTTATGTTCCTATCCGGGCTCCTGCAGGAAAAAAAAACAATCGAAGAAAAGCAATACTAAATCTGAAATGTGCCGCGACGTCGTAGCAGCGTGGATCATCTTTCTAGACGGTTCAATGAACCGATGTGCGCTCCTTTTCCGAGTGGGGAGAAGCTCGCCCCCGTTGTGGCTTTTAGAAGCGAAGAGTGTTTGCGTTCTGCGGAGTGATTAAACGAAAGGGTCGTTATGTTGTGGTGCTTTAGAATTGAAATTATTTTCATGTGCTAAAGGGAATTTGGATAGAGTAATTTTTAATGTGTTATTCCAAAATGGTATTATTTCGAATTTTCTTCATAAATATCTTATAATTATATGAATATCTTTTTCTCCCGTTGGGTTTTTTTTACATGATATTGCTTTAGAATTTATTATGATATAAATTGATCATGTGCTTTGGAAGAATAAGTTCTTTATTTGATGATATATTAATTATCGGTTTAAATTTTTAAAAGGGATCTTGTCAGCACGGGTTTTTTTTTTTTTTTTGACATTAAGATGTTTGAAATAGTAAATTTATCAATGTGCTGTGTAATTGAAATTATGGTATATTTTTTGCAGTATTATGAATAGTTCTGTATATATTTTAGATGTTATGCATTTGTTTACGCGGAATATTTTTGTTGTTAAAGTGGGAAGGTAAAAAAGGAAAAATGTCAAAAATTTGTGTGTTATTAGAATTATGTTATTACGTAGTGGTAAAATGAGCAAGACCATTGAAAATGAAAAAAATTCTGACTTAGAGTCTTCCCACAAAGAAAATTCAAACATGGATGGAGATAACTTAAACCGTAAGGATGCGGAAACTCAAGCAGAGGCAACTGCCGATTTAAGCTTAATAAAAATGGATTCAGAATGTCAAACGATTAGTGATAAAATAAAAGAGATAAGTTTGGCAGATGGCTCTTCTACTTCAAAAATTGAAATAAAAGACAAAATTTCGGGTAGCTCACCTGAAATTTTATTATTTGAACCAGAGTTAGGGATAAATTTTTCAGCATGGTTAGCTCACTTTAACCAGCAAACGGCTCAGAACAATTTAAATGATAATTGGAAATTAAAAAATTTTCAGAAGTTTATTCGCGGGTCAGCCTTAAAACTCTACATCAATCAATGCCTTTGCTGTAATTCCTTTCATGAAATCATTCAAATTTTTGAAGAACATTACTTTACTCCAGCAAGTAGTTTTCTTGATTTTCAAAATTTAAGATTTTCTGGAAATCCGAAAGAGTTATACTCCTATTTTACGGAAAAAGTAGAAATGGGAAGAAAAATAAAACTTAGTAATCAACATATCCTTGATGGGCTTTCAGTTGGGCTACCTGCCCAAGTTAGGGCATTTTTGGTAATAAAAGAGCCAGAAACTCCCACCGAATGGCTTCAGGTAGTTTCAAAATTAATAAATGAAGTTCCACATGAAACACCCAAGTCCGCTTATAAAGGGGAGCAACAAAATATTTTTAGGGTGAAGCACCCCTTTTATCAAAATTGGATGCCAAAAAATCATGACCAAAGTAATTTTCGTCAACGAAATAACTATTCTCGTCAAGATAGTAACAATGTATACCAACCTAATTTTTACCAACAGAATAAACCTAGGTTTGTAGGTTATAATGAAAGACAAAATGCAGTAAAAAGACAGACTGCACATTTTTCGCAGGAGTTACCCCCTAATCCTTGTAAATTTTGCGCAAAACAAGGAATCTCCAACGCATATCATTGGGGACAAACTTGTGTGAATAAGCCAAATACATCGAATGCTGGATTTAAACTACCGCCTCAGCAAAAAGATAATCAATTAAGAGAAGAAAATGAGAGAGTTAACGAAGTATGACAATTAATAATACCCGGGTATATTATTAAAAATGAGGCGAAATTTAAAAATGATTATCAACTATCTAATGACGTGTACACTCAAAATACAAATTCGAATTTAAAGACTATTTATTTAAATGTTGATACCGGTTCAACATTAAATATCATCCCGAGTGCAATTGCAAAAACATTAAATGTTTCGATTAAAGAAAAAATCGCTGTAAAAATAAAACAAACGAAGGGAATGCTACAGCTTAACCAAACGTGTATTCTTTACCTTAAGGTCGGCAATATAGTTAAACCGGTGGAATTTTATGTTCTAGACACCGATTTACCTTATGCCATATTAGGTTTAAAGAGTTGCGGGGGATTTCGTTTGGTCATAGATTGTGTAGGACATGTCGTTATGCAGGATCAGAGAAGACTGATCACCTTTTCTGATTCCGAACCGAATGACTTGTCTTTGCATATTTTACCTGAAATCCTAGTTAGGAACTGTGGAAATAAAGTAAAAGAAAATAAAAACGAAAATAATAGTACGGGAAAAATACGCAAGAAAATTGATAAGGAAATTAAAAGAGTGAAAGATCCGAAAGAAAGTAAAACTAAGGAAAGGGTGACGGAATTACATTATAACGAAAATGAAAAGAAAAAGAGTAGCACGGAAAAGAAAACTTGTCAAGAGAAAGATAGAAATGAAAAAATGAGTTGCGAAAAGAATAATCATTTTCGTATTTCGTCCGATGTTTCTGGGACTGGTTGCGGCATTGGAGGCCTACAATGTCGCGATCCTGTCGATGGACATTCGGAATTTGAGGAAAATTCAAAGTTAAAAGAAATATTGCGAAATTACGAGGATATATTTTCCAAAAATAAATATGATGTTGGAACAATTAGAATTGAACCTCAACGGGTAAGGTTAACATCCGACTTACCGGTGTCGTTAAGGGCATATAAAACTTCCCCAAAGCAACAAGAAGAAATTGAAAATCAAATTCAAGAGTTATTAAAGGCTAATATAATAAAAGAAAGCTCATCGCCGTATTCTGCACCTGTTACACTAGTTTTTAAAAGAGACGAAAATAAAAAAAGTCGATTATGTATAGACTACAGAAAATTAAATCAAATTACTAAGTCCGACGCAGAACCATTACCCCTGATAGAAACACTTGTAGATAAATTAGGGAAAAGCAAATATTTTACCAGATTAGACATGGCTTCCGGATATTGGCATATACCAATTCATCCCGACGATACTGAAAAGCTCGCTTTTGTCACTAATAGTGGCTTATATGAGTGGAACAAATTACCCTTCGGGTGGAAAAATTCAGGAAGTATTTTTCAAAGAACTTTGCGTCGAATACTTACAAAACATAAAATAAAATTTGCAGCCAATTACTTTGATGACATAATAGTTTTTTCTGAAACCCTTTCAGAACATTTAGATCATATTCAACAAATGTTTGAGATATGCAGACAGGAAGATTTAAAGTTAAAAGCATCAAAATGTTCTTTCTTACAGACTAAAATTGAATTTTTAGGGTATGAAATTTGTAATGGTATTGTAACGCCCGATAATAGTAATATTGAGGCTATTAAAAAATTACAACCGCCTAAAAATGTTAAATCTCTCCAAAGATTTCTGGGGTCAATAAATGTGTACCATAAATTTATAGATAAATATGCAACTATTAGAAATCCATTAAACCACTTGCTAAAAAAAGATACAACATGGCAATGGACTGACAAATGCCAAGAAGCATTTCAAGTTTTGAAAAACTCTTTAATTTGTAAACCAATTTTAAAAATATTTGATCCTAAAAAAGAATGTCATATTTGTGTTGATACAAGTCAAACTGGTGTGGGAGCAATATTAAAACAGCCAGACAGTTCGGGTGCCTTACATCCCATAGCTTTCCATTCCCGCTCATTAAAAGATTACGAGAAGAATTATAGTATTACTGAGTTGGAATGTCTAGCTGTTGTGGATGCTTTAAATAAGTACCACCACTACCTCTTTGGCCATAAATTCGTCATACATAGCGATCACGCGGCGTTAGTTTGGCTCAAAAATGTAAAAAACTTAAAAGGTCGTTTGTTCCGCTGGTCCTTACAATTAAGTATGTATGACTATGATATTAAATATACGAAAGGCACCACAAACTTCGAGGCTGACATGCTCTCAAGAGATATACCTGTAAATAATGAATGTGTTGAAAAAAATATAGGAAACCACGTTTCGCATCTACTGCAATTGGATGAAATTCAAGAAGCTCAAAAAAATGACAATTTAACTGGTAATTTTGTCGAAATTAATAACGTGTTATGCCTGCGTAAAAAGGGTTTTACTAAAATTGTTGTTCCTTTTTCTTTACGCCGTAAATTACTTGAGACTGTCCATGAAAAGTTTGGACACCCAGGAATTCAAAAAACAATTAATTTACTTACGCTTGTATATTATTGGCAAAATATAACATTAGATATAACTGGATTTAACAAACATTGTCATATTTGTCAGATAAACAAAAAGCCTCGACAAAAAAGATTTGGCCTTTTACAGTCTATGCCTCCAGTTGATAAACCATTTGATCTCGTTGCAGTAGATAGTGTGGGTGGTTTCAACTACTACAATTCCACGAAAAAATATTTAACATTGTTTATAGATCATCATACTAGATACATGTGGTCTTTTGCATCAAAATCAATCACTACCGAAACTTACGTCAACTTTCTTAAACAAATTTTCAGTGTTCAAATACCTAAAAGTGTATTAAGTGATAGAAATCCATCATTTACTTCATCTCATTTCAAGAAATTTCTAAAGCACCACAAAATTAAACAGCTTTTAACCACAGCTCATAGACCAGAGACAAATGGTAAGGTGGAACGTCTGAACCAAACAATAGTCACTCGCCTAAAGTGCAAAGTGAACGCAGCTTCTGGAAACGTGCCATGGTCTAAATTATTAGAGCAGGTGACTCAAGAATACAACCTAACTCCACACTCAGTTACGAAGTTCCCACCTGCGTATTTAATGTACGGTACAGTGCCTTTTCAAAATCCAGTAAATGAAGACATTTATCCTCCTGTTGAGGAAGCTAGAAAACTGGCAGTGGAAAGAACTAAAGAGTATCATGAAAAAAATAAAATATATTACGATGCCAGATTTGTCGACAAATCTTTTAATGCAGATGACTTTGTGATATATGAAGAATTCAAATATCCGAATTCACGAAAACTTTCGCAACCGTTCAGTGGACCATATAAAATTCTTCGAAAAGTTACGGACGTAACTTATGAAATCAATAAACCAAATGCACACAGCAAAGAAAAATCAGACATAGTACATGTGTCAAGATTGAGGAAATATTACCCACCAACAAATTTCAAACTATCACATGAATAATGTGATATAAGTCATTCACTTTTGAACTGCAACAGAATAATCCAACTGTAATTAAACTGAACTGTAAATACAATTTTGTAAATATCGTTTAGTAAGAGTATAATAATCTGTGATGAAAATGTTCAGTAATTTTTGTAACTGTATAGTATTTCATTCAAAATGTGATATGTTTATATAAAATTTAATACATAAATTTATGTGGGGAAAAAGGCTGCAGATATTTCACTTCTTCAATATTTAAAGTAATAGAACTTTTGGGGAGGGGGGATGTAATATGGAAAAATCCTTTGTATCCTTTGTCAGGCTGTGATATGGAGAAGTCCTTTGTCTCCTTTGTCTGGCTTTTTCCATATTAAACTTGACAACTCAGGGTTGTCTCACTCATAAATTTCTCTAACGCGTTACCATATATGGTCATGCCTAAGCTCAAGTTGGTTTCCCTCATTAATTCCCTCCAGACTATTTTTTTCCCCGTAGACTTAGGCCAGCCCCTGTCTACGGCATTAAAGCCAATAATATATTTTATTTTCCATATGGCCCTCCTATTTAAACCACGTGCTATCACGTGGTGTAGGGAATGTTGTCTGCAGTCTAAGAGATTTTCCCCCATATAAATACGACTGCCCGAACGAAAATCGGGGGTTCTTGCTTCTTGAAACGTGCTGATGACTTCATGTCCTTCGTTCCAACAATATTAATGTTATGATATTTGTGTGTTAAAGTTTACCAATAAAGAATTGCAACGAAACCCTGTGCCTCGTCTTACATGGGTTTTAGCGGCCACAGCTGTAGAAGATAGAACGGGACAGCCGTTCTTACATATATATATAGATATGTATATATATATATATATATGTACATATATGTATCTATATATATGTATATATATGTATATGTATATATATGTATATATATATATACATATATATATGTATATATATATATATATATATATACATATATATGTGGAAGTGAATCTGCAAAGATGCAAATCAGTCAAGTTCCTTTCCTCCGCCAGGGTGCGCTGGCAATTCCTCACTATTTTAACGAGCCGCAACGGAATGAAGAAGGAGCTTGTTCATCGTCTTTTCGTTTTGTGAGGCCAGCAGAGTGGTGCCGAATCGCGTCGACCGCCGGAGTGGCCTCCCGATTAAATGTTAACTTAATTTTTATTTTGTACATAGTTCCTGTTCGTTAATTAAATGTTCTTAAATTCATTCAAACAGTATCAGTCTGAGTCTTTTAACCCGTTACTTCAGTCCATATATATATACATATATATATATACATATATATATATACATATATATATATACATACATATATATACATATATATATTCACACACATATATATATATATATATATATATATAAAGAGAGGGCGCGGAGAAATGCATATTATGTAGCTAAATCTATACCTATTGAAAAAAAGAGTTTCTTTGAAACCTTGAAAAGTGTATCTGCAATTTTCATTAAAAAATTCTTTTTTTCTTCACCTAATTCACCGCTGGTGAAAAGGTAACATTACAAAAACGTTTGCTTTCGATAAATAATTTCTATGTTCCTCTGCACTTTTCAGATAAAACCTCATGCATTCGCACTCACAAAAATATATTTCCTTTTGGATACAACACAAAAACTACGTACGAATGATTTATTTTATTTTATCAGCCATTACCATTTATATCGAAGCTGAAGGAGAAACAGACGAAACTTATAAGATAGAATTGCATGAGAAGGATTACGTTAATCATAAGTGGCATTATGTGTGACAGCAAATGTATACGAAAGACCCACGTATGTATTAAGATTGTCGTTGACAGAGAGATTAATTGAGCAATACTTATACTAAGGAAATAAATCTGTTGTAGTGGCAACCATTTGACAAAAATATTTCCCTTCATCATGGCAGTCACGTAAAAAAACTTTCTTCCTCACAAGAGAGCAAATCTCTCAAAAGATGAGTCATTACATTTAAGCAAATAGTAATAAATATTGGTATTTTTTATTTAAAAAGCGACACAAAGTTTCGACTAGATCTGGCCCGTGATGCCAAAGCTTTTTTATTTTAAATTTGTAGAGGTGTTAAATTTATCGTTTATATTATTTAAACAAGTATGTCTAAAGTAATCTCACCGTAAAAAAAAAAAAAAAACTACCAGCATGTAGCACCAAACAATGGTGCACATGCTTATCACAAAGGTTGTTGCTTAATTTTAATATATTTTGGTGCAATATACTCAAGTTAACATCAAAAGATTGTAAAATTAACCACCATCTTTTTTAGCCAGCAAATCTACACCATTTTTTTGGTGCAACACACCTCTAAAGTTTTTAGTGTTGAAAGAAAATCATATCCTATAAGAGTTTAATATAATAGTCTGTAAAGAGTTTTATATAATAGGCTGTAATATTATATAAAACTCTTGATTTCGATATCGACAAATTTCTGGTTTTTTTTATTTATAACAACAGTTTATACTAAAACTAACATGTTTCAAGTATTCACTCTTAGAAATTTCAACATGAAATTACGGTTAAATGACCAGCAGCAGTCTGTCCATCTAATTCACCGTTAAATTTATGGTTTGCAACATTTTTCTATCTTTACGGGACCTAACCATTACGGTTAAATGACCCCTAAATTACGGTTAAATGACCAGCAGCAGTCTGTCCATCTAATTCACCGTTAAATTTATGGTTTGCAACAGTTTTCTATCTTTACGGGACCTAACCTTTTCCAATCAACTTGGTTTAAAAGCCATAAATGCAAAAGTTTTCGGTTTTATAACCATTTAAAAATGGTTTCAAGACAAAATTTTGTCCGTTTTTGAACCATTTCGAGGCGCAGAATCTTCGAGGCATAGAAACCGTAAATGAAGTGCTTGGGACTCGAACCCCGGCTGCGTGGTGTACAAGAATTGCTAGCTATCCACTCGGCCATCTGCACCACGTGCAGCTGTCGTTTATTTATCAATGAATCTTCTTTTCCAACAGGCAAACTGCCTTAAAATTGAGATTTCAGTTTTTGATTGGATCCAAAGTCATTTTTAGTCTAAATTTACCGTATATTGACGAAAATCATTTTATTTGCTGCAAAAATTAAAATACAAACAAGCTTCAGCAGCTCAAATTATGGGTTCGCTCATTCGCAAACAGTTCGGGAATCCGATGTCTCCAATTTTTGATTTACGTGTGTATGTGTTTCTTTTTAGTAACCACTGCTTAAGCCCCTTTTTTTCTTCTTTTTTTATATACACATGCAGATTTTAACTGATAAATCCGTATTCCTATTTTAAAACAACGTACGACCGGTAAGGTTTCGCAACCACGATGAACGCTCTATTCTTATTGAGCGCTTGAAAATTACGGTTAGTTAAACGTTCTTTAGGATAAACAGAGAATAAACGATCTTTTTCGCAATCAGCGGCTTGAGTACCATCTTTTTAATGGTTATTCAACTGTTGTAGTTAAATATGGTAAAATAGCAATCAAATAAATGGTTATTTTACTATTTTCTTACGGAAATTTTTAACAGTGTTACATGAAAAGGCAGAATTTTAGTAGTAAATTTATAATAGTGCTAAAAACGTTTTTTCGAGCTATTTTGTTTTGCTGCTTCCTGTTACTGATAAATTTATTTCGTACGGGATTAATTCATTTATTTTGTAAAAGGCTTTTAACTTTTAGGTAATTTTTTATAACAAGTGTATAATTGAAATTCATAAAGCAACAGAGCTGAAGTTTTCATTAATACGTAAACGGTATTGTAGTTAATTATAGCGTTAAAAGTAGCTCACAAAACAAGGAAAATTTCCAATGTAAGGCATTTAAAACCGGAATTCGCGAACACATGCCTCAAAAATATGGTCAATAAGAAAAATAATCAAGTCTCAATAAGCATTTTTTTGTAATTAATTTTATTAATTACAGAGAGTTCCGAAGTGTGCTTCAAATGAGGCTCGAGACTAACTTGCATTCAGCATTTTAACACTTCCCTCATATTTCAACGAAAGTAGTTAATTCTCTCACATTACGTAGCTAATATTACTTACTTATTTCCAAACTATCTACTCACTTCCATATTTAAGGTAGAAGTAGTTCCGTCATTACTAAGCAATTTTTGGTGGGGATTATGGAGGCCGTTGCAACGTATGCAAATACACTAAAATTATAATGAACTACTAGAGGGTACGCTAATGGATATGATCATCTACAGTCATTAAGGTAAATGAGAAGTTGTTATAATGAGTTCTTATGTTATAAGAATCAAAGCAGTCGATTTTCTTTCTTTTTTTTTAAAGATAGTGTTATTGGTTATATCATTTGACTCGTGGTAAAGAAAATTGATCATAAGAAAGTGGATGTATCATAGATTATCTGCATTGTATGACACATACACGCACATATACATATATATCTATAAGTACATAAAAAGTATATGCTGCACTGAAAAAATTCCAGTTCAACCTTTCACCCCCCCCCACACCCCCCCCAAAAAAAAAAGTAATGGTGAAATTTAGCTGCAACAACATTTGGTACTAAGTTGAACCATTATAATGGTGTAGTTTCGCCATGAATGAAAGACTAACAACCATTATAATGGTTCAACTTTAGTAGCAAATGGTGGTTGTAGCTAAATTTCACCATTTTTAAAAAAAATTTTTGGTAAAAGTTGAGCTAAATTTTTTAGTGTATTTTTTAAGTATTGATAAAACAAATCCATGCCACCTCTCTTAATTAATGTAATTTTTATTCCTTAAATATCTTTTTAAATGACACTTATTTAAAAAATTCTAATAGGAATTAACATGAATCATATGCATTAAGACCTATTATAATAGTTCTGCGTAATTCACTTTTGCATTTATGAAAATGTTTCACTATGGGACACTATCAGTCCTAAAATATGTCATGTAGACTACTGCGAAGGTATTGTTTAGTGCAAAAGAGTAATTAAACTATCTACTTTTGATAATATATGATTACATTTCCTCAAATCGTCAACGAAAAAACTTCTTCCTTTAATGATTTTTAGTTGAAAATTATGGTTAAAGTTATGTTTAGGGACATTTTTAAATGAAATATAGTAAACTTTTACGCTATTAAATTATGATTACAATGCAATTTTTAAAAATCCTCAAAATTATTCAAACCCATCAGGATACTTAAAAACTAAGATTGACGATTCTGTTCTGAAATTAAAGTGCGGGGAGGACATGTTTTAGATTATAAGGGATTTTTAAGAAAGGGAGAGAAAGTTAAGAGGTTTTTTTTTTAAGGATTTTACTCGAAAGAAACCAAGAGCGGACAATAAACAAATACCTGAGTACATTACGAATTTTTAATACATTAGCTCAAGCTGAATTAATGAAAGATAGAGTACCCAAGTCGGAATCCAATCATTGATTGGAATACACACCTCAACCAATAGCATCAACGATATGTTTGTCGTGAAGTCCGACATAGTTTTTTTTGCACATGCTGACTGTTCCATGCTCCCTTGTACTCCTACCGCATGTCACGTGGTCCACCGTGAAGAAGAACAGCAAATACTTGAACTTTGCGCTGACAGTGAACCGCAACTAAAGTGCAGCTGCTGATTTAGCTGTAACTACCTTCGGCGGAAAACGTGGTGATGAATTTGGCGGATGGACCAGAAAAGCCACACTCGCCCCTGATGTTGTGAGAAGAGGACCTGCATTACGAGCCCTTTTCTGAGACCCTAGCTGATCCAGAGCATGAAACACTGAGCTGATGCGAAATCGTCACCATGTGCTTAAGTTAGCCACCAGTTACGCTTGGAGAAAAATTGAGTGAGCCCCGGTTCCCACCGTCGAACGCATCACCTTCCCCTTTGGCGAAAATATGTTCCGGACGACCTGCACTCCTTTTCTCCGTGGTGCCGGAGATGAATCGGCAACCTTCTTTTTCGTTGGAGTAGTCCAATTTCCTCCTGATTTACAATCTATGCTATCCTGTGTGCATGGAAGTTTATCTTCTCCTTTCCATGACCAGACCCTGATGATGAATTTGGCGGATGGACCAGAAAAGCCACACTCGCCCCTGATGTTGTGAGAAGAGGACCTGCATTACGAGCCCTTTTCTGAGACCCTAGCTGATCCAGAGCATGAAACACTGAGCTGATGCGAAATCGTCACCATGTGCTTAAGTTAGCCACCAGTTACCTCTTCCTACAGGTCGGATCCAATCTACCGTAAAATAAACGTTATATTGTGAGCATATTCCAGCAGGGCCTTAGGAAAGAGAGAACTGCTGGCTCATGTAGCGAGAAGAGCTTTGGGGGAATGAAATCCGTGGGTTTCCGTGACGTCACTGTGGAAGCAAGTGAGGGATTGATCAATGTTTTTCAATGGAAAAAAAGAGTTATTTCCTTCATATTTTTGGGCATAAAAGCTTAACTATTTTTTTTTCAAGTTATATGAATCATCTTACATCATATCCCTTACTACTAGTGTATATTACGCGATTATGTTTTATAAGAATAATTTTAAACTCGAATGAAAATTAAAAAGCAAACATTGATTATGATTGATTACTGCTGAGGGGCGCACCGACGGGGGTAAGTGGCTGAGACCTCTCGTCACAAGTCTTTTCTACTATGCATGTTATTACTAATAATGAATATGTATATTGAATACTGTGACCGAAACTTGGTCCTCCCCTCCAAGCCAAATTCTGCATTTTGTACTGGTAACACTAATTATCAGTAAAAAATATCCATAGAATATTAACCGAATGAGATGATTTAGATTTTCTTTTTGGATGTTACTATCATTTATTTAAATTAAAATTTTTAAAAAATATGCTTTCGTTAAAAAAATAATTGCGAAGGCATTGGTGTGATACAGAAAGCTCTCGTGCCATGGGCGTCGGATTGAATCATGGCCACGGCATAGATATTAGTGTTTGGTATAGGACTTTAAGCTGTTGCACCCCTAGCGATCCATACATTGGGACACTTCATGCTATACCTGTCTAGCAAAATACCAGTACATGAGATGATCAATGGTCGCTCGTCTGTGCTAAAGCCAAACGTACCAATACACATAAAAGTATTTACAAAAGGCCATAAAAAAACAAAAATGACACGTCAAAATGTATAAAATGTACTAAGAGATAAAACACATTTATGTAGACTTTTTAAAATTAAAAAAAAAACATGTCAGGACTCCATATGAAATTCACAAGCTAGGAAGCCGTGCTGTAAACAAACAATTAAGCCGAAATACAACGCAATTGGCTTTTGAATGCTAGTAAAAATTATTTTATTAATCTAAAATGAAAAGATATTCAAGTCATCAAATACATAATTACTTTTAAAAACCATAACTTGCATTTAGAAATAATAACGCAATAAAATTGAATAATGCGTTTTAAAAATGTGAGAAAAATTAAAGAGCTCTTCCAAAATCATTTTACAATATGAATTTTAAACTATAATAGTTCATTTTTGATTTCAAAAAATTAATTTTAACGTTGATTCTTTATTTCTGCATTATTCTGGATTTATTAATAATTTAATATATTTATTGTTGGGCTCTATGAAAGTGAAAACCAGGAAAAAGCGATTACATCTTTACTCACATTCGGGAAATTACATGAGCAGGTTATTTTGTGACACCTTTCAAAAATGAAATATTCAAAATTATGCTTTCTTTTATAAAATATGTAATTGGAAATGGAATTAAAAAATATATTTTTGATTAATAGTAGAAAAATTCCTTAAAATCTTTCAACAAAACAATGTAAAAATGAAAATTGAACACGCGAAACACAGGAGAAATAGGGAAACTTAAGCCACTTGCTTCCGCAACGACGTCAGAGACCGGTTTTTTTCTCCCCTATCTGCTGGTTTTCGGCAAACCTGAAAGATCAAAGAGATGAGCCAGCCCTACTTCTTTCCTATGACCCTGATATTCCAGGTACTTTTTAGTTTTTCATCTGCACGATCGACGACGTGCAATCCATCTTAAAAATCCATTACGATCAATTGTTTGCACGGGATCCGAGATTCTGAATCTAGGGTAATCATCTCTCAAATATCATAATTAACACAACGTTATAAATAGATTTTCATTCAATTTTTGGCCTTTCTTTTTGATCACAAAATCTTACTCAAAATCACACACAATTCCACCATAATGTTTAACAATTTTAAGGTAATACAAATGAGCAAGGAAAAACGTGAATCGTTCGTGAAACGTACTTCGAAGAGAATCAACAATTGGAAATTGAAGCGTACCTTAGTTAAAAAGGAGACATAGACACAGTTGATAAACTCTTTGCTCTAGGCAGTTCAGTTTCCAAAACACTAAAGCAAAAAATAAGAGGAATATCACTTTAGACAATAAGAAATATATGAATATTTTAATAATTATTGCTGCAGTAAATATTAGTGTTCCCTTAGAGAACTACCAACAGTAATAGTGATCGAGATCACATGATTCTAAGAATTGCAAAAATGAGATCAGAAAATCCTTCATGTATGCTCGAGTTGACTAGTTCATTAGGAAAATAGGGTGTGGTTATTAAACTGAAGAAGGATTAACATCCACCATTACTTACGGAAACGAAAAGGTTCCCAAAATAAACTCATAGAACTCGACAAAAGTTTTTTCAGAAGCTAGAAGTTGTATAAAATCTATGCTCAGAAAATTAGTAGCTGTATTGCATTAGAGGAATTCAGTGTTGTCAGAAATTCGGTCTGGTTTGCCAAGCATACAGTTAGCATCAATCAATGATTTCGCATGAAAAAAAAACGGCAAGCATATGCAACATGTTAATGCTAGGTGTATCCGCACTGCTGTAGCGCCATCTTGTGGAGTGAAGTGTAGGTAGTCAGTGTGTGTGAACGAAGAGAGCCGTGATGAGTGTAAAAAGCAAAGCTCTCTTCCAAATTCAAATAAATAAAGAATCTTAAGTGTTTACAGTCCACTGAATTTATTATATGTCTATATTTACTGAGCGACGACATAAGTGGTCCGCTCTCCGGGAGAATTAATCAGCATGTTTCAAAAAATATATTTGTGAAGTGAATTTCTACGATTAATGTGACTGTGTTACGAGCTGACTGTGTGATTTGGATACATGCTTTCTTTTTCAAAGTAGGATTGTTTTGGTTTTATATGGTACTTTGATTTAAATATTTACAATGTTTAAAAACTGTAAAAAGGATGATTTAAGGCTTATTGCCAGTGAACTTGGTCTAGAGATTAATGAAAAAATGACTGTGATAAACTTTATTGACACAATTAAAAATTGTGAAAAATATAAAAATGACTGTGAAACTGTCAGTGATCTTGTAAATTTAATAGTTGAAGAGCGTAAAAGTGAAGAGAAAAAACAATTAGACTTAGAGAGTTTGAAGCTCGAAAGAGCAAAAACGGAACTTGAAATTGCACGTATTCGTGCCGAGCCAAAAGAAAATAATATAGAATTACCTGAATCTAATAATTCTTTAGATTCTTTGGTAAAGAGTATTAGAACATTAACTATTAAAGTGCCTAACAAACCCGAAAACTGGGGTTTCTTTTTTTCATCTTTAGAACGAGCATTTGTTGTTAAATGTGTTCCTGATAAATATAATTCTGAAATTCTTCTCAATTTGCTTGGTGAAAAATCATCAAATATAATCACATATATAAGTGACGATGTTTTTAGCAATTATGATAAAGTGAAAGAAATAGTTCTCAGAGAATTTCAGCCAACGGCTCAATCTTGTCTGGACAATTTCAGAACAACAACACGGCAGTTAAATGAAACATACGTTCAGCTTGCTTCACGTTTAAACACTAGCTGGGAGTACTATTTACAATTAAGGGACGTGAAGGATTTCAAAACACTAAATCAGCTTATAATTTCTGATAAACTTTTCCAAACTTTGGATAAAGAAACTGCTACTTATATAAGCGTGAAACAATCAGACACATGGTTTGAACCTATTAAACTGGGAAAAGAAATAGATTTATTTATGACATCTCGTGGAAAAACAATAACTAAGAATTCCGGTTCTTATAATAAAAATCATATTGAAAGAAATGCATCTAAAACATTTTTGTCTAATGTCAAGAGTTCGAAGTGCTATTTATGTAGTGAAAATCATCCCCTTTATTTGTGCCCTACTTATAAAAAATTTTCTGTCACAGATAGAATGCAATTCGTGAAGGATAATTCATTATGCTTTAATTGTCTTGGGAAACATAGACTTAATTTTTGTAAGTCAAATTACTCTTGTGCGAAATGTGGTAAAAGGCATCATATTTCATTACATTTTAATCGAGATCCTAATTATGGTACGCAATCAAAAACAAAAGATGATATCATTATAAATTCTAATTCGAATAAAAATATAGTCGAAAGAGGAAATCATTCCCCCCTGTCTCCACTAGCTAATGAATTCGCACCTGCAGTCTGCGAAAAGGAAACCAGTGGCGCCAATATATTTTCAGCTGCCAGTAGTTATGTCTTCAATAAAAACAAAACAGTTCTTTTGAGTACAGCAATTTGTTATTTATGTGATTCTTTTGGTAATGAAAGTGAAGTTCGTGTTTTATTAGATTCTGGATCTATGTCTAATTTTATAAGCAGAGAATGTGCAGATCGACTTCAATTGAGAAAAAATAAAATAAACATAGAGGTGTCTGGGTTGAATGATTCAGCTATTTCCATTAGGTCTAAGGTATCTGCTACAATAATAAATAAAGATCAAAGCTTTAAGACTGATTTGAATTTATTAGTTGTTCCTAGAATAAATGATCTCATGCCCTCGAAAAAAATAAACAAGTGCATGGAAGGGTTGGAAAACATTAAGTTAGCTGATCAGTATTTTAACATTCCGCAAAGAATTGATTTATTAATTGGTGCATAATCATTTTTTGAGCTTATAAAACCTGGACAAGTTTGCCCCCCTAACACGAATTTAATTTTACAAAATTCAGTGTTTGATTATCTAGTGAGTGGAAGCATTTCAAATATGGAGGAAAATAAAATCCATTGTGGGTTAGTTAAAGAAAATGTTGATCTAGAACAGACTGTTAAAAGTTTTTGGGAGATACAGAATATCGAAACTGAAATAACTGAGAGTAAAGAAAATATAATTTGTGAAGAACATTTTAAAAATAACTATACTAGAAATTCTGAGGGACGATATATAGTAAAAATGCCTTCAAAGGAAGATCCTAAAAATTTAGGGAAATCTAAGGAATTAGCATTGGAGAAATTAAATTTATTATGGAAACGTCTAATTAAAGATCCAAATTGTTTATCTCTGTATAAAGATTTCCTTCGTGAATATTCAGAGATGGGACATATGTCCGAAATTTCGGATGATGAGGAGAGTGAAGGCACTTACTACGTTCCCCATTTGGGAGTCTACCGCCCTGATAATCCATCAACTGTGCTAAGAGTTGTTTTTAATGCAAGTTATCCTACCTCAACAGGTAAATCTTTAAATTCCCTTCAACTTAATGGAGGAATGGTGCAAAGCGATTTGTTTTCTATTATGACAAGATTCCGTAAGTATGTCTATGCCTTCACGGCGGATGTTCAGAAAATGTTTAGGTGTATTTTGATCCACCCTAGCCAAAGAAGATTGCAGCGCATTCTTTGGAAAGAAGAAAAGAATGGACCCGTCAAGACCTATGAGTTGAACACCGTAACTTATGGCACTGTATGCGCACCATTCCTAGTAACTCGTACACTAAAACAAATAGCTGTTGATGAAGTAGAAAATTATCCTCTTGCTGCGCCAGTCGTTGAAAATGATTTTTACATTGATGATGTGCTAACCGGTTCTGATAATTTAGCAACTGCCATAGAACTTAAGAATCAGTTAATTGAAATTTTGGGAAAGGCTGGGATGCAACTTCATAAATGGCATAGTAACTGTGCAGGGTTAGTTTCAGATAGTGAAGAAACATATAATTTTGCCAATTCTGAGGAAACACAAGTATTGGGAGTTTCTTCGAGACCCAAGACAGATAGTCTTTATTTCAACGTTTCCTGTAGTTCATCTCATAGAAAGGATTTTAAGATCACGAAACGCTGAGTCTTATCCACAATAGCACGACTCTATGACCCCCTAGGATTGCTTGGACCTATAGTGTCGAAAGCAAAAATATTTCTGCAGCAACTATGGTGTTTGAAGTTGGACTGGCACGAAGAGCTACCTGAGAAAAAAAAAACAAGAGTGGATAAAATTTGTGGAATCCTTGCAGAGTGTCAATAACATGGAGTTCGATAGATGTTTACTATCTGAAGGAGTTAATGTGATTGAAATACATGGATTTGCTGATGCATCAGAAGCTGCTTATGGTGCTGTTGTGTACTGTAAGTGTGTTAAAAATGACCAAGCAGTTTCAATCGGGTTGATTGCTAGCAAGAGCCGAGTTTCACCATTGAAAAGAGTAACCATCCCTAGGCTAGAACTCTGTGCCTCACTGCTTCTAGCCAAGTTAGTGAAAAAAGTGATTCATGCCCTAGATTTGCCAATTTCCAACGTCTACTTGTGGAGTGATAGCATGATTGCACTTTCTTGGATACGCAAGGAGCCATTTCTTCTTAAGACTTTCGTTGCAAACCGTGTATCGCAGATTCAAAACTTGACTAGCATTGACACGTGGAGATATGTACCATCAACTGAAAACCCTGCTGACCTTATTTCAAGAGGTCTCAATCCAGATAGACTTCTAAATTTAAGACTGTGGTTTGAAGGACCGACATTTTTGTGTAACAGTGAATATCCTAATAGAGAAATTCCATATAGAGTAATTGAGGATGACTTTTCTAATGAATTTAAACCATCTAGTGACTTTAATTGTTTTATTAAGGATAATAGTAATTTCCTTGATAATTTTTTTGAGGTTAGTAATAACTATAGTAAACTTATCCGTGTATTAAGTTTTGTATTTAGGTTCATCAGAAACTGTCGTAGGAAAGATGATAAATCAACTGGGTCTTTGTCGTCTGATGAACTCAAAAGTGCAGAGATGAAACTGGTAAGTTTGGTGCAAAGAAAAGAGTTCAGCAAAGAAATAAGAGATTTAGAGAATTCAGGTGAAATTTCAAAGCAAAGTAAGGTAAGAAGTTTATGTCCTTTTATTGATAAAGAAGGTTTGATGCGATGTGGAGGACGATTATTAAATAGTGATTTAAGCTTTGATAAAAAATTCCCATTTTTGTTACCAGGTAACCATAAATTAACACATTTGATAATTATAAGTTATATTAAGCATTTACATGTAGGGCCTCAAACATTATTGTTTATTTTAAGGCAAAGATTCTGGCCCATAAATGGTCGATCTACTTGTAGAAAAATAGTACGTGAATGTTTGACATGTTTTAAAGTTAAGCCAATAACTTGTGATCAGCTTATGGGTGATTTACCCAAAACTCGTGTAAGTCAAAACTTTCCATTTGCCATTTCTGGAGTGGACTTTTGTGGTTCATTTCCAATTAAATACAAGAACCAAAGGAAAGGCACCTTTCAAAAAATTTATGTTTCGATTTTTGTATGCTTTGTCACAAAAGCGATTCATTTGGAGCTTGTGACAGAATTGAGTACTGAAGCATTTATTGCCACCTTAAAGAGATTTTTTTCGCGAAGAGGAAAGTGCAGCATTTTATATTCTGATAATGCGACCAATTTCGTTGGAAGTAATAATGAGTTACAACACTTGTTTAACTTAGTTAAAAGGCCTGATATGAATTTGTGTAATTATATGAGTCAAGAAGGCGTCAAATGGAAATTTTTGCCCCCGAGTGGTCCGAATATGGGAGGGCTCTGGGAAGCTGGGTTGAGATCCTTCAAATATCATCTGAAGAGAGTAGTTGGTAATCATAAATTGACATATGAAGATTTTTTAACCGTGATCAATCAAATCGAGTCTGTTCTAAATTCAAGACCTCTAACCCCGATGTCTTCAGATGCCAATGATTTGATCGTTCTCACTCCAGGCCATTTCTTGATCGGAAGACCGTTCACTTCAATTGTTGAACCTGATGTAGCCAATGTTTCTGATAATAGATTGAGTATGTGGCAGAAAACCACTAAATTTGTTCAATCGATCTGGAGAAAGTGGCACAAGGACTATTTGTCTACTTTAAACCAACGGTCAAAGTGGTGTTTCAATAAACAAAATATTAAAACTGGAGACATGGTTATACTAAAGGAAGATGTATAATTGGCCAATAGACAGAATCATGACGGTCTTTCCGGGAAAGGATGGCAGAGTTCGTGTTTGCAATGTTAAAACAAGTAAAGGATTCTTCAAGCGGCCGATTTCAAAAATTTGTTTGCTGCCAATTAATTAAAAATATTTTATTCCCTTGGAGTGCATATTACTCATACTCAAGTATCTGTCTTTTTTTATCAAGCTTAGTGTTAACTATCAAAGTGTTTGTTACATTGTGTTATTACATGTATTACTGTTTTTACAATGATTATTAAGTTTTTATTATAATGATGATTTGTGTATTAATATCAATTGTTGATTGTTAAAAACAATGCAACGCCCGGCGGTATGTATCCGCACTGCTGTAGCGCCATCTTGTGGAGTGAAGTGTAGGTAGTCAGTGTGTGTGAACGAAGAGAGCCGTGATGAGTGTAAAAAGCAAAGCTCTCTTCCAAATTCAAATAAATAAAGAATCTTAAGTGTTTACAGTCCACTGAATTTATTAAGTGTCTATATTTACTGAGCGTCGACACTAGGAAAACGCATTTATCATGCATTTAAAGGTTTTATGAATTTAAAAAGAAGTTCTCAGAAAGTATAGCTCAAAAACATAAAATGAAGACTAGATCGAATTAGAGGAATGTGATATTTCGTGTGAATTAATTTTCTGAATTAAAGATATAATCTGTACATAATAATAATAATGTTTAAAATAAAAAAAAATCTGAATGCTGCTTTATTTTACTAATGTAAAATAAAATTTAGTACATGCATGATTAAATAAAATGTGTATATTGAAACTAAATTTCAAATATTTTTGTATACAAAACACTTAAGGTTACAATATATATGTACTCATACAGAACGTAGGTTCTGTAAAGGCGCGTTTACACCAAAGTTGTCCACTAAAAGTTAACAAAATATTGTTTGTAGAAAACTAAAAGTTGCTCTTCTCAAATTAAGAGCAACAAGTGGAAAACTTGTTGTCAAAGAATTGGTACCCCGTCACGTCCGGGGCACGTGGAGGGGGAACAGTTCTCCACTAGTTTCCTGCAAGTTGCTAGCGCAAAGCGCGCAGCAACAAATCTTCCACGTTAAACTGTCAACTTTCTTTAACATTTGCCAACACTCCGCGGCAAACCAAAATTTAGTGGAAGATTTGTCTCTCCACGAGCGGAAGACAGAAAAAGTTGCTGCATTTTGTTGAAAAGCAACAAATTGCCGCAACTTGTAGAAAACTTAGTGGAAGGCTTTGGTGTAAACGCGCTTTTAGAGTTTACTTAAGAAATAGTGTTTCTTTCCCTATGTATACTCTTTCGGGCGGGCAACATTTGACGTTAAAGATGCATTTTTTTCATTTTTTACAGCTATTCCGTTGCAACTCATCAACTAATATTTTTTTTATAATAAAAATCATCAAAAAAGCTTTGTGCTGATCATCAAAACTGTCAAGTCAATAAAGCAAATAGCTATTTCGAGGTTGCAATAGAGCCAATTCATCAGTGCATGAAAGAAATGAAAAATGCTCAACATGCAACAAAAAAGTTGTGAGTGAATGGACAACAACCAGAGAGACAGCAACCAGAATTAAAAAAATAAATAATCACCTAAATCAGGCGCATGTTATTGATTTCAAATTGTGACTTTAAATATAAAAATAACAGAACACAATTTTTCTTTTTTATATCTGCTGATCACAATGCGGAAATTTCTCATCATAAATTGATTCTCATTTCCGGTATTCTTATTTCTGTGGTACGTACTATAAGAGGTAAAAAGTTTACATCTAAAGTATCTGGTGAGAAATAACCAGTTTTATGAGATTTGTCACAACAAAGATCAAGTACCAAAGAAAATAAACGATGAAGAATGCCGCCACAAATCAAAAAATCCGACAGGTAGAGAAGTTGAAATGTTGTACATCACGTTTAGTTTCTTTTTGTGTCAAAAATGTTTTTATGCTTGTGTCATATCTTTCCAACTAAATCGATAAACCACTTTTTAAAAAAAGTAAAGTATTTCTTTTTTTCTGTTAAGAATAGTTTACTTTCGACAAAATAGTATTTGAAGCATGGATATATGTTAAATAGAACACAATGTATATCAGAAGATATTATTGAGCTCTACGCAAAATATTTTTTGCAATTCGCGAATTTCTTTTCTCTTCTAATTTGTCACTACTAAAAAAAGAGACGAAATATTAGTACTTGTGAGTCGTTCATTTTTAAAACACGTGTCAATGATTTCTTTAAGGGATCATTCATAAATGATGTCACGCATAAATTTGTCACGGGGAGGAGGGGGCTCGTGAAATTGGGACGAGGGGAGGTTGTAACAAGAAGTGTGACATCGTTCATGCAACATTGGGTATTATGTGACAACTTGGGGAGGGGAGGGGGGCTAAATATATCGGAAAAAAGCGTGACATCATTTAGGAACGGTCCCTATTCCATGTACATTGTTGTTTTTTATTTGCCAGCAGAACATTTTTTTTTTAAATTTCTAATGGGCTGCTGTTGGCTTCTGCCAATTGCAGACCTAGTGCGTTCCCCAGAGATTGGTACCATCTCTTTCAGAGGCACCACAATCGCCGCATCGACCGACGGCCATCGGCTCCCTTCCTAAGGCTTCGGCTAAAAGGTGCAAGGGTGTTCGATGGAGAAAAGTACCATCGCCGCATGAGAATTTTGACGTCCGGTTTCTCCACTTGAAAGGGCGAGCACCAGGGCTCTGTTGATGCGAAATTGCACTAGGAATTTAGCCGAGAGCATCCAAGCGAAATGTCTGCTCAAGGGATCTTTTACATGCCGCATAATCATACGGCATGGGTGCAGACGATGTTCTGCACCGACACTACCAGCCGCGCCAAAAGAGCTATACCGCGTGATTTTAATAAAAATAAGTATGCATATAGGTTTACATTTATTAGTTATTTCGAAATAGCTCAGGTTTTGAGAACTGAAAGGAGTTGTGTCTTCTTCCGCTAAGTTAAATAGTTGAAGTATTGTTTCTCTTTTCAATAGCAGCTGAACAGTTGAAATTTCTTTATTGTCGCTGTATGTCATGTACACTAACACCTTCTATTTGACATGACTGTATCTATGCTTTGAGTAAAAAAATACTTTTCTGGGTATCGGGCTTGAGCAAACCTACGTCATTTCTTCAAACAGTTCGGATTTTTCACAAAAACGAAAAAGCAACTGTTCATAGAATGTTGTTAAGACATGAAGAGGAGCTCTGAATTTTCTGTAATGTTGGGAATTGAAATATTTCTTTATGATCAATCTTTGTTTCCCAAAGAAATATCTTCACTACACTGTAAAAAATGACTGTAAATTTTACAGTTCATTCACCGTAAAAGCCAACGGTGAAAGATCTGGATTATATATGTTTCACCGTAAAATATACAATTCACCGTAAAGTTTATGCTGTATCGTAATATATGTGTTTTTTTTTTTGTCGTAAAATATATCTTTTTTCGATGTAAAATATACGATTCACCGTAAAATTTACACTTTGAATTCAAAAATGGCATTAATTTTTTACCATCACATCAAGATTTTTTGCAAAATGTAAATTTTAAAAAGTTGAAATATTTGAAAATACTATACAATATAATACTAATACTCTAAAATAAATGTAAACCGTTTAAAAAATATGGTGTACAAAACACTGCTCACTGCAAAATGTACGATAATTTGACATAAAAAAATACGGTGTGCAAAAAATGGCTCAACGTAAAATGTACGATACAGCAATACACTGTTAGAAATTTCCGTAAAATTCGGAGAATTGACCGTCAATTTATACGGCTAACGACCGTATTTGAGAAAAATGTCCAGTGCCCGTTATTATAAGGAGCTACAGCGAAATTAGCCGAGTTGACCGTTAAAAAAACGTGCAACGACTCTCTTCCAAAAATACGGTCTCTGAGCGTTAAATACAACTTCCTGATAAGAAGTGAGCTGCCACCATTGGCTGCTGGCGTTCATATGTCACTGCACGTCATAGCAAGGAGAAGAATGTTAAAGCTGACTGCATGGTATAAAACAAAAGTTTATTGTATGATGTGCTTACTGTATAAATATAATTTTTATTTATACAATAAGCACATGGGCACCTATCATGTGCTTACTGTATAAATAAAAATTATAATTAGTTGTTATTTTTAAATACTTGATAATATTTTTTACATAAAAAATTCATAGAATTGCTAACTCTAAAATCTTCCCTATGCAACAGTTGGTTTAGTGTTCTAAAAAGAAATCCAAAAAATAACTAATTTTAGTCCTGTTTACAACTCATAATTGCTACTTAACGCTGTTATATTGGCTGCATTCCCAGGTGGTCTAGTGGTTAGGATACTCGGCTCTCTCCCTGGCGTCCCGCGTTCGAACCCCGGCCGGGGCACCATAAATTTCGGAAGTCAAATAAATTTAAAAAAAAAAATAAAGGAAATCTTTGAAGTTTGAGGCCCACAAACTGGTGCACTGTATAATCTGCATCTTCTCTAAAAGTGATGGCAGTGGAAATTATTTAATTAGGATGCCTTATGTAAATTTACGGTCATTGGCCGTATTTTTTACGGACACACCTGTATTTTTACGGTCATGATAGCACCACTGGCAGATCTGCATTTTTACGGTCATTGTCTGGCAGCTCGTTTGCCTGTCAGTGATCGTAATCTAACAGTGAAATTTTTAACAGTGTATAAAAAATACAACCTGAAAACAAATTACTCACTGTAAAATTTACAGTGAGGCACCGTTAAATATACAGTAAAACAATAATGGCATATCATAAATTTTACGGTCAGCAAAAAAAAAAAAAGCTCACTGTTAATTTTACGGTGAAACATTGGCAGCACAGTTTCCAGCTATTTCCCAGTTAAATTTACGGTGAATTTTTTACAGTGTAGTTAAACTAATTAACGTCTCGAAAAAAAGCCTTTTCTTTGATGAAGATGACATTTTTTTAAAAACTAAATAATTTTCCCTTTTGTCCGGACTATTCTCATTAAATCTCGGGATTGAAAGGATATTATGTATATAAAAAAACAATAAAAAACTTGTCACAAAATACAATTACAGATAGAGAAACATGGTAAACTATTACGATATACATTCAATTATAAAAAAAAATAATAATTAACAAGAAAATTTTAACAAAATATACTTAAAGATAAAGAAACGTGACCAACAAGGAAGAAATACATTCAAAGACTTAGTACTAAAAAAGAATTTAAAACTGAAGGAACAGTGATAAACAAATAAATGTGTTAAGAAGTTCCATTTAAAGAAAGGAATAATGATAAACATCGAAATATATATTTAAAGAAAAGGGAACAGTTGTAAAGAAGGATGCCTGTTACGAAGCACATTTAAGACAAACTTGAAAAAATCTTTAATATTAATGATTAAAATACATCACTTTAGTATAATAATACTTCAAAAAATAATTTAAACCAACCTTCCATTTTTATTATTCTTGGATAAAATTTGCTGCTGTCATATGTACAGTTCTACTGGCAGAAAAGAGCGCTGACTGGCTGAGTGTCAAGAAGAATCCATCCATACTCAAGGGAGAAACTGCTGGTCTAAGGAATGTGCCGTATTCTGTTCTCATTTTAGCTTGTTCAACATACTATATGCCCGTTTATAAATTTGATTGCTTTCAACAAACAGCGAAGCAAACATTCTCATTCGCGTGCTAATAAATGCACCTACGAAACGAACTTCCCTAAAACTCGAACGTATTCGTCCTTTTTTGCCATGCGCAGAAACGACCAAGCGTCAGAACTTGTTGTTGAATTGTAACCGACTATATTTCTAAATAACTTTTAATACAGAATGTTCATTATAACGATCATCCTTTACAAGATCCAAAATTAAATCTTTTGTGTTCAAGGTAACGAAATTTCATTGCGCTTGAAATCAAAAGAAATGTTATTTATTTGAACTAACTTCCCTTAACTTCAGAAACGAAAAACGAAAGAAAAAGGCACCGCAGAATTTAAAAAGCGACTCATACTAATTTCCTAAAATATTTTCTTTCCAAGAAAAAAAAAGAAAGATTTTTGTAAAAACTATTTCTATCTCTTATCTTCATACAAATATATCTGTATGAGTTTCATAAAAAAAGAAGTTTATAAGAAAGTTTATACGTATGCACTAAAGTTTGCGATAACGAAATTCAGCACGCTTAAGAAGATGTAGTCATAAAAAATGTAGGATTTTAATCTTGTTACATGGAATGCTCCCACTACCTCCCATTACGGTTTTGAGCTTTTTTATACATGTATTCGACAAAACCTTTAACAAAAAAGATTTAGATAAGACGATTTTTTTTCCTAATTAAATTTTTCTTTTTGAGAGTTATTCGAACAGAGTTTCAAATCTTCGAAACCAATGTTAACCTACGGGAAAAGTTGGACTAAGTTTTAGAAAGTTCCTTTGAAGTTTTCGAGTCCGGAATTTTTTTGAGTATTTTTCAAGCCTATATCTCGGTCTTGTAGTTTTTACTTTTTTAAAATATCACTTACCGTATTTTTAAAAAATCGTTAAAAAATGAATTTTGGAAAAAACATGGTACTGTTAGACGTTTTGCTCTATAAAATATTTTCAAAGCATGTTACCGAAATTTTAAAAACAACAAGACCAGCAAAACATTTCCAGCTTTCTTTTGAACTTTTGTTTGAAATAATACAAATATCTTTAAAGACAAAAAAATCCGTCCAAAGTTTGAAAATATTTCCAAAAAAAGCTCGAAATTTCTATAAGCCACGCCTCCCACCGCTTCCCATGCAAGGGGGCATGATTTACGAGGTCGATTAGCTTAATGACTCTCATTCGGGAAGCGTTGCTGCTTCGGATTCGGACAATGGGGAAAGTGTAGTCCCCCTCTTCAGACCCTCAAATCGGCCAGACACAGAAGACAGACCACATGTTTTTTTCGAAAGGGAAGAAAATTGAGAGCTTTTTGGAAGAAATTTGGAGAAGCCATGACTTATATGTAATCTTTTATATGGGCAAATTCCTGTTCCCACGGTACTATAAAAATATTTTTCACGAATTAAATGTTTGTACAGTTGGGGAAAAAAAACATTTTTTTAAAAATGTAAGCTTGAAAACATTACTGCTCTTTAATTAGTAAATCAAATGAGAAATTATTTAATGTAAGTAATTATTCATTTGTAGGTTATTGATTTAATTTTCTTCTACACAATCCATTCTTCTTTTCTTCAAAAACTTTCTGAAGAGAAAAGCGTTGCCTTTACTCCCCCCCCCCCCGCCCTCTTAAAGACAACTGTGTATGCCACAGATATAACTAAATTGAGCGAGATAGAGTTTTTTTGTTTTTTACTGAAGGAATAAAGGAATGATAAACTTTAAACGTTTTCGTAAATTAAAAAGAGATTTTTGAGAAAATGAATGTAATTTCAAAATTTTATATTGGCCTCTTTCTGAATGTAATGTTTCAATAACTTGTGTTTTAGAAACCGAAAAAAAAAATTAAATATTGATTAAATAAACCAACATCTTCCGGTGGAGCTGAAATTTTGAAAAACAAAATTACATATAAAGGTCGACAGCTGGGGGGGGGGGGGGGATACTAACAACCTCCTTTCTTGCTTTTATTTCCTTTTTTTTAATGATTTTTTTATGCCATTCGTAATATTTATTAGCCTTTTCTTTCATAAGATTTTTCCATCTTTCGATATCTTTTACTTCTTCTTATCCTACTTTTCCGTAAAAGTAAAAAAAAAAACAACGAAAGAAGGCTAATGTATCATATCACAAGAATATCGTTAAAAATAGGAAAAAGTCATAAACAAGTGAAGTAAATAAATACACATTGAAAAATTTAAAAAAAATTGAAAGTAGGGGTTTGAGATGGGGTAATTGTGTCTGTCGGTCTGTCTCCCCCCCCCCTGCAGGGCCCCATTTGTCAAGCCCTCAGGGGCATCTAAAAATCCGATGCGCCAGACAATGGCAGGTGCGGGGGGTTCTGGGTGCGCATGTCTCCCCCCCACCCAATAACTTTTGAAGGAATTGTCCGATTCGAAAGATTTTTTTCCCTGCATTCGAAAGATCTTGACGAGGACATCTCATTTTCATCTTTTACTTTTTGATTTGAACAATTTTTCGTTCAATTTTGAACAGTTCAAAAATTCTGAACATTAGCGCCTTCGGGAAAAAATGAAGCAAAGTATGCAAATTCTGGGCAGAAGATCCAAATTCCTTTGAACAAGCTTATTGGAAGGAGCTCTCGGCGTGAAATATTTTTTTATCCACGCCGAATTTCATATAGTTCAGAAAAAAAAAAAAAAACCGACAGCGCCTACGGGAAAATTTCAGTCGTTTTCAAATCCTGAGCTAACCAACCGATTAACTTAAAATAAACTTTATCGGAAAGATGTTATGACGTAGAACATATACAGTGGAAATCCGCCATTCGTCCTTGTTCCTCAATTCGTACGGCGCCAGGGGTCAGCTGGGTCGCCAGTTTGGCTTTTTTAAAGAAAAAAATCGAGAAATTATGCTCATTTTGAACTCATCTAGAAGTAATTTGTTTCGCGTTTTGGATTTTTTTTTAAATTTTAATACTTTTTGAGATTTTACTGACAACTTTAGCTTTCTAAGGGGGTATCTAGAGGAAGTGGTTGAAGAACTTTCTTCTTCAGAGGAGGAAAGTAGTAAGAAAAGCATTTCCTTTGCAGAAATTAAAGAGCTGTGTTACTCCTGCAAGAAAACGCAGAGAGTGATGGGAAAACAGCATCCCAACACTGCTGTGGTCAACAGCAATGTTGGGATGCTTTGTTCAACGACAATGTTATTGGCCAGTTTAGAAAAATTCTGGACAATCGTCAAAGCCAGACAACATTGGACAGGTTTTTAGGGAAAGAAGCCCAAGATTCTTCTAGTGCATAAAGAAAGGACAACAGAAAGGGAGAAAACACTTGAAGGGATATTACCTGATGTTTTTATAGAAGGGGGCTCTTCCTCTTCCAGCCCTTTCATTTCCTCATCTCAGCATTCCACATATGCCATCAGCTCACCTCAGTACAAGCAAAGTGCAGTTAAATTTTAATTTATCTATAATTTCATGTACAGTACTGTACATTTGTTTTTCATAGGTTTAAATAAGCAACCATATGTGTGTCTGGACCGGATTAATCCAATTTACACTGTATTTTATGTGAAAAAATAATTCGCTATTCGTACAAGTTGCCATTCGAGCTGCCCCCTGGAATGAATTGTGTGCGAATAGCGAGGTTCCACTGTACAATACACTTCCTCGGGGAATGGCGAAAAGCATGGGACATTGTTTAGAAAACAAACCACATGTTTCTTTTCCTGAATCGCAAAAATTATTTTCTTCACAGTTCACATGACTAAACTAAATACAGTGGAGCCTCGGTAGCTCGACGCGCAGATAAGTCTATACTAACCCTTGGTAAGTCGACATATCCCTCCCCTAATGGTTGGCCCAATGCTAATTTCAATGGGCGAAAAACTCTCAAACTTGACACACAATTTTCAGAAACCCCTGTAAGTCGACCTCCATTTTGTATTCTTATTAACTTTTTCCTCCGGTATTTTTTCACGGTGCACAATTCTGGGAATTTTACAGCGGTGTTTTTTCATCAAAAAATGAATTCTTTTTGGGAAAGTGTTCCTAGAAAATTTCCTTATTCCCCTTGTACCTTTCTACGAACACGAGAAAAAAGTTAATTGCAAATTAGCAAGCCTAATAGTGCTGGGGAATTTATGTTTTCTCTTCAGAGGGAAAAGCAAACAAAAAGTATGGATTTCTTTTCTCATGAGGTATTCTGATTTAATGTTTATATATTTATTTATTTGTAATGTATAACTTTTCAAAATAATAATAGATAAATAATAAACGGGAATAATTTCGTACACTGGAATTGGCTCTTATAACTTGAATGGCAAGTAAATAACAATACAGACCAATATCAGCAATTGAAGTTACGGAATCTCGGTAACTTGACACCTGCTTATCTCTACGGCCCGCGACTTTTTTAACCTTTTCAGTTTAGCCCGCAGCTTTCCAAAGGCTGCCCATTCCTGGTTATGCAATGTTTGCTGTGTGGCACTACGAAATAATATCTTATCATTAGCTAAAGAATAAAAACGGTTTGGTTGTTTCTCATCCATAAGCTTACTTCTTTGCATTGCAACACGGGCTCCTTGTAACTCTGAAACACGTGTCCGCAATTTTTGATTATGTTGATGTTTTATTCTTTAGTTTCGCAGCTCAAATGCAGACTAATTATTTCTCTACATTAAATTTATGCATACGAACTCGCGTCATTAAAGAAAAAAAAACTATGTCTCTTATGCAAAATTTCTGAATATGATTTAAGTCAGGGGTTCCCAACTTTTTTTTTCCTGGCGAAGCCCTTCTAAAACTCGGAAAGAAAATGGCGAATCCCTTTGGTAGTCCTTTGTAAACGGGTAAGAAAACAATAAAATTTGCTTGCACATTCATTTTTCAAGCTTCACAACAGTTCATAACAAGCAATGAAACACAATTCTAAAACGTTTAAATGGAAATAAAAACTAACATAATAGCTACAATAATAATAATAATATTAGTAATACAAGCATTTTAAAAATTAATTACTTATTTTTATTATTTGTTCTTTTTGCATAATTAATAGTAGCAGTAAACATATGAATTTGCAAAAGCTCTGTTTTTAATAATTATTTCCTCGATACTGTGAAAAAGTTGTGGAATAGTGGAATGACACCAGAAATATAAGTAAAAAAAATTTAGAATCAATCAATAAATATCTTAGGGTTCCATTCCCACGTTGAAATATACAAAATTCGCAACAGTTATGGAAATTTACATGTTTTCAAATTTTCATTGCGATAGAGCAGGAAAGTTGGAATAAAGTATTATTAAAATGTGAGTACAAAATTTGAAATTAAAATATCTTCCTTCGCACTAGCATGGAAAAAGTGAGAAATGGTAGTAGAAACATTCCTATAAAATTAATATAGATAAATTAATACCCCTTTTGATCAATAAACCACCTTCACGATCCAAATTTTCCAATTTACGCAATACAGAAATAAGTGCATTTCAAATTTTATGCGTATAGTTCCTATGCCCCACAACTTTTCCGTATTATCGGGAAAAACAATTTTATACAAAAAAAAAAAAATATCATTTTTAATCTCCGTTCTAATATGTATGAACATTTTTAATTTTGTTTTTTGTTTTGCGTTAGCAATTAAAAATCCAGCTATTGCAATACTATATTCGCGATTTGAAATTTTTGCCCTGAAAAAAAAAATCAACCATTTCCATTGACTGGGTTTGAGCTTACAAATTCCCTAGTTGGTATGGGAATTAATTAATTTGAAAATTGTTTTGATTTTATCTGTCATTTTTTGCTCTTTTCACCGGAGAAAAAAACTCTCCAAAATAATAATAATAATTACGTTTTCAATTATCTTCTTAGTCCACTGATAGGCATGTGAACCCGAATTGTTCATTTTCTCTGTCATATTACTAATCACTACAATATAGATGCCTTTTCTTTCAAATGGTAAATTTTTTCTTGAATTTTGAAGGTTAATATGACGGGATCTCAATATGCATTAAATTTAACATTGATTTTAGACTTTGAGTCACCATATGACATTTATTTTTTCATTATTATTATTTTTGTTGTTGTTAATATTTTTTTTTTTTTACGAAAATGAGAGAAATCCGTTCGTGATGCATGAAAAATTTCAGAATTTAAAAGTTATTGTCTCATTTTTTAACTGTATGTTACATTCCTGTAAATTTGTATTTTGTAATGAAATTTAGCTCAACGAATCTTTTTATTTCGCACATCCCAGAAAACACAAAACAAACAAACGTGACAAGGAAAATAACTATGTAGAATTCATTTCAGAAGATAATTCCATACATTACAGGTTTTGCATTTGAATAACTGAATTTGTCACTAAATCCTCTTGTCATTTTTTTGTGCATGTACATTATTTTCAGATTATTCACTGTTAATCATGTACTTCCGTCTTCAAGTTTCAAAAGGTATTTTGAAACATTTTTTGAAGTATATACTCCGGAAACTGTTTTAAAATGCGCTGTAGATGGACTTCCTTTATTTACTCCTTATTATTTTAACCAGATGTACTTATCTCCTTTTGCGTAAATTATATCCTTCGGGAAAACCGTTGTCATTTTGAGTCGCATCGCATATTGAATCTTTATTGGCTATACCAGGGGTCGGCAAGCTTTTGAGTTGAAAGAGTCAAAAATTACAATTTACAAAATTTCAAAGTTTTTAAAGAGCCGCAATTTTTTTTTTTTTTTTGCCAACAATGAATAGCACTTGCATAAATCAAGTTTCTTGATAAAAAAACTAATCTATTTATTCATAAGAAAAAATATCTATTCATTCATATATAAGTAGTGCTTTTTGCAACAAATTAGATAATATATACATGGCCTTATTAGATAATTATATATTATTTAAGTAAAAAATTAAAACAATTAAACATTTACTTGGAACACTATAACTTTTACTTCAATACCAAACAATTGAGCAGACAAATTAAATGGGAGCGATGGCTTTGCCTGGTTATTCAATTAGAAACGAATTCAGAACAATTTTTAAATGTCTTTTTTATTTAAAATAAATAATATTTGCCTATGGAACAAAAAAGCCGCAGCTTCACATCCAAAGAGCCGCATGTGGCTCGCGAGCCGCAGGTTGCCGACCCGTGGGCTATACTCATTTCTGTTCTATGCTGCTTCAGTTTGAAGTGCGATCTTCCGCGCTCCTCCGTTTTTATTTACTGGATAATAAATACAGGCAAGCTCGCACATGAAGAATCGGCACAGAAGAAATGATGCAAATGCGCGTCTCAAGCCCCCCCCCCCCCCCTTGTCGATGTGCCCCGTCTGTTCCGTATTTGCAGTTTTAAAATTGGCAGCCCTGACCTCAACCTGCAACCATACAAACTTTATCTCGATTCAACAAGTCTTGGTAAAAGGCTGTCGCCCTGCGTGGTCTTCTAATGGTGTTTTTGTGCATTCAGTCATAGGAGAAAACCAGGAAAACTCTCAACTGACTTCTCGATAAGTATTAAATAGAAATTATCACAGTAACCACCTCAGCTCGCTTATCGAAGCAACGTTTGCATTGCCAGGATAAGAAATTGGGACTTCTGGTTCTGAGGAATATCGCCGTCCCAGTAGTCAGGCTGCCATTTTGAAAGTTTTGAATACCTTTTGCGCAGGGAACTGGAGCAGAGTTATTAATATTATTATTCATGTTAATTTATTTTTTGAGTTGCTATGCTACAGCTCCCCTCCGAATCTTATGTTATAGTTTCAAGTCCACTCCAGCCCCATTCACTGCTCTGAACAGTTTTTAATGGCAAATACAATATTTATCGCTTTCGTTTATTCAGTGTATTACGGAAAAAATTTAAAAGTCGTTTAAACCCTAATATTTCAATAAATATTTAATGTTTCGTACATAATGAAGGAAAAAAGTAATAAATAAATGCACTCGGAAAAAAGGCCACTGTTTCAAAACTGTCATTGCCAACCATTTGCTCATTTTCTTTCTTTTTTTTTTAAGTTCTTTTCTTTCCTTTCTTCCCTGCCTTCTTTTTCTGTTTCTTCTTTTTTTTTTTTTTTGGTGCATTGTAATCGCCGCATACTTTTGCAACAGCGAAAGTATGTTATGCACATCCCCAGTTTCAAGTTCATGATTTAATTTTGCTGAGTAATATATATGTTACAACAGCTAATACTATATCATCAAAATACATACGTAGATACTCATAGGTGTGCGTTCGGGGACTTAGAGATACCATTGTACCCCCATTAGCAAATAAAAATGAAAGCTAATTACAAAACTGGCAAACTCTTTCGCGTTTGTATTCAATAGATATGCTTCTTTGCGTTTAATTTGTCATAAGTTTCCTTGGAGATGCATCTGGGACCCCCATCTTATGGGCCCTATCAATGTGCAAAGTACAAAGACGCCATCATCTTGGGGGCGCCTCAGCGTAAGAGATTTAAAAAAAAAAAAACCGCTAATCCGTGTTTCATAAAATTAGTTCAACAATTCTAGTTGTCTTCACGTAAGCAGACCCAATGATAGTGACTCCTATCAGATACTCCATCTTTCAAGTGAAAGAACTTAGCGTCAAAATTCACTTGTAGCGATGGTACTATACCTACTGTGGTGCTTGATAGAGATGATTAGATGGTACCAATCCCTTTGGACCACACTAGGTCTACAATTACGAGAAGCCAACAGCAGCCCATTAGAAAGAAAAAAATACATTATTTGTTTCATGTATGTAATTATTAAAGTTTTTAAAGTAATTGAAAACGCAATAAAATTAAACACAATTTAAATTTATATTATTTTAGTTTGTATGATGAAAGAGGGCTAGGGGCGACTATTTTTAGAAAGTCCAAGGGCGCCGAATACCGTCGGGCCGGCCCTGCTTATGGGTGTATTTTGATACCCCCTTTAGCACAGTAGCGTCCCCCCCCCCCTTGCTAAAGCTCTGCGCACGCTTATATAAACACATATTACTTGACTACATATTGAAGTGCCAATGAAGCGGAACTATACAGAAAGTAAATAACCATTGAAAACGTTCTTTTGTCAGAGAAAATGAAAACCAGGATGTTTTATTCGAAAAATGATTCGGAAATTTTATTTTAAATGACAGAAATACAAAGGAAAGAAATAAAATGAATGTGATGGTCTCATCATATTGATCAAGTATTCAATATGCAATAATTAGCAAAACATAATTGAAGAAGTGTATATAAATAAATAAAATAAAATGCAAAATAACTAAATAAATTATATAAAATAAAGAAAGAAACGCAAACATTCACATTTAGTTTTAGAAGAAAAAAAAAGTAGTGGAGCTTAACAAATCTTCATTTGCTACTCCTGTTTCGAGCAAAACTCGTTGCTTAGGATACCTCTTTTCTTATTTATTCATTTAATTTTAATCATACTAACGCAAAAATTTCTGCTCTTAAATTAAGCTTTATACAAGAGACGAATTAGCGCTCTTTATGTAACAATAACTGAGAACAGCATGCAGTAAGTTTTCGTTAAATAATTTTTTTTTCCTGAATATCAAACAATTTATCGCAAATTTTGATTGATCAATTTGTACTAAATTAGGTCTAGAAGCAAGTTCTCAGAAAGACAAACCTTTGTTTTAAAAGTACCGTTTACATTTTCATTTTTACAGCACCAAATATCCAATTTACAAACAATTCGGGAGAATGAAAGAAGGGTAACAATATTTTTTCTTTTCGTTTCAACTCTCAGCCACAGAGAATTATTTTGGAACCGGAAAAGGAGCAACGTTGTGTAAGTAGTAGAAAACACGTGCATGCCGCTAGCTAATTTCTTTAAATGCACTGACTGCAGGGGGTCTCGGCCTGAAGTGACAGGTCAAATATGGGGGACAGTAGACCCTTCTTCCAAGAGCTATCGTACATTTCATTGGTCGTTGAAACGTCAATCACTTGAGGTTGACACACTCCCCTCATACCCTTCGAAGGCCATCTTAAGCCTAACCACGAAATTTTTTCTGACTGAAGAGCAGCCTTAAGAACTAAGGAACAGTGCATCGTTGAATTTTACGAAAGTATATTAAAAATATAATATAAAAAGAAGAAATATATTCAACAAAGGTATCTTATCAAAAGAGGACTATATAGAAATGGCTGCAAGTTCTTCATAATAATTACGACTACTTATAATTATAAATAAAAATATAGAAAACGGTAGGTTATTAAGAGCATTAAAATTTTCTCCGAATCGACCCTCTTCAATTAATGAAAAAAGCTTCTTGGTTGGAAAAATACTCCATTTGTCATTTTACCCCAACAAAACTTTCTAACTTCTGATGTCTTATTTAAGTTGTACTTTAAGATCATTTATGATACTAAATAAACCAGTGTAACGGAGTATTAGTTCAACAAAAAAGTTAACACTAAGAAAGAAATTTCTATGGTCATAGAAAAAAGGGTCTCATCACGATATTACTTTGTTGTTGTGTTTGCTGAAGACGCTGTCAAAGAAGAAACAGAAATGATAAATATGCTTTTTAGTATTTAATGAAATGTGGCGACAGTAGATACTGGATTTCAGTTTGGAATTAGATGAAATACTGAACAAAAGTAATAATAATAAAAAATAGGAAAAAAAAACTGTCATGGGAAACAATTAGTAACAAATAATAATAATAACACAAATGATAACTAATACATAAAAATTAAAGGTAAACAAACGCAAAATTAAATTTACTTATTGGGAAAAAAACGGTATCTACAAAACAAGATTTGATGAAAATTTTCGGCAGTACAAGTTTCTTTGTAAGATTTCCTCTTTTCATAAAGGTTTCTTTTTCCTTAGATATTATTGGTGTTTAATTATAGTGGTTTCCGTAAGATTTTTAACGAAACTGCGTGTTTTTTTTGTTTTGTAAAATATTATAAACATTGTTTTCGTTTGTAAAATATTTAACTTTTTACACGCATTAATAATTAATCAAACTTAATCACAAAATTTTTGCAAGCGCGTTAGTATAAAAACGTTTTTTCTCTAGGGAATAACCCATAATTTAAAATAAGCAAACAAATAAATGATTAAAGCATTTGACATTTGGCAACAATAAATAAAAAATCATATTATTGTCATAGAGAAGTTCGACAACATTTCATACGTAAATGAATTCTTTATGACCAAAGCATTTAATTATGAGTCAAGCATCTTAAATGAAAGTATTGTGAAGGTTATATAATCCAAAACTAAGGAAATGGTCGAAAGCTTTTAACAGAAACCAATTAGCAGTTTACTGGTTCAAAAATGTTAACTAAACCAAAAAGAGGAAAAAAAAAAAACTTTACCAGAAAGACTTTTCAGCCCTTTCAAAAACTTTGTTAAACAATAGATTGATTTTTTATTTTCAGAAATGAGATCGTTATTCACAAAAAAAAAAATTATGTCAAAATCTCTAGCGGTATATTTTTACCTTTAAATATTTCGAGTTTTCTGAGGAACATTTAACTACTCCCATTTACTCAATTAATTTTTTTTTTTAAATGTAGTTGAGGTAAAACTGATTAGTTTAATTTGACCTTGGGTACATAGGCCTCGTCTGTTCATCGATTCATTGTAGTTGCTACTAAATCCTGTCCTTTGAACCGTGACCAACGGGTTTGGAATTTTTGATCTTTCCGAAATGAAACTTTTTTTTGTTTAAGGATAATTGAGCAAACTTAGTTCTTGAAGATTTTATCCGAAAAAGTAAAACAACGTTTCTTTTCTGTATTTAAAATGGAAGTTGAAATGCTCTTATAATAAACAAAAAATTATGAGATTTTTGTTTTTTAAAAAAACGTAAGGAAGTCTTTCATGTCCGAATATACTCTCTTCTCCTCTTCAAATGTTTGAAAATTTTATTTTGTTTCTAGATTCGTTTTCCGTGTTTCTCAGAAACAGTTAAAATATAAGGAAGTTATTGATACAATTTATGTTTATAAGTGGCGATACCAGCCTAAATTGCTTTCGAGCAGCATTTAATTTAATTGATAAATTCGTAAATGATATATATAGCGTCATAACTGATAACCTGTAGCAGGTAATTTTTTAAACATGATAAATCCTAAAAAGGAAACTTTAGTAAGGTCTGTATCAAAGTATTGGTGTTTTTAGTTTGTAGACAAATATTATTAAAATTCTTAATTTTAAGTTCATTTACATTTCAGAACGAATAAAATCTTTGGTTATTTTAAGTTATAATTAAATTTAAAAAATAAATAAATGAGCAATGAAACATCATCAACATAAATAAAACAATAGTAAATAAATAAAAATAAATAACTTATTAAGTAGTTTTAATAAATAAACAAGTAACAAAATTAATTTAATAAAGAAATACTACTAGTCATGTTCTAGAATTCTTTGAAAGATTTTGATATTAAATATGATATTGAAATTCAGAGTCAAAGTTCATGTTACATCAATCAAGAGATTTTTTTTCGCCTTTGAATGTATCAATACATGTCTTTCCCAGTATAGATGCTAGTATGAGCACTGGAGCAATTTCACACTAGCTCAATCTTAAGTAATTTCACACTTGTTCAATCATATATTTACATGGCTTGACCTGCACTTTTTATCTTCCTTCTTACCTAGAACGTTTACAAATCGTCTCTTCAAAAGTAGATTCTAGAAAATAAGAGGAAGTTCAGTCTTTCTCAGTTTGATTTTATTTCTAAAATAACCTTTCTCAATAAAAAATTTCGTTGAGGAAAAGTTTTTTTCTCTGAAGATGATACGTAGTGCGGAAAACATTTTGTATCTAAGTTTAGTTTCATTCATTTATTTATTTTCGTTTTAATATTTTAGCCTTTAACGGTTCAACAAGTGGGTCGGCGTTTAAGATAAAAGTTAGAAAAGTCGCAACTTTTAATCACGGGATGCTAATCTAGAATATAAAACGTGTTCTGACAACAATAAATTTCAGTACAGAAATCAATAAGTAATAAACCTTTGTGCATAAACTAAATGTAAAAGAATAACATGGTTCCACATTTATAGAAGTCTATGTTTTGTTATACAAACGGAACTATTAAAAATAAAAACTTTTGCAATCTCAATAGTTTTAAGAAAAGACTGATATACAATATTAGATAATCAGCAGGGGAAAAAATTGAGACCATATCCTCTTTTCCTGTTGTTACGCCTGGAATAGACCTTTAAGAAAATATCGACTAGGGGAATTATAATTAGAAAGAACTACCGCCATTTTACGGATGTCTGTGTATTTCGTATTCGCTCTTTTATTTTTATACGCTAAATAAAAAGACTGAGCGAATTTTTTAACCAAAAGTAGGGGAATAAAACTGCTCATTTTTGACCAAAGCTCCCACAAGTAATCAATAACCGCAAAAATCACATCTTTTAAAGTCATTAATTTGCAATCGTTTTGGAGTGTAGAACTACAAAATTTAAGACTTTCATGATTTCTAAATTCTGATCACATCAAGAGAAAAATAAAAAGTCTACCATGAGAAACAATTACACGATTGATTTTAAATAATTCTTCAAATTCGGACATTAATGAAAATAAATGAACTAACATTAAATAGCTACATTGGAATCTATAAAAATCAACAATTCCGGAAAAAAATCCCTCATACAAAACTTTACAGATTGTACACGAGTCATTCCATTTCAAATCAGACAGGCAGGTCTAAAACTTGTCACATGACCCTCACAGATTTTTTTTAAAATTACAGTAGTTACAAATAAGGGACATATAAAATATCCCAAAAGGATTTTGCAAAAAAAAAAAAAATATTTCTCTAGTTACAGACTTTTAAAATTTGGGACAAAATTGGCGATTTTCAGAAAATCAGCAAAACACTTACTTTTAAAATGGCCACTGTTTCAAAAGTTTTTAACCGATTAAAGTAATTTTTTTTTCTATAGATACCTAAGGGATGGTATTTTACTTAGAAACTAATTTTAAAAATCTAGTCGGATTCATTTATTTAAAAAAAAAAGTGTTGACGTGAAAATTTTGCATTTTTAGCGATTTTATGATTTTTTTGCTTTTGAAAAAAATTTATTTTTGATAAAACAGAGGTGCCAATCTAAAGTGCTGTTATGGAAGTTTTGTATAAAATTCTAATGTAAGCCTGAGATGCATATACCCTCAGTATTCAAAGTTTGAAATTTTAAAATGTTCAAAAATTCTGATTTTTGAAGTATGATTACTCAAAAAAGCCATTTTTTAAAAATCTGCTCATTTGATGCCCTTGAAGTGCTTAATGAGCTGCTATCAATTATACTGTGGTATTTTTGCCCCAGAGATTTTATATGATTTCTCAAAAGTGACCTTTTGCGCATTTCTCAAAAAAGCCAGAAATTCAAACTTGTTCTTATTTAATCACTTTAATATAAGACTTAATCGATTTTTCTTAAGAAATATACTTTATATTGTCACACTATTACTACAGCTAAATTGTACTTAAACTTCATGAAATTGCAATAGCACCATACGCAACGTGCAGCCACCGTGATTTAATGCCCTGCTATTCTGTTCATTCCAATTACTTGTTTTAAACTCACACTTTACATCAAATACCATGTTACCAGCACTGATATACATAGTCTTAAACACATATGTAGTTATGTAATTAAAGAAAAATAAATATAATAAAGTTCTTGAATCATCTTCTGCTCGTTATTACCAAAACAATGCAAAGACTACCAGATGGTGTATAATTTCTTACTTTTAGCATTACTATATATGTCTAGTTCAACCCCCCTCCCCCGACTCTTCTGGGTATTGAAAGATTTTTTCTAGATTATCTGTGTAAAAATGATGCATCAGTGATACCATCGTAATTTGTCCCATCCAATAATTGTCATCAACACGTTCAATACATTTTCTTATTTGGAAATCATGCATTGAGTTATATTTGTTTAAGAGGCTGGTAGTTTTCAAACTGCTTTCACTTCATGTTTGATCGTGCGTCCCATGTGAGCATTACTATTTTAGGATAGCAAATAATGTTTGGATTGTATTCCTACAATAGATTTTACGTTTGCCGTTACGTGGTTTTTGATGTAAAGCGTGTGAGATTAAAACAAATAATTGGAATGAACAGGATAACATGCATTAAATCACGGTGGCTACACTTTGTGTAAGGTGCTATTTAAATTCAGAAGGTCAAGTACAATTTAGCTGTAGTAATAGTGTGAAAATATACTATATTTCTTAATAAAAATCGATAAAATCTTATATTAAAGTGATTACATAAGAACAATTTTGAATTTCTGCCTTTTTTGAGAAATGCGCAAATGGCCATATTTGAAAAATCATATAAAATCTCTGGGGCAAAAATACACAATATAATTGATAGCAGCTCATTAAGCACTTCAAGGGCATCAAATGAGCGTATTTTCAGATTTTTTACAAATGGCTTTTTTGAGTAATCACACTTCAAAAATTGCAATTTTTGAACATTTTCAAATTTCAAACTTTGAATCCCGAGGGTATATACATCTCAGGCTTACAATAAAATTTTATACAAAACTTCCATAACAGCACTTCAGATTTCCACCTCTGTTTTGTCAAAAATAAATTGTTTTCATAAGAAAAAAAATCATAAAATCCCTAAAAATGCAAATTTTTCACGTCAAAAACTTTTTTTTTTTTCATTATCAATAAATCCAACTAGATTTTTAAAATTAGTTTTTAAGTAAAATACCATCCCTTAGTTATTTATAGAAAAAAATTACTCGAATCGGTTAAAAACTTTTGAAACAGTGGCCATTTTAAAAGCAAGTGTTTTGCTGATTTTCTGAAAATGGCCAATTTTGTCCCAAATTTTAAAAGTCTGTAACTAGAGAAATATTTTTTTTTTTTGCAAAATCCTTTTATGATATTTTATATGTCCCATAGTTGTAACTACTGTGATTAAAAAAAAAAAATCTGTGAGGGTCATGTGACACCCTCTGCCTGATCTGAAACGGAATGGCTCACACGAATAGATACTTAACATAGTTTATTAAAATTACCAGAGTATAATTTGCTGGCATGTTTTCGGAATTAACACAGAGAACTAGATTACAGAAAAAAATAAAAAGGAATCTTAAACCATTGAATTTTTGAGGGACTCGAACTAAAATGGTAGGATGACCTTATGAATGACTTTGAAAGTAAGTCATTAACTTAAGGAGCATGCTACACAATATATCTTGTTCAAAATCAGGAATAGGACAAACCAATTCCTGATTGGACGGAATGAATGTTTAAAAAAAGTCTTGGCCACGGCCAACTAGATGTTAAAGAACGGATAACTCTGTGATCAAGTGACTTAATCCGTCAGGATTAAGTGGGAACGAAACTGGTATTGACTGCTTTTTCCCCTCCGCACTTCAGTTAAGTCATTTGACTGAATGAGTCACGTGACCAATCCAGCCCGTTATTTTAGCTGGTCGTGTCTTTGCCCACCATCCCATTTTAATCTTGTTCCATGGAATGCTCCCACTACCTCCCATTACGGTTTTGAGCTTTTTTATACATGTATTCGACAAAACCTTTAACAAAAAAAGATTTAGTTAAGACGATTTTTTTCCTAATTAAATTTTTCTTTTTGAGAGTTACTCGAAGTTTGTTGAGAGTTAAAACCAATGCAGTGTTGCATTGGTTTTAATATTTATATGATAAATGATTTCTTTTATCTCTCTATAAACAAAAATATTAACCGCCGGGTTATCCAATAAATAACATTAGGAAACGCCACAATGCAACGTTTTAAATTTTCTGTGGCATTGAGTTACAAAAGTTCATTTTAATGCTGATGAAAGAACGAAAAAACATTGACAAAAAGTAAAAGCTACGATCTTAATACAATATCTTATGTAATCTAGAACTACTTTTAATTCATCTAAGTGTTACTCATTTCCATTCCCCTTTTGCTATATTTCCATTCCTCTCCCACATTTCCATCCCACGGCGATATTTGAAAACTGCATAAACAATGTTGCAACTGCATTTAAATTTTCCTTCCTACTGGACAAGGAAGAAGGGGGATATATCTCTTAAGATATATATGATCAAGAAGGAAGTGTGGCGGTCGACGTGTGATTACACGGAGGTGATGGGGTGCAGGAGGTCTGCCGGAGGCGGGGATAGAACCCGAAACTTCTTGATGGAAAGCCCAAAAGTTACCTAATGGCCGGGACAGAAGATAGCTCTTGAAGGTGACGAATCGTACCGCCACAGAAGGAAGAAAATCAAATCGGGATGGCTCGAAAACGCTTAAGGCTGCTCTTCAGTCAGAGTTTCAAATCTTCGAAACCAATGTTAACCTACGGGAAAAGTTGGACAAAGTTTTAGAAAGTTCCTTTGAAGTTTTCGAGTCCAGAATTTTTTTGAGTATTTTTCAAGCCTATTTCTCAGTCTTGTAGTTTTTACTTTTTTAAAATATCACTTACCGTATTTTTAAAAAATCGTTAAAAAATGAATTTTGGAAAAAGCGTGGGACTGTTATACATTTTGCTCTAAATATTGTTAAAGCATGTTACCGAAATTTTAAAAACGGCAAGACAAGCAAAACATTTCCAGCTTTCTTTTGAAAATTTGTGTGAAAAATACGAAATTTTCAAAGACAAAAAATCAAAATCCCCTTTAGCCCTGCCACGGATTCGAACTGGGACCATGCAAGGGGGGCATGATTTTCGACGTCAATTAGCTTAATGACTCATTCACTTGAGCGTTGCTGCCTCCACACGTCCTGAGGCAATGGAAAAAGTGTAGGGTCCCCTCCTTCAATTCAAACCGGCTGGGTTTAGAAGACAGAAGATAAACTACATGCTTTTTTCGAAAGGGGAGAAACTCAGACAAGTCTGTTTTTCCAATGCTTGATTTGGAGAAGATATGACTTATATGCAATTCTTTACAGGGACAAATTTCTGTTCCCAAGGTACTATAAAATAGTTTTCATGAATTTCATGTTGCTACAATTGGGAAAAACACATTTTTTTTTTTCACGAATAAAGCTTGAAAACACTATTCAAGAATAAGCTTGAAAACACTATTACTCTTTAATTAGTAAATCAAATGAGAAATAGTTTAATGTAAAGATTTATTCATTTGTTTTTGATTTCATTGATTTTATTTTCTTCTACACCAATCCATAATACTTTCCTTCAAAAATTTCAGAAGAGAGAAGAACTGCCTTTTTAAAAAGTGAGAAAGAGATTTTGTTTTGCTTTGTACTGAAGGAATAAAGGAATGATAAGCTTTAAATGTTTTCGTAAATTAAAAAAAAAGATTTTTGAGAAAATGAATGTAGTTCCGGAAGTTTAAATTGGCCTCTTTCTGAATGTAATGTTACAATATCTTGTGTCCTAGAACCGAAAAAATAATAATAATAATAATAATATTCCGGCGGAGCTGGAATTTTGAAAAACAAAATTACATAGAAAGGTCAACAGCTCGGGGGGAGGGGGTATACTAACAACCTCCTTGCTTTCTTTTTTTAATGATTTTTATGCCATTCGTAATATTTATTAACCTTTTCTTTCATAAGATTTTTCCACCTTCCGATATCTTTTACTTCTTTTTATCTTACTTTTACGTAAAAGTAAAAAACAGAATGAAAGAAGGCTTAATGTATCGCAAGAATATCGTTAAAAATAGGAAACAGTCATAATCAAGTTAAGTAAATAAATATACAAAGAAACCTGTGTAAGTTGACCACTTGCGGTGCAGCACTTTGGTGGTCAACTTATAGGGGAGTTGAAGTTTTTTTTTCTTCTTTTTGTTAATTCTTACACTATGCATTTATTAATTTATAATTAATTAAAATATAGCTTCATGTTATGACGTTACTTTAAAATAGCGATTAGCTTTTTTTTTTTGCAATTATCTAAAATATCATCAAAGAAATTTAACCCGAATGACTTACAATGTGTCTCATACAACTTCCAAAGTAAAGTACTTAGTTAAAATTAAAATAAATATCATATTAATTATGTCAGTTACTTATATGATGCTAAAGATTTCTTTAAAATATATATATTTCAAATGGCTGTATCAGATCAAAGAAGAAACTTATTTAAAGAATAAAATAGTGTTCATAGCCGTTTTCCCATTTGGTTAACTTACAAAGAGGTTTCGCCAATTTTTCTATTGATGTTTCATCCATCCAAACAAATACTGGTCTGACATAAAAAATACTCTGGAGAAGCTGTTTTAGTTTTTATTTAGGGTCAGGTGGGCTAGAGTGGTCAATGGGGTCAGGTGGACATACGGTAAATAAAAAGCTATAGCTTTGATATAAATAAGGGAATTAATGTAATTTTTTAATATTATCTTTTAATAATTAAGAATTAAATTTTACATACAAAATTATATTAATAGCAACTCTTTAGGTGGAGAAAACACTCGATTTGTTTGTTTATACAACACTTTGAATGACATTTTATTTTAAAGAATTTGCAGCAAATGGACGGTGCAGGTAGTTTTACACAGACCTCAAAAATACTTCCTCACTAACCGTGAAGCTATATCTAGTTTATCTATTATTTTACAGTAGTTTAAGTAAGATGGGGTAAAGTGGTCATAGTATTAGGCTTAACATGCACCAATGTTCTAAAATTACTTTAGGTTAATTTATGCGTTAGACCAGGGATTAAATTGCATATTAATGCACTGTAGCTCAGTTTCCATATTTATTTTCAATTTTTAAGTATTAGAGGGAATTCAGTCTATTTACGCTAGAAAATAAATTTGGAAGACCACAGTACTCGCACTTCTTTTGTTAGAAATTAAGCCACGAGGGAGATGTTAGTTTCACTTTAATTTCACTAATACTGTATTATTTTTTAAAAAAATAACTTTTAAATTTACTTTTTAGTAAACCGGAACAAACACAACTGAGCTCAAATGCAATAGAGATTGAAATTTCTATAATACAGTCTTCTTACAATGGTGTGTTTAGTATTGAAAAATTTTTAGAATCACTTTTAATAAAAGAGTTTTCAAGTATCAATGATTCATTTATAAACAAACTTATTATAAGTATTATTAAGCTGTTCAGAACTAGCAGTGACAATACATGAAAAGAGAATTAAAAATAGCTAGATTAAAATATTTACTTTCCTCCCATTGATTTTTAATAAGCTATAATTATCCTGAACTCTCTTATTAGCAATTTGTTCTGATATGTTATCAATTAAAAGCTATTTTAAATTTTTTCACGGAAAATTTCGAATTTCATCTTTATGCTTTATTATATGTATTGAGTTAAAGGACAGACATAAAATCTAATATTTAGGGCTTAAAACCCAAGAATACTTACTATTATGTATCCTAACATGTTTTGGTACATAACTTAGTCTTAAGGGGAATTGAAAGCTCCCGATGTAGCGAATTCTGACATCTAGATGGAGCTGCAATCAAAAGCTAATTTACGGATTTTTTTCTTTTGGTTTAAATTCCCTGTTTTGGTTTTCCCCACACACACTCCCTTGTTTCCCTATTCTCACCCTCAACGTTTCTTTCCCTCTGGGCGTTCTTCATTATCTCCCTCCACTAGCGTACAATTACAGCCGGTCGTTTAGAATCTTCAAAAATGTGACATCTGGTGTTGACAGTGGCGTAACTAGACTTAGTGGCGCCCGGGGCGAAATTTGGGAATGCCGCCCCTCAATCGTGCCGACAGCAGAACAGCCCTGAAGTCAAAAAATGGGAGGGCGGGGGGAGCATGAGTTTGGCGACTATCAACATTTTTTTTCGATCGGGAGAATACAAATAGTTAATATATATATGTAACATCACAGCTACTGGATGTCATTTAGATACCTTTTTCATTATGATATGATAACGAAAATTAAAAAAAAACTAAGAACGTATTTCACAGATCTTTATTCTACCACATCTCTAGCGCAGAATGAGCACAGCATAACTTTTTATACCCGTATATTTCTTACTGCGCATGACAGTTTTTTTATTGCCTTATATGGTAAGGTTGGATGGATAGAGGATTGGAGAATTACGTAATCAACATTCCGAATACCGAAATCAAAACAGAAACATTTAATTTTTAATTATAAAACCGTAGTTAATAACAATGATTTAAACCAGATTAATTTTTAATTTAATGAAATATTAATTTCTATTGTTACATATATATATATATATATATATATACCTCCATGGGTCATTCCAAAATTAATGTGCCATATATATTTTTCAGACATTCAGTCAAATTTTTCGACTACTTTTTCCACCCGCCATTCTTTTTTGAATAATTGCGTTAGGGTATTCGGAAAAGCGATATAAATCTAGAAACTGATACTTGCGCAAAAATAGGGGGGGGGGGGGGGGACTCTTCCCCGGAAAATTTTAAAAATTGAAGTATAAAACACGCAATTCTAGACTATATTTAGTGACGCTGTTGAAGAGAGAGGTGTTTAGGCACTTCACCCCTCCCTATCGATGCCTTTCAAATTCATTTATATTGGTCCCAAATATGCAATTTTAGCCTATATTTTTAGACATTAGAAGATTCGCGTCATGACCCCTATGAACTCCCTTGAATCCACAATTTCCGCAGTTAAATCGTAAGTTTATCGAATAGTTTACTAGAAGTTTTGTTGATTATTCAAAGTTGTTAATGAATCATGAAAGTATAAGAAATATTTTACTCCGCATTTCAATAAAAAGAGGATGCCTTAAACGTTTCATCAACATTTCAAGAGAATTTTTTTGAAGACATCACATAATGGCCGCATGTATTGTTGGGTGTCGCACAAAAGGGACTATGTGTTGACATCCCATTGCAAATAATATTTATATATCGTTTTCAATGTTCTCCGGTGAGAAACATCTTAAACCTGCCTTCTTAACAGTCTTTTTAAGGGTGGGTTTCTGAATTGACATATTGAATAGTGGGAAACCAAGAAAGCTCCAATCTGTCAAATCGATGAAGGTTAGTCACAACAACTACTTTACCTTTTTGTTCCTCAAAGCAACACCTGGATTTGAACTCCGTACAATTTCAAAAAGGAATTTGGCACTTTTTATGTTGAAAGCCTCCGCGATAGTTTGACAGCATTTGTTGCAAACATTAACATATAAACGACAAAAGTAAAGAAATTGAAACTTAATCTTTGAATTAAAAAGAATGCACAAAATTTAGTTCGAAATATAAAATAAATAAATAAAATTTAAAAAAAGCTTGATAACACATTGGATTGTTGGTTGATGAAAGTACGTCTTTCCACCTCAATCCACGTGGTAAGTTTACTTCACACAATGTTTAACTTAGCAAAATATCTTTTAGTGGAAAGCTGTCTTTCTGAAGGTCTTTAAGGGTAGTATTATGCATCGCATTTGTTCATTGAATAATAGGAAAATAGGAAAACTTCCACCCATCTCGAAATGAGTGATGGCCCCAGTGAGCGTTAGACAAGATATCACAACCATTTCACCTTCTTATTCCTCAAAGGAAAGTCTGCATCATCTGGATTCGATTTTCTGACCATTTTCAAAACAATTAGCTACTACCTCATCTTTACGCCTACCCCTTCCCATGACTCGACAGCGTTTCGTACAAAACTTAGCGATTCATAGTTGTTGCGTAAATAATTAAACGCAGTGGCAGAAAAAAGGGAAAAAACGCAACAGTTTTATTATTATTACTATTACAATTATCACTACAGTTTTGCCCTAATAAAATTTCCCTTTATAGAATGTTGTCCATTTAGCGTAGAATAACAATATTATAAATTATTGATTTTTCTCTGATGTAGCTTAAAAATTGTATCACTATTTGAAATATTTTGATACGACAAACATAGCACTCGGCGCAATAAGATATATTGTTATTTTTTCAAATTGTTATTATGATATGCCCTGACAAATTGCTCAACTTTTTAGTTTAAAAAATTTTGATGGAAGAAAACTATTTAATTTAATTAATAAATAAATTTTTCTGCACAGCAGAACATTTTTTTATAATTGAAAGATTACACCCATGTATTGCTGTTTTGTTTTTAGAATGGCTCTTACAATGACCCCCACTTATACGCCCTATCATTTATAGGAAGGGCTTCGATTTCATTCAATTTTAATGATGAAGCGTGATCGGTACTAGTCATCGTAAATTATTTAATTCAATTAGCACAACTGCTATTTTTCTAATATCTTGACAGCAGAGGTTGAATTCTATGATTATCATTAAATGTCAGTAGAAGAATTAAAAAACGATAGAGCAATCTTTATAACGATGCCCATGCATCTTAAAGCCTTGCATGCATTTGAAAGGGGAGGGGGGAGGGATTGAAAAACAAAGCTAAATCTTCTTTTTTTAGCGAAGCAATAACCTCTTGCCTTATTTGATGAATGAAGCCGTAATTTTTCAATTTTTCATCGTAATTGAGTTTCGACAGAAAAATTTTTTTCTGTCAGTGTCAACGGAAACTCCTTCCATACCGATAGAAAAGAATAGCTTTTGTTTTTCCTTTCTAATGGGGCTGCAGTATTGGTCCTCAACCATTGTAGACCTGGTGCGTCCCCAGAGATTGGTAACAACTCTTTCAGCGGCACCACAATCAGTGTGGTACCATTGCCGCAATTTTTTTGACGCTCAGTTTCCCTAGTTGGCGGCACCTGAGCACTCGTTGATGCAATCGGCACTAGGAATTTAATTTAGCCGAGAGTCTCTATGCCAAAGAGATCTTTAACATACCACATAATCATACGACATCTGCGCAGACAGACGATTTTCTGCATCTTAAAAATCTACCGCCTTGGGAAAGGTTTGAAATTGCGATCTTGGGCGTACGAGGCTTGCGCCTTACGACTACGCCCCCTGCCAACAGAAAAGAATAGTAAAACGAAGTAAAACCGAATCGAGAGAGTGGCTTTGATGTCTGAAAGAGGGAAGATGACCCGCCGAAATTCATCAGACCCCTCAATAAACACGAAAGCATGAAAAAGGAAATATTACGCACTAAACACTGAAACACTGGTCGAATTGCATGATAGCCGTGGTCATCAAGATAAAAATAATTTTAAATGAATTGCAATTAATAAAAGTTATCAGATAGTAAAATTATTATTTTTATGGATTCTCCTTTCATGAGCATATAAATAACATTTTTTCAAAGATAGAAGAAATGTATATATTGTACTTGTATTTACTGAATACTTGCGCTGTTGCCGAATGTTTCTACTGCACATAAAATTTTAAAACAATGTCTCTCTCATCTTCACAATCCGAAGTTACTTATAAAGTTGGCGAAAGTTCAAGACTATCCGAATTTCATTAATTCGTTTAGCAATTAAAAGAAGGAATTTTTTGCCCCTACAAAAACACTAAATGTCCATCAGGTTGCCTATTGTTCAAAAATACTCAATCTGATTATTTCTGGGGCTGTCTTTTACTTATTTGGCGAACTTTCAGATGATTTTGCAGATAATTATTAGGAACAAAAAAACTTTTTTTTTCGATTATTATTCATGACTGAGTTGACAAAATACGAATTTTGGTTTTGAGAAGACACAACGCTGAGAACCGAGAAAATGACGCTTTGGAATAAGCGTTGTGGCCAACTTGTGGTCATTAAGAATGACCACAATTTGAGACCACCGGCGGGGGACCGGTCGGGTAATAAAGTCGGAGAAAGAGCTTCGGTGAAAATAGAGCTTTTGACCATTGTCCATGAAACGACTTCGCTGAATTCGTCTTCTTCGTCGGCGCTCTTTCAAGAGATTGCTTCCTGGGATACCTTTGCTTTTCTGCCGACACAGGGAATAGTCAGTGTCAATGGGCGTTTTCTAATAAGAGAGATGACAGCTGTTAGAGTAATTTAACAGGGCTTGGGGTACCTCCATACTTTTCGTATCAGTGCTTTTTGTTACTTGTCCTTTTGCCACATGCCATTCAGAATCCTTTGAAATACTTGTTGACGGACAGTCGGACGCGGAAATGACTTTATAGACTATTTAGAAGTTACTACCTATTATCTCCAACAGCACAGCAAAGAAGCAACCTTCTTCCCTAGGAAGCAAAGCAAAAAGTATGCCTAAGGGGTGCAGAAAAAGCCGAAACCCAGATGTCCCTCAGTGGCCGTAACGCTTTCTGCCCCCCCCCCCCCGCCATTATTAAGGGCGGTAAATGGGGCTTTTCGAAAAAAAGAAAAACTTCGCCCTGTTTGCGAAATTTGCGAAAAAAAAAATTAAAAAAATTATATAAACAAGATTGCGTTTTGTTGAGATGGGAATTCCGAACTTTTTGCCGCCCCCTGAACAGTGCCGCCCGGGGCGGACCGCACCCACCTCCCCCCCTAGTTACGCCACTGGGTGTTGATTCTTTGTTAAAATGTTTCAAAGGAAATATGTGTTTTATTACAAGAGGTGAAACATAGCGGGGCCTAGTTTTCTTGTTCGTTTGCGATGTTAGTTGCTTTCAATGTTTTTCAATTATCTTTATTATAAACTTCTATTTAAATTAATGTCTAAAATTCTTAAAAATTCCACTCCCACCTCTTAATGTCGATGTAGAATATTATTCTCAACCGGTTCATATTAATTTTAGCAAGGTAAAAAAACCCCGCAGAAGTACATCATGGGATGAAATGAATATGCATTTTTATTAAATCAATTAACGTATGCGTTAAGCAGATGTGCTTAAACAAATTTTATTGCAATGAATTTCTGCAAGATTCTGTTTAAAGAAATTGCGATATTTAGTTTATTAAATTACAAACAAACGAAAATCGTATTCATTAAATGTTTGGAAATTTAGTTTAATAACTTTCAACTGAATGAAATTGCAACTTGCTGTGTCAACTGAACGACTGCGCCATTGGCATTTTTAGGAAGGAAGGGGATTCTTTTTGAGGCGAAGGTACGCCATCGCACTTGGGGTGATGTCTTGTATGGACAGAATCATTTAGAAGATTTTTTTTTTAGTATTCAACATTCCTTTTTGCTTCGACTGTTCTCATTCGCTTGTTGGTGTGGGACATTAAATGCAAATTTGACCTTACATTGACGGACTGACGGACAGAGTTCATGCATAGAAAGTGATTTTTCATAGTAGTGTGATTACCACACTATAAAAATGTGTTTATAACAAACAACAAGAATAGAAACACCATCCGAAAATCTTAATTTCAGATTAGACGCAAAGAGCAAGTATACTGAATAACACAATTGCTATGATATATCTGCTCTAAACGTTGGCCGTCAAAAATCAAAGGAGTTTGGTGGCCCCTTTATTGTTTTTATAAACGTATACATATGTATATGATATATGAGCATGTATGGGATCATTCATAAATGATATCACGCTTCGAGGGGGAGGGAGGTTCGGGAACTTGGGACAAAGTGTGACAAGGGAAGGAGGTAACAAGAAGTGTGACATTCTGCATTATCCAACATAGCGTGACGTGTGACAAAGGGGGGGGGGAGTCAGCTGAAGTGTGACATATTATGACAAAGGGGGGGGAGGGAGGTCAAATATATGGGGAAAAAGCGTAACATCATTTATGAACGGCTCCTATATATCGCATATATAGTTATTATAAATAATTCATCGTTTTAATATTGATATATATATACGTATACATGTAATATGAGCGAGTCCAGCTTCTGGTATAGAAAGGGCTCATTGTTAGAATATGAGCAAACAATTCGGGACGATTGCGTTATATATGTGGAAAAAAGAGAATTCACAAATTATCAATATAAACTTTATCATAAGTATAATATTATAGCATAAATAGAGGGGAGTCCTGGGAATCTACCCCGAAAAATTTAGAAAATTAAATTCGAAAAACGCAATTTTATACTATCATTGATGCTGTTAGGGGGACGGCTAGGGGTGGTCTCTCTTTGGTGACATCGAATAAAAAATTTGCAGAGTTCAGGGCTCCTTCCCGGAAATTCGCAATGACATCCATTGATACTGTTAGACCAAGGAGGGATTCAAGGCTATTTTTCATAAATGTTTTGAAATTCAAGTCATAAAACTCACGCAAGGCAATCTCTGGTGATGTTAAAAGACAATTAAGAATTTTCTAATATGAAGTTCGAAAACTAAAATTTTGATGATTTTCAAGGATTTGAGGGGACGGAAAGGGCTTTGGGGGAAGGAGATAACCCCAGAAATTTTTTGAAATTGAAATTTTAAAAACGCAGAAAAGACTTTCCTTGGTGACACCAGAAACAGATGGATTCATGTTCTCTTCCGCAGAATTTTTTTCTAAATTCGGTTCGAAAATTCGCAATTTTGAACGTCCATTGATGATGTTAGAGAGAGAGAGGTGGGGGATTCAAGGATTAATTTTTGGACATTCAAGACATAAAACGTATATTAGGATATCTTTGGTGACGTTAAAAAACGGCTGAAATTATTGTCCACACAAACACACCGACTCTGACCGTGAAAAGAAAAAAAAAGAATCGCGTCCAGTGTGTGTGTGGGGGGCGGTGGGCGACAACTCGTTTATCCGCCGCAAATGCTCGACAGCTCGGAGTTGTCGAGCAGTTTTGGCGTTTGTGCGCTTCGGATAATAAATCATTAGAATAGAAATAAATTTGCTGCGATAAGACTCTATTAACATCCCTGCTGTGATCAGTTAACAAATGTTTCATTTTTTTAAACTTTAAAGAAGTTTAGAAAACTTTTATTACGCTACACTCAAAATTTCAAAAATACTGCTTCTTATAATATTTTTTAATATTGTTAATCAAGCAGCAGTTTCGAGAATATTTGTTTCATTATCTGTATCTTATATTAACTCCAATTGGGTAAGAAAAACAACGAACGGACTAACATTTGCTTATTTAACAGCAATTTACATTAATAAAAGTGGGCAAAAAAAAAACTATTCATATGGATTAGTGTTCGTATACAAGATTGATATCATAGTTGTGATGGCAATAGTGTAGAAAAAGGTGGTTTCCCGCTCCGACCCCTCCCCTCCCCCCCCCCCCCTTTCAACAGGAAGTTAAGGTGCGCTCGGTTAAATTTCAAGTATGCTATGTTATTCTGGCAGCGTGAATGCAATCTATGATTATGGGGACGCTTTCATGCTGCGAGGAATGAGGGGAGGAGGTGCACAAAAAGTCAAGTTAAGCCACTTTTGAACGCTGGACCCTCTCTCCCCTAAAAAAAATTCTTGCTACGCCACTGTGTCCTCAAACCAACTTGACAACTATCCCTGTAATCAAAATGCTGTATGTAACAGCAGTCCCTTCCTCATTTTTTATTTTCAAAAAACATTTGATTGCGCTGACTTTCTACTATGTTTTTTTTTTTTTTTTAATTTCAGCCCTATATTTTTATATGTTTAAAATACAAACTTCTGGTGCCCAGCAAAAATTTTAACCTTTCGAACTGGGGTTCTATTTTGCAGTGATACATTAAAATTATTATTGTGAATTATTTTCCAATTTGTTTTATTATTTACATGCTTTTGCTTTTTTACCTTAAAAAAAACTGCTGGTGAGACTTTTTATTTCAATATTCTGAAACTCTCATTTTTTTTAAAAATCATTTTGAAGGGAATTTCCGCGGCCCATACATTTTTACACATTTGGCTGTGATTGTCGTAATGATAAAAAAATTAAATTTTTAAATTTTTATTAAAGTTAGGGAATGGGATGAATTTTGTGCCATTGAATTAGTTTTATGATAGAACGACACAAATATCCTTTTATCACAAATCTTAAAAATATGCGAAACAATTATTTAAAAAAGAGAGAAATGCCAGCAATTCGAACCTCTTCATTCAGTATTATTGAACTGTTTTCTTGGTGGCATTACGTATCCCAAATTAATCTAAGCTGACTAAGTTAGGAATTGTGTGGAAGTTCTTCGAGAATCAAAAGCGGTAGGTCAGTGGTTCGACTCGTCATTTCATAAATTGCCGGGGGGGGGGGGAGGGAATGGCATATAATGCGAATAGGGCAGGGCGTCTAACTATTATTCTATTAAAAGTCTTTTGATTCTAACACAAGCCTCTCCATACTTTTCTTTTTTCTTTCATTACTGCAGTAGATCGTAGTGCTTGGAAAATGCTGGAGCAGGGTTTTACAAGATGATCGATATGGCCACCTTGGGGGCCACAGAACAAATCTGAGGGGCCGCAGGAGAAAATAGTAAAATCGGAGACCCACGAGTCTCGGAAAGGAGACCATGGTACAATCATTTCCTACTGATAAAATATTTCACACAATGGCAAAATATTGCATATTATTTTGACCAAATCTATTACAATTCTACATATGACATTTTGTATTTTCCCTGGAAATAAGAGTATGTTTACTGTACTCGATTATACCACATATCAGCTGAATACTTAATTAGTTATTAAATCAATAGTAATTAAATCATAATAAAAAATAAAAGTTTATAAAGTTGAGTATTACATTGAGTGTAATACCAGAATTTCGCGCGCGTATTTGTTTTCATTCAAGTATACTTGAATGAACTGTTGCGTACTTTTATAAAAGTATGCAACAGTACCTACTTTTTTTTTCCTTCCGAAATTTATATTCAAAAAGCTTTTCACGTTTTGGAAAAACTTGTCTACTCCTCTCCTCTCATCTACTTCCCTCTGTGTATTTTTATAATTATTAATTTTATTATTATTATTCCTCAGATTCTTAAAATTCAAATGTTTTGCAATTTTTAGTCTCCCCCCCCAATCATTATTAGTTTTATAGTGAGACCGTAAGACCGTTTTATCGTTCGAATATTTTTTATTCTATTTTATGTGCACATACAAGTGGGAACTCGGGACCCGGGAGCACACAAACTAACTTAAACACAAATAAATAAATTAGTTTACCTTCTTATATGTAAGCGGCTTATTCTGTCTGTCTGTCTGTCCGCTATAGAATTCCACTCCGTTTTACCGAACGGGACCACATCCGGCACGGTTGATGTTTACGACCCGAGAAACTTATCGCCGCAAAAATGAAAGTTGTGACTTAATTACTTTTTTTTAAATTAATTTTTTAATATGTTTCAATGATTTTCTTGAGCCGTTTTATTTTATTTTTGCATTGTTGCCGTCGTTTCCAACCATATAATTACAGTTGCCATGTGAACAAACAAATCAACGCAGTTGCCATTGTTGTAAAAATGTAACAAATATACTAATAATAATTAAAACGTTTCTCTAGCATATTGAGTGAGGCTTCGCAGTATTTGCAATTTCCGTTAAAAATTAATGCATGCGCAAATTTAATTTAATCCTTTCGTTCTTTTTAATTTATATATTAATCGTCTGCGCTTTTTAACTTTTTCTTATTAGAGTGGCAGTGCTCTTTTTCCCAGTTTCGTTAAAACTTTTGTTTTGAAAAGCATAATAAAATTTTCAATAAGTTCTTTCGATGGTAAATGTATAATTTTCACAAACAATTTGATTATGTAGTAAATACGTATATAGTAGTGTGGGGCAGTAAGTGAAGGGGCGTCTGACCTGGGTAATTCAGTTTGAATTAGCAGACACCTTTGCACAAATCATTTTAATTATAATTTATATTATCTAGAACAGCGGTCATTTCGTATGACCGCCGGGTTTACTAGTATATGCATAAACTCGAGGCCACGACAAGATTTGGTACATACAAGGGGACCACAAGCCGTTGAGAGCGTCTTTGCAAGAGAAGATCTTGAGGTGTAGTGAACTCAGTGGACTGATAATGGTTCAAGATAATGAGAAACTTAATGTATAGTATAGAGTGGGTCATGATTTAGACTTGGAAAACAAAAATAGGGTTTTTTCGTTCCATCCCAATATATTGCTGCTGGACAAAGGTTTTCTCTGTCAAAACCATAGAAGAAAAATACCAGAACCTATTTTACTGTATGTTATGATGCATCATATGCCCATCGGGGGGGAGGGGGGGGGGGTCTCGAGGTGACTATGTCATTGAAATTTCAGGAGGTTGGCGGATTTTTAGGGGGCATCGTTTTGTATCCGTAGCTTTTTACGGTGATGCCGCCATCGCTCGGGGGGAGGGGGAGGGAAGCATGGGGCAGACTCTGCCATTGAAATTTTTACGGGGGGAGTGTTTTCAGAGGATTTGTGGATTTTTAGGGGTAACAACGTTTGCTCCGTAGCCTTTTAGAGGGCTTTTAGCTTTTTAGCAGGGATTGGCAATAAGGTAATGGGGTGACCGCCTTTACTAAGACCTAAGACTTACATGCTAAAAAAAATCTCAAAATAGCTAAATTTACTGAAAAATAGCAGAAAAAAAATTGTAGTCTCAATAACTTTAGATAAAAATGGTTTATTAACCGACTTCACAAAGGAAGAAGGTTATACATTTGTATGTATGTCGTTTTTTTTTGTTTGTTTGTCCACTCATAACTTATCACCGGATGAACCGATTTTCATGATTTTTTTTTAAATCGATCGAAGGTGGTTTCCCATAGGTCCCGTACCTTCGTTTGACCATATTCGATAATTAGAAAAAAAGTTATGGGCAGAAATAGGGTAATTTTTTTAGTTTTTCATCCATAACTTTTGATTAAATGAACCGATTTTGATGACTTTTTCTTTAATAGATAGATGGACGTCTAACTCAAATGTGCCACATCAATTTGACTACATTTGTTTTTTTTTCATTGTATCTTCGAATTGTTTGGTAAAAATGCATCATTTGAAATTATTCTATTTGTGGCCCTTATTATTATGTAAGTACCTTGCGTTTTGCTTTTAACGTGGTTTTGGAAGATATATATATATATTTTTCAGGTAGGGTTAGGTATATTGATTCGTATTTATTATCAAGTTGTAATGAATATTATAGACCTTTTTTTAGCTACGCCACTACTGATACGACGGCGACAGTAAAAAGTCCGATCGGAAAAAAACGCCAAGTGTGCTTCCGGCCTTACTTTGCTTCAAATAAATAAAAATGAATATGAATAAATAAAACTCACTTGTCAAGCGAAAAACAAATGAATATTCCATTTTGAACGTTAAACAATTCCATAAATTAAAATTGCATAACAGTTTTTTTTAAACTTTGTGTATTATCAATGAGCTTGTAACATAGAATCAGTCAGGTGCAATCCCCCCCCCCCTTTTTTGTAAATATTTTTAGTAGTAATTAATATTCGGGTTTCGAATATTTCGTTTTTCCAACCAACTAGTCAAATTACAGTATTGTTGTATCTCCTAAAAATTGTCGTATCCTCTTAAAACACACCATTTCTCTTTTTGAAAATTATTGTTGTTAAAAATGTTTTATACAAAGCATTTAAAAAGTATGATTAAGTTTAAAATTATAAGAACTTTAAATCGCGTTTTCTTCCACCCGTTATTTTTTTATTCATTTATTGTATTTATATTTCTCATATTATATCAAAAATGCGTAAAATACTTTTCTTATATTTTTGTAGGGCTCTTTCTAAATGGAATGCTTAAAAACCTATTTTATTTAAGCAAAGTAAAATTTTAAAGCTTCTACTTTTATATCTTGGTTCTGCCATTACATAGAACAAATTCCAATAACTAAGACATTAAAAAAATATGGGTTAAAATATGTTACGGAAAACGGAAATTTCAATTCTAGATCCTTTCGCTCAAAAGGCCAAGAAGGAAGCAAAATAAAACCGTCTTGTCCCTTGCCTGAAAACCCCAGGGAAACTCCCGCTCAAACAGTAAACTCTAGTAAATCTACCGTTAATCAATTTTTGCCTGAAGGATGACAGTTGATTGATGCCTCATTTTGTAACTCTTCCCTTTTTCGTCAGAAATTCCTTGTTTTCCAGAGGGCGCTGCAAAGCAGTGAATAAATTCTCAATTTTTTGCGATAAATCTACTGTTTTTGTTTTAAAGATTCCAGCTGAAATATTGGACGAAATGAACTTCTGTTTGTGGATTCAGACGCTAAACAGTGTAAATTTCGTCTATTACTTTCATTTTTTAAAATATTTTAATTAAGACGTATTTGAGAGCGTTTTAAAATTAGCAACGCAAGTATTTTTCTCATTTCTGAAAAAGTTTTACTCCTTACTTCAAAATTCGAAAGACAAAGATAAAAAGCTTTCCTTGGTGCTTCATATGCAAAAAACCGCATGAGGATACTCCAAAAAATAAACTCAGGAGATGTGGAAAACCCGCTCCGTAGAGATAACATGGGAGACGAAGATCGCCGGAGGCCTGTTGCGATTCCCCTTATATGAAGCAGCTGAAAAGACTGAAGTACCTTACGAGACGTCAGGAAGATGAGGCTAACTTTTGACCATAATAGAGAACATAAATAAATTCAGTTGAGGGAAATATGTTGGTTTCATTCTAAACTGAACCTTTGTTGAGTATTTTGAAGTATTATGGTTATTAATACTTTTATATAGTTTTTTTTTCAATTATAACCACTTTCCCCCATGCACTACTCACTTTACCCCACCTAAAGCGGTCATACGTACATCCCAAAAAGAAAGCGTAATAAAATTATTTTAATTAACTTTTTTCTGCTCAGAATTTATTGCAATCTGTTCTTTATTAATGTAATGTAAAATAAAAAGCAAAATTTCTGAAGGTTTTGAACAAATTCTTATATTTATTGGCAAAGAAAGTTGAAAAACGTGGATTTTACGACCATTTTACCCCACCTGACCCTATTTTTCTCCTATTGATTTTTAATAAGCTATAATTATCCAGAACTCTCTTATTAGCAATGTTTTCTTAATATGTTATTTAAGTAATTTAGTCATCAATTAAAAGCTATTTTAAAATTTTTTCACGGAAAATTTTGAATTTCATATTTATGTTTTGTTATACGTATTGTGTTAAAGGACAAACATAAAATCTAATATTTAGGGATTAAAGCCCAAGAGCACCTACTAATTATGTATCCTAATATGTTTGCTACATAACTTCGTTTTCAGACCATATATGCAGCAGCTGAAGAGACTGAAATCTTGTTGCTTAGGTTATCTCTGTTTCTTGTGTATATTGCCTTTTTCTTTTTATTTACTCATTTATTTTTTAATCATACTAATGCAAAAATTTCTGCTCTTAAATTAAGCTTGATACAAGAAACGAATTAGCGATCTTTATATAATGATAACTGAGATTCAGTATTAAACAGTTTTCTCTAAATATTTTTTTTTTCTGAAAATCAAGCAATTTATCGCAAATTTTGATTGACCAAGTTGTACTAAATTACAGTAAATGTGAATTACACTAAATTTGTAGTAAATGGGACCCCCGCGTTTGACCTGTCACTTCAGACAGAGAGGCGAGACCCCCTACTCTCGTGTAATCAAAGGAATCGCCTAGCGGCATGCACGTGTCCACTACTACACAACGTTGCTCCTTTACCCGTTCCAAGATAATTTTCTGTGGTTGAGAGTTGAAACGAAAAGAAAAAATATTGTTACACCGCATTTTACGCTTTCCTGTCATATTATCCTTTTTTTATTCTCCCGAATTGCTTGTAAATTGCATATTTAGGGCTTTAAAAATTAAAATGCAAACAATACTTTTAAAACGAAGGTTTGTCTTTCTGGGAACTTGTTTCTAGACCTAATTTAGTACAAATTGGTCAATCAAAATTTGCGATAAATTGCTTGATTTTCAGAAAAAAAAATATTTAGAGAAAACTGTTTAATGCTGAATCTGAGTTATCGTTGTATAAAGATCGCTAATTCGTTTCTTGTATAAAGCTTAATTTAAGAGCAGAAATTTTTGCGTTAGTATGATTAAAAAATAAATGAGTAAATAAAAAGAAAAAAGGCAATATACACAAGAAACAGAGATAACCTAAGCAACAAGATTTTGCTCGAAACTGGATCAGCATAAGAAAATTTGTTGGACTCCAATGCTCTATTTTTTTTTTTTTTTTTGGATTTCTAAAACTAAATGTGAATGTTTGAGTTTTTTTCTTTATTTTGCATAATTTATCTATTTATTTTGCATTTTATTCTTTTATTTATATCTACTTCTTCAAATGTGTTTTGCTAATTATTGCGTATTGAATACTTGATCAGTACGATGAGATTATCATATTCATATTAATTCTTTCCTTTGTCTTTCGGTTATTTAAAAAAACATTCTCGAATCATTTTTCGAATAAAAGTATAGTGGTTTTCTTTTTTCGAATGGTATATCCGGCGCAGTTTTTCTTTTTCTTTCAGAAAAAACGTTTTCAATGGTTCTTTACTTTCTGTTCAGTTCCGCTTCATTTGCACCTCAATATGTAGTGTAGTAATATATTCGTAAGTAATATGTGTTTACATAAGCGTGCACACAGCTTTAGCAATGGAGAGGGGGGCTACTGTGCTAAAAGGGGCCCCAATCCCCCCTATGTGCCGATATTTCAGAATATACCTATTCACCCATAAGATGGGGGTCCCAGATGCATATCCAAGGAAATTTATGACAAGTTAAACGCAAAGAAGCATAGGGTCAATGGGGTAAAATGGTCATAAAATCCACGTTTTTCTACTTTCTTTGCCAATAAATATAAGAATTTGTTACATTACATTATTAAAGAACAGAATGCAGTAAATTTTGAGCAGAAAAAAGTTAGGTAAAATAATTTTATGACGCCTTTTTTCTGGGATGCAGGTATGACCACTTTACCCCATGGGGTGGGGTAAAGTGAGTACTGCATGGGGTAAAGTGGTCACAATTTCCAAAAAACTATATAAAAGTATTAATAGCCATAATACTTCAAAATACTCAATAAAGGTTCATTTTAGAACAAAAACAACTTTATTTCCCGCAACTGAATTTACTTAGGTCCTCTATTATGATCAAAAGTTAGCCTCATCTTCGTAACGTCTCGTAAGGTACTTCAGTCTCTTCAGCTGCTGCATATATGGTCTTAAAACGAAGTTATATAATAAGAAACATATTAGGATACATAATAGTAGGTGTTCTTGGGCTTTAATTCCTAAATATTAGATTTTATGTCTGTCCTTTAACGCAATACATATAATAAAGCATAAATATGAAATTCAAAATTTTCCGTGAAAAAATTTAAAATAGCTTTTAATTGATGACTAAATTAGTTAAATAACATATTAAGAACAAATTGCTAATAAGAGAGTTCATGATAATTATAGCTTATTAAAAATCATTGGGAGGGAAATACATATTTCAACCTACCTATTTTTAATTATCTCTTTCATGTATGTCACTGCTAGTTCTGAACATTTACAGCTTAATAATACTTATAATAAGTTTGTTTATAAATGAATCATTCATACTTGAAAATTCTTTTATTAAAAGTGCTTCTAAAAATTTTTCAATACTAAACACACCATTGTAAGAAGACTGTATTATAGTAATTTCAATCTCTATTGCATTTGAGCTCAGTTGTGTTAGTTCCGGTTTACTAAAAAGTAAATTTAAAAGTTATTTTTTTTTTCTAAACAATACAGTATTAGTGAAGTTAAAGTGTAACTAACACCTTCCTCGTGGCTTAATTTCTAACAAATGAAGTGCGAGCACTGTGGTCTTCAAAATTTATTTTCTTGCGTACATAGCCTTAATTCCCTCTAATAGTTAAAAATTGAAAATAAATATGGACACTGAGCTACTGTGCATTAGGGTGGGTCGAAAAAAACTTTTTTTTTTCGGAACGCTTTAGTGCGGAAAAGTTTGCCTATTGTAATAAATAGGAAAACGCCACAAAAAAAAAAAAAAAAAAAAAAATTAAAATCGGTTAATATTTTCCGGTCGCGCATCGTACTTAAAATTATTGAAAAATTCCAAAAATTGCGCATTTTTTGTAATTCTTTTAAGTTAGTTAAACGTTTTAAAATATACAAGCTTTAGTTTTTTATGCTTATTTCATGGTTTAAATAACCAAAATAAATTAAATTCTGATCAATAATCTAATTTTTCCATTCGCGCAACATTTAAAAAAAAACAGAAATTTACCAATATTTTGCAATTTTCATTATGCAAACCTTCGTTCGTTTTGCTAAAACAAAACGAACAAGAACTCACTTGAAGCAGATTGAACTGGTTTGAACTAGATTAAGCCGTGGCGTGATCCCTTCCTACTCTGCCACACCCTTCTCCCGCCCCCACCAAGTCGGGCTTCTACGCACGAGCCACAACGGTTTTCACTTCAGTCTTTCGCTGTCTGTTACAGGTGATATACGCTTTGGTGCTGTTTGTGAAGTGTGTGCATTGTTTTGTGTTATGCTTGTTTAATGCTTATTCTAACAACATTAGCTAATGATGAATGAGTCGCAAAGTATATTCACTAGAGGAGTGTTATTGCCGACTCTAAAAAGGAGTTTTATTGCCCTATATTTGGTAAAAAACGAAGTTTCCACCAAAATAAACTGCCAACATATGAATGTGTTCTTAGATGCTGTTTTGAGGAGAGATACAGTTTGCCACTCGTGACAAACAACAAAAGTGTAAGTTTCTCTAAAGTAGCCTCTATGGTAGCGAAACAAAGCAAATGTTTGTATGATAAAGCATCCATTCCTTCGTTGTCTGACTGCCGAATTGTAAAGCTTATTAATGTGTATCACGATTCCTATCTTAAGATAAGGAAGTCATATAAACGTGATAAAGATAAGCCTTTATTTAAAGGTAGGTTAGAAGACTTTAAACTTAAAGCTAGATCACTTTTTGACGTCGCTGCTTGTAAATGCACGATGACGGTGAACTGTACATGCAGAAAAACACCAGATGCGTGTCAATGTGCAATTCTAATTAAATGCTTATGTGAAAAAACAAAGAAAATTCCTGTCCTCGAGTTGAGGTTCATAGTTCTTCAAAGGAATTACGGTTTGGGAAAAATCGGATCTATTGACAAGACAGTTACAAAAAAGTTAAATGCGAAGGGCAAGCGGAAAGCTCGTGACATTCAGCGAGCACTGAGTGGTAAAGAAGTTCCTAAAATAGAAGAGTACTCGGAAATTTATGAATACGAACACAGTTCTACTGAACACTCAGAGTATGAGGAAGATGAATACAAACCAAATACATCGACTGAAAAGCCTCAATGGCAGATGAGAACTCAACTTAGCGCAACAGCACTAAACAGCGATCGATTCGGAGTTTCTGATAGGGTAACAGCTGTCATAGCGTCAAGTGTTCTGCAGGACGTTGGGATGATAACTGACACAGATTCTTTCTATGTGGTTGATAAGTGTAAAATAAGAAGAGACAAGAGTCGTGTTAGGACGGATTTGAAAAATCAATTCACACCTCCTGAGAAAACTTGGGGTCTTTTCTTTGACGGACGAAAAGATGATACTTTGTTAGTCGAAAAATTGAATACCAAGCAATTTAGCAGGAATGTGAAAGAAGAACACTATTCTCTTATCCAAGAACCTGGATCAATTTATATTGGACATGTATCTCCTTCCTCGAGTTCATCAAATGATATAGCTCAAAGTATTATTTCTCATTTGTCTGAACTATCAATATCGCTAGAAAAATTAGAAGTAGTAGGTTGTGATGGCACTATAACCAACACTGGATGGAAAAACGGTGTCATACACCGACTGGAAAATTATGTTGGGCGCCCGCTACAGTGGAGCATATGCCTCCTGCATTTTAATGAGCTTCCTTTTCGCCACATTTTCCAACATATTGACGGTCAAACTGCAGGGCCAAAATGTTTTAGTGGGCCAATCGGGCAGCAGCTCACATGCTGTGAAAAACTCCCTGTGGTCGATTATGAACGCATAGACTGTTCTATTCCTGATATAGACAGGAATTTGTTGAGCAAGACCAACCGTATTTGTTGGACATTTCAAATCACCTTGGGACATTGTTCAGAAGACTTGGCGAATCGGGACCCTGGTCCTTTGTCCCATTCCAGATGGCTAACTGCGGCCAACCGAGTCCTTAAGGCGCGTTCTGACGAGCGAGAAAACTCACGCGAAAATGTCCGACAGTTGTTGCTAGAGTGTTCACACTACAGCAAAAATTGCAAGCAAGAACTCGCAGCGACAGTCGGTGGAGGGAAAAGTCATGCAATTCTCGCATTCAACTGTCGGAGTTGGTTCTCACGTAGAAGAAAGGTTTCTTCATTCTGTGCAGTACTTGAGACGCTGTTCCGAAAAAATTGAGGAGTCGCAATGTGTTGTATTTGCTGCTGATTTTTTTTTATTTACTTCTTTGTTTTTGTATCTTCTTAAACTACATTAGATTTGTATATATACTGAAGTATTATCGACACATTAATTATGGAAAGTGCAGATAATACTTCAGTAAAAAAGGTCAGAAAATTTGAATGATTAATTTAAAAAAAATAAAGATTAGAATTGTGCACAAAATTAATAAATGGATATTTTTATTACGAAAAGTTCGCTGTATAGTTCCTAAAATTGGATTTTTAAATGATCACAGTTTTGACAGTAAAAGATTAAAATTATGACAGGATAGATTAGATTTTTTTTTAACAACCTAACACAAAGTTTTGTGTGTGAGTGCATTTAAAAGTTACTTGCACGAAACTAATGTAGGTTTTAAAAAATATATAACATTTTTACCTGAAGTAAAATGAAACGAAAATAAAACACTTTACAACTATACACCCTTTTATAGCAGTTTCATCTACAAAAGTGTTTAATAAGTTTAACTACGTATCAATAAAGCTAATTTTTAAATGTTTTAAAGGAAGTTTTAATATTTTTTACATATAAAGGTTTTACATGAATCAAAGTTTGATGTTGAATTTTCATTGGTAATAAGTACAAGATTAATTGCAATTCTATAATTGTTGGCTACCTTTTGCTAAATCATGATAGCATAATAAAAAGGATTAATTTAAAGTGATTACAATACAGTAAAATCTTTATGCATTGTACCTGCATCCATCATTTTAACGTAGGTATCGTCTTGTTTTAATGGTTTAACGATTTCTTCGGACGTTATTCTGACATACGTTCATCATTTTTCCATATATGAAATGAATATTCCCGTGGAAATGGCCGTTCGAGGTTGTACTGTATATTATTTCCCACATATTAAACACAGATAACAATAAAAATTTACAACAAAAATATTAGTTAAAAGGAAACTATAAATCGTTAACAGCTTTAAAAGTTTATCTCAAAATAAATGTTTGCACTTGACAATATTTCTATTTAACGAAGAAATAAAAAGGATTTTTGCATTAAATATTTGTTTTGAAGCGCTAAATAAAATTAATTACTTATTTAATGTATACTTCAATATGAGCACACAAGTAAAAAATGTGTTCCATATATAATTGCAAGTACTGATAACAATAATCAGTTTTTAATATTAATTTGAAATTTTGACATTGGAAGAGGGTTAAAGTACTAAGCATTAAAAAGTAAAGTAAATAATAACATTAAATAAATAATCCGTTTAAAGCCATGCATTAAATTAACTTTTTAATTCTGAATTGTTTTTTTTTTTCTTTGACCTTCAATATAATAGATAAATTTGTTTCTACTAAACTACGCATTTATTAAAAGCATAATTTTCTGGATTTTAAACCAAGAAATAGAGGTTACATTCATTTCTATCAGATTAAATCGCTAAACAGAAATTTCAGAATAACAATGCAATTAATTGAACTTTTTATAGGACATAAGTCGACGCAATTGCTGTTTTTCGCGAGGAAAAAAGAATATATTCATTAATATCCAAATATATCAACCACGAAACAGAAGTTTCAGAACAATAATGAAATTAATTGTAATTTTTTAGGACATTAATCGAAGCAATTGCGTATTTTTCGCGGGAGTCAATGTCAGACAGTCGGGGAAAAGTTGCAAGGACTTCAACTTGGTCTTAGAACTTGCGACAGTAGCTCTGAAAAGTGTCCGCCTGTGTTCAGACGTGACTGTCACAGCGAGAAACCGGTTCGGCGAGATACTGTCAGAGAGCGACTGTCGGGTTCGTTCAGACATGGACAGTGACTGTCTCGACAGATATTGCAGGGGAAAACTGTCTCGTCAGAACGCGCCTTTAGGTTGTATATAAGTTCATCAGATCCATCCGGAAACTTAAAAGAAATAGTCGGCTTTATCTTAAAATCATACATGCCTGTGTGGTTTGCCATAAAGAAGAGCAAATATTTTACTGACGGACCAAAACATGTCTTTCAAGCAATCCGAACATCACGGTATTTATCCGACGATTTACTTCAAGTTATCGAACCAGTAATACAACGAAATGCGTTCTTTGCGCATCCAGGGAATGTTCTGTTGGCAATGCTTGTCGATGAAAGAGAAAATATTCGGGAGCTCGGTTACAGAAGGATCTTAAAGGCAAGACAAACCGTCCCAAAGAAGCAGGCTGTTAGAAATTTTGTACCACCAATAATAAACTTTCAAGCTGCCGATTACATTGAAATTATTAATTGGAATTCTTGTGTGGTATATCCACCCACAATGCTACGGGATCTAAGTGAAGATGATATTAAATCACTCATGAATTCTGACAATACGCCCATTAGAGAAATACAAAAGTTTCCCTGTCACACCCAGGCTGTGGAAAGGTCGTCAAACTTGTGACAGAGGCCTCGAATAAAGTATGTGGACATGAAGCTAGAGATGTCTATATCCGAGCAACACTGAAGTCTAGATCGGTTATGCCTCATTTCTCTAAAAAATCAGACTTTAAATGTGTAGTAGATATAAAAAATAAAATTGAAAAAACACAGTAAGCCAAAGTTTCCAATACTCTATAGAAAATCTTTGTAAATAGTTGTAAATATAATGTAAATATCACACCCAACAATTGGATGGTTGGTTGGGTACTGTGTGGGTGGAACTCGACGTGCAACCACCTCCACTTGGTGAGTTCCGGGTCGTTTTGTTCTAGCAAAACGAGCGGAGAGTTGCACAGTGAAAATTGCAAAAAATTGGTAATTTTCTGTTTTTTCTAAGACGTTGAGAGACCAGAAAAAATTAGATTATTAATCAGAACTTAATTTATTTAGGTTATTTAAACCATAAAACAATCATAAAAAACTAAAGCATGTTTATTTTAAAATTTTTAACTAACTTAAAAAAATACAAAAAATGTGCGATTTTTGGAATTTTTGAATAATTTTAAGTACGATGCGCGACCGGAAGATATTAACCGATTTTATTTTTTTGTGGCGTTTTCCTACGTATTACATTAGGCAACTTTTCCGCACTAAAGCGTTCCGAAAAAAAAAAGAAGGTTTTTCGACCCACCCTACTGTGCATTCCTATGCAATTTAATCCCTGTTCTACGGCATAAATTAACCTAAACTAATTTTAGAACATTGGTGCATGTTAAGCCTAATACTATGACCACTTTACCCCATCTTACTTAAACTGCTGTAAAAGAGCCGTGGTAGCCTAGTGGTTAGCACGTCGGACTTCCACCTGGAAGGTCGCGCGTTCGATACCCACTGAAGACCGCCATGCATACTTGGGGGTATGTGCATGTAAAATCCGTAGACCCCACTACCTCTCCCCGTGCGTAAGCAAAATAGATAAACTAGATATAGCTTCACGGTTAGTAAGGAAGTATTTTTGAGGTCTGTCGAAAACTACCTGCACCGTCCATTTGCTGCAAATTCTTTAAAACAAAATGTCAGAGAGAAGTTAAAAGAGCTGTTTCAATTTTAAAGTTTTGTATAAACAAACAAATCGAGTGTTTTCTCCACCAAAAGAGTTGCTATTAATATAGTTTTGTATGTAAAATTTAATTCTTAATTATTAAAAGCTAAAATAAAAAAAATACATTAATTCCTTTACTTATTTCAAAGCTATAGCTTTTTATTTGCCGTATGTCCACTTTACCTCACCTGACTCTAGATAAAAACTAAAATAGCTTCTCCAGAGTATTTTTTATGTTAGACCAGTATTTGTCTGGATGGATAGAACATCAATAGAAAAATTGCCGAAACCTCTTTGTAAGTTAACCAAATGGGAAAACGGACTATGAGCACTATTTTATTCTTTAAATAAGTTTCTTCTTTTTTCTTTAATATGATACAGCTATTTTGAAACATATATATTTTAAAGAAATCTTTAGCATCATATAGGTAACTGACATAATTAATATGATATTTATCTTAATTTTAACTTACTTTACTTTTGAAGTTGTATGAGACACATTGTAAGTCATTCGGGTTAAATTTCTTTGATGGTATTTTAGAAAATTGCAAAAAAAAAAAAAGCTAATCGCTATTTTTAAGTAACGTCATTACATGAAGCTATATTTTAATTAGTTATAAAGGAATAAATGCATAGGGTAAGAAATAACAAAAAAAATCGTCATCCCCTATAAGTTGACCACCTGTCTAAGTTGACCACCAAAGTGCTGAACCGCAAATGGTCAACTTAAACAGGTTTTACTGTATATTTATTTACTTAACTTGATTATGACTGCATCCTATTTTTAACGATTTTCTTGCGATACATTAAGTCTTCTTTTATTCTGTTTTTTTTTTACTTTTACCGAAAAGTAGGATAAAAAGAAGTAAAAGATATCGAAAGGTGAAAAATCTTATGAAAGAAAAGGTTAATAAATATTACGAATGGCATAAAAATCATTAAAAAAAGAAAGCAAGGAGGTTGTTAGTCTACCTTTCTATATAATTTTGTTTTTCAAAATTCCAGCTCCGCCGGAGTATTATTATTATTTTTTTTTTGGTTCTAGGACACAAGATATTGAATTGAACATTACATTCAGAAAGAGGCCAATTTAAACTTCCGGAAAAACAGTCATTTTCGCAAAAATCTTTTTTTAATTTACGAAAACATTTAAAGTTTATCATTCTTTATTCCTTCAGTACAAAGCAAAAAAAATCTCTCTCTCGCTCACTTTTTAAAAAGGCAGTTCTCTCTTCTGAAATTTTTGAAGAAAAGTGTTATTCATTGGTGTAGAAGAAAATGAAATTAATGAAATCAAAACCAAATGAATAAATCTTTACATTAAACTATTTTTCATTTGATTTACTAATTAAAGAGTAATAGCGTTTTCAAGCTTATTCTTGAAAAAAAAAAAAAGTGTTTTTCCCAATTGTAGCAACATAAAATTCATGAAAACTATTTTTATAATACCTTGGGAACAGAAATTTGTCCTTGTAAAGAATTGCATATAAGTCATATCTTCTCCAAATCAAGCATTGAAAAAACAGACTTGTCTGAGTTTCTTCCCTTTCGAAAAAAGCATGTAGTTTATCTTCTGTCTTCTAAACCCAGCCGGTTTAAATTGAAAGTTCGAATCCGTGGCAGGCGGGGCTAAGTGGATTTTGAGCTTCTTTTGGAAATATTTTCAAACTTTAAAAGGATTTTTTGTCTTTAAAATTGTTTGTATCATTTCATACAAAGGTTCAAAAGAAAGATGGAAATGTTTTGCTTGTCTTGCTGTTTTTAAAATTTTGGTAACATTCTTTGACAATATTTTATAAAACAAAACCACGTTTTCCTAAAATTCATTTTTTAACGATTTTTTAAAAATACGGTAAGTGATATTTTAAAAAAGTAAAAACTACAAGACTGAGATATAGGCTTGAAAAATACTCAAAAAAAATCCGGACTCAAAAACTTCAAAGGAACTTTCTAAAACTTAGTCCAACTTTTCCCGTAGGTTAACATTGGTTTCGAAGATTTGAAACTTTGACTGAAGAGCAGCCTTAAAGATGCAAGCTTTGTGTGCTCAGTTGCACCACGTGGAAAGCGAAAATTGATACAGCGGAACCTGAGTAAAGTTTTGAAGAAGGACGATTAGTCAAAATTCACGGTACCGTAGTGAAAGGGAAGTGGTCATGCTATAGTGACTTCGGAATATTTTTGTTTTAAGATGAAAACTGAAGTGGGTGTTAAATGTGTTACCACCAGGTAACAGTGTATTAAAGAAAAACTTGTCCTTAGTCAGAAAGGAGACGTTTATGGTTTGTTTTCGATTTCTTGGTTATTTTTAGTGACTATGGGAAGGAAGAAGTTGAAGTTTTTGGGATGTCTCGAAAGGTAGTTTATTGCGGTAATGGGACGATTTAGCTCTCACGTGTTTCTTGTGTGTATCACATACTGCAATTCTTTGATATTTATGGAATATTTAAAATTCACCTTTTTGAGTTACATAGCTAATTTAAAATACAGCTGATAAAATAAGGAAGATGTCAAAATTTTTGTATTGTCGTAGGAGAGGTTGTTTGTTACTCTTAATGGGACGATTTGGTTTGCACTTATTTTCTCATGTATTGCAATTGTTTAACTGTGGACATAGAATAATACTTAAAGTTAAATTTTTTTGAGCAATTGAGGGATTTCAGAACATTAGTCAGAAAAGCAACTTTCATGATTTGTAGTTGACGTCTTGATCATTTTTAGGAAATCTGGGAGGGAAGAAGTCGAAATTTTTGGATGTGTCGAAAGGTAGTTTATTGTCGTTAATGGGACGATTTATTTCTCACATGTGCTTTGTGTCACATACTGCAGTTGTTTGATTATGGCTAGGGAATATTTTAAATTTAACTTTTTGAGTTAAATAGGTAATTAAAAATTCTAGAGATTCCATAAAGAAAATAAAGAAAGATGTGAACATTTTGTACGTGTCATGGGAGAGATAGTTTGTTACTGTTAATGGGACGATTTGTTTTTCACTTATTTTATCTCATTGAAATCTTTTAATTATGAACAAAGAAGATTTAAAGTTACATTTTTTTGATCAATTCAAGCATTTAAAAAGACTACATCTGTTTTTAAAGACTTGCAAGCAACATCATACATGTTAAAAAAAAAAAAAAACTAAATAAAATATGGATACCAAAAAAAAAACACACAATTTAAATTATGAGATTGATTTTTACTTAAAAAAGTCCATTTTGCGCGGCAAGTAATAAATACCTGGTATTTCAATGTGCTATTTAAATCACAATGTTGCATATGAAACTTCCCAGACAGCACAGAACGTCCTTTGGATGTTCATTTTATGTCCAGAACGTCCAAATCTGGCCCGCTGTCAAAACCGATAAAATTTGGACATCCTCAGATGGGTCAGACAGGACGTCCCTGTAACTACCACTTTGTTTTACCTGCGGACGTCCAAAAGTGATCCGCATCCTTTTAGGTCGTACCACGGACTTCATTTTCGGATGTCCTAGGGACTGCGCTCAAAGGATATCCCGCGTACGGGTCAGACAGGACGTCCCTGTAACTACCACTTAGTTTTACCTGCGGACGTCCAAAAGTAATCCGCATCCTTTCAGGTCGTACCACGGACTTCATTTTCGGATGTCCTAGCGACTGCGCTCAAAGGATATCCCGCATACGGGTCAGACAGGACGTCCCTGTAACTACCATTTTGTTTTACCCATGGACGTCCAAAAGTGATTCGCATCCTTTCAGGTCGTACCGCGGACTTCATTTTCTGATGTCCTAGGGACTGCACTCAAAGGATATCCCGCGTACGGGTCAGACAGGGCGTCCCTGTAACTACCACTTTTTTTTACCAACGGAAGTCCAAAAGTGATCCGCATCCTTTCAGGTTGTATCACGGACTTTCTTTTTGGATGTCTTAGGGACTACACTCAAAGGATATCCCACGTTTGAACTAAATCATACGTTTGTAGGATATCTTTGTCAACGTGGAATAAAATATTTATTTTGTAATTTTTTTTCTTTTGTTTCTTCATTTTTACGGTTTACCAGAAGAAAAACATGTTTAATATTTTAAAAAACAAGTTGAAGTTTTTACCATTTTATGCAAAAGTTGTTAAAATTACATGAAAAATAATGCTGATATATGTTTTTTAAAGTTACTGATGATAACAAATTGATTAATTTTATTGCACATAACATATTTAAGCCTATTTTCTTTAAGACATAAGAAATATTTTCTCTAAAATTGTAAAACTTCACAGAAGCCATCCAATTTTTATTGTAAGTCTCAGGATGGCCACGTTTTGACATCCTTGGACGTGTCAAGCATGACGTCCCTGGAACTACCATTTTGCTTAACCTATGGATGTCTAAAAGTGATCCGAATCCTTTCAGGTCGTACCTCGGACTTTCTTGTCAGCTGTCCTAGGAACTTCACTTAAAGCATATAACGTGTTTGAACTAAATCATACGTTTTTAGGATATCTTTCAAGTTGAATGCAAATTTTTCTTTTCTAAGTTTTCCTTCTTATTTTCCTTTTTTATTTCACGGCTTACCAAAAGAAAAAGCAGGGTTAAGATTTTTATTAAAAAGTTTAAATCTTTATTATTCAAACAAAAATAGACAAAACTGTTGGAAAAATAATGCTGATTTATATTTCCAAAAGTTATTATAAAATTGAGATTGCTGATGTAAAATTGAGTAATTTTTCTGCACATATTTTTGCGCAACCTTTCTATCCTCAGACAGCAGACAAACGAGTGGCGGTCACTATGGTAATGGATTATTCCATAGCAGTTTAGGTAAGACTATGAATTCTTTGTGCGAGTTGGCGCCAAGGAAATAGGCGAGAGTTGCATTTCGCTTTGTACTTCGGTCGTTGCTAGACACTCATTTCTGCTTAATATTTTATGTACCTCGCTTTCTTTCTCGTTTTTTAAATTGCTTTCATTCGTTTGTGGATTTGTTACTAGTAGTCATAAATACTTTTTCACTTTAAGATTTCTTCTAATTGTAAAAATGACTTCTACGTTTATAAGGGGAAAGACTGTATTCTCAAGCTCGAGAATAATCCCCGAAGAAAACTGCATTCAATTAATTTTCGATGGAAGAAATGTGTTAACACACGAAGAGTTCTTATTGAAAGGCCCGACATTGTGTTCTAGAGGAATAAATATTTGAGAACAATTATGTACGCAGGTTCAACAGATGGATTTAATCGATGGAGTTGAGCTTATTTACAAAGCATCTTCAAGTACTGGTGACTACCATAGCGAAAGGAATGGCGAGCAGTTCGAAAAATGGATTTTTGTTATACTGTTAAAGCGGATCGCGTCCCTACAAAATATTCAACAAAATTAACAATGTTAGAATTTCTGAAAGAAAAAAACATTGCCCATGACACAAAAAAATGAAAAAAATTATTTTGTGACTTGCTAAAGGATTTGTAAGAAGCCCTCTACATTTGCATAGTGATTTGAAGAAAACCAAGACAATTATGAGGCAGCTTTACAATTTTAAAAGAAGGGACAGTATTTAGTATTTAGGTAATATTTTGTTTTTGTTATTCCGCCGTTATTTTTTTCAAGATTTTTACCTTGATTGTATTTAAATTTTATTAGGTTATGAGACAAGAAAGTACTAGTTACATAAGTCAAAGAATGGTAAAGATTAATTTTGTTTTTAGGTAACCAGTAGCTAATTTATTCTAATTCAATTTATATAATGTACTTTTTTTCATAAGCATCTGATTTTCTTTATTCCAGTTAAAATTTGTCTTCCGATGAATTGTTAAATTTTCTCTGCAATTTCAACTTGAATAGCAAATGTGTTTATATGTTAGTTCTCTTTTATTTCTAAATATAAATTTTTTTGTTGTATCAATTTTATCTTTAAGATGGCAACTTTTGAATATTTTGAGCTTCATCTAAATTTCCTGGTATCATTACTGCGTCACAAAAATAATTTCATGCCAATTTCATACTGGTTAGGAGAAAGCCAGGGCAAGTTCTATTTTTATGTATGTGCAGTATTTAATAATTATTCAATATTTAGTTTTTACCCCTAATTATTTTAACACCTTATTTATCTCATTATTTATTTTAAAGTTGACTACCATCATAAATAACAAGATTAATAGTCATTACGAACAATAAAAAAATAGTAAAATTGTTATTTGGAATGTAAATTTGAATAGCAATTTCCTTCTATCTTATAATCTAATCTGTTCTTTTTTATTTAATCTGTTCTTTTTTAAAATTTGTCTTCCGATGAATTGTTAAATTTTCTCTGCAATTTCAACTTGAAAAGCAAATGTGTTTATATGTTAGTTCTCTTTTATTTCTAAATATAAATTTTTTTGTTGTATCAATTTTATCTTTAAGATGGCAACTTTTGAATATTTTGAGCTTCATCTAAATTTCCTGGTATGATTACTGCGTCACAAAAATAATTTCATGCCAATTGCATACTGGTTAGGAGAAAGCCAGGGCAAGGCCAGGGCAAGTCATGCCAATTGCATACTGGTTAGGGAAAGCCAGGGCAAGGCACGAAGAGTTCTTATTGAAAGGCCCGACATTGTGTTCTAGAGAATAAATATTTGAGAACAATTATGTACGCAGGTTCAACAGATGGATTTAATCGATGGAGTTGAGCTTATTTACAAAGCATCTTCAAGTACTGGTGACTACCATAGCGAAAGGAATGGCGAGCAGTTCGAAAAATGGATTTTTGTTATACTGTTAAAGCGGATCGCGTCCCTACAAAATATTCAACAAAATTAACAATGTTAGAATTTCTGAAAGAAAAAAACATTGCCCATGACACAAAAAAATGAAAAAATGTATTTTGTGACTTGCTAAAGGATTTTTTGGTGGGTTGGAAAGGGGGCAGCACTTGGCCCCCTTTTTGGCCACCAGGGGGCCAAGTGCTGCATGCCAGTGTTTCTGCTCCTACTGAAATTAAGTATCTTTTATGTATTTTTGGATATTTTCTGTTTAATTACTTGTATATTTGTTGCAATTTATTATGTAATTAGTATGTTTTAATTTTGTGAGACTGAAACTCATTCTATTTGCTTTTTTGGGGTATAATTCAATTTTATCAGTTAAGCCTAACCATGTGTTGATTGTGTACATTTTGTGAGTCTTGGGGGAACAGCCTGGTTTTGTTGTTTACTGTAGTTATTTGTGTTTAAATTCAAGTTATTTGCATTTTTCTATGTAATTTGTGTTTTTAATCAGAGTAATAGCTTAAATTTGCTGATTTGTGTATTATTTTGCTTTTTTGATTGTTTGCATTAGATTTATTCAGCTATGGGAGTTATATGTTTAATGAAGGAAATTAAAAATGGTAATGGGAGTTGGTGGATTTGCTGTGATAGGTGTGAGATGTTTAGTAAGTTGGGGGGGGAAACACTAATACAGCTACAGAGCAGGAATATATTTGCACAAAATGTGCTGAATTATTAGAGTTACGTGTCAAGGTGGTAGCATTGGAAGCCCAATTAGTTAGAAATAACTTGGGTGAAAAATTCTATAAAAGAGGTGGGAACTTCTTGTGATGGGCTTGTTGGGGAGAGTGAGGTTACAGGAGAAGGATCTAGTATGGGGAAAGGTAGAACTGTAGACCTAAAAACAGAGGGTGTCATTATAGGGGATTCTATGGTACGCGGGAGAGGTTATGTGGTCGGGAGAACTAGGCGCAAGGTGGCTAGGTGCTGTTTACCAGGGGCTCGGGTGAAGGATGTTAATAAAGTTGTGGAAAAAAAGGGAGTGTTTAAGAAGGGAGATTCAGTTACTCTGTGGGTGGGGACTAACGACGTCGGTAACAGCACAAACGAGGAGTTTGTTAAGGATTGGGAGAACCTGTTGGATAAAGCAACTAACTTTTCGACAGATGTCCAGGTAGTTGGTTTGCTTCCCAGGTATGGGGTGCATAGGGGCTGGTTAAATCAGCGGGCTAGGAGCATGAACCTAATTCTTAAGAAACTTTGCATAAAGCATTCAATCAGGTTCATTGATGTTTGGAGTTCTTGTCAGCGTGATTGGGTTGCGAGGGATGGTCTGCATCTTAGTTCTAGGGGTGTAGTTAAGGTTAGCGATATGATTTTAGAAGCTTCAGAATCAAAAAACTAATTTTGGATGGGGGGATTGGAGAATGTCATGGTGTTGACTTCTGTTCTGGAGGTTTTAAAAATGAGGGTAAAATATTAAGCAATAGTAACATTAATAGTAGTGATTTGAGGCATCATAAAATGTTTAAGACAAGCAAACTGGGCATGCTCAGGTTTCTATATACTAATTCTCGCAGTATCAGGAATAAGATGGACGAGTTAAATAGTGTTATCGCAGGTGAGGATTTGGATATTATTGGAATTACGGAAACATGGGTTACTGATGATGATAAGGATTTAGTGAGCATTGTTGGATACAATTTGTTTAGGCAAGACAGGCTGGGTAAGAAAGGTGGAGGGGTTTTATTCTATATTAAGGACACTTTTATTTGCAATGAATTGGTCATTAATAATAAGCCTAATGATATTGAAATGGTCTGGGTGGAGTTGGTGAGCAATAAGGGGAAGAAGTTACATTTGGGAAATGTTTACAGGCCGCCTAATGTTAGTCAGGATCAAGACGAGGAGATGTATAGTGTTATTAGGGACATGTCTGGTAAGGGCTCGGTCATCATGATGGGGGATTTCAATTTCCCGGGCATAGACTGGAATAGTTTTTACACTAGCAATGGTAGGGAAGAAGATTTTCTGAAAGTGATTGGGGACTGTTTTTTGGATCAAGTTGTTACCCAGGGGACTAGGCATGGTGCTGTTTTGGATCTAGTTTTTTGTGATGTCGGAAGTTCTGTTCAGGGGTTGAGTATAGGGGAACATATTGGAGATAGTGATCACAATACTATTAGGTTTTGGACCAGCTTCGATGCTCACAAAGGTGAGCATTTCAGATTTGTACCTAACTTCAGGAATGTTGATTATGTTGCCCTTAGGCAGGGTTTGAAAGAGGTTTTTTCTTCTGGGTTGGAGAATAGTGAAGCTGATCTTCATTGGGAAGAGTTTAAGGGGAAATTGGAGAAAACAGTGATGGATTATGTTCCTTTTAGAAAGAAAGGGGATTTCACGAAAATTTGGCCCATGTGGTTCTCTAGGAGGTGAAAGAAGCTCTCAATTATAAGTAAGCCACTGTTCGGCGACTTAAAGAGACTGGGTGCCATGCTGACAGGATTTTGTATTGTGAAGCTAGACGTACTTTCAAGTATTTGGTACGGAGTAAGAAAAGGGAATTGGAGCAAAAGCTTGCAGATAACATCGAAAGGAATCCTAAGAAATTTTTTGCTTATGCTAATTCAGGGAAAGCTCGTAATACTCAGGTAGGCCCACTAGTGGATGAGAACGGGAACTTGATTCAAAATGAGGGAGATATTGCTGATATTCTAAACAATTTTTTTTCCAGTGTATTTAACAGAAACTGTATCTCAACAGTTGACATAAGCGAGACGCAAGCTAATACACAGCTTGAGGATTTTGTATTTTCTAGGGATGATGTGTTGTTTCATTTGAAAAAGATTAAAGCAAATAAGGCTCCAGGACCTGATAATGTTTATCCAAAAATTTTAGTAGAATGTGCAGAGGAATTAGTGGATGTTGTCTTGACTATTTTCATATCTTCATATAACTTGGGGACTGTGCCAGTGGATTGGAAGCTGGCAAACATAACGCCGCTCTTCAAGAAAGGGTCTAAAACTAAGGCAGGAAATTACAGGCCTGTGAGTCTTACTTCCGTTCTTTGTAAAATTTTTGAAACTCTGATAAAAATCAAAATAGTGAATTTCCTGGAGGCAAATGGAGTGTTGACTGATTTTCAGTATGGTTTTAGAAAGGGTAGGTCCTGTACAACTAATTTGTTGCATTTCTATGACAAGGTTACCATGGCATTAGATAATAAAAAGTGCGTAGATGTTGTTTACATTGACTTTCAGAAAGCGTTTGATAAAGTACCGCCTGAAGCTCTTTTTAGCAAACTTGCTTATATTGGTATTGGTGGAAAAACTTTAATTTGGGTTAAAAATTGGCTGACTGGGAGGAAACAAAGAGTAGTAGTGAAGGGCAATTATTCTCAGTGGATTGATGTTTTGAGCGGGGTTCCACAAGGTTCAGTTCTAGGGCCAATATTATTTATTATTTTTATTAATGATATTACTCAGAGTATTTCTGGGAACATCAATACTTTTGCTGATGATGTCAAAATCATGGGAATTGTGGACAGGGAGGAACAAGTCATTCAGTTTCAAGAGGATTTGAATCAAATTTCTAGGTGGGCAATTAAGTGGGGTACGTCTTTTAATGTTGGGAAATGTCAAGTGCTTCATTTTGGTCATGGGAATAAACATGCAACCTATTATTTACAAGGTTCTGTCATTAGGGAAGCAGAAGCAGTTGTTGATCTAGGAGTACTGATTAGTCGAGACTTCAAGTCCAGTCAGCAGTGCAGCATAGTAAGTAATAAAGCTAACAGGATGCTGGGGTTTATCAATAAGGCTATTTCGAACAGGTCTAGGGAAGTTGTATTGCCATTATACAGAAGTTTGGTAAGACCTCATTTGGAGTATGCTGTTCAGTTTTGGTCTCCGTACCTAAAAAAGGATATTACCTTATTGGAAAGGATTCAAAGGAGGGCTACAAGATTGGTAAGTGGTCTTTCAGACTTAGATTATGAGGTTAGGCTTAAAAGGCTCAATATGTATAGTCTTAAGCAAATGGAGAGTCAGAGGGGACATGATTCAGTTGTTTAAATTCATTAAAACGGGAAATGTTGATGGACTACAGCTATGTGCTGAAAGTAGAACCAGAGGTCATTGTTTTAAACTTTTGAAATCTCAGGCTAATCTTGAAATTAGGAAAAACTACTACTTCAATAGGGTTGTAGGCAGTTGGAATAGTTTACCGGAAGCGACTGTTAATTGCAGTGGGGTAAAAACTTTTAAGAAAGCTCTTGATGTTCATTGGGGACTGCTAAATTAACTAGGACCAGCCTAGCTGGGCCCTAAGCCTGTTACTGGTCGTCACTTTTGTATTTGTATTTGTATTTATTTCTGTTTATTTACTTTTATTAAATTGGTTGCTTTTGAACTATATCTTTCTGCATTAAGTGTCTGTGTTATTATTTTGAACTTCATATAAATTTCTTATGTATCACTACATGTTTATACAAATGTTTATATAAGAAAAATAAAGACGCTTGGATGTTTAAAATTGTTGTAAAAAATAAATAAAGGCGCATATACGTTCAAAATTGTTGTAAGAAATATAAAGACATATGTTTAAAGTCGTTATAAAGGAATATAAAGACTTATGGATGTTTGAAGTTGTTGTAAAGGAACATAAAGACTTGTTGTTTGATGTTGTTCTAAAAAGGTATAAATAATCCTAGATTTTTAAGGTTGATATATAAGAAATATAAAACACAAACTAATATTATCCAAAAGAAAAACGAAGAAGAATGTGCAGTGTTAAACTTTTTAACAGATTAAATGATCAAGTTTTTGTTGAATAGAACTAGAAGATTATTGATTTTAAATTGACGGAAAATTTCGTTGTTATTTATTTTGACTTCGGATGGGAAAAATCTCGCTTTAAAAAATATGTAAAATAATGACAATATTACGGCGCTGCGCATCAAAATAAGACATAATAGGGTATAACCAAAAGTAATTTATTAAACTTAAAAGATGTATATTAGGGTAGACCGGGGGATTGCCGCCACTCCAGTTATTCTAGTCAAGGACACCGGTTAGCCGGCCTGACAGCTCCTGACCTATAGAGAACGATGCTACAACTAATGCCCCAAGTGGATGGCAGCCATTGCGCACGTTGTTTTTTTTTACAGTGACGAACGCTGTTTTGAAGAAGTTTGATCTTATTTTTCCACTTTGAATAATCTGAGCTATGTACCTTTAGACGTTACAATGCCTGCATTTGCTATGAATAACCTTTAACTAGGTATTTTAGTCTACATTTTAATCAACAATATTGATTACTTCCGTTTGTTTTCATGTCTTTAAATCTACGTTTCTTTCATCTTGTCGAAACGGGGTTATGACACCGGCGGCATTACCCCCGGACGCGTCTTTCCACTGTATAAGTCAAAAATAATTTTTTAAAGGAGAGAAACCTCTGAAAAGAGCAATCAATAAGGAGTGTGACAAGTTTATGAGAGCAAGCACCTACAAGTAAATCACTCCTTATGACATAGCATCAATCTTTTATGGCGCTTATATGTCAGTTGCAGCAATAGAAAAGGGAGTATCAGGATTTCACAGCGCTGGGATCTTTCCACTAAGCTCAAACACCTTCAAGGAAGAAGATTTCTTCCCTATTCAAAATCTGGAGCCAATATGCATCGATGATGCAGATGACACAGAATCTGAAAATCAAGAACAGACAGAAAAGATGATCTTAGAAGAAACTGGTGAAGAAAATAATCTTGTAAATGCGAGCAACACCTCGCAGTTGGGTTATTAGATGCAGAACCTTGTTCATCAAAGACCGATCAGGAAAGGTCTCAAAAAACGTTTCTTCAATCGCTAGAAAAGTTTTCACCAATTCCAAAATTGGCAGCAGAAAGGGTAGCTTCAAGTTCTAAAAGAAAAGGTCACTCGCCAATTCTAACGGGAACCCCATGACGGCAGTTTTGGAAGAAACAGTAGCTAAAAGAAAGGAAAAGACATTGAAAAGGAACAACCCGAAAGAAAATCTGCAGCTAAGGTTTTGGGAATGACCATCGAAACTGAATCCAAGGCAAGAAAAGAAAAAGCAGTGACAACACGGCAAGAGAAAATGAATAAATCTGTTAAGAAGAGGGGCAAGCGACTTTTAAGTTTTGAAAACTATTCAGATGAGGAGGACATCGACGTCAAAAAGTTGTGTGAAGACAACGATAATGATGACCTTTTTTGATCCAAGCGATCCAAACGTTCAACTTTGTGCCATATGCAATGAATATGGAACCAACGAACTGTGGTACAGATGCACTTGTTGTGGCAAGTGGGTACATTCAGAGTGTAGCGATGCTGAAACAGCTGAAAACTACATTTGTGATTTTTGGAAATTTTAAGAAATCAGCTAAATTTAAAATACGCTGTTCTTTCACTCGTATAAACTAAAAATGTCATTTCTTTTGCTTTTCAATTCCTATATTGTAATGCTAATTGCATATAAGATTTTCAATAAATTTTCCTTCTTAGTATTTTAGTCATATTGGCTAGTGGTGTCATTACCTCAGGTTCGTGGTGGTATTACCCCAGCTCTCTGGGTAATACCGCCACAGTGCAGAGGTTAATAAGTTAGTTTTTTTTCACTGTTTCCTTTAAAGATTTATTGATAAAAAATTTTGTGCACATTCTTAAGATTACGTACTATGTACCAAAAATTGATCTAGCTCATAAGTACGATTTTTGATGGTGATAAAAATTAAAGTTCCTTAAGGTGGCGGCATTCCCCCGGTCTACCCTACAGGGTTCGAAAATTATATTGCCCGGCATAAAAAAATTCTGATCGGACATGAATCTATACCTTTACATGGCCGGCAGGGCATGTAATTATTTAATCAAATAGTTCTTTCCAATATTTAATTGAAAAATCACTGCATTCTTACTTGAGCTCGAAATTGACATGTTGTCAACAATAAAATTGGCAATACAAATTAAATTTTGCAAATTTTGACTTTAACGACTTATGGCATAATATTTATTTGTCGTGTGATATTTTAATGATTTAAATGAACGATAAATATTTCTTGATTCAGATATAAAGCTGCTAATTTAATTTTTGTCTGATTAATGCTATATAACAAGTTCAAATTTTTTTATTAATACGCAAAAAGCAACTTCTCGGCATGTAAAAATTTTGTTCGGGCATGTATTTTTTAGACAAACATGCCCGGCAAGGCATGTAAAAGTTTAAAGATTTTTCGAGCCCTGATGTATATAATTAAGAATGAAACTTAATATTAGAGGCTTAAAAATAATGCCGATAGAGAAACGCACCTCTTTTATTTATCTCCATGGCCATAGGGGAAGGTTTTATCTCTTATTCTACACAATTTCTTCTTGTGTCGAGGGTGCGCATTTATTTATAAGATGTTGTACTGTGACCTCAGAACTGATTAGTTCCTCTCCAAGGATACAGCAGTCGTATGCCGAAAGTATTTTAATTTAGATAATTACGTGAATCAGATGGGGTGGTGTTTGAAATTCTACAAGTAAAATCATCCTTTAATCTAAGAAATTATGATAGTGAATGTAACCTTGGAACTTGTTTTCAGTGGGACAGTAAGGCGACTGAAGATGAAGATTTAGAACGTGAGACGATAAAGTCATGCCATATATCAGATGCTTGTTTCCCTTGAATTAAACATTTATCTCGAATGGACCTTCAGATATTTAAATTTGATTAAGTTTAAGCACTTTGTTACGAGAACTGCGTCACAATAAACAAATTTATATGGGATTAGTATTTCTTTAATTCTTACGCCAAACGTCCCAATCTCTAATACAGTCGACGCTCGTTATAACGACCACGCATTATAAAGACCATTCCATTATAACGACCAGTGATAAAAGCCCCAACTTTCTTCCTATGAACTCTATGTTAATTTGCTTTCGGTATAACGACCGTTCTGTATCGCCCAATCCAATACAGCGACCGCATTCAACGGACACTATTTCCGGTATTTTTCCAAAAAGAACATGTTTCTAAATTTGTAACTTGAAATGACCTTGATTATAGTTTACTGACAAGCTGCATGCAGCCTTCAGTGTTCAGTCAGTCCAACTTTGACAGGGGGAGGGGATTACCACTCACCATAGTATGGAAAGAATAGAGAGGGGGAGAGAGCACGTGGACTTTACGGATTTTAGGAAAAGGGGTTGACAGATGTATTGGTAGTTTTTGTCATTTGAATCACGTGTTTTCCCAAGGGTCGATTCTCCGAAATACGAGGAGTCTTGCTGTCCGTGACTGGTGGTGTCATGTCAGCTCAGAAGTTCTGCTTCCAGAAATGTGAATGAGAGGGTTCGAGAAAAATTAACCTGCTCTTCAACCTGAATGTTGACAGGTTCCAGGTCACGTGCCTTGGATTAGTTATCCTCTGGGGGAAGGAGCGAAAAAAGAATAAGGTTCTTCAGTGAAATGCATACTGCAAACAGGAGTTGCATTTTCGCTATTGAACGAGATGGCAGGTTCAAACAAGCGCAATGCGATATGTCTAGATACTAAAATTAAAATCTTAAATGAAGTTGATAAAAAAGTTTTTAAAAAATGCGAAATTGCTAGAGTTTTCAAAATTCCCAAAAGCACCTTATTTGGCATCATTAACAACCGGGACTCAATTTTAAGAAAAGAAGAAATTGGAGTCAAATCTTCTAGAAATCGGTCCCGTGAAGGGAAATTTCAGAAGATCGAAGAAGGTTTATATGAATGGTTGAAAATAATGCGATCAAAAAATGTCCCAATAGATGGAAATTTGCTGAAGTCAAAAGCTCTAACTTTTGCTCAAAAAATGGACATTGACGAAACTGTGTTCAAAGCTTCGGACGGATGGTTGCAAAAATTTAAAACCGGACATGGTCTTTCATTCCGGAAGCTTTGTGGCGAAAGTGGTTCTGTGAATGAAGAAGCAGTGGACACATGGAAAAAAGAAAAGCTGGAAGAAATTATCAAAAATTATACTCCAGAGGATATTTTTAACGCAGACGAGACTGGACTGTTTTTCATGATGAAACCTGATAAATCTTTCGTTTTAAAAAACGAAACTGCGAGTGGAGGGAAAGAAGCCAAGCAAAGACTAACAGTTCTCTTATGCTCAAATATGTCTGGTACTGAAAAACTTCCACTCTTAGTGATCGGAAAATCAAAAAAGCCGAGATGTTTTAAAGGACTCAAAACCTTACCTGTCACGTACAAAAACAACTCCAAATCGTGGATGACATCTGTCATTTTTGAGGAATGGCTACGTTGCTTGGATAAGCAAATGACAATTCAAGGTAGAAAAATTATTCTTGTAATTGATAACTGCACGGCTCATCCCAAACTAAATGGGTTGAAATCAATCACCGTTTAATATTTTCCACCTAATGTCACATCTGTTCTTCAGCCACTAGACCAAGGGGTCATTATGAGTTTTAAACGCAATTATAGGAAGTTACTACTGCGAAGAGTTGTTTCTGCACTCGACGAAGATCAAGATTACAAAGTTGATGTCCTAACAGCTTTGCACCTCTAAAGCAGCATGGAATGACGTCTCAGAAAAAACCATCAAGAATTGCTTCCATCATGCTGGTTTTAAAAAGCAAGAGGAAAGGGAATCTACTGCTGAAATAATTAGTCCGGCAATCGAAGATGAAAATTTCGTTGAAGAAGAGGAAATGCTGCAAGAAATTTCTCAGAAAATGAACATGGATGCAACGTTGAACTTTGACGATTACGCTAAAATCGATAATGACTTGGAATGTGTCGAGCATCTGTCAGAAGATGAACTAATTTCCCGTTATTGTGGGCAGGAAGAAATTGATGCATCATCATCAGATGAAGAAGAGGAAGAAATTGTAACAAAAACTCCTAGCATAAAAAATGTGTCTAATGCTATCGAGACTTTAAAATGTTTTTTTGAAAGGCAAGAAAATACAGAACACTATTTGTCATCAATAACTGAAATGGAAAATTATGTTTTGCAAAAATCACATGTGCTAAAAAGGCAAACAACCATTTCTGATTTTTTCTTCCGAAAATGAATGATTTGCAAGTATGTAATTTTTTCCTTATATTTTCTACTTTAAAATCTGTTTAACATTTTATTATAACATATTGCACTGATAATTTTTTTTAAATTCCAATGATAAAATATAATTTGAGCATTTTGTTGGAATCTTTGAAAAATTGGCAATTTTAATGGAATTACTATACTGCATGATGCATGCATATACATTTTTAAATTCTACCTCTTATAGCGACCTTTTTTTGTGGAACGGAGATGGTCGTTATATCGAGCGTCGACTGTATTACAATGAATGTTACATTTTGAAAAATATTGATAGATACTTTAATTTAGCAACTACTATTGGTGAGTAAAACTTTAAAACGAAGGATGGGTTAACTTGTGCTCCAATTACATCTTGGCCTTTTCCCAGAAAAAAGAAAATCTGTAATGAATAAGAGGAAAAAAATCACGTCGTAATAGTCTAGCGCATTATATTTGTGAGCACTAAGTCGTGAAAAGGTCAAAGTTTATTACTGCTTAAGTCCAATTAATTGCTGTAATAACTCGACTGATGAGTCACTTGACTACAAAATGCATTAGGCTATTCCGTAAGTGTCCTCCGTGCTTCGCGCAAATGACTTCAGCAAGCAAATGAATAGCGGTAAGCGTATTTTGAGAGTTTTTTCTCTTTTTTCTTCTTCATAAAAAAAGTGTTTCATGCATTTTTTCCCTGCTAATTGTGCGTTTGAAAGTAATTACTTAACAGAGAATATTAAGTTACATTGTTGCAGTTTCATAACTTCAAAATGGTCAGAGCAGTTTTCTAAAAGTCCGTTAAAGTTTTAAAAACTTTTCTCAAGTTCATCACTATTGATAGCTATTAAAAAATTTAAAATAAATAGCTGGAACTCATAGTATATGTATCTTTTATTACAATGCAAATTAATGTTCATTCTTTTGAAATTAAATACAAAAGAAAAATCTCTCTAAGACGGCTACCAATTACACCGTGAAAAATTCTAGTTTAACCTTTCACCAAAAAAAGGTAAAAAATGGTGAAATGTAGCAGTAACTAACATTTGGTACAAAAGTTGAACCATTATAATGGTTCCTGGTTTCACATTCATGGTGAAACTAATTGAAACTATACCATTATAATGGCTCAACTTAGCACCAAGTGTTATTTCAGCTGATGTTCACATTTTTTTGGTGAAAGATTGAACTAGAATTTTTTACAGCGTAATATTACCAAAAAGCTGCCACTTTGAAGGATGGCCATTAGATAGAGGTTTTACAAAATGAAAAATAGTGTATATTATTATTGAGTATAATATTATACTAATTTGCATTTAAGATAGTGGGTCTTTAATATATTTACTATGCTAATACTTAAGAATAATAACAAAGTAACATTCATGGTAATTTTGAACTTAAATTGCGAATATATAAGTTTATAAAAGAGTAAACCTAAACATTAAATGCATTCTATTGTATGTTTATAATTATGCGGCTTTAAATTTCACACTATTAAAATAATTGCAAATTAAGCAACTCTAGGGATTGTCTTACCAGAAAAAGTGTTTTCTCACTTGATGCCTTCGATTTTAAGTAACATAATTTTTCTTTCCCAGACGCATGTCTTATTTGTAAGTAATAGACTTTCTAATTGTCACTACACAAATACACATTTTTCGGGTGACTTTCATAGATATTGCTTTCATAGGCATGAAAAAAAGAAAGAGTAGTAATGGATTTTAAATAATGGAACGTAGGAAGGAAAGTTTAGAAGCAGGAAAGGGTTACATGCAATTAATTCAGAAGTTTTCATAATATATTAGGCTTAACGAAGCACGTTTCCATACGATGTACTGGACGTTGTACAGTTCTACCACAAAAAAAAAAGAAAATCTGAATTTCCAAGAAAATCCTGTGTGTTCAAAGGAGAAAACTGCTCGTAAAAGGAATGTACTGCATTATGTTCTCGTTTTAGCTCGTTTAGCATACTTGATATCTGCCAGTTTAAGAATTCGGTTGCTTTGAACAAAATAAACGCAGCTGCAAAACGAACTTCCCTAAAACCCTAATGTATTCGTCCTGTTCTGCCATGCTCAGAAGCGTCCAAGTGTCAGGGCTTGGTGGTCGAACTATACTAACCACTGCATGAAATGGAGTATGAATGCATTACTCAAACTTTTAAGTACTCATTTATGATTTAATAATTAGAAAAATGTCGCGTAAGAGTAATTACATATGATATTTCGATTAAATGATTATCACATTCATATTTATCGAGAAACACAAAGTTATTCTATAAGTTTCTTTGGAATTTATAAGATTAATCGCATAAGCTCGCTTTCATTTCTCTGAAATGAGGGAAAGATTCATGAAGAAATCTGATGGTAAGGCTGCTCTTCAGTCAGAGTGTCAAATCTTCGAAACAAATGTTAACCTACGGGAAAAGTTGGACTACGTTTTAGAAAGTTCCTTTGTAGTTTTCGAGTCCGGATTTTTTTTGAGTATTTTTCAAGCCTATATCTCGGTCTTGTAGTTTTTACTTTTTTAAAATATCACTTACCGTATTTTTAAAAAATCGTTAAAAAATGAATTTTGGAAAAACCGTGGTACGTTTAGCCCGCAGCTTTCCACAGGCTGCCCATTCCTGGTTATGCAATGTTTGCTGTGTGGCACTACGAAATAATATCTTATCATTAGCTAAAGAGTAAAAACGGTTTGGTTGTTTCTCATCCATAAGCTTACTTCTTTGCATTGCAACACGGGCTCCTTGTAACTCTGAAACACGTGTCCGCAATTTTTGATTATGTTGACGTTTTATTCTTTAGTTTCGCAGCTCAAATGTAGACTAATTATTTCTCTACATTAAATTTATGCATGCGAACTCGCGTCATTAAAGAAAAAAAAACTATGTCTCTTATGCAAAATTTCTGAATGTGATTTAAGTCAGGGGTTCCCAACTTTTTTTTTCCTGGCGGAGCCCTTCTAAAACTCGGAAAGAAAATGGCGAATCCCTTTGGTAGTCCTTAGTAAACGGGTAAGAAAACAATAAAATTTGCTTGCACATTCATTTTTCAAGCTTCACAACAGTTCATAACAAGCAATGAAACACAATTCTAAAACATCTAAATGGAAATAAAAACTAACATAATAGCTACAATAATAATAATAATATTAGTAATACAAGTATTTTAAAAATTAATTACTTATTTTTATTATTTGTTCTTTTTGCATAATTAATAGTAGCAGTAAACATACGAATTTGCAAAAGCTCTATTTTTAATAATTATTTCCTCGATACTGTGAAAAGGATGCGGAATAGTGGAATGACACCAGAAATATAAGTAAAAAAAATTTAGAATCAATCAATAAATATCTTAGGGTTCCATTCGCACGTTGAAATGTACAAAATTCGCAACAGTTATGGAAATTTACAGAAATATTGGGAAATTTACATGTTTTCAAATTTCATTGCGATAGAGCAGGAAAGTTGGAATAAAGTATTATTAAAATGTGAGTACAAAATTTGAAATTAAAATATCTTCCTTCGCACTAGCATGGAAAAAGTGGTGAGAAATGGTAGTAGAAACATACCTCTAAAATTAATATAGATAAATTAATACCTTTTGATCAATAAACCACCTTCACGATCCAAATTTTCAAATTGACGCAATGCAGAAATAAGTGCATTTCAAATTTTATGCGTGTAGCGGTGCGAGTCAGTCCTTCAAACAACCCTCTTTGCTCCTGCCCAGGGGGCGCGCCTTTTGGGAGAGCGGTAAAGAATGCGGCTACCACCAAAAAGATCTTGGTTCGACTCCCGGCGCTTCTCAGCCACTCTCGCACCGTTACATCTGGGGACCCGGCATTTACGCACGCAGCAATGGAGACCCGAACACTCCACAGATGGCGCCACGAGATGACTTGCTCGCACGCATTCGTGCAGTCTGCACGCGCTCGCACTTGAGCCCAGCCACGGATCCGAGCAAACAGGCTCAAACTTCACTCACTCACGCAGCAACCTCACGCAGCCTTTCTCTCGCGCTGGTGCACCCACCTGTGGTAAAATATCGTTCACTCTTCCCCTACTCGTTCACTGGGGGCGGAGTATGTAGCCTTCAAACAGCCCTCTTTGCTCCTGCCCAGGGGGCGCGCCTTTTGGGAGAGCGGTAAAGAATGCGGCTACCACCAAAAAGATCTTGATTCGACTCCCGGCGCTTCACGGCCACACTCGCACCGTTACATGCGTATAGTTAATATGCCCCACAACTTTTCCGTATTATCGGGAGAAACAATTTTATAAAAAAAAAAAAAAAATCATTTTTAATCTCCGTTCTAATATGTATGAACATTTTAAATTTTGTTTTTTGTTTTGCGTTAGCAATTAAAAATCCAGCTATTGCAATATTATATTCGCGATTTGAAATTTTTCCCCTGAAAAAAAAAAAAAAAAAATCAATGATTTCCATTGACTGGGTTTGAGATTAAAAATTCCCTAGTTAGCATGGGAATTAATTAATTTGAAAATTTCTTTGATTTCATCTGTCATTTTTTGCTCTTTTCACCGGAAAAAAATACTCTCCAAAATAATAATAATAATTACGTTTTCAATTAACTTCTTAGTCCACTGATGGGTATGTGAACCCGAATTGTTCATTTTCTCTGTCAGATTACTAATCACTACAATATGGATGCCTTTTCTTTCAAATGGTAAATTTTTTCTTGAATTTTGAAGGTTAATATGACGGGATCTCAATATGCATTAAATTTAACATTGATTTTAGACTTTGAGTCACCATATGACATTTATTTTTTCATTATTATTATTTTTGTTGTTGTTAATATTTTTTTTTACGAAAATGAGAGAAATTTGTTCGTGATGCATGAAAAATTTCAGAATTTAAAAGTAATTGTCTCATTTTTTAACTGTATGTTACATTCCTGGAAATTTGTATTTTGTAATGAAATTTAGCTCAACGAATCTTTTTATTTCGCACATCCCAGAAAACACAAAACAAACAAACATGACAAGGAAAATAACTATGTAGAATTCATTTCAGAAGATAATTCCATACATTACAGGTTTTGCATTTGAATAACTGCATTTGTCACTAAATCCTCTTGTCATTTTTTTGTGCATGTACGTTATTTTCAGATTATTCACTGTTAATCATGTACTTCCGTCTTCAAGTTTCAAAAGGTATATTGAAACATTTTTTGAAGTATATACTCCGGAAACTGTTTTTAAATGCGCTGTAGATGGACTTCCTTTATTTACTCCTTATTATTTTAACCAGATGTACTGATCTCCTTTTGCGTAAATTATATCCTTCGGGAAAACCGTTGTCATTTTGAGTCGCATCGCATATTGAATCTTTATTGGCTATACCAGGGGTCGGCAAGCTTTTGAGTTGAAAGAGTCAAAAATTACAATTTACAAAATTTCAAAGTTTTTAAAGAGCCGCAATTTTTTTTTTTTTTTTTGCCAACAATGAATAGCACTTGCATAAATCAAGTTTCTTGATAAAAAAACTAATCTATTTATTCATAAGAAAAAATATCTATTTATTCATATATAAGTAGTGTTTTTTGCAACAAATTAGATAATATATACATGGCATTATTAGATAATTATATATTATTTAAGTAAAAAATTAAAACAATTAAACATTTACTTGGAACACTATAACTTTTACTTCAATAACAAACAATTGAGCAAACAAATTAAATGGCAGGGATGGCTTTGCATGGTTATTCAACTAGACGCGAATTCAGAACAATTTTTAAATGTCTTTTTTTATATAAAATAAATAATATTTGCCTATGGAACTAAAAAGCCGCAGCTTCACATCCAAAGAGCCGCATGTGGCTCGCGAGCCGCAGGTTGCCGACCCGTGGGCTATACTCATTTCTGTTCTATGCTGCTTCAGTTTGAAGTGCGATCTTCCGCGCTCCTCCGTTTTTATTTACTGGATAATAAATATAGGCAAGCTCGCACATGAAGAATCGGCACAGAAGAAATGATGCAAATGCGCGTCTCAAGCCCCCCCCCCCCCTTTGTCGATGTGCCCCATCTATTCCGTATTTGCAGTTTTAAAATTGGCAGCAATGACCTCAACCTGCAACCATACAAACTTTATCTCGATTCAACAGGTCTTGGTAAAAAGCTGTCGCCCTGCGAGGGCTTCTATTGGTGTTTTTGTGCATTCAGTCATAAGAGAAAACCAGGAAAACTATCATCTGACTTCTCGATAAGTATTAAATAGAAATTATCACAGCAACCACCTCAGCTCGCTTATCGAAGCAACGTTTGCATTGCCAGGATAAGAAATTGGGACTTCTGGGTGGTTGTGCTGGTCTCCGTCGACTGTCGAAGTCGCTCCCCTTTTCTCCCCCTCAGCAAGCCCTCGACGAACCGGTCTCTTGTCTACTATAGGTGTGCTGGTGTCCACGTAGAGTAGCCGCGCAAGTTTCAGCCGAGTTCATTTTCTGACATCGGAGGGGGTGTGGGAATGACTGATTCCGACCAATGACATACGCTCTACGCGTTGCCATCAGCAATCGGCGGCTGCTCGCGCAAAAATCGTGGTTTTTGTTTCTTTGGATACATTTTTCGATTTGATTCCTTTAGATTATATTTTGCGCCTTTGATATCTTCAAAATATAAATAGCTACGTTTTTATTCTAAGTAAATTAGTAGTACATATTTTTTCTATACTTAGCGTAGCTGAATAATTCGGTTTTAAAGAACTCTAAAAAAACAAAAACTCCCTTCTGACAACTTTATCATGAATAATTTTATGAGGAACAACTCCTTTTTACTCCACTGTGTTGTTTTAAATTTTTATTAGCTATAAAAATAACTATAAAAAATTCAATATGTTAGCTATAATGGTTAGAAAAATACTAATATACACATTATTCAATAACTAAGCTCAGTTAAAGAATCAACAGTAAAAAAATCATTATTTTAAAATTAATTTGCATACATAGTCTCATTAGTGATTTTTTTTTCTAAGACCTTTAGTTTTGCAGGAATTTTGATAATAAAAGCAAAGTACAATGTGTGACCTTTTTACTTCATTCTCGTAACACTCCTTTTTTAATTTTAATATTTATTTATTTGAATATTTTTTACTTGGTGTAAATTTGGTTACTATTTGTTTATATAAATCTGTTAATATTAATTTGTGAGTTCGCTATTTTCTTTTAAATTATATGGTACGTATATATAATATAATTTTTAAGCGTTTAATATACATTTCATTTTAGTCTTCCTATTTTATAAAACTAACTATGCGCTTACTTGAGGTGAGTGACAGTGCGTTTTTAAAAACTGTCACTTACTTTTTAAATTTTTGTATGTTTGATGCTTGCCCGATTACTTTTAAAAATGACGCTGAAAGGCTATTGATTCATATTATCATATTGTATATTTTTTTTCCGTATCTCTACTTGCAACTCGTGGCAGATGTTAACATTGGTCTAATAATAAGAGTCGAAGAAAAAAAACCCCACAATTTCAAACGGAAAGAAGTTGTAAATGTGATTATATACTTTTTACAAACTTAAAAATTATGGAGGTTATGAATTCGTGAGTTTTTTTCTTTCTTTCTTTCTTTATCCATACTACATCCACTTATTTCGTAATGCATGAAACGATTTTTTTTTTAAGTCAATGAAGTTTTTTCGTTCAGCTTACGTCCAAAAGAACAATTTTGTTCATTTCTTTAAAAATAAAAATGCTTGCGTAAAAGTAATGAAAAAAAAAGTGGGGGGGGGGGGGGGTGGGTGGAGGGGAGGCGGCTCTTCAGAATGCACTTATTGTTACTACTATTGCCCAAACTGATTTCGCTGAATGATAGAAAATGGGTTCAGAGATGAGTGTTTAGGATCTCTCTCCCGGAATTTTCTTGAAATAAACGTTATGAAAACTTTGCGTGCCGAACTCGGGGAGGGGGGGGGGGGGGTGAAAGCAGGGCTCATGCCCCGGGCGGAAAAAAAATTTAATTTAGAAAAGTTAACTTTTGGAAAGAGAATTAAAATCTTAGTTCGGCGCTCCGGTTTAATAATTGATCGGCTATTTTGCTAACCGATTAATAGAATTAATTATTTCTATAAACTGTTGGAAACAATAATATTGAGGTATACTGAATATGTTGCGCCGTTGATCAGTAGCCGGCTCCTGTGGAAGGCAAGGACTTCTAGGAAGGCAGTTTAAGGGGCAGCAAATTTTGCAAAATTTAAAAGTTGAAATTAAAAAAACGTGAAATTTTTTCACCCTGTAAAAGTGAAATATAAATTAAGCTATGTTCAAACAATAAAATAGTTTTTCTTTTACAAATTTTCAACGCATCCTTTTGGGAAGGGGTGGGGGGAAGGAGCTTGCGACAGTGAAACAGTGCCATGTTCAAACAATACAATAGTTTTTCTTCTAAATTTTCAAAGGATCCTTTTCGGAAGAGGCAGGGGGCGGGGAGGAGCTTGTAAGCATCATTTTAGAAGGACGACAAGTGTCTCTTCGATATGGGAGTTAGTTGGAGGGGGGGGGGGGGGGGTCCTGCTCCCTGGATTTCAAAAATATAATTCTGCAGTTTTATGAGTAAAAACGTTTTTAAAATTTTTGTTTGACTTTTTTTTTTGTTTCTTAATATTTTTGCAGTCCAAATGCGTCTATAAAGGCCTCAAAATACTCCTGTTTGCATACAGTTTTCAAAATTTTCGGGGGTTTGAGGACATTCCCCGAACCCCCTTTACTGTTAGAATTTCATATCCCCAGTTAAGGATGATCCTTCATATGGCTCTACCCCTTCCCAATGTTGAGCTAAAATGGACATACCGAGGGTACATTAATAAAAATTTTATGAATTTAATAGTGACCCCCACGTGAAAAATCCTCAAAAAAAAAAAAAAAAATCTCAGCGCATAAAAGTTTATGATCAACAGTAAATGGATGGGTGGTGGGGGGGGGGGGGGGGTAAGACACAGGAATCACAACAGCGTGAGCTGAACTAAACTGACCTTCAACGTTGTGTACCAGAAATAGTAATTCAGCGTACTCACGAATGGTGACCGAGGCACATTATCAATTTCGGAATGTTCTTCGCAGTTTCGTGTTTTTAGTTCTCTATAATTTTACGTCAGACTCAGGATAAATGATTTTCAGAAGATTATGTATTTTCGGGCGAACAATTTTTACAGTGAATGACATTTTTAAACCGTTAAACTTTGAAGATGTTTTAAACATTTTTGAGGCAAGTCAATGTTTAAATTGTTTCAAAAATTAGCTATAAATGCTGTTACGGCATTTTATTAAGTATAACTTTATATTCTTTTGAACAGAAATTTTTATGTTCATTTTTGTGAAATGTTTCAAAATTTTAAGTTTGATTAAATATTTTATCATATTTTAGTATTATGGGTTTAATTTTAAAATATCTGTGTTAATGATAGCGAATTTCTATGAATTAAAATTATACTTGAATTATCGGTGAAACCATATTTAAAAAGGCTCCCTAAGCAGATTAAGTCTAACATTATTTATGTAACATGTACTAAAAGTTAGTGAATGCCAGTATGATCAGTTATTATAGTCATGAAATAATTGCACATCATATTTTAATTAGAATTATTATAAAATCCAAATGGTAGGGGGGGGGGGGTTCCATCACTTCTGTCGCCTATGGGCTACCAAATCCTTAATCCGGTAATTAAGATCCAAAGGGGTCTACTTGCGCATTGAAGAAGACCCTTTGCCTTTCAAGCGATCGCATTTGCAAGATTAAACGTAAATATTCCACTGGAATGGAGTACGCCATTTCGCTTTCGACTGGTATACAGCAGTTGACGAAATGGTCTACCAAAACGAGATTGCGCGCACGTGCGGGTCTACTTCGACTGGACCAGCACACCGGAAATCGAGTCGACAGGGAAAAAGGCGAAAAATTGCTCCCTTTCGATGACAGCGCCGCCTATCGGTCTACTAGTCGCGTCGACTCGACGATACGAGCACATGGGCCCTGGGTCCGAGGCATATCACCGTCCCAGTAGTCAGGCTGCCATTTTGAAAGTTTCGAATGCCTTTTGCGCAGGGAACTGGAGCAGAGTTATTATTATCATCATTATTATTATTATTATTATTTATGTTAATTTATTTTTTCGAGTTGGTATTGGTATGCTACAGCTCCCCTCCGATTCTTATGTTATAGTTTAAAGTCCACTCTAGCTCCATTCACTGCTTTTAGTTTTTCATGGCAACTACAATATTTATCGCTTTCGTTTATTCAGTGTATTACGGCAAAAATTTAAAAGTCCTTTAAACCCTAATATTTCAATAATTATTTAATATTGCGTACATAATGAAGAAAAAAAGTAATAAATAAATGCACTCAAAGAAAAAAGAAAAAAAAAAGAAAGGCCACTGCTTCAAAACTCATTGCCAACCATTTGCTTTATTTTCTTTCTTTTTTTTTAAATTCTTTTTTTCCTTTCGTCCTTCCTTCTTCTTTTTTTTTTTGGTGAATTTGTAATTGCCACATACTTTTGCAACAGCGAAAGTATGTAATGCACATCCACAGTTTTAAATTCGTGATTTAAATTTGCTGAGTAATATATATTTTACAACGGCTAATATATCATCAAAATACATTCGTAACTACACATAGGTGTGCGTAAGGGGCATTAGAGATACCATTGTACCCTCATTAGCAAATAAAAATGAACGCTAATTACAAAACTGGCACGCTCTTTCGCGTCTGTATTCAATTGATATGCTTCTTTGCGTTTAATTTGTCATAAGTTTCCTTGGAGATGCATCTGGGACCCCCATCTTATGGGTGTATTTTGGTACTCCCTTTAGCACAGTAGCAGCCCCCCCCCCATTGCTAAAGCTCTGCGCACGCTTATATAAACATATATTACTTGGCTACATATTGAAGTGCCAATGATGTGGAACTAAACAGAAAGTAAAGAACCATTGAAAACGTTTTTTTGTCAGAAAAAAAGAAAAACTGCGCCGGATATACCATTCGAAAAAAGAAAACCAGGATGTTTTATTCGAAAAATGATTCAGGAATTTTATTTTAAATAACAGAAATACAAAGGAAAGAAATAAATAAATGTGGTGGTCTCATCATACTGATCAAGTATTCAATATGCAATAATTAGAAAAACACAATTGAAGAAGTGTATATAAATAAATAAAATAACACGTAGAATAACTAGATAAATTATATAAAATAAAGAAAGAAACGCAAACATTCACATTTAGTTTTAGAAAAAAAAAAAAAAAAATAGAGTAGTGGAGCTTAACAAATCTTCATTTGCTACTCCTGTTTAGCAAAATCTCGTTGCTCTTTTTTTATTTATTAATTTAATTTTAATTATACTAACGCAAAAATTTCTGCTCTTAAATTAAGCTTTATACAAGAGACGAATTAGCGCTCTTTATGTAACAATGACTGAGAACAGCATTCAGCGAGTTTTCGCTAAATATATATTTTTTAAAATTTTTATTCTGAAAAATCAAGCGATTTATCGCAAATTTTGATTGATTAATGTGTACTAAATTAGGTCTAGAAGCAAGTGCTCAGAAAGACAAACCTTCGTTTTAAAAGTATCGTTTACATTTTCATTTTCAAAGCACTAAATATGCAATTTACAAGCAATTCGGAAGAATGAAAGAAGGGTAACAATATTTTTTCTCTTCGTTTCAACTCTCAGCCAGAGAATTCTGGGAACCGGAAAAGGAGCAACGTTTTGTAAGTAGATGAGGACACGTGCAAGCCGTTGGCTGATTTCTTGGATTACACGGACAGTAGGGGGTCTTGCTGCCTGAAGCTGGCCTGAAGTGACAGGTCAAATGTGGGGGGCAGTAGACCCTTCTTCCATGAGCTATCGTACATTTCATTGGTAGTTGAAATGTCAATCACTTGAGGTTGACACACTCCCCTCATACTCTTGGAAGGCCATCTTAAGCCTAACCACGAAATTTTTTCTGACTGAAGAGCAGCCTTGTAATTTATATAAGGTTGGGAAAACATATATACAAGATCTATTTACGATTTGTTTAAGTGTTCCGCTTTCGGAGAACTCGAAAAAATATTGCCTAAGTAATTACATCCGACGCCATTTCTAGAGAAAATAAATCTCAGAAAAAAATATCTGCATTATTGCATTATGTATGATGTTTACGTTATGTTTTTGCAATCTTTACGCCTGTGCGTTGTCAAATTATAGGCTTTCAAGTATAATATTCATTGCTTATAGTGAAAGATACAAAGAAAGAAAACGCAAGTTTCATCTTTCTCAGTCAACATTTGAAGAATAAGAACAAAAAAAGGGATTCCTGTCCGTATACAAACATTACCTACTGATAACTTATGTAAAGGAAATAAATATAATCTACATTACCCTTTATTTCTTCTATTCTTCTAAATAAATAAGTAAATTTTATGTACTATAAGCAGAATTTTGTCTTTATGATTCAGTTTTGAGCTATTAATAGGTAAGCAAATAAGTTTTAATAATTGAAATTTCAAGTAGTAAATGTAATTAAAAATGAAGCATTTTATACACAATAACCTGAAAATTGTCCACTAGTTTTGTACAATGAAAATCAAATTAAGTTTTCATTTTATTTTTCAGGAGAATGCTGTTTCTAGAAAATTAATAAATCCCAGGGTAACTGAATAGGAGAGAGCGCAAATAGAAAATTCCTCCTGCTTATTGATTATAGCAAATATGTTAACCGAATGGAAATTGGAACCATTCGTTTGACCAAAAATGATGAAACCATTGAATTTTAAATTTTTATTCGAAGATACATATAAATTGCTCATATTGTAATTAAATATATGATTTCAGATAAACCAGCAATGTGAAGTTTTTTTTCGTAGTTTTGGTCTTAAGAATCAAACGATAGGTTAATAGTAGCTCCAACAGCAGGTGTAAACTTGTATCACACTTAATATGTGTTTCGAAGTATTGCACTGTTATTCGTAAATACTACTTTAATGAGCACTTGTGCTCATTTTATACATTGAGTTTTGTTAAAAATTCAAAAGTACAAAACACCTCGAACTAAAATACAAATTTCATAGTAGTTTGGTTCTGTTTGCTCGCTGCAAAAAATTCTACTTCAAAATTTCAGCAAAAAAAAAAAAAAAGAATGGTGAAATTTAGCTGCAACAATATTTGGTACTGAAGTTGAACCATAATTAATGATTACTAGTTTCACATTCATGGTAAAACTACACCACATGATTCAACTTAGTACCAAATGTTGGTTTCAGCTAAATTTCACCATTTAAAAAAAAAAATAAATTACAATATTTTTTCCATTTTCTTTTGTGAGAGGTTGAACTAGATTTGCTTACAGTGCTCCTGTTCCGCCCTAGAGTACAAATGAGTTACTTCAAATAAAACTGTATGTAAATGTTTATGCAAATATTTAATTGTTCAACGATATTGCTTTTTTTTCTTACTATCGTAGATAAAATTATTTTTCTCTTTTACTAGCGGGAAATTATTGAATGAAGTACGATGATTATAAATGCAACATAGAACACATTACCTAAGAATACGAATAAGTACCAAAAAATAAGTAATGGTAAAAATAATTTTTTTATGTAGATAAGAAAAATAAAATTTGGAAATGATATGGAGAAGGGAAGCAGTAGTACACTGTAGAAATGAGGCACACAGAAGCAAACGGGTGTAAACGACAAAATTGAAAATTTGGAGATAACTGGGGCAAATGATAGGGAAAGCACCATTCTATATTATGACAAGAAATGTTGTGATAGCTCTGACAGGTGCTGCGCTAGTCAACGTGATTTAGAGAAAAATTATCATTGAAGGTCCCATAAGATCCAAAGTTTTACCGCCTTTTATTTAGAATCGCTTTTTCGTCACTTACATCTCTTTGCTTCTCACTGCCTCAAATGTTAAATATTTGTGAAAGCACGAGATAGTGAAAATTTAAAATTTAAATTATTTAGTGCACTTGGGCGAATAAAAATGTGTAAAAACGCAACTATTCATTACAGTCCACAAAATGAAATTCAATAAATACATAAAAAAAACAAATAAATGTATTTCAAAAACGAATAGAAATAAAAGCTACAAAAATAAAAAAAATAGAACAAAAAAAAACCTTAAAAAATAACTTAAATAAAAAATTTAAATAATACTAATGCAATAACAAATAAAAAAGGAGAATCATTGCGAAACAAATTTAAAGATATTGAGTGTGTTACGGAAAACTATCAATTATTACTCATTTAAAATGTATTGCACAGAAGGCAATTATTGATTTTAAAATTAAGTAAATTTTTATTTTACATCGCTCAAAAATTATGAATACATAGTATATATTAAAATTTATGACACATTTTAACACAAATTAATGTCAAGAGTTTCTACCTAACAATTTATTAAATTTATATATCGCTGTTGGAAAACTGAACTAAATATTTCATTTAAAATGAGAAAATTGCACATAATGCATCTGTTCCCTAATTATGTCTGATGGGCTGACGTTTTGCTCTGAAAGTGATGGAAAACTGAAGCAAGAATGGGATTCGCGAAACATGAATGAATTATTTCATGTCGCCGTTAATTAAAAACACTTACTAAAATTAGAAATTATTGACAAAATTTGTTTTGCATACATTCTCGTTAAATGTTTATTGAAGCATTAAATTGAGTAGTTTTCAAAATTAAATCATTTCATTGCGCAAAACTTTAGATGTGTTTTTGCTTTAATTAATGCATTAAAAACAGTCCACTTTGAATAATGCACAGTCGAAATTCCCCTATCGTTGCTAAAATTTCAATCAAATAAATATAATTAGCCGATCCTTAATACATTTGTTCAAAGAGTTACATATAATCACAGATTACATCTCTCTTTCTATTTCATAAAAATATTTCTCGCTGCATAAAATTACCTATTAAGTTTTCCACGACTGTCGTAATAATTATAGTTAATACGTAGATTTGAAGACTTTTACTCAGAAATATCATTCAACGAAAGTTTTTTGCATCAGATTTTACTCGTACAACGCAGCTTATCATCAAGAGTTACCACTTTTTAAAAATACATGCATGGTTCCATCACCAGTTTTAGTTTTCAAAAATTCATGATCATATTTTAAAAATTTTTCTACATAATACAAAACAGAAGTTCTGTCTAAAACTATACGAGCCTATTTTCCCCGTATGCACCAATATCAAATTGATAATCTATCTATCTCTCTCTCTCTCTTTCTCATTCATCTGTAGTTCTTAATTACCTCCAATATACATTTTTCAACGGTTTATATCTATTCATTCCCTCAGTCATTTACTCACTTAAAAATCCATATGAAAAAGTTTCGTGGGAAAATATGCTTGTTTAGTTCTGGATGAATCTCGTATCCATGCATGTTCTACGTCATAAGATCTTTCCGATAAAGTTCGTTCGAAGCAAATCCGTTTGTTAGAACAGGATTTATCTAATTTACCCGGAGGTGCTAATGCTAATTTTTTTAACTGTTCAAATTTAAACAAAAATGTTTATAAAAAAATTCTTCCCGTGGAGAACTTCTTCCAATAAGCATACTCAAAGCAACTTGGATCTTATGCCCAGAATTTACATAATTTGCCCATAGGCGCCAGCGTGAAGATTTTTTGAACTGCTCAAAATTGAGCGAAAAATTGTTCAAATCAAAAAGTAAAATATGAAAATGAGCCGAGACCTTTTGAATGAAAAAAAAAAAAAAAACTTTCAAATTGGACATTTTCTTTTGAAGTTATTGGGGGGGGGGGGGGGGGAGACAGACAGACACACCGACAGACATTTTCCCCATCTCATCTCAAAACCCTACTTTCAAATCTTTTACTTTTCCATGTTAATTTACTTTACTTATTTTTGACTTTTTCTTATTCTTAACGATAAATTTTACAATACATTAAGCCTTCTTTCGCTTATTTTACTTCTACGAGAAAATAGGCTGAAAATAACACCGCTTATTTTGTTTTCGTGTTGTGTACAAACATGAGCGTTTAAGCAAACTAGTTACTTGCATTCTTAGAGGAAAACTGTTTTAAAGCAAAGTACAATCAACTTGACCTCCGTAATAGGAAGCAATCGAAGAAAACAACCTCAGAAAGGTCAATGTTGAAACGTGTAAGCATTGTGTTAGAAAAAGACTCAATGAGGAAAGGTAGAATAAAGTCGGAGAAAAAGGATGCGAAATGAAAGTTCAGGCGTGGTAGCTGCGAAATTATTTACACAAGCCAATTTAACTGGCACACAGTAATTAGACGATATAAAAGCTACAAAAAATAAAGTACTATTTGAGAGCATTTTGCAAAAATGAAAAAGTAAATCCTTAACATTTCAAGCCTCAATTTCATAAAACGTTTTTTTCTTTGAAGAGAAAATTTATTTCAGGTAAAACAGCTCATGAAAGCATTTATGGTTCACGTATATAGAAGCGTCTGCTGGTTAAAACCTCGTGCTTTACAAAAAATGCGCTTTCTATTAATTTTTTATTATTCACAGAAAAAATAAATGATTTTAGTAGCATAGTTTAACTTTGCTTTGATTATTTTAGTTCCCATCTACTGGAGCGAACGATTTGAAAAACAGCGTCATTTTCTTAATTTGATTTAATAAATGTTTATACAAACTGTAAAAAACGAAATTATTTGAAAATTTAATTATGCAAATAAAGAAGTTATGCAAGTATATTTGTTTCTTTTTATAAAAAAGACTATGCTCCATACATTTTCCTATCGAATCAAACGTGTGATGGTAAAACAACTTTGAGTGAAATCTGGGATCACTATAAACGTGATTACTGTAATGCATTTGTAGTGTGAAGAATTATATTATTCTTTTTTCATTGAACCATGCCGTCAGCTGTTTGACAATCTCTGAAACTTGTTAAAATATCACTTTTTTATAGTTTTTAGCAACGAATTATTACTATTACTTATTTTTAGAACTAAACTCTTGAAAATTACAGAACTTTTTCAGAATTTTGTTTAATAACCAACCAATGCTTCGTTTTGTAAAAATATTTTTTATAATTGCCTAAAAAGTAAACTAGTCGTTTTCAAGGTCATTCACCATTTCGCAAAGAAATACATTCCATACCATTAAAACTTAACAGAATTTTAAAATTTATTCACTAAATAATTTTGCATTATTTTTTTATAATTGCGAAGAGTTTTGAAAGCTAACTCTTATTTTCAAAATGGCGACTTTCTTCTTCAGCTTCTACTGCCACAAAAAACAATTTTGCTTTTTCTAAGACCACTGCTGAAAATTATTTGAAGCAGTTCTTCAGCTACTAAACTAGTTGGTAAATCTAACTTTTTTTTGCAGTTTAGAAGAGTTAGGCAATCACAAACATTTTGTAATATTTGAACTAAATACCGTTTCTTTCTTGCTTTAGTAAGTAAACAAATCCCTCTTTCTAAGAGAATATGTAAGCTCATTTATTTCTCCTAATAGGAAAATACCCCAGTGTTTTGTTTTACTTACAAAGTTTCCGTTTCCCATCTGTAAAAATTATTTTCGTTATTTGTTCTCCTTTGAAGCAAAAATTTTCGTTTTTTTCTTTTCTTTTATTTTTTAAAGAAGGGGCAAATAGGAAAGCCCGTTCGCAGTTAACCATTAAATGCAACTTTTTAATTAGTATACTATTTTATTACTCTTTTTAGTAGCTACGTTTCCTTACCAAAACTCTAAGGAACGAAACTTTTTTATTCATGAAAAAAAAAGGGAAAAAAACTATATCTTTTATACTCTATTTAAAAACGATCCCTCACCCACAGAAATTGTACTTTTATTGATTTGAAAAGAAGATAATTATGTAACCTCGTTAAGAACTATCTTTTAAAAGTCATTTTTTCAGAGTTATACGTTTTACTATATTTAAGAGCTACTTTAATGATAACTCGCTCTTGAACCTATATTCTTTTTATAGGAAATAAGTAAATTTTTTTACATTCTTAGCTAACTTTCCATGGTCCCCTTTTAACAATTGTACTTTTCAATTTATTTAAGAGAAACTTTTAACTATTTGCTTCTCTTAGAGACTGAAAACTTTTTTTTTAGAGAGAGATCAGGGGACTTTACGTACAATTACTTTTATGAAGCTTCTGTAACAGCTATATTTTAATCAGTTTTAAACAGACTAATGAATAATAAAAGTTATTTTTGTAATTTTCCATTTTACTTACACGGCCTATTTTCAATAAATATACTTTTCATTAATTTTTCAAGAGCTAGATTTTGCAAATCGTCCGATTTTAGAAAATAAACTTTAAGATCTCTCATCGACTAACATTAAAAAAGCCCCAGCTAGTAATAATTTCCCATTTCTCCTTTAATGATTATACACTTTTTATCTCTATGAGTATTTTTTATAAGTGTCTGTCTATATGAGACAATAATAACAAAGAACGTTTGAACAACTTGCTTTTCATAGTCAATCTTTAATAAGTTAATTTTCTACTACCCTTCAAAGAGCTACATGTTGCTATAGGATGTTTTTTAGAAACTAAGAATTTAAAAAAAAAAAGGAAAATGTAACTAATATTGTCAAAAAATATTTTATTTCTCACGCTTAGTAATTTAAACTTACCAACGAGTTTTTGAAATGCAACGACAAAGTTATTCTTCGCAAATTATTCTGTTCTTACGATGTGATTAGGGTCTAATCTCCCATCCCCTTCAATCACCTTTCAGATCGGTCTCACAGGGGGGACATTCATTACTTTCTTCTAAATTTACTGCTCTGGAATTCAAGTCTTGTTAACTTTCGAATCAGGAGGCAGCTTCCTCTCATGTCCCTGCAATTTAGATGTCTTAAGAAGACCACACCAATATCAAACCTGTTGCATAAGAGTAAAACAAATTTCGCCCACCGTCCGTCAAGTTTCAAGCTTCCACAAGCTCCCGAGCGCGGCGCTGTGGTGCATAGTTTTGGAACTCGTCTTTTGCACACGTTTTGCTATCTTTCCATTAGAAATAAAAGCGAAGGCCGCGTGGTGTCTAGAAAACGAGCGCTTCTCTTATGTTTTCCAAGTTTTACCGCTTTTTTTCCCCATCATTCCACACTGGAGAAAGGCGTCGAAAAGCTGAATGGTTCTTCCTTCCGTCGGCGCGCATGTGCGTTAGGACGGCATTTCGTCAACTCTGCCAGGTGTAATAATTTATCATTCTACCTGGACGCAAAGATCTTCAGTTGAGTTCGGAAGCGAGCACCGGTGAAGACTGCCATCTAGAACAGGTGACCCAGTAACCGGTAAGTCTGTAATTTCCCTGTCGTTATTGCCGTGGTCGCAAGTTCACGTTTTTTCCTCCTTCGTGTTTGATTCCGTAATGCGCTGCTGCTTCTATGGTCACTTGAAAAACTTTTTGCGAAGACAACTCGGTTTATTCAAGCAGTAAAAATACCACGAAAATTCTAACTTGTAATAACACTCTCTTGAAATTTATTTAAAAATGAATAAAAAAAATGAACCAGAATCCGAAAAGCAAATTTTCAAACGATAGTTTTCTTCAACGTTTTCCTCGTTCATAAACATATGATAAACTTTTTATGAACATGGCTCTAAGTTTTTAACAGTTTGCGTAATTGTAAAACTTTTATTGTCATCTGTCTTAATGTTTCCTGAATTTGAAAAATTTAATCCTTAAACGAGCTCATTAATTATTTTTTTAAAGGAACAGATAAATAAAATAAAGGCGCTTATTGCAAAGAAGTTTTCTTACATTAATGCCATATTTGTAAACGTTTTTCAAGTTTTTAAAAGCATGATTTAAATTTTCTAAACTTTTACTTGTGTTTAAGTCAATTTTTGTAACTTTTTTTAAAATATGTTATTCACTAGTTAAATTTAAAGTAAAAGGGCATTTAAATATGTAGTATTACAGACTTGTTTCTTTTTATGTTCTAGTGTCACACTTTTGTTCCAATTAACACTATTAAGAGGCACAGTTCTGATATTTACCAAGTTTTCTACTTGGTAAAACGATCGTTAGTTTTCTAACTAACGATCGAACTTTACTAAGTTTCCAGATACACTTTTTAAATTTTTATAACTGCTTAGTGCATTCTTTTGAAAATGTGATATATTACTAAATGTGAAAATTTCTACTAAAACTTTTAATTAATCTTCTGATAAGAGCTTTAGAATAATATTGTTTCTTGTAATTTTTCATTTGAAAAGTACAATTTTCAAAACTGCTGTTCTACTGTTTTGGTTCCTTGTTTTGATTGTGTAAAGCTTTAAAAGTATATGTATCTAATTCCTCAAACATTTCGCCGGAATTTTTATTTCTTTAAAAATAAAAATAAAATACTTTTATTAGTTTACCAAGGTTTATTCATAAAAAATACATTCGCACCAATTTTATAACTGTGTAATTTTCCTTGTTAATTATTTCTAAATTGCTCCTGCTTTCAATGACCAAGCAGTTAAAAAAAAGTTGGAAGTATTTTCAAAAGGTTTTTCCTTAATACCTTATATTATAATTCCCAATTTATCTATTTGTGCATGAGAAATTTTACTTTTATTTTTCAAACTTTCCTTTTTAATTGAGATTGTTTTGTTTGTGCAATTTGATTCATTTTGCTTTTGTATATTGCAAAAGTTTACGTAACGGACGCATTGCAACACATTTTTCTTAAATTAAGAATTAAATAAATACTCTATATTACTTAATGTTTAGCTGAATCATTAAATACCAGCATTATTTTAGAAATATTCTATCTCTATATAAATAAAAATGCGCAGAAAAATACCTCTGCATACATTTTAATATAAGGAAATTGTTTTTAATTTAAAAAAAGGGGGGTTATTTCTTACCATAAGTGTTCTGTGTTACCTATAATATTTACATAATTAGGATCGTATTATTTGTAGCAGAGGTTTTTAAGAAATTATTTTTAAGTACTGATAAAAGGAAACTGGTAAAAGTTCCACACAAAAAATGAGAGTCTTTTTTTTTTTCGCCTTTTTAAACTCACCAAAATTAATCTGAATATTCTGGGCTATTACGGTGGTTTACATTTTTAAAATACCTTCTTCTAAACTAGAGTTTTAAACTTTATTTTACTAAATTATTTTTTTTCTCATATTTAATAACACTGTGATAAACTTTCACGACAATTGCCACTTTGTTTCAAAAATGCTCATTTGTGCTTTAAATTAACGTGAAATTTTATTTCTATTACTGTTTACTTGCACAAAGTTAAATTATTATTGTTTGCACACCATGTTTTTTTTTTTGAAAACTAGATTTAAGAAAGAAATATCAACTTAAAGAAGTTTTATTCTTATTCCTCTATATGCTACCTATTGGTCTTGACAATGGTTTCTATATTTACGAGTAAAAAAAGTTTTGTAAATAAATTCTATGCATATTCATTTTAAACATCTGGTTCTTAAATCTCGGTTTCTTATCAGGCATTTCAGTCTTTTCTTTAAAATATTTTTCTTTTAAAACACATTTTTAAGTTACTAAATTAAGAGTGTTACCTCTATTTTGCTGTGTTAATTCTTATTTACTTAAAATTTTGATAAACTTCAATTAAAAAAAAAAAGTGGAGATTTAAACATGCTCCTCAATTTTTCATCTAATTTTTTCCTCTAGCATTTCCATGTTTCACATATGATCAACGCATTATTAAAAGAAGAAAAAATGTTCGATTTAGAGCTTTTTTTAAAAATTTTATAACTAACTACCTGTAAACAAATTTACAGTGAATTAATTATTTAAACATAGCAGTAAAATAATAATTTGAGGCTGAATTTTTTGTATAGGAATATATATATTTTTATATATCTCTGGATTTATTTCAACAATAACGTTTGGTTTTCAAACTTATATTCAAGTAATGTAGAAAAAATTAATCTCGTAACATACAAGGACACGAAATAAAATATTTTGGTGCCGGTTTCTTTGCAAGTTTGTTAATTTTTCGCAGAAATCATAATTTCTAATAGAAATCTCTTTCGTGGGGAAAAAAACAACTGTGAATTTTCAACCTTTTCCCTTTGAGCATTTAAAACAATAATTTAAAATGCACATTGGATTTTTAAAAATAGTTTTTACTGTACTAGTAACAAAAATAATGTTAGATTAATTTGCTGATGAGTCTACTTACTTAATTATATTTAACAGCTTTAAAATAAAATTTCATCTAGATTATTTACGGTTCAAATTGATTATGTACTTTTATTCATTCCACTTTTTTTTTTGAAAAATTAATGGGATTTTATGTTTTCCATTGAGGTTTACAAAAGGTAGTTTTAGCGCTAATAAAAGTAACAATATACTGGTAATCGTTTAAACTCTGTTTAAATTTTTTTTGTATTTAATCGAATGGAAGTTAGTTAATAAGAAAATGTGGATGCTTTTATGAAAATGGCTGCATAGACGAATTACATGAGCTGAAAATAAATGAAAGTGAAATAGAATTTAAAAATGCTTTACAAAAATAAATAAATAAGTAAAAATAAAAGAAAAAAAATCAAGATTATTATGTTAAAAAGTATAATTAAAGTACATGATATATATATATATACAGTAAAACCTCGGTAGTTCGTTTTTCACGGGACTCGACCAAAAAAACGAACAAAGAGGGGAAAAACGAAGTAAACGGGATGAGTATTTTTTTCTGAAAAATTATTAAACATTTTTTATCATAGATAAAGTATAGCTTCATCTCTGATACGTGACGAAAAATTTGTGACGTTCTGATACAGCATGATAAACAGCTCTGTATAACGTCAATAAGCCTCAACTTAGGGACATTTTTAGAGATACAGGGGCTATAAAAACGGAACGACTTAACTGTAGAACCAATCAATATCGTATGAACAATAAAAGCATATAAGTCGTGTTCAGTATGAGTAGTGAAAAAAAAATTGTAAGTCATAAAAATTAAGCATTGTAATTGTGCTTTGATAAATTTAGTACAAATAAATAACAGCCTTACCGGCAATTTGTTTGAAGAAATCTGTAATACACGATTGCTTTGAATGTTTCTTACGGATCATGTACATGGCATTTTCGATGGCAAAAAATTTTTTAAGCGAATCTTCCTGTCATTCGTTTCATAAAAAGTATTTTTTTACTGTTTCTAATCCATTTAACGCTTCTTGAAAGGATGGCACCGATACTTCATCTTCATTCTTGCCTGATTCATCCTCATCGTCATCACTATCTTCACTTTCGTCATCCTGGAAGTAGTTGGAGATGTCTGGTATTGTTTCCGGTTCTGTCGTAAGCACATTCACATCACAATCGACATGTTCAGGAAATTTGATATTCAGTGTAGCAATTTCGTCTACCACATTATCTATAGGCTCAATTGCAGATTGTTCGATTTGAAATCCAGCTTTACGAAAAGCAATTTTTAAGCACACATTGGTGACACTATTTCAAGAGGACAGAATGATTTCCATAGCTTCAAGAACATTGATTTTATAATTCGATGCATCCTCAAACTTATCGCTTCCAAGCATATTTAGCGCCTTCCGTACGAGCTGAGTTCTGCAGGCAAACTTGAAAGAATGTATCACACAGAGGTCCAGCGGCTACAGCATGCTTGTGCATTGTGGAGGGGAAAACTCAATACGAATATTCTTTAAGTTTGGCTTTGGAGAAGTATGGGCAGTGCACTGATCTAGAAACAGAATAATTTTTCTTCTTTGAAGTCTCATGGCTTTGTCAAGGTCATAAAGATAGTTTTCGAACAAACTACCCGTCATCCAGGATTTTCTGCTATGCGCATATTTAGTGGGAAAGCTTTTTATGTTCTTAAAGCAACGAGGCTTTTTTGATTTACCAATTACGAAAGGCTCTAACTTCTCACTACCGTCTGCTTTAGCGCATAAAAGAACAGTCAATCGACATTTTGAGAGCTTTCCGCCATGGCATTTTTCCCTTTTCACTACATATCCGCTGCTTCGCATAAGGTTGTAGAATAACCCCGTCTCATCAGCATTAAAAACGCCCTTTAAAGAATATTCTTTGATGATTTCGGGAAGTTTCCTCATCATCCATTCTTCGACAGTATCAAGATTCACTGCATCAGACTCTCCATGAAACTAGTAAACCATGTAAACTAGTAAAAACCATGTAAACAAGGTTGTTCCTCTTTTTGAACCTATCAATCCAACCGTTAGATGCTGAAAATTCAATGTTCATTTTTTTGGCGATTTCCTTTGCCTTTTCTTTCAACAACATTCCATTAACGGGAATTTTGGCTGTTCTCGTATCGTTATACCATTGTAAGAGCACATTTTCTATGTCTTGATAAGGCGATGTCTTCAATGTTTTTCATTTTCTGCAAGATTTTCCAAGATCGTCACATGATTTTTCAATTGAGTCTCTATTTTTTAAGATGTACTGAAGCGTAGTCAACGGAATTTGAAATTTCTTTGATAATTCTACTTTGCTTCCACGAAAACTATCAAATTCCTTTAAAATCGTCAATTGTTCGCTCAGAGTCAAAAATTTTCGTTTTGTACCGCTTGTTGAAGGCATAGCACCGCAAATTTGAAAACTCAATTCAGTGATAAGCCAAGCCTTTGTGAGCCAAGCTAGCAGAGAGAAGTAATGGTCACGTGACACCAGCAGGGACACACACTTGTTTTTCCAGTGCAAAACCGGAATAAAACAGAATAAACCCTCCGCTCAGCAGGAATGCTTAGACCCTTTTTCTCCTTTGACCCTGAATTCAATGCTATACAATGCTTGAATTCAACCGGTAATAGAGGGAAAATAATCTGTTTTCTCAAGTTTTCTTATTTCTTTCTCCATATTTTGGAAGGTTTTAAGATAACAAAATGCACAAAATGGGAGTATTGGTTTGGTTTCGTAACGAACTATGCGGGAAAAAAAGAAATTGATGGTGAGCGGGATATTTTAACATTGTAGTAATAGGGAACTTGAAGGGACCAAGGTTGAAATGCGAAATATGCGGGGAATACGAAGTAAGCGGGGACGAACGACCGAGGTTTGACTGTATATATATATATATATATATATATGTCTTAAACAGAGTACGTTATCTAAGTTCGTACGAGCTTGTAATGTTAAGAGTTTTTCTTCAACTAGATGTACCGATTATACAAAAATATACCCAGAATTACCACTAATCGTCATTTTTCTTGGAAAAATTATTCACTCCGAATGGATCAGATGAATAAAGGATTCGGTACTGTAGAAGAAAAAATTGTCATTATATATTTTTCTTTTCTAGCATATCAATCATTTGCTCCTTACGAATAAGGTAACTAATCTGAAGCATGTTGATGGCACTCATTAGGTATACTTGGTCCGTTGTTGAAAGCCCAATTCCGTAGAATCGTTTATCTCACGATATTACGGCATCTAAACTTATGATTGACAATTATTAGACGAATGATTAATGATCAATTGTTTATTTGCGCATAAATGATTTATTGTGCTCTAGTACAATAGCTAAACTATTCTAAACTAAATAAATGATTTTCATCAGAATCAAGTTTGAAACATATTTTTTTTTATCACAAGGCGATGAATTACTTGTTATGAACCAGCTTAATGTTAGTGTAAGTTTTAGAATGGGAATTTCAGTGCACTAAAAAAAAATCCAATTTCAACCTTTCACCAGAAAAAAAATGGTAAAATTTTGCTGCAATCAACAATTGGTACTAAGTTGAACCATTATAATGGTGTAGTTTCACCATGAAAGTGAAACTGGGATCCATTATAATGGTTCATCTTTAGTAACACCCCATGTTGATCGCAGTTAAATTTCTCTTTTTTTTTTTTTTTTTCATTTTTTGGGGGGAAAGGCTGAACTAGATTATTTTAGTGTATAATTATAGCTCCCTCACTTTCTCCTATGATTGTGGTTAGGGAACAGTAATGTTATAAAAAGATTTATGTAACACAAAGTAATATTTGCACCAGTTTTTATAGTATGGACTTTTAGAAATATTACAATTAATATAACACCCCTTAAGTTTCCGCTCGGAGAGACGTTTTTTTCCCTACTGCTAAATTTATTGTGCAAAAAGGTTTCCTACCTCTGTTTCAGGAACATTTTTTGAAGCATTGTCATATAACAGGAAACTTATTAATCTTGTGTTGCTTCTGTAATATTTTTTCTTACCTTTGGACGTTACCAGGAAGCATTCAACTACCCTCAGAAAATAATTGAATTTTCGGAAATGTAGTTTTATCATATTAAGATTGTAGTATAGACTGTAAAAAAATTCCAGTTCAACCTTTCACTAAAATAATGGAAGCAATGGTGAAGTTTAATATTTGGTATTAAGTTCAACCATGATAAAGGTTCAGTTTTGTCATGAATGCGAAACCAGAAATAATTATACTTGACCAACTGCACCAAACCTGCTTTGGTACCAAATGTTGATTACAGATAAATTTCACCTATTTTTTTCTTTTTTTCTTTTTTTTTTTTGGTGAAAGATTGAACTAGAATTTTTTTGAACAGTGTAGAAATGCAGTTAGATCTCATTCTTTTAACTTCTTCTTAATGTAACTACATAAATGTCACATGAAAATAGGTTTCTTTGTTTATTTTTTTTTCTCTGAGTGACTTTTATATATATATATATATATATATATATATATATATGTTCATACTTGCTTTTTACGCCAAATTGCCTAACTATGTCAAATGCAAGAAAGTATATTTTTATTTAAATTAATCACAATTAAAATTCTTTGCGGAATTTATTAATTACTGTTAAGTGAAAATACATTTTTAGTTTTTGAAATTTAAGTTGGAAAGGATTTATTTACGTTCATATAAAATTAACTGTAAAAAAAATCGTCATCATTACTGATTGTTTCGCTACTGTTTCGTTCCACTGGTTATCAGTTCATCCTTATCAAAATACATAAAAAAAGTTCTTAGGTTGTGTAAATTTGGTTTTTGTGAACCAAATAATGATTACACTAGCCGAACTAAAAAAGAAAAGTATTAGGGTAATTGTAAACGTTTTTTCAAAGTTTTAACTGTTGATCCCTCCCTACCTCTTGAATGAATTCAGAGATAAAATTGTGAGCATTGTAGCCACTACTGTACTTCTTGTGAGTAAGTGTGTACAAAAATTTTGACTGTATGACTATTTGTATTAGCGAATGAGCTCGTGTTTGCAATTACCCCAGTGTGTTTACAATTACCCCAGAAATCTGGGGTAATTGTAAACAGTGATTTATTTTCGAATAAGGTTGATGCAAATGGAAAATTGTTTCATACACAGTCTGCTTGAAGGCTTAAGAAGTTCCGGAGCAATGGTTCTCAATCTGCGGCCAACAGGCCGCATGTGATCCGCTGAGTTATGTTATGAGTCGTCTGAGATCCTTTAACGAGAAATATCTTTCAAAAAATCAAGCAATGCGACAAGTTTGTCCCGCAGTGGATCAGTCGGTTAAGCTAGGATCCCACAAAATACCGAAAGTGAAGCATAACTCGCCGTGGTCAACGCTTGGGAGGGTGACTACCTCCCGCGACTGATTACTCTGAGACCGAGTGCGCTAAAGGGAGCTGTGCACGTAAAATACATCGTCGCTTCAAATGTCCACCAAGTTAGAAATAATTTCCGCTGAGGGACCATCCTAGGTGACGATCTCTCATCCGGGAGCTGGTTCAAAATCATTAAGCCCCTCTGAGCCAAGTGTACTTCCATTCTAGCGGAGCTCATTAATAATCAGTAGGAGTTTCCTTAATTCATGGTCGCCCTGCAAGGTGGGCTTGGATGTCCAAGTGGCATTAGCAACAACAACAGTTATGTAAAATAGACACAAAAGTGTAACTTACATCAAAATATAATACTTATTGTCCCCCCAAAATATTGGAAATAGGATAAATTTAAGTGGTTACAATTACCCCAGAGTACGAAATATATGGGGTAATTGTAAACACCTAACTTGCACATGAAAAATAACAGGGAGGATTAATTTCATAACTAAATGTTTCTAGCAGCATTCCATATGACAAATAAAAATGGTTGAAATCGCTTACATCGCTTTTGTAGATGAGCTGGAGAGGAAAATGTAAGATGACTAAATTTTGTTAAACAACTTTTTTCAGTGTCATTTTCAAACAATAGTGACGCCTCCACAGTTGTTTCGAAACTTACGAAACTCTTTCATTGTCTTTCCTATGCTGCCAGTGTATCACTCACAAGCAGTTAAGTTTTCAAAACCACCACAAGTGTAGTTATGAAGCTTGTTTACAATTACCCCATGTTTACAATTACCCCAACTGACCCTACTTAACTTACAAGCACATCCCCATTTGCATTGAAAATCTGTAAGTATATCTGTACTTAGGAGGAAGTAGAGCGAGACGTACAATTATTCACAGCGTGATTACAACTGTCGAAACAACTAAAAAATGGTGACTAGAACATTCACGGATATCAATTTGAATAGTGGAGTCACTTCTTATCGTTTAACTCTAGTTACTTGATTTTTCTACACCGATTTTTGTCTTTCGAGGTCGTTAACGAAAGCTCCAACAGGCGACAAAAATCACTTCTTAGAAAATATAAATTTGAAAATGAATGATGTAGAAAATATAATGTTCGATTCGTTTTTTATTGTTTATTAAAAGTTAGTTAATTCTCGGTTACGTAGAAAATGTTTTTGAAAAGATCAACTTTTGCAGTCAGCTAATATCCTTGAATGTACTTTTTAAAAGTACATCTGTAACTGAAATAAAATGTAAATCTTTGTGCAAAAAATAAAAATTGAAAAATCTAGTAAAATTAGGCAATTTTTTGCAAAAAAAAATTGCATAAAACTTTTAAAAAATCAACGTAAAATTAGGCACAAATTCTTTACAAACATTGCATAAAAATTTTTAAAAAATAAACGAAAAATTAGGCACAATTTTTTTGAAAAAACTGCAAAAAATGTGTGCCTAATTTTACATTGAATTTTTAATTTTTCATCTGTAACTTTTTAACGGTATTTTAATACTCGGGAGAGGTGCGGACTTTTCGGCATCTTGGAAGAAAAAAATAGTTTTTGAAAAGTAAGGAAAATATTTGTTTAATGCTTTTAACTAAAAATACTCAATTTTGTAGGAAAAAAAAATGTGCGCTTTTTTAAAATAATATTTTTCTTTTTACAAATATTGATTTTATTACCTATGTGGTAAACGCAAAACATCATATCTCGAGAATTGCTACTAACGGTCGTTGACAGCTCAAGTACTATGAAATGCGGGAAGGAAAATATTACTCAGAACATGTGTTTGGTAAATTTTCTATTAATACTTGCCTTACATACATTTTTATAAACTAACTCATTTTTCAATATAAAAAAAATATTTTACACATCTTTTATTTTCTTTCATTTCATAAGCTTGAACCTCAAAACTTCCGAAAGGTTTAATTATTGTATTAAATATGTTCTAGGTATTATGGAGTATCCCTTATTAGTTTATGCAAAATTATACAAACTATGTCATGAAAGTGCAGAGTGTCACGTTATTTAAAATGTCCCCTACATATCCACATAACATTTCTCATTAAAAGAAAACCCACATGTGGTTATAAATATTTCATACATCTTTTATTTTCTTTCATTTCATAGGCTTGAATCTCAAAACTTAAAAAAAGTTTAATTATTGCACTGAATATGTTTTAGGTATTATAGAGTAGCTCTTATGAATTTATACAAAATTATACAAATCATGTCATGAAAGTGGAGAATCACGTTATTTATAATGTCACCTCCAGACTCATATAACATTTGTTATTAAAGAAAAACCCACATGTTTCGATACTTCTATGACATGCCATTATTTTTCTTTACCTCTTCGACATAAACTGTAAACTTTCCTTCCGGGGGAAATATTAAACTGAATTTCTTTCGAAAAAAAGTCGAAAATTTACATTCTTAGCTATAACCGAGAATTGGAAAAGGAAGCTGTTATGGCGACACTTAATGTGAATTCAACTCGAAAATCGTTTTGTGAATTGATTCTTTCGTAACTGAACTTATGATGCGCTGCAATCCAATATAACTCACATCCAAGAAAATAAATTTAATAATAGTCTATTATCTGTTCTTCGTAAGCTTATATTTTATTAACAGTTGCGATTTTTTCAAGTTTGAAAAGCCTGCTGGTTTTAGGAAACTGTTTATTTTTAAAAATAGTATATATTTTTCTTTTTTTTTTAAAGAAAATAAACCTTTAGAAACCTGCACACTGTTAAACCAGAGTTCTTGTCATTGGAATAAAATGGCTTATTTTCGAGAACATCATATTATCGGAATAGTTCCCAGTCAAAATGACTTAGATTTGAAAATCCGAGTTCTGACTTTTTATGTAATACTTTTCCTAAAAAAGATCGGGTACTATCTCATTCTTGAGATCACTAAAAAAAAAAAAGAGTCGCTGGGGTTAGAACATGGACTGTCCAGAATGTTCCTAATGTCTGACACTGCGCCAGGAGGGCATCGAACGAAGAGGGAAAAGTTGGATTATACAGCTTCCACACGTAGTAGTTGCAGGTGCTAAAGCGCTTCCGTGCCAAATTTCTTCCTAGCCCAATCCAGAAAACAGTAATTATTCAGTCCAAATTCTGTTTTCTTGCGTCCTACCCGAGTTATTCATCTAGTATTCTTGCTCAGAAGAGACGAACAGACTACTCACTATTCTTGAATCGTTCTGACTTCTCGCGCGGTAAATAGTTCCGTGATTTTGATACAAATAGTACTATCATTCTGAAGAAGTAACCGTTAAAAAAAGCCCTACATTAATTATGAACGTAAAGTTGATCAATAAATTTTTAATTTATTGCAGGTAATATTTGCTTTTTTTTGTTACTATAATTTCTAAGTAAGCAATGGCATTTATAAATGAGAAAGCGCCGTTTTCAGTTTTAAGTCAAAATTACTTAAAAATAAAATAAATAAGTAGTTATATTTTCTCATTTTTAACAATGTAGGAATGATAGAGAATGGCATTAAATAAAGGAAAACAATAAATAATTGAACGACAGATAGGAGCTGCAGCCCCTCCTCCTCCTTTTTTCCGATTTAAAAGAAATATAAACTTCCTAATGCATTTATGTTACATGTATAAGTATGATTTACATGTTAGGTTGGTTTCAGAACGCAAGCAACAGCAACATAAGTCCAATAGTTAATATTTTGCGCATGTGCAGTGCACATCATGGTGGGTCGCCGTCCTATGTTTAAAAAAAAGTTCCTGATGGCTATCGGGAACAGCAGAAGAAAAAAATGATGTTTCAAGATTCAATATAAAATTCCATCAGAATAGGATATAATCTTTTGCCTCCGGATTGACTTTGAAAAACTCACATTTTGGAAAAATCTTTCTTTTTATTGAAAAATTGAAAAACAAGTTCACAAATATAATGCGCAGTAATAATATGGTATATAACAATTTAAATGTGTAGCAGTATCATTAATTTATTACAAACTCGTTTGCAATGATTACGTTTACAATATCAAAAATAATGAACTTGCAAATAGCATGAAAATTCTTCTTACTATCAAATTTCAGCATGCATTTTCGAGACTCGGTTGAGTTTTTTATAAGTCTCCCTTTCAGTTTTTAGTCACAAGTGTGTGACAATATGGCAAACGAAGTTATGACAGTTCTTTTTTTTCCTACATAGAACATATATGCAGTTGAAGAAATCGAAATTTCAAAACCCAATCCGTAGGCAAAAAGACCCACCCAAATGAAATTTCACATATATTCTGAAAGTATTAACACTTCGACGATTTATAACGTGATACATTCACGTAATCATGTTCATCAAAACATATTTCAAATGGGACTCAATTTGATGCAAACATAATATCGTATTCACGTATACTTGGTTTTTGTTACATATCAATGGGTAGATTGGTTAACTACGGTATGGATAGATTAGGATTAAGTTGTACATCGATTGGAATAGCACTAGCCCTCTGATGGCCTGGAATATAATATCATGCTTCTTAGAAGTTATGTCCATGTGAACAAATTACCATGAACGTGACGCATAATTTCATTCAGGATAATCGTTCAGGGGGTTTATTCTCAATACCCTTTTAATTTAAATTTAAAAGAATAATCGTGAACGGCCATGACATAACATCACGCTTTTAAGAATTTATTTCAAGTGGTTATAAACGTGCATCACGCAATATTACGTTCACGGTAGCTGTGAACGTTCAAAATACTAACTGATTATTGATCAAAAATGCTTATTGATCGTTAAATTCATTTAAAATAGTAACAGCACTTCATCCCCCCAATATCACGTTCAAAGGTGGTGAAATTCAGTGAAAATGGGATTTTACAGCAAAAAAAAATACCGATTTTATCATTGTTAGCACAATTTTTCCACTATACCTATCAGAAAGATGATTATAATACAGTTTCATACAAGCGTAATTTCGCAACTAACAAAGCAAAAAGGTTTGCAAAGAACGAATTTCTTGAGGCGGTAGGGAAAAAAACAGTAGTACGAATGGAATTTCTTTCAGATTTAGTACGGATTTAAAAATGATACAACCGCGGATAATTAAATGGAGCTTATTTCTATTTTTGAATCAAAGAGCTCTCTTTATCCCTCGGGGAATTGAATTTCGAGTTAAAATATAAATTTGAGTTTTTAGCATTCAAATAGAGAACTCTTTTTTTTGGGGGAAAAGAAAAAGAAATGAATTAAAAGAATTATTATTGTTCCTTTGTTTCAAATTTTAGCTTATGTGGCAAAATACTTTTGAGCAAACAAGTTTTTTGAATGAGCAAACAATAACAAAAATATTAGTAGAATAGCTCTTTTTATTCAAACAAAAGAAGAGCCCATTAAAGGGATGTTGAATTTAATAGTAGCAATAGGAAAAAGACAAAAAAAAACATATTTATGCAATATATTTTTTTTTAAATAAAAGATTTGTTCATTCTCATAGCTGAAAACCGGAAGTCTGTGGAAATTTTATTTGTTGCATACTTTTATCATATATGTATATATATATATATATAATGTTAAAAAAAATATGTATTGAATGAACTCATTTTTAACAAATCAGTTTTTAATTCAAAAGGAGAAGCTTATGAAGGAAATGTGAATAATGCAGTGAAAACTCAACTAACAACTTAATTTAAACTTTTTATTTACGAGGACAATATGCCGTATTAAATGTATTTAGTTAGTTCTGTAAAAATACGCAAAGAGAAAATCAATACATTTTTATTAATAAATATATCGGAACAAAAAGGTTTGGATTACAGGAATGTCAAAGTCACTAGTTTTTGGTTGAAAAACTAGTTTCTTCTTTATATTTCAATTCTTGATAACTTATCGTGCACCCTCCTGCTTCACATCAAGAAATACATATAAATACAATCAACTTATATAAGTCTAAATTCCTTTTCAAAAAGTAACGTTTCGCAAGTTTTGATTTCATAAAATTATGAAACTATATTTCTGAGAGAGAAAGTGTTTTTGAAGAAATAAATTTCCTTCCATTTTATTTAAAAATCTAATTTCAACGATGGCGCTGCCGAAATATTTCGAAATAGAAATTTCTTCAAATCGTGCACTAGAGCTACGATGTTTTATTGCAATTAAATAAAAATCTTTCAAAACGTATAAAAATAAACTCACTAAATAAATAATAAAAGTTTAATATAATTAGGTGAAACATAACTCTTAATTTACAAATATATTGATAACAATTTCAGAAACCGCTCTTCAATAATTGTATGTAATCCGAAAAAGATACTCATGTGCTTGAAGTGCATATAACCGAAAAATGTGTGTCTATTTTAGTTTATTTTTAATTTTTTTAGAATTTTCATTTAATTGATTTAAAGCATAAAAAGATTTTTCATTTTAGAGATTTATTTTTGTAACTGAAGAAATCAAACAATACATCATATATTTATGGATGCTATGTTAAGCTATCTCTAGTAATACTGATTTTATTGTTACATTTAACTAAAAATCGTAAGAAAAGGTGGTACCCCAAAATAAGAGCCTACCCCATATTTATTTTTCATCCATATCCCCTTTTTTGGGATTTTCTAAAAATACATCCCAAAACTGACATTCTACATTTAGCAAGCTGAAAGTCAAATAAATCAAATCTTAGAATCCCATATTTTGTTTTATAAATGTAAAAGCAGTGAATTTTAACTGTGTTAGCTGTATTAGGCAAAATCAAAAGCTACTTCATGTATGTCGACTTACCCCCATTTCAATTAGTAACATTCGCTTTAGAGGAAAAAAATACATCGAATTTCGAAGTAAAATGCGTAGCTATTAGAAAAACCGTTAATGAAGAAAGACTAATAGAAGAAATGCTTTTATGATGCGATAAAAGCTGCATTACATACAAATTATATCAAAATATATTTGCATTTCGTTCATTTTAATTAAATAATATTGTGATGGTAAGAACAAAATTATAAATTTGCATTCGTACAGCAATAAGAAACTATTAAAATGAGTATAACCATAAGTAAGAAAACTGCAAATTCGCAAAACATGTATCATGGTTTATCAAGGTAATTTTAGTTTAAGACTTTAATGGTTTTTTTTTTTTTTTTTTGTAATTTAGGGATGATACACATGTTTATCTACAATATTAGGATGAAAGCACAAACTACAAAACAGAACCTTTTTAAAGTGTAAAAATATTACTCATTTCTCCTTAATATCACGTTATGTACACTGTTAAAAACTCTAGTTCAACTTTTCATCAAATAAATTTAAAAAATGATGAATTTTAGCTGAAACCAAGATTTGGTACTAACTTGAACCTTTAAAAATGTGTAGTTTCACCATGAATGTGAAATAAGAGACCATTATCCTTTTTTTTGGTGATAGGTTGAACTAGAATTTTTAACAGTGTATATATATAATTTATTGGTAGGGAATTTCTAGGTATTTGGAATATAATGTAGATTGCGTAACATGCACATATATTCCAATGGTTTTATAAATTTCAAACAAACCTTTTTTTTTAAATTTTAATAACCAACAATTTTTGGATTTGTTTAAAATTTACACAAAACACGAGAATGTATGTGCATGTTACGGATTCTGCCTTATGTCCCAAATATCGTGAAATGCCCTTGGTACGTTTACTCATTGACTCAGATCATTTATTTCTTAGCTACTACATACATCAATGTATGGTTTTAATGTGGCAAAGAAATTCCTTTGAAAATTGTGTGAGGAGGAAATATAATGAGAGAAAGTAATCGAAAAATATATTTACTGATTCATTCGAGAAACAACTCCAAGCTAATTTGTTAACCCAATTCGATTTTCTTTTAAAACTTCAATTCAAATAATATAAATAAAATATCATTTAAAACGAAAATCTTTCAAAACAGTGTTAGTGTTGAACAAAGAAATTTTAATGAAAACAATCGGTTGTTCGAAGAATCTTTTCTAAAAGGAAGTTTGTGGTTCTTTTATAAGCGAGGCCATTTGTATTTAACTTCTCTACACTATGGTCACTTCAATCAGATAAAGACCACGTGATTTTATTTTTTTCGATTTACCTTACGTTTTCCCGGCGCGTGGCCCAAGGTATGCGTTTAAAATGTCATTACAAAGATGACAATTGCACAAATTTTTGCCATATAACAATCAATAATCGATCATTCTTATGGCAAGACACAGATGAAACAGGTGAGCCTCGACATTGAATTCTTAGCATTATACAATGCTTAATTCAAAATACTGCGTTTTTGATACTGCCTTTTTTCTTGTAAATAAGACAAAATTTACATTTTTGTAGCATACCATTGACTGTCATACCAACTGAGGTATTTGTAGTATTTCTTGCAAATGTGATCTTTCTTACACAAGTCAGACTAAACGTATCCTCAAGCTCCGTTTGAAAGAGCATAAAAATTATGTTAAACGTAAAGAAAAAAAACTTGCCCTCCTTTCTGTTGCTCAGAATTGTTGGACTGTTGATCATTGATTTAAATTTTCATCTGCTAAAATAATCAACAAATGTTCTTCGGTCTATGACCTTGATTTTTGGGAAGCTTTACTTTTGGAAAAATTGTCATCTCTCAGTGAATGATTATTCCAGTACTCTATTTCCCCCTGTGTATTTGGCAACGTTTATTTATATTTTTTCTTTTTTCTTGCACATGTTTCCCTCTATCATTCCTTTTTCACGTTCCTGGCCTCTGATTGACTTCTTCATTCCTTGTCTTTGTTCTTATTGGTTAATCTCTAATCGAAGACACTTGATACTGAGACCGGCTGTCTTTCTGGTTGTTGACTGTTCACTCAGAGTCATTCCATTTCAAATCAGGCAGGCACGCAGGCAGGTCTAAAACTTGTGACATGACCCTCACAGATTTTTTTAAAAAAATTACAGTAGTTACAACTAAGGGACATATAAAATATCCCAAAAGGATTTTGCAAAAAAAAAATTATTTCTCTGGTTACAGATTTTTAAAATTTGGGACAAAGTTGGCCGTTTTCAGAAAGTAAGCAAAACACTCACTTTTAAAATGGCCACTGTTTCAAAAGTTCTTAACCGATTCGAATATATTTTTTTCTATAAATAACGAAGGGATGGTATTTTATTTAGACACTAATTTTAAAAATCTAGTTGGCTTCATTGATAAAGAAAAAAAAAAGTGTTTTTGAAGTGAAAAGATCGTATTTTTATGATGATATTTATATTTATGATTTTTTTTTCTTATGAAAGAAATTTATTTTTGACAAAACAGAGGTGGCAATCTAAAGTGCTGTTATGGAAGTTTTGTATCAAATTTTATTGTAAGCTTAAGATGCATATCCCCTCAGAATTTAAAGTTTGAAATTTGAAAATGCTCAAAAATTACGACTTTTGAAGTGTGATTACTCAAAAAAGCCATTTTTTAAAAATCTGAAAATCTGCTCATTTGTTGCCCTTAAAGTGCTTAATGAGCTGCTGTCAATTATATTGTGTATTTTTGCCCCAGATATTTTATATGATTTTTCAAAAATGGCATTTGTGCGTTTCTCAAAAAAGCCAGAAATTCAATCTCGTTCTTATTTATTCACTTTAATATACGATTTAGTCAATATTTATTAAGAAATATGCTATATTGTTACACAATTACTACAGATAAATTGTACTTAACCTTCTTAGAACTTAAATAGCTCCTTGCAAAAAGCGTAGCTACTGTGATTTAATGCATGTTATTCTGCTCAATCTAAATACTAGTTTCAAACTCACACGCTTTACATCAAATACCATGCAACAGCAAATGTAAAATTTACTGTAGGAATACAATCAAAACTTTATTGGCTATCCTAAACTACTGCTAAATAGTAAAAATTCATAAAAAAGTAATGCTTACATAGGACGCATGAGAAAACAAGAAGTGGGAAGCAGTTAAAAAACGAACTGCCTCTTAAACAAATATAACTCAATGCATGATTTCTAAATAGGAAAATTTATTGAACATGTGAATGACAATTATTGAATGGGACAAATTACGAATGTATCACCGATGGTTTAGGGACACTATCCAATAATTTGTACACAGATAATCTAGAAAAAACATTTCAATAGCCAGAAGAATCCGGTGAAAAAAAAAACGACCAATGTAAAGTAATGTTGAAAGTATGAAATGAAACAAAATCTGAATCCTCCTAGTCTTTGCATTATTTTGGTAATAACGAGTAGAAGATGATTCAAGAACTTGATTCTACTTATTTTGCTTTAAGTACATAACTTCATACGTGTTTAAAACTATGTATATCAGTGCTGTAGCATATTTGATGCAAAGTGTGTGAGTTTAAAACTAGTAATCGGATTGAACAGAATAACATGCATTAAATCACGGTAGATACGCTTTGTGCAAGGAGCTATTTAAGTTCTAAGAAGGTTAAGTACAATTTATCTGTAGTAATTGTGTAACAATATTGTATATTTCTTAATAAATATTGATTAAATCTTATACTAAAGTGATTAAATAAGAACGAGTTTGAATTTTTGCCTTTTTTGAAAAACGCACAAAAGGCCATTTTTGAAAAATCATATCAAATATCTGGGGCAAAAATACACAATAATGAGCAGATTTTAAGATTTTTAAAAAATGGCTTTTTTGAGTAATCACACTTCAAAAATCGTAGTTTTTGAGCATTTTCAAATTTCAAACTTTAAATTCTGAGGGGATATGCATCTCAGGCTTACAATAAAATTTGATACTGTCAAAAATAAATTTCTTTCATAAGAAAAAAAAAATCATAAATTCAGTAAAAATACAATTTTTTCACTTCAAAAACATTTTTTTTTCTTTATCAATGAAGCCAACTAGATTTTTAAAATTAGTGTCTAAATAAAATACCATTCTTTCATTATTTATAGAAAAAAAATTGTTTGAATCGGTTAAAAACTTTTGAAGCAGTGGCCATTTTAAAAGTCAGTGTTTTGCTGATTTTCTGAAAACGCCGAACTTTGTCCCAAATTTTAAAAGTCTGTAACTAGAGAAATAAATTTTTGTTAACAAAATCCTTTTGGGATATTTTATATGTCTCTTAGTTGTAACTACTGTATTTTTTTCAAAAAAAATCTGTGAGGGTCATGTGACACCCTCTGCCTGATCTGAAATGGAATGGCTCCTCACAACTTTCTTATTGGGTGCAGACCACTTTTCGTTCCTGCAATGCGCTCAATTGTAGCCTCGAAAAAAAACCTATTTACATTATTGATTTGACATTTTGGGCTTTAGTTACGTTGTTTTACTTTGTAATCCTATTTTAGCACAAAGCATTTTTGATAATTTGTCTTATAATTGTTATTCTTAATTTTAATTTACTGAAAGGTATTCATTCATCCTTCAAATTACGATTACAGTGCCAAAATACCTCCTAGAGGGAACTTTTGACATTTTTTAAGAAATTGAAGCAGTATACTCAATCAAATGTATGTATGTTCTCCGCACGCACGCATGCCAAATTTTTTTCATTTCCCCAAGTGCATACGCGCTACGGGGCCTTTAAATCCTCACCCTGTTGTACTTTTACCCTGTAAATAGAAAACTACTAAAGAAAAATAAAATCAAAGAAGTTCTTTTGCACTATTTTTTTATTATAATATTCAATTTAGAACATGATATATTGGAACAAATCACCAAATAAAGAAAGTGATTGGACTTTTGTTCATTCTAGGCTATAAATTATGACGTCTGACGAAGAAGGAAACAATTGTTTCAATTCGAAAAATTCGGTTACCTTCTTGTAAATCCTTCGTACTTTTTATCAAACTATTATTTATGAAGCATCAGAAAATCCAGAATGATCAGCAAATTTTTATTTATGAAATTTAAAATTGAAGATTTAATTGCGTTAGTTAGCTTGCTATATTTTTATATTGCGTTTATTTCATCGTTATGATGCCTCAGCTGAGGTCATCTCAATTTAATCTCAAAACCCTTTTTGTATTTTTTCCGAATTGCAAACTGCAATTTTCTCTGCAAATGTATTTCTTAACATATCATTTTTCAAGCAGCCTATTATAATTAGTTATTCATCATGAGCAAGCAAACATTTGACTAATAAAACTACTTCACCCTACCCTCCAGTCTTATTAAACCTTGATAATAATTTCAGACGAATTCAAGCTTTTATCATCTATTTCAAAGCATCATCAAAAATAAACATCAAAGAAACCAAAACCTTAATTTATCTACATCTTTACCTGTTTACTTTTCTTAAAAAAACTTAGTATATCTAACTAAGTATAACTACCTTTTAAAATGCGATTTTTCATGCCTTCCTATTCACCATATTTAAATGAATACACTAGAAGCCGTCTCTTTTTTGCAAATTCCGCCATTCAGTCTTCTCCCCAAAGTCGTAAAGCAACGATAACAGCCATAATTTCTCCAGGGCGATTTATCCCAAGCCTTAAAACCTTAGCTTTAGAGCTTGTTCTTTATAAGATAAGCAAAGCTATTACGCCCTTAGAGGTGCAGATGAAAGCATATATTTTGGCGTTACTTAATTTGTATCATATTTAGAGCTAATAAATAAGATATGTTTACTTTTTGGGCTTTGAGGGTAAGTTACAGCCCTGTCTCACATCAAAATGCGTTTGTGATTGGAATTAGTTATTTTCATGAAAGAGAAGCTGAACTGAAAATTATTCAAAAGGGGAATTTATTGCTGCATTCTAAGAATTTTTTTTATTTGAGTTTCCTCTTTCCCATATCATACATATTTAATGGAATTTTGACAAAAAATTATGTTTCAAACTTATTTATAAAATAAACAAGGCAATAGCTTTTCTTGTTTTATCACTTAGTAGCCCAATTTTTTAGGAGGCAAATGCGGGTACGAAAGCATATACAGAGTGAATCAGGGGAGATGGATATTCTTAGAATGTACAGTATTAGGCTTATGGAGGGAGCTGTGAGAGATGGCATTTATTTCTTCTTGAGTTACCATTTAGTACCCACTATGCCTTTGGACTTGAGAGCTCCGCCACTTTGATCTTGACGAAATCATTGTTTCAGAAGTTCAAGGTTCCATTTGATTCAAGGTGTCATTTTTTTTTTAAATTTCAAAATACTTAAAACTGATAAGGATTACTACCTCGTTTTAATAATTAAATAAAATTAATAATTAACAGAAGAAAAGTATAAATCGTGGAAAAGTTACAAAAAACGGATATTTTAAGGCTGCAGTGGGACCCGGTTTTTGTATAAAACAATAACCGTTTATAAACGTCTAACTGTTTTGGATAATCCGAGTCTTCAGAAATCCGAGGGGTGTCACATACAATTGCCTCGGATTTTCGAGAATCTGCTGTACAAATAGAGTAAAACCTCAATCTATCATTTCTCATGAGCCTATTCGTTTCAAACGATAGATACGAAATTCAATGCTTGTCAACATAGCACATCATCACCGGGATATATATATATATATATATATATAATCAAAAGTTAATAAAGTGAATCAAACTGTGAATCATAAATATATATATATATATATATATGGCAGTAATATATTTACTATTAAATTATGGAAAACTTCAACAGAAAAAAATCTTTAAACAATTCCATTTATTTTCTTAAAATATTAGGAAATTTTGTCTTGTACACACTTTCTTCTAAGGGTGACTACACACGTTCTAACATGCTTGACAAGAATGCTTGTGCAAGCAAAATTTGGGCGTATGCAGGAGAATTTTTCGTAAGCGATCACGCTTATGCAAAATTCTCCTACTGACGTTCCACAAACATGTTTGTACAAGCATGCTTGTCAAACTTGTTAGAGAGCGTGTAGTCACCCTTAAACCAAGCAAAACATTTTCCGCATTTATAACATCTTTCTGTTAAAGAGAGACAATTACTTTGCGCACATATTCAAAATGAGTAAAGCAACGTTAAAGGGCGCAAATAAAAAGTAAAAAATAGCAGACCGGTTTCAAGGGCAATCAGCCCCTTCGTCAGTACTGAGAGTAGGAAAAATAAATCAATTCTCGGCATTAACGAAGGGGGCTGATTGCCATTGAAACCGGTTTCCCATTTTTAGCCTACTTTCCCGTAAAAGTAAAAAAAAATAATAATAAAGCATGAAAGATGTATCGTGAAAATATCGTTAAAAATCAAGAAAAGTCAAAAATAAGTGAAGTAATTAAATAAAGATTGAAAAATAAAAAATTTGAAAGTAGGGTATTGAGATGGGGAAAAAGTGTGTCTGTCGGTCTGTCGGTCTGTCTGTCGGTCTGTCGGTCTGTCCCCCCCTAATAACTTTTGAACGAATTGTCCGATTGGAAAAATTCTTTTTGCATTCGAAAGATCTCGGCGAGGACATCTCATTTCTATATTTTACTTTTTGATTTGAACAATTTTTCGTTCAATTTTAAACAGTTCAAAAATTCTGAACATTAGCGCCTTCGGGAAAAAATGAAGCAAAGTATGCAAATTCTGGGCAGAAGATCCAAGTTCCTTTGAACAAGCGTATTGGAAGGAGCTCTCGGCGTGAAATATTTTTTTATCCACGCCGAATTTCATATAGTTCAGAAAAAAAAAAACCGACAGCGCCTACGGGAAAATTTCAGTCGTTTTCAAATCCTGAGCTAACCAACCGATTTGCTTGGAACAAACTTTATCGGAAAGCTCTTATAACGTAGAACATGTAGAAATAGAAAGTTTATCCAGAACTTACGAGCCTATTTTGCTATGAAATTTTTTGATCGGGATTTTCAAGGATATTTCTCAGTGACTCAATGAGTGGAATAATGAATGAATGAATAAATGAAAGAGTGAAAGAATAAATCAATGAATAAATGAATGAGGAAAAGAATGAATGAATAAATTATTGAATAAATGAAAATATAAATAAATGAGTGAATAAATGCATGAATGCGTAAATGAATGAATAAACACTTGAATGAGGTAACGAATGAATGAATAAATGCATGGCTGAATAAATGAAAGAATGAATGAGTGAGTGAATGAATATGTATTATCCGTTGAAAAAGGTATATTTTCAATAATTAGAACTAAAGATAAATAAGAAAGAGAGAGAAAGAGATAGCTAGATTATAAATTTGAATTTGGTGTATACGGGAAAGTAGGCTCGTATAGTTCTAGACGGAACTTCTTGTTAACCTTTTACTTGCGCCCTTTAACGTAGCTTTTACTCATTTTGTAAATTAACTTAATTTAGATCGCGTTCGTGCACTGTTAAAAATTTCCGTAAGAAAATAGTAAAATAACCATTTATTTGATTGTTATTTTACCATATTTAATTACAACAGTTGAATAACCATTAAAAAGATGGTACTCAAACCGCTGGTTGTGAAAAAAATCGTTTATTCACTGTTTATCCTAAAGAACGTTTAACTAACCGTAATTTTCAAGCGCTCAATAAGAATCGGGTGTCCATCTTGGTTGCAAAACCTTACCGGTCGTACGTTGTTGTTAAAATATGAATAAAGATTTATCACTTCAAATCTGCATGTGTATATAAAAAAAGAAGGGAAAAAAAAAGGCTTAAGCAGTGTCTACTAAATAGAAACACATACACACGTAAATCAAAAAATGGAGACATCGGATTCCCGAGCTGTTTGCGAATGAATGAACCCATAATTTGAGCTGATGAAGCTTGTATTTTAATTTTTGCAGCAAATAAAATGATTTTTATGAATATTCAGTAAATTTAGACCAAAAATGACTTTGGAACCAATCAAAAACTGAAATCTCAATTTTAAGGAAGTTTGCCTGTTGGAAGAGATTTATTGATAAATAAACGGCTGCTTTACGTGGTGTGGATGGCCGAATGACTGGAGAGCAAGGCTAGTATACCATACACCTAGGTTCGATTCCCGAAAGCTTCGTTTACGGTTTCTACGCCTCGAAGACTCTACGCCTCGAAATGGTTCAAAAACATTAAATATTTTGTTTTGAAACCATTTTTAAATGGTTATAAAACCGTAAACTTTTGCTTTTACGGCTTTTTAACTAAGCTGAGTGGAAATGGTTTAGATCCCGTAAAGATAGAAAAATGTTCCAAACCGTAAATTTAACGGTGAATTAGATGGACAGACTGCTGTCGGTTATTTAATCGTAATTTCATGATGGAATTTCTAAGAGTGTGACGTAACAACACGTTACATACGGAAAAGGAAAGATGCGGAAAGGATGGCTATAGGCTCTACTGTATTTAAAAATGCATACCTTCAGTCCTTTGCATGAAAACATTTTTTAACGGTAATATCAAAAAACGTGTGCTAGTTTTAATTCAAATTTGCATTTTATGAAGCAGAGTTACAAGCTTCTCTCCAACCATTCTCAGCTCATTGAATAACACTAAGACAGTCACCTTTATTTGAATAATTTAAAGAAATACGATTAAACAAACGTAATTTTTCGCGTTTTGTGAAGACAAAAGTATGTTAACCTTTTCTTCAAACGAACATAAAAATACCCCAACTTAACAGAAAACTTCATATCACTTTTCTTCGTAAAAAGTGAACCAGTAATTAAAAGAAAAACTCCCGAAAAACCCACTTGAGAATATTTTTACCACTAATTTGCTTCCAATAAATTTGTTACTGTCAAATACCTTTGAATGAAGTATAATGTGTTAAACTTTTAATGGTTAGTAATAAATAAAAGTAATTTCCTGACGCTTTCCTTTTCAGTATTTTAATGACACGAAAAAAATGACTACCAACACATATTCCTGCTAATGTTTGATCGATAGTGCATTTGAATAATTCCGTTGAAATTTCTTTGTATAATATACCGTCAATAAATACCTCTAGGCCAGTTTTTGGGTAAATATTCTTGAAAAAATCTTCAGCGTTCCAGAAAGGAATGCTTTTTTAAGACGACAGAGGCGAGGAAAGGATAAAGAGAAATTAGCCTTAACCTCACGCTTCTTCTTAAATGCAGGAAATACACTCATAAAACTTCGCGCACAGAAGGATTATTGTGGAATAATGTAATTTCTTTACTTCAGATTTTCGTTCCTATAATAGTTAACTTTTTTTTTTATTTCACTGTACAATAAATTGGCTATAAACGTTTCTTCTGAAGATTGTTTAATAGACATATCTATTAAAACTATTTTCATATGTAGGGAAAGGTTAATACTTTAATTTATTGACTTGGCATTATTTACAAAGTAAAGTCACTACATATTAAAAAGATGCGTATGATCATATTTTTAACGGCATACTGTACAACTATAAGCTAAGAACCTTCCTTCAAAAGATTAAAAACTTGAATACTCTTACGATTTTCAGAAATAAATTCTTTTTTTTTTCTGAAAAAAAAAATGCTCATATATAAGTTATATTCTGCATCAGAGCTTTTTTAAATGGTTACTGTGCAACAGTAAGCAAATATGTTTTTTTAAGACTAAGGCGTTTAACGTACAGATGGGGTAAAAAATAATACGAACACCTGTGAAAACGTATGACGTATTTCACACCTCCAATACAGCCGCGCCACCTGCAACAGAAGTCTGCCACCTAGTGAGCGTGAAGGGGGAGGTATCAGTCTCTCAACAGCAGTCACCTGTGTTGCATGCTTCTAACGAACTGTGGGGGATAAGTTGAAATGTCAGACCTGTCAGAGTTCCAAAGAGGAATGATTGTTGGAGCGCTTTTAAGTGGAGCATCAGTTACGGAAACAGCAAACCTTTTGGGTTTTGCAAGGAGTACGGTATCAGCTGTTATGACAGCATACACGAAAAAGTGTAAGACGATGTCTTCAGAGCACAACAGTGGCCGAAAGTCAAAGCTTGCTGATAGGGATAGACGAGTCTTGAAGCGCATAGTAGCCGGAAAGCAGAAGCAATCGTTATCCGAAATAATATCCGAAATGAACAGCCATCTCCAGGATCCCGTTTCAACAAAAACTGTCAAAGGGAGCTTCATGCTGCGAACATTTACGGCAGAGCGGCAATTTGTAAACCCTTGGTGACAGCAACTAATGCTTTCAAGCAACGAAAATGGTGCAGAGACCACAAAGACTGTTTCGCACAGCAATGGCAACAGGTAATATGGTCAGATGAATCGTCATTCACCCTATTTCAGACGACCGAACGTGTTTATGTCTGGAGAACGCCTAGAGAAGCGTTTCATCCTGATTGCCTCTTGCCGACTGTGAAGCATGGGGGTGGCTCCATCATGGTATGGGGTTCTATATCTCCTTGGGCTCCTTGTTATTCTGCATGGGAGGATCAAATCCAGTCACTATCTAAGCATTCAAGGGGATCATGTCCATCCTTTTGTCCAGACTATGTTCCCTGGAGAGCGACCGCTTTTCAAGACGACAACGACCCTATCCACACTGCTAGTTGCGTCCAAGAATGGTTCGAAGAGCATGACGATGAAGTTGAACACCTTTCCTGGCCCCCTCAGTCTCCTGACTTGAGTATTATTGAGGATTTATGGGCTTATTTGGAGTCCAAACTTCGTTCCCGATTTCCACCTCCATCCGGACTTTCGGAATTCGAGACCGATCTGCAGGAGGAATGGCTGAATATTCCTTTAAATATTGTCCATGACCTTTATGCATCTATCCCACGTCGCATTAAATCTGTACTTCAGTCAAAGGGTGATCCGACCCCCTATTAATAAAGATTTTCCATTATTTCACAGGTGTTCGTATTATTTTGTCCTCCATCTGTACTTATGGATTTCAAATTCTTATGATGGAACATATGACTATTGACTTAACATTGCTTAGAAAACGACGATGTGTAGGTTATATTCAGTACAGTCGAAGCTCCTTATAACGACCACACATTACAAAGACTATTCCATTATAACGACCAGTGGGAAAAATCCCAACTTTATCCCTATAAACTCTATGTTAATTTGCTTTCGATATAACGACCGTTTTGTATTGTCTAATCCAATACAGCGACCGCATATAGTGGACACTATTTCTGGTATTTTACCAAATAGAGCATATGTTTCTAAATTTTTAACTTTAAATGACCTTTGTTTTTACGGACAGGTTGCACGGAGTCTTCAGTGTTCAGTTCAACTATGACAGGGGGGGGGGGGGGAACGGGGAATTTCAGGGTTTCTTAGGAAAAAGGGTTGACAGATGAATTTGTAGTTGGTCGTTTGAGTCGCATGGCTTTCCAATGTTCGATTCACCGAAGTAAGAGGAATCACGCTGTTGTGCCAGGTGTCATGTCACCTCAGAAGTTCTGCTTCTAGAAATGTGTATGTAATTTGTTCCCCTATATTTTCTACTTTAAAATCTGTTTAAAATTTTGCCCTGATATTTTTTTTTATAATACCAATGATAAAAAAATAATTTAAGCGTTTAGTTGGAATCTTTGAAAAATTACCAATGTTAATGGAACTACTGAACATGCATGAGGCACGTATATTTTTTTTTAGAAAATTCTACCTCTTATAGCGACTACCCCATATAAAGTTCTTTTTCTGTGGGACGCAGATGGTCGTTATATCGAGAGTCGACTGTAATAAAACACTTTTAATGCTATACTGCACAACAATTATTATTTTTTTTAATTTAATAAACTGAATACGCCTATTTTTTTACAACTAAAATCTTATGCAGGATCTTGTTCATGCGTTAGTTCAAAATGACTTATCATTTCTTATGAAATGAAGAACTATAATATATAATTCATATAGTCTGGACCATTTTACCTGGCTTAATGTCCAAAAACAGACCCAATAATTTTTTTTTTCAAAAGACTAGGTAATTGAAGTATTTATGAGCGTTACAAAGCCGATTTCAGTAATAAATTTAAGTCACATTCATTTTTAAAAGATATAAATGTACTGCTCAATTTTTCGATCGGCTGATGTGAATGAAAAATGAGTAAAAAAAAAAGAACAATACTATTGCCAATCTTTTTTGAAAAATTTGAACACATGTCATCATTTAGCTCCAAAGAATAAATTAAAATAAGTTTGATAACCATAGCTTGAATATTATATACACTGCGTCCGTTACTATCAGGAATACGGGTTCAAATAAGCATAAGATATTAGTATTTTACAGAGCTAGTTACAAAAACATGCCTTCTTTAGCACAAGCTTTTCATAATAGTTTCTTATAAATTACCAATGCTAAAGTTTGTGCATACTAATCACTATATTTTTCTGGTAAGTATATTTTGTGTAATTGATTTTAACAAAGCCCAAAATACGGTTGACTGTTCAGAGTGGCTAATGCGTTTAATATATATCTAAGCAAATATAAAATACGTAAATTTGCTACTATCATTTTCAGTGTAATTTATTGTACTGCTGTTCTTTCTTACTTTCTTTGATAACTAATATCCATATCACGCGCGATCTGGCTATACCTTCTATATACAAATTTTTCAATTTTCAGATCATTAACATTTTTTTAAATAAAGTCAATAAAAAAAAAAAATATTGCAAAATTTGTAGATAGGATATAAATTCTTCCTTAGAAACCATTAGAATAATTCGATGTCTCTAACAGAACAATTTAGAGAGGATACTATATGCAACACAAAGTTTCAGCCTGAATTGATATCGAAACAATTACAATAGAAAATTCTTATCGATCAAATTGTATCTCTAAAAAAAAAAAAAACTAAACTCAGTGGCGCGCCAGCCCTTTTGGGGGCCATGGCCTACTGTGCCCATCCCAGTTATCGAGACCGAGGGCCCTGGGGTGCAGAAGCAGAAGTTCCGGTCAAGCGGTCGGCCTGACGCAGAACCCCCAGTGTTAGTTCCCAAGCATGCTTGGTCCTCATTTTATCGACCACAATGCAGGGATGAAAGGCTGAGTCGACCCTGCCCAGCCTGGGAATCGAGCCCTGTATCATGGTAGCACGGAAGGCTATCACTCAGCCATTGGGCTTCAAATTGTATCTCAGTTCAATTAGATTCTATTTGGATTAAAGAACTCACACATGAATCCTTTCTTTTTATTCTATTTTTTTAAAAGGTTTTTCAAAACAAAGGAATATCTCTCCGGAACCGGACATCTAAATTCTCATGAGCTAAAATTTGTGTTGGTGCACCAATTTGGCAAGACACTGCCAGGTTAATCCCTTTATCCGGTTAAAGCTAGAAATAGCATGTACAGGCGTGCGCACGCGGGGTACTAGGGTTACCGTGGCATCCCCCATTAGCAAATAAAAACGAAGGATTATACGAATCAAGCAAAATTTTTACAGAAGAAAAATCTTTTTTCTCTTTATCTCTGATATCCCCACTATGATATTCTGTTCACAGCATATGCTTCTTGTGCACTGTGCAAGACTAACAAACTAGTATCAATGCTAAAAATAGTTTCATTCATTCAAAAAATTTATTTAAAAAAACGTCTTTTATGCTCATTAGTGCATTATAATCTTCTGGAAAATGTTTATGTACCTGAAATCTATGATATTACTTATTTTCGTGAAAAACTGATAAAGTGAAAGTTATTTCAAGCGAAATAAGTCAGTATTACTCGAAAACATTGTTTGAAAGACCTCAACAAACACACAGGGCCGGAGACATTCTCATCGTGCACCGGGCACAAGCTTTTAGGTGTGAGACTATCTTTTCCACGTAGTGTCCTTTCTCAAGCTTATTTCACTGCACACACTTGGCAAGAATCTCTTTTACCACGCACCGGGCACTCGCACTCCTTCCAGTTGAACACATTTTTAATCCTTTTTCAGGTACACGCATCAATCCGGCGTCGCTTCCACCACCTCACGGGCACTATTTTCTCCATCCTTTGCTTCACTGCCACTGTTCAAACTTTTTAAGCACCAAAATCCCACGTGCAGTCTTTCAGCCGATGCTATCACAAAAAAAACTTCCATAGCTACCGGTCACAGCACATGAGGCGAAGATGCAGAATTTACAAAAAAAAAAAAAAAACTATTTTAAAAAGTAAACTACATTATAAAATCATTAGTTATGTACAAATAATTAAATAAATGCAATGCATATCAATTTTATATTCTAAATAATACATTTTTTTTTTCTTGCGCACTTTTTGACCTAACCGAACACAACATTTTGATTACTCAAAGCAGGTAACATCACCTACTGGCAACTATCTGAGCAAAGGACAAGCCTAGCCACCTGAACTACATATCAACTGTACACAGATATTGAGGCAATTCCAGACAAGCCTCGCCGCGATACTGTTGCCCTCTTTCGTCTCCTAACAGGTCACGGCTGCATGGGTGAGCACATACATCGCTTACGGATTTTTGACGTTCCCGATTGTCGACTGTGTGTTTCTAAAGAACCAATGAATCGAAAACATATAAACCGCTGTAGAGCATTTCACGGACTTGCCACCGAGGCTGCCAAATATTGGCGTGCGAGGGAACTTTTGAGGAAATGACTTCGGTCTTCTTTTTACTTTTTTGTGATTGTGTTTATGTCTTTTGTCCTTTTGTGTATATTGTTTGTACCCTCTGCCATTGGAAATAATAGAAAAAAAATCGTAGAAACTAAGCGATAGCGTTTTTTACGTTGCGTCCGGTCTGAATGCAGTAGAGTCGAATTTTATTGCAAATGTATGTCAATCACAGCACCACAAAGTGCAGTTTCTTTCCTTTTACCTTTTAAAACTCAGTGATTCAGAATGTATTTTATTTGGACTTTAGAAATCAGTTATCTTAATTCTTTGAAATTATGCGTATGAAATATTAAAGAACTGCTTTTGGCTGTCTGTGTTCGTTGACTTTCCTGTCTACAGCCCATCAACGCTTGCAGCGAAGATTATATTATGCACAAATCCTCATTTTTAAAGCTGTTTCTTACCAAGTCAGTCTTGAACGTGATTATCACAGTACTTAAATTTTTACTTTTATGATTTCATTAAGATAGTGAATATTTCGTAACTGCATTCCTTAACTGCAGTTAGCGCAGTCTAAAGTTTCACGTAAAACCCCGGTGTTAAATGCCCTCATTAGAGCTGTCGGAATTATCGTTTTGGTGGGAAAATTTATAGGAAAGTTGAAAGTATTATGTTTAGTGTTGAACGGCAGTTTTTGAAATTCGCTTTTAATTACAAACTGTAGTATTCCTAGAATACACAAATTTGCTGTATTTTACTTGAATTTTACATAATAGACATAAGTCTATTTCTGTTACCTGTTGACCAAATAGATCTAGGAAATGATTTGGGAATATTTAAAAAATAAATTAACAAATGAATGCAAAAAGCGTCTATTTTAACATTTTTAAAATTAAAAAAAATGAGTATAATAACTCGGTTGTTTTTTTTCGCGTGTAAGGGGGGAAAGAGCCTTAACGAGATGCACTAAGCCGAACGTTTTGTTTTTCCGGTAAGACCCTTTTAGGGACAGAGTACTCTGGCGAAAGATACCTTCTTGGGGGACTTCTACGGTTACCCGTATGTGCGCATTCAAAAGCAAAACATACGGAAAACTCATCAAAAATAGTCATTACCTAGATGACTATTAGACAACATGTCGCAACATATCTTTCACCTCGTCATTTCGAAAAGGAACTACTGCAACGCCGTGACTTGAGTCCTGGACCTTCTGATACCCACCCAAACACGTTACATTTGGGCCACGAGTAGGGCAATGTAATAGTTGAGATGAAATCTGAATGAAGTATAAAATTCCTTATGTTTCATTGCTTTTGGCAGGGTAGTTATAACAAAATTTACCCTCTTTAAACCTACATAGAGCTCGTTCTAATAGATGTATGTCAATGAAACTTGGTGTATATGCTATACGGACCGTCGGAAAGAGAAATCTGTAATTAAAAAGATATTCGTTCAAATTTTTTACCACCAGGTAAGAAAGGGGCGCAAGAAGACGAAAAAAAAACCCGCCTTTTATTTATGACAAAAGTTATTAGCTCCCATTAACTTGCTCCCATCAAAATCACGGGTTGGAGCGTTCAAAAGTAGCGCTACAAAACGTTATGAAACAAGCTATTCCTCATTCTTGGAAAATTATTCTTTGTCTTTTCCAAGTTACAATGACATGCTCTTATTACTTAAAACGAGATCGACGTAGGTCTAAACAGGATAACTTAACTTATAACACCGTAAAAATTCTTCACCCAAAGAAATAAAAATCAAAAAAATACTAAAATTAAAAAAAAAAAATACTGCCAAAAAAATGAAAAGAGTGGTGAAATTTAGCTGCAACCAACATTTGGTACTAAGCTGAACCATTATAATGGTGTAGTTTCACCTAGTTTCAGCATGAATGTGAAACTAGGAACCATTATAATTGTTCTAGTCTGTACACTCACAGCTTTCTAGTTGTCTGCTGAGCGCTTCTTTTCTGTACTGATTAAAGAGGCGCAATTGTAGCTTCGAAATAGCTATTTGCGATACTTTTTGACGTGAATACGTCTTTAAATTTGCTACCATACGGGAGCAATCCAGAAAATCTAATGATAACAAAATCGGGGGATACAGTTTGACGTTGTTGTTTCGAATCTATTCTCTACATCCAAAGTTAAATAATACCACTGGATAGCTAAAGGATCAAAGAATTCATTACGATAAGTGAGAGCAGTGACGCATCACGGGGGGTAAAGAGGGAAGCGCCGCCATTTTAAGGTTATTTTGCTGAGTATCGAAATTTGCAATTAGTATAGCTTTTGACTCGTAGAAGCTACAATGTTCGTTTAAGTTTTAATCACCAGCTGTCGTCAAAATCTATCGATCGTATATAAATCATTGGTTTAAAGTAGTGACAGTGAATATAATAAGGTGTTGGAATAAAAAAAATATCAAAATATACAGATAATGTCGACTTGTACGCGTCGAAAAGCCAAGACTATCAAGTTATTAATTAATAAAGTTATATTGTAACACAATAATTATTTGTTTCTTCGCTTTTATTCCAAACACATAAATAAAAATATTTTATTTAAAACATATAGCCCGTTACGTAAACGTATTCACGTACAACACACGGCCGTGTCCATGACACAGCCATACCCCACATTTTTACTCTGAATTTGTGCTTTTTACGTTGTTTTATTATTGTAATTGAAACTGCACTTTTATAATGGTCTAATTTGATTACCAAATGTTGGTTGTAGCTAAATTTCGCCTTTTCTTTTTTAATTTTTATTTTCGTGAAATGTTGAACTTTAATTTTTTACAGTGATCCGTTCTAGGTGTTTAAATTTATGCACAGACTCTATTATGTTAAATGGTTAATCATTTCTGCACAGTATTTCCGTTCAGATACATAAAGCCTGAAGAGAAAGCGCTAAAATAAAATATGGTGTAAATAATGGACACATACATTTTTGATTGTACACGGTATTGCACCGCAGGAAAAAGGCATAACCAGATGTTCTTCCAACTGATCTAAATAGCTCCTCTCAGTTGGAGACTGACTCGCCCTTAGCATAGTGTTCGGGTACGTTTGATGTAACACGCGCCACAACTTTTACGGACTAGTTAATTTCAAGTTCTTATTTACTTTTCTAAAAGAGTCTGTTATTTTAGAATCAAAGAATAAGGGAAAAGGGAAAATAAGAGAATGAGTTATCAGAATTATGTAAATTTAAAAATCGAACAACGGGGCTATTTTTAATTTTGTGTTTTAAGGTCTGGTAATTAGAGATCTGACCTAGGTCATGTCTAATTAGGGCTGGGAAAGAAATGCAGAAAACAGGAATGCTTTTGACTTTGATTCTCGAGTTTATGTTATTGCAAAGTTTAAATTGGAGAAGTATAAGCAGAGAAACAAAATCCATCTCTGAGGTGTTAAGTACCCAGTTTATGTGTTTGTAAAAATTCATATATTAAGAGATTCATTTATAACTTGAAATAGGAATTTTAAAAGAATCATACTTCAAGAGTAATTACATAAAATTATGAATTTTTCAAATTGTCAGTAGTGAAAAGATGGCAGTTCTACGCCAAGAGGCGCAATGCGCAATGGGAGCAGGGAGCCACGGCCCCCTTGCGCCTCCTCCGCCTGCCGAATAGGGTTGAGTAGTAGGGTTCCTGATGCTATCCTCGTAGAAGAATACGAGGGTTTCTGAGTGGAGTTCAGTTGTTACTCTACGTCTGAAGTTTAGTTTTTTGGAATGGCAACACCGATTAATTTTGGTTTTGATTAAATTTATATTTTAGGGAATGGCAATCGTTCTACCGTGTGTTGTGGTTTCCATGACAACGTATTTTTACGAAGAGCCTCTTAAGTGGCGAAAAACAGGAAGAATTATTTTTTGGACTTAGTAGTTTTCCGATGTTATTTTTAATTTCCAACTGGGGTTTTTCAAGAGTGGTAACATTAATTTATTTTTTTTAATTTCAAGAGTTGAAACGCTCATACTATCATCCAGCGAGAGAAATTATTTTTAGACATAGAATATTTTATTTAATTACATTTTCTTTCAGATATTCGAATTCATATGCCACAAACCTTAATGTTGTAAAACTCATTCGATCAAATCATGATTACTATGTGTTTTTTTCCCTTGCGTTAGCATCAGACTTAACTGATGTGTTCTAACGGGAATTAATTAATTATTTCCATCAGAATTAAATTTCACAATGTTTAATCAACTCATAGCACTATTTTAATCTTAATAATGTATAAGTAGCAACTATCTCTTAATTTTAAACATATTTTTTCTCCCTAAAATATCAAACATAGGATTAATTCTATACTTAAACAGGTTTACACCCATTTTTACTGTTTTCCATGAATACAAATCAACGAATTTATATCAACTAAGACTATATTTACATTAGATAATCATCCTTTAATCAATATTATACCACTAGATTTTTTTTCAAAGTTTAAGAGTTTGCATGAAATAGTGGAAGTTAGAGTATGTTCAGCAACTTTATTTCACATAGAATGATAAGCGAATTTTTCATGCATTTCAATATTTATTTATTTTGTTTTTAATTATTTTTTTTTTACACATTTTAACGTTTCAAACGAATACAATCTCAGAGATTATTGTAGCAATATACATCAGGATTAAAGAAACTTTAAAAATAGTCAAGAGCATATTGCTAAATTTGTAACTGCGAAGCAATTCAACAACCTGATTGACGTACAATGCAATACATTTAACGAACATTTCAGCTATGCAAAAGAAATTTAAAACTATGTCTTTAACATTTAACGAATTTTTCATTTTTTCAAAGAGTTATTTATTTTTAGGATTTACACAGAACTCATAATTTACAATGATTTTATGATATACCTACAACCGACAAAAATATTTAACATAACTATTTACAACACGATTTTCACACACTGAAAAAGTTTATTACTTAAGCTCGAAGAAACTTTAAAACTGTTCACACCGCAAATTTCATGCATTGAAAAAGTCTATTACTTATATACAAACTTAGAATCTTTGAAACTAAAATCGCAGAAGTACAACTTAATTTAAATACGGTAATGCTTAAAATCATAGCTACAGAAAATAAAAAAGAAAGTTAGAAATATTATACTCAAAGACAAAAAACACACACAAGATGTAACATCTGTTGAAACTTCTACCATTAAAAATAATTAATAACATCCATTATCAGAACTTCGAAGAATGAATGCTAAAAAAGCCTCTTAGAAATAGAGGACAATTTTAGCAGTTCCTCCACCGAGATCCTACTAAGCAAAGCAATCGTTGCGAATTTTCAGTTATCCTATACACGAACACAAAAGCAACTATGCAAAATCTAGCAATACAGTTAGTGAATGAACACAGAGAGAAGGCACTGAAAATAATATCATTCACACGTTAAAAATCGAAGAAGTTTTTCATGCAATATAGCTATAGTTCAATTATTCAAACTTACATGAAACTAATTTTAACAGAATGCAATCTAAGAAATACTTTAAAGTCGAAATACAAATTATATAAAACATCCTGTACTTACAGAGAAGAGAGAGCGTACATGTTTCCCCTCCAAACCACAACGTAGAAATGACTCGTCAGGCTCTTATCAGCTGAAGAAGATAAGGTAGCAATACATCATCGGCCACCCCAATCGAAGAATGACACATGCAAACATGATGCTACCAGCTGACTAACACTATCGATAAACCAATTTGACTTCAATTGAAGTTTAATATGAATGTAACAGTAAGTTTTAATTAAAAAATATTTCATACATGCAAACATATACATACATATAAATTTAATAATTTTACGAAGACCTATGTATTTAACTCACCAAACTCAGACAGTTTTCCTTAAACACACATTTTTTCCTAGATATAACCCTTTAATTCATTACTTCCGAGTGAAGAATTTCTTACCTTCAGTATTATAATCAAGCCATACAATACATTTAACGAACGTTTCATCTATTCAAAGATTTTCAAAACTTACTCTTAAACATTTAACGAACGTTTCATCTATTCAAAGAGTTATTTATTTTCAAAACTCAATCTTTAACATATTTTTTTACGACTCACACAGAACTTATAATTTACAAAGGTTTTATGATATACAACTGAGAAAAATATTTAACAAAACTATTTCCAACACGAGTTTCATACATTGTAAAGGTTTATTACCAAAGTTCGAAGAAAACTTAAATGCTATTTACGCTGCAAAATTTCATGCCTTGAAAAAGTCTATTACTAATATACAAACTTGGAATCTTTACTTTATTCACACCTTTAATATTATAATCAAGCATATAACACATTAAGCGGACATTTCATCTATTCAATGACTTTCAAAACTTACTCTTAATCATTTAACGAACGTTTCATCTATTTAATGAGTTATTTATTTTCAAAACTCAGTGTTTAACACAATTTTTAAAGATTTTCACAGAGTAATACAACAGATAAAAATATTTAACAAAACTATTTCCAATACGAGTTTTATACATTGAAAAGGTTTATTAGCAAAGTTCAAAGAAAACTTTCAAGCCGTTTTCGCTGCAAATTTCATGTCTTGAAAAAATCTATTACTAACACACAAACTTGAAAGCTTTACTTTGTTCACACCTTTAATATTATAATCAAGCACATAACACATTAAACGAACATTTCATCTATTCAATGACTTTCAAAACTTACTCTTAATCATTTAACGAATGTTTCATCTATTTAATGAGTTATCTATTTTCAAAACTCGGTGTTTAACACAATTTTTTAAGATTTTCACAGAGTAATACAACCGATAAAAATATTTAACAAAACTATTTCCAATACGAGTTTTATACATTGAAAAGGTTTATTAGCAAAGTTCAAAGAAAACTTTCAAGCTGTTTTCGCTGCAAATTTCATGTTTTGAAAAAGTCTATTACTAACATACAAACTTGAAATCTTTACTTTGTTCACACCTTTAATATTATAATCAAGCACATAACACATTAAACGAACATTTCATCTATTCAAAGACTTTCAAAACTTACTCTTTAACATTTAACGATCATTTCATTTATTCAAGAAGTTAAAAGTAAATGTATTGAAGTACTAAAACAAAAACTGTTAAACTTAAAAATTAAACCGTACAAATAGAAACTAGTCCAAATGTTAATTGTAAATTGTAAAAAGTACTAAGTTCAACACGTTAGAAAACTTAGGTTCTTTCAGTAAAATTAAAACAAAGGGGAGAAAAACCATATAAACTTTAAAAAAAAATTGAAAACTTTGAAGAACCAAAACACAAAAAACTTAGAAACAGAAAAGCTTATAAACTTGCAACTTTAGGAAATGTCTCTCTTTTACTTACACTCATATTTATTTACAAACTTTGAAACTTATCTTTAAAACATGAAAACCTCGAAACAGGAAGACTTACATGAGATACTCAAATAAACAAATACATAAACAAATGCTTATTATTGTAGAAACTTAAGCGAGACTCTACTTTAATCGTTAAAAGCATAACTTGAAACTTACATAAACATGCAAATGCATATACACACACATACAATATATGGGCTTTTACCTAGAGAAAAACATCTCTATGACACCTGGAGATCTCATTCAAAGCTTCAACATTTGGGGTTTTTTTTAATAACCCAGGTGCCAGCCCTTCCCCAAACTCCACTCCGAAATCATCAACCACAAACATTTAAATGAGAAAGAAATTATATAAAATGTAATAATGATCTTAAATAGCTTACACTTTCGATATTTTAGAATAAAGAAACAACTAGAAAGATCAACTACAGTCATTGATCTTTTTTCAAAAGCATATTAGTATACATTTACATAATTTTAAATAAATTAATCTATATAGTCCTTTTTTTTTAATATGATGAAAATATCAATTTAATGTTTATGAACATTCTATTATCTATGATAACATTTATTAATTTATTAATATTAGATAATTTTTATTCGGCGGCTAAAGTTGCATATTTTGCAGTGAGAACTTGTACACTAATAATACGATCAAATACCCAACCAGAGCCAAGTTGTATAAACTCTTCCAGGGCATTTTCAACTTGTGAGATGCTATCATTCAAGCGATCGGATATACTTTCTTTAATAAGTTCAATTTGCATTGTACTTCTGAAATAAGATGTGATACAATCTTCACCACCACCACCATCATCATCATCATAATTTCCTACATGACGCGTCATCTCAGCTTTCATTACTATACGCCACTTAATAGCTCTTTTCTCATCCATTTCATCAACCATCAATTGATGAATTTGCGGCCTTAATTCTTGAAAGCACATTTTAAAGTCCTTCGAATTTTCAGGGCTTGGAGTTACGAACTCCGTAGCAAAAACTCCTAATGCAGTTCGACGATTAGGTCTCTCTCTTTTAGGAACAGGTCTCATATTAACAGCCTTCGCTTTTGCAGAACTATGATTAACACGAATATGATACAATAGACCTGATTTCCGTGTAAAAACTTTTCCACACTCCACGCATGGATAGCTTCTTCCGTGAATCTTCATGTGTCTCTTCATAATACCCTCTCGCTTAAACTGTTTAGCACACTCAGAACATTCGTATATTGTGGAATTATGCACCTTCAAATGACGATTTAAGGCAGAATTCCATTTAAAGTATTTCCCACACTCTTTACAAATGACAGCAGGTCTATGAGCCATAAGATGTTGTTTCAGTTGTCTTTTAACATCAAATGACATTCCACATTTATCACAACTAAGTAAATTTTCCACGGAGTGTACCTTCAGATGCTCTCTTAACTTGTAGTTACGCATGAAAGACGCACCGCACTGATCACAACTAAACATCTTTGTTGTAGAATGCGTTTTAAGATGTCTAATCAAATTTCTATGAAGAGTGAAGGTCTTCATACAAATTGCACATGCTTATAAAAAGAGGTAAAACATATTTTAGAAATGATTAATTCTATAGAAATTATAATTCAGAATATAACAAGATAATACAAGATTCAAATCTCTATGTTCGCAAATAGTTTTTCTTTCATCGTATTCACAGTTGAAGCAATATCTTAAACATTTAAGTGCTTAAATTAAAACATATTATATGCTGACAAACCCTTAAATTATAAAAGTTTATAAAGTAACTATGTATACATTCGAAACCACCTTCGGAGAACAAGAAAAGAATATACTAAAACAATGACATCCTTTTGCGACATCAACAACACTTTAACCTCCCATCTCCAACCAGGAACAGCAAAGATCATTCCACACAATTCCGTGTACATTAACACGTTTAAGACTTCAACTTTGTTACAAAATCATTAAAGGGAATTTCATACCACCCTTTTAAATCAGAACTTACATATGGTGATACTTTGTCTTTCCCTACAGTATCACTACTCATCGTACTCGAATGTCCACTTCGATTTTTCATAAGAAATTCAAATGATGAACCCGAATTCTCAACAATTCACTAAAATACTGCACAGACTCAGAATTCCACTTGATGTGAACACAACAATGTCAGAACCACAAATGACCCTTTAAGGTAATCATAGCAATTGTATATGCAAAAAAGACAGGATTAATCCGAAGAAGAGCACCAACCAATGAAACTGCAGAATTAGATCTTTGGGAGAGTCAATGAAATTGTGGAGGGTTTCCGTAGGTATTTTGAGTTTTAAGTGCATTAATGCACTTAAAACTCCGAAGGTGGTTTCGGATGTATACATAGTTACTTTATAAACTTTTATAGTTTAAGGGTTTGTCAGCATATAATATGTTTTAATTTAAGCACTTAAATGTTTAAGATATTGCTTCAACTGTGAATACGATGGAAGAAAAACTATTTGCGAACATAGAGATTTGAATCTTGTATTATCTTGTTATATTCTGAATTATAATTTCTATAGAATTAATCATTTCTAAAATATGTTTTACCTCTTTTTATAAGCATGTGCAATTTGTATGAAGACCTTCACTCTTCATAGAAATTTGATTAGACATCTTAAAACGCATTCTACAACAAAGATGTTTAGTTGTGATCAGTGCGGTGCGTCTTTCATGCGTAACTACAAGTTAAGAGAGCATCTGAAGGTACACTCCGTGGAAAATTTACTTAGTTGTGATAAATGTGGAATGTCATTTGATGTTAAAAGACAACTGAAACAACATCTTATGGCTCATAGACCTGCTGTCATTTGTAAAGAGTGTGGGAAATACTTTAAATGGAATTCTGCCTTAAATCGTCATTTGAAGGTGCATAATTCAACAATATACGAATGTTCTGAGTGTGCTAAACAGTTTAAGCGAGAGGGTATTATGAAGAGACACATGAAGATTCACGGAAGAAGCTATCCATGCGTGGAGTGTGGAAAAGTTTTTACACGGAAATCAGGTCTATTGTATCATATTCGTGTTAATCATAGTTCTGCAAAAGCGAAGGCTGTTAATATGAGACCTGTTCCTAAAAGAGAGAGACCTAATCGTCGAACTGCATTAGGAGTTTTTGCTACGGAGTTCGTAACTCCAAGCCCTGAAAATTCGAAGGACTTTAAAATGTGCTTTCAAGAATTAAGGCCGCAAATTCATCAATTGATGGTTGATGAAATGGATGAGAAAAGAGCTATTAAGTGGCGTATAGTAATGAAAGCTGAGATGACGCGTCATGTAGGAAATTATGATGATGATGATGATGATGGTGGTGGTGGTGAAGATCGTATCACATCTTATTTCGGAAGTACAATGCAAATTGAACTTATTAAAGAAAGTATATCCGATCGCTTAAATGATAGCATCTCACAAGTTGAAAATGCTCTGGAAGAGTTTACACAACTTGGTTCTGGTTGGGTATTCGATCGTATTATTAGTGTAGAAGTTCTCACTGCAAAATATGCAACTTTAGCCGCCGAATAAAAATTATCTAATATTAATAAATTAATAAATGTTATCATAGATAATAGAATGTTCATAAACATTAAATTGATATTTTCATCATATTAAAAAAAAGGACTATATAGATTCATTTATTTAAAATTATGTAAATGTATACTAATATGCTTTTGAAAAATGATCAATGACTGTAGTTGATCTTTCTAATTGTTTCTTTATTCTAAAATATCGAAAATGTAAGCTATTTAAGATCATTACTACATTTTTAATAATTTCTTTCTCATTTAAATGTTTGTGGTTGATGATTTCGGAGTGGAGTTTGGGGAAGGGCTGGCACCTGGGTTATTAAAAAAAACCCCAAATGTTGAAGCTTTGAATGAGATCTCCAGGTGTCATAGAGATGTTTTTCTCTAGGTAAAAGCCCATATATTGTATGTGTGTGTATATGCATTTGCATGTTTATGTAAGTTTCAAGTTATGTTTTTAACTATTAAAGTAGAGTCTCGCTTAAGTTTCTACAATAATAAGCATTTGTTTATGTATTTGTTTATTTGAGTATCTCATGTAAGTCTTCCTGTTTCGAGGTTTTCATGTTTTAAAGATAAGTTTCAAAGTTTGTAAATAAATATGAGTGTAAGTAAAAGAGAGACATTTCCTAAAGTTGCAAGTTTATAAGCTTTTCTGTTTCTAAGTTTTTTGTGTTTTGGTTCTTCAAAGTTTTCAATTTTTTTTAAAAGTTTATATGGTTTTTCTCCCCTTTGTTTTAATTTTACTGAAAGAACCTAAGTTTTCTAACGTGTTGAACTTAGTACTTTTTACAATTTACAGTTAACATTTGGACTAGTTTCTATTTGTACGGTTTAATTTTTAAGTTTAACAGTTTTTGTTTTAGTACTTCAATACATTTACTTTTAACTTCTTGAATAAATGAAATGATCGTTAAATGTTAAAGAGTAAGTTTTGAAAGTCTTTGAATAGATGAAATGTTCGTTTAATGTGTTATGTGCTTGATTATAATATTAAAGGTGTGAACAAAGTAAAGATTTCAAGTTTGTATGTTAGTAATAGACTTTTTCAAAACATGAAATTTGCAGCGAAAACAGCTTGAAAGTTTTCTTTGAACTTTGCTAATAAACTTTTTCAATGTATAAAACTCGTATTGGAAATAGTTTTGTTAAATATTTTTATCGGTTGTATTACTCTGTGAAAATCTTAAAAAATTGTGTTAAACACTGAGTTTTGAAAATAGATAACTCATTAAATAGATGAAACATTCGTTAAATGATTAAGAGTAAGTTTTGAAAGTTATTGAATAGATGAAATGTTCGTTTAATGTGTTATGTGCTTGATTATAATATTAAAGGTGTGAACAAAGTAAAGATTTCAAGTTTGTATGTTAGTAATAGACTTTTTCAAGACATGAAATTTGCAGCGAAAACAGCTTGAAAGTTTTCTTTGAACTTTGCTAATACACCTTTAAATGTATAAAACTCGTATTGGAAATAGTTTTGTTAAATATTTTTATCGGTTGTATTACTCTGTGAAAATCTTAAAAAATTGTGTTAAACACTGAGTTTTGAAAATAAATAACTCATTAAATAGATGAAACGTTCGTTAAATTATTAAGAGTAAGTTTTGAAAGTCATTGAATAGATGAAATGTCCGCTTAATGTGTTATATGCTTGATTATAATATTAAAGGTGTGAATAAAGTAAAGATTCCAAGTTTGTATGTTAGTAATAGACTTTTTCAAAGCATGAAATTTTGCAGCGTAAATAGCATTTAAGTTTTCTTCGAACTTTGGTAATAAACCTTTACAATGTATGAAACTCGTGTTGGAAATAGTTTTGTTAAATATTTTTCTCGGTTGTATATCATAAAACCTTTGTAAATTATAAGTTCTGTGTGAGTCGTAAAAAAATATGTTAAAGATTGAGTTTTGAAAATAAATAACTCTCTGAATAGATGAAACGTTCGTTAAATGTTTAAGAGTAAGTTTTGAAAGTCTTTGAATAGATGAAACGTTCGTTAAATGTATTGTATGGCTCGATTATAATACTGAAGGTAAGAAATTCTTCACTCGGAAGTAATGAATTAAAGGGTTATATCTAGGAAAAAATGTGTGTTTAAGGAAAACTGTCTGAGTTTGGTGAGTTAAATACATAGGTCTTCGTAAAATTATTAAATTTATATGTATGTATATGTTTGCATGTATGAAATATTTTTTAATTAAAACTTACTGTTACATTCATATTAAACTTCAATTGAAGTCAAATTGGTTTATCGATAGTGTTAGTCAGCTGGTAGCATCATGTTTGCATGTGTCATTCTTCGATTGGGGTGGCCGATGATGTATTGCTACCTTATCTTCTTCAGCTGATAAGAGCCTGACGAGTCATTTCTACGTTGTGGTTTGGAGGGGAAACATGTACGCTCTCTCTTCTCTGTAAGTACATGATGTTTTATATAATTTGTATTTCGACTTTAAAGTATTTCTTAGATTGCATTCTGTTAAAATTAGTTTCATGTAAGTTTGAATAATTGAACTATAGCTATATTGCATGAAAAACTTCTTCGATTTTCAACGTGTGAATGATATTATTTTCAGTGCCTTCTCTCTGTGTTCATTCACTAACTGTATTGCTAGATTTTGCATAGTTGCTTTTGTGTTCGTGTATAGGATAACTGAAAATTCGCAACGATTGCTTTGCTTAGTAGGATCTCGGTGGAGGAACAGCTAAAATTGTCCTCTATTTCTAAGAGGCTTTTTTAGCATTCATTCTTCCAAGTTCTGATAATGGATGTTATTAATTATTTTTAATGGTAGAAGTTTCAACAGATGTTACATCTTGTGTGTGTTTTTTGTCTTTGAGTATAATATTTCTAACTTTCTTTTTTATTTTCTGTAGCTATGATTTTAAGCATTACCGTATTTAAATTAAGTTGTACTTCTGCGATTTTAGTTTCAAAGATTTTAAGTTTGTATGTAAGTAATAGACTTTTTCAATGCATGAAATTTGCGGTGTGAACAGTTTTAAAGTTTCTTCGTGCTTAAGTAATAAACTTTTTCAGTGTGTGAAAATCGTGTTGTAAATAGTTATGTTAAATATTTTTGTCGGTTGTAGGTATATCATAAAATCATTGTAAGTTATGAGTTCTGTGTAAATCCTAAAAATAAATAACTCTTTGAAAAAATGAAAAATTCGTTAAATGTTAAAGACATAGTTTTAAATTTCTTTTGCATAGCTGAAATGTTCGTTAAATGTATTGCATTGTACGTCAATCAGGTTGTTGAATTGCTTCGCAGTTACAAATTTAGCAATATGCTCTTGACTATTTTTAAAGTTTCTTTAATCATCATGTATATTGCTACAATAATCTCTGAGATTGTATTCGTTTGAAACGTTAAAATGTGTAAAAAAAAATAATTAAAAACAAAATAAATAAATATTGAAATGCATGAAAAATTCGCTTATCATTCTATGTGAAATAAAGTTGCTGAACATACTCTAACTTCCACTATTTCATGCAAACTCTTAAACTTTGAAAAAAAATCTAGTGGTATAATATTGATTAAAGGATGATTATCTAATGTAAATATAGTCTTAGTGGATATAAATTCGTTGATTTGTATTCATGGAAAACAGTAAAAATGGGTGTAAACCTGTTTAAGTATAGAAGAAATCGCCACTTTTTGTAAAATTATTGTTCAATTAGCATGTATAAACCTATTGTTGTTCATTTTCTAAGTTCCAAATATTTCAACAAAACTTTTAATTGACTAAAATTTAGTAAATTGTGTGGATTGATTTGATTGGTGCATATTAAGTCCACACTTTTTCAAGAAACTATTTGATAAGTTCTCATTTAATTCTGTCTTTCATACTTTAGGAAAAAAGATTTTAAAAATTTTTCTAAGTCTTAAACATTTCTATAATTAACTTTGACTTAAATTTTGTAAATTTCGATGATTGATTTGTTTGGTTCACATTAAGTCTAAACTTTCTCAAGAAGCTATTTGATTGGTTCACAATTAATCCTATGTTTGATATTTTAGGGAGAAAAAATATGTTTAAAATTAAGAGATAGTTGCTACTTATACATTATTAAGATTAAAATAGTGCTATGAGTTGATTAAACATTGTGAAATTTAATTCTGATGGAAATAATTAATTAATTCCCGTTAGAACACATCAGTTAAGTGTGATGCTAACGCAAGGGAAAAAAACACATAGTAATCATGATTTGATCGAATGAGTTTTACAACATTAAGGTTTGTGGCATATGAATTCGAATATCTGAAAGAAAATGTAATTAAATAAAATATTCTATGTCTAAAAATAATTTCTCTCGCTGGATGATAGCATGAGCGTTTCAACTCTTGAAATTAAAAAAAATAAATTAATGTTACCACTCGTGAAAAACCCCAGTTGGAAATTAAAAATAACATCGGAAGTCCAAAAAATAATTCTTCCTGTTTTTCGCCACTAGGAGGCTCTTCGGAAAAATACGTTGTCATGGAAACCACAACGTACGTTAGAACCATTGCCATTCCCTAAAATATAAATTTATTCAAAACCAAAATTAATCGGTGTTGCCATTCCAAAAAACTAAACTTCAGACGCAGAGTAACAACTCAACTCCACTCAGAAACCCTCGTATTCTTCTACGAGGATAGCATCAGGAACCTTACTACTCAACCCTGTTCGGCAGGTGGAGGAGGTGCAAGGGGGGCGTGTCTCCCTGCTCCCATTGCGCATTGCGCCTCTTGGCGTAGAACTGCCATCTTTTCACTACTATTGTCTGATTTTTTACACAAAATTTCTAAAATAGAACAACGTAAAATAGTGCCCAAAAACATAAGTTTGAAGTAGTTTTTTTGATAACGTTTCTAGCCAAGTGCATGAAATTTAAGGTAAAACAATAGAATTACATGTAATTTATTTTTTTCCTTTGGCCATAAAGCTGAAGAAATCATTTCAAACTTTTATTTTAAATCGGAAAAATATAATAAGGGATTAACTTATCGTTGCTTGCTCCTTTATATCTACATACACTGTTAAAAATTTCCGTAAGAAAATAGAAAAATAACCATTTATTTGATTGTTATTTTACCTTATTTAATTACAACAGTTGAATAATCATTAAAAAGACGGTACTCAAACCGCTGATCGTGAAAAAAATAGTTTATTCTCTGTTTATCCTAAAGAACGTTTAACTGACCGTAATTTTCAAGCGCTCAATAAGAATCGGGCTTCCATCTTGGTTGCGAAACCTTACCAGTCATACGTTGTTAAAATATGAATAAAGATTTATCAGTCCAAGTCTGCATGTGTATATAACAAAAAGGAGAAAAAAAAAGCGGCTTAAGCTGTGGTTACTAAATAGAAACTCATACACACGTAAATCAAAAATTCGAGACATCGGCTTCCCGAACTGTTTGCGAATGCGCGAACCCATAATTTGAGCTGCTGAAGCTTGTTTGTATTTTAATTTTTGCAGCAAATAAAAGGATTTTCGTCAACATACAGTAAATTTAGACCAAAAATGACTTTGGATCCAATCAAAAACTGAAATCTCTATTTTAAGGCAGTTTGCCTGTTGGAAAAGAAGATTTATTGATAAATAAACGGCCGCTTTACGTAGTGTAGATGGCCGAATGACTAGCGCGCAAGGTTAGTATGCCATACACCCGGGTTCGATTCCCGCATGCTTCGTTTATGGTTTCTATGCCACGATTATTCTACGCCTCGAAATGGTTCAAAAACGGTAAACATTTTGTTTCGAAACCATTTTTAAATGATTATGAAACGGTAAACTTTTGTATTTACGGCTTTTTAACCTAGCTGATTGGAAATGGTTTAGGTCCCGTAAAGATAGAAAAGTGTTCCAAGCCGTAAATTTAACGGTGAATTAGATGGACAGACTGCTGCCGGTTATTTAACCGTAATTTCATGCTAAAATTTCTAACAGGATATCTTTCTATACAACTCACGTTCTTTAAACTTGAAGAAAAAAATCCTTACTTTTTTCTTTTTGTGTTTCCTTACTTTTTGCTTTATGTGTTTAAAGGATTAGAGAAGAAAAAAAGTTTACGGCATAAGTCTTTCGGAAAAATTTTTTATTCGCTAAAAATGTATTCGAAGTACAACGGTAAACCTATACGGCTCTTTCATGTGTGTTTTTCTGTTTAAAATTTATTGAGGTTTTTTTTAAAAGTAAGTCATCTTGCTGCTTTTTTGTCTCAAAGGCACTTTCAAAAGACAAAAAAAAAAAAAAATAGTATCAGTAAAAATAAACTACGGATTATATTTTCTCTTATATAAATACGTTCTCCTTTTAAAGTAAATGCCTAAACGTTCTATACTACCGGCAAAAGATGGAAAACAAACGTTCTATACTAGCGGCAAAAGATGGAAAACAAGCTAACATAAAGGACAGAAGTGAAGATTTGTGTGCACAAATATTTTAATAGCTTAAAAAAACTATACGTCAATTTAAAAGGAAAATCTTTTCTAAACACAACCGGTGTCTAAAACTGAACACAAAGAGCATGTGAAATGAAAAAAGATTTCCAAGTAAAATTATGCTTTTAGGCAATATACTTGTTTATAAAATTTTATTCATTAAAAAAACAGCTAGACGAAAAAGTTTAGCTAATAAACTAAGGCTAATTTTTGATACTTTGTGACTTCAAAGCAAACTATCTAGACCCCCCCCCCCCAAAAAAAAAAAAAAAACTACGCTAAGAGACCGATTGTCAAATGCAGATTTTGCTACCTTCCGACCTATGGTAGAGACAAAATTCAAATAAATCAAACTATGCAGACATAGAATTCGAAACAAACTACGTTAAGAGGCTGATTGTCAAATGCAAATTTTTATACTTTTCGACTTATGGTTGGAACAAAATTCAAATAAATTATGTCTACCACTTCAGAAATTAAATATTTTTTATGTTAACATGAGGTCAATTGTTTCGATGGCAGAGAAAAAAAATTAAAGTTCAGAAATTATCTTCTATATTATAACTACAAGCAGCAATAGCACACTTTAGCTTATTGATCAGTATAAGGCAACTTCTGGAATTTCCTATCTTCTTATAAAAGAAGAAGGGCAAAAAGCGATCAAATGGGATAAACTAAGTTGCAAATAAACTCGGTTTTAAACAATAGCGCGGCCTACCCACAACTACTTTTTTTATCTCTCGCACTGAGGTTCTATGACGTATTTCAACGCAAGTTTAATTGTGCATGTATTGTATGAGCTGATAGAGGAACGAATAAAAAGTATCGTGTAAATTCATTTTAAAATAAGAAAATAATATTTGAACATTTTTTTTCAGTCAACCACGAAATATTTTTCATATACCTTCCCCTGGAATACTCAATTTGTCTGCAGAGGTTTTCCGTCATAATCTTAATGGCAGAAGCAAACTTAAGTCATTGCAACAAAAGTATAAAATTCTATTAAAGAACTGCTTCGAGCACTCCGCACAAGACATTCACTTTTTAGAATAGTGGGCAGCAGAAAGCCATTAACCAGCCCCTGGACGCTTTGTCCTTCATTGGTATTCCACGTTCAAATTCAGCACGCGTGATCTCTCAGTGTTCAATTATGCTTTTGCATGACAAAGCTCACTTTAGCTTTATTCTTTTGCCTTCAGTTTTTATTAAGACTTTTCTACTTCCTAAAATGTGAGCAAAGTTTTTAGGCGAAGTGGTAAGGGAACTTCCGCAAAGCTTTTCATTCGTTCCTGAAGATGCAATTTTGAATATGATTTTTTTTTTTTACCATTCTTATGTTTTTTTCCCTTCTGCTATTTGAACAGCTAATAGCTGATACATGTATAAGAACAATAACTGTTGGATAAAACAGTTGGTAAACTTGAAAAACTTATTATAAGTTGTGTAAGAGGGAAAAGCTACGCGAATAAAGCGCAAATTGTCAAATCAATCCTGAAAATCGCTATTTTGAGGCTACAAGGGAGCCTCTTCATCACTCACCACTTTCTTGTTGGGAGTTAAGCGTCTTTCGTCCTTATTTTACTGACTCCTTTGAAGCCTCGAAGTAGCTATTTGCAGCATTGATTTGACAATTTGGGCTTTATTCACGTGGCTTTCTCCACTTAATATTCTAGCAGAAAGGATTTTTGATATATTTTTTTACCTATTATAAGTTGTTGGTTACATATATTCCCTAGATATGCGTATACAGGGTAAACATAAAAAACCGTGAGGGCCCTATAGTGCGTACTGTACAGGACGAAAACTAAGAAATCTTGTTGTGTACTGTGGTGTACCAGTATGGCGTGCGATTTATGAAGAAAACAAAAACAAAAAAAAAACTTAAAATCTCTGAAGTATATCGGCATGCCATGTTAAAATGTCTCTTTACCGGTTTTTTCATTTTTTTTTTCAACAACAGAGCCAACATTTTCCCTACGCTGTTAAAAAAAACCTGAATTTTCAGAAAGTTTTTTGACTGATTTTAACGGAAAATTTCCGTAATGCTTCCAAACATGGTTTTTCCTTCAAGAAACGGAAATATCACGTACCTCACGATAATGAAAATGCGAGAACGGAAATTTTCCGTTTTACGGTTGCTGTATTTTTACAACCTGATTTGGAATTGGCGATAATCAACACTAAAATTCGAACTTCACATTGTTGTTTTAATAAGACATTTTATTTATTTCTCTTGAAACATATCTGATTTCATATAAGGCTTTATGTTGTATATCGGGTTTATTTGGGATACATTTTTAATAATCCTACATAACAAACTTGTATGTAACTAACAAAATGTCTTTAACCCTGGACCGGCTCTAGGGTTTTCGGCACCCAAGGCAACAGCAAATTCTACGCCTTTATTAAAGTGTGTTATTTAGATTGTTTTAAAATCCCCAAATCAAAAAAAAAATCCTCAATTTCGTTTGGGTCGGGATGGGATGTAGTGACTGGTTACTCTTCCATAGTTGCGTATTTGTTGACGACAATGGGTATGTTGAGCGGTTAAAAAACACTTCAAATATATTTTTAAAAGGAAACTCTCTGCTCGTTCAAAATAGAAAAGAAAATGATAGAAAGAAATATTCTATTTAACGTGTTTGTCTCGTTTTATGGGGCTTTCAGAGGTTTATTTCTTTTCCGTCGTTTGCGCCAGGAATCGGGAATCAGTACCATATGTATCCATTTTTTCCAAAAGAACAATAAGTTGCAAAATGAGAATTCCGTGCTTGAGAAAAACCGAATGAAAATATCCCAGGTTGGCGAGCTTCGTTGGCGAACACGTTTTCCGGACAACTTGGAGTCTGAACAGTGGACATTGGACAATCGGACAACCTTTGCTTGGCCGCTCTATTCAACTGTACGAGCATCATAGAAGTTGTCTTCAAAAAGGGTAGATTCTTCTGTTGTTCTTCTTGTGAGGTAAGAATTTCATTTCGTAACTGATGTTTTGTGTTTCTCAGGCCTGTCATTTAGGGGGGTAAGGGAAGTCAAACGCCCTCCTCTCCCGGCTTGGGAAATATAATGTATTTATGTGTTTATAGATAATATATTTCTGTATGTGTATATTACTTTTTTCCGAACTAGCTCGTGGCGCCAATTTCGGCAATCATAAGCTAATATTGTCGCCCGACGAAACAGAATTACACCACACGGCAACCCGCGAACGATCAAAGAATCGAATATTATCTTTGTTTCTGGAAATAAATTGAATTTATTATTTTTTTTATCGTCTGTTTTATTATTATTATTTTTGAATCCCTTTGCTAAAGCACGGAATAGTATTTTTATTTTTTTGTACATCATTTTTATTTGCAGCTTTCTTCTCGGTGTTTTAAACGTGTGTTAATCATCGTTTTTTTCTACATTTACCATTTTGAGTGATGTTTTAGCGAAATTATATTCGTTAAGCATCATTTCTTAATGGTTAATATATTTACATACATTTTTAAATTTTAGATGCATCAAACAGTTATTTTTATAATAACTATTGCTAAATGGAATACATTGCGTTTTATGAAAAATTGGGCTGATGTTCTTCTTTTAAAAATTTAAATCTGTATTTAAAACAAATCGAATTATTTTTCAATGCATTTCCTCTAATTTGAAAGTATTGTTGATTTTAAGTTTTTGTTTTTAAAGATCTTGTTTTTGTAGGTTTCAGTCATTTAGTTTGATTCTTGTGCCTTCCAATTAAAATAATATGTTTTTCATATTGCTCAATACACATTTTAAATATAATTTAGAGTTAAACTAAAAGGATTTTGTAGTTAAAGGACATTTTTCAGTGTAATAAGTAACAACTTTATTAAATGTGTTATAATATTTAAACTGTTCTACTCTGTCTCCTTACTTCTTAACTACACTTACAGGAAGTGACCTGTATTCTTCAAAAGAATTTTCGTTAGTAGATGATGAACATATCAATTACTAACAGCAGTGATTTCATAACAGCGATGGCAGCTCTTTTTGTAACATATACTATGTATTAAACATTGAATACAATGCTGATACGGTTTATGGCTTTGACAATAGAGTTTATTCAAAGCTACTGATGTTTACCAGTTCTAAAGTAAGGTTACATATGGTTCTATATACAGGCTTGCACTAAGCCTATTTTGCGCTTTCGTGCAAATTCCCTTTGAGTGCCTTATTTAGGGTTGAAAAAAAAAAAGGTGATTGTGTTTAATGCTTTTATTTCATAAAGGAACCTTTCAATTCGGCGACATGGTTATAGATGTGCGTCTGGTAAATATCGAGTCAATAGGGTATATTTATAAATGCGTATTTACCCCAAAATATCAGGGTATTTAAAATTTTCAGTCATTTTAAAATCATTTAACCATAAATTGTTTTGAATATATTTCTGAGACCATATAAATATATTCATGTAAATAAACTTGCAACTGAAAACAAAACGGCTACAAAGCAAATATTTCAAAAAATCAAAACTACCCAGATGTTTTCCTTGGTGCATTGTTGTATTACATACATAGTCGAATGATACTTAAAATGCTGTAAATTTTTTTATATACCAAAATTGTATTGAAATACCGTGTCTCACAATTGAAAGCCAAATATGTGGAAATCTATATTAACTCAGATTTTGGTCATTATTTTTTTTCTCCTTTTCAAATAGAGATTTTTCCCTTGAAATGAGTAACTAGTGTTCTTACAAGGTGATAGAAAAATTTAAATGATCAAATACTTTAAAAATAAGGCCAAACAGGCAAAATTTGGCGAAGTGATTCTGGATTTTTTTCCTTTTAAATGTTAGACTGGAATTTTGGCTCACTAAACCAGTAAACATCCTGATCCAGCAAAAATATATATATATTTTTTGATGTAATGAGGTAAACATAAAATGAATCTTAATTAAATTAAGATCCAAAAATTTTCTAAATTTCAAACTTGCATGCATATTAAATGCAATTTGTAATAATGATATTAAAAAAGTGTTGGCCAATTTAAATGTTCTATGTACTAAATATTGTTCAAGAATGCAACATCATTTTAAGAAAAAATGTGTTTTTTGAAATTTGTAATGTACTATCTACATTTAACACCTATGTTGTATTAATTTATCTTACTTGCATAAAACAATTTAATTATTATTTATGAAATTTATTTAAAATGATATTCAGATTTCTGTTGTTACAGTATTTTTATTATTATATCTCTCAAGCTTATTGATATTAAGCATTTGGGTTTGTGTACCTGATCTCAAAAAATCCACTTATTGAGCCCTTGTCTAGTGTTAGATACATTCTAGATTTTTATAACACAGGAGCAGGTATGTTCTTAAGTACTGTGCATTTAATGAAAATTTTTACTTTAATTTTTATTAAAATTTGTAACATGTTGAAAATTTAATATGTTGAACACATATTTTAACCGTATCTAATGAAGTAATAAAAACAAAATTCATGGTTTCAAGCTCACAAATATTGCACAAGGAGCTTCTTGAAATTATTATTATTATTTTATGAAACTTCATATATAGGCTTAAATAAAAGTTACTGAAAATTATTTTTTTTAAGTTAATTTCATAGATAAAGTGCCTTTTATACGAACTGTAATGTGTTTACTAACTAAATTCTAAACCAGTATTTTATATTTTGTAGATGTATTGCAGATATTAACCCTAAAAGAGGAACTAAAGCAAGCAAGAAGGAAAAAGGAAAACCTTATTCAAATACTAAGAAAATCATTAACTTGGCTAATGACATTAATGAATTTGATAAAGTTTTATAATTCTGAATTTAATTGAAAAATATTAATATATTACATATATATATGTCTTTTTGATAAAACTTCTGAATTAAATAAAAAGAAGTTGTAAATATAGTGTGTTTTTGATAAAGTTTTCAAATTCTGAATTAAATAGAAAGGAGTGGTAAATATATATTTATGTATGTGTTTCCTTCATGAACTAGTATTTACTATGTGATTCGTTAATGTGCAGTTTTGAAAAGATTTTTTTCTTTTTGAAAATGTGGCTGGTTTTCATATTATTTTCCTTGTGTTATTATTATTGATTTTGCAAACTTGTTCTCTGATATAATTTGCAGATGCATATTTTTATCAAATTGTTTTCCTATTTGTTCTGAAAAGTAAATTCTGTAGCCCGACTGAATTTATAAATAAAATGTAAGGTTGATAATCTATTTTGTGTTTTTGCTTGCTTTATAATTTGCTAACAACATTAAAAAAGGTAATCAGTATCATATTTTCACTATGTAATACAATTAAGTAATGCTCAAATTGGACAACAGTATATTTTTTAATTCTCTTCGAGCATTTTTTCAACTGATGCAACTTGCATCTTTTCACTATATTATACAATCAATTCCCAAATTGTACATGGGTCGATTTTTTGATTCACTTCGTTTTTTTACTAAATTATGTACCTGTATACTTGCTTTCCATCATAAAAAGTACACTTTCAAGTAATTTTTTTACTGAAAAATTATTTAAGGTAATTTCAATAGTATCTTAGGAAATCAAATACATGAAAGTGATGTATATTTACAAAGCACATTTAAAAAGAATAATGAAAAAATATTGGATGGTTTATTCTTTCCTGCAGGATTGAATGCTGTTTAACGTGCATAAGTCACTGCTGAAATGTTTAAAAATAAATTTGCCTTCAGTGTTTTTTTTTCATTACTGAAATATAAATATAAGACCAAAAAAATCTTTCAATTTGTTTCCTTTAAATTAAATATAAAATGTTATAAAAATGCCTATATGTAAAATATTTTTCAATGTTTACTTTTGTAAACAAATCTCCGTTAAATTATTACTTTTTTGAAACATTTGTCTACTTAAATTTGAAATTCTTGGACAGGATGCTTTAAGTATTAGTGAGTTGTGCATGAATGTCTTGAATTTGTAATATATCGTTATTCAGAAAATTGAATAATGACATAAGAGTAAAATAAGTAAAAATGAATGACAGAATCTCGGGGGGGGGGGGGGGGGTTTCAGTAGATACATGGCGGAATGAGAAACGGAAGTTTAGTAAAGACACGGAGAGATACAAAACGGAAAAAGCAATCAACGAAAAAATAAGAAATGGATTTTCTGTAAAAGCGCGTGAAAATGCAAAACGTAAAAAACAGATCAACGAAAAAATAAGAGATGGAATTTCTGTAAAAACGCGGGAAAATGCAAAATGGAAAAACAGATCAACGAAGAAATAAGATATGGAATTTCTGTGAAGACGCAGAAAAATACGAAACGGAAAAAATCACTAGAATGGACTTCAGAGGATGTTTACAAATCAGTCGCAAGCGCTTTCAATTATTTAGTGCATTACGATGTGATTTTTGATAAAAATTAAAATTTTGTAAACAAACCCCCTCCAATTATCTTCTTGGTAAGTTGAAAGGATGGTAAGGAATTCTTCCCAAATACTCAATTTTTATCATCTAAATGGTAAAGTGGAAAGTTATAAAGTCCGCCAAAAACATATCCCTATGGGGGAATTTCATCAAGAAATACCTTTACTAACTCGAAGAATTCTCTGCAATTTTCACAAAAGATATCTTTCTTAGTCCTGCTTTTTTTGCGAACAATAATGTGGCATTAACTTCGCCTTTTAGAATTTCGTTGGTATGTATTTGTTTACCAAGTTGAAAAATTTGAAAGATCGATATTTTTCTACAAGTTTTTGAATCAGGAATGACGGATCCAGAACTAAGTGAGACATGAACCTGTTTGAAAACACTCTGCAGTAAAATTAAATATCACGGCGAGTCAAAGGTTCGATTTTGAGTTCAGCGTTTGTTCTAAGAAATTTCATGGACCACTTATGCGGCGTATGATGTATTATGTGCTTAATAGGTAATTAAAAAACATAATAATTTAATAAATTATATTACCATCAGGTACTGTATACTCCCCCAGCTTTTTTTTTTTTTTTCGTGTGGCTTTCCTTATTTTAGTGTAGAAGTTCATCTACAGTTCAGTTCGAAATAAGGACATTCCAGGTGCAAGGGCTATTATTCATCTATTGAGTTAAAATTTTGCAAAAATCATTTATTTGTATGATAGATCAAATTACGGGGGCGTCGCGAAAATAACTTCAAAAATAAGGACCACTTTAATATATATATTTTGACCACCACGAAATAAAACTCATTGGTCCTTTGGACCAGTGGCTGGCCTTTGTCGATTGATGGTGGACTAGTCACGCACCGGTAAATTTTTAGACTAACAGGTACGACAAAACAAAGTGACGGTTATTTAAAAACATAAATATGTATTTTTTTACTATGCATTTGTAATATAGTATATGTCTTAGTGTGAACTGCAGGATTTCCCAATGAAGTAAAGATAGTGTTTAGAACAGTTCATTTTATGCAATCAGTTCCTTAAATTGTTTAATAGGTTTTTAAATTGAACCCTTGACAAAGCAAAACATTTTAGGTTTTTATACAGTTAAACCTAATTTAAGGGACACCTCCGAAAAAGGGACACTTTTTCTGGTCCCAGTCCTTTTGAATAGATACCGCAATGTATTTACCTCTGAATAAGGGACACTCTATTTAAGGGACATTCACAGAGAAAAATTTCTAAAATTCAAGTTACATAGATAAGAAAAATTTACTGGAAATTGAAGTTTTTTTTCTAAAAGTTAACTTCTGAAAGTACTAATCTGAATCCTAGAAGCATGACCAAAGAAACAAGTGTATTTTAAAGTGCTAGCCAGAACCTACATGTAAAGGCTTTTCCCTCTCTTGTACTATGGAATACATGTATGCTCAGCATTGACAGACAGTACCCGGCTACCAACAAGTTTTTGATGCAAGGATTGGAAAAAGTACACGAAACTTAAATTATGCTGTATTGCCCGAATTTCATACTTTAAAACAAACCCATCGGATAGATTACTTCAAATACATTTCTGTAAGCTGCAAAACTTTGCCAATACGACATTTATGCTAACATTTTAGTTTTTTAATGAAAAATTTTAAATTTCAATAATTTCAACTTATTATTTGTATGCATGAAACATTTTCAGTATTTAACCTTAGATGGTAATACATGTTTATTATTAAAAAGTTGAACCAAGGTAATACATGATACGTGTATGCATCAATTTATGAACCTCCGAGGAAGGAACACCTCTATTTAAGGGACAAAATTTCCAGTCCTCTTAGTGTCCTTTATTGAGAGGTTTTACTGTATTTAGGAGTGGCGCTTTTTTTTCCCGAGTGTTGGGCCCTTTGGCATAACAAGTACGTGTTCAAGAGGCCATGGTAGCCTAGTGGTCAGAGCGTCGGACTTCCACCTGAAAGGTCGCACGTTCGATATAAGCTGAAGACCCACCATGTACACTTGGGGATAAGTGCATGTAAAATCCGTGGACCCCACTTCCTCGCCCCGTGCGCAAACAATCCTAATTCCTCGGCGAACAGGTAGGGGTCTGGTAGAAAAAAGTACGTGTTCAAGTAGTCCACCGTGGTCTGATTTGGATATCTGCCTTTCACCCAGGTAACCCGAGATCGACACCCGACATGGGAAAAGACCCTTGACACTTCTCCCGTGTCATATGGCAATGCGTGGTAATCCTAAAGCTCCGTGGTGAAAGGTAGGCAGTTGGAGAGAAACTTATATAGCATTGCAGGCACTGAACAACGTCTTTATCACCGATTTTTCACGCAAAAACAATCATTCGCTTCACTAGTTACTTCAATCTTGTTCCTTCACATGTTTAATGTGTTTTGTTCAAAATTTTGGACCATTACTCTGTACGGGCTACTTGTCTATAGTGAACCGGACCAATTAAAAAAACTTGGTGGTTCAAATTAAACAATGAATAGAAATAAACACTTAATAAGTGTTTATTTCATCTATCTTTTACTTTGCAATCTAGGAATCTTTTAGAAGCCAATGTGGTTAAGATCAGAAAGCAAAAATGAAGAACAGCAATGCTTTTATTGCATATTTATTATATCACATCATGATCAGAAGCTACGAAAAATAAGGATGACTAATGTAGAAAACCATTAAAATTTACAAAATTACGAAGTATAAAGAAATGGACTTAACGTCATTGGCTTCTCAGCGACTCCTTAGAAAATTGTCTGCTACGATGTACTAATTAAGTGCCTATTATATTGATAAATATTTTTAAAATATGAATATATATATATATATAAATAATTATACTTGAAATATTTCACACAATCGTCTGCACGATATATTTCACTCTGAGGGAACACGTGCCTACTAATTTTTCGCAATATACACTGCTGGCCTCCGTAAATACAACACCCTGAAGGAAGCGTGCAAATAATATGAAATTTACAACATGCATTAATGGAAGTGAGATATGCAAATGATTAAAATTTCAGCGCAGACGCACATCATGCGCGCCTGTGGCGCCACTTGAAAGCTCTTTTTAAGGCTTGGAGATTTCGACGATTTCAGGTACGGAAATTGCGTTTTTCTTGCGGTTTTTTTTCTAAAAAACGATGAATTATGCCTCGTAGAAAACAGCGATCATCTTTTGAACAAGTATCCGAATTCGGCAGAGGAAGAATAGTGGCCTACCGAGATTGTGAATTATCTTTCAGGGAAATTGGTAGTTGTGTTGGACGAAACCAAACAACTGTAATGTGGATATGTGATCGTTGGATGCAGGAGGGTAGGACGGACCGACGTGATGGATCGCCATCCACCTCAGTGCACCACTTCACGTGATGACAGGCATATTGTGCGCATGGCAGTGACGGATCGCTCAGTCACATCACGAACCATAGCACAGCAGATTCAGTCTGTAACGCATCATCCAGTGTCTGCGCGTACCATTCGACGCCGTTTGCAGCAGAGTGGTCTGTCCGCAAGACGTCCGTTGCTTCGTCTACCCTTGACGCAGAACCACAGACGTCTCCGCCGCCAATGGTGCAGTAAAAGAAGGATGTGGACGGCAGAATGGAATGAAATTGTCTTCGTGACGAGTCACGCTTCTGTCTGCAACACCACGATGATCGGATTCGAGACTGGAGACACCGTGGAGAGAGGATGCTGGACAGCTGCGTTATGCACCGCCACACTGGTCCTGCACCAGGTATTACGATATGGGGTGGTATTGGATATCACTCTCGCACTCCTCTAGTACTCATTGCTGGTACTCTAAACAGCCAGCGCTACATTTCCGAGATTTTGGAGCCAGTTGTTCTTCCTTACCTTCAGGGCTTGCCCATAGCCATATTTCAACAGGATAATGCGCGACCACACGTGGCACGCATTGTCCAAGGGTTCTTCGTCAACCGCCAGATTGAATTGCTACCCTGGCCAGCTCGCTCTCCGAATCTTTCGCCGATAGAAAATATGTGGTCCATAGTTGAGCAACAATTGGCCCAGAGTACATCCCCAGCTGCCCCACCAGATCAACTTTGGCAACGTGTGAAAGCTGCTTGGTCTGCTGTATCCCAAGAACACATCCAAAGTCTCTTTGAATCAATGCCGAGGCGTGTGGCAGCGGTGATCTCCAACAATGGCGGCTACTCTGGCTACTGATTTTGGCAGGAACCACACTTCACAGAAGTCTATAAATTTAATCATTTCATACTTGAGCAACATGTTATCTACAAAATAAATTTTGTTGTGATATCTCTTGTCTTTCTTGGTGTTGCAATTTGGGTGGCCAGCAGTGTATATCAAAACTCAAGCATTGCCATTACTTTCCATTTTAGACATATCCCGCTGGTTCAATTAGAGAGTTTGCCCAAACTCGGCATGCATGATATATATATATATATCCATGTATATGACCATATATATATGTGTGTGAGTGTATGTGTGCGTGTATGTGCGTGTACGTACAGCAGCCTTATTACAACTCATATCTAAAAGATAAATTTTTTAGAAGACTTTAAGAATGTTAAAGATAGCATTTCTTTCGAAAAATTAAAATTTATGTAAGCTAGCCAAGGAAAGGAAAAAAAAAGATAATAAAGTTATTCACTAGAATGTACGTCGCTTCCTATGGTTTCAATGCTTCTATTTACGTTTCAGGGCGATAAAAAATGTTTTAAAATGCTTCCATTTCCACTTCCAACTGTCGTGTATGTAATGCATTACGACTATTTTTCTGGATGGTATTCCAGTCCTTTCTCATGTTCAATCTCGGTTCTTATTTACTTTGGGTTAGGTAAAAATGGCTAACTTTCACGTAAAAGAAACATTTCTGCAAATTTGTTCATTTCTTAGGTTTTGCTGTCTTTAGAGGTATATCTTTGCTCAAAGTGCTTTATTTAGGCATCTTGGTGCGTGTTGGAATTTCTTTTTTTTCACTTTTATAGTTCATTTCTTGAAAGAAAAAGCGTTTTTGTTCCTGAATCTTATTCATATTATTTAATCTGTCTAGAGTTATAAGCAGAATAACCATGAATATTAAATAATTTATTTCTGCTATAAATTTTACTTCTGCAGTATAATAAAACTTCTGAATATTGAACGTGCTTTTAACGAAGCTGAATTTTTTTTTCTTTCTTTCTAATGGAATTGCTTATGGTCATTAACCTAATGAAGCTGAATTGTCTTGTCGGGATTTCGTTTGTAGATTAGAGTTGTTTATAAAGTGAGTATAGGGTCAGGTGGGGTAAAGTGCTCAATGGGGTAAAGTGGACAGACGGCAAATAAAAAGCTATAGCTTTGAAATAAATAAAGGAATTGGTTTGAATTTTTAATTTTAGCTTTTAATAATTAAAAATTAAATTTTACATGCAAAATTATATTAATAGCAACTCTTTAGGTGGCGAAAACACTCGATTTGTTTGTTTATACAACACTTTGAAATTGAAACAGCTCTTTTAACTTCTCTCCGACATTTTGTTTTAAAGAATTTGCAGCAAATGGACGATGCAGGTAGTTTTACACAGATTTCAAAAATACTTCCTCACTAACCGTGAAGCTATACCTAGTTTATCTATTATTTTCCAGTAATTTAAGTAAGATGGGGTAAAGTGGTCATAGTATTATGCTTAACATGCACCAATGTTCTAAAATTACTTTAGGTTAATTTATGCGTTGGACCAGGGATTAAATTGCATACTAATGCACAGCTCAGTTTCCATATTTATTTTCAATTTTTAAGTATTAGAGGGAATTCAGCTTATTTACGCAAGAAAATAAATTTTGAAGACCACAGTGCTTGCACTTCTTTTGTTAGCATTTAAGCCACGAGGGAGATGTTAGTTACACTAATACTGTATTATTTAGAAAAAAATAAATAACTTTTAAATTTACTTTTTAGTAAACCGGAACTAACACAACTGAGCTCAAATGCAATAGAGGTTGAAATTACTATAATACATTCTTCTTAAAATGGTGTGTTTAGTATTGAAACATTTTTAGAAGCACTTTTATTGAAAGAATTTTCAAGTATCAATGATTCATTTATAAACAAACTTATTATAAGTATTATTAAGCTGTAAATGTTCAGAACTAGCAGTGACAATACATGAAAGAGATAATTAAAAATAGCTAGGTTAAAATATGTATTTTCCTCCCATTGATTTTTAATAATCTATAATTATCCTGAACTCTCTTATTAGCACTATTTTATTAATATGTTATTTAAGTAATTTAGTCATCAATTAAAAGCTATTTTAAATTTTTTCACGGAAAATTTTGAATTTCATATTCATGTTTTATTATATGTATTGAGTTAAAGGACAGACTTAAAATCTAATAGTTAGAGATTAAAACCCAAGAATACCTACTTTTATGTGTCCTAACATGTTTTGGTACATAACTTCGTTTTAAGACAATATATGCAGCAGCTGAAGAGACTGAAGTACCTTACGAGACGTTAAGAAGATGAGGCCAACTTTTGACCATAATATCAGAGGCGTAGCTAGGGGGCGGGGGGGGCAAGGAGGGACAGCTGTCCCCGGGCGCAGCGTCAAGGGGGCGCCAAAATTAATGTTACTTTTTTTTTTGTAGTGTATGATTTTTTTTATTGCGAAAAGAAAATTATTTAACTGAAGAGGTATGAATATGTTCGACAAAAAAGTGGTAGCCTCGCAATTCATATCTACAGGGAAGGGGGAAGGGCCTGCTTTTTTTAGGAAACGAGTCTCTAGAGGCATTTTCTTTGAGCACAGATAAAAGAATCGGACGCCCAGAGAACCCAGGAGAGGGGCCGTCCATAAAATATGTCACGCTTTTTCCCATATATTTGACCCCCTTAACCCCTTTGTCACAAAATGTCACACTTCAGCATACCCTTACCCCCTTTGTCACATCCCTCGCTATGTTGCATAAGCATGATGTCACACTTCTTGTTACCCCCCCCCCCTCCCCTTGACACAATTTCACGAACCCCTCTCCCACTCGAAGCGTGGCATCATTTATGAATGATCCCAGAGGTCACTTGAGAAAGAAGAAAAAGACAATTTTGCGGGAAGCCAAAGTGTCCTTTTTTGCACTTCAAAGTGAATGGACGCTAGTAAAAATGCAAGGAAGCATAAATGTTTTTTAATTCCCTTCCAGTGGCGCCCCTGATTCCTATCGGGACCCCAGGAGGGACGATGGGAGAGATCAAAGGATGTCACTGTGATCTCACAAAATTTTACCTCATTCGGCAAATTTTGACTAACCATTGGATTGACTTTGAAAATTTATTATTGCAATCGTAAAGTTTCATAATTCTTGAAAGGAATGAGAAACTTAAAAAAAGAGAAAAAGTTAGAGTTTCTCTGACATACTTTCAATATGGACCCCCCTCAGAAAATATTTTCCTTGTGAAACCTGGACTGGATCACCCTCGAAAATATTTTCTGGGTACGACTTCGCATGTATGTTTCGAAAATTTGGTCTCTTCGTGACCGCCGATTGAGGATAAGGAAAATAGATATTTTCATTTTCTCTAGAACACATTTAGCAACTAATGTAACCAGTTACAAGTTTGAAAAGTGCTCAAAAAATGTTAAGACCACCCAGGACCGGCCAACCTTCTCACATGTGCATACTTTGCGCTTCAATTCTTCGGTTTTTTTTTTTTTGACTCAACAGGGGAAAACCAAAAGAAAAACACAACCATAATCATATGACACATGGCGCCGGATCAGTTTCGGATTGGAAAGAAGGAATGTCTAGACACTTAAGGTACTTTTTAGAAAGTGTAAAAATAATAAAAATACCCGCGAAAAACTATTTTGTTTCATTTTTCTCTTTCTGCTATGAAAGTAGTTGTCATCAAGAGAAACTTTATTCGCTGAACCTTTGTTCCCTTAAATTCAGACACCTGAAGAAATATTAGTCTTCGTTTTTGATTGTTAAGCGTTACTTATTTTATATTTTGTTAATGTACATCAGCTGAAATTCAATTGTTTTGTTTTTATTTCGTGTTCTCTCGTCGTGTTGCATCTTGATATTTCGTAGATTGTTAAGAAAAATGAAACGTGCCCAAAAGAAAAAATTAACCTTTAGGTTACGGCGCTCGAGCTCCCGAAATTCTCTCATACAACGGCAAAACTACGGAATATTTTTCCCCTCGGTGTAACCACGGGGGTCCTTAACTCCCATTATACCTCCTTTGAGTGTGATTGACTTCATTAGAAGGTTTGCCAAAATATAAACTTTTGTTTATCAGTTGCTATTTTTTTGCTCCCAATCGCCAATTCGAAGTAATTATATGATTTCTAAAGTTAATTTCCGTAAAAAAGTAAAAAAGGAAGAAATCAAAATAATAATAATAATTTGGAAACATGCAGCTTTTTTTCTTCCTCATTTAAATTACAGCTTATTATTGAAGTCTAATGGGAGTTTCCCTATGTTTGTCTAAAAAATTTTGCTAAGCAAAAAAAGGCAATCAAAATTTTTGCCCAAATTAGAGTTAAAATTAACAATAAAAAGTGATGTTTCATATAGTTGAATAGTAGTGACCTTTCATTGTTTTAGAGCATCAATATATATATATTATTATTATTTTGCGATTTTTCCACTCTGTGATTTTTGATTTGCTTTCTTTCGGGGCTTGTACGTAATTTGCCTAGTTTTCGACAAACATCTCAGGTGCGAAGTCATGATAACAGCATATATTATATTAAATATCTGCAAAACATTATCAACAACTTCAATAAACAAGTAAAACATTTTAAGTATATTATTAGTACACGAATTCTGTAATTCGCAGCGTTTTCAGCGGTTTCACGAACTGAACAAGGAAGTAAAGTATCTCCTCATTATTATTGCTGAAACTGATATCCTCATAACGGATTTACTTTATCCTAATTCAGTTAAAAATTGCAGGTATGAATAGACAATTTTTCTTTTATTCTATTTTCACCACAATGACTTGTTGATTTACTCGCATAGTAACTGGAAAGTGGTCATTCACCGAAGATAAACAGAATTCGCTTCAAACTATCTGTTGTACTTCTAAAAAACCCCTGTCTGCTGATGGCTCCGGGGGGAGGTCCTTTGTTAACAAAAGCAAGACCCAATGTGCAGCTATTGTACTTAATTCCCCTTCACTACCGATGGTTTATCTTTATCTTTTGCTTCACTGCTGTATTTTTAGTTGAATGCATTTACCGGGATGTATGACATGATGGGGTGGACTCTTATTATTACGACTTCGACACGCGTAGTGTACATGTGGTTTTTATTAGAAAACCAAGAAAGGAAGAATTATAAGCATAGTATGTTACCTCCAGCGAATCGAGCTGCTAATTGTATGAATAACCCAGGGCGGCAGAGCTCTGAGCGCGACAGATAACTCTTTTTAAAATTAATACCAAAAGATGACAAATATTAAAAGTTTTATTCAGGCTCGTCATTTCAATATTTTCTGCGGGGGGGGGGGGGAGGGGTGAGCAAAGGGAATATATTAAATTTATAGATAAAAAGCCACAACACGTAATAACACGTAAACACACGTATAAGTACATTATAAATCTAAAAGTCAGTGCTCCTCGACCAACTGCCCCCCCCCCCCCCCGAGATCGTTCAAGTGATTTGCTATGTTTCAGTGAGTATTTATATGACTATAAATGTTATCCGTCGATTATATGTGTGTCTAAAACAGAAACATTCCAATACTCGCCAGACAGTAAATCAGCGCCGCGTATTTCGCCAAGAATCGTCGCGAGGACAGGAAATGCTAATAACTCTCGATTACTTTCTCACCTCCTGGTGATTTCCTTCCGCTCAGGAAGGGGACGAAAGGTCTGGTACATATGCTGTACCGCAGCCGTAAGGAAGGCCAAACTTTTTTGCGGTACATATGCTGTACCGCCGTATTCTAAAGGTTAAGTGGTGCAGAAGGAAGAAAACGAAGAAAAGCTCAAGATGAAGAATGTGCTAATTCACGCAAAATCCTAGCAGGCTTCCTGAAAAACAATACAATTTCTGAATCTTCAACAACTGTCCCAGAAACGGATCGGTCACAAGAACCTATTGAAAGGCTTGAACAGGAAGATTTAGTAAAAGGGTGCAGCAATCAAAAGTACCAAAAATCGTTAAATTCAGAAAAAAAAATTACATGATAGAATAGCACATGAATCGCATGAGCATGCTGAAAGGCTTGAGCAAGAGAACTTAACACAGAGTTACAGCACTGAAAGAGATGAAATGGGAGGCGAATATTCATCAAATTCTGAAGAAGATTCGGATGATGTAACAATACATACATCGCATGAAGCTATTAAAAGGTTGGAGCCAGACGAGTTAGAAGAGGGGTGCAGCAATGCAAGAGATATGAATAAAATGGAGTTACAAAATTCAACAAATTGTGAAGAAAATCCGGACGATGCTTCACCGGATCCACGTGTTAAAGTTATTCCTGATGTGATTCACCATCGTGACTTTGGTTATCTGAATTTTGACGAGACCACAGGAAAAGTAATTATATCTGATGCACTTCTCGTAGAAATAGTGGAAAAAGGGTCAGTTTATTTTCAGAATAATACTGGACTGTTTGCGCAAAAAAAAAAAAAAAAAAGAGAGCTATGACTTCAGCATGGTTTCTTAAAAAATTAGGAAATGGAAAAGGAGGAACGGTGAATCGATCATGGTTGATGTATTCCCCTTTGAAGGGAGCTGCCCATTCTGTTTCTCATGTATACTTTTCCCATCGAAAGATGCAATTGGTATGTGTTCTTCCTTGGAAACGGAAAGGGGTTTCAGTAGTTGGAAGAAACTTAAAAAAATGTCTTCGCATCAGAATTCTCAGAGACATCGGGAATCTTTCACAACTTGGAAAGAAATGGAAAGAATGCTAAAAAAGAAGAAAAGTTTAATAGACGCACAGCTTCAAAATCAAATTGCTGCAGAGAAAGAGAAATGGCGTCAAATACTTAAAAGGGTGCTCTGCTGCGTAAAGTATTTAGCTCAACAAAATTTATCTTTAAAAGAGCACAGAGAAAGTGCTATTGATTGTCAAAAAAACCCTGGAAATTTTATCGAGCTTCTAAAGCTTATTTCAGAGTTTGACCCAATTATGAAGAGCCACCTTGTGTATGCGCAGCAGCATCCAGGTTCAACTAGATACCTTTCTCCAGAAATTCAAAATGAATTTATCCAGCTTCGTGCAACTGCAGTTAGAAATAAAATAGTGCAGGAAATTCAATGTGCCAAATACTATGGTATAATGCTTGATTCGACCCCTGACACTGCTCACAGAGAGCAAATGTCGGAAACTATTAGATATGTGCACTATAACTTTGAAGAACGAACTGTAACTGTAAAGGAATCTTTCCTAGGCTTTATTACAGTGGAAAAAAAAGATGCAGCTAGTATTTCAGATACGATACTGGAACATTTAGAGAAGGATGAATTACCCTTCGAAGACTGCCGCTCACAGTGTTACGACAATGCCTCTGTAATGTCCGGCTGCAAGTCAGGGGTACAGCAAAGGTTAACAGCACGTAACTCAAAAGCTATTTTTGTCAACTGTGACAACCACTCAATTTAGTTGGAGTTCATGCTGCTAGTCACGAGGTAGAAGCTGTCACGTTTTTTGGAACTGTGCAAGCGATCTACGTTTATTTTTCTAGGTCGACTGTTCGTGGGGGAAAACGCAAAGCTGTTCTAGATGTATCTTTAAAAGCAGAGTCGGAAACGCGTTGGAGTGCTAGATTAGAAGCTGTGAAACCAGTGCATGATCAACTAGAATCTTTGAAAGAACCTTTTGAAAATATTTCAGCTGACAATAATGAAAATGCTGATACAATAAGTGATGAAATTCAATTGCTGCATCGAATTTTAACATTTGAATTTTTTGTCCTTCTTCGGTTCTGGAATAGAGTGCTTTCAAAGATCGACCGAATTCAAAAAAGACTCCAGGACCAAAAAATGAATTTCCATGAAGCTGCTAAGGATATTCAGGCTTTGGAAAAGTTTTTTCTAGAAGAGAGTGATGATATATGCAAAAACTCTATTGAAGAAGCGAAGGAACTTTGCGAAACTTGTGAAGTTAAAATTGAAAGACGACAAAGAAAGAAAAGGAAAATGCCTGGAGAAATGGCAGAGGATGCAGGTCTCTCAGCAGAAAGGGAAATACTACGACTAATGAAAAGCATACTTGATAAAATACTCACGGAAATGGGAGACAGATTTGTCAGTTTGAAGATATTGGATTCCAATTTTGGTTTTATTTTAGATGTAAATGGATTATTGTATACATGCAAAGAAAATGAAAAAAATAACTTAAAAAAGAAGTGTATTGCATTTAGGAACTTTTACGATACAAACTTGGATGGCTTAGAATTGTATACAGATATAATGGACTGCCAAATGCTACTCAATACAAGAGATGATGTCAAGCCCTCGACGCCAGAGGACCTGCTTAGCTTTATTATACAGCATGGGGAAGATGTATATCCCAACTTGAGAGTTGGTCTTCAGATTCTGTTGACCGTTGGAACCTCTATAGCCAGTTGTGAAAGATCTTTCAGCAAACTGAAACTTATACTGTCCTATTTAAGATCATCTATGTCACAAGAACGATTGTCAGCCTTGACTTTGCTGAGCGTTGAGCGGGAAGTTACCGATAGCATCGATTTTGATGAACTGATTGATAACTTTGCAGCAGCAAAGGCCAGAAAAATTTCTCTTTGAAATTCTTGATTAAATTTAAAGCACAGTACGTCAAACTGTATTTTCTGATTTTATACTTAGTTCATTTTCAGATTTATATTACTACTATATTCATTATAATGTTTAAGGTTTTTAAATACTGTATTTAAAGAATAATTTAGAATTATTTTTTCCAATTTATAAATTGTTTTATTCTTTTTATTTTTTGTTATTTGCTTAAAAATTTGGTAGTTAGTACTCGAGAATATCAGAATAAAAGCACTTAGAAAAGTGAAATATTTAAAAAAAAATCAAACTTTCAAATTTTTTTCCCTTAAAAAGAACTATAATGAATACATTTAAAAAAATCTTTTTCTCTAAAAGATCAATTAATGCTTTCTTGTAGGAAATCATGCTGCCGTAGCATTACAATTTTAGATCGGATCTTATTTGCATTGGAGCAACTCAACTCTTGTACTTTTTCTCCCCCTTGATTTTTTTTTCTTTTTTGACGGACATCAGGTTACTCTAAAGACAATGAGATGCAGTGAAAAAGGGTACAAAACCTCATTCATTAAACGATAATACATATCACAATTGCTTTTATTTCCAACCCTCTTCAGCACCAAAGCTTAAAAAGCTAAAGCATTTGTGAACCTTAAATTGAAAAAAAAAACAAACTTGCAAGTATTTCGTATCAATGTAAATATATTCATAACAATACACAAGCAACAAGGCATACGAAGGAATGTAAAGTGCTTTAAGGTTTAAAGCTAAACTGGCGAATCTTAAAAATATGTTAAAACCTCAGTGAAAGTAAAAATGAAAAATGTTCATCGCGTGTGGGGGTGGGGGGGGGGGGGCAAAATCTTCAGTTGTCCTCGGGCGCTGATAACCCTAGCTACGCCTCTGCATAATAGAGGACATAAATAAATTCAGTTGAGGGAAATGAAGTTGTTTTCGTTCTAAAATGAGCCTTTGTTGAGTATTTTGAAGTATTATGGTTATTAATAGCTTTATATAGTTTTTTTAACTATGACCACTTTACCCCACCCCATGGGGTAAAGTGGTCATATATACATCCCAGAAAGAAGATGTCATAAAATTGTTTTACATTATTTTTTTTTCTGCTCAAAATTTAATGCAATCTGTTCTTTAACAATGTAATGTAAAATAACAAGCAAAAAATCTGAAGGTTTTGAACAAATTCTTATATTTATTGGCAAAGAAATTTGAAAAACGTGGATTTTATGACCATTTTACCCCACCTGATCCTATTCAAGCAATTTTACTTACCGTGGCGTTGTTGTAACATATTTTGTATTAAACGCTCTCCAGTTTATAGCTGGATGATTTTACTTATAATAATAAATCATTATTTTTGCTAAAAAGTTATTAGTCGATGAACTTTTGCGTTGTACTTATATTTAACAAATTTATTTAACTTTAACGTTCCGTAGAGTTAAAAGAATGCACAATTTCATCTAATCATCTAGATCTTTACTATCGCATCTATTTTTAATTTTAATCAATAGCTTTTCAAAAGAAAAAAAAAAGGTTTTGTATATCTATATATAAATAGGCAACGACAAAGCAGTTAAGTACCGAATTTTCTCTGTCTGTCAGTCAATTTTCTTACTTTTTCTTTTATTTAGTAGCTACTGCTGAGTTTTAGTGTTATCAAGAAAAACATTTTTGGAAATGGTTATTCCCCCCCCCCCCCCCGTTTCTTTTGACATATATTTAAAGTTTTTTACAGAAGTCTTTATTCGATATGAGTGAGAAAATAGAAAAAAATGTCTATCAATTATCAGACATTTACAAAAGTGCCCATAGAAAAACAGCACTTTAGCAGAGGTATCTTGGCTTGATTATCTACACATAAAGAGGTAAATATAAAACAATTAAGTACCATTTCCATACATTAATAGGCAGCAAAGAAAAAAACAATTAAATACCATTTTCCTTCCTTTATTTTTAACCGATTTACGAACTTTTTTTATTAAGTAGCTATTGATGAGTTTTAGTGTTATCAATAAAAGTTTATGGAAGTAGGTAACTTTAGTTTTCCTCCTACTTTTGACGCAGTTTCGAAGCCTTTTTTTAGAAGTCTTAACTTTTTTAGTATGAAGTGCTTTCATACTAATCTTTATATCTACGATCTGAATTATTTGTACAATTCTCAATACATTCTTTACTATTTAAAATTCAAAGAAGAAATGTCAAGAGCAAAATAAAAGCGAAAGTGTAGTCTACACTGTTAAAACTGGATACTTAAAAATAAGAAAAATGTACTCATTTTTGAGTACCTCACGTTCTTATAATAGCTCCGAGTACTTAACTCTTAAATTTGAGAAATGCACGTTCTCATTTTTTTGAGTACGTTCAGGGGCTCGAATATGAGTATGTATCAAAACACATACTCATATTTTTGAGTGCATACCTGACTCGAATATGAGTATGTATCAAAACACACATACTCATATTTTTTAGTACATACCTGATTTACACCGCAATGCAAAACTATACTTACGTTTCTGTCTTATTTTTTTAGGGATTCCTAAAAGTTAACATTAACGGTGCCGCAAATTAAATTTACGGTCACTCGCTAACTGCTGACCATTGGGATTGCTCCCTTTATTTTTATCATGATAATAACATAGTACTTTGTATAACATATTGAATAACATAGGATTAATAACATAATTGATTAATATATAGTATAATAATAATAATAACAATATACAAAAATCTGTACAAAAAAATTGAACATGAAGATTTATATCAATTGAGATATAAATCTCATGTTCAATTATAGATGGGCTTTGCATACACATGTGAAACAATATGTCATTTAAGATATACTGCTCAAATGCATATGCAACGTTACAAAAATAAATACGCATTGAAGCATAATAACAAATATAACGTTTCAATGCATATTAAAAACACCCCGTCGGATAGGATTATCTCCGAAATCTCTACTACCCTAACAAATAATTACCCTAACATGGAAAAACCTAACATAAAAAAAACCTAACTTGTAAAATACTCTAACAATATAAAAAAAGTGAAGAAATGGGCAAAAATGCAAAAAACGTAAAAGTTCAGGTAAATAGCTCAGTGTCGTCTTCTTCTTAATCATCATTGAGTTTCTAACAAAAAGTACAAATAATTAATATCGAAATAATAGGCTGTATAAAGGCAGTTCTTAGGGTTAAGATAAAATTAATACTCAATAATTGTTAATACTTCGCATTTTTAATACTTTTTAAAAAAAATAGTAATAACTGAATAAATCATTTAATATATTAAAAATTAAATTTAGAATGCCTGAAATACAAGCTCACAAATTTAGCATTCAAATATCTGAATAATGTTGAAATACAAAAATTTTAATAACAGATTTTGGGGCAAGTTATATCAGTCAGTAAGCATACATATTACTTATACATGAGCACTTAGAGAAATACTCGTATGTTTGCATTCAAAGGAAATTAACACAATAAAACAGATACACAAGTGCAAATAGTTCAGTTTTTTATTTTAAAACTTACTTCTTTAATGTAAAAATTATTTTCTGGATATGCAAGGGAAGAAAAAAAAGGAATGGTTGGCACTTATGTTATATGCTGCTTGCTCAGCAAATGCAAAGTTTTTAAAATATGGAAGTATCAATTACAATCTTGCATGTTCCGTTAAGTAAAAATATATTGCAAATATGCAAATTATGCTAATTTTCGATTATAATAATTTTTCACATTTTAAAAATTATTGGAATATTAATTCTGTTTTAAACAACTGATTTAATAAATTATTATTTAATAGATTAAAATGCTTTATACCATAAAATTCATCTACTTCTGCCCGAAAAGATTGAAATTTTATAGCTACTTTAATTTAAGTAAACTTGTGTTTTTATATTTAATAATTCAATATTCATTTTCATATTGCATGTTCGATTTATTTGAAAAAATAAATAAATAAAAGATTATTTGAATATATTCTTAATTATTAATGAAAACAAATATTACTACATATTGTCTTAGTCCACAGACAAGAAAAGTTTGTTAATTTATTATTGTTAATGGATTCAAGTTTTTCCAGTCAATCCTACTTACATGAAACACAAAAAAAAATTATAAATATAGAAGAAATGATGAGAAACTGTTTCTGAAATTCACAAGCAAAACACGTGCAAAAGACATTAGCTAAGAATTAGGCAATGGAATTTGATTAAATAACGATTATTTGCATAATAAAAAGTAAATTGATATTTCTTACTTTCAAAGTTAGTGTAGAATTCCTTCATTTTCAATTCTTCCAGCTTTTCCTTGACCGAACTCCATTGTTTTCAACCAAAACAAAACTTCCACCAGCCGTGGAACAAGAATGAGACGTTTACGTTAGTTGAGTACGCATTTCTTCAAAACCACCGGTGTATTCTTGCGCGCGACTTAACACATTTGCTCAAGATATAGTTCGTAATTTAGAAGAGTGAAAACTTATATGTTCTGCACGTTAAAAGGTTCATAATAGTATACTCATTCATTAAATAATTTCTTTTGCTATTTTTAATATGCGATTAGAATAACAAGTGATTATATTTATATCTACCCACAAGCTCATTCTTAAATCAGAATCATCACTTCTATTTGAACGCTTAATGTTCTCGTTTTTGAGTTTATTTTACTTAGAAAAAAACAAGTACATGGAAGTACTTATTTTTAAGTTGATTTTTTTTAACAGTGTAGTAAAATAAATGTCAAAGTAAAACACTACTTATCTTAAGTTGTCAGTTATTCTACTTCCAATGAAAAAGAATCAGATTGTTTCTCCAGTACAATTTAAAACAAATTAAAATCCAATTTAAAGCTAGCAATATCTAATATAATATATAGGGAGATCGTACATGCGGTGACGCGTTATTTTGCATTAGCATTTTGAACTCTCGATTAAATTGAAATTGAGTGCTTGTATTTCTAATTTATTCATTAATAATAGTGCGTGCATGAATTTTTTTTACCGCAGAAGGAGTGCAGAAAAAATTTATGTATAATATGTGTTACAAAGGCATTACAATAAACAGCTAACTCGGTGGTCAATCCGTCTCACTGAGGATATATTATCGCTAATTGAAATATTTAAACACAACAAAATGTTGTTAAAACTAAAATGTCTAAAAGGTTGAATTTCGACAGCTTGGAGAACTCTAATATTATTGAAAAGATTTAACAAAAAAATATGTGTGCATTTTATATAGAAAATATCGATTGGATCTACATATGCACTTTTTTTTCGAAAGGGACAAATCTGTCAACTTCTGCCGAGTGCTTTGAATCTTATTTACACGGAAAGGGAAGCTTCATTTTCAGTATCATATTTTCCTCATAAATATACAAGAGATTTTCTTTCCCCTTTTCCACCTGCGTGTATTAAAGCAAATTCGTCTCTTTTTCCCACATTCCACGAATTTTTAATGCACGTGAGGAAGAGAATATAATGTTATGATTGGTACATGCTTTGTTAATGTATACGTAAAATACGCGCCTTTCCAACATTTATAAAAATAATTTTCTCATTGTTTTCCCTACTCTTAATTACGCACCACATATTTTAAACGGATATCGAAGCTGAAAAATGTTCGAAAAGAAAATTGGAGCTACTGTCTCTTTTAATACCTTTCTCACTACTAGCGTTTATACCAGATATTTATTCAAGATTTATTAGGCATATTTTTTTGCTTTTAGAGTTATTTTTTTTTTCCCCTTTTGTTGAAAATTATTTAAGCAATTTTTTGAGAATTAATAAATTATTCTAAAAACCCTAATGTATGTGATTACGAAAAAATTATCTTTTTTATGTGTGCTTTAATCATGCATACATATTATAGTATTTTTCCGGGTAGGATCAGATGCCTCCCGCATCCCTCCCCTACATAGGTATAATTACAAAAGAAAGAAGTGAATTGGGATTTTTCTCATCAGCAAAAATAGTCTTGAAAAATTTCGCGAGAGTCTCAATACAAAACAAAAGTAATAAAATGCATGTACAATAATGGAAAAGAAAATAATGAATAGATATTAATTTTCAGAGTACGAAAATGCAAACTAAATTTAGTAATAAAGATGGAAGTGAATCTGCAAAGATGCAAATCAGTCAAGTTGCATGCCTCCGCCAGGATGCACTGGCTATTCCTCACTATTTTAACGAACCGCAACGGAATGAAGAGAGAGCTTGTCGAATCAGCCATGGGAAAGCGTGGAAGAAAGACGACGAAGGAGTCCGCTGCAAGGAGCGACAACGTGAAGGATAGGTCGCCGATCCTGCCGGCGGGGGAAACCCCGTCAACGCGGATCTCGCATTGGGAGAGCTTCCAACGCTCGCGTCTTTTTCCAACCATGATCCAGACTCGGAGTTTGAATCCGACGATGACGAACCAAAAGAGTACGAACGCTTAATTGCAGACGAAGGCATCCCTCTCCAGACGATACAAAGCATCGCTGAAAAAGAGGATCTTACTACCGTAAGAACCAAATACTACTGCAAGATCGACTACGCTCTCGGTCGCGTCCGCTTCTTAATGGCGGATTTACCCTGGATCCACAGAAGGGACCTCATTGCCTTCGATAAGCTCTCGAAAGCCTACGCCACCATTCAGAAGCGCATCTTAGAGCATGATCATAACTTGGTCCTTCAAGCTTACAAGGCCAAAGAAGAGGAGCTACTAAAGGAAATCACGGCCCTCCGTGATCACTCGGAAAAGGATAAGCCGTCCCCCCGGCCCAGCAAAAGAAAAAGGAAACCTGTTGTTCTACTGAACATTCCGGATCCCAAGAGGACAGTCGAAGAAATCAAGGTGAGAAGCAAAGAAAACTTCGACTGCCTTCTCGTCAACGACCACGTTAGAATCACCCCAGAGACCGACGACGGCCAAAAGGATATTGAAAGTTACGCACAAGAATGTAAACTCGATTATCACGCCCCAACAATTGGTCACGTCCCGCCCCTGCGGCTAGTTCTTAAGGGACTACCCGCAACGTACAAAGAAGAAGAGGTTAAGAGTGGTCTGTTGTCCCACAACATAGAGATTCACTCCGTCAGACAGTTCAAGGGAAGAGACGGACTCCTACCGATTTTCTGCATTCAGCTACTTAATAGCACAGAAAACAAGAAGCTTAGAGGTCAAAGGCTCAAAATCGGCGACTTCTCGATAAAATTTGAAAGCCTTAGACCTAGAAGAAGCCCTCTACAATGTTTCAGGTGCCAAAAGTGGAACCATACATCCTACTCCTGCCACGTGCAGGAGAGGTGTGTGGTCTGCTCCGGCGCTCACAGACTTACCGCCATATTCACCGTCAATCTAACTCCACGCGTGAAACCACGAGATCCGTTAACTCGGAGTTGGGGCTCAGCGCTGCGAAGTTAAAAATCGGTATTCACGGAGGAAAATCAACCTGGGGTTTTCCAACCACGAAGTTAGTCAACTCGACGCCATGTAGGAACGTACGCAGGCCCGTTATTGGTCAAAACTATCACATGATTTTCTTCATGCTTTTTCGCCGCGCAGTGTACATTTCGTTTCCCGTTTTTTAAAATTCCCGTTCTCTGCGATATAGCGATGAATAAAACACGAGTGGTTTTTAGCCCGTTTGAGAAGGTATTACTTCTAGCACTCGTGTAAAAAATTTTAAAATATTGAAAAGTAAAGAATCTAATAAAATTTTTCTCGGAAAATGAAAATATATATATATATAACGAATAGGAAATTATAACCAATTTTATCATTGTAATATATCTCTTTCTGACATTAGAAATGTACCATTCACAAACGATATATATATAATATAGAAATGTACCATTATGAACCAAGCAGTAGCGTATTATTGTATCTTTTAAATTTTTATTTGAATATTCTTTCATTAAATCAAGGCTGTAACTAGGGATGCCCACGAACCCCCCCCCCCCCGAAAATTTTCGCAATGTAGCATATATTCCTAACTGAAACTTTCCTCAACATAACTGTTTCAAAGCCTCCCCCCTCCCCCCCAAAAAAAAATCTGCTTATGGCCTTGCATTAAATTCATGAGAGTATTTAAAAAATGCATTTGATTTCAATTATAACTATTGTAAATACTTTATTCTTACAATCACTTCGCATTGGCAAAGTACAGTAAAAATTTGGTTTAAGTCTTACAACTGCATGAAACGGCAATTCAAAATTATGTGATTTGGGGTTAACAAGAACCCTTTTTCTAATGAAAATATGAATTCATTAATACAAATACATATGGCGAATATTTTGACTTTTTCAAAAACCTTGCAGTTTACCTTTAAACACAAAACTGCCATTAGCATTATGGATTCATTTCATATGTCTTTTTTTTTTTTTTAAAGAAGCGTTTCACATATTCAAAACCTTTGTTAAATTTAAAAAAAAGAAAAGAATATACAAGCAAATGTAAATTGGTCAATGACATAAAACACATGGTAAAGGTCAACAAGTTTATTTTATTCGACATACATAAATCAAAATATTCCACATGAACTTCGCAGGCCCAGAAGTAACCCTGGCAAAAAAAATCAGGACGCATGTTAAATGTTCAGTATATACATGTACACTTTAAAGTAGAATAAAATTATATCAAAAAGCAACAAGGAGAGAGAAAAATAAATAATTAAATAAAAATACTAAAGATATATTACCCCCCATTTTTTGATATTTCTGTTCAATTAGGAATCATGATAAAGTTTCAAAATCTTTAATGAAGTAATAGCTCCCGAGAGAAAAACATTATCGGAAACACACAAAAGCGACAAAGAAAACATTGAACAATACTAGTTAATAAAATTAAAACAACTCTAAAGTTGTATTTTTTGTAAGGCCTCTTCAGAAATTCAAGATCGTGTAAAGCGAAGAAAGCTCTAAAATCTCAACATATTCCAATTTTCGCAAAATCCAGTCCGCCATTGCTAATGTTTACATGTACTGTGCATGCGCTCAAACCTTAACTTTGCTCCGGAGCTTGGTTGAGTTACTCGACCTGGCATGGTTTCGGGAACCTGTTTGCGCGTAGTCAAAGTTGATGGTGAATAGGAAATCCGCGGTAACTTCAGGATGGAGACCGGTTTCGCGTCAAACCATGAGGTTAGAGTTGACGGTGAATACGGCGGTAACCGCCGTAACTCAACCAAGCTCCAGAGCAAAGTTAAGGTTTGAGCGCATGCACAGTACATGTAAACATTAGCAATGGCGGACTGGATGTTGCGATAATTGGAATATGTTGAGATTTTAGATCTTTCTTCGCTTTACACGATCTTGAATTTCTGAAGAAGCCTTACAAAAAATACAACTTTAGAGTTGTTTTAATTTTATTAACTAGTATTGTTCAATGATTTCTTTGTCACTTTTGTGTGTTTCCGATAATGTTTTTCTCTCGGGAGCTATTACTTCATTAAAGATTTTGAAACTTTATCATGATTCCTAATTGAACAGAAATACCAAACAATGGGGGCTAATATATCTTTAGTATTTTTATTTAATTATTTATTTTTCTCTCTCCTTGTTGCTTTTTGATATAATTTTATTCTACTTTAAAGTGTACATGTATATACTGAACTTTTAACATGCGTCCTGATTTTTTTTGCCAAGGTTACTTCTGGGCCTGCGAAGTTCATGTGGAATATTTTGATTTATGTATGTCGAATAAAATAAACTTGTTGACCTTTACCATGTGTTTTATGTCATTGGCCAATTTACATTTGCTTGTACATTCTTTTCTTTTCTTTTAAATTTAACAAAGGTTTTGAATATGTGAAAAGCTTCTTTAAAAAAAAAAAAAAAGACATATGAAATGAATCCATAATGCTAATGGCAGTTTTGTGTTTAAAGGTAAACTGCAAGGTTTTTGAAAAGTCAAAATATTCGCCATATGTATTTGTATTAATGAATTCATATTTGCATTAGAAAAAGGGTTCTTGTTAACCCCAAATCACATAATTTTGAATTGCCGTTTCATGCAGTTGTAAGACTTAAACCAAATTTTTACTGTACTTTGCCAATGCGAAGTGATTGTAAGAATAAAGTATTTACAATAGTTATAACTGAAATCAAATGCATTTTTTAAATACTCTCATAAATTTAATGCAAGGCCATAGCCAGATTTTTTTTTTTTTTTTTTTGGGGGGGGGGGAGGCTTTGAAACAGTTATGTTGAAGAAAGTTTCAGGGAGGAATATATGCTACATTGCGAAAATTTTCGGGGGGGGGGGGGGTTCGTGGGCATCCCTGGTTACAGCCTTGATTTAATGAAAGAATATTCAAATAAAAAATTAAAAGATACAATAATACACTACTGCTTGGTTCATAATGATACATTTCTATATTATATATATATCGCTTGTGAATGGTACATTTCTAATGTCAGAAAGAGATATATTACAATGTTAAAATTAGTTATAATTTCCTATTCGTTAAATATATCTATATTTTCATTTTCCGAGAAAAATTTTATTGGATTCTTTACTTTTCAATATCTTTAAATTTTTTCCACGAGTGCTAGAAGTAATACCTTCTCAAACGGGCTAAAAACCACTCGTGTTTTATTCATCGCTATATCGCAGAGAACGGGAATTTTAAAAAACGGGAAACGAAATGTACACTGCGCGGCGAAAAAGCATGAAGAAAATCATGTGATAGTTTTGACCAATAACGGGCCTGCGTACGTTCCCACACGGCGTCGAGTTGACTAACTTCGTGGTTGGAAAACCCCAGGTTGATTTTCCTCCGTGAATACCGATTTTTAACTTCGCAGCGCTGAGCCCCAACTCCGAGTTAACGGATCTCGTGGTTTCACGCGTGGAGTTAGGTTGACGGTGAATATGGCAGTTAGAGACTGCCCGAACAGAGGTAAAACCCCTGTCTGCGCAAACTGCAGTGCTAACCACCCCGCAAGCTACAAAGATTGCCACGAAAGGCCCAAAAGCAAGAGACACGGCCCCACCGCTCCGCTCAAATGGAAGAAAACGCTGCCAATAGGTACGACGACATTTTGCAGATCCTTCGTAAAGCCCTTCGGGCGTACGATGAGCAACATCAGTGAGCCGTAAGTATGGCTCACCTCTTGTGCTTCCCCTAAGGCGGAGACTAGAAGTATTTTTAAACTTAGGAATAATTTCTAGTACAAATAAGTTCTATGTACAAATGCCATGATTATCGGGTAAAAGGGAATTGACTCTCTGTACGCCCATCGAAAATGCTGTGCTGCTGCTGCTGCTGAGAGAGTTTGTTCATCGTCCGGTCGTTTTGTGGGGCTAGCAGAGTGACCTTCCGATTTAATGTTAACTTAATTTTTATTTTGTACATAGTTGCTATTCGTTAATTAAATGTTCTTAATTTCATTCAAACAGTATCAATCTGAGTCTTTTAACCCGTTACCTCAGTCCATATGGTGGCAGCGGTGATTTTTCAAATCCTCAAAATTTCAACCGAGGGAACAGTGTTCGTTTTGTTTCAAGTTCGACGTAATTACGAAGATTAATGCGTTGTGAGAAAAAAATTTCGAGAAATTATTCCGAGCTGTGTATTAGAGTTCTTTCGTTAATGTCTGCGTACCTCTGAGTTTCTGCTGCCAATTCCTGTGATTCAACGGAATTCTGCCTTAATTTGGTCTGTGAAAATCAAGCTTCTGAAGACTGAGGTTCTGTGGTTCATAATTAAGTGAATGCGAATAATATCGCTAGTGATTTGTCCTCGTTATTTGAAAGGTGCTTAATTTTATTCATTCGGCGCTTTTAAAGCGTAGTGTTTTAAGTGTCTGCATTTTTGCGATTTTAGTGTTGTGTTCATCTTGAAATGGATTGCCCATAACTCCGTGAGTACCTAGTATTTTAAATTTTTTGAATGTCCAGTATTAGGAGTAAAAAGTTGTAACTGTATTTTCGTAGGAAGAAAATTGTGTAGTAGCAATCATTCTACCAATCATCATGTCTTTAAGACTTGTGGATATTCCTGAAATTGCATTGTCTTTAAAATCAGCCCCTACTAAGGCGATTAAATTGTTCAATTCTACTGTTTTTGACCCGCCAACATGATCGCACTACCCGCTCAAAACTTCGAGAATTTACAGGGTTTCCTTCTGATATGGATTTAACAGAGAAAATCTCAAAAATTAAGCTATCCTTTTCACTTGCTGACCTCATTCAGGTCGCTAACATATTAAAAATCGAGATATGCACAGATACTAATGTATTGTGCGATAATATTTTTCGCTGCTTTAAAAAACATTTCGGAACTAAAACAGATTTCCGAGACAAGCGTTAATTCCGAAATAGGCGAAGATGCGGAAAATTCGAACAATTCTCAAAACTAGGGTCAGGTGGGGTAAAGTGGTCATAAAAACCACGTTTTTCAACTTTCGTCGCCAATAAGAATAAGATTTTGTTCAAAACCTTCAGATTTTTTGCTTGATATTTTACATTACGTTATTAAAGAACAGATTGCATCGAATTCTGAGAAGAAACAATTAAGTAAAATAATTTTATAACGCCTTCTTTCTGGAATGTATTTATGACCACTTTACCCCATGGGGTGGGGTAAAGTGGTCATGATTGAAAAAAGACCGTATAAAAGTGCTCATAACCCTAATATTTCAAAATACTCGACAAAGGTGCATTTTAAGAAGGACACAATTTTATTTCACCCTGTTGAATTTATTAATGCCCTCTATTACGGTCAAAAGTTGGACTTATCTTCGGAACCCCTCGTAAGGTACTTCCGTCTTTTAAGCTGCTACATATAGTTTTAAAGCAAAGTTATGTAGCAAAATATTGTAGGATATATAATGGCAAGTATTCTTAGGTTTAAATCCCTAGATATTAGATGGTAAGTCTCTCCTTTCATTTAATACATATAATAAAACCTAAATATGAAATTCAAAATTTTCAGTGAAAAATTTAAAAATAGCTTTTAATGAATAACTAAATTGCTTTAACTACACATTAAGAAAACATTGCTAATAAGATAGCTCTGAGATAATTATATAGCTTATTAAAAATCACATTGAGAGGAAAATACATATTTTAACCTAGCTATTTTTAATTCTCTCTCTCTTTCATGTATTGTTCTTGTTCGAAGTGCTGCCAGTTCTGAACATTTACAGCTTAATAATATTTATAATAAGTCTGTTTAGAATTATTGACAGCTTCGAAATTATTTTACTAAAAGTCATTTTAAAAAATTTTCAATGATAAACACACCATTGTAAGAAGGCTATCTTATAGTTTCAATCTCTCTTGCCTTTTGAGCTCAGTTGTGTTTAATACTGTTTACTAAAGAGTATGTTTAAAAGTTATTTTTGAAAAGGAATACAGTGTTAGTAAAGTAAATGTTTAACTAACATCTGCATTGTGGCTTAATTTTTGACAAAATAAGTGCTGAGCCTTGTAGTCTTCAAAATTTATTTTCATGCGTAAATAGAATGAATTTCCTAAAATAGTTTTAAAAAAATTTTAAATTGAAAATAAATATGGAAGCTAAGCTCCCGTGAGTGCCTATGCAAGTTAAGTCCTGGTATATCTTATAAATTAACCTGAAGTAATTTTAGAACATTGATCCATCCTAATACTATGACCACTTTACCCCATCTTACTTAAAGAACTATAAAATAATATATAAACTAAATCTAGCTTCACGGTTAGTGAGGAAGTATTTTCAAGATCTGTGTAAATCTTCCTGCATCGTAAATTTGCTGCAAATTTTTAAAAACATAACGTCATAGAGAAGTTAAAAGAGTTGTTTCAATTTCAAAGTGTTGTATAAAGAAACAAACTGACTGTTTTCTTCAAGTAAAGAGTAACCATTAGAATAATTTTGAATGTAAAATCTTATTCCTAATTATTAAAAGCTAAAATTAAAAATTTGCACCAATTGCTTTATTTCAAAGCTATAGCTTTTTATGCGCCGTATGACCACTTTACCCTATTGACTACTTTACCCCACCTGACCCTACATTCCACATTAGGTGCATTTGGATTCCCAAAATATTACTTTTCCTCTATCGTTACATTCTCAACAAACCGTCGCATACCAGAATTTTAACTCGCCAGAACGTAACTCGCCCTCAACTGGTCAAGGAATTGGTCTCAATATTAAGGACATTGCAGACGAAGTTAAAATTTTTGACGGTACTTCAATGTACCCTGTTGCCTCTTTTCTGAATTCCATCAGAAATGTTTCGGACTTGTATACATTATCGGATATCCAAACTTTGGCCGTAGCTAAGCGCTGCATAAAAGGTACAGCTAAAACATATTTAGATTCTCTCCCTAATGTTAAATCCTGGCAAGACTTTCAAAAAAAATTTCTCGATGAATTTCATCAAAAGTTCACATCCGCCGATGTACATAAAGTGCTTTCGGAACGCCTAATGCGAAAAAGGAAAATTGCATGGAATATCTCATTAAAATGCGAGAAATCGCAAGTAAAGCTTCTATTGATGAAAAATCAGTATGCCAATACGTTATTCAAGGTCTACCTGATTCTCATAACAAAATTTTTCTGTACGGTTGTAACAATTTTAGAGAATTAAAGCAAAAGCTTCTTATTTACGAAAAGTTGGATAAAACCCATCGCAGCTCTTATAAGCCACACCAAGACTTTCCGAGGCGATTTTTTACTTCTTACAAGTCTAGCCCCGACCAACATACGGCGTCTCTATCAAATAGTCCACCGCTACGTACATCTCCTAATAGTCGAAGTACGAGTAAATGTTTTAAATGCGGAGAAAATAATCATTTAAGTTTCAATTGCACGCAGCCCGACATCCGTTGTTTTTATTGTAAAAATTTTGGCCGTAAAATATCGAACTGCCCGAAAAAGGCTCGACAGTTATCAACTAGAGCTCCGGCCCCCCAAGAAGACGCTCGCGTACATCAAGTATCGTCTACTGCAAATTCCACATCAATGACTCTTTCGATTATCATATCAAATGTCTTAATTTCAGCACTTGTCGATACTGGAAGCCAATATACACTCCTTCGAGAGTCAATACATCAGAAATTAGGTGCGCATTGTTACAGAGCACCACACTTTCGCTTACTGCTCTAGGATCAACAATTATCAGACCTTTAGGATTTTTTAACAGAGTTTCAGATACAGAGGTCTACCTTTGCCTCTGTTATATTTGTCATAAAAGACAATCTCCTTTCTGTTGATGCCATCTTAGGCCAAAATGTTATACAACAGGGTGAATTTGTTTTGAACAAAACGGGTATTCGACTTCTTGAATCAGATGAAAAATCAAATAATGCGCCTGTTCATTTCTGTGTGCAAGCCGCTTCCCACATATATTCCGACAATGCGGTGTCTTTCTCCCGAGAGTGCTTTGCTGGTGTTATACAAGACAGTAGTTTGCCTGATTTAGCACACATTCTCAATAGTGAAATACGTTCAGAAATTAGACAACTAATTACCTCGTACAAGCACACTAAAATAAAATCTCCAGATATTCAGATGAACATTGTTTTGTCAGATGACATTCCCGTCCATCATAGACCGCGTCGTAGCGAACAAATAATAGTAGATGATCAAATTAAAAACTTGCTTGACGAAGGTATTATTAAACCTAGCTGTTCTGACTATAGTTCTCCAGTTGTTTTGTGTAAGAAGAAAGATGGTTCACATAGACTTTGTGTTGATTATCGGAAACTTAATAAGAAAATAATACCTGATAGATTTCCCCTTCCATTAATAGATGATGTTATTGACCGCCTCGAGAATTCTGCTATCTTCACTAAACTAGATTTGAAGAATGGATTTTTTCTTGTTCCCATACACCCCAATTCTACTAAATTTACTTCATTTGTTGTTCCTAATGGACAATATGAATTTTTATTTGGCCTATGTGTCTCACCAAATATTTTTCAAAGATATATTTATGCCATCTTCCGTACATTAGTGGAACAAAACAGAGTCGTGATCTATCTAGATGACTTTATAATCCCTGCAAAAACTGAGACTGAAGCTTTCCAGAAACTTCAGATTGTTTTTAAAGTTGACTCTGAACATGGTCTTGGGCTAAATTTTAAAAAGTGCTCTTTCTTGCAGAAGAAAATAGAATTCCTCGGTTAAGTCATTCAAAATGGCACAATTCAACCATCGCCTTCTAAAATTGCAGCGGTACAAAATTTTCGCATTCCTAAAGACAAGAAACACCTCCAGGGTTTTTTCGGATTAACCGGCTACTTTATAAAATTCATTCATCAATATTCACTTATTGCTAAACCACTAACTGATCTGTTGCGTGGAAACATTCCTTTCCACTTTGGTGACTCTCAGATGCAGGCATTTCAATGATCGAAAGATATTTTGTCTAAATCTCCCGTTTTACACATTTTCAAACAAGGATCGAAAATCGAGCTACACACAGATGCCAGCTCTCATGGGTTTGGCAGTATTCTATTGCAACAAGGAGTGGATGGACATTTCTACCCCATTTACTACATGTCTCGAAAAACGACCCCTCAGCAAGAAAAACTTTCAAGTTATGATTTAGAAGTTTGGCAACAGGTTTTGGGATGCAGGATTTCTGCACCCCATACCGAAAGAAAATTTTCTCAAACTACAAGAGGCAAACAGGCGAAATTTCAAGGAACGTCGCAAGAAAGCTCTCCAATACAAATTAGAATTCAGTTTGGTGCAGGACTTAAGCTTCGTCCTCGATTTCATGGCCCTTGTAAGATCACAAATCAAACCCAACGATAGATAGGAAGTGTTAAAAATCGGCAATCGTGAAGGACCCAATGTTACCTCCAGTTCGGCTGACCACATGAAGCCGTGGACATCCACGGTGACTTGTTAAAAGTTTTGACCTTTTCACTCTCTTCTAATTTTTTAAAAATAATTTCCTTTGAATTAGAAGAATTTTTTATTCTTTCTTTCTGATAAATGTTTCTTTAACTAGAATTTAAATTACATATGTTCTTTTATTGTTTTTTCCTTCAAAACTGTTGGATTTTATGTCTCCTTTGCCCTCTGTTCGCTTTTTCTGTGTTCTTGTTTTGTTTCTTTTTTCGTTTTGCTTTGTTTCTAGCTCGTGAAGACACTCGCCGTCTAGATGACCGAGTGTGGAAGTGAATCTGCAAAGATGCAAATCAGTCAAGTTTCATGCCTCCGCCAGGATGCGCTAGCAATTCCTTACTACAGTCAAACCTCGTTAACGCGAAGTCGAGGGGGCAGCCAAATTTTTTCGCGTTAACCGATGGCTGCAGGATTTAAAATCGGGGCTAGGCCGATTTCTCTATGACAAGGAGTCTAATTTTTTCACTGCAGTCCATGTTGCAGGCTACCATAACAGTTATTCTTTCTTTACTGCATTTTCCACCGGAGCACTTTTCCCCTTTCATGGTCAACGTACGGGAAGGATGTGATGTGAAAAATAAGTCCCGTTTCATCTGCATAAAAAATGACTCGCGGGTAAAACTCTTCTTTTAGGGCTGGCCATTTTTCAGCGAAAAACGAATTTACTGTTTTCGGATCAACAGCTGCTTCTTCACCGCAGATTTTTTTGCAAACAATCCCATGACGCTCTTTAAATCTAGAGAGTCAACCATTTGAGAAAACGGAATCGGTGACACCAAGAGCTTCTCCAAAGAACTTGGCTTTTTCTTACAGAATCACCCTGTTAAAATGATGTTTTGATTCCTGGCCTCTTTGATCCAGCGTAAGAGGGCCACTTCCACGTCTTCATTTTTCCCGGTTCTCATTCTCTTCCTTGCTGGCTCAAACTGATTCACAGCATAAGCTGCTTCAATCTTATTTTAATTTTTAATGATCGTGGATAAAGTGCTGTTGGCAATTCCATATTTTGCAGCAATCTCTGTCTTCTTCAATAATTTATCTTCAACTTCATTTAAGATCTTTTGCTTCGTTTCTAACGTCAAAGATTGCTGTTTACGATTCATTATTACAAATGCGAAAAAATTAACTGCACCCCGCACAGGACTAACTCAAAACTAAAATTTCCTTCAGCGTGTTACCCTGCATGTAATCAAAGTTGTTCTCTTTATAACTCATTTCCAAGAAATAGATTGAGAGTTTAGCACCATGTTAAACGAGTAAAATGAACGGAAACGAAGAATAGAATGCTTGATTGACGCTCCCCCTCTTGAATGAAAACCAGGTGGCTGGGAAGTCTTCCTGACCCACACACTTTTTAAACTCTACCCCATTGTCCCCTAATGGAAGTGTCCATTGCTTATCTATGCCCATTAATAGAGGTGTCCCTTGTCAATTCATTCCCGTCACTGACCCGCACTAACACACTTGTAGTGTCTGTCAGAAAAAGGATTAGCGTGTGAGATGCAGGCATTTTACCTGTTTCGCTATTTTCTTAGAATTCCTAGAAGTTAATAAGTGCAACAGAATTTTCAAGCTTCCTAAGCTCCAAGGAAATTTCATGTCAAAGAATGTTTTTTCACTTTTCTTTTCTTTAATTCTTTTGTCAACTGAAAAATTTTGTTTTTCGTCTTAAGCGGAATTTTGTTCAAATCAATTCCGTCTTAAACGATTAATTTAGCACTAGTTCTTAGATTATCTGACGGGGAATGGCATTCATTTCGCGTTAAGCGATTTCGCGTTAACGGGGTTTGACTGTATTTTAACGAGTCGCAACGGAATGAAGAGAGAGCTTGTTCATCGTCCGGTCGTTTTGTGGGGCTAGCAGAATGACGCCAAGTCGCGTCGACCGCCGGAGTGACCTTCCGATTAAATGTTAACTTAATTTTACTTTTGTACATAGTTCCTATTCGTTAATTAAATGTTCTTAATGTCATTCAAACAGTATTAATCTGAGTCTTTTAACCCGTTACCTCAGTTCATATAAAACAAAGAAATACATATAAATTTAAAAATTGACCAGAGAATTCATGTACTGAAATGTTTTCAGGAAGCGCATTTGCCCACAATGCGCAAAAACAAAGCAATATTGCATAAAACGGACAGATAATGCTGGAATTAATTTGATAGTCATTTTTTCCACTTTCCATACATTTCTAATTTTATTCCATTTGATGAGAATTATGAAAATAAATGCAATCTGTTGTATTTTATAATGCACACGAATTCTGACTTTGTATTAGATTTGCCACAGCCGAATGAACAAAGAAACCTGTGTGCGATGTAGCAGGAACAAATCTTTGTGATAATTAAATATGAGAAGCATTAAGGCAACAGCTGGAAACTATCCTTCGACTCTTACTCGATTAGGCTCCCCCATCTGGAATTTGGCGCAGCACAAAACCTCGTTACTAAAATCAACTCAAAGAATCCTTTTATCCCAATTCTTTGTATAGTCTTTTTATAGAAAAAAACAAAGATGAATATTTTTTTAAATTTTTCTTAATTATCTTTGAGAAGTTGCATTTCTTAGAAAATTTTAGTTGTCAATTACCAAGGAAGTTATAAATAGGAATTATTTATTAAATTTTTAAACTAAAAGTGATCCGAATTCTCTTAGGACCAGAACTAATAAAAATATTGCAGTCGTAGTATATTTCTAACAATATTTCTCCCATTAATCACATGGTATTTTTCTTCTCCAACTTTTCATTTCTTTACATTTTGTGGTATAACTCTGTTTTTCCGCAAAATAATAAATAGTATACATTTGAATCTACAGATTGCATAAATTCATTGTTTTTGTATAATATGAATAAAGAGAAATTAATACACACTCGATGCAGTGCACTTGTTTTAAGTTTTCGATGTTTATGCAGAATTTTAAAACTCAGAATTTTGTTTTAATAAGTATTTATATTTTGACTTTTATCATTAAATGTAAAATAAAAATTGGTTTTATTGCCAAAATAAAAGTGATAACTTTAAATGGTCATATCTTTTATTTTGAGCTTTTTTAAAACTTTGAATATTCTTTCTAACATTTCAGAAGTTTTGTATAGTTTTAAGCATATGTAAAACCACTTTACTAAGGATTGTGTTTCCAAATTGAATAAATAAATAAATTGAAGAGTTTTTATTGCGTGAATATTTTCTCTGATTAGTTAGAAGGAAAAATATCTGCACATGGGAAATTATGCGTCTAATTATGACCAGAGAGTAATTTTACAGCCCTATTTTGTCGTCAATAGATAAGCCAACGTTTAGGAAATTTCATCATTGCTACGTCATCAACACGTGACTCCTAATATTTAATGCAATAAAACCTTCGCAAAGTAATTATCGAGACGAAATTTCATCGAGCAAGACCAGGAAAAGGCTGATAGTATTGTGTTAGTCGATTAAAAAGTAATTAAACTTGAAGAAAATGAGAAGACTCGGTTTTCGATCTAGAACTTTTATCTTGGTTTTTGTTAAAAATTGAGAGCACTTGAGCGATAATGTAAAATGTTTAAACATTTGCATTCGCAGATTTCTGTATTGAAAGTCATGAAAAACTTCTAGACTGGTCTTTTATTTTCTTTTATCAGCGATTCTTGTACACTCGGACAAACAAAAGGTAGAGCCAGAGGTCAGTGCTTTAAGCTTTTCAAATCTTAAAATTAGCCCCCCCCCCCCAGTGTTACTGAAAATATTTAATTAAGGAACTCTTTGAATCACATCTTTAAAGACATTTTTTTGTGAATAAAATCCCCAAGAAAGTTATCTTAGTGTATTTACCGGATAAATTTATAAAATCAATATCTAATCGATATAGCTCCAAATATTCCCCGAAGTGCTGAATTTTTAAAGCTTACATAATATTTATCAGAGAAATGCTCTCAAAATAAATTACCTCCGAGTCACATTGCTTTCTAATTAAGTAACGGTGCTGATTTAATTTCAACAGCGGTTCTAACATAAATGGAGATTTAAAATGCTTGCAGGAAAAGCTAATTTTTCGGTCTTTTCAGAAATAATAATTCATGTAAGCAAAATAATTATATTTTTCGTCTCAGAAAACGAAAATGATTTCTTACAACTTAACATAAGACGTGAAAACTCATATATATATATATATAGGGTGTGCGTGGAGCTTAAAATAAAGGCGGTATTTAGAGCCGTGTACCGCGTATTGTACGTGGGAAATGTAACAATTTAATTTGGCACACTTGCTCATATATGTGCAATATTGCGGCACTGTGGTCAAGAAAAAACAAGGAAACTTTGAGAGATTTTTTATTATTCATGGACAATTTTTTGTCTCTTTTGTCGTGACTACATATAATGCTAAATTTGTCGCACTATTTTACGAGCGAAGCAAAAATAACTTATACGATGATAAAGATATTAGCCGGATAATTTTACAAACTCAATGTCCACACTCCGTCTATATATATATATATATAGAGAGAGGGTGTGTAATATAGGCAACGCATAAAACAACCGCGGTATTCAGAGCCGTAAAGCGCATGTTGTACTGTGAAAAACGTAACGCAATTTTATTTGGCACACTTGCTCATATATGTGCAAAATTGTGGCGCTGTGGTCAAGAAAAAGAAAGAAAAGCTTGATAGAATTGCAGTTATTCATAGACAATTGTTTTGGCTCTCTTATGTCGTAACTGCACATATTCTGTTTAATTTACATACTGCTTTACGAGCAAAGCAAAAATGCGAGTCTGTCTTTCGTAAACTTCCGCGATTGACAGAGGTAGAACTTGCACACATGAGCATAATCAGCTTACATAAAGTGATTAAACAGTTTGAAACTACAGTAACTACAGAATACACCAGCGAATTTTATCGACAATTTTGCCTAGCATGCCGATATTCTTCAGAACGTTGCGATATCACGATTGCAGCAAGACTTATGTTTCAATTTCACCATTTTAGTCGCATTTATATATAATACAGTAAACGATATATAATACAGTATAACAGTAAACGACATTTACCATTATGAATAATGTTGTTTTTTACTGGTTTAATTAAAACTGATTGTAAGGTATTCATCTATCACACGAATTACGGTCCCAGCGCCACATTTCCTCCCATCGGCAGCATTTGGCATTATGTTTTTTTTTAATTAAAGTCGCATACCCTACTGTACAACAAATGTTTTCAAATATTTGCTATTGTCATAATGATTTGATGACTGTGAGCTATCGTTAAGAAAAACAATCACAACAAGTAATTTTCCTGGCATTATTTACATCAACCGAATTTAATGCGTAATACAACAATGAGAAATGTTTTCTGACTGGATAAACAGTTTAAAATTAAGCCTGTGATTAACCAGCAGTAGAATATTATTTAAAGTCAAGCACATCGTATGTCTCATAAAAATACAAGTATTTACATAATTATTAATTTTTCTTCATTTTTTTAGGTTATTTACTTACCATGGACTTTTCAATCTTCAGCAAAAAGATCTTGGGCAATGCCGGGAATAATTCGAAATAAGGTAAAACTTCTTCGAAATTTCCCTTGGCTATAATCATTTTTTTGAAAATCTAGAAAAAAAAAAAAAAAAAAAAATCTTTACAAATAAAGTAATGATTGTTTCCATTTAAGCATTTAAATAAAATATAAATATCAAGATTTTCATTGTCATGTAATACAGATTGCTTATGTTTTACGCATTAGCACAGACATGGAATAAATTGTTATACATAAGAAATTATTGCTTTAAAGAAATCATAATTTATATGACAGAAATAGAATAGGAAGAAAGTAGGATACCAAAAAAAAAATCACTACAAATTTACTTTTTGCTACGTTAGTAAGGTTTAAAAAAATTGCTAATTCATTCATTTCTAAATATAAAATCGCTTTTTCGTATAACACGTTCCATGTTTAACCCATTCGAGACCGATTGCACGTTGTGTGTGTAATTGATTTCCGAAGCTGTAAGACGGCCTGCACAGCACACCGTGTGTGCAATAACAGTTATGTGCAATTATCAGTTATTCTGGGTAAACTAGTCCTCGAAATAAGATTTTTCTTGAGCTAATGAAATCTGTAAAGTACAGGAAAATTGTACGGTGTGCAATGATCTTATTTATGTGAATTCACTTATGAATTGGGTGATTTCCATAGTAAACATGTTTTTTTAATAGAAAATGTTTCGCTCCTGGGGACCGTGTTCGAAAAAAATTGTCGTCTCGAATGGGTTAAGAGGAAATCTAAACGTACCATTATTGAGCACTTTACTTCACAGCAATAAACGCTATCGCCCAGAGATATCGTTTCAGTTGGGAGGACTTTGGAGCCACGACCTTTTTAACGTGAACCAGCTCCCTTTATCACGCATGGCCCACAGGAACCAGCCGCGAGAGGTTGTCACCCTCCCAAACACTGACCTAAGTCGATGTTGCCTCCCTTTTGGTGTTCTGCGGGAACCGAGCTTCAACCGACTGGTCCACTGCGGGACATTTCAACACTTTTGAAGAAAATAGACTTCAATATATATTTACCTCGTTCAATGGATAAAAGTCAATACAAGAGATAAAATAAAATTGCAAACGGTTTTTTAAATTTTCCTTTTAAAATTCGAAATGCGTCAAAATGACGCGTTCTGTAAACCTAGTGTTAAAAATTAAACATGCAAAAGTGTAGCAATAATAATATTTACGTACGGAAATTGGGTACATTATTAAGAATATTGTAACGCACAATGGTACAAATTAAATTGCATACTCGTGTTACGGGAATCCTTGCAATTATCTTATATTTGTATCAATCCAGCGTAATTAAAAACCATCATCCTACGGTGATTAGTTCGTCTATATACTGACACATACTGTATAGGCAAGTTTATTTTTATAATAGACGACAAGGTTTACCACTCACACCGCTCTTTAAAAAGCTAATAAAATAGGAAGAAAAAACCTTAAATACTTAAAAATATTTCATTCACTCCAACATTTGAAGTATGTCATTCGTTCCAATATTATCAATAACTTTTCCATTATACACTTGTTCGGAAATTTTTTTCTTGGCTTTAATATGGAGTAAAAAAAAAGGAAAAAAAGAGAGATCCTATATAATTTTTTATCCATAATCTTATTCCGCAATCATCGATCTGATGACTTTAATGACATGGAAAGTTATTTAATTCATTTCGGTCTTCATCATTCAGCGGTAAAGCCTCAGATCATCCTACGGCCAAATTCAGTAGAGGAAATCGATGAAACATTTGAATGTGGAGTGCTTCGAGGGAAAACGAAGATAAGAAGAAAAAAAATCGACGTAGAATTTATGAAAAATTGCGTATTTCCTCTCAGGTCTATTGTAGTCGTGTTATGTTCGGAAATACAAAAGGAGACTTCAAAAGGGGTTTGATGGATGTAGATATATTTTTCGGAAAATAGAGCTATATATGTAACTTGGTAACTGCACTTAAAACTTGATAGCGGTTTGAGTCAAAATAACCTTTTCTGATTCCTTTGGGTTTCAAAACACTCTACAAGATTGAAATCTTTTTCATGAGAGTCCGATACCAGCCAGAAACTGCTTTGAAGCCTTTTTGGTATATTCTTCTGTTGAAAAAGGACTGAATATTTAGAATATTTTAGCTTTTTAATTATATAAAAATCCATAAAACATTAAGCTTTTAGTGTTGTAACTGGTACATTGCTAACACTAGATTGCCCAGGCGAATCATTTTGACTGTTTCGAAGCTTCTATTTTACATCATTTGTTACTAATTATAGTGCAACTTTCAATTGCATTGGCTTTTCCTAATACACGGTAAGTAGGACAAGTTAATGTGACTGAAATTTTTATTGTAATTACTAGCAACTTGGTGTAAAATGAAAGTTTAGAAATGGTGCAAAACGTTCTGGTCAATCTAGTGTTAATTATTAGTGCTTCTGAATAAATATGTTCTTACAAAACTCATAATCCTAACATCTTAAAGTTAATTAGTTTTGTACTAATGCAATATTCATTGTTAGTGTACATCTATGCTAACACATTTCCTTACGATTCCCGCCATGGCATTGCCCGTTAGAAAAAAAGAAGCTGCTTGCGGTGCCTGGTTGGCTCAGACAAAATGTATGCTTTACCTCACACTTTCTAGTTACAAATTCATCACGTGTTGCATTTAGGTGACAACAACTTGAAGAAAAGAGAAGATATTTTAAAACATTCTATATCGTACAATGTTCAAAAAACACATTTCTAAAAAGAGTTTAGTTGCTATGCACAATATCACTACACATTTCCGTAAAAATAGCACGCATATTTAAGAAGTAAAAAGCATTTCTTTCCCAAATACCATTTTCTTTCGCATTTTTTCGGACAATATCGCAGAATTTAGCACGAAATGTCACCAAGCTTACAGAAAAGTTGAAAACATACACGAGAGTCAAAATATTGAAATTAGAACTAAAGAAACTAATGTCCGATGAAATATGAACACTCATTGGAATAATTGTTTCCTGTATGCGAGAAAGGTAGCAATTTTTAAATGTCATGGCTCCATAACCAAGTATAAAGGGCAAATCATTAAAAAAAAAATAGTCAAACATTAGTAAAAGTTCAGAAATATATCGACAATTCAGCGAGTTGTCTGTCAACAATTCTTGGAAAAACATGAATCCTACGGGGTTGTTTTCAAAAGTCGAATGTGTTCGATTCTGCCCGACTTTGCAGCAGAAAAACAAATTATTATAATTAGTGATGGGAAAAAGAAATCTTTGCTTGATATCTATGTATAAAAAAATAACAATAAAAATAAATAAGAAGCCGCCCCCCCCCCCCCAAAAAAAACACGTTTTCTCAAAATTTAATCCAATAAAATATTTTCGGTCTTTCGATACAACATCTTCATTTCCTTTGACTACGAGCCAAATGTCACGAAAACGAATACGCTTTGATGTTTTTTGGAATTTTCTTCTAGTCATTCCAACAGCTTCGTAAACTTGGAAATGTTTGACCACCTCCAAACACCACTTTTACGTGGCCTTTCGGGTTACTTGATGGGAACTTTAATGGGTTTTGTTGGATGTTCCTTGCTGGCTGCAGAAGCGAGGAAGTTTTCTACTTCACTTTCGAAGAGAAAAGTTTTCTTTTTTATCTCTCTTGATTTCAAAATAAGAAAATATGATTGAGGAAAAGCTGCGATAGAAAGATGCTTTAGTGTATTAGCGCAACTTTATTTGAAGCTAAAAAATGTACGAATGTGTATTTTCCATTTATTATTATTGTTTTTTTTTTGAACTTAAATGAAGTCTTTAAGAAAACAAAAGTTTAGGGAAAATGAAAGTTTTAAATCGTATGCCGTTTCAAATTTTTAATTTTCGGTCATTATGTTCATGATACATTTTTACGACTTTTGTATTATAATTTTTAATACGGTTTTACGCACTATGTGATAGGGGGAAGCGTCAGACATTAACCCCTTTAAGCACGAATTTTTTTCTGAAAAACTACTACAGTGTAAGTTATTCTTTGCAATTTCAGGTGGTGGGGGGGGGGGGGAGTAAAAGTTACATAAACAAAATATATTATACAAAGTGTAAACGGGTCTCAAACAGACATTAGAAATAAAATAACGCACGGGCATGTGTAAACTTTCCGGTAATTTTCCACGGTGTCAGACACGGGCAAATATACGTTAAGTGGTTAAACTGCGAAGTAGAGCAAGAACAGTTTTACATTTCTTCAGTGAATAACGCTTCGAGATTTTCCGAAATAAACATATATTTTTCTCGAACACCTCTCAAGTCTACCATTTTCTTTCGCATTTTTTGGCCTATATCGCAGGTCAATTAAATATAATTTAAAGTTAAATAAGAGGTCATGATTTTAAATTCCGTTTTAAGGAAAAATACTAATATTTAATTTTTTAGTATAAAAATTCCTTAAAAAAAAGAAGTTCACAGCTCTTTTTTATAATGTAAACATGACTTTGGGATAATTGAAATATTTTCTCTAGAAAGTTTAACAAGGAGCGGTTCCATTGTAAACTCTTGTAGAAAAAGTCAATGAAATGGAAACAGTTGTTGCGAACTAGTATTCGGCTTTGACAAGAAGAATTCCGGTGGAAGGAGGTGTAAACGATTCCATTTGTTAAAATATGGGTGAAGGAAACAGCTTTGCCTCATCAATGACGTACAAGAAAGCTATTGTCCTATGCCAATATAAGGATTCTTCCCGAAATTAATGAAAGCTTTCAAGGTCAGGCGTCTTCTTGACAACGCCACACTGTACATACTAAATGCCTGAGAAACTGATCACGTGATTTTAGCTGACCCATTAACGGAAGGAGACCGTTTTTTTTTTTTTTTTTCGCGTTTACGTTCAGTCAAAAGGACGGAAGGGGAACAATCATTTACGCGACCAATCATTTTTTCAACCTGTTATTCTAGCAAATCGTAACAGCTTTACGCATTATACTGTTCCTGCTTGTTTCGGATATATTCTTTAAGGGGAGCCAGTACCCAAAAATGTTGAAAAACACCAAAAACCGTTTTATTGGCTTAAGTAGTAAAATGCTCCCTGAAAGTTTCAGAAAAATTGAAGCAATATTTCTTGATTTATCATTGATTTTATTACGGAGCAGTAACTGTGCTGAATATAAGCCACATATTTATTTTTTAAAATAAAATAAGCGGGAAGAAGCACTTTCATTGTGACTGTAACTGAAAAAAAAGTTCCTTACTTGAAATTCTGATAAAGAAAGGATTTAAGTTTTTGGAAGCCGAAAACTTAAAATGCTGTTTTCTCTCACTTTGTTTTTTGCGCATTTCATCTCAAAGGCTTTTTAAAATTTGCATCTATAATGTGAATTTTTCCCCCACATGTTCCTGAAACTATACATAACAAATTTTTGCTCTACTTTAAAATTCTTTTTGTAGGTTTTTGAATTTTTCGTTTTTTCTGCGTTACTTCAGTTTTTATTTTATTATTTTTTTAAAAGTATTTGACTTACAATAAATTCAAAGCATAAAAGTTTTGCTTTATGAGCAATGAATCAATAAAAAATATGAGACTTTACGCCAATTTTTGAAAAAGAAGATGCATTTTTAAAAATTGTTAAATTTCGTTTTAAAAATTAAAATTTTCAAATTATGTTTAAGTAATCCAGTTTTTTTTTAATATTAAATTTCTCATGAAGTGATATAACATGACATGAGACAAAAATTGTAAATAAAAACACCATAGAGAAAAAAAATGGTCTCATGGTACCCGCTCCGCTTAAAATACTCATTTTCTTAGTTATTTTAGAGTTTTTTTTTAAATCAGAAATTAAAGACACAATATATGTTAGAGTCAGGATATCTGCACAAAATTGAATAAGTAGTTAGAGCTTCAACTTTTTTTCAGCGAAACACTATTTTTTGGCATTATTTCTTATAAATATTAAGCAATACGCAATTTTTTGGCATTGTTTTCTACTATCATTTCTCTTAAGGCTAGGTTCTTTTTATTGCTGTTTCTATACACATATTTAAACTCCCAAAAGCAAAAAACGAAATGTATTGTAATTATTATAATAAAATTTATATATGTATATATTTAATTTATTGTACGATTTGAATTGTTATAATGTAACAAAACAAAGTACAGTTTGACTTTTTATTATGTATTAATAGAAATTACGATTTAAAATACTTTTCTGGACAAATTTAATAATTTTGCGAACTTTTTAAGTCATTGATATTAAAAAAAAATGTTTTCTAGGCACAATTCGAATTACTATTGCATTTAAACCTCAATAATTTAAAGTGCGGCTTGAAATATTGTTACGTATAAATTTTAATGTTCTAATGCAAAACTTTAATTAATATATATAAACTAATCACGTTATGTTATGTAAATAGTTCATAACATGTTACGAATCTAGTACTTGAAAAAGAAATAACAATAGCGACGTATACTTCATTTCTCATAGGACGATTTCACTTTTCACATGTTTATCAAGATCTTTATTATTAAGGTTGACAATTACATTCATTTACCCAACATTCTAATAATTCTAGATTGAAATTAATCACTAGCTGTGAAAATTGAAAGTTTTGCTCATAATAGTAGAACAATATACACACACATACACAGTTTACAATAAAAATTGTAAACATATATGAATTCTGATAGATAAAGCATTCTTCAGAAATATACATTTTTATATTTATTTTTGACATTTTGGTATTATTTTAACACTGTCAAAAAAGCAACATTTTAAAAGGAATTTTTTTTATTGTTAACTGCAATGTTCTTAAATAATTTTCCGATTGCACACAAACACACACCAAGCCCGTCATATCAGATTTTTTCAGTGAGGAGCAAAGGGTATATTTTGTTAATGTTCATTAAAATAAACAAAAAAAAAAAAAAAAATACATGCAAATTCATAAAAAGACTCGTATATACTAGTATTCGGCTTTGACAAGACTTCCGATCGAAGGTGGAGTAAACGACTCCATTATATTCTCAAAACCAGGGCGTTCAGTTGCCCCCTCCTGACCCCCCTAAATAATGAGCCTGACACGCACACAAACACACATGTATACTTGTATATATTAAACATCTTTGGAGCTGTATTCATTTCTAAATGCAGTTTTAAAAGAGCTTGCATCTAACTTTTACAGATAGTGTACTTTTTATTGTAAAAACCTATTTTATATAAAATATGTCCATTGAAATTCAATTCAGTTTACATTTTGGGCGGAGTTGGCGACATTTTGTTCACAAACAAAGTTATTTGATATACTGATTTGGTGAACGTGCGGATTCGCCGAGAGGTACGTTAATATGACAAATGATCAAAAATGCTTTGTGCTAAAATATAAATGAGTAGAAGAAAAAAACAACGTAAATAAAGCACAAATTGTCAAATCAATAACGCAAAGAGCTATTTTGAGGCTACAACGGGGCCTCTTCATCATTGCAGGAAACAAAAGTGCTCAGCAGACAACAAGAAAGTTGTTAGTGAACAGGCAACTACCAGAAGACAACCGGTATTTATAGCAAATGGGCGGATGAGAGATTAACCAATAGGAACAAACAGAAAGAATGAGCCAGAAACATGAAAAGGAAGGATAGAGAAAAACACGTACAGGAGAAAAAGGGAAATTATAAAAAAAAGTTTCCAAAGATCAGGAAAAAATGGAGTTCTGGAAAAATCAGTTAAGGAATGAGAGTTTTTTCAAATGTTATAAGCTTCCCGAAAATCAAGGTCATAGACCGAAGAACATTTACTGATAAATCTAACAGCGAAAATTCAAAACAATGATCGAATGTCCAATCATGCTGAGCGATTGAAGAATGTGCAAGTTCTTAACGTTTTACATAATTTTCATATTCCTTCAGACAGTGCTTGAGGGCCCGTGTAGTCTGACCTATGTAAGAAAGACCACACTTGCAAGAAATACTATAAATACCCCAATTGCTATGAAAATCAATGGGATGCTTCAAATAGAATCAACGACCTTAGAAGAATAGCCACGATCCAAGCAACTGCTTTAATATAAGAAAGTTCAGCATGCAAAGCGTTAGAAGAGGAACAAATATTAAAAGCAAGGGAAACAAGAGCCTTAAAAAGGTTAACTTTTGGTTAGGAGGGTGAGAAGAACATTTGTGAGGAGGTAGTGTAACAGCAAAGGGCTGATCGCTGGAAGCCGAAACACTGAAGACATAAATTCGTCAATACTTTTAGTAATCAAAACGTTCAAGAATGAAAGCGAATTATCAATTTTCATTTCAATAGTGAACTGAGTACAAGGATCAACTGATTTAAGAATAGCAAGTAAAATATCAATATCACACGGTTTTGGTCAAGCAGTAAAGACGATCATCAACGTAACGGACATAAAAAAGGAAACGTTATGGTTTCAAAAACTTTAGACTCAAAATAGTGCATATAAATGTCACTTAATAGGACTTAAGGGGCTTAAAGGATTACTCATAGCTAAAGCTTCAGCCATACGAAAGTACATACCATCAAATACTAAAGTATTTTGCTCAAGACACACACGAGTAAGAGAAAGAAGTTCTTCAATCTCAAAACTAGAAAAATGATGTTCCTGAAGCCTCAATTTGAGGCAATCCAATGCACTATTAAGTGGTACATTGGTGAAAAGCGAGTTTATGTCAAAAGAAGTGGTAGTTAAACCATAAGGTCATCACGTAGCTTGTGAAAAAATCTTCACGTAATTAATCGCGGAGCTTGTGAACAAAGTCAACGGAATTTTTAACAGTGAAGGTACGTTTAGCCGACAATTTTTTTTCATCCAGATGTATGATTTTTAAACAGAGTACTTTGAACAAAATCTTGAACAAAAATCAAGCATTAACTATAGCTAAAGAATAAATATAAGTTACAGCGCACAAAAAAATCACAGTAAATTAAAAAAAAAAAAAAGCAAATAACGTGAACTGTAGCTAAAGAATAAATTTAATTTACAGCATACAAAAGCAAATCCCAATAAATTTTATAAAAATAAATAAATAAAGACTTAACAATACTGTAACTTTGCAGGCTTTAATCTTCATGAAAGAAATACGGAACGTAAATAAATCCATTATTTATAAAGACCTAAGTAAAATACTACGTATTAAAGAATTGGATGATAAATTAAAAATGTACCCGGGTCAAATGATTTCTGATTTCGACAGTAGCAACGAGGCATGTGTGAAATGCCTGGAGAAAAGTGGACAATTCTGGAAGTGGCCTCACACCCCTGATGTTTTGTGGTACAAAAAAAAAAACAAATCCTGAAGAAGATTTGTCCTCCCGAACCTCTAGACCTGTACCAAATGACGCCAAATTTCAGGTTATTCTAAATTCGGATTGACTGAAGAGATAATTTCTATCTCAAATTTTTAGTTTGTGTTTCGTTTAATAAATTGAGTTAATTTGAAAAACATTTAGAAGAGTTTCTTTAACAAATAGTATTTTTCCATATGTATGGCCTTTTTTATTTTAAAATTTGAAGGTATACTCATAAAAAAATTATCTTATAATAGCTAAAAGGACAAGGAGATGAATTCTGAAGAGTGAGAAGTTGCCAGCGATCGTTTCTAATAGATTTAAGAGGAGGAAATATACGTGGCACTTAGTCACCCCCATGTGCGGGGTGAGTAAGTGCCACTAAGAAAAAATTATATCTCCCCTTCACGATATCATAGAATCATTTTTAATATGTGAATTGAAAGCTAAGATGTGTAATTATGTTGCATTAAATAATCAACCCGATAGGTGAAAAATTAGAGGAAATATGATACGAAAACATCAAAAAGTGGCACATAGTCACCCCGTTTGACGATATTCCCAATATGAAGAGCGCAAAAATCTGAAAATTTTGATATAAAAACCAAAAAAACGATTTTTTGCAGATATGACACTGTTCATTTCTATAAGCGATATGTTGAACAATAATGGCGATATTAGACTGCCTTGGGGAGAGCCACATCCGATGTTTTTCTTTGAGGAGATAATATTTTTAATTTTAATTTGAAAAGTTCTTTCGTCCAGGAAGTCGTTTATTATTTGGACTAGGTAATACGATGTGTCGTTGATTATCAATTTGTATATTATCCCTTATGCCAAATTTTATCAAAAGCTTTTGATATATCTAGGAATGCTCCTAGTGTATATTTTCGTCGGTTAAGTCGTTCATTTATGTTGTTTACTACTGTGAGTAGTTGGTGGACTGTTGAATGTCTTTCTCGGAAGACAAACTGCTCTCCTGGTATTAATTTTTGCTACATGGTCCTGTAGTAGGTCTTTGATTATTTTTTCATAAATTTTCGCAATTGCGTTAAGTAGACTTATGGGCCTGTAGTTTGCTGGATTGTTGATTGCTGTCTTTGGTTGTGGATGGGTGCGACTAATGCATTTTTCCAATTTTTAGGGAAGTAGTGTTGTTTTAGTGAGCTATTTATTATTTTTGTGAAGTTAGTTATAACATTTTTCGGAATGCGTTTTAGGGATGCCTTTGTAATCTGGTCTTCACCTGTTGCCTTTCTTGGTTTTAGTTTTTTATTATATTTTTTACAGTGCTTGGTGGGATGACGGGGGCTTCGTCTGGGATTGGTGGGTGGTTTAGGAAATGTTCAATCTTAATATTTATATCTCTCTCGAAATTTTGGTCGAGATGCAGGCTGTGTGGTTTGAAGTTTTTTTCAATGGTTGATGCCAATACTTCAGCTTTTTCTTCTGTGCTTGAGTAAACGATGTTATTCTGATTTAGCTCGGGAATTCCTTTATTTGTGTTTTTAAATTTATCAACCGCTCTGTATAGGGTGTTTTTCTCAGCTTTTAGCGATTTGATGCAGTTTTCCCATCTAGCTTGAAGTGGGTGATCAGGGCCTTTATTTCGTTTTGAATCAGATTGATGTGTGGGTTTAGATTGTTGTTTCTCGTTAATCTTCGTTCTTTTCTTAGTTTGTTCTTTTTTGTGATTAATAATCTAATGAACCGGGGTAATCTCATTGGGTCAGTCTTTATCCGGATTTTGGTGGTAGCGAGGAGTAACGCGTGCTGTATTGCAGAGGTGGTGTTTTCAATCTCCTTGTCTGTATCTTGCCTGTTATTTATTATAGGGTTGCCCCTTACTGTATCACTTAAGATCCTGGTAAAATTTGTTCTAGTTTATGCTTGCAATTTCGGTTTCTTTTTTGGTAGTTGACAGTTTAGTCCGAGCAGCAGGATTACTGGGTTGTGATCCGAGGACAGTTCCTCGTACCATTCGACTGTGAAGGGCCAATTTCTGTTTCTAACGAGAGCAAAGTCAATGATCGAGGGGGCTCCAAAACTGAAATGTGTGGGTTTATCTGGTGCTAGAATTTGTAAGTCTTTTTGCTCTGCATAGTTTTGAATAAAATGTCCTTTACGATTACATGTGCGGTTTTTCCAGTTGGTGTCGTGTGCATTGTACTCACTCATACGTAAACTATTATTATTTATGCTTTCTATTGTATTGAGGTCAATTTCATCAATATCGTTGTTGGGGTGAGCGTAAATGGATGATATTGTAATTTTTTCCTGCGAGTTTATTTTTAGAGTGATGGTTGAGTTTTCTATAGTCGTGGTGTCTATAAAGTAGACGTTAAAGTCTAGGTTTTTCCCTATATATATATTGCTGTGCCACCGCCTGTGCCGATGCCACGATCGTTTCTAATGCATATGAAGTTTGGGATATTATATTTAACGTTTTTCTTGAATCTAGTTTCCTGAACTAGGATTATGTCAGGTGAATGCTTTAGTATAAAATTACTAAGTTCGTACGTTTTCTCTTTCGCGAGCCCGCAGGCGTTCCACGAAAAAAATTTTAAGTGTTTTTGTGCCATATTAAGTCGGGGTTTTTTTTTCCTAAGGAGTTGGGTTATTCGAAGACTTTGTCAATTTGATTTGCGAGGGTTTGTAGTGCAGAAATTACGGTGCTGAAAGTGTTCTTCATTTCTGTTTGGCGTTCGGCTTTATTCCCTTCTTTAGCTACCTTTTACTGACTCTCTCTCACAACACACGCTTATATGTACAATGGCTGTTGCCAGATTAATTTGCATATACCTTACAAGTTGACCACATGACTATTATGAGCACTCTTTTATTCTTTAAAAGAGTTTATTTCTTTTCTTCTACCTGATACCGCCATTTTGAAAAATTATGTATATTTAGGAAATTTTTACCATTAAGTAACTTACATAGTTAATAAGATATTTAACTGAGTACTTTAAGTTTTAAGTTATACCTTGTAAGTAATTTAGGTTGAATTTCTGTATTTCTGTAATTATATTTCGGATAATTGTGAAAAACAACAATTACTATTTTAAAGTAATGCTAATACATGAAGCTATATTTTAATCAGTTACAAATAAATAAATGCATAGTGTAAGAAATGACAAAAAAAAAAAAATAAAAAAAATAAAATCTTTACCCTCTGTAAGTTGACCACCAGCCTAAGTTGACAACTCTAGTGCTGCTCCGCAAGTGGTCAACGTACACAGGTTTCTCTGTATATACAGTAAAACCTGTCTAAGTTGACCACTTTTGTCAAAAACGAATTCACCCTTCACCCTCTGCCCTCACCCTCAATAAGTGTTGCCCACCTGTCTAAGTTGACCACTAAAGTGCTGCACCGCAAGTGGTCAACTTACATAGGCTTCACTGTATATATATTCTAGATAATCATTCTATTTAAGAGACTTAATGTATATGCATGGCATACATACTTAAACAGTGACCGTGTTTTGTAATAATTACACTATTTGTAAAGTTACATAGTTAAGTACTTAGAAGAATTCAATTTTGTCAACAAATGTTAAATTAAGAAAATTCAACACTGCTTTGTTTCTTTAGAAAAATATTCATACCACGAATAGAGAAAAATATATTTTAGCATGAAGCAGAATTTTTCTCTTCAGCCGCTCTGCAATAACCGGGAGTTTTTGAATCTCTGATGCGCGAGATAGCAATAAAAATAAGCTGCAAGGCTATGACAAGAAAATTTCTAGCAGTAAAATATTTTTTTCGAAGTGAGTTTTGTCGAAAATCAACTGGAAATGAAGTGAAAAGAATACAAGAAAATATTTTGAACGTAACATGGAAAATTGAAGACTTTCAAACATATTGCGACTCACAAATACTTCGTAATTTTTTCCTTCAGTCGCTATGTAAATTCCAAAACCAACATTTGCTATATGTGGAATACCTTATCAATATTTATTATGCTTTTAAAATTCAAAAATTGAGAAACTGCTTGTGCATCTTTTCAAAACTAGACATGAATTACTTTACTGTGAGAGTATTATTATTATTTAAGTCAAGTACCCCGCGTATAAACTTCATTATTTTATAAATACATTCCATGATTCAAAAATAAAGCTGGCGCTGTAAAAAATGTTCATTATAATGACTACTTAGTTTTGTTCGTGCAAGCTCTATTAATTTTCTATTAGCGACATTAAATTGAGAGTTCTTAAACCCATTCTTTCTTTTCCAAACAAATGCATTAAAATGGTTGAGTCAATTTTTAACAGAAAGGAAATCTGACTTCCGTACGCCTCAGATTAACTTCAGTATTGCTTTCAGCTAGATCACGTGATAAATTTGAAATCTGATTGGACAAACAAGTGAAATGTTTGTCACGTCACTGATCAAAAACGATAGAGCAGCTAATGCGATACTTACGAGACTCTGCTGCTTATTTAAAGCATCTATATTTGAAAGCTTAGAGCGTTCAATTGACATTTTTCATTGACCATTTAGTTTTCTTTGTATTACATGATTCCATTGAAAATAGACGTAAAATATATGATATTTCTGTTGGACATTTAATTTAGCGGTCTTTAAAGATCTGGATTTTTTCATTTATTTTTTAAAATTTTGTTATTAATTCCCAGAAAAAACTCTTCACCAAAACTTTACCCACAAGTCGAAATTACGAGTTCTCATGATCACACGCGCAATTAATGTGATTAAGATGCGCAATTATGTGTTAAAGATATTTCATCCACGATTTTGCAAAGTTAAGGGTGAACTACCTGAAAACACATAAGCAACCACAAATCCAAGATTTGGGAACTTCACTTGCTCATATGATTCACACGTATTTTGGTTTTCGCTTTCCTTTAGCACTTGTAAGAGTATGTAGGACAATGGAGTGATTAAATTACATCTGCACGAAACGAAACGGGCTCAAAATACAGAAGGAATAGAAACCTCACATCTTGGCTTTACAGCGTCACCCTTATTTCGACAAAAGTTTCATCTACTCAAGCATGCACAATATTTGGGAATGGTTTATACTCTTTGAATAGGCAGTTGAACATTTATAAGCATTTGAGAGACATCTTGTTGTTATGTAACTTCAATGAACTCGACAAACACAAAATTATCTGCAGTGCAAACTTTTAGGAGTTCGTATTGTATACTTGTTAAAAGCAACAGTTCCAACGGAGTTCGCTTTTCGCCATATTGTCCAATCAGAATTAGTCATCGCGCTAGAGGCCAGTTTATCAAATGTCTATTGCATTTTCAAATGAGTACCACATGATTATTATCATGATTCTGTGACTTATCTGTAAAATTCGATGAGAAGATTTTAAAAACTTTATGAAATTTTTACGTTTTTACTTAAGTCTCTAGTTGAGAAAATGACGTCAAAAAAAGCTGATTAGTCTTTTATCACTATAATTTCACATTGTACCCGGGTTTTTTTTTTTGTTACATACATCTCGAGATTGTCTTACGAAATGAATTGATACACAACAGAATTTATCTACTAATAACAAGTAGACATACAAAAAAAAAAAAAAACAATAATATTTAGTATGCATTTCTTGATAATATTTTAACCACGGATTTTTGTTTTTTGATAACCTAAGTATTAAGCAGTGTCATGAGTTTAAGGGAAGGTTTGACATATGCTTGCAATTGCTTGTACTGTATATATATATATATATGTATGTATGTAATTGAGCGCAAAGTCTCTTTTCGAGTTTTTAGAGTTTACACTTAATGAACATACAGAGTCAGGCGACAAAGCTACTAGCACCACGAGGGTTCCGTACTTTTAAAGCTCCCATCGACATCGTTACTATAAAGTTCGCACGGAAAAGTCTAGTTTTACAGTAAGGAAAATGTTATTTTTTAACTTCCTTGCAAAAACTCGGAAAATGAACTTAAAATATTATGGCTCTCAGGTACATATATATAGTATATACATTGTCTTTAAACCAAACCATACCACATTGCCAATTTATGAAGACACTTATATTTTCATTGTTTTTAATTATTAAAGTTTTTTTTTTATTTGAAAATTAATTTCTATAAGGGATACCAGAAGCACATAGCTTCAAAAATTTATCGTTTTCCGGTTTAGATCGTTATTTGAGTTAGCTGCACAAAACCGCAGAAAGTACACCAAATTATGTGAACAAAATGACTTTAGAACACGCAAATGTTTAAACAGTGTTTTAAATAATGTTGTCAATACAGAAGTTTAGTGTGTTTTCTAAGATTTCACATAACCAACCCAAATCACGTTTGAAACCCACCCTCTGAGGGTTTTTATTTTTTATTTATTTCCTTGATCGTGTAAGTACAAACGTTTTTGTAAACAATAGTCAAGCTATAAAAAACGAAAAGGAAAATGAAGAAGAAAACATGTATGTGAAATCAATATTTATTTATCACTTCAATACATAGAAACAACCGGGAAGAATTAAATTAATTATGATAAAATTAAGCAATGAGTCTGAAAAAGAAAACGGACACTTTTTTTGCATTTAAAAAAAGCAAGGGAATTTATGAGAAAAACATTTAACTTTCTAAAGTCAATCGTTCTCCCCTAAGCAGATTCTGATCGTTCAATAAATGACCGGCCATTTATTTATCACATTCTATAATCTCCTTTGCAAAAAAAAAAAAATCTCTTCATAAACATCACCATAAATTATAAGAATAAACCAGTTTATCGCACTAAAAATATATCTATTTAGACGAAATGTTCATATACATTCAGACTTCTTTCGCATATAAAGTTATTTTGGCTGGGCCTTAGTGTGGTAGAGGAATAGTTAAATCAGCTAAGAAATGATTAAAATGTAAGAAAAAGAAAAGAAATACTTACTTTATACCTACAGACTAAAGTGTCAAAGTGTCTCGTAGATTAAAAAAAATATCCACAAAATCACAAAAACTTTGTCATTGTTATAGCAAAATATAAAACATTTCTCATAAATTATGTATGAAGGCAAAGCGAAATAAGAGAAGATTAACGAGATATAAAGTGAAATGATTTTCTTTAAAAGTTTATATAAATAATGGATAAATGCATGTAACGAAATTGTAACTAAAACGCCTTGTACGTTTTCCTAAAGGTGTCCTTCTAAGATAGAAGATATAATGTTAATATTAAAATATTTATAAATCCTATAGCGGAAAAAGATAATGTCTCGTCTTAGAAAGATAGAATATTTCAGCATTCAATCAGCATCATTGGAACTAGTATCCGATAAACAAAGTATATCTGTAATGAGTTTAGGTCAAACGTGCACGATAGGGAATATCTAAAAGCGGAGAATTTTCCTCATATACAAATTATATTACTTTTTTAAATTCAGTTTTCGAAAGCTAAGTGTTACGACACGAAAAGAAAACTTCTAACTATAGCACTTGCTAAATACTGATCTCATAATTTTTACATTTGTAATACGTTAATTGCACGAACATATTTCCGCGATTAAAGTGAGTGTACAAAATAAAGTTTTTTTTTTTTTTCAAGTTTTTTTTTAAGCAAGATGTAAATGTGATAAAAAACTGAATATTTTGTAATGTACCATTTCCTACAGCTTTCATTTATCAAAAAAGTGTCCTTGTTTTGAAGTGAAAACCTGAATATAACATCTTTAAAGTTAATATTACAATGTTCACAAAGGTTCTTCAAAAACAGCATTTGCCAAACTACGAAAATTTAATGAATAAAAATTGGTTTAGGTGTAACCACGTTTTGCCATATTGTGAGGTTTATATGTTGGCTTGTTATTGACGAGTATAATTCTGAAATTTCCCGTGGCTAACCATCAACTAATTGTGTTTAAAACCATATGTATTTCTCTTTTGAAAAAGAAAAAAAAACCCTCTTTTTTAAATTTAGCCACGGAGTTACACTTGCTTTAGCTTCTGAGCCAAGCGTAACCTTGCCCTGTCATACTCATATAAAGCACTTTAAAAGGCACATGGAGCACTAGCCCATATTTCCCATTTTTCACTGAATCTGAGACTTTGAAAACGTTAAAATATCTTAAATTTAGATGCAAACTTTACCGCGCATCTCCTCTAGGACTTTGTGAAATACAAAAAAAAAACTGTTAATCTAAAAATTAGGGGTTAAACAAAATAATAACAACAGCAACATTATTTCTCTGTTTTTAATTCTCTGTAGTTTCGTGTTTATAATTCTCTGCAATTTTGCGTTAAACTCCGAATTATTACTTCCGATTTCCAGTAGATTTTCATGTATTTTCGAGCGAAAATTGTTTACTGTGTATTAGAGTACAAACTAGTTCACGCCGTAATTACAGTGATTTTATAGTACAATTTAGATTAAAATTGACAAATTGTGTTTAAAAACGTCAATTATATGCCTTTAGGAATAATTCACCTTTTTGGATGAAATTCATAAGTAATTAATTTAAAGAATAAAACATAAGAAACTAATTTTGAAAATTGGGATAAAAACACCTACACATTCCAAATGGTTAGAAGCGTTTTATCATGCACTCATTTAAGTGCAATAATTATTTTAAATAATTTTGTTCAATTCGGAAGAAAGGCGGTTATATTCATTATTACTATTTTTAATTCTACGAATTTATTTTTTGCTTTGGTCTTTCGGACATGTGATGTTCATCAGCTTAAAATTATTTTCTCGACAAAATTCATTATGCCCACTCGGAGACAACCTTTTTTTAGTTTAGGAACACATTTTTGTATTTAAAACTATTAATAACAAGCAATCAATTACGGTGAAAATACCAGTATCATACGAATTCCATCTAATTCGTCTTTAAACAATCACTCCCAAAACATACATACACGATTTTAATAAAAATGCACAACATGTCAATGTTCAACACATCAGACAAAAGAAAGTTGATTGACTTTCAAGACCATTTGAAAGTTTATGGCGGAAAACCACTATACGTGATTAATACCATACAGGTGTATTGCGAGCATTTTTAATTATTAAAACATCTTGAAATATTGAATCTCACCTGAAAATAATTTGCCAAAATGACAATCATCTGGACAAAAACAGAAATTAAAAGTTGTTTCTTTATGGATAATTAACCCTCTCGTGCATGGAAACCTCATATGAGGTTACCAGGAAAAAATAAATAAATAAATATTATTTCAACTTATTTTAATCCACAGTTGTAGAATAGTCCAGCATAATGATCAAGTAAACTTTTTAAAAGCTGCAAAAGATGGCTTCACGAGCTGAACAATTCAATTTTAGGACTTAAAAATAGCCATTTTGTTTCAGCACTGTAAGTCAAAAAGCGATACTTGTAGAAGGACTCGTTCTGCACTTCCTTTGAAAATATCGAGTAAGTAAAATTATTTCCTTTTTTTCTGAATCATTTTGATTAAAATTGATATAAAATGGTCGCATATTAGCAATTTTCTGATTAATTAAGGCTTTTTCTATTGAGAACCTCAAATGAGGTTACCATGTAGTTGTGGTAGCTAACAACTTCGGCTGCATGCAAACCTCATTTGAGGTTACCAGTACTGTGATTAGCATCAATGCTAAGTCCTACAAAAGCACTATTTTCTAAATCAATGGTACTTTAAATATATAATTATAATAATAAATTATTGTTTATTGTCATACTTTTTGCAATTCATAAACATTAATTGTATGATTAATTATTTCATGTTATTATTTATGTATTGGTAGGTCATTTTAAAAAATTATAATTATAAATTTTCACAAATAATACTGTTAGTAAATTAAACCTGTTTTTATTTTCTTTAATTTGCTGATATGGTTTTCGTTATTTTCTTTTAGCCTTTGTACATTCTATGATGTATGATAGGTTGAGATATAAATATGGCAGACCAAAAAAACAGGTTAAGTCTCAAAAGGAAATGGAAGTAATTATGGATCAACCTTCTGATTCTGAAGATGATCTTTATGAAAATGATGCTGAGATTGATTGCTTTCTAATTCAGAATAATGTGAGAGAGTCATCAAGTGATGGACAAAGATCTGAAACTGTAACAACAGAATCAGATAGTGATGAGGCTGGTAGTGACGAAAAAAAAAAATTCTACTACGAAAGCTGAAAAGAAAAAAAAGTTTGTAAAAAGAAACAGACGTTGGAGGGCTAACAAAGATAATGATTTCTCAAAAGAACCAATTGAATTTAAACCTGAAAAAGAAAAACAATTTTTTGGAGAAACTCCTTTGGATTATTTTTACAGGCTGATTCCCGACTCTTACTTGGAATAAATGTGCTTCCAAAGTAATTTATATGGAACGCAAAATGGGAAAGAAAATTTAAAAATTTCTCTTAGTGAAATGAAAGTGTTTCTCATTATAAATTTAGTAATGACCTATGTGAGGTACGCTAGACTTCGTCAGTATTGGAGTACGGTCGGAGACTTACGGCTAGGCATAATAGCAAACTACATGTCTATAAGCAGATTTGAAACAATTAAACGTTATCTTCACTTTCAGGATAACACTAAGATCCCCGTAGATAACAAAGACCGCCTGATACGGTTGCGGCCTTTTTTTAGATCTTCTCCATAAAACTTTTCATGAAGCGAGAACTCCAGAAGAATCTCAATCAGTTGATGTAATGATGGTACCATTTAAAGGTCGTTCCAACCTAAAGCAGTATATAAAATCGAAACCGAAGCCATGGGGATTCAAAATATGGGTTCGTGCTGGAGTTTCTGGTTATGTTTGTTGCTTTGAAATATTTCAAGGAGCAAATGGTAGTAGAAATCCTCCATCTAAAGAATATGGTGCAGCTGGTGATGTAGTTTTGCGATTGAGCCATGATTTAGCTGGGAGAAATCATAAATTGTACTGCGATAACTTATTTACTTCAATTCCCCTTAATGAAGAACTGAAAAAACAAAAAATTTACTTTGTTGGTATAATTTGAGCCAATAGAATGCTAGGCGCAGATGAAAAGTTGAAGGATGCTAAATCTCTTCTAAAAGAAGGAAGGGGGTCAGTATCTGTGACTTCTTCTGGGGAAAATAAAACAGTCACTCGATGGGTTGATAAAAGCATTGTGCATGTAGTTTCATCATTTGCTGGAGTGCAACCGATGGACAAAGCAAAGCGTTTTTCTCAGACATCCAAATCATTGATCGACATAGCAAGGCCAAATGCAGTACGCATTTACAACCTTCATATGGGAGGTGTGGATTTAATGGATTCCCCTGTGGCACTATATCGTCATTCTCAAAGGAATAAACGGTGGTATATGAGAATATTTTTTCATATGCTGAATGTTGCAGCAGTCAATGCTTGGCTACTTTGGAGAAAAGACGCAAAGGAAAAACATGATTTGCTAGAATTTAAAAGTAGCAGAGCATCAAGCCTCATTTACACAGGGAGCTCAATGATATCAAAGAAAAAGGGTAGGCCGAGTAACAGTCCTTCTTCCTTCGAGTCGACGATAAAAAAAAGAAAATTATTAAATGTCGCAAAAGAGTTGCGATTATTAAATGTCGCAAAAGAGTTGCGGTTTGATAATGGTAACCACTACCCAAAGAAAACAGGAGGAAAATTTGCCTTAAAATGCAAGAATGGAAGCTGCAAAAGCAAAATGCGATACACTTGTGGCCGCTGTGATGTTTATTTATGCCCTGAATGCTTTGAAGAGTTTCACGAAAAATAATTTTTTTTTTGAAGTGTACCCTTTGTTGCATATAAGCCTCATTTGAGGTTGTGCCTTTAATTTCTTTAAAATTAAAAAAAAAGAATAATTCTAATTTATTTCCTGTTTTCTGATGGATTCAAAGCTAAATTGTAGGTTAAAATAATTTTTTTGATAATTATTTAATAATGCATGCATGAGAGGGTTAAGAACCAAATCACTTGTGTTTAATGAATGCAATACCAGCAGGCGGAAACAAGAATAATGACGTGCCATTAAAAGTTAATTCATTGATTACGCATTAATGAGCAGTGAATAGTGATTTGCTAATAGGTACCATTTTTAGCTGGTCGAGCTCGACTGGTTAAGGCCAAAAAAGGGAAATGATTATTTTTCTGAGCGACAACATGAATCGCAGAATGAATCGAGTGTAAAATCTAATTAAGCTTACGTTCTTGCGTCGATTTTCCCCATTAACGTATTAATGGAAGATTCAGCTGGAAGTGGGTTTGTTTGCAAAAACTTTTTAAATATGTTCCTTTATGACCTCTTACAATCAGTGCAGGATCCCGCCGACATGAAACAATAAAAAACGCATGTTATAGGAGATAGCCCTTCGTTTCTGAACTACCATATGCCGGTAAAGTGCGTCGATTTTCCCATTAACCTAATAATGGAAGATTCAGTTGGAAGTGGGAATTACAGTATGTTTATAAGAATTTTCTAAATATGTTCCCTTATGTCTCTTTAGGTTATGACCTCTTACAATCAGTGCAGAATCCCGTCGCCATGAAACAATAGAAAACACATCTTATAGGAGATAGTTCTTCGTTTCTGCCGGTAAAGTCATTGTATAGTTAATACATGGATATTCAAAGGCATAAATGATAGTGAAAATAATAATTGCCGAAAGAAAAGCTATTTCTGTCGTACTCCTTGAGTATTTTCTTTTTACATCTCTCTACCTATATCTAATACACAAAAGACAAAATGCTGAGGACATTCAAATACATGTGTATTGTTTGCGTTTGATCTGTGGAAATATTCTTGTCAATATTGTAAAAAAAATGTGACCGGCTTCTTCTTCAGAATCGAGAAAAAATATTGTTTTGAGGAAAAGAGTTTTGTCCTCCTGTAATACTTACTAAAGTTTAAAACCTCACATTTAACACATAATTTAAAGACTAATTTTTCTATGGTTTTCATTTACTTGGACAAGTTTAATGGGAAAAATATTTTTGCTTAAAAAAACGTATGCAAAGTTTTTAATTTAAAAGTTTCTTCAATATATGTATAGCAAGTGTCCTTCGTATTACATTTCAAAACAGGTAAACAGCTATAAAAATCATATCCACGAAGTATTGTACGTTTTGTTTTTTATGCTCTATAGCTCTTGCTATTTTTTAAAACTTCAAATTTGAACGCTGAATTTAAACACTAATTTCGTATGCTTTTCTTTGACTTGGACAATTTTAGTATGAAAAATCGTTTTGCATAAAATTACTTATGCGATAAATACTTTTCATTTCAAAAAGTTCCTGCATAATGTTAAAAATAAAAATTCTCTGTATGACCCTTTAAATCAGATACACTGCTACAAAAACCATAGTCACAAAGAACTGGATTTTAATTTTTCACAATGTATAGCTCTTGTCATTTTAGCTAACTCAAACCCTTAAAATGTTGAAACCATTGTTACCTTTTAATTTTCACACAAATTTTATCTTAAAAAAACACATTGTTTTGCATTTGCTCTTAATATCGCCGTAGTTTATTCTAACATATTTAATGCGAAATAGAAGTAGGTTAATTTAATAAATCCTTTAGATACTCATAATATGAGTTATTCAAAAATCCAAGAAACTGAGAATTTCCTACAATAGCTCTTTTACATGTTTCCAATGTTACATTGTTTAATTTCACTAAATTTTTTCCAGCTATGATAGGATCTTCCACAAAAATAACTTTCTTATGTTAAAGATTAAAAAAAAAAAAAATTGAAAGCTCCAAGCTGTATATGTATCATTCTTCAACATAATTGGCCTTTGTGTTGAAAAGACTGATATTTTTTCTGAAATCATGTATAATGCATCAACATTTGAATTATGCAGTAAAATGTACTTTTCTTTCTTTAGGCAAGGACTTTCATTCAGTAGCTTTGATCGATATGAGTACCTTCTTAGAAATATTTTCTTTCTTGATATTAAAAAAAGAAAATTTTGTTATGATTACGTTTTCTTTTTTTTTAAACTCGAATATTTGCTTTCGAAGTGTAATCGAGCTGCATAATGACTTCCTTATCAAGAATTTTTCTACAGTAAGTATAAGCGACAATCGAAAAAGTATATTTGCAACCAAAATTTATTGCTATTTATCTTTAATTGCACATTCATTCATAACATTATACATATAATTTGTAGTTGTATAGATTTGAATAAATCTCGTACAATTCTGATGTTTAGATATCAATAAAAAATTTATACTTTACCAAAAATACATCAAAAATTAAACACTTTATGCTGGCATTAAAAGTGAAAGCTGTGAATAAGCGACTATAATAAATATTTTTATAACAAAATATACTTTCTTCCCTTAATTAAGGTGGCACAGTGCTTTTTTGCGTTTCTAATGCGATGCCAAGTTAATGGCATAATAATTCTGAATACAGTAGTAAAATGTTTAAAAAAAATCTATTTGCTGGTTAGTTACACATACGCAATACGCAGATATTAAGACATTTACATAAAAGATCTTTAAAAAGAAAAACCTTAGAAAACGATTACCATAACATTTAGTAAGGTCAGTCTGAAATATTTAAACCGGGTTTTCTACACTGAATTATTAAGTAATTTTGAAAAAGAACAGGATTATTTCTCATGAAATGATTAGTACTTTACTATTTAGTGAAAGTTACCGTGTATTTACATAAACGGCCCTATTATGTATGGATAAATCAACTATATAAAAATGAGGTTCAATTGGCTAACTAAGCTTGCACAGGTTAAAAAAGGAATTTGTTACAAAATTTTCTCTTTATGTATGTATTAGGACTTTAATACGACTAGTCTTTAGATTTCGTTTACATTCCTGTCCTTAGATTTAGGTTTTGCCTTCGATTTAAAAAAACATAAACAAAAAAATCATGCTATCAATAGCTTTTAAAGAAGTTCAGTTTTAAATAGCTGTTACATGTAGATAACGGAATATCAAAAAACATAATAACAGGAAATAAGTTTTAAGATATTGGTACTTTTAAGTTTAATGAGATTAAAGAAAGCAGAACCAACACTTCACTTCACTCTAGTTTGAAACTTATAACGTAATACTATACAAGAAGTATATCGCGGGCGCATCTACAAATGTTACAATTTTTAGATTTTGAACATTGAAAAATTTTCAGATAGGAGGTATTGCCAGATCGTCCGCAATATTTTGTGTTGGTTTGAATTATCACAAATTTGCCCTTTGACAACGAGTTGTTTGCCAATTCTGAGCTCTTTTTGTAAATCGATTTAAAAGCAAAGCACTATGACACATACTTTTGAAACAAAAAGCCCTTTTTAAAAACTATGCTGTAGTAAATACGAAGAAACGGTAAAATCTTATAGATAAATCATGATTACAATGGGTATTTATACTAATAAATATGCTTTATATAATCTACGTTTTACGTGGAGTTTATTTACTGGAACGACTGTCTATTGCCGTGTTTCCCAAAGTGTACCCCTCAGGGTGCTGGACGAGCTTGTCGGGGAGGGGGGTTACGCGGAGCACCGGACTCTGAACATCGGGTAATCCTCCATTTCAACTGCATGAACTTATTATTACAATACAAAAGAAACTTCATTTTTTTCAAATTAAAGTTAAAGTGAACACTATCATGACAAAATTCAATTTGCAGCAAAACAGAGATATTGCCTTATTTCCGTCCTTTTGAATCTATAAGAAGTTCGGCTCATAAAACTTATGATCATACTCTTAAATGTATAACACAGAACTTGGAAAATATGCAAGTGGGCCTGAAAAACTATTTTCGTAAACAAAATCACTGATTGGTGAAGAGATTCATTTCTACATTGCTATAACATCAATGGCAGAATTTTTATGATGTGCGGGCAGAAAAACCGTTGAAAGTAGTTCTTGAAAAATAATAGGATTTTTGAAAAATAAGCATAAGACGTATAATTTTAACATCATTCTTGTTGCAAATTGGACATGTATCTAGTTTTAACAAAGAAAGTCGTCACAAATAATAATTTTCTCAACATACACATTTTTATCCTTCTTATTGATTAAAATGAATGTTATATGTGATATAACTTTTGCTTATTTTACTCACATTTCATCATAAAAGGCTTTTTTTTTTGTACGAGGGATACTCAGCATTACGATGATTATATTAAAGGTACACAGGTGTCGACAGTTTGGGAAATATTGGTCTATAGTTGTTTTGGAATGGCTATTAAGTAATAAATTGCCGAAATATAGCTTTCCATTTTTCATTAAGCTTTATTTCCAAGCACTTCTTACTGTCATCGTCTAAGAGCAGAAATACCTTAAGCATCTAATAATAATATTATTAATAATATCATAATATAATAAAAATATAGAGTTAATATCTCATAATATTTATGAGAAATGATACTTAGCTTTCTTAATTTTCGCAGTCTTTCGTGCTTGCAATATATGATGCTTTTTTATGCTCTGAAATGTTCATTTTAAAAATGTAAAAATAAAAGGTATATTTGAGAATGTACGCTTCAACTTCAATAAACCTTTAAACATAAACGCAAGTTTTAGTACAAAATGCGTATCATATTCTTAAGGAGAAACAAAATAACTTTCTTATTTTTAACACTAAGAATGGCTTCGTAAGAAAAATTTGATGCAGTGAAGAACTTTTAAGCGAAGAAAGGACGAAATGTTTTACCCATAAACGTTTTTATTGTCCGTTTTGTAATTGAAAAAAAAAAAAAAAAAGAGTTGCTGCTACTGAAATTTGGTCTCAAATATAATAAAACTTCACCATGTTGAGGACTACATACTCTTACAGGTTAGCAATAAAACTAATGAACATTGCGAGTTAAGACATTTGAATACAATTACAATGATTCTGTATTGTCTACTACGCAAAGCATCAGCTTAATGATGTGTATTTTATTACATCATCTTGAAAACTTATATAATGCACTTACATTTATTCATGCTTAGAAGCAAAATTTAACAATTATTTTTTTGAAGCTATCGGTACTAATATATAAGTTTTGCTTAATCCAAATGAGACATATATTAGTCTTTCCAATTTCGTCATTTTGAAAAAAATAATATAAAAACATAAACAACAATTTTCAGCATATATTTAAACTATATGCTGCCTTTAAAAATACTTGCTGCAAAAGTAACTTTGCCTTCTTATAGACCAAGTAAATACCACTTTTTTCCAGGTAAATAAATAAATTTGTTAGATTGATTTATGTACGTTGCGTCAATATAAACTCATGTTTGTGAAAATTGCAACACCATGAAGTGATCCCGTTAGTGAGCTGAAATTTTCAGGAAATGCAAAGTAGCGCATGATATGCAAATGATTAGAATTTCAAATCCGTAGCGCATGCGTATGCTGAGCAACGCCCTCTGAACAGTGGATGGATCCGAACAAATAGACGGCTGTAGCGAGGCGTGTATGGTTATCGGTGGTTATCTGCTAGTGGTAAACGTTAGCTCCATCTTTATTTATGCCTCTTCGACGAAAGAGAGCGATATTTGAATAACTTAGAGTTTGAACGGGGGAGAATCATCGGCCTTCCTGAAGCTGGATTGTCGTATCGTGCAGTAGCCGCTCGTGTGCAGCGTAACAGCAGCACAGTGATGCGTGTTTGGAAGCAGTGGACGGACGAGGGTCGGACAACTCGGAAATCCGGGAGTGGACCCAGAAATGTGACGTCAACTAGCAATGATAGACACCTGGTCTGCATGGCGCGGACGGACCGTACAGCTTCCTCTAGACAATTGGCAGCACAGTGGTCAATAGCTACAGGTGTTTTATTGTGTTCTTCATCAATTCGTAGACGTCTGCTGCAGCGTGGACTGCGCGCAAGGACTCCTTTATACAGGATCCCCCTCACGCTAAACCATCGCCGCCGCCAATCAGCATAGAGACTGGCGTGCTGATTGGCAGCATGTCGTGCTTTCTGACGGATCCCGCTTTAATTTGTGGTACCATGATGGCCGCATTCGTGTCAGACGCTATGTCAGGGAAAGCCACCTTCCGGAGTGCCTTATTGAATGCCACAGTGGACGAGCACCCGGATTTATGGTCTAGGGCGCCATAGTCTATCATGGACGATCTCAATTGGTACGAATTGTGGGCAATCTGAACAGCAACCGGTACATCAGTGAAGTTATACAGCCCCAAGCTGTTCCCTTCCTTCAAAGCTTGCCAGGCCCTATATTTCAACAGGACAATGTCCGCTCTCATATTGCTAGGACTGTTCAATCCTTCTTTGCAACGCAACAGGTACAGCTTCTTCCTTGGCCTGCGTATTCCCCGGATATGTCGCCAATTGAACATGTGTGGAATTTCGTTGGTCGGCGTCTCGCTCGTGATCCTCGTCCTGTTGTTTCTGTAGACGAACTTTGGGTACGCATACAAACAATATGGAATGCTCTTCCTCAGGCAGACACTCAAAAATTTTTTGACTCCATGCCACGTCGTGTAGCAGCACTTATTGCGGCGCGTGGTGGCTACACAAAATACTGATTTCGATCTCTTGTTATTGTTTGTTTGCTTTGAAAATTTAATCATTTATTTGTACTACTACCACTCAACTGTGTATTAAATTTCATTCAATTATGACGATTCCTTCATGGTGTTGCAATTTTCACAAACATGAGTTTATCTTTTAGATGAATCAGCAAATCAGCTATGATTTACTATCATTTGCAATGGAATGCTTTTAAAAGAATGTTCACTTGCAAACCACGATAAATCATCAATGACGGTCTCTGTTTAGCGTTAAATTTTGAAAAATATATTAGGTTATATAACCTAGATAGCCTGAGTAAAAGAACAAAAGTTTAATTGAGGTTACTTTTAAACGTTTGTAGGAATTTAAACATAAAGAACGTCATCGATGACTGATTCCTTGAATAATCAAGTAGTAAATGATATGAAATCTTAAAAAATCTTAATGTTAGCGAATACAAATTCAGTGACTGTAAAGATGTATTCGATTTGATGAGTCAACGAATATTATTTAAACAAAACAAATTCGACAGTACCCATACAACACCACATAGTATCATATACGTTGCAGATACGTATCACTAAAAATCTTGAAATGTTCAGATACGTTTCGGAATGTCAATGTAACGTATCAGTTACCTTTCGGTTACGGCAAAATGTCCGCGATCATAACATAACATTTGAAACGTAGATGCAGCATATCAGCGAAAGCTTATTGTAACATAACGTTCATTTTTAACGTACATGTTACCTATTTGTTACATGAACATTGCAGAGTTACGTCCATGATATATAACCGTTATGTTAATCATTATTCTGAAATATTGCTGAAACGATACAGTAACATTCCTGGTACTTGTCCAAAATGCTTTAAAATCCCCCTCCCCCCATATTTCATTCATTCAACACCAGTCAGTTTTTTGTTTTGGTTTTTAATTAATTGTGCATATGTTTTTGGTGTTAGGAATATATTTATAGGCTAATAAACTTATAAATATAGGTTACTAAAATTTGCTTAAAAGTATAATTTAAATAATGATTAATTGAAAAGAAAATTATCGTTTAATTAAAAAAATAATTAAAATTTGCTTTTGAATAGATTAATTAAAATTATACTTTCAAAGTATAATTTTATTTAATCAATTCAAAAGCAAATTTTAAATTTTTTTTGCATTAAATGTTAATTTTCTTTTCATTTAATGATTAATTAAACTTAGTATACTCTTAGACAAATTTCAGTAACCTATATTTATAAATTTATTAACCTATAAATATATTCCTAATACCCAACAGACAAAAAGAGTAACGTTGGAGGACATAAAAATTATATTTAACACAAAAAAATTGTGCTTGAATGTAGATTTACAAAATACAGATTTTTTTCAAATTGATTGCTCCATCTAAAAATTGTTTCAGTTAATAACTTATTTTTTACATGCAAAAGAAATGTAATTATTTCTAAATTAATTCAATTTTATATAAATATAAACAGCAGTAGAAAACTATTGCCAAAATATCCAATTCTTGAATTCCCCCCCCCCCCCCTAAGCTCTTGCTTCAAAAATATTCCTTTCAAATGTACATCATTTATATATATCTCTGTAAAATAAATATTGTGTTTACACACAAAATAAGCTATTTTATTAAGAAACTTCTGTAAATTTCTGTTTGAAATTTGTAGGACACTATGTTTTGTCACAAAATGAATTTTATCACCATGAAAAACTTAGAAGTCCTATTTTCTTTTGTTAATTATTCTTTAAAATTTCAATTCTCTTTATCTTCATATTTTCACTCTTTTTATACAAGACCCTTGCCTCATTCCTTGCCAATATTTTTTCTTAAGAGGTTTCTTTCTATATCTTTTGAAGGATATTATGTTTTGATGAATGCTAACAAAATTGGAAGAAATTTCTTAAATAAATACTTGGATTTTACTTTGATTTCACATTACTGTTGCTTAGTTTTCAATTAATGTATTCAAACTGAAAAACAAACAAACAAACATGTGCATATAGAAAGAAAAAAAAAATCTTGAAAATATTTTTACGCATTTTCATGAATTTACAGAATTAGGGATAGATTTTGAACATGAACATAATTTTTTTTATTGTTCTATGTGTAAGAAAAAGTGGAAAATAAGGAACTATGCTTCAAACAAAGTTTCAGGACAAAGAATGAATTTACATGCCACAAAAAAACAGAGTTCATAATTATATTTCAAAAAACACGTTTAATTTATTTTTCTTTTAAAAATTTACTTTTATGCACTTCATATTTTTTGCTCATATCAAGCTTGTTTTTATTTTAGTACATTTTCTATCAATTGATTTAGTGCAAAAAAAAAAAATCTTCCGACTTACGTAACACATTTCATGCTGTAAATTGCTTTATGGGAATGATACTCACACAAAGACACAATTCTAAGAACCATAACTTTTATTTACATGACATAAAAAATACACATCATTATGATAAGCACAAACGAGAACTACTTCTCAAAGAATTCTTCGAAAAGTCAAACAAATTTATGTAGAAAATTAAACTTTAGCACCAACACTTCACATTCAGGTGACATTTACACGAAGAACTTCCCTTTTTATAAAGAAATGATCGTAATATTAAGAAAAGAGATTTAATTAACCCTTAGAGAGAAATGGAAGGCTTGTTATTTTAAACAAACACATGGAACAAGAATAAAATTTGTGTAATGAAATCCTAACTCATTCTTTAAATTCTTATCGCATATTTCATGAGGAAGGTCAATGTGAAAACTTCATCTGCCAGACTTTTCATCGAAGAACTCAGCTTCATGAATATTATCTTCCTTCCGGAAATGCAATTCAGATATCTAAGGATGATAGAACTTTTTAATAAAAAATAAAGTACAGATCTAAAAACAGGGGTTCTATTCTTCTAAACATTTGAAAATATTAATGTGTCTGTTTTTAAAATGTGTTCATCTATTCGCCAACAATATTCAAAAACTAAATTAATAAGTAAAAAAAGAGCAAAAAACTAGGGATGAAACAGATATCCGGCAACTATCTGGTATTCGGCTTATCGGGCAAATTTTTAACTATCCGATCCAACCGGATATCCGATCGAGACTGTTAAATCCAGTTAATTTCGCTTCAGTGATGGTGACTAGCACCAAATTAAGGCCTTCTTATCCCCACAACTTTTTGACTTCAAAAGTTGCGATTGATGCTTTCTATCTTGCCTAATAGGATCATGCAATAATAATAATTAAATAATAATAATTTAAAAATACTGAATTACACTTTTTTCGTTTTGTGAAATACACCATAAAATATTTTATGCAAGAAGCTACAAAAATCACGAAATATTTTATGTTTACTGTTCCTTCCTTTCAAATTCTGTAACAAACAAAAAAAAACAATGTTTTAATGTATCATTTTATATGTTACACTATTAAGATGCACGTAGATTTGAGCATTCAGCTGTTTTGGAAAAATGTTTTTTTTTATATATTAAAAAGGTTTTAAAAAAAGTGGCGAGTGAAACATGTTTGTAATTTATTGTTTTGAGGTTGTAGTATATAAAAAAAATAAGTAAATACATAACATAACTGAAAGAAAATAGCAGTCGGATATCCGGCCGAACTAAATATCCGGTTGAACTCTGTTATCCGGACCATTAATTTCTGAAAAATTCAAATGTAGTTCAGAAAGTTAAGGCATTCATATCTGAAAGGAGAAAAAGTACAGGATACCCCATATCCGGTATCCGGCAAACTCCCTATCCGGTTCAACCCTACAAAAAACTTTTGAAAAAATGCCATCATCACAAAAAGAAACTTTCAACAATGAAATATCTGCTCTTTTTCTCTACTTATGCGAGATTGCGTGTTTCTTCTTCATTTTCGTCTTCTAAAACTATTTGCATTAATTTCTGAAAAATTCAGATGTAGCTCAGAAAGTTTCACTAGCACCACTGCCTAAAATATTATGTCCAAATGTAAAACTTATTTATCTTTCTAAGAGCAATCCTCATTGTCTATCATAAAATACCTTAGGGGCCACAGTTGCCCCTCCTGTCGTTTTATGTACAAGGTTCAATATTTACGCTTATATGAGGATAAAACAAAAATGATTAAATTCTAGGGATGGTAACCAATTGCTATTGGGCAGAATACTGAACATTCGGACATTTCTTCCAGGCTGAGGCGGAATATTTGGTCATTTTTTCTAAGCCGAAGCCAAATATTAAAATATCTAGAAAATCATCGTTATCGAGATTTGTCAAATTAAAGAGTATAGGGGAACCCCGCTATTCGTACACTTCGTTCCAGGAGGCAATTCGAGTGGCGAGTTGTACGCATGGCGAATTATTTTTTCACATAAGATACAATGTAAATTGTATTAATCAGTTCCAGACCCACAGATGGTTGCTTATTTAAACCTTAAACCTATGAAAAACAAATGTACCGTACTTTACATGAAATTATAGAAAAATAAAAATTTAACTGCACTTTGCTTGTACTGAGGTGAGCTGATGGCATAAGCGGAATGTTGGGAGAGGAGGAAGAGAAATAGCTGGAAGAAGAATCCTCTTCCATAAAAACTTCATGTAACATCCCTTCAGGTGTTCTCTCCATTTCTGCTGTTCTTTCTATTTTCTATCTGCCTTTGACGATTGTTCCGAATTTTTCTTAAAATGGTCAATAACATTGTCGTTGAATAAGTTAATGCTGTTCACCACAGCGGTGTTGTTCTCACCACTATCTGTGTTTTCTTGCAGGGATAACAACAAAAAATATTACAACTTAAATAGAATAAAATCCAAAACGTCAAACAAATTATTTCCAGACGAGTTCAAACCGAGTATAATTTCTCGATTTTTTTTCTTAAAAGAGCCAAACTGGAAACCCAGCTGGCCCAAGGAATACAAATCGCGGGACAAGTACGAATGGCGAGTTGAATTTTACTTGAACAAGTTGGACGAATAGCAAGTTGTACAAATAGCAAGGCAGAAAAATGGAGGGGTTCCACTATATTAACACAAACACTAGTTTCAAGCATTAATCTATGGTAGATGGAAAATTACTGAATTTTCTGCATTGTTTTGAATACAATAAAGTGATAATTTCAACCATAAGGCGAAAAGAAGTGACACATTATAAGTAAGTCTTAGCATTGTTTTACTGGGTGATTTTCAAAACCACTGACAGTTTGATCTTTGCATTATAAAAATTGCATTTCATGATGATAAAATTATTATCCTGATATGATAAAAGTCTGTGGGGGGAGCATCATTTCATATTTGATTCAATGCATTCATTACATTTTTTCCAAGTTGTGAAACACTAGTCTTGTTTTATTACTTTAATTAGTAAGTAATGGAAATTTGTTGTGTCCAGAACAAAAAATTTCCATAACCAGAGTCTTTTTTTTTTTTTTTTCATCATTCAAAATAACTTTTTAATTGATAAAAAAATTAACTAAAGAAATATCAATACTACTTTAACCAAATACAAACTATTTGAGATAACTAAATCAAGATTTATTCGATTTATTTTTGATAGGGATTAATTTACAGAATGTTTAATAACGGAAGCACTTTTGAGGGAGGAATACTATCAATTGTCACAACACTCTCTGAAGTATCTAAAATATTAATAGATTAACTCGAAAATATTTACTTGCTCAAAATGCAGTAAATTATGAGGAATTCATATTTAGGAAAGTTTTTATGTTTGATGCAACAAAATTTTTCAGATTGTGCCCTACCCAATCTGTCTATAAATTTGAAAATCTCCCTACTAGGTATTAAAATAAAAACTGAATACCAAGAATAACCCTACTGGCAAAAAAACTAAAATGCCATGTCTGATATTAATACAGATGCTTTATCACTAGCAAAATCCTATGTTTTGAAACATCTAATGCAAAGCTAGAAATACCCGAGATTGAGAATAACAACATTAAAAATATATTTGGAATTGAACAATTACAAAACAGTTCAATATTAGAACGTGCAAAGAAAGTACTTGGATATTTATCATGCACTTCAAGAACAAGAATATTTTGTTGTCTACTAGGAAAACCTATTGGGAAACTTACAAAATTTGTAGTTGAGAAGAGTGTTGAAATGAAATTTCTCGAAAAGGTGCAGGAAATCTTCGATGGCCCAAGCGAGGCATGTTAGAAATTACGGATAAATATAGTGATCTTTTTTTCATTGTTATTTTTTAAATAAGAATTACGAGGGGGACAAAACAATCATTGCAATATTTACAGTGAAAATGCACAAAATAAGGAAAAAATATAATAATTTACTTGACTTCATTACTATAAAAACAGGGTGTGATCAATATTTATCACGAAGACGGGGGATGGTCACCTAATGAATTAAATTTAACAAAGTCTTCACCAATTATTGGTTAAGTGAACATAACAATGGATCACATATTATGTGAGCTTGTTTCATGTCCTAAATTAATAATATTTTCTACTAAACTTCTGGAGATATTCAGATCTCTTTATTTTTGGACCAAGGATTACCCCGTATGACCCACACTAAACTAATAATGACGGGACAAAAGCAGTCATACAAAACAAGTTTACATTGATTAGGTACTTCAACTATGGTGATATTAACCAACAGACAATTAAGTTTTCTGTTCACAAAAGTGCAGTGTGTTAGCAATGAATATCAGTTAAAATTCATAAATCACGCTTGATAACAGTATCAATAGTAGTAGTAAATAAACAAGTTTATGTATAGGTTTATCAAACAGGCATACAAACGCAAAACAAATCTATTCCTTGTTAAAAAAAAACAATGTCATTTAATTGTCAAACTTTCTATTATTTAATGAAGAATCAATTTACAAATAATGCGAAGAATTGTTAGTATAGCAGTAATTTTATTTTTCTGATAAAATGTTAAGTGTATGCAGAAGAATAGTTATGTTTGAAAGAAAACCTACCCCATCTATCTTAATAATAATACTAATAATGATAACATAGCTATGCCATTAATGTTTTAAAAAGTGATAATTATGTGTTTAATTAACAAATCAAATTGCAAATTTTTGCAACGATAGAAATAAACACTACGGCTAACCCTTGTTGACATAACTTAAATACGCAAAATTTCGGTGTACCTACAACAACAAGCAAAACAGTAATGCAAATAAGTAATTACAAAACAGAAAGCAATTATTTAACAAAAGAATAGTTCTCGTACAATATAATCTATAGTTTATTTACTCACTCTAGAATTTTTAGTAGGCTTTCAAAACTGTTGTTCCCCCCCCCCCCCCTTCTGGGACCTTTCCAATCAGTCTCGCTTCGATTCGTTGGAGGGCGCATGCGCTGAACGTCGTTGCCAAACCACAGAAAACACATATGATTGAATAGTATAATATACATTGCAGTTACCTTACAAAGTAAGCATCGACCCATAGTTTCATTGAAACTAAACTGCAACGTTACTGCAACGTGCAAAAATATATGTTACAACCGGTTTGTTCCTGGAACGTATTTGAAAGCACCTGCGGGATATGTTATGTAAATGCAAGATTGTAACATAGATGATACGTATATGAAACTTCTTGTGCTGTACGGGTAAGTTCAACAGTCAACAAAAACAGAGGAGGTTTTGGTTAACTAGAAAGCTATTACTAAATATTTTGCGTTTTACTTCATCACTGTAGAATGCTTTGCAGTAGGAGTAGACCTTGAAAATAAAATTCTTTGTCAAAATCTACACCCCTCCCATTGGTTAAGTCACAAAAAGAACTTCCCAGGGAGGGGTTGTTTTTAATTTTTTTTTCTTTATCATTTGTTTACTGGATTTTCATTTATACAGCTTTTTTTCCCCTATTGACTTTCTTATTTACTATTAGAAATTGGACTGAACGCTTTATGACTCTGCATAGAGTATAAAACGTTGAGTAAAATGGCAATTAGATCCCGATTTTTAAAAAATGTTCATACTCTCCTTTACTTTTTCTATATAGATTGACTACGCCTTTTTAAAAATTATGTTCTTTTGTTAAATAGTTAAAAGTTTGTATAACCCTATTGGAAAAAACTCAAAATATCGGTATCAAAATCCTACCGGAACCAGTAAAAATAATACCAGAACCAGTAACGACATACCGGAAATTTTGAAGCCGGTAGGAAATTATACTGGAAATTTTGAAGCCGGTAGGAAATTATACTGGAAATTTTGTAGCCGGTATAAAGCTAAACTGGAAATTTTGAAACCGGTATGATACCATACTAGAAATCTTGAAACCAGTTTGAAGTCATTCTGGGAAATGTTAAGCCGGTATCAGGCCATTCTGGAAATTTGGAAGCTAGTATGAAAACATACTGGAAATTTTAAAGATGGTATCATACCATATTAGAAAATTTTAAACGGTATGTAACCATTCTCGAAATTTTTAAGCTGGTACGGAAATTTTGAAACCATAGTGAGGCTGCAGCAGCCTACTGGTTAGGACATCGGACTTCTAAATGGAAGGTCGCATGCTCGATACCCGCTGAAGATGCACCATGTACACTTGGGGATACGTGTATGTAAAATCCGTGGACCCCACTATCTCACCCTGTACACAAGCAATCTTTAAGCCTCGGCTAACAGGTAGGCGTCTGGTGGAGAAAAGTGTGAAGCCATGCTGGAAATTTTGATGGCAGTTTCCAAACATGCAGTTTGCAAATGTACTGATAATTTTAAAACCATATATAAATATCTTGGTAATTTTAAAATCAGGATGAAAATATACCAGAACTACTCACATTGTATACTAGTGTAAGCTCTTGTAATAACTGCGTCAAGGAATGCACCAACAGGGGGGGGGGGCATTAGGACTAACAGGACTGTTCCTCCCCTCCAGAAGGTGTCAGATTTAGTTTTTAACCGATATTTTTTAAATATCCGGAACTCGAACCGGTCATTGCATGAAAAATCCAGATATCTGCGGCATATAAAATTTTACTTATCTATAGAATTTACAGGTATCAAACACCAGAGTCGGATATCTGGTATGGATAAGTCGCACGAGAGACACCGATTATGTGGTATCCGCAGTGGCATAGCTAGCAAGGGTGACACCAGGGGCGGTTATTGATGGTGTCACCCCATGGAAAAGATTAAATAAAAAAAATTATGTAAGCGTGAATTATGCATTGTGATGCAATACGTTTAAAAAAATCGTCACAACTTTGAAACAGAAAAAAGGGGGGAGGGGGAATGTCATTCTTATCATCCACATCATAATATTTAAGGTATTTCTTAACAGTGATGGTGTGTTTAGCAGTTAAAAAACACTTTGAATTTATTTTGGGAAGGAAACACTTTTCTAAGTTGAAAATAGAAAGATATTGGCAGAAAAAATTATCTAATTTGAAGTATTTGCTTTGTTCATTGGAGCTTTTAAGGGTTTTTTTTTTCGCGGTGGCTGTATCAATATCCTAAACATCATCGAACAATTTACTTACAATTTGTTTGTGGACCTGTAACCAGTTTCGGATTTTAGGAGGGGGCACAAGGGGCCCGTTCCCCTCCCAAAGGAGTAAAAAAAATATGTAATTAGCTCATTAAGGTGATGTTTGCTTATTTTTCTGTAATGTAAAGTAGATAAATTAGTTTTAAGTGACAATTAAAAAACGTAATTTTTTTAATGAGAACTCGATTACAAAAAGTTTTACAAAGGGCTTATAAAACTTTTGATTGATAACCCACTTGATTTGATTGATAAACCACTTGATACTACATATTGTCTCCCCCCCCCCCCAGCCTGTAACTCTCTGTATTCAAACCTAAATCATATACTTTCTTTAAGGATATTGTGTTAAAATAAAGAAGATTCCCACCATGGGTTTTAATTTTAAGATCACAAAGCCAAAAACACCACTCAATTTTATGCCCCATAAACTAAGAGACTTGTAAATTAATAGACATATAACTTGTAAGAAGGTAAACAAACAAAGCTATTAACCAATCACAGTTAAGAGCTGAAGCTGCTATAAAAAACTGTACATGAAGTATTTTACTGCTCACAATTTAGGATAGTATATATTCTTCTAATTAAGACTTTTTATCGCTAAGTTCATATGAATTTTAAACTTTTTAAGTAATTTTCATCGTTTTCAAACATTTTTGCGCAAATTGTAAGCCTTTTGGGTCGGATGTTTTAAAAAATAGTGTTGGCAACAGTGATTTCCGCGGTTTGTTTTGGTTAAAATTTTCAGCATGTGGGGTTATTACGGGATACGTATTATTATTTATTAATCTTAATTTGATAATTTTTAAATTGATTTTTGTGATTATTGTCACATTAAGGGTTCAAATTTTTTAATTTTTAATTTACGCAACGAAAAGCTGCATGTATTTAATATACTGATTGAGTATAAAATGAATGCTTTCTTTCACATGGTTTCCAACAACTTGTGAAAACGCATTTATTAAGTTCTATATTAATATATGCGTATAAAAATATCGATTTTTGTTTAATTGAGCTTCAAATTATTAAAATTGTCAAAATAGCCTTTATGTCATCGTATTTGCATTTATACTTATAAGCATGCCCCAAATTCATAAATTGAAAAATCCCTTAAAAATATTCAAAATTTGCATCAAAAATGAAGAAAAATATACCAAGAAAGTTGCAAAATTGTGCTTAAAGTTTTGTAGAAACAAGCAGCGAAGTCGAATTTTTATTTAATCGGTTTAAATATTCTCTCTTTTTTTTAAAGTGATCATTATCTTCAAATGATTTTTTTCACAAAATTAATGCAGCAAATAACTGGTAAATGGTAAATATGCATTTTAAAAACATAAATGTCCCAAATGTGAGAATCAATAACATTGAATAGATTTTTTTTTTTAAATATCAAAAATGATCAATCGACTTATCCAAAAGAAAGTTTTTATATCTTTAAAAGTTTCTTTTGATGCATACATAACTAAGGCAAATTTTTCCAATTTGCCTTCGTGTAATTTCATGACAATTGTATATTTGAAATTCTACCCTTGTCTTGTCCTTTTAAGCAGTTCCGCACACTTAGACCAGGTACTGAGTACTTGGCCTTTGGCCATGGACTATTCATTCGAGTACCGAGTTACCAAGTATCAATCATGTTTTAAAAAAAGAGCTACTGTATACACATGAAGCAGCATTTGAAATTACTGGTTGGTCATGGACGTAACTAGGTTATTTTCTAACTGGGGCAAGACCAGGATTTAGCGCCCCCTCCCCCCTTATATATACAAAAAATGTATTAATGAATGTAAAAATGTAATGTTAAAAAATGTAATATGTATTTAAGTAAAGACGCACATTTAGTCGATTTGGCACCCTTAAAATAATCCTCCCCCCCCCCCCCCACTTGGCACTCGCCTCATGTCAGATAACACGATAGATCATGTAGAGTTGCTTGATTTAAAAAAGAAAAAAAAATACTATATAGATGAAGCCTCCCCCCCCCCCCCCAAAAAAAAAAAAAATCTAGATGCGCCTGTGGTTAAGAATAAAAGGAAATCCCGTAAAACATGCGACTGTGGTTGTTAAAAAGAAATCTGTACAGTCATGTCAATTTGTTGACATGTTGAATACATTAAAAACGAAATCGCTAAGCACAAAGAAACTTAAGTGAAATTAAACAAAACCGCTTAGAAATAAACTGAATGCAAATAAAAACATTTGCGCAAATTAAAACAAAAAGACACCCTAGGGGGCCTCGGTGGCCGAGCGGTCTTAGTACCAGTTTCCGCCCGCTGCTTGCGCTCAGTAGCGAGGTCGTGGGTTCGATTCCCACCGTGCCCTGGGTGTATGTCTGTTATTTCCTCTCTTTGTGATGTAATAAAATCTTTGATGTATTGTCTTGTGCTATCTGTCATATTGGACGACAGTTCATAAGCGAGTCCCAAGACTAAGCACAAGAACTGGAAAATAAATGTACTTCAATCACAATCACAATCACAAAGACACCCTATTTCTGCTCTTGTCTGAGTACGGCTGGTCATACACGTAGAGGTGTACCTCAGAGGTTTACCTCTATTGTCCGCTTCGAGAGATAAACCTCGGCGTGTGTGACCCTTCGTGTGATGAAACTCCAGAGGCAAACAGACCTCTGGAGTCAAACCTCGCAGAATTGAAAAATTATATTTTCTACCTCAGAGGTGACCAGACCTCCGCGTGTGTGTGGTTCGACATGTGTGTGAGGTCTACCTCCGGTCAGTTGTACTCAGACAAGCGCAGAAATAGGGTGTGTTTTTTTCTCTGTTTTAATTTGCGCAAATGTGTTTATTTGCATTCAGTTTATTTCTGTTTAAGTGGTTTTGTTTAATTTCACTTAAGTTTCTTTGTGCTTAGCGGTTTCGTTTTTAATGTAATCAACATGTCAACAAATTGACATGACTGTACAGATTTCTTTTTAATAACCAGTCGCATGTTTTACGGCATTTCCTTTTATTCTTAACCATAGGCGCACCTAGAAATAATATTATTTTTTTTTTTGGGGGGGGGGGGGGTTCATCTATATGTTTTTTTTTTTCTTTTTTAAATCAAGCAACTCTACACAATCTGTCGTGTTATATGACATGAGGCGAGTGCCAAGTGGGGAGGGGACTCTCTAAAAGGAGCCTAATGCATTTACATTATATTAGAAAAACGCCCAAAACTTCGAACAATCATGCCAATAAGCATGAACAAAGTTAAAAAATAAGTTTGTGGAACTAGGTTTATAAAGGATTTTTGTATTGTGCTCAATCTGTGCCGATTTTCATTTCCACAACCCTCCATTCCACCCAACTTTCACACCCCAAAATGAATCTTTTCATATTTTATGAATGCATTATGTTATTTATTTAGATAATTTATGATAAGAAATTTAATGGGAGTAGGGAAGAGAGAAAATAATCCATTTATAATTCTGTGGAAGCATGCAATAGAATTATCGTTTTTGTAGAATATTTTCCGAGATTTAAAGATAAAAATATTATTTATTTCTCAAAAGTCCGGTTTGGAGGGGTGAACCCTCAAACCCCCATTGGGTGCGCCACTGTTCTTAACAGTAGTTACCTCTGTGATACACCTCTACGTGTATGGCCAGCCTACAAGTGACCAGAGGTAGACCTCACACACGCGGAGGTCTGGTCACCTCTGCGGTAGAAAATATAATTTTTCAATTCCGCGAGGTTCGATTCCGACTCTAGAGGTCCGTTTGCCTCTGGAGTTTCACCGCACGAAGGGGCACACACACCGAGGTTTATCTCTCGAAGCGGACAATAGAGGTAAACCTCTGCGGTACACCTCTATGTGTATGACCAGCCTTAGGACTATTTATGAATGTTCTTGCTTTCAGATCGGGGAAGTAAGTATCTCTGTTTTTATCTTTCTATTAAGTCTCCATGTTTAAAGTGGCTGCGAGCAGGAGGCGAAAGCCCCTATGCTTTCTGTGGTAACATGCTGGTTCAAGTATAATAACTGTTTGGTATTGATTTCAGATTCGTATTAGAACCAGTATCTCCCTAGACTATAGTGTTCCATAATGGAACCAATATTGTACTAACTAATCTGGTATCAAGCCAGAAATTTCTTTCTTCTTAATCCTTTTTTATTGCATATAATCTGGCTCTAGTCCGTCGAAAATCCTGTGTTCTTTAAATATACCTAAATAATACAATTTTGTAATCTATATTGTGGTTTCTTGCTGGTTTTGGTGGAACTATATCTAATACTTTGATACTGATTTCAGCTTCATATTGGATATTGGAACCAGTATCACAGTAGATCAGTGTTCCATAATGTACTAATTTATCTGGTATCATGCCGGAAATTTCTTTTGTAAGTGTAAAATACACTTTTCTCCACCAGAGACCCTACCTGTTAGCCGGGGCCTTAGGATTGCTTGCACACAGGGCGAGGTAGTGGGGCTTTCACCGATTTTACAGGCATGTATCCCCAAGTGTGCATCGTGGGTCTTCAGCGTTTATCGAACGCGCAACCAGTTTATACCAGATTATGAAGTACCGGTTCCGGTATAATGGAAACTGCCACCGGTTTTTGGAACAACCGGTTCCGGAGTGGTAGTGGATCCGGTATAATACTGGATCCGGAAAAGAACTGGATCTGGTATAATACTGGATCCGCTATCAAACCAGAACCGGTTGTTCCAAAAACCGGTATATTTTTTTTATACCGGGATTTTTTTTCCAATAGGGAACATAAGTATTTTTGTTTGATTTATCGCAAGGTTTCGAAATTTCTATAACATTTAGAAATTTTCTCAAGAGAAACCACCGTTCACATTTTTATATAAATTTTAACCCTCTGTGTGCGTCTTTCAAAGAGAAAAACAGTGTGTTTGAAACTAAGTTTTACATTTGAATCAAGTGCCAGCTCTTTATAAATTGTCTACAATAAACTTCAATCAAAAGATATACCGAATAGGTCCTTCGAAATTACTTAGATTTCTCTTTTCTTAAAAAGACAAATGACAACTAAATAATAATACATTTTCATTTACCTAACCCATTTTTCTTTCTATTTCAGGTGATATGGTAGTGAATATACGCAACGCCTTTTACATCATGTGGATCAACTGTTGGCGCCGAAAGTGCTTTATTGTTTCTGGTTGTATTGTTTGGATTCTTTTCTATCTTTACATCCACTACATTGTTGAGCCAGATGATCAAAATTCTGATGGTCTAAACGTGAAATATCCAGTCAATATTCATTCATCTCACTCTAAATTCATAGCCAAGTTGAACACTAAGCGGTTGGAAACACCAATAACAGGATCTCCTGACTCTTCAAATAACCAAGTGTTTACTGTGAGTGCAACATTGAAACAATCGTGGCCGATGCCAAATCAGTTCTCATCAAAAGTTACTACAAAAAGTGTATTTAATGCTAAAAAAGATACTGAAGTGGCCGAAAAAAGAAAGAAATCCATCAGAGAAAAATATGTAGAGAAAGGAATAAAGCCAACTTCTTTCGTAGTGCGATCTAGACCTAAGTTTGCTACTGATGTAGCCAATGCAACTTCAACTATTCCACCAAAATTTCCAGCTTTCATTCCACCTTTAAGGCTCGTCCATTTCGATTTAAAAGGTGCGCCACCAAAAATCTCATTTTTCAAATCCATCTTTCCACTGATAAAGCAAGCTGGTGCCAATGGAATATTGATGGAATATGAAGATACTTTCCCTTTTTGGGGCAACTTATCAAACATAGCAACAAGTACTTCTTACAAAAAGAATGAACTGAGATATATTTTAGAGTTGGCGAAGAACAATGACTTGCAAGTTATACCACTAGTGCAGACCTTTGGACATTTAGAATTTGTTCTCAAACTTGACGAATTTAAGCATTTAAGAGAGGTAGAAGATATTCCTCAATCTCTGTGTCCCACAAATAATGGTAGCTTAAATTTAGTGAAAAATATGATTGATCAGATAATGGCATTGCATCCAGATTCTCGATGGTTGCATATTGGAAGCGATGAAGTTTATCAGTTAGGACATTGTTCAAGATGTTCCAGATACGAACGCAATAGTCTCTTTTTAGCTTATGTCAAGAAAGTAGCAAAATATGTACGGGAAAAGCACAACGTAATACCTATAATTTGGGATGACATGCTAAGACATACTACAGTAGCAGAACTGAAGAAGTACGAAATGGGAAAACTAGTCGAACCAATGGCTTGGTCTTATGTCGAAGATGTGTATTTGTTTTTACCATCTAGCCTTTGGGAGAAATACAACGAAGTATTTCCTTACATGTGGACTGCAAGCGCTTTCAAGGGGGCGTTTGGAGAAACCTTAACTGTTCCTGATGCAAAACGTCACTTAGAAAACAATAAAGCTTGGTTAACTGTTATGAGAGAACAAAACAGCAGTTTTAGTGGATTTCGAGGAATTGCCTTGACTGGTTGGCAAAGATATGACCACTTTGCTTCATTATGTGAACTTTTACCAGCTGCTTTGCCATCATTGATATTAAATCTTCTGACAGTGACAAAAGGTCGTTTTGATTATGAAGTGTTTCCCAAAATGCAAGAATTGTTAGAATGCTCGTCTAGGATGCATTATCACTTGGATTTAGATCATGATCCTAACATGTGGAAAGCGTTAGGTGTCTGTTTTTTCCCTGGGTCTTCAATTTTCAGAATCACCCTGAGACACTACGATGTAGCTAAATCACTTGATAAGTATATCTATGACATAACTGTTCACAAAGGATGGATGACTGAATATAATGTTAACCACAACTTTTCAAGTCCTTTGAGAGTCAATGAAATGCTAAGAGACTTCAGTTACTACAACTCATCGCTACAAATGCTTCAAGAAGCAGCTGTAAGAGCTCTTAGAGAAGTTTACGATGATGATACTGTCAGTGAATGGATTGAACTCAACATATACCCTTATGTGAAGAAAATGAATGAAATTTGGAAACATGGATTAAAGTTAAAGAAATATCAAACGTGGCCTCGGAGACCATTGGCAAGACTTATGAGCTTGCCTTCCCCATCAAATATTGATTTAAATTTTGTGACTTCCTGAAAAATGGCTTTAATACTTTATTTGTGCATGAATGTGATTGGACTTATTGTTGTGACTTGTTTGCTTAAGTCAAGAAGACACTGAACTTTTTTCTTTTATCTAGTATAAACGGTGAAGGGTTTTTGCAATAAATAATGACTTAAGAATCAGTTACAAGATTTTAAAAAGCAGTGATATATCTAACGATTTAAGAATGTTTCTGTTGAACAAAAAGCAATGAGGAAGAAATCATCAATATTGCAACAAATGCAAAAGAAGCTGGACTGAAAATTGAAACAAAGTGCATCAAAATGAACTTTAAAAAAAAAATCATCTTACACAAACTAAGAAATTCCTTTTAGAAGTTAAATATTTTTATCAAAAATAATCACTCATTGTTTAGTTGTATAATATTTTAAAGTAGTAGTTTTTATATTTAATGATAAAATATTTTGGATCAGGATAGTCCAACTTTATAACAAGTCTGCAAAAACCTTTTGTGCAACCCAGAGAGGAATCATTTGCAAGTTAATAAGTCATGAGATCTTAGTAAATTAACAAGTTCCGTTTATAGTAAACAAGTTAACAAAGCGTTTCATGACAGTAAATTAATTAGTTACGTTTGTAGTGATCAAGTTAAATTATTATCAGAATGCCATAATTGAGTAAGATTTTAAAGCTTAACTTATTTTTTTAACGCAATGCTGCAAATCAACGTTGATGTTACGAATGTAACAGCAAATGAAATACATTTTTCTGTCTTATTTAACATTGCGCAAAGTGAACAAAATGTGCAATGGACAATTCTAAGACTCCGAAATTCTCACGGACTTTAAATATTCAAGAGAAGAAAAATTAATATTTAAGAGGGGGGAAAATCTTGTAGATGCAGTATAAAAATAGATCTAGCTGCTTATATAAAACGTTTGAACTGAAATATAATATGAGGCAAAAGAAGATTTTTCAAGAAAATATTTTACCCGAAATGCGATTATCACTCCTAGCAAATAGTATTTATAGTTAAATGATTTTATTATTGATGCGATGCAAATCCAACGACTAAATATTTGAAAAATTCATATGAAAAACTTTTTTTATTATCACAATATTAAGTAATGCATTTAATGATAAAAACTGGATTAAGAAATTGTATAAACTTTTTCTATGATGTTGGATTATTTAGCACCAAAATTATCCGGAATAGGGTGTACTGCATGTTATGCAATCCAGAACTAAAGGAAAATTTTAAATGTTAAAGATAGCAACAAGCAATTATCTTTAAAATGCAATTACAAATTCCCTGATAATTTTATATGTACATTGTCACTTTTACTGTCGTACTTGCATATTTGTAAATTCAACTTAAAAATAAATTAATACTAACGGAAGTGTAAGGTATTTTTTACTAATAATTTTATATGAGCTGTTAGCGAAGCATGTGAAATGTCTCTTTTAAGTGTCTGAATAGTATTTTATATAAATGCATCATATATTCTATAATGCTATGCAGGGCGTGATGCAATAAAAATTTGAGTCTTTCAAAAACCTATTTTGGTACCACAAAAATGTTTATCGTATGAGAAAAATTTCACCACCTGAACCTAATGGTATTGTATAGGGAGCAAGAGCATAAGTTGGGAAAAAACCGTATGACTGCCTTTATTGTGTCCTAATATGAGCTCTGTTGATAGTGTAATAGGATAAATAGCATAATTTTCGATTTTTACTCTTAGGGATGATAGGTTTGTATTGCGTGAATAATATGATGACCCAGAGCATATTGCGCAAGTGACGTTTTCTTTAAAAAATGACAAAACGTCCTGTAGAAATACCACCAAATCTTTGCAATTTAGCTGTTTCTGTGCTCCTCTGAATTCCAGGACCTTGGAACCGAGTCCTGCAGGTTCATACGATAACCAGCTTCCCTATACTTGTGCCATTTTGATGCAAATGCCATTTGAGGCAGCATACTATGCAGTTTATTAAGTTCGTGTGTTTGCTTTTAGTTGAAAATACCAATTAGAGATTAAGATGTTTGGTGTTTTTTATTTACTTCATTTCTTTAAAATTATTGAACCACATTATTATTTTTTTAGTTTTATTTTATTTATTTATTTTATTTACTTTTTTTGAGCTTGATACAAGGTATCATTTTTTAATTAATGTAACAAAATAATAATTTAGCTATAAAGTTTCATGAACTTTAGAAATTACATTTCTAAAGAAATAGCATATTGTTATAAAGTGACATTAAGGAAATATTTTGCGCATTTAAATTTCTTTATAAAGCTTGTTTTACACGTGAATACAGAGCCTTTTATAAATCATGTATAAGTAATAAATTACATTGCAGAATACATAATAGTTTTATACAAGCAAGCGGCTAACTAAATTCATGTAATTTTTAAATAAAAAGAAAAAAGATTAAATTGTCTTAATTCTTTTATTTATAATTCAAATAATTTTTTTTCCTCATTTTACTGATGGCAAATTTTAAGAATGAAGTGCGTTGTGGGTAAAAATCGAAAGGTAGCTTTTCACACTAAAACATTACGGTACAAGAATCCTTTCTGCTTGGCGGGATCTGATTTAAATCTCAACCGAATATAGTGTCCTTCAATATCCAGTGAAATATGACTAAAAGTGTTGTGACACAATTCCTGCAATCATTATATCTCAAACACTACAGCTATTTGCTTTAGAAGAGTTTGAGGTAGTAACTTGCATATGTAGATATGCTGTCTACGATATCTTTCTATATAAACCTGAGTTTTTTACCATATTCCTGTCCCTAAAAATACGCGCTTAGTTCTTTGTAATATTATGATTACAAGTTCAGTACATTTACTGATCTATGGAGATACTTTTTATTTGTCAATCCATCAGTAAAATTAAGAAAACACATGGCAAATATCAGTGTTGTTATTCATGTATGAAATGCTAATTTTATATTTAAATCTATTTTATTATAGGATGTAATTCACGGATGAATATCCTCTGCGATTTGCGTATGATTTATTTAATCAGCACAAGTGTCTATGTTTTGTACATACCAATGTGAAATAAAATATACATAATCCCTAATGCTCCATAATGTTCTGAATGATATATAGTTCCCTGACGAACATCCACTAAGTTGTTGCATTTGCACCGCAAAAATTATGCAGTAAAACCTGTACAGTTGACCACTTTTGTAAGTTGACCATCTGTCTAAGTTGACCACTTTTGTCAAGAACGGAATTAGCCTTTCATCATCTACCTCACCCTCCATAAGCTGACCACCTGTCTAAGTTGACCACTAAAGTGCTGCACCGAAAGTGGTCAACTTACATAGGTTTCACTGTATACATCTTGCAGATGCATGCGAAACAAAACAAAATCACTAAATTTGTGTTACCTCTCAGACTCAGATGCGTAACAGCCCATTGAGGCCATGGCCTACTGTGGCCATCCCAGTTTTCAAAACCGAGGTCCCTGGGGTGCAAAAGCAGATGTTCCGGTCAGGGGGTCGACTTGACGCGGAACCCACTGTGTTTTGCTCACAAGCACGCTTGGTCCTCCTTTTATCGACCCCACTGAAGGGATGAAAGGCTGAGTCGAGCCTACCCAGCCCGGGAATCAAACCCGGGACCTGTGGCATGGCAGCACGGAAAGCTACCACTTAGCCAATGGGTCTCAAATTTATGTTACCACCAGATATATATTTGCCAATTATAGGCAGTGTTGGTAAAATGGTAACTGATTTGCGCAGCATAATAATAATGTACAATTGAAAAATCACAAAATATTAGAAACTAAATACATTTCTTTACTCCTCAGTTAGAATATAAGATCAAAAAATTGCAAATTAGTCATTGATAATTTTTTATTCATCCTTTTTTTCTCAATGATTTATTTGTTAAGTATCAAGAATCAGTCACGATACATTTGTATAAATGTGAAGCCCACGTGTGGCATTTGTCCTTTTTGTGATCACCTATATGTAACACCACCGAAGACAGAACCAAGTTTTGTCTGTATATTGTGATATTTTCACGAATGTGTAGGCATTTGTCTTAACGTGTCATCATTAGCTTTAGATAGCTCTTTCCATTTTTTTCATATCCCTTAAACATAGTTACGGTATTGTTTTAATATTTTAAAATGCATTTTATGTTTAATAATCATTATGTTCTGTTTTCAAATTGTTTTGTAGTCTGACGAAATTTATGGAAATGTAACTAAGCGGACCATACTGTAATGCAGTGACATTATATTAATAAATATTTCTTTTTTATTTTTGTCTTTTTTTATTATTGCCAGCATACAATGGAAACATTTATAATGCATCGTATCACTAATGCAACCAAAATTTTTTCCTGGGAGAGGGGAGTTGCTAGAGATGTGGGATGGAAAATTTTCCGCTATGTTTTTCCGGAAAATTTTCCATCTCAAAAAGTATATTTTACACTAAATTTTTATGTGTGGCTCAATAAAACTATTCATGCTTTCTGTTATTAACACATTTCAGCTTTATTTCAACAAAAAATACTGAATTTCATTCCAACTTGGTGCTAAAAATTTAAAAAAAAGTTTGACCGTTTTTAATTCAGTTTTGAATATTCCTTCATTTTTATATCCTAACAAAACATTTCACAATTCCTAAATTTAAATACTAAATAACATTCACTAAATAATGATAATAATAATAACCTTTGCTCGTGGTGTGTGCAAAAACTAATCCGTGAGGCGATATTAAAATCCGACAGATGACACTATTTGTAGCTTCGGTCATAATCTATCTTATTAATAGCAATAAGTTTTGATTTCAGAAGCTCTTTACTATGCTTTATCTGTATCAGCAATAATGCCAAACCAGAGAAAAACAAGAGTATGGAAGCACTTTTTTGAAGTTCAGAAAGGTAGTAAAATTATTGGTAAGTGTAAATATTGTGACAAAACATATGCTAATAATGCAACAAGGATGAAAAGACACTTGGGCCGATGTCAGAAATTCCAGAGAGAATACAGTCCAGTTTTAATAAGTTCGTGCAATAGCGACACCTGATCCCATATTTTTAAACGCGGGTACACACAAAAACTTCTCGTCATACTGGGGAATACATAGCTGAAGTTTTAGCAGCAGAGATTAAAAGAGTAGGTCCTTCAAAAGTATTGGCTCTTATATAACGCAAAATACTTGCATGTACAAATGCACTACTCAAGAGAGGGGATTAATTGTACTCAGTTGGAGAATGAATGACATGAAAATTGGCCCCGCAGGAAAACCAGATAATTGGCATTGGTCACTTGCTAATTTTAGGTGGAGAATATAACAACTTGATGTACTTCCTTCGTGTAAACATGTAAGAGGGTTAATCAAATATAACCGAGGCTTTTGCTTAATCAAAATATATTTTACAGGTAAGGTCAACATTTCTACAAATTATTTTTCCACATAATCTCATCCTTTTATGACACATTTTCTCCAAAGTTTTGGTACTTTTTCTTTTGTCGTTTAGCAGGACCAATTTTAAGTTTTTCGCAATAGCTTTCTGAGTTAACATGATATTAAATTTTGTATCCAATGAATACGAAAAATTAAAAAAGAAAAAGGTTTAAACTTTTTTTTGTGGTTGAATTTGATATTTCTATGGAAAATATTTAATTATTTATGAACAGAAACGTTGGGCCGTAATTAGTCTAGTGATTTGAGAGTTGAACGCAGAACCGGAGGATGAAGCGGTCGATCCTCGCCACCAAATACCCACTGAGTATGTGCGGAATACGTGCTCACTAAATCCGTGGATCCAAAGTCCTGTGGTCGGTCGATAGCAGTTATCATGGCTCCAGGGTATTGGAGCAAGTTTCCCTCCCCTTCGGTACTAATCTAAAACTGTGGAGATGGACGGTAGATAGTGCCATCTAATGGGGGGCGCGAAAGTCGGACTCATGCCTATAAGGGCCGCATTACTCACGGAGTAGCGCACCCTCTCTTTCTCACTTCACAAGCATACGACGACAACAACAAAAATGTAACGTTTGAAACATTTGACCTCCTATCTATACACTGTGACAAAAATATTTACAAACAAGTTAGTAGTAGTTAATATAGTGTATTCCATTGTTAGCAAAAAAATAAAACAGAAGTAGGAAGGAATATTTCGACTTTAAAGAGGACGAAAACTTAGCTTTGTTTTGAATATGTAATCGTTCTCAGGTTCATATAAACTCTAATTTTGAACAAATTTCAAAAATAAAATTTACCATCATTTCATGTTTACCTTTTCGTAATGCATTAAACTCGTAATGCCAAAAAAATAGTTATCTTATTTGAAACTTAGCTTAGCTGAAAAAAAGCTTAGTGAAATCGTTAGATTTTAATTTAATTCAGATAAAAGGTCTAACGTGCAATAGGAGAAAGGGCATAGCCGGTCCAGAAAAGTTATGAATCGGCATTTATTTTAGGATATTCCCTAAGTAATGTCTTCATGGTCATTTTTCATGTGCTAACGTTCAGGCGTTTTCGTCAGTCATAGTATATCCACTCCTACGTTTAACTTTTAGCTTAAAATGAAAGAAATGACAGAGATATATCACTTTCTTCTAACACATTTCTTAATACGTAATTTCATAATTGTTTCGCGACTGGGTGTAACTTTTTAACAAATGCTCGGACGAAAGTTTTAGGTTGATCAGCTTCGGTGATCGGTTGGCTATAAGATTGGCGTTTCTTCAGTTTCTTAGAAATATGAACAGTGAGGTGAAATTAAAGCCTTTGTTATCAGGCCTCGGTTACAAGATGCAGTTTTGACACGTTCGTTTCGTTTTGCACGACGTAAAACTAATGTTACGAAAAATTGCTTCGGCAACATAAATAATGACACCTATTTTAATAACCACAGAAAAAAACCTAATGTGATCTTTAAAATTAGTATCAGCGCATGATTAGGCTAATATTTGGAGTTTTTTTTTATTTGAAAACATTTGCTAGCTCTAATGAAATTTTTCAATATTAGAAATATTAACTTATTTTCCTAGTGGTAACATTCTCAATAACATTTATTTAAATGGAAACATTCAAACATTATTCCTCTGCCTCATAGTGTAAACTGTAGACAACATGGCATTCGAAGGCTGTTTTTTTGTAATTGTATTGATAAATAAAATTTTTATTCCTAAAACACGTGAATTTTATTAATTAATTAAATTATTTTTATTAACTATAATTTAAAAAAATCTAATAAGTAAAAGTTCATGAGGGATTGAGGATTTGCAAAAAAAAAATAGTAATTAAAATCCCAAAATTCGTTTATTTTTATTTATTTATTAAATTTTTTTTTTGTTTCGAGTCAAATAAATCCAAGTTTCTGAGCGATAGAGAGTTAAGGCATCAAATGCGAAAGCTTCTTTTTTCCTTTGTTAGTATGAGTCTTTGAAGCTGTAGAAGTAACGCTTTTCTCATAAATTAACATGCGTTATTTGATATTTTAGCCTGATACAGGAATGACTTTGTATAAAATTGATTACAAAATGTTTTGTTTGTTAAAGTTAACATACCCGAGTAAGAAAGTATACGCATCTTCTCAAATAAAATGCCCGTGACATAAGTTAATCATTTTTACACCAACAACGTGATCAAAGTACCTTCAAAGGAAGTTGGTTCATGTGTTTAAATGGAAGTTAGTGTTTTAATTTTTCGTTTACCAGAATGTTGCTGATTCTCTCATTTTACCCAAAGATCAGAAATCACTCTTCTAGTTTGATGAAACATTAAAATCTCATTAATTACGCTTCGTAGAGCAAAGAAACCTGGCTCAAAACCTGAGGGTTTTTAAAAGGTACTTACGTTTAGTTTAAGTCAAAGTGAAAGCGGAATATAATAAAGTGTTGTTAATTACAGCAATGTTTCTGCATGACAAGGAATCAGGTTTGCTTTTAATGTGAAAGTTTGTGCTGTGATTAAATACATTTTCAGGTGATTGCAAAAAAAAAAAACGTTCTTCAGAAAATCCTTATGACTTAATATTCAATTTTTAACTTTTATTACTAAATTAAATATTTATATTACTTTAAGCATACTACTAAAGTAAGTCATCAGGTTATTTTCATGTGTAGGTATATAGACAAAGGAACATAGTTACAAGAATACGTATCAAAAAATATGTTTGGTGATATAAAAAAAGTGGCAAAGCTGAAGAGTACTTTTAGCAATAAGAAGTATGCGTAGAAATAACAGTGGAATAAAGAAGTTAAAGATATATAAGATAAAGAATTCTTAATTTCGGATGTAAAAATTTCGGCAGTAACATTTACGGGCAGAAACATTACGCGACAATTAAATTTAATTACATTTTGAACATTTTGTACTAGAACAAGTTAATTAGCAACTCATTTTCATGCATAGGTATACATATACAGAAGCATAGGTAAAGGTATACAGACAGAAGGATGCATTTGTGTATATACACTGAAAAAAATTTAGTTCAACCTTTTACCAAAAAATGGAAAAAAGGTGCAGTTTAGCTGCAACCAACATTTGGTACCAAGTTGAATCATTAAAATGGTGTAGATTCCCCATGAATGTAAAAGTAGGAACCTTTATAATGGTTCAACTAGCTTAATTTCCTCTTTTTTTTTTTTTTTTTGATGAAGGATTAAACTAGAACTTTTTAGTGTGTAGATGAGCTGGTAAACAGACAGGTAGATGAGATAAATACATGCACTTCCTAGACTTATGCATATTGACAGAACTGAACAGAGATTTATAGATAACAGATGTATGAAGTTATTTATAGATAGCAACGTTATAATTAGATAAATAATTCTTAATGTAAGATTCAGAAATTTTCCGAAAAATTTCAGGAGCGACCTTTCACCAAAAAAGGGGAAAAAATGGTGAAGTTTAGCTGTAACTAACATTTGGTATTAAAGTTGAACCATTATTATGATGACTAGTAGTGAAACTACACCATTACAATGGTTCTACTTAGTACCAAATGTTGGTTGCAGTTAAATTTCGCTTTTTTTTTTGGTGAAAGGTTGAGTTAGAATTGTTTACAGTGTGAAAACATCGAGCTACAATATAGGCAAGTGCCCAGCCTCTGTGCGGAAATTCGACACTAGAATATTTTTTTATTCATGATGCAAATAGAAAAATCAAATATTTTCCTAAAACATTAGCATAAATAATATTTTATACTTTTCTTATTCTAAACTACATTGGTACATAAAATATTTGGATTAGATATTTTTCATTAAGCTGGTTTGCAATATATAGAATTGCGCAACTTATAATTGAAATGGCGAAAGAAAAGATACTTAGATTCAATTTTCTACGAAACAAAAATGCTCATTTTTTAGCAAAAATGATTTTTTTTTCTATTTTAGAGTCAATTTCACTATTTTCTATGTATAAAAAAATAACTTTTTCTATCGAATTCTTCATACGTATTTCAGACATTTTATAAGAGAAAATTCATACACTTAAATTGTAACTTATGATGGCCGGAAAGAAAAAAAAAACCCTCCATGTATCAGAAGCAGAAAATTTCATTTCTTAAATATATTTTTTATTCATTTAAAAATTATGGATTCCTGGCTTTTTCTTTGAAAAATTAAATAATCATCCTTTAAGCGCACCTTCAAAATAAATCGTTCAGTGAAAATTTTCCATTTCAGGGATGAAACTTTTTTCATTAGAAAAACTGATTGATTAATCTCGGACTGAAATGAAGGCTATGTTAAAAAGAGCTTCTCGTTTCTTGCGATTAAAAATAGTATTGAATTCAAATTTAAGGTAATTACTCAGTAAAAATTCAGGTTTTGTGTTCATTTGGTGCCTTTTTCCTAACACATAATAAAATCATTAATTTGAAATACAGTAGTTCATTTTCTCAATTATTTCCTCTACCATTGTTTCCGGAGCAGTGTTAGCCTAGCGGTTAGGATGTCGGATTTCCAACCGGAGGGTTGTGTGTTCGATACTGTTAGGTTTAATCTTATTTTTATTAAGCAACCAGCATTATGCAAATGATTTACAATATAATTATGTTATCTTAATTTTCAGTATTGGCTTTCAATCTTGTGGAAATGCTTATGTGCTATGTTTCTTTACAATAGCTAGTAGTGTGTTGAACGGTTTTCATATATGTGTTTTTTGTATTGTTTGTTAAATATACGTTACAGTTTATTGCGTTACTTTTGCCATGTTTAATTCTAAGTCAGAATAATTTTTTTATGTGAAAAAACTATCTCTGCTAAATACATCCAACAGATACCTGACACCCTGAAGACGCACCAGGTACACTAGGGGATACGTGCTTATAGAATCCGTGGACCCTGAAGTCACGAGGCAGCTTCGAGGGTACCGGAGGGTACACTACTCCATGAGAATTTTCCTTCCCTTCACTCTTAGGTCAAAACATTAAGGTGGCGTATTTGTGGTGGCACCATCTGGTGTCGAATACATAAGCTGTGTTTGAGAAGGTCGTACTTTCAGCCTTGTGGTGCTCATAAAAAAACGGAAGGCGCTCCTTGTCCGCCTTAACTCTTGATCGCTCTGCAAGAGGAGCTTAGTTATACAAGTGGCATTAGAAACAACAACACCACCCATTGTTTCTGTATTCCAGCTTACTATTCACAAAATTTGAAAATTCATAATGTAATAATTTCATGAAAATTATCTCTAAAATTCATTGCACAGAACTTTTTTTTTTTCAGCTTTTTTTTTTTTTTTTTACAGAAGACTGATTTGCTTTTGGATTTTTTTAAAGTGCCTAAGAATCGTGAAGGTTTTAATATGAATAGCTTGTAAAGCTTTACCAAAATATATTTCAAACTTTAATGGCCAACATAAAAAAAATGAATCGCTAGATATTTCTTTTTCTATAAACTCAGTTAGTAGTAATCAGCGATCAGCAGTGGTACATACAATGCAACCTCGTATTTTAAGGGTAAAACATCAAAATGTTTATACATAGTAAATAAACAAAAATGAAACGCACACGAATCCAAACACAAGTTGAGCACATACGCAGAAGTTTTCGAATGCAAAATAATATATATAAAATTTCACTTCTTCATATATCTCCTTCTTTTAATAGAAGTCCCATGATAGTAAACATGATTAAAACAATGCTTTTAAATTACAAAATTTTATTGGAATACAAAAGTTCATCTGCTCCGTATTCCTAATTATATCCTTCCTAAGAAATAACATATAAAATAATATTTCTAAGCATTAAAAATAAACATGCCTACACATAAAAAAACTAATAACTGCAATAATGAACTAATTTATATTTTATTTTTCATTAATATTTGATAAGTGCTATTTTATCACCAAATGTTACACCTTAAAACGTCCATAAAGTGCTTGCGTTTCGAAAAGAAAAATATGTCTGTGTTGAATTAACTATAAAACAAATATTCTTTTGGAATAGAATAGTTAATTTTTCGAACTTTAAAGCAGTCGGCCTTGAAAAATAATGAATTATGTAAAGATTTCTCCCATTTGATTCTATGACTTTATTCTGAGCATAAAAAAAAAAACATACTATAATAAGGAATACGTTTAAGTTGCACAAGTGACTGGAATTAGTTGCGTCATGCAAAAGTCGGATTCGGCACGTATGTAGAGTTTTTCTAGACTATTAAAGCAAAAATTCAGATTCGTTGCGTGTCTCAGCTTGTACAATCATTTCCTCTAGGAGCTGAATAAAGAATATAATTATTTCACATCGAAATCTTTTTTTTTTTTAGCAGTTCATGCATAATTTAAAGGTTTGATCCAAAAGTATGATTTTTAATTTCGTATTACATTTTCCTTTCAAACTTCAGACCAAAATTAAATTATCACATACTTCATATTTTTTCTTTTTTCCCATTTAGTTTTGAAATAATAAAATAATTGGACATTCTGCTTTGAACAATCTGATATCTGAGGATGTAAAAATAAACTCCCCCCCCCCCTTTTTTTTAAATTCAACATATTAAAAAAATTAAAAAATAAATAAATAAAACACTCCTTAAACGACTTATGTTTAAATTTAATGGCATTTGTTTTTACAAAATATTATTTTTGTCATTTCTTGGCAAATTAAGCTAAAAATTATGCAATATGAAAAGTAAAACATTGGTGCATCTTTTCTTTTAGAAAAAATATAGTACTCTATGTAACATTCCTTGATATTCTACATAAAACCAACAGCACCAAACATGAGTGTTATGAAATGAGGTGCAGTGAAAAGAAAGAGTTTTTTTTCCTTTAATATTCATAGGTAATGACACCTAAAAGCTGCGGTTTATGTTTAATAAAAATAGGTTTTAATTTTAGTAGTTTTGGGATGCATTTTTAGGGTTCGCATCAACATCAAAATGTCGTAACATTCGAAAAACAAAATCATTTTTACATTAATTATCATGCATAATTATATCTCTCCCAAATTTGATAGTTAACAAAAGTTGAGTAAAATGCTTTTTGAGGGCTGCGAAAAATTTTAATAACACAAAAAAATATCTTGACGCACAAAACGTTTTTTTTTTTCTTGATGCAATCTAACGGGAATCGTATATACGTGGATATACGAACGATTGGTGAAATTTTTTTCGACTTTTTAATCACTGTCAAAATAAATAAACATCTTCTCTGAAAAATATTAATTCTACTCTCTCTCTCTCTAGTTAAAATTCCCATTTTATCATTTTACCTTTTTTTTTAAAAATCTGCTTCTGGCGAAGAATTTTGCACAACTGGTTTAATTATATTTCTATCGTCTACGTATTAACATACTAGAGACAGTTATCCCCCCCCCCCCTTCTGAAACGTTTTAAACATTTAAGATCTGAATATAGTAATTTAGGCTTGCAAGGCCGGTGTCCATACCAAACATAATATTTTTGGGCTTATAGGCCGTGGTCCAACCAAGATGTTTCTGGCTGACGTTTCGTCTGGCATGTGTCAGGCTTCTTCAGAGTGAAAATGATTCCATTGAAAACCATTTTCGCTCAGAAGAAGCCTGATACTTGTCAGGTGACACGTCAGCCAGAAACATCTTTGTTGAACCACGGCCTATAAGCCCGGAAAATATTATGTTTGGTATCTGAAATCTGAAATCTTCTTGATAAAAAATACATAGATTACAATGCGTTTTCTTCGTAAAACACTTGTGTCTAGTATTATAAGCAAGATATTCCCTATATGTCCTTAAAAGAAGACTCCTGAAAGCTGTATCTGAAGAGCTCATTTTTCTAAAGCACAAAGTATTTCATAAGGTAAAAATAAAAGCCGCAGCAATTTATACTTTACAATTAATTGTACTTTATTAAATATATCATATTCAAGATTTCTCAGGACCGCATTCAACTTGTCCCTAATTAGGCCTATTAGAATATCTATTTCAAATTTGGTGAATATGCTTTTTCACAACTGCATCTCCTCATACTTAAGGTGGCATATCTGCTAGAAGTGTAAACAAAATTGCCTAAGCTAAGCTTGCAGTTTCATTCTTCTTTTCCCTCTAATTCCTATTAATTTGCCTTATAATTCAGTTCCTGAATAATATATGAGCAGAAAAACAAGCTGTTCTCAACCTGTGGGGGTTATAGACACCATTTACACGTAATGATTTAAAATGGGTGGGCGATAGTACGAACATATTGCAAAACGAAATAGTGTATAAAAATGATCAATTTATTGAAATATAAACAAAATAAAATACATTCCAGCGACATCATTCATATTAAATAAATAAAATATTCATTAACATCTGCTTATAAATAGGATTCTAGTAGTCGTGCACGATATATCTAACTTATTACTGTTAAATTAAAAACAAATTTAATTATTATCAGTTGCTCCTTTGTGCTTGTTTTTCAGAGTAAAGTTTTTCTATTCTATGTTTATTTGGTTTATAAAATCATCTAAGAAAGTTAACCATGCGAGTGCTGTTGCTTTCATTTATACTTTTCATTAAAAAAATTGATTCGTGTTAGGACCGATTTAAATATTGTTCACATTTTATGCTAAATTCAAAGCTAAAAAGAGTAATGATATTGGTTACAGACCATGTTTCAAGTAATACGTGATTTTTTTTTAAATTCAGCTAACATTTTTTTTTGCCTATATTATTTTTGCTGTAAGTTATATACCGATATAAAAAAATCTAAATTTAAGTTGCTTATTTTACACCTCTGCATAACCTATATTTTTCTTACATTTTAATTTCATGCTCTGAGGAAATTTTAAATGATTCATTACAAATTGATACATAATTTACGATATTTCAAAGCCATTCTTAATTCACCCCCCCCCCCCCAAATAATAACAGCTTTGACTGAGACTCCGAAAACTTCTCGTGAGTTAAATTTTGTACTCAATCGATCATGACCAGAATAATTATACAATCGTTTGAAAAATAAAAGCAGCTCAGAATACCATATCTTATAAAATTTACATATCCTCTTTTATGTTTTGGTTGCTAACCAACTTCACGCGATTCCTGAAAAGATTCGTTTTGTTTTAGATACAGTTCCTTTAAACAAGATGATTTAGTCTGTCCACTACGGTGGGCAGAACATAGTGATATTTTCATATTCTTAATACGTAGCATCTCAAAATGCTTTTAGCATTAAACAATACCTCACTAAAAAAACTTTTCAATCGATTAGTATCTTTTGTCCGCTGTCACCCGTTCAAAAGTTAAAAATGCGAAAAAAAAGGTTTATATGATATTTTTAAAAATTTCTTTTTTAATAGTAATAGCGAGAAAAAGTGACCTTCAATATTAAGCAGCACCCGACGAAAATATTTTCTGTATCTATCAGTATCTTTTGATTTCTATCACCACGTAAAATGTATTAAAATATAGACAAAATATGTATCGGTAAAAATAAAGGTTTAAAAGAAACTTTCAGATTATTAAAACGTATTGTCAGGAAAAGTTGCCTTTAATATTATAGAAATACCAGACTAAAATTTTTTCAAGAGATTATTACGATTTACCCCTACACTAAAAATTTTGCGTTTATTTAGCACCATTTTTGGTATTACTGAACACTATTTTTGGTGTTCAGTTGGTGTAAGCTTGAAAATTACTCCGTTTTTTATACATTTTAAATAATTTTAAGTGTCTGTATATAAAAATACATCCAGAAAAATGTTGTAAACATATGTTTATTAACTCATTTGCGTATCAAAAGTTCATTACGATTGTTGATTTATTCAATTTTCATAGAAAAGAGAAATCGTAATGAAATTTCGATACGTAACTGAATAAATAAATTTCATGAGCTGAGAAACATTACACGTTCTATATTTTTTAGACAGATACATAAAAAATTTAAAATATATCAAAAAGGAATAATTTTCACCTTTACGCCAACTGAACATCAAAAAGCTTGCACAGTAATACCAAAAATGGAGGCAAATTAAATACAAAATTTTTAGTATAAACTAACAGTCATTTTACTTTCTAAAATGAATAATAAAATATTATTTTAAATGACACCGTTTATTAAAATATTTTTAAACCGAATAATAAAGTATTTTTAAAAATGAAAACAGATTTCGTTTAGTTCTTAAAGATTTTTAGTATGCAACAAAGAAAAACAGAACATGATGCAAAATATAACCATCACAATTACGATTCGTTATTATGTGTCAAATATAAAAGAAATAATACGGCATTTAAATATGTATAAAAAACAGGACTGTAAAGTAATATTTGTCCAAAAAGTACAGTTCCACAAATATTTCGCAGTTTTATAACCAACGTTATCCTTTAAAAGTAATTGAATAACCGCTATGAATGAGCAGTTTCAAGAGTATAACAAATTTTATTTATATAACCAATCCATTTATCAATGTGTTCACTGAGTTACGCTCTGAATCTGATCGGATTACTAAAGAGAGCTAATGATTTTTCAGGCTTTCACAATTTGAAGATAAATTCTTCATAAATAAGCACTCTGAAATTATTAAAGTTGCCTATTAGAATGTTTCAGACTAATTTTCTTAAATTCTTAACTGTTTTTGCCCTCGGTGAACAGATGGAATTTGTCTTTTTTAACTGATATCGGATATTGTGAGCAATATTCAGTGATCGAGTAATTGATCTCGACGTTCTAAAATCGAAGCGGTGAAGCGATGTTTTTATTGCGATAATAATACAAGACGAGCCAACTAGATACTAAAATGCTGGATTTTGTGCTGGATCATGTGACGTTATCCATTCCATTCATCGGAAAAGAAACTCCTTTTAACTACTTTTTCCTGCGCATTTGCGTTAAGTTAAAAGACAGAATGAGTCACGGGTGCAATCTGTTCTCCGGCCTATTACCCTAGTTCGCCGTGGCTTATCAGTACGTCTCATCATTTTGATTGGGTATCGAAAACATAATTTTCAAATGATCCGATTCTCAAGATTTCACTTTCGCGCACTGAATATAACTTCCATCTCTCTTATTTTTGAATTTTCGTCTGGGAGGTAAGAAAAATTATGTTTCAAAAACCGTTACATCTCCTTCGGGTTGATGACTTAGAGAGAAACGGGGGAAAATAGAAATTCTTAAAATTGCCATACACAATTCACCGATCCCCCCCCCCCCTTCAAGTGGCATGCGTTACACAGGACGCGCAATTCTAATGTCGCGAAACCATTGTAAAAATATTAGAAATAAATGATTTGATTTGAAGATTTTTTGGCATGGTTTTCAGATTTTACCCGCTAATTAAAAAAAAACATATTTAACAAGTTTCATTTAGGAAAATCTGGTTTCTTTTTTTAACCTCATCAAATTTGCTTTTTCTGATATTCATTTTTATTTCCAATTTCATACGTGATGTCGACGACTATTGAATAATAATTATAATAATAATAACAATAATAAGGTATAAAACAGGAAAATTCATATACCGTTTATGTATATGTGGGTGTGCGAAACAATATTTTTATATAATTAGTCTCAGAAAATATTAATTACTAATTATTTTATGATGGCTTTTCTCCTTTGAAAACGCTCGAACCCTTTATAACGCATATAAATTTTTAAAGGAAAATTGGAAAATTATGCTTTGCGAATAAAACATTTTCTTCATTTAACCATTATGAATGCAAATTATGATCCTGAATGAAGCCTACATTAGAACTTAGCTCACAATTACTACTTTAAAGAAACAATACTTGACTTTAAAATTATTTTCACTGCCCGAAATTAAAAAGAATTAAAAACATTTCTAGATCAATATATATATATATATATATATATATATATATATAAAACTATGAAGCCTTGAAACAAAGTAATTTAATCATTCCTTAAACTATGGTGAAAAAAAAAACATGAGCAGTTTTTGCACGTTTTTTTTCAAATAAACTAATTTAAGATAAATAAAGTTGACTAGGTTTTATAAAATGAGGAAGCTGAGCTGTTTACTTTTTAAGGATAATATTGAATTAGATTTTTTATTTATTTGTAAATAGTTCATTTATTAAATAAAAGACTTAGAACTCTTCGAAAAGCATTCTATAAGGTTCATTGATGTTTGGAGTTGTTGTCAACATGATTGTGTTGCTAGGGATGGTCTGTATCTTAGTTCTAGGGGGGTCCTTAAGGTTAGTGATATGGTTTTGGAGGCTACGGATTCAAAAAAATAATTTTGGATGGGGGGATTGGTGAATGTCATGGTGTGGACTTCTGTTCTGGAGGTTTTAAAAATGAGGGTAAAATATTAAGCAATAGTAACATTAATCGTAGTGATTTGAGGCATCATAAACTGTTTAAGACAAGCAAAATGGACGTGATCAAGAGTCTATATACTAATGCTAGCAGTATCAGGAATAAGATGGATGAGTTAAAAAGTGTTATTGCGGGTGAGGAGTTGGATATTATTGGAATTCTGGAAACATGGGATACTGATGATGAGGCTTTAGTGAGCATTACTGGGTATAATTTGTTTAGGCAAGACAGGCTGGGTAAGAAAGGTGGAGGGGTTTTATTCTATATTAAGGATACTTTTATTTGCAATGAATTGCTCATTAATGACAAGCCTAAGGATATTGAAATGGTTTGGATGGAGTTGCTGAGCAATAAGGGTAAGAACTTACATTTGGGGAATGTTTACAGGCCACCTAATGTTAACCACGATCAGGACGTGGAGATATATGGTGTTATTAGGGACACGTCCAGTAAGGGCTCTGTCATCATGATGGGGGATTTCAATTTCCCGGGCATAGACTGGAATAGTTTTTACACTAGCAATGGTAGAGAAGAAGGTTTTCTGAAAGTGATTGGTGACTGTTTTCTGGATCAAGTTGTTACCCAGGGAACTAGGCATGGTGCTATTTTGGATCTAGTTTTTTGTGATGTCGGTTCTGTTCAGGAGTTGAGTATAGTGGAACATATTGGAGATAGTGATCACAATACTATTAGATTTTGTTATAATGCTCACAAAGGTGAAAGTTTCAGATTTGTACCTAACTTCAGGAATGTTGATTATGTTGCACTTAGGCAGAGTTTGAGAGAGGTTTTTTTTCTTCTGGGTTGAAGCATAGTTCTCTAGGGAGGTGAAAGAAGCTCTCAATTACAAACAAGCCGCTTCTCGGCTACTTAAAGAGACTGGTTGCCATGCTGAGAGGATTTTGTATTGCAAGGCTAAGCGTACTTTCAAGTATTTGGTACGGAGTAAAAAAAGAGAATTGGAGCAAAAGTTTGCAGATAGAGTTGAAAGGAATCCTAAGAAAATTTGTGCTTATGCTAATTCAGGGAAAGCTCACTATTCAGCCTACTCAGGTAGGCTCACTAGTGGATGAGAACGGAAACTTAATTCAAAATGATGAGGATATTGCTGATATTCTGAATATTTTCTTTCCAGTGTATTTAACAGAAACTATTTTAACAATTGACTTAAAGTGAGACGCACGCTAATAAACTGCTTAAGGATTTTGTATTTTCTAGGGATGATGTGTTGTTTCAATTGAAAAAGATTAAAGCAAATAAGGCTCCAAAACCTGATAATATTTATCCTAAAATTTTAGTAGAATGTGCAGAGGAATTAGTGGATGTTGTTTTAACTATTTTCATATCTTCATACAACTCAGGGACTGTACCAGTAGATTGGAAGATGGCAGACATAACGTCGCTCTTCAAGAAAGGGTCTAAAGCTAAGGCAGGGAATTATAGACCTGTGAGCTTTACTTCAGTAATTTGTAAAATTTTTGAAACTCTGTTCAAAATCAAGATAGTGAATTTCCTGGAGGCAAATGGAGTGTTGACTGGTTTTCAATATGATTTTGGGAAGGGTAGATCCTGTACAACTAATTTGCTGTATTTCTATGACAAGGTTACCTTGACATTAGATAGTAAAAAATGGCTTATATGTTGTTTACATTGATTTTCAGAAAGCGTTCGATAAAGTACAGCATGAAGCTCTTCTTAGCAAACTTGCTTATATTGGTATTCGTGGGAAAACTTTAATTTATTTAAAAATTGGCTGACTGGGAGGAAACAAAGAGTAGTATTCTCAGTGGATTGTTGTTTTGAGTGGTGTTCCACAAGGTTCAGTTTTTAGGGCCAATATTATTTATTATTTTTATTAATGATATTAGTAAGAGTATTTCTGGGAACATCCAATATTTTTGCTGATGATGTCAAAATAATGGGAATTGTTGACACGGATGAACAAGTCAATCAGCTTCTAGAGGATTTGAATAAAATTACGAAGTGTGCAATTAAGTGGGGTATGACCTTTAATATTGGGAAATGTCAAGTGCTTCAGTTTGGTCATGTTAATAAACACGCAAGCTATTTTTTACAAGGTTCAGTCATTAGTAAACCAGAAACAGCTGTTGATCTAGGAGTACTGATTAGTCCAGACTTCAAGTTCAGTCGGCAGTGTAGTATATTAAGTAACAAAACTAACATGATGTTTGGGTTTATCAATAAGGCTTATTTCGAACAAATCTAAGGAAGTTGTATTGCCGTTATACAGAAGTTTGGTAAGACCTCATTTGGAGTATGCTGTTTAGTTTTGGTCTCGAAGGAAATTACCTTGCGGAAAATGTTCAAAGGATGGGTAAGTGTTTATAGGTACTAGGTTGGTAAGAACTAGGCAGGCTTAAAAGGCTTAATATGTATAGTCTTGAGCAAAGGAGAATTAGAGGGGACATGATTCAGTTGTTTAAATTCATTAAATTGGGAAATCTTGAGGGGCTTCAGTTATTTGCTGAAAGTAGAACCAGAGGTCATTGTTTTAAGCTTTTCAAACCTCAGGTTAATCTTGAAATTAGGAAACATTACTACTTCAATAGGGTTGTAGGCAGTTGGAATAGTTTACCGGATGCAAATGTTAATTGCAGTTTGGTAAAAACTTTTAAAGAAGCTCTTTATGTTCATTGGGGACTGCTAAATTGACTAAGACCAGCCTAGCAGGGCCCTGAGCCTGTTGCTGGCAGTCACTTTTGTATTTGTATTTTTAATTAGCAAAACTATTTCAACTGCATAAAGATTTCATTGATATGGTTGCTCATAAATCGTTAATAAAAAAAACGCATAATATGTAGTTTTTATACAGTATCCCTTGGAAGAAATCGCTTGGGTTAATGAAGTTCTACGTCTTATTGATTTAATCAACTAGGGCTCAGAGAAGGGGACTTTTTGGGGGTGAACCCTCCCAGGGGCTCTGGGATTTAAGCCGCATTAATATTCCTAGTTTGGTTATATACATTCATGTCAGGGCATTTAGAACGCCCCCCTCCCCATCGCCTTTCTTCCTCCCGTTCGGAAACATGCACACAAGAAGAAAGAAAAAAATTTGTATCAACATATGTTTACAAGGAAAATATTGCGGTAAGCAGCACTTTCAATATTTTCCTCTTTTTATTTGTTCATTTATTTAGCTTTTTCTTTATTTTTACATATTTTTTATACACATAATGGTGTACCTCTCGTGAGCTCCATGCACATAGAAGTGAGTAAGGAAAGAGTAAATATGTATATATATTAAAAATTTATTATTATTCTTTTTTCTCTTTCTTTGGGGGGGGGGGGGATGAAGATAATCTAATGAGATGAGATTAGTTTTCTTTCTGACTGGCCTTTTCAATAAACTGACAGATAGAAAGGTGTCTGACCTAAAACAGCACAGAGTGCATCTAAGTGAGTTTCTACTTCCCTCTCGCATACTGTTTAGATCGGCACTGACTTTTAAGCAAATGGAAACGAAGAAAACTATAATATACTAATATTTTACAAAATAAATATGTAAGAGGAATATAGTTCAAAACGTTCTGTCGTTTTACAAGGTTTTTTCAAAAAATAAATAAATAAATAAACGAAAAAACCTGATGTTCAATAACTCCAGCGACAACTGTAAGAAAAATTTAAAAATCTTATAAAACACTACTACATCTTACATTGTTATGTTTGCTCTCTGTAAGATGCAAGCTTAATATTTACTACTTTTTAATATTAACAGCAGTATTTAAACTTCACTTCATAAAGAACACTAGTACAGTGTTTGAAACAAATTATCTATTTCAAATCAAGACAATTTTATGAAAAAGTCTTACAAAACTCAATTTCTCTTACATCACTGATAAAATAATCCGACAAACGCTCGACATTTATTACTTTGACATACAATTAAATTATACCTATGTACCTAATTTTTTATTTACACATTGGAGGATTGTAATACTTATTTCTTTGGGTCCAATCCACGGATTTTACGATTCCATTAAACGACTTGAGTAAAATTTATGGATGTTACAGATGTTTTATAATGCTGTACTTGTAAGTAGAAATGCTCCATGAAACGATAGTTCTGAAAGCATTAAGTTTCACCATAAACCTTTGCCACTTTAATCGAAACTGGACTTAAAAACAGCTTAAATAGCATATACGTGGCTATTTCTTATTCTACGGGTATCAGTTCGTTTAGAATAATGTAAAACTAACCAATTGTTTGATGTTTTTTGTGATGTCATGTTTTTGGAAAGTGGGATATATTTTATAAATTATTTTTCTGAACGAAATTTGTACTCATCAATCGGTAAAAAGCGTTGAAATATTTAACATTTGATGGTTGTTCACTTTAGTTAAAGTTCAAAATTGTTTCACTGCAACTGTAGCTTAGAGGCTACGCATCAATGAGACTTCTCTGTAAAAGAGAAACAGCATTGAACAGATATGACATAAAACGACTAATCGACTGTAACTGAAGTTAATTAAGAAAAGGGCTAGGAATTCCTCCCAAGATCATCACGCCAACTTATTGAGACTAGAGTTAGCCCAGCGGTCGAAACTTGATCGTAATTCGTTGATTTTTTTCAAGTTCAGCCTCGAACGTTTAAACCATTTTTGGACGGCCAGTTTTTTTTTTGTTTATACATTTCAATTGGCGATAAACTCTCCTTAGTGCGACTGATTAACCATTGATTTATATATTTATATTAATGTATTTTTAGCACATATTAATTATAAATTTTATCTTTCCACGCTCCCTCTGCCATAGAGAAAATAGAATTAAAAATTTTCATAACACCCAATTATTATTAAAGAAGCTAGAAATAGAAACACTCACTTTCGATTTAATGGAGAGCTCAAAATGCTAACGCAAATCAACAAACTTACGAAACGTTGATTCAAAGTACAATGACGCGTCACCTCACTAATTATCTCAGTATCTATATTAGACATTGTCAGCTTCAAAGTGTATTTTATTCTGATTGACATTGCACTATCCAGGGGTCGGCAACCTTTTGAGTCAGAAGAGTCAAAAATTACGCTTTACAAAATTTCAGACTTTTTAAAGAGCCACAAAATTTTTTCTTGCCAACAATAAATAGCACTTGCATAAATAAAGTTTTTTGATTAAAAAAACTAATATATTTATTCATAAGAAAAAAAAACTATTTTTTTCATATATAAGTAGTGTTTTTCACGACAAATTAGATAATATATATATATGGCATTATTAGATAATTACTTAATATTTAAGTAAAAAATTAAAACAAACATTCACTTACAACACTAACTTGTACTTCAATAACAAACAATTGAGCAAACAAATTCAATCACTGTAAATAGAAATCAGGAACGTTACTAGGAATATCCTAGGCACCTCATGTGCCTAATTTTTACCAGTAACATTCCTGGGATTGACCTGGAACCATTCTGAATAATTGGGAAAACTTCCCACAAAAAGCCAGTAACTTTCCTGGAATTAACCATGAACCTTTTTGAATAACTGGGAAAACTTCCCACAGAAAGCCAGTAACTTTCCTGGAATTAACCAGGAACATTTCTGAATAACTGGGAAAACTTTCTACAGAAAACCAGTAACTTTCCTGGAATTAACCTGAAACCTTTCTAAATTCTAAAATTTCCCACTAGAAGCCAGTACCGTTCCCAGAATCATTTTTGATGATATAACTAACAATTTTAATATCTTAATAGTATTGCTAAGTAGTTTTTGTACATTTCATGAATTTCAAAAGTTAACTCATTGTGAAGTTAACTTTTGAAATTGATGAAATTTACAATTACTTAGCAAAAGTTAAGATATTTAATTTTCAGCTATATCATCAAAAATAATGTTGATACCTCAGAAGCATCCCTCAAGTATATAAGTAGTTTCCAGATATAAGTATTGGATTTCTAGAAACTTGCCTGAATTCTTCAAAATACCTTTGTAGTTTAAAAAATCAAGATACTTACCTTGCAATGAGTAGAGTACATATCTGAACTTTTTGAAGCCTATTTATTACCTGTTTTAAGAACTTATTATTTTCCTGTAAACATACTAATTTTAAAATCAAACTTGTCCATAATTTCTTTGTAAATATAATAGGACTTAATTTTATTCTAATTGTTAGCAATATGAATAATTACCAATCATGTTAAAACATAAAATGTTATGACGTTTAGGTATTTAATAAAGGAAGAAAAAAGCTTGAAACAATTAAAAAGCGATTTATTAACAATTGTTTTTCACTTCTCTGGCATTTCTAAGGGAAAATATTGATTTATGAAGTATAAAAGAAATCAGACGAATTTTCATGGTTATTAGTGTAAGTCGAGACAAAATTGAAATAATGAAAACATTTGTTTTGTAAATTAGTGGCTGCAAATAGCACATATCAAGTTTAGAATTTAAAATATTTTTTAAAAAACTGTGACCACATTAAGTTTAATTTTTTCCAAGAGTATTTTGTTAAAAATAAAAATTTTAAGCTTTCAGGAAATTACCAAATAAATCAGCTGAAGTCATATTTAATTGTTGCCACATTTTGTACAACCATAGGAAAGCTCAAGTCATAAATGTTATAAATAAAATTACCCTTATATCCATAGTTTAATATAATGCACAAAAATTAAAAAATGAAGTTATCAAAATTATTATTTGTTAAGATCAAGAATAATATCTTAGTATAAAGTGTTCTGCAAAAAAAAGAAAAAAAAAAACAACAAATTTAGACAAAAAATAAATAAACAGCAAATACAAACATTTTTAAATGACATTTTTTAATCTCTAAGTTCACACGACAACACCTACATATAAGTAAACATAAAAATGGGCTTTTTATAAGAAACTGCTTGACAAAATAATAATAAAAAAGAGGCATATGTATAAATATGACAGGCCATCCAACAGTTTTTCAGCTTGCATGCAGTCATGCATAGCAAAAAAACTTCCAATCATTTAAATTTCTCAAAAAAAAAAAAAAAAAAAATAAAGCAATCTTGTTTTAACTACATAATACATTATTTAACTGCGATTAACTAGAAGTATGGTATGAACATAAATTGATTCTCAGGGGGTGATTCTCAGTACAAAAACATTTTCTAAACACAAAATTTTCGGAAAACTTATGCCTCTCAACCCCCCCCCCCCCCAATTAAAAAATATAAATTATATAATTAGATGAACACCTAACCTTATGTAAGCTTGAAATATAAATAAATAAAACATAAAAATCAAATTAATTAAAGCATTGTAATATTAATTCCGAACTCATTTTACCCCTGAAACTGTATTGTTTGTTAAAGTATGAAATATTTTGCTCATCCCAATGTAGAAAAAAAAGCACAGATATTATTCGCCATGACAGTTGAACATTGAAGCCAGCACTTGTCGTACAGCAGACCGCAAGCTTGTCCCCAAAGAAAACTAATTTAAAAAAGGGACTTTTATATCAAATTTTAAAACTGAAAATTATTAACAATATTCCTTACACGCATTGTTGGGATAGAGTCATACCTCCCCAAGAACAATCTCATTCAAAGAAGAATTTAAAAAATGAAAAGATGCAGAAAAACATTCCTCGTTTTTAAGGAAAGCTCAAAATAATAAATATAAGAACAAAATGCAATAAAAGAACTTTAATATGTTTGAAAGTACATGTGTAGAGATTCATAAATTATTGCGAGTAATGAAACTATTTTAACTATTTCAAAAAAAAATCATGTACCAGATTTGTACCTTTAAACTAAAATTACAAAATAATAATGAAAAATATTAGTTACATGAGCAATAAGTAGGGTCAGTTGGGGTAATTGTAAACAAGCTTCATAACTACACTTGTGATGGTTTTTAAAACTCAACTGCTGGTGTGTGATGAATTGGCACCATAGGGAAGACACTGAAAGAGTTTTGTAAGTTTCAAAACATTTGTGGAGGCGTCACCATTGTTTGAAAATGACACAGTGAAAAAAGTTGTTTAACAAAATTTAGTGATCTTAGATTTTCGTCTCTAGCTCATCTGCAAAAGCGATGTAAGTGGTTTCAACCATTTTTATTTGTCATATGGAATGTTGCTAAAAGCATTTAGTTATGAATTTCATCCTCCCTGTTATTTTTCATCTGCATGTCAGGTGTTTACAATTACCCCATATATTTCGTACTCTGGGGTAATTGTAAACACTTAAATTTATCCTATTTCCAATATTCTGGGGGGACAATGAGTATTATATTTTGATGTAAATTACACTTTTGTGTCTATTTTACATAACTGTTGTTGCTGTTGCTGATGCCACTTTTAAATCCAGGCCCCCCTTGCAAGGAGACCATGAATTAAGAAAACTTCTACTGATTATTAATGAGCTCCGCTAGAATGAAGTACACTTGGCTCAGAGGGGTTTAATGATTTTGAACCAGCTCCCAGATGAGACATCGTCACCTAGGTTGGTCCCTCAGCGGAAATGATTTCTAACTTGGTTTACAGTTGAACCAACGATGTATTTTACGTGCACAGCTCCCTTTAGCGCACTCGGTCTCAGAATAATCAGCCGCGGTTGGTGGTCACCCTCCCAAGCGTTGACCACGGCCAGTTGTGCTTCACTTTCGGTGTTCTGTGGGATCTAAGCTAACCCGACTGATCCAATGCGGGTCAAATTTTACATAAATTTGTCGCATTACTTGATTTTTCGCAAGATATTTCTCGTGAAATGATCTCAGCTGACTCATAACATAACTCATCGGACCACAGGCGGCCTGTTGGCCGCAGATTGAGAGCCATTGCTCCGGAACTTCTTAAGCCTTCAAGCAGACTGTGTATGAAACAGTTTACCAATTTGCATCAACCTTATTCGAAAATAAATCACTGTTTACAATTACCCCAGATCTCTGGGGTAATTGTAAACACAAGCTCATTCGCTAACAAATAGTAATAAAGTCAAAATTTTTGTACACATTTACTCACAAGAAGTGCAGTAGTGGCTACAATGCTCACAATTTTATCTCTGAATTTATTCAAAAGGTAGGGAAGGATCAAAAGTTAAAACATTGAAAAAGCGTTTACAACTACCCCAACTGACCCTATATACTATGCAATTTTTAAAAAATTCTATGCAATTGTAAAAAATCAAGCAATTTGTAATAATTGTGTTTCAAATGAGATTTAGTGTTTTATGTTCATACCATACTTCTAGTTAATCACAGTTAAATAATGTATACAGTTAGACTAAGATTGCTTTAGTTTTTTTTTTTTTTTTGAGAAATTTAAATGATTGGAAGTTTTTTGCTATGCATGATTGCTTTTTACAGATTCATTTTAATCAAATGATTATTTTAAAAATGCCAATATAAGTAAAGCATTTTAAAAATAGATTTCACAAATATTTTACACTACAGCAGCCAAATATGAACATAATGCATCCAACACTGGATGGAAATTGATAAATTTGCAACAGCATCTCTCTGGCTATCCCCTTCTGGTGTAAGAACATCTGGCACGGTTGGAATATTTTAAAATACAGGTATAATTTCAGATTGTAACCCTGGTCTCTAGAAAAGAAAAAAAGGATATAGGCTAATTCCATGAAGAATTATCCTTTGAGTGATTAAAATAATTTTTTGGGGGGAGTTATAACTTCTGTATGTGCTATAGAGATGTTTGAATTTAATAAATTTTGCATAACCAACATTTTGAAATTAATTTTGTGGCAACAGTAGAGTTTCAAAATGGCCGCTCTGCACATATGAAGTAGTTTAGATTTTTGGAAGATTTTCAAGTTCTAATTCCAAACTTAAGTTAAGTTCCTACAATAATTTTTAGAGTACATATTAAAAATTTAGTGTTTAAATAACATATAAAAATATTTTTTGATACTATTATTTAGAATTTATCATTTCCTTTATGAAAAAGAAATTTAAGATATTCTTGTAGAGTAAGTCGCAAGAAACAAACAAAAGTTTGTGTTAAGTTTCTAAACAAAGCCAGATTTTCATAATTTTTTCAATTTTCTTTCTTGATCATGATGACTATAAAAGTACAATTTTTTAATTTTTAAAAGATAAATATATTTATTGAATATTACACTTTTTTTATACTGTAGAGTAAGTCACATTCCCATGCGTCATTAAAGTGATTTAGATTAAAAAATTTAAATGTTGTCGCACTTTTACTTTAGATGGGAAAAACTGCATCTGAGAAAAAGAAATAACAAAGAGACAGATTAAAAGCAAATGGAAATTATGAAGCTTTTAAAGAAAACGAATCTAGGAAGCAAAACGAAAGACGAAGTAAAAACAAAAAAAAAAATCACGATTATTGAAGAGAAAGAAGCTTTGAAAGTAAAGAAGAAATAAATGAGAAGATATAGTGCAAAGAAAGCTGTCACGGATGCATAGAATTCAAATTTGGATTCTCCACGTAAAGCATTTAATAGTTCTGCTTTATTTGGAAAGGACCTTGCTAAGGGGAATAAAAAATGCCACGAAGTCCTAACAAATCTAACGCTTCGGTGAAAAAGTTAGCTTATCACTTGATACCAGATATTGTTCAACCAACATCTAGCAAACCAAAACTTTGTTAGCTCTGTGAAGAAACAATATCAATAGTAAAAGAATTCTTTGAAAAGGACAGCATCTCCTACCAGACACCTGGAACTAAGGATTATGTTATTATAAAAGTTGCAAATGGAGAAAAGTTAAAATTACAAAAGAAATATCTATGTATGACTCTTGGTGAAGCCTTTCAAAAGTCACACATCAATCAAATGGGGCAGGCCAACATTTGAAACAGATTTTCAATTTGTTTGGCAGTGCTTGTAGAGTGGCACTTTTCAGCCACAAGTCATGGGATCATGGGAAGGGACCTATTGATGGTATTGGTGGAATTGTGAAACGCAGAATAAGGGAATCCACACTTTCAAGGAAAATAGATCTTCGTTCTGCTGAAGATTTTTTTCCTTCACCAAAGAATCTTTGCAAAAATATTACCATTCTTATGGTTACTGAAAGTAAAATCCTTGAGAAAAAAGCTTTTATTGATGAACTATGTGCACCTTCAGGAAAACAAATATACCAAATTCCTAAGACGAGAAAAATGCATTGCATCATTAAAATTAAAGATTATGCGCTAAAGGCAGCTAACGTTTCACCGAAACTGCAAATTATTTTTGAAAATGAACCTTATCACAGGAAAAATAGAAAATTTGAAACCAGAAGATTTTAATGATAACATTACCAATGACACCACAGAAAATAACTTGCCTTTGATGTAGGCAATTGGGTTCTAGTACCCTTTGAAATGAAGAAAAATGTTAAGCATTTTGCTGGGCGAATCATAGGTAGAGAGCAAAGGTTGTTTCTGAAATGGAAAATAAACCATTTTATTTGGCCATTGAAAGAAGACTATGAAGTTACCAGAACCAAATTTTGATTGAAGAAATAACTTAAAATTTACAAATTTCACCTTTAATAAATTTTTAATGGGATAGTTTAATGTGTTAATCAATGTGTAGTGTAAGTCACAATTCCACTGTAGTGTAAGTCACACAGAATAAATTAAATTAAAAAAATTTAAAAGAACCTTCATTCTTGCTAATTGCATTCTCTTAAACTTGAAGCTCTGTAGCACAGAATCTGTGAAAAAAAAGTTGCAAGAATGTCTCGTTTGGAAGAAATATTAAAATGAAAATTCTTAAAATTTGCAACTTCTTTTCATGTAGTGTAAGTCACATCATAACAAAACAAATTTAAAAAAAATAAATTAAACGACTATTGAAAATTTAAGAGTAGTTAAAAATAATTTACATATTTGTAATTAATTTACCATACATCACATTTTTTTAGCATGTAAATGTTTGTCCGAAATTTATCATGTAAAGCGTAAAAAATCTTCTGATGTAGTGTAAGTCACACATGGAATTAGCCTATACTATTCATGCTCTTACTGTGCAAGCCACAATGCACTTATTCCCCTTCTATGAGAGTAAAAACTACATTAAGACAATTAAAATTGTATGATATTAAAAATATGGGCAGTTTTAATTGCTATTAAAAGGGCTGCATTTTAACTTTAGTCCTCAAAGAGCAAGTGGCAAATGATTTTAACCAATAGGAAACATGATGAACATACATGAGGCACTTTTTAAGAACAAAATATACTATAAAATGCTATTGCTACTTAAAATTATAATATAATTTATATAATATATTTTGACAAAAGCTTCAGCTTTCAAATCAAAATATCTTTAAGAAGTTTCATCAAAAGAACAAGCTTAGGGTAATCAGAGCATTTTGGAAAGCTTTATACATCATAGTTAAAGGAAAAATATACTAATAAACACAATAAAATGCTCAAAAATATATTTAGCATATCATTTTCAGAGAGGAGATAAACCAGAGTCCTAGCTGGTAAAGAAAAGAATCGTCCACTTCTGGTCCGTCTTCCATGTAAACGGTTACAGATGATACCATCACAGCTTTTGGTTTTGTTAAAATCCATACCTGGAATAATCTTGCCATTTCTACAAATAATTAGTAATTTTTTAAATAATATGGAGGCATGAGCTTCACATCACAAAAATTGGTTGATGCATACTAAGTTTGATTAAATGAAAAATTTGCAGGTTACTAATACAGCTGGTGACTATTCGCCAGCGTAAATGCAACTTATGCGCCTAGCAACTTATCTCTAGAAATGGTGTTTTCCCTCAAATCTGAAACACCAATACCTAATAGGATTTTTCTATTGTTGATTAGATAAGTTGGGTTTTTTGCCCCAATTGAATAAAGTCTGAGAATTCTTTACAGCTTTTCTTTTCTGTAGGATTTTCTTTAGTAATGTACCAAGTACTCGGCCATTACTGGGTAGTTGTAAAAATTTCATATTTTTTTTAAAGATTACCAATAGTAGACATATTTATAACTGATTACTACAATAATATGCAATATAAGTATGTAATATGCAATAACTAAAAAAACTGAAGTATATAAAATATTTTTACGCAGTTTATATATTGGTAAACTTCATATGCATATTCGACTCTTTTTCCATTTTTTATATTTTGTTTGGTCCTATCTTAAGCTGCACGAGTAGTGCCCAACATGTTTGATTTAACGAATCGCTGAAATATCACTTTATATTTAATTGCAAAAAAGTAAAAAACGAAAATAAAATAAAGAAAAACATACAGTGCGAATAGACTTTTTTCCTTGGGGAGGGGGGGGGGGGCGAGTGATTTTGAGGCATTGTACATTATTGAATGAATTTTTACTACAATACCAATAATCATTTTTGAAGCTGATTTTTAGAAAGAGTTATAATGTTTAAAGAATTCAATTTTGGAAATCTTACATTTATTTTCTGTCATAAGTTTATTTATTAGTTTATATATATGTAGTTAAAATGTATGTTTTCATTTCAATATATTCAAAATTCTTCATGGGCACATCAATATTCTTTTTTATTCACAACTACTCGGGATTCGGTACTGGGTCGAGTACTCGTTACGACTTGGCCAAAGTGCTAGGCGAGATATCCCTAAGTGTTTTTAATGAGAAGGTGACTTTGAATGCTTTTGATGATTTACAGCTAGACAAACAGATTGTATTTACTAACTACTGCTGAATATTTATTACTGTCCCAAAATTGTATTTAAAAAAATAATTCGGAATTCTTATTCGCATACACCGCATTATTGTGACATTTGGTCTAAATAAATGTCTCGCAAAAGTTTAACCTGTTTGAAACCTAATTAAGTCACAGCTCAATGCATTGCAATTTTTTCAAAAAGTATGCTTAATGTGCAACATTTAAGTTTCATAAAATTGTATAAAATAGCATACAACACAAAAGTATGCATCATAAGATTTTTTTTTGTTTATAATTAATCATCACAATCATATACATATGCCAGATGCTACTAATAAAACTTGGAAAACATAATTTATACTATATTAACAAGATATAACTAGATGAATATTTAACTTTCAAACCATCAGACAAGTATATTTACCTGCATAAGAACAACATTTTAATATCTTATTTTAAATTTGGCCTTGTTGAAAGAAACATAACATGCTTAAATATGCAGCGGTTCCGTAAACTACCTTCTAATGCAACGGTCGGCAACGTAAACTGACTGAAGATCTACTTTCTACGAAGAGTCTACTAAGAAGATCTACTGAAGATCTACTAAGTTCGGCGAACACCAAGATCGGCTCTTAGGACCGAGGGGAGATTATACACTATTAATAGGGCATGTTGGGATTGCGCCTGTCTTCAAATTGTAGGTTAATTCTTGTCGGAACAAGTTATGATGCTTATAAAACACCCATTTTTAAATTTCTAAAATAATGGTTGCTAACGCCGTTAACGCGCATCATAACAATACAAATATATTATTTCCTTCGAATTTGATAAAAAAACTGTTAGTTTTTGTTTTGTTTTTAAACTAAAACACACATTTCACAAAATGTAGTTACATTTTTGAATGAACTCTCACCAAGAGCATAGTTACAGTGACGACTGACATTCCAATATTATTGGAAGATTTTCTAGGTCCGGTGAATGATCTGACAAACTAATAAGCATTTTCTGAAGGAAAAAGTAATAATAAACTCGAAATCCAATTCAAAAAATATTTAATTTATTTTTTTTAAACTATAAACTGTCCAAAATGCTGTCGCGATCGACCGAAAATGGGCTTGCGATCGACCGGTCGATCGCGATCGACGGGTTGCCGACCACTGTTCTAATGTAAAACTATATATAAAATAAAATATGTAAAAAACGAGACATTACTTACAAAAACAAATACAGAAATAGGGTATCCAACGTTTTGCAAAATTACATTCTGACGCAGGGCTTTTAAAATTCACAATAATTTTAAAGTTCCCCGATAAATAGGTCCCACTTACAATAATAGCTTTAAACTTTAACTTAATATCTTTCCACTGTTCCAAGCGAAACGGTCTTTGTTAAAAATTATTTATGTGTGTTCCTTGTCGGAAAAACAATGCTGCTATAACAGCAATAGCAAATGTTAAAATATTGCAGAACAGTTATAAAAACGTTTCAGATAGTTCATTAGGTAAAACTCAAAATGAAAGATCACTACAAGAATGAAAATTAATCTACTTACCGGCCGTACGACTAGCGCTGTGCTGGCTTCGAACGTTCAAACTGTCATAGCGCACCCGCCAAAACACAAAGCGTAGAGCAGAGGTGTTGCCACTTCTGAATTCAGGAACCTTTTCGCAAAGAAACTTATTTTAAACAGGAAGCTCACGGAAACCTGTAAAAACCCCGAACGTTGCTGGAAATTGCGCGTTACGTTCCGGAATTTTCTTACAGTGATGGGAGCAATGTCTTTGCATGGTTATACAAGTAGAAACGAATTCAGAACGCTTTTTGAATGTCTTTTTTTGAAAAAATAAATAGTAATTGCGTATGGAACTAAAGAGCCGCAGCTTCACATCCAAAGAGCCGCATGTGGCTCGCGAGCCGCAGGTTGCCGACCCCTGCACTAGACAAACACTCTGACTGACATATATGTAACGTATATTAGAAATTAATTAACTGACACCTCAAGAGATTAATATTATTTTGCTTTGACATTCATTTAACTGATTACATTTGCTTTTGTTGTTCTTTTACATTTAGACTTCGTTTAATTGAGTCGTCTAGTTTCAAAACCAGGTACATCCACTTTTTTCGATTTCAACTGTTTTACACTTTCTAATAGTTTAAAGTAATCTTCATATGGTGTTAATTTTGCAAGTTTCAAAAGCAGCTACATCGTGCTCAAAAGTGCGTTTGAGTGTGCCGGTTAGTTACAAAACCAAATACATCCCATCGACCATGCTTGTCAGCTCTTAATTGTTCACGCACATAGTTTGAAAATATAAGGTTATGTTGTTGGTAAGAGTTAACATTATTGAAGCACCTATTGATGTATATCTTTCTTTCTAAACTCTTTAATATTTTATTTCAAAGTATAATGAATTGTTGTGGAGAAGAAGTTCCTCAAAATAAAAGTCGGAAACGACAACGCTGCGAAACTATGTATAAACGAAATAAGGAAAAAATACAAAGGTATGTTTGTTATTATATTGTTACGAAACTTTTTACTTTATGTCTTACTGTTTAACACTCCGTCGGGCGCGCTCCAAATTTTGCACCATCGGGCACGCTGTATCTCAGATACATTTCGTTATAGCAATGCTTAAATTTAATAATGAAAGTTTTCTTTAAAATATTCTTTTGTTTTTGGTACCAGGCTTCACCTCCCTTACACTTGGACCCTTATCTCTCCTTTATTTCCTTTATTTCAATACAAAATACAATGAAAATATTAAATTACAACGCAAATACTTACAAGCAAAAAGAAATGTAAATTAATAAAATATATGCGTACAATAGGTGTTTATATATAATAATATTAAGTGAAAATATTCTTAATTGAAATATTAACTATTCAAATAGTTTTAGGAAATGAAAAAAAAAATAATTCGACTCCGATACATTTGGTTCATCAATTGCACTTTTTTAAAAAAAACTTCACGTTATGTTCTAAGCAAAAACCTTCGCTGCATTTTAGGCACTTACAGTCAGTCACAAAAATCTACATACACTGATCAAAATAAAGGTTTCTCAAAAAGCAATTAAATTTCAATTTTAAAAATCATATGATTCCTTCAGTTTTCTCTAAAAAATTTGTTTTCCATAATAAAAATATTCAGAAATAATAATTTCTAGGTAATTTTGTTATTTGTATAGTAATTATAAAGTCTGAAAAGTCTGCATACACCTGATTGGCGGACGGAAAAAAATTTGCATACGAAGTCATTTTGGAAGATTGTCTTAGTTTGAGGTTACATGTTTCGTTATCTATTCTAATCTTCATTTCCCGAGATTTTTTGACATTGTAACTCTTCAATAAAATGAGTCAGGGAAAGGAAACATCTTTAGAACTTCGAAATATGATAGTAAGAATGAAATGTGAAAAGAAATCTTATGCAGAAATTGCAAAAATTGTAAGAAAAAGTCGGTCAACTGTTCAAACAATCTACAGAAATTATGTTATGCGTGGAAATGTGCTTAACAAATATCGATGTGGTCGTCCAAGGAAGCTTAATGATCGTGATGCAAGAACCACAGTAAGAAACGTGAAGAAAAATCCGAAAATTAGCGAATCAAATTGCAACAGCTAGTGGAAAGAAAGTGCATCCAGAAACTGTTCGTAGAATGCTTCGATCAGCCGGCTACAATGGTAGAGTTTCTAGACGAAAGCCGTTCATTTCATCTACTAACAAACAAAAGAGACTTGATTTTGCTTCTGCACATATTGACCAAGATTTTAATTTTTGGAAAACAGTTGTTTTTACAGACCAGAGTACGGGTTCAACGTGTTCGGGAGTGATGGCCGCGGAAAAATCTGGAGGAAAAAAAAACACAGAAATGAATCCCGAGAATTTGACTTTAACTGTGAAACACGGTGGAGGCAGTGCTATGGTTGGAGCGATGGCTGCCGCTGGAGTATGCAATTTAGTGTTTATTGATGGCATAATGAATCGATTTGAATACCTGAAGATTTTGCTAGAAATTCTACTTCCATCGGTTCGAAAATTGGGACTTGGGAACAACTTTGTCTTCCAGCAAGACAATGACCCAAAACATACAGCTAAGATTGTTAAGGAATGGCTGCTCTATAAAACGTCTAAACAGCTCCATTCGCCGCCACAGTCCCCAGACCTTAATCCCATCGAGCACCTTTGGGAGGAAGTTGATAGCAGACTTCGGGAGCAATCGGTAACAAGCAAGGAAACCCTAAAAAAGGCAATAGAGCTTGCATAGTCTCAAATTACACCTGAGACGACGAAAAATCTGGTTATGTCGATGCCAAACCGAATTCAGGCAGTTGTTACTTCAAAGGGAGGTCCTACAAAGTATTAATGTTACATTTTTTGGCATTTAATTCTGAAAGTTTGTATTGTTCTGTCTCTGAATGTAGACTTTTGTGACTATATAATTTAATATGTTGTTAATTTTTGTTATATTTTAACAAATTTATTCATATTTTTTTTTTTTTTTTGTTAGATATGAGTTAATATCCAAGATGTTAAAGAAAATAAAGTTGTATATTCAAAAATATGAGTAAAGGGCTAGATCTGCGAATATTAGCCGGTGTATGTAGACTTTTGTGACTGACTGTATATTGCGTTTACCTAGTCTTTTTGTTGAATGACATTCCATGAAATCTTCTTTGCCCGTATCACTTTCATCGAAAATTTCTGCATCTAAAGATTTTCATAAAAAAAAAAATAAATAAATAAATGAATGTTTCAAGATCTTTTTGATCATTTAAATCTAGAAAGCATTTTTTATTCATTTTCAAAAGCAAAATAAACGCAAAAATTAATAAAATTAGTATAACAAACGGAAAAAGCCATCGCTCGCGCTATATCCCATAGATGCAAACCGCAAATGAACTCCCAAAAGGGGGGGAAATCCCCCCCACACCTAATCCCACAACATTCTAGGAGACCCAGTAACCGGAAGGGCAGATATTGTTCTGGTCAAGGTCGTGACATTTCTCCTTCAATTTAAAAGAAAGTAATTTCAAAGCTTTGTATCTGTGAGATATTAAGTATTTAGAAAGGTTTATAGAGAATTATTATTTTTTTAATTTGTAAATAATTTATTACTACGTTACCACTAAAGTTTAACAACTAATTAACTTTTTGGGTATAAAACAATACGGGTTCTTTGTTCTTTTTAGATATGGAGCTCCTGGAAATCCAAAAGAATTAACATATAAATCACAGTAAAAAAAAGAAAAGACTCGTAAAAACTACGAAAAGCGACTATAATCGCTATCACGGAAAGGTTTACCAATCTTGCAGTAATGAATCACAGTTAAAGGCCAGACAAGATAGCTTTATTTAAAAATATTCTGAAGCTAGTATTCCAAAGCGAACCCGTATCGTAAGCAATGCAAGAGGAAAGTGTTCAATGAGCGTAAAATATATTATTTATACTGCTGACACAAGAGAAAAAGTCCGAGTGTCTCAAAAAGCATTTCTAGATACCCATCTTTTGTCAAAAATTAGGGTATTTTGTGGCTTTATTACTTCAATTTATAACAATACTATCGTTACGCTTACTAGGCTTTGTAAGAAGGTATCAAAATTAGTTCTATATAATTCGCACTATTCTACATACTGTTAACCAGGTCTCATGTTTTTGAATTTCTAAGTTGTAATTAACTCTGACGTGTTACATTCATCCAGCGTCCATTAAGTATCAATAATATAGTAGTGAGTTATTTAGTGTAATCTGAATGTCGATATTTATGGCATAAATTATATCGAAAATAAGTAGCCGGTACATTTACTGCTAATATTTTATTTCTGATCGTGTGAATGATGTCCTACGACGACAAAGAAAATCATTTCAGTATAAATGCAAAATTATGGGAATTTACATTTTCTCAAAACATTTTTGTACCTCTTAACACATGGAGCTATTTATCAAATACATAAATTAATAATTAAATTCAAACTAAACAGTACTTACGTATTTTTACTTCCTGATGAGACGTCCATTTTCTAATGTCAGGCAATTTTTTATTTCTCAATTTATTCATTTCATTCGTTTTGCAATAAGTTTGATAAAACACAACATCAAAAAGTTGCTCAATGTGACAGACGCACTATTTACGATAAAATATGTTTACTCACTACAATTCAATGCGTTGGAATTCCGCTCTTAACGCAGTTCGTCAAAACTGAAATTGTTTTCGAAAAACACGTACAATGAAAACATGAGTCGCTACTTTTGTCAAAATGGGACAATAAAACTCTCAGGGAAAAACAAATACATTTTAAGTATTGGTTGGATTAGAATCGACTTATTGAATTGAATTACATTTATTTTCCAGTTCGTGTGCTTAGTCTCGGGACTCGCTTATGAACTGTCGTCCAATATGACAGATAGCACAAGACAATGCATGAAAGATTTTATTGCATCACAAAGAGAGGAAATAACAGAAATACACCCAGGACAAGGTGGGAATCGAACCCACGACCTCGTTACTGCGCGCAAGCAGCGGGCGGAAACTGGTACTAAGACCGCTCGGCCACCGAGGCCCCCAATCGACTTATTTTTAACAAAAACCTTTAAGACCAAAATACTCGGAATAACACACTGTCTCATGGTACTGCTGTACTGTTGCCAATTACAAAGGGTAAGATAACTTCTGAATTTCATTTTGCCTTACTGTCTTTACTCCACCATACGTACAGGCGTCATTAAGAGCACAGAGCTTCTAAAACTTTATAGACGCTAGTTTGTAGTCCTCTTAATTTTTATTGCTCCGGACGCCACACAAGATATTTGTTAGAAGATATATAGTCTAAAGCTTGGAACTTTGGATTTCATTTTTAACTGCATGATGAAACCTTTTGCTTCAAAGTTAGGTTGACTGCAAAACTTTAATGATACAAATCATGAAAATGAAAATTTATAACTAATGTAATTTTTGATAGTAAAAAGTAATTGTTAACTATCTTGGAAGCATTTTTCTTCAAGGCATTTGTTTTGCCAGTGCTGGTTAATGGGTGCAATGCGAACGACGTTCTTCTACTCAATTTCATATTATAGGTCTTGTAAATCGTAGACACCGCTTCGAGGTGTTTGGCATAAGGGCGGGAATCGGTCTGGCACAGTGTCCAAGAAGAAAATCCAATCTCTGTTTAGACGGCCTTGTTCCTGCTGATAAGCGAGAGTTTCAAATTCCACTCGAATTGAGGTCCTCGCAAATTTGCAGTAACGAGCACAACCACACAGGGACCAGTTGAGTTATTTCGTTAAAAGTGTTTTCTGGTTTATTGACGTGATTGTTTTGGCTGAATATTTTTTGTGTTGAATAGTTGATTACTGATTGTGTAAATAATATAAATTTATTTTTAAAATAAATGTGATAAGCATTTGATTTAGACCGAATCCAAATGTGAACAGTTTGTTCAATAAAACTAAAATATTATTTTTGAAAATATTATTTTTTATATTTGACATGTATATAATGTCAATTTTCCGTTATTCCTGATATTTTAATGACGTCTTTATTTCCAGGCACGCCATTTAGAGTTGGCTTTGAGGATATGATGTATTTTTATGAATGTTCATGTGTTTTGTTTCCTGAGTATATTATATATAAAGAGAGTACACCCCTTGCCCTCTCTCCCTGGAAAAAAATTTGAAATGACGAGCCTGGTTTGGCCTTACCGATAGAGGATTGATTTGTAAATTAGGGCAAAAGCAGATAAGGTGAAGCGAGATAAGATAAGATACTCTAATTTGTCGAAACTAGATCGCCTACTTCACGTGACCTGTTCACCCCTCAGTCACTCGCAAAAGCGATGGAAAACCCAGCGTAACTCCGTCTACGTTTCAGTATGTCTATGTTTCATAAAGTAAGATTATTTCGTACAGTAGTTTTCTAATTAGTAGTGTTTTAGAGAGAGAACGTCTAAGGATAACCGTCTTGCATTTATGTATTGAACATATCGCCGTTCCGGAAGAACAGCGACGTAAATGCAAAAACTTCAATTATACAGGAGAGTAAACAAACGATTTGCAGTTGTATAAAACGTATTTTTGAAAAGCGTGTAAGTGACAAAATAATGGTATATTGAGAGTAACTATGTAGGATATCTACTTTACTTTCATTTACCAGGCATTATGATTTAATCACATTAATTTCAACCCCCAAGTGCAGTTACGTCATTGTTTCTCTAAAAATTGTTCGTTGTTATAGAAGACACAAACTGTCGTTCTACACTTACGTCCATGTTCCCCTGTGTAAGGGATGTGTTCCTGATATTGCTGTGGAATTATTTGCATTTGACACATTTTTGCTGTTACGTCATTGTTCTTCCGGAACGGCAATTTAATCAAATCTTGTAGTCAATGATAGTTTAAGCTTTTTTAAACTAGAAATTTATAGTTTTTATAAGTTATATTGAGGATTAATATGACACCATTTTGTACTACCATTCTCTCAAAATATAAATTTAAGTTAGTTTATCGTTATGAGTATGAGTCAATATGTTTCGCATAGTATCAAATTATAGTCAATAATGATATTCGAAAGGCATTAGTACATATATGTGATCGTTATTGGTAATGAAATCTTCAAGGCGGGTAAAAGCTACACTTATAGAAAATCCAGAGAAATGTGCTAAAATTTTTAAATGCATGGTGTATCATCTGATATTTTAAGTGATATTCCTCAGACGACGCTTTGTAAGAGTCTTTCTTTAGAATCAAGTAAATGCAGGCAGTTAACTTTTCGCTCATTGTAATCAACATTTTCAAGTCCTGTTAAGCAAACGTTTCCAACCAATGGTAGTCAATGTTTGTAAATCTTGATAGGAAATGTTTCTACGGCAAAACAAATATTTAAAATTTGCTGATTTTTGGAAAAAAATAAATAAAAAAAAGTAAATAAAAATAAAATCCTTAGTATAAAAAAAGAGGTTTTCTTTTCTTTCCATACGGAAAACGTTTTCAAAAAATTCAAAATATATAGCAAAATTACGGAGACAGTTATAAAGATATCGCTTACAAATTCTACAACGGTCAACGTACTTTTGTTTTGTAACACGAGGCAGGTGTCATGCGTCGCTTCCAGCTGTCGTTCGATAACCTGCAAACCTGAACAGAAAAATATGTTATATGGTAAATTTTCAAGTTGCTTAACATAAAGTCAAATTCTGCCTCAAATTGTCTGTGAGCGTGGGGAGAGTAATAAGGCTTTCGTAATGGATTCGTTTCGTGCGCTTTCCAGACCTGAACGAATATACTTGTTGTTTTGTAATTTCATCGATTCTTAAAACAGACGACAATGTTTATTAGTTACGTGAAGTTGTCGTTTAAACATCGGTACTTACAAAATAAAGCATAAGTCACTCACTAAAACTTTTTTTAAAGGTATTCGTGAACTTAAGGTAACTAGAATCATACATACATACAAACATAATACTTTAAGTTACGACCGAGCCAAATAAACAATTACTTCAATTGTATATCATCAAAGAAAATAGCCTCTAGATTAATCCAGCTGAATTTAATTACATTTCAGAGTATCATCATAAGTAGAAGAATTCTATTATTTACTTATTTATTTATTATTTGGTAAATTCAATTACGCTCCATATGTGATTTCCCTAATTGCGTCAGACAGATACTTACTCGCATTTTCTAAGCATTAAATCTAAGACGCGTGCACTTAAACTGTGCTCAAAAAATATTTTAAGTAAACATTGTAATTTGATTTTTGATTAGAAGCTTACATGAATTTCAAAAATATTATATGGTAAAATCAATGATAAATAGGTAAAATCTGTTAAACTATAATCTAGAAGCTCCCTGTCGCATTGAAGGGATTTCAAGGAATTCCGAAACATATGTCTACGTTTTAATGCTCATTTGTGCTTTAAATTAACCTGAAATTATATTTCTATTACAGTTTACTTGCACAAAATTAAATTATTATTATATAATTATCATTTCACTTATGTTTATTATCGATCTAAGCATGTAGATTAGGGGCTATGATGCAAAGTAATATCTTATACCTTTTTAAACATTCGTCGGTTCTTCAAATATTTTCTAATTGCCTGTCACATTTTTTTCTCATTAATGAAAAAACATTGTTTAGTGCTATTTGTTTTGTAACATAACAATGCTTTCATTTTTTTTTGTTAACAAAAACTTTCAGCTAAGAACATTAAGTTCTTCCAAATAGAACAAGTTTTCCCGTTTATTTTTAAAATTGATCTTTGCCAGGTAAATATTTAATGGAAATTACGTAAAACGAGGATATGTGGTGTTTCATATAAAAATATGTACTACTAGCGGTACCCGCAACGGCGTTGCCCGTGCAAAGTTAAAATAGTGGCGCCTACGGCACAACTTGTTTTTTTCCCCAAGCAAGACACCGAAGGCGACTTCTTAAGTCACTTCTCACCCGATAAAAAACTTATTTCAGTCTTAAACTTATTTGCGTCTTTTTCCACAAATGTATATCTACTTGGACTTAGGTATAAAATTATTTCAATCTATCACTAATAACCAGGGTTCGTGATTTTTTTTATTTAAATTAGATTTCTTTTATTTAAATGGGATTTTTTTGATTTTTTTAAAAAATACCTTAAATATTTTGGATATTTATTATGATAAATCCATAGGGCATGTTAATCAATATGCAAAAACATACTTTAAGCTATTTTCACAGCAATAAATATTTTTTAATAATAATAATGATAAACAAATTTTAATATAAATGCATGGCTCAAATGAAACTTAACCCTACCAGGAATAAAAGTACACTCATAAGTATAGAGAAAACGAACAAATTTAATCTGAATTATTTTGCTAGTTAAAGCTGAAAATGTAACAATTGTATGTACTTAATTTTTACATCAAGTGTACTTTAACCATTTTTCTATTTTATAAATGAAAAAGCCTGAAATATTTTTACCCATTTAGTAAAATCATATGCTCACACCATTACTAAAAACTGAAACTTTTTGTTTTAATCAAATATCTTTATTGCAAACTTTAAGGTTCCATTTTTTTTCTCCGTCCTGGCTGGGTGTCACCCCTGAAGTCAAATAGACATTTCTTTGGTAGCGGATAATGTAATATCCTGTGTATAAGATTAAAACTAAAAATTTTCCCACAGACACTGTTCACTCTCTGCTTGATAATAGAATAGTCCCATATAATGCAAAAAAGATCTTTTTATCTAAGATACCTTGAAACGACTTTTTGAAGATGAACAAATTTCTCAACATATGTACTTTAGCAGCGGCATCAAGTTATTTCTTGTTTTAAGTTGGCAACCTACTATCTTCCATTATTTTTCAAGCAAGTGGAAATTAACGCATTAAAAATTCTCATTAGATCTCAAAAAATGAAGAAAGAGAAAAATTGTTGACTGAATTATTGCAAGATTTTTTCCCTTAACAAATAACAGTAATTACAGATTAGTATTTACTATTGTGTTATTAATTTGGTTACCCAATATACTAAAGTATTAAATTTCCCTCCACAATCAAATACAACACTTAACTGCATAATACTGATTGTAACCAATGATATTTGTATGACGGCAGAGCAGATTTACAGTCCAGTCAAGGGTGCGGTGTTTGAAAATTGTGCCGCTTGTCCCCTCCAACTGAAATGGTTTTCAATATTGAAGTTGCTGAAAACAATTTTGGGTTATCTTTAGTTATGTAATAGGAAGAAAGACGGCAACAATTCTTCCATAGAAGTTTTTTGAAATTGAAATTCGAAAAACTCCATTTTACACTGCGTTTGGTAAGATTAGGGGAGGGGAAAGGGGGCTCTTCCTCGAAATTAGTTGAAATTGAAGTTCTAAAATTACTCGCATAGGCTGTCGTTCGAAGCGGTTAGCGGAAGGTGGAGGCCCCCAGCTCTCTTCCTGTATTTCTTACAAATTGAAATACTAAAAGCATATACTTATTTAAGCTAGGTTTATTATTGACATAAGGGGAAGGTTCAAACTGCCAGAAAAATTTTTGCCATTGAAATTTGAAAATCAATTTTTTAGTCTATTCCTAGGAGACAGGAGAATGACCAAAAAGTCTCCACCCGAAATCTTTTGGAATTGAGGTTCTTAAGAAGAAATTTTACTCTTAACTTTGGTGACGGAAGAGAGGACAGTTTGGCCATTTCCGAAAGAAATTTTTAAATTCGAAGATACAACTTTAGGCCATCTTAAGAACATTAGGAGATTCAGCGGCTCTCTGCGCAACATTTTATTAAATTTTCAAAAAGAAGAGGTGTTCAGGTTCCATTCTAAAATCGTTTTGCAACTAAAGTTGGATTTACACTGCCTTTGGTGCAATTAGGGGTAGGAAAAGGGATTTGTAAGCTTTTATTCAAGTCCTAAAACATACTTTTGAGCTTTGTTTGGGGGCATTAAGAGAAGAAGGAGGAGATGTGAGCTTTTCCAGAAAGCTTTTTGACGTGAAAGTTGCAGAAATTTAATCTCAGGCTACCTTTGGTCACATTAAGAGGGGTCATGATCCCCTTTTTGATTCATGCTTAGTCTTCACACTTAGCTTGCCCCTCTATATTTGGCATTGTTCATGGTATCGAGGGAGGCTTCCCTGTTTCTAATCAAGTGCAAATATTTAGAACTAATAATGAATATGTAAGTAATCATAAAATATTAAGCAAACATTTGAACTTTACATAATTAAAATGATTAAATACTTCAACTATTTTTTAAAGCAACATACTTATATTACATTTGAATAAAAGTCCTTCTTGCGAATATTTAATATTTAAATAGATTAATGACAATATTTGTAATCGCTATTCTCAACAAAATACATAAAATAGGGGCTCAGAATATTTTGCTGCTTCATGGCAACGCTTATAATTGCTCCGGACCTGTTTACATGTGACCGACAGTGCTTTCAAAAAGATAAATAAATTCTTGACCCCTACAGTTAACATGAAATGGTGGTAATAATACATTTTTTATGAATAAAGCAAAATTGATAAATAATTGCTAAAAATAAGGATTAAACTATAAATTTTAAAGCTGCATCACCTGTGCACACACACACAATGTTGTCCCGCTACAAAGATACAGCTTTTAATTGTTTTGAAAATTGAGGATCTTTCCTTAAAATAAGTTGTAAACTGATTTTATGCACTTTCCCAATAGAAAGCAAACTAACAAAAAAAAAAAAAAAAATGCCAAAAGGGGAAAAAAGAATATTTTTATTCCAAGGAATAAAGCATTCATTATTAGAAATCCTTCTAGAAAATGAAAGGCGTACAACAAAAAATGAAAATAAAGGAATTGATCACAAATTTAACAGATTTAATAAGGCGAACATCTAGAATGAAGAAATTAAATCGGTAGACATTGAATCGTTTCGAAACAACCACAGAAACCCCAATGCTGTTTACATTCATCTGTGGGATTTCTAAAATTATCTTCATTATTTTTAAAATCATTTATTTAAAGAAACATACTTATATTATTTTAAATGTGTGCATCATATGAGAGCCCCCCCCCCCCCCCCATAACGTCACTGAAGCAGTGCCCTGTCAAAATACAAATTAAATCCTTCACCGCTCGAGTGAAAATTTTTTGCCACTTGTTTTTTGTAATGAATGATTATTATTTTTATGAACAGCTCAGTTGAATTAAACTGGTTGGTCGAGTCACTTAATTGAGTAATAATGGTTGAATTCGATATAAATTGCTTAAGCAGGCCCAAGAACTTTCTAGGCTCAACACAATAAAGAGCGGAAGGGATTGACACTTCTGTATAATAAAAGGCAAATTTAAAAAATAATGCTGAAAGAAAAGAATATCGAACATATCAATAAATGATCAAAATTCATTAAAATGCATAAATACCTCAACTATTTTTTAAGTTATTTATTTAAAAACAACGTACTAATTTTATTTTGAATTTGTGTATCCACGGGAGGTAGCAAATTAAAAGAATAATGCTGAACGAAAAAATACCGAACATTTCAAGAAATGATCAAAATCTAGCAGCAACATTCTAAAAAAGAAAATCAAAATTTTCACCTTTCCAGTAAACCATGGGTGATTCTTAGCGGGGGAAAAAAATCGGAGCTTCACACAAAATTCTCGGAAAAAGTATGAGCCAACAAATTTAAATATAAAACTGTATACTTAGGTTAACAAACCCCCTTCCCCCTCAACACAACAGTACATACACATATATATATAAGCTCAAAAATAAGCTTCCAAGTAATTGAATGAAAAGTCTATTTATATAAATGACAGAAGTTTTTTTTTTTTTTTTTCTGGAAAAGTTACTGTATTGAAAGTTTTTTAAAGCAGTACAAAATATTTTGCTTATCTGAAGGCAGAAAGAAAAGCAGATATTAATTGTCAAAAAAAACTTTCGGATAATCGTTTTTTTTTTGACTCGGAACAGGAACTCGAAAATTTTCGGATCAGAATCGCCCATACAGTAAACATCATTTGTTAGTAAGAAGGATTTGTTTCACGTTAGGCACCACTAAAAAATAAATTTCATTAAAACAATCGATCAAATCTGTAAAGACTTTCCAAAATCAGTAAATTTCTCATCGAGTTGTTAAAACATTGGCGACCGCACCGAGCAATCTTAAGCCTTAAAATATGAAAAGATTTATTAGTTCAAATCTGCATGTATATATATAAAAAAAAATAATTTAAAAAAAAGTGGCCTAAGCAGTGGTTACCGCATTGGATTACCGAACTGTTTGCGAATGAACGAACCCATAATTGGAGCTTCTGAAGCTTGTTTGTGTTTAATTTTTGCAGGAAATAAAATGATTTTCTCCAATATGCAATAAATTTAAGCCAAAAATTAGTTTGGATCCAATTAATTCCTAAACACTTGCCTCATAGCTCAAACTACTACGTTGTTTACAATTCAACCACGGAATTTCTGAAATTAGCTTCTCCCTTCACTTCAATTCGCTCGCGTCAATTCTTGAAGAACTCGCGCGAAGTAAAGAAAATGCTGGAGGATTACTATTTTAATTGTTAAATTTAAAGAATATAGGACAAATTTTAAAAAAATAGCTTCGAGGTGCAAACAATCAAGATATGATAGAATTTTGTGCCAGTTTTCGTAATCGTACGTTGCGTAGATTTTGCTGTAGAGCGTATAGCTACAAGGGCGTTGCCAACTCGAAAGTTCATCAAATTTTCATTTTATATATATAGACTTATGAGTACAAGGGAAAACAACGTAAATAAAGCGTAAATTTTGTCAATCAATGTGCATTATTGATTAGACAATTTGTGGTTTTTTTACGTTGTTTTTTTCTTGTACTCATGTGTAATCACAAAGCATTTTTGATCCTTTTTCTAATGTGTACTACTTAGCTTGAAACAAGCGGTAGGTTTGTAAGAGAAGGTTGGGTAGTATTGGACACTTTAGCAACATCATGGGCTGTGTCTAGGCTATGTTGTTTTCCCAAACAACCAACTTACTGTAAGATAATTTTCCTTTAGTTCCATATATTGATAGATAATATTTTCTATTGACTCAAATTTCAACTTCAGTGATTATCTGTTGTTGAATAATTTAAAGACACGTTTACAGCATATCGCCTATAGAAATGAACAGTGTATTATCTGCTAAATGCACATTTTTCAGGAGAGGAGTTTGAACTTTTTACAATGTGTTTTTTTTAATTATCTTATTAGTTTTAATGATTATTACAATCGATTTTGTTTGGAAAATAATAATTGCTTGTTTCTCTCGCATGATGGATGTTAAAAAATGTCAAAAAGTTAGAAATAACTGTAAAAGATGCAGTTATGACAGTATTGCACTAAAAAAATACAGTTCGTAAGTTATTAAAAAGTAGTACAGTGACTAAGTATTGTTCGTTCCTGTAGCTAAATGGGGGTAACTCTGTCCAATTCAATTAAAACTCCTTGTCTCCGATTAATATTTTTACTATTTTTTTATTTAGACTTTTCCCCTTGGAACATGTTTATATTATTTGATTAACATAAGCTTTAATTAGGCCTTCATACTACCTATACGTTATCTGAAAAACAGCAAGCTAAAGAGTATTTAAAAGAAAAAGAAAAACAAAATATAAAAATATAAAAGTTTATTTACTTAGGAAATAGGAATGTAATTCTTACAATTTAAAACATAAAATAAGAACGCAATTCTAATTATTTTTTTATGAAATGCACATTATTGTAATAGTTGTGCTGCAGCATCATTAACAAAGCAACCAAATAAATAAAAACATTGAAATGAGTACTGCCTTATGCACCAATCAACCAGAAGTTTATTCGACAAAACTGCTGAAAGGTAATAAGAAATCCGAAATGGAAACTGCCGTATCTACCAACCCGACGGTATTCATCTTAATGAAAGACCTCAAAAAATGAAAAATTGAAATGAATACTGTCGTATCGGATGTTACGTCAGTAGTTCCATGTGTTATGAGTATATAAACTACATGGATTTTGAAATTAAAGCTGATAAAACATTGTACTTGCAAAAATTGCAATGCTAGCCCGTTGAAATTCTATAATCAACCGAATTATTCTGCAATAAGGTGGTGATATGTGAGAATTGGCGGTTCCAGCCAAAATGCATAGTGACACTAATGTTCTCTAGCCTTAGTTTTTGAAAATTTACTTACAACAGTATTCCCAATATAAAGAGCGCAAAAATCTGAAAATTTTCATATAAAAACCAAAAAAACGATTTTTTGCAGGTATGACACTGTTCATTTCTAAGAGCGATATTTCTAGCTAACAATTTGATTTGAAAAGTATTTTGCATTTAGTTCCACTTTGTGGGCTGTGTTTAGGCTATGTTGTTTCCCAAACAACACCTTTACTGTAAAATAGCTTTCCATTAGTTCCATATACTGAAAGATACAAATTCCAATTTCAGTGATTATCTGTTGTTGGATAGCTTAAAGACACGTTTACAGCATTTTCCACTTAACAATTTGGTTTGAAAAATAGTTTGCATTTAATTCCCCTTCGCGGAAGATAACTTCCCTGTTGGTTCAAACATCATTTCCAATGATTATCCATTGTTGGAAAAAGTAACGAATAACGGTATATTTAATATCAATACTTTTTCTACGGCATTCTCGGCACGTATGCAAGTAACCCATGTTTAATGAATGCTTTACTCGCAACGAAAAACTCCATGCTTGCGATCGATGGATCGGTGTGTGAGAAGAGGTAATGAATGACTTGTACAAATGTTTCCTCCATTTCCCCTAAAGGTTAAGCATTGTTCCCAGTTAAACGTGACTTACAATTTGAATGGCGTGATTTTTCGTAATTTGACCAATAAAATAAGCTAGAAAGCAGTCGGAATGTTAAGCAAACTAATTAGTGATTTGTGTAGTAGTCGTTGAGCCAGTTATTAGACCAATGAGGTTCGTTCGTGGACCCGTGGGTGGAGCTTGGAGTGCGAACTATAACGATACTTACTTCTGCGAAGTTAAGAATAAAAAGAATGCTTCTTTGCATAGCACTGTAATATATTACAGATGAGAGACACCCCTAAGGAAAACAGGATCTCTGAGATATAGGTGACGCACAAAAGCAATATTCATTGTAAAATATTCCCTACTTAATGTATTATTTTTTTTCAAAATAAATACATTTGTTTAAAAGTATGAAAAGTATTTATGAAATTTCATATTTTTCAATGTACAAGACATCTGGAATGAGAATAATAAAAATGTATTTGAAATCGTTTCCCATCTAAGACCAGTTGCAAGACATAATATTTTTGCGTACATGTATAGGTTGATTATTATTAAAGTTACCGTGTTTAGATATTTAGACCTAAGTAAATCTTGTTCTAATAGACGTATGTCATCGAAAATAGGTATATACGTTATAAAGACAATGGGGAAACGAGATCTGTAATTTAGAAAAAAAGAATAGCTCAAATGTTTACTACCTGGCGAGAGGGAGCACATAAGTAACAAAAAACAAATTAGAAACTAAAATCCTTAATCTATTACTCGATTTATTCAATAGGCATTCTATTTATGAAAACTACATGCTCAAAGCGTGGTACGTTGGCTCAAACGTAACGAGAACGCGAAGGGTTTTCCTATCAATTGCAGCAACTTGGCCAGTAGTCGCTAAACTGTCGATCGCGAGCTACTAGTAGCTCGCGAGGAAATTTTCAGTAGATCGCAGCCGTGCTCCGTGGTTACTCTGCACTTTATTACACCAACGATTGCTGGTTGATTTTCCTATTCACCAGTCTTTGCATTGAATAGCTAAGCTCAAAAATAAACTAAATTATATTTTAGTGGCCTAAAGTATAGGAAATGGCGATAACTGTGTTAATATAACAGCACGCTCGTGCTTTTAGGCACATAAGGATAACTGATAATTGAAAAATTTCTCAATTTTTTGGCCGATTTTTCTTTTTTTCATTCTTTCTTTTATTCCTGTAAGAGAGGAGGGCGGGAGGCGCCGGTAGCTCGCACTGGAATTTGTGCGATTTTTCTTTCTTTTTCTCCTTTCTCTTTTTTTTTTTTTTTGGAAGGGGAGGGAGGAGAGTCGGAACTAGAACTTGACAACTGCACAAGTGCTCATTGGAATCATAAGTTTGTTGATCACTCATCTTGGCGATGAGAACTTCAAATGATGGAGAAGCAAGAAATAATTGTAAACTAAGATTTTCTTATTTCAGAATTATTTTCCCCATTGTCCATGTAACGTACATACCAACTTTCAATGCGTACATCTATTAGAACGAGCTCTGCGTAGGATAAACATGGTAAGTTAATATAACCATCCTGTATGTTATGCTGCGGACATAACGTATTAATGGATTTTTATTTGCTCATTTAGAAACAACATGATGACCTTTTAACAGCCTTCTATTCAAATTTTTAAGCAAATATTTTGTTCCATGTATCGACTAACACGTGACGACAATATAAACATTATGTTTTGTAAAGTAAAAACACTATTGCGTGACGTAAGGCTCATCTGCATTTCTGTATAGATCAGGATAGTTTACTGCCAAAAGCAAACAATGAAATATTTTTTTAAAGAGTAATACAAGAAGATAATTTTTCTAATTAAAATGTAAATAAAAATATGCATTTGATTCATCAGTACTGCTTACACACACACACACACACACACACACACAAATATATATATATATATATATATATATATATATATATATATGTGTGTGAGCCGTTTATTTTAAAAGTGTGGTACTTCAATTTTTCGTTATTGTGCGATATTTAAAGGTTTGTATTTCAATGTATGAATAATACTGTTACCGGCTAAAACTTTCATCCACAAAACACTAGGATTCCGAATTTATTTTCGCTGTTTAACTGCTTACAAATAAAAAGATCATAATAATTTTTATAGCTAACTACCATTTACCCTCCTTTTTTCAAAAATTGACCTGCCCCACTCTTAAAAGAAACGCACACACACAGAAACACACGTTTACTTACAGTCTATTTCAATTACTAAATTCGAAAACAAATGGTTAACACATTTGCTAAACTATCTGAAAAATGAGCAATCAAAGGAAAAACAAATTTATTAATTTTTTAAATGAAAGCAATCCCAATCAATATATGATTTCTGAAAAGTGAAATACAACTTGAAAACGACGCATTTCCAAGAATTCTCTCCCGTAATTGCGGAGTAACGAATGATACGTACCTCAAAAAAGTTTAGTTGTTTCAAAACAATGATGAAACTTTGTTCAAATGAGAAAATCACTGTTTCTTTATCGATTGCTGCTGCATTCTATGCTGCCATTTACTGTTTGACCGTTAGTTTCTCATTTTTTTTGACGGTGATACATTTATCATCGCCTTTCACTGTCATATTTAACGGGAAATAAATTACACGCTTCTGGATTTCCTCTCAAGTTTGAGAATGAACAATTCTATTGCCAATGTTCGGAATCATTGATTTCATTTTTATCTAATGGAAGAGAGAGTATATTAATTGATAATACTTCAAAAAGTATCGGAAAAGAAGCAATTATCATTTTTAATCGGTAATGGTTTGTAAATTGTTATGAATTTCATTAATGTCGGAACTATTTTGCTCACCTGACTCAAAGCCTTTTGAAACTTTGAATTGATTATTTTCGTAAATCACATGTTTTGTATGTTTTTTTAATTTTTATATCAATTTATCTATTGACACACCTAGTTTTAAAAGATCGGTACAACAGTATAACAAAGTACGTCATAAGAACACTGATTTTGGTTATTGGTTTCATCAATTTTTAATCTCCCCCCCTCCTCCACGTACGTGAAGAATAACCAACTTGCGGTAGGGCCTTAATGTTCAATCAGGATATTGATATATATTACCCTGTTATCCGTTAAATAGCTTTAAACAATTACTTGTTTGTTTGTTTGTAAACGACCATTTCAGGTCACATTAATATTCGAGTTTATTGGCTATTCTCAAGGCTATGCCTCAAACTGTCGTCTAATATGACAGATAGAGCAAGAAAGTACAACATAATTACAATAAAAAGAAGGAAATTTCTTCTTTTGTCTTTCTAATGGGGCTGCGTATGGTCATTAACCTTTGCAGACCTAGTGCGTACCCCGGTAATCGGTGTCCATTTTTTCAAGTAGCACCACTGTCGGTGGATGCCATTACCACTGAGAATTGGGACGCTCAGTTTTCCCTAGGTGGCGGCACCTGAGCTCTCATTTGATGCGAATTGCAGTAGTTATTTAATTTAGCCGAGAATATCCAAGACAAACGGATACTCAAGGGATCTTTAACAAGCCGCACAATCATGTGATATGGGCGGTGACGATTTTCTGCATCTTGAAAATCCACCGACTGGGCCCAGGTTCGAACTTGCGATCTTGGGCTTACGAGACCTGCGCCTTACCACTATGCCACCCTGTCAAGACAAAGAAGGAAATACAACCAGGGGAAAGTGGGAATCGAACCCACCCCTCTTCACTGCGCGCAGGCAGGCGTTGCACCGGAATCATTCGTTTAGACCGCTCAGCCACTGAAGCCCCAAACTATTACTTATCTTCAACTTCCAATTTCATGCTTGTAGCCTAGACTCCCTACTTAAATGCCGGTTATATCATGTACTTTCATCTTGCAAGTATACTCCGGTCTTATCACCACACCAAAGTTATCACGCTTGTTTGGAAAGTTTTGGTAGTTTCGTTGGCAACGTTTATCCACTGTTGATGTTTCTAGGGAAAGAATAGGTAGGCAAGGGGACCTCAGTGGCTGAGCGGTCAAATCGAATGGCTCCGGTGCCTCCCTGCGCGGAGAGAAAGAGGCATGGGTTCGATTCCCACCCTTGACCTGGGTGTATTTCCTTCTTTGTATATTAAAATCTGTTGTGCTGTCTTGTTCTATCTGTCATATTAGACGAGAGTTTGAGGCATATCCTTGAGAATAGCAAATAAACTCGAATATTTATGTGACCTGAAATGGTTGTAAATCAAGAAAGACAAGGGTGCCCGGTACGAAAGCCTTATCTAATATAGAATTCAAGAAAAAGAAGATATTCCTTTGCTACGTTTCGTAAGTACTTTCTTTATTTGTGTTTTGGGGTCGCATATTCGCTATTATATTACTAACATGTTGACACAAAATTTCTCATTAACATTAATAATTACGTAAATGCATAATACGTCCGTAAAAAATGTGAATGAGGAGCTCAAAATTGTTTCGCTTGATTTATTTACCAAACCATTTTGCTTAAACAATACAGGGAATACTGACAACGCAGTGACGATCATCTTCTGAAACAATTGGATCAATAAAACCTCAAAAACTAGAGACCCATAACTTTATTGTCAATAGCTCGTAACATATTGGCGAAAATGCTTTATAAATGACAAATATAATGATATAAAATAAAAGAATTCCCTTGAGGTTAAATCTCTCATTTCACGAAAAAATTTTGCCCCGGAACAAAAATTTCGTGAGTATTGGGAAAAAAAAGGAAGAAAAAAAAAACATTGCCTAATACAAAGGAACCAAATTTATAACAAAAATATTTTCTTTAGCGAAATAGCTGGATCCTTCATTTTCATTATCGATTAAAGTTAGAAAAATATTTATTTTAATACCCTTTGAAAAAATGGAGATGGAAATATTTTACATTTACGCACACATGTTCTGCGTAAGAAGCAGCACAAATTAGTTTTCTCGCAAAAGATAAGTAATTAAGGAACTTGGTGCTTTATATGAAAAAAATAAATGTTACTCCTCTTAACTCTTTTATTTTTTAGTCATTACTTTTATTGTAATTAGAGAAAAGAAGCACAAAAGATCGTAATTATCTAAGCAAGAAATGACAAATCAATTCTGCTATGTTAATTTCTTATTAAATAACTAAAGGATTTTTTTTAAATAGTTCATTTTAAATGCCCAGCGTTTAAACAGCTGCATTAATTCTTGCATAAAACACATTTATTTGTTTTCAAACTAATTTTTTCCATCGTCTACCAAATCATAAATCATGAGCATTTTGAGTAACTGATTTTGATGACATAACGTATTGACGGTTCAGCTTAATGCTAATGTACTACTTGTTAGCATTTGTAAATGACTTTACGAAATTGCTTGTATAATTGCTTACGTTAAATTTTATTTATTTGAATTATGAATTAAGCATGCGTTATGCTTGTTAGCAACTGCAGTATATTTGAGAGAAAGCTGTATATAGTTCAATTTTTAGTTTTTGATTGTTGAATTTAATTATTTAATTTTTTGTTTGTTTGCTTTATTTCATACATACATATACATATATATATATATATATGTGTAACATCACCGTTACAAGCAGCCGTTATTTTAGTGTAACGTCAGTTGGAAAATCAGTCGTGGTCGAAACTCTTCAATACTTGATTTATTAGTAGATAGCTTCACATATTAAATACACATATATCAAAATATAAGACGACACAAAACAGCACACTCTTCTATCTACAATATTTCCATCGTGAAATGCTTGCGTGATCATGAAAATGTCAATCGTTATGCGTCATTGTGAAATGAAAAAAAATATTCCCGCGCAAAGCTTGCGAGATCGCCTTTTATACTCTCTCGAGCTACATGTCACGTGATGATGCACCGATTTTGCCATTCGTTCGATTTTGCGAAACTTCTTTTAGTTCACATTACATAATCTTTCCCGCGTTAGTTTTCCGGGCTGGGGGACATATAAAAAATATCTATGCTTCAAAAACGAAACAGATTTCAAAAAGGGGTCTAAAAAAGTTATTTAGTTTTCAATGTTATAGAAATACGTCCCCCGCGTTCAAGAAGAAGCTGACCACCAATGCAAGCATTGGCGGACAGACTCACCCAGGAGGAAGGTAAAGGAAAAAAAAATTAGAAGTAAAAAAAAAAAATTTTGACAGAAAGTAAAAAAAAAATTAAGGCCACACAGCATCACGTGATATAGGGCATCACAATATAAAGTACAAAGTACAATAAAAACATAATGCAAATATACTACAAAATAATTCAAATGTTTGGTAAAAACTCAGAACTCAAAACATTATACATTTCACAACTTTTTTTTTTTCATCAACTTGCACTACTGATATTAAACATTCCACATAATACCTTCTTTACAATATATTTGACAGTTCTCAAAACAATATATTTAATTTTTCTTTTCAAAAACTCACATTTTAAATTATTCGATCATATACTTTTTCTTTTCAAAATTTACATCTCTAATTGCTTCATAAAATTCTTTTTTCTAGCTTCACATTACAAAATGTTTCATAAAATTTTTTTATCAAAATTCAACTTCAATATCTTATTCACAAATTTAAATTATTTTCATTTATTTTCATCAAAATTCACATTCAACACTTTATTCACACAATTGAATTCTTTTCATTTATTTAACAAATAATAATATTCATTTTTCTACAAATCATTTCGTATTTTCAAAAATTATTTTTCAATTCAACTTATTTATCCTGTTTGTGTTTGCTTGTGTGAAAAGAAAAATGGATTTTTTCCCCAATTTTGTTTTTGGACGAATAAAGAAGAAAAAGGAATGCTCGACCCCAATGTAAATTGCAATCAGTTTGATACATCTGTAATATTTCTTTAGCATTTTAGGTGACTAAAGGTTAAAACAAAAATGCATTAAAAAATTAACCAAATTACAATTACGTGGACGAATAAGAAGAAAAAAAATTGTCATCCCATATGTAAATTGCAATCAGTTGGATGATGGGAAGAGTAGCACACAGTTCTTAAAACAACTTTATTAGACGACATCTACACACACACTGAACAAAAAAGATAATTGCGTAGTTGTGCCCTCTAGCTGTGAGCACAGATGAATTATGGCCAGAACATGCCGCCCACCTTGAAATAACATTTCAATACACATAAAATTTATAATTAAGCATAAAGACATACATTAAACAAATGAAAATAAATGAATTGAAAAATATTTGAAATGTATAACTAATAAAATTTATATATCCTTCAAAATGACTGAATAAACATGTATGATTCTCATTTAAATTGGTAATTGACACAATTTTGTAACATTTCTTTTAAATGTTCCATCGGTTGTTTTGATTGTCACAACTCTTACTTTATTATCATCACCAGGGTGTAATTGAATTATTCTGCACATTTTCCATTTAGCAGGAGGCAAATTATCGTCCTTTAAAAGACATAAATCATTTATTTGCAAATTTTTTGTTGGTAATAACCATTTTGGTCTTTGTTGTAATCGGCAGAGGTATTCTTTATGCCAACGTTTCCAAAATTGTTGAACCATTTTTTGAACAATTTGCCACCTTGTCAAATGAGAAATGTTAGAATCAAGATAATTTGGTTCAGGAAGGCTGGTTAATGATCGCCCAATGATAAAATGACCTGGTGTTAAGGCGGATAGATCATTGGGATCAATAGACAATGCTGTTAGTGGTCTAGAATTTAGACAAGCTTCTATTTGGGTTAGAAGTGTTTCAAATTCTTCGTGTGTTAGTTTCAAATCACCAACAACACGTTTTAAATGAAATTTTGTTGATTTTATGCCTGCCTCCCAGAGACCACCCATGTGTGGTGCACCTGGAACATTTAAATGCCACTTAATGCCCTTTTCAGTCAAAAACTGATTAATACTCTGATTATAAGCTTTTGATTTTGTTAGCTTTTCAAATTCCATGAGTTTGCGTTTAGCTCCAACAAAGTTGGAACCACAATCACTGTATATGTCACTGCATTTGCCTCGACGAGAAATGAATCTCTTAAGAGCTGCGATAAAAGCGTCTGCTGAAAGATCAGTGACCAACTCTAAGTGTATTGCTCTAGTAAGAAAACAAACAAAAAGAGCAATGTATGCTTTGAATGATTTTGACCCTCGTCCTTCAGTGGATTTAATTTGAAACGCACCTGCATAATCTACTCCACAGCGCGAAAATGTGGGAGCAGGAGAAAGGCGAGTGGGTGGTAAATCACTCATCATTTGGTTTGTAACAGATGCACTGATTCTACAACATTTAACACATTTTCTAATCAAACGTCTGATGAGATCCTTTGCACCTATAATCCAGAATTGTTCTTGTATTGCTGATTGAACAAGTTGAGGACCTGCATGCAATAAATTTTGATGATAATGTCTAACAATGAGATCAGTTAGAATGTGCCTTTTTGGCAGTAATATGAGATGTTTTTGACCGTATGCGATATTTGCATGTCGCAGGTGGCCGCCCACCCTCAGGATACCTGAATCATCTAAAAAGGGGTTAAGAGGTAAAATTTTGCTTCTACAAGATAAGGGCTGATTTTTTTTAATTGCATTGATCTCATTATTAAACTCGATAGATTGAACTGATTTAATTAATACACACATGGCAGTATTCAGTTCATCGGTCTTTAAGAATCCAGTTATTTTGTCCTGTGAATTTCTGCAATTCTGAATAAATCTTAAACAAAAGGCAATAACGCGTGTAAGTTTAGAAAGAGATGAATACCGTTCGTACAAATGATTTAAATCAGGTAAATGATTGGTTGTAGTAGTTTGCACTGCACACTGTCTTTCCTCTGGCATAGGCTCTGGAACTGGAGGTGCCGATGTACTTACTTGTAAGGTCATTGGTTCATACAGAAATTTAGGTCCACTGAACCAAGATGAAGTGAGTAGGGTTGAAGATGAGATACCTCGAGTTGCATGATCAGCTGGATTAGCATCACCATTAACATGATGCCACTGGATCGGTAAAGATATAGTTTGGATTTTGGACACTCTGTTGGCTGCGAAGGTCTTCCATCTACTAGAATGCGATCCTAACCAAGAGAGAACAATAGTAGAATCCGTGAAAAAATGAGTTTGAGATATAGGAAAGTTTAATGCTTTGCAGGTGAAGTTCATTAATTTTACTAGAAGCAGAGCCCCACATAATTCCAGTCTTGGAAGAGATATAGTTTTCAATGGTGCTACTATGGTCTTGGACATAACAAGCTGTACGTTGATTTCTCCAGTATCCAACACTGACCGGAAATAAACTGCCGCTGCATATGCCTTTTCTGAAGCATCGCTGGAGCCAAATAACTGAAATTTGTCATTGGATTCAGTTGATAAGAACCTTGGAATTTCAATGTCCTTGACAAGCATCATAGCTTTTGCAATTTCGGACCATTCTTGTGCAATGTCCTCAGGAACATTTTCATCCCATTGAAGATGATATTTCCACAGAGTCTGCATCAAAATTTTGGACTTAATCGTTATTGGCGATAACCATCCCAGAGGATCGAAAGTCTTTGCGATTGTTGAGAGAAGTTTTCTCTTCGTCAAAGTTCCTTGAAGACAGGATACGTCGATTTTAAATAGGAACATGTCTAGTCTTGGGTGCCATAGGATACCTAATGTTTTCACAGCATCCTCCTTGTCCATGCTGACACATGAATTGGCGGATAGAAAATCTGGTTCAATTGATTGTAGCAGCTCTGGACTATTTGAAGCCCATTTTCTAAGAATAAATCCTGCACGCGACAACATTTGCATTAGTTGTCTTTGGAGTTCAATAGCTTCTGAGATGGAATTCGTACCAGACAATAAGTCGTCTACGTAAAAATCTCTTCCTCTACTGCTAATTGCTGGAGGCTTCGAACTGCAAGGTATGGTGCTGAAGCTGTGCCATATGCAATCCTTGTTAATCTGTAGTCTTCAATTGGCTCAGAGGTGAATTACGCCAGACTATTCTTTGAAAGTCTGAGTCTTTCAGGATAACTTGCCTATACATTTTTTCAATGTCTGCTGTTATTGCTATTTTGTTTTTTCTAAAACGCACTAGTAATGTTGTAATATCATTCTGCAGCTGTGGTCCAACCATCAAATTGTCGTTCAATGAAACACCACTTGATGATTTTGCAGAACCATCGAAAACAACACGGAATTTATCTCCTGTTTTATTAGGAACTGCATGAGGAGGGAGATAAAAACTAGCTTTGGTTGGAATATCAATGTCTCTCTCTGGAATTAGTTCCATATGACCTAAATCTAAATAACCTTGCATGAATTTGTGATATTGCACCGAAAGTGACTGATTTTTTGCAAATCGGCGTTCAATTTGTTGCAACCTATTCACAGCAATGTCTCTTGACGATCCAAGTTCCTGGGTGGATACACGGAACGGAAATTTAACAATAAATCTTACCGTGGAATCACTTGAGAATGTCTCTTTAAAATGCTTTTCGCATGCGGCTTCTTCTGCAGTAGCAGGTTTCGATTCTGAGAGTTCCTCTAATTTCCAAAATTTGTCTAGCTCGTACTCAACATTACAGCTTGCATGATTGGCTATTACAGTTTTTGAGTTAAAGTTTGGCCTGATATTTGTTTTCCTTAGAATTACCCATCCAAAAATAGATTGAAGGGCAACTAGTGAGTGTCCTGGAATAGTTGTGTGTCCTTTGAGCATGATTTCACCAAATATATCTGCACCCAGCAGAATATCTATAGGGCCAGGTTGATGACAGTTATTATCAGCCAATTTTAGATGTTTGAAGTTGTCAAGAACAGAGACATCGACAGGGCATTGTGGAAGGTCACAAGTTATTTTGGGTATAATGAATGCTTCAGTTGTGATTGTTGCATTTTTGTAAAATAGTGGTGTTATTTGTACTTGAACCGAAACTGTAACCTTGCCTACCTTTTGCGAACTCAAACCATCGACGCTTATGTTTATACGATTACGTTTCAATTTTAATAAGTTTACAAAACTTTCCCTAATGAATGTGCCTTGACTAGCTGAATCAATAAGAATTCTGCACTTGTGCGATGTGCCATAAATGTCATTGACATAAACTACTGCAGTAGGCAGTAAAACGCATTGTGTGACTGGAATGATTGTACTATTGCTACTGATCGTAGAAATACTTCCGTTTTCAGTTTGCGGTTCAGAGTTAATTTCATTTGCATTTTTCGCGCATAATAATGAATTATGTAGTTGAGAACAATATTTACAACTTCCGGAGCGACAGGTTTCAGGCCGATGTGTTTTATTTGATTTCAAGCAATTAGCGCACAATTTATTCCTGTTTACCACACTCCATTTTTCTTTTAACGGCAGATCTAAAAACGTATTGCATTTAAATAATCCGAAGTGAGAATTACTCTTACAAATTATGCAGGCGTTTGAAACCACTTGAGATGCATATACTGATTTATGTGTTTTTTTATTTCTGTTGGCAAAACCGATCTCGTGGTTTACATTTGGTTTCTCTTTCTGGCGTAGTGCCAAAGAAGCTAAGGCATCTGCACGATTAAGTATAAAAGTTTTGAATTCTTCGAAAGAAGGACTTTTCTTTGTCTGTTCTAGCGTCCATACACGAAGTGTTTCTGAATCAAGTTTTCCTTTTAAAAGAAAAATAATCATAGTATCCCAATGCTCTACAGGCTGTCCTAGGATTTTTAATGTGTCTATGCATTGTGAACTAGTGTCAATTAATTTCCTTAACCCTGTGGCGGATTCATGTTTTAAATTAGACTGAGAAATTAATTTGTTTAAAGCTGCATTTATGATTTCCGATTCGTTTTCATAACGCTCAGTGAGTGCCTTCCACGCTTTTTCATAATTTTCGTTTGAAATTTGAATTGATTATAATAGAGTTGCAGCTTCCCCTTTAACAGAAAGTTTAAGATATTGTAACTTAATGATTTATTGTTCCCCACACTTGCTAAAAATAAATCCCGAAATGAAATCCAATCAATATAATTAGAAGTAAACACTGGTAATTCAACACGCGGAAGTTTTAAACTATTTACATCTGAACATACTGCGTTCTGGCATGTATTTAGAGCAGCGTTATCTGCAGCGTTAGTTTTAACACATTTTATTCTCTCATTCCTTAAAGAAATTTTCAATGAATCTAATTTTGAGAATAATTCATGCATTTCTACTTCATATTTATCAAATTCTTCATCGGAACAAGTAGTTAGAATTTCATCATTTAAAGTATTTATTTCATTTCCTAAGATATTAGTGTCGTTTTCGTACACTTCAATATCAGAAATAGAAATATTTTTGCATTTATTTACTTGAGTAATAAGTCTAGTAAGCTTACCTTTAAGAATGCGTTTTTGTTTTAGGAGGGTTTCCATGTTTTGGCTGTGACCTTCCTCAATGAGTGCGAGTGCGATGCTCGTTTCGCTTTTCGATTTATGCATTTACACATGATTATTTAGCTATTGTAGAACTGCTAAATGTTGACTACTGCACATCATCAATCATTTGCTTGCTTATGGCTCCATCTCGACGGACCAATTTTTATGATGGGAAGAGTAGCACACAGTTCTTAAAACAACTTTATTAGACGACATCTATACACACACTGAGCAAAAAAGATAATTGCGTAGTTGTGCCCTCTAGCGGTGAGCACAGATGAATTATGGCCAGAACATAAGAAGAAAAAAAATTGTCATCCCATATGTAAATTGCAATCAGTTGGATACATTCGTAATATTTCTTTAGCACTTCAGGTGACTAAAGGTTAAAACACAAATGCATTTAAAAATTAACCAAATTACAGCTACGTGGGATGACTTCGGAAACTAAGTTAAAAGGGGCCAAACGGAGTTTTCAAGAAGGAGAGAAATTGCAAAAGAAAAAAGCATTAAAAGAGTCACAGTCGGGTTTGGTAAGTTTGAGATCAAAAAGAATTATTCACATAACAAGATTTCAGAAAAAAAGAAAGTTTAAACAAGATAGCATTTTTTTTTATTATTTAAGACAACACGCATTGTTTAATCACCTAATGTGAAGTCATATGATGCTAAGCATCAGCAAAGAAACAAAAAAAAAAAAAAATGGATCTCTGAATTTATGAAAATTGTCAGTATTCATGATATAATTTCAATTTTTCTCGCTCATCATAATATCTCAATATACAAGTATACAATTTCAGAATCCTGTTTAGTGCAAAAAATTGATCGACTAATCTCATGCATTTTAACTGTCAAAATATTTATACAGTATAGAATTAACCCTTATTTACAATTTTATTTTCTTATTATTATGAACTCTAAGTTTATCCTACTTGAGCAAACTTTCACATGAAAAGCAAAACAATTTCAAATTTAAGCAATAGCAATTTAAAAATATTAATATTTAAAAATACAATAATCAGAAACTTATCTTCATTATGAGGCTCAGCAGCTGTTTTATTTACAGTAAGTAAATCACGTTCCATGTAATCCGGTAGCACAGTATAGAAGATTGATTGATGCACATTATTTTTAAAATACGCAACAAAGCAGAATATCGGGGTACATCAAACCTGAAGATCGAACAATGCACATTACTTTATCAAACTTGAAAATCGCACGCTGCACATTACTTTAAACACAACAAGAAGTAGAATACCGGGACACTTTAAACGTACACAAATGTTGAGGAACGCGACACCAATGCTGCACTTGAAGATCAAATATCTGCGACACCTAAAAACAGCCGATGAATCCACAGGCATCCGGGGGGAATTCTAGTCTTTTGGGCCGGACGCGAGGGGGCATCAAGTGTCCATTTCCATGAGGCAGGGTATAATTTCTATTGTTCAGGAGATTCAGCAACGAGCTGGCAGTCGGCGACACACATTTTAAATTGCACGAAATAACCCAACCGAATATCGAAAGTTGCTCATATGCGTTCACAGGTGAGCGTCCGAGGAGCATCCGGGGGGGGGGGGGGGGATTCCAGTCGCTTGGGTCGGGCAACCAAAACAGGAAAATATCTTGCATTACTTTCATCAGGAACAACACTTAGAACGGGATACGACAACAAAAGTTGTTTCCTTCAGAATGCAATGAGTAACAACATGCTCAGATTATAAATCCAAACGAAGAGTTTCTGAATCCGAGCAACCGTCGACCAATGTACTGCTATCCGCTGTCACGCAAAAAAAAAAATTCTTTTTAAAAATATCTTTCGAACGAATATTCCAATTTCTTTTTTCACTACTTGTTCTTTCCGACAGAAATGAAACACCTGGCGTCTCCGAATTCCGCAGCTGGCGCTGATAAGAAAATCGAAGTTCAATATTTTTTTCCCGCGGTAGGCGAAATCCGACCGACTAAAATGTAACACCACCTTTTCAAGCAGCCGTTATTTTAGTGTAATGTCAGTTGGAAAATCAGTCGTGGCCGAAACTCTTCAATACTTGATTTATTAGTAAGTAGCTTCACATATTTCAAAATATAAAACGACACAAAACAACACACTTTTCTATCTACAATATTTACATCGTGAATTCCCGCGAAAAGCTTGCGAGATCGCCTTTTATACTCTCTCGAGCTACATGTCACGTGATGATGCACCGATTTTGCTATTCGTTCGATTTTGCAAAACTATTTTTAGTTCACATTACATAATCTTTCCCGCGTTAGCTTCCCGTGCTGGGGGACATATAAAAAATATATATGTTTGAAAAACGAAACAGAATTAAAAAAGGGGTCTAAAAAAGTTATTTAGTTTTCAATGTTATATATATATATATGAATTAAAAATTATTAATATATATAGATGGATAGATAGGGTTGACTCTAGATTGAAAGGGTAGAAAGTGAAAGATTTGAAAACGGCATACCTTTCCAAAAAGGTCACTTATATTCAACTGAAAGGGCATCATTTTCAGTACTTTTTTTCCATAGTTTAACTCTTTATTTTGAGGCTGATAGCGAAATCTGGTATCTAACATGTTCTAAGCATCACTCTGTTAAATCTATGCTTTTAAAACTAAATTCTGATTGGTTTTTGCATTTAGAAACTTAGTGCCTCTCGACGAATTTATGATAACCACACAGTTTAAAAACGAGTTGTCACGCAGAAGTTGTGGTAGTGAAATTTGCGGGGATAAGAAAGAAAAAAATGTTATGGTGTGTGATTTTTAGTTGCTGAATGTGGCGTAATGACGCCAGACAATAATATGTCTACTGGTTTCGTATTGAAAGGGGAAATTTAAAATTGGGTATAGATCATAAGATGGTGAAAATATACTTGAAAAAGCAATTTAGTACCTCTTGAGAGTTTGAAATGGCGTGATGGTGCTTCAAAAAATGTTACAGGGCACGTTAGGAAGGGTAACAAGGTGCAATCGGAAAGACAGTAGGGCGCTGCTACAAAAAACACTACAGTCAGCCGTACATATATAATCTTTATTTTATTTTTTATTTTTTAACCTTTGTGAATCGCTGCTGGTTTTATTTATTTTTCTTTTTTAATTTTATTTTTATCTATTTATAATTATTTAAAACTATTGAACCTTATTTCGTCTAATTGTGAGCTAAATTGTGATTTTTTTGCAAGTATTATTCAATCGGAAGGGCAGCAGAGCGCTGCTCCCGGCCAAAAAGCACTACAGTCAGCAATACATATATAATTTTAATTTGATTTATTTATTTTTTTTTAACATTGCTATGTGGGTTTTATTTATTTTTTCCCTTGATTTTATTTTTATCTATTTAATTAAGACCATTGAACCTTATTTCATCTAATTGTGTGCTGAATTGTGATTACTTTGCATGGGTTATTTAATTTATGTAGCGTTATATTGCATATAAGCTTTTTTGTTATGCATTCAATTCACTATTATAACAAGGTTGAAATAATTTTAACTCTAAACTTTGTTTTGATGCCTCGAATTTTACCTTTGCGTTTTGTGATTATAATTAACTGTATCCTTTTCATTTGCATTCAGCATGGATTTAAAGACGTATGTCGAATTTAGTTCATATTATTTTTTGTTGTACTGTCACTTAATTGATTAAAGTCACACAATCACACACACACAATGTTCCATGTGCAATAATTTTTATTGTTGAAGTTAATTTTAAAAGTAAATGGTTTTTTCAATATTTTTCGGGAAAAACATAAAAAAGTCGTTTTACAAAAAATAGATTCTGTATATGCATTATTTCAGCAGCACTTATTACTTATAACGTAGACACATTTATTATTTATGATTCACACTTTAATTGTTACTTCCCCCATTTATATATGATTCAGATTTTAATTGTTACTTATTTCCCCCCATTTATGCTTCAGATTTAACACGAATATATATTGTTTATTGCCAATCAGCTAATTGAATAATTGTTCCCAGGAAAACGCGATTTGCATATCGGTAAATAAATTAGCAATCATGAATCGAATTACGGTATGAAGAGTTTATCTTAATAAAATTTCCAAATAACGATGGCTGAAATCTAAAACAATTTACTTTAATATAAAGTGTTGAGGAGTAACGTTTTATGAAATATCTAGCAAAAGCACCGCACAATTGGGATAATACACTATTTATCAATAGTACTAGTAAAAATAAATGCAATGTGTACTTAAAAGCAACAACGTCAGGTTTCGTATGATTTTTCATGTTTTTACCGTTTTCAGTGTTTCTACAACATGTTGTTCTACAAGAAACTGTTTATAATATTTCAAGACAAAATAAAGAGGGAAAAAGAACTTAATCTAAAGAATAAAATTAACTTAATTAACGGATACTTTCCTTGCTTGGATGGATAGAGTTTATTAAAAGGCAAAGTGGATAGTGTTTTTTCTCTTTTTTTCTGAATCCCCATCCAATTTTTTCTGCGATTTTGCTAGGTGTACTTTTTAGCCAACATTACTTCCGCAAGTGTTAGTCTCCCGCGATAAGCTGAAACTGCTTGCTGCATCATGATAACACGTCTGAGTTAAAATTTAACCAGTTTTCGACAAATAATAGCATTACTAAGTTTTTGATACTCTTTTTAGCGCGTTCTTAGCCTTTCCGACTTTTTCTCACTCTCAATGATGAAGGAAAATCTCAGGATACTACTGAAGAATATATGTTTCTTGAGATGCCATTTTTAAATAAATATTTCTCATTTTAATATGATCTCCCTCGTGAAATTTATTTTTCGTGTAATAGCTTAAGATATTGCATGATACAGATTTAAAGGATGAAAAAAATTTATCAAATAAAAATTCGCATCGTGCTAGTTATGACTAAATGCTTGCACTATTTATAAATTCTAGTAAGAACAAATACAAAACATTCGTTTATTTATTTTAAGTGCATTTTTATTTTTAAATGGTCACTAACGAGTTTTAAAAGAGATTTGTCTGGAAATACTTTGTCTAGGAAATTTGTCTAGAAAAGAGGAATTGTTTTCTTTGGCAACGATCGGGTTCTGCAAAGAATGCACGGTAGCCGCAGGAGGATAATGTTCGCTATCTTTGAATATAACTTGGTTATTTGCAGTCAATGGACATTCAGATCGCATTTCATCTTTAAGGCTGATATCTCCTTAATGACATAAATATTACTTTATGGTCTAATTAGAAACAGCAAGATTACACACACCTCTTACATTTTAAAAATTACTCTGAAATATTACACAAAATATTGCACTGGTTTTTGTTTACGCTTAAAATTCATGAAAGTTAGCCTTAAAGGAAACATTCATATCTAGGAGATCTAATTGATTCTGTCAAAAACGTTGATACACCCATTATCAGATGACACTCAAAAGGCATGCACTCTAACAGGAACGTGACAGTATTCGGACTGGATAATCTTTTTTGATTTGAAGAAGAGGTAACGACTGGATTGCAACAATTTTTAGTAATATTACTGAGAGTAGCTCTTCGTCAAGATACCAGTGTTAAGTGAACAATGTCCAGTACGTATATGCAGAAAAACGTCGATGTATTGTTTCCGCATCTATCGCTATCCCCTATGTATTGTCTTATTCTAATTGCTTAAGGGTCAGTCAATCCATGTGGAATCATCCAGAAAAAAGTAAAAACGTTGCTCGATGTTTTTGATTTTTTTAAATCTTGCTATTCAATTTATTGTTATCTTGAGACCCCAAAACAAGAGTTTAAAAGTTTTTTAATTCTTGCAATTTTTCTTTCCAGCCATTTTCAAGTCTCATCTTTAGTGGTTTTTCACGAAAATACTGCTTTACATAAATCTTTATAACTTATTTATTTTTGAATATTTCAAAATGATATAAAAACCATTATATTCCGTAAGAAATGAGAAACATTTTGATTTCGGTTTCTTTTTTGATATATTTTTTTTAAAAATACGGAAATGGAGTTTGAAAATGCTATTTTCAAAACGCGTTTTTCACGTTAAAATTTTTAATGGAAGAAAGTAAGACTCACCTGTATATTTTTTCCCCTGAATAAATACCTTTTGGTAGTATCATCAGAAGCTGTATGGAACAGTTGGAGGCTTTCCTTTATTTTGTATAATTAGCCAAACTAACTAAATGATTTGACAAAGAAAAATTAGTCATGTAGTCCAATGTTTATATTTTTCGAATATTCAAATTTTGCATCTGAAACTGCAACTTTAACTAATGCAGAGTTCAACGTGAAAACATTTTCCCCCGCTACCTTGTTTAAACACAAGCAAAACAATTTAAAAAATAGTAATACAAAATTAGCATTGGATTCTCTTAAAATACTCGATTTTTTTTCTTCGTTTGACAAAGACTGAAGGACTAAGAAAGAGAGAAATTAACTTTCACTTACCTTGAAAAGTTTCGAGTTCCTCAAAAGTACGTTTTTTCATAAAACCAGTTTCACTAAGGCACGTGGTTTAACGGACAAGGTCATCTAAAGTTTTGCCACTTTTTGTGCTTCCATTTGGGATCATTCTTACCACTGCGCCCAGACACCCCCCCCCCCCCCATTCAGCAGGTATCCCCTATTTAGACAGTATCCCGTTTTTCGACCAACGCTTCTACTATTTACAACCGCTTCTTGCACTGACGCAATATTATTGGCGGTAAAGTATGGTTTTCTGAAATGCATTGAAAAATACTTAACAACATTGATTAAAGATGAATATTTTTGCATTTAAAACTTATTCATACATTAAAACAAATTCAATTCGATTAAATTGTCTAAATTATATGAAACAAATACAAATACAAAAGTGACGACCAGCAACAGGCTCAGGGCCCAGCTGGGCTGGTCCTAGTCAATTTGGCAGTCCTCAATGAACATCAAGAGATTTCTTAAACGTTTTTACCCCGCTGCAATTAACAGTCGCTTCTGGTAAACTATTCCAATTGCCTATAACCCTATTGAAGTAGTCATTTTTCCTAATTTCAAAATTAGCCTGAGATTTGAAAAGCTTAAAACAATGACCTCTGGTTCTACTATCAGCACATAGCTGCAGTCCATCAACATTTCCCATTTTAATGAATTTAAACAACTGAATCATGTCCCCTCTAACTCTCCTTTGCTCAAGACTATACATATTGAGCCTTTTAAGCCTAACCTCATAATCTAAGTCTGAAAGACCACTTACCAATCTCATAGCCCTCCTTTGAACCCTTTCTAATAAGGAAATATCCTTTTTTAGGTACGGAGACCAAAACTAAACAGCATATTCCAAATGAGGTCTTACCAAACTTCTGTATAGTGGCAATACAACTTCCTTAGACCTGTTCGAAATAGCCTTATTGATAAACCCAAGCATCCTGTTAGCTTTGCTACTTACTATGCTACACTGCTGGCTGGACTTGAAGTCGAGACTAATCAATACTCCTAGATCAACAACTGCTTCTGCTTCCCTAATGACGGAACCTTGTAAATAATAGGTTGCATGTTTATTCCCATGACCAAAATGAAGCACTTGACATTTCCCAATATTAAAAGACATACCCCACTTAATTGCCCACCTAGAAATTTGATTTAAATCCTCTTGAAACTGATTGACTTGTTCCTCTGTGTCCACGATTCCCATGATCTTACATCGTCAGCAAAAATATTGATGTTCCCAGAAATACTCTGAGTAGTATCATTAATAAAAATAATAAATAACATAGGCCCTAAAACTGAACCTTGTGGAACACCACTCAAGACATCAATCCACTGAGAATAATTGCCCTTCACTACTACTCTCTGTTTCCTCCCAGTCAGCTAATTTTTAACCCAAATTAAAGTTTTTATACCAATACCAATATAAGCAAGTTTGCTAAGAAGAGCTTCATGCGGTACTTTATCAAACGCTTTCTGAAAGTCAATGTAAACAACATCTACGCACTTTTTATTATCTAATGCCATGGTAACCTTGTCATAGAAATGCAACAAATTAGTTGTACCGGATCTACCCTTCCTAAAACCATACTGAAAATCAGTCAACACTCCATTTGCCTCCAGGAGATTCACTATTTTAATTTTTATCAGAGTTTCAAAAATTTTACAAAGAACTGAAGTAAGACTCACAGGCCTATAATTTCCTGCCTTAGTTTTAGACCCTTTCTTGAAGAGCGGCGTTATGTTTGCCAGCTTCCAATCCACTGGCACAGTCCCCTCATGAGCGGATTGTTGTCACTGTAAGTTTCTTTTGCAACTTATATTTTACAACTTTTATTTAAAAAACAGTAACCTGGTTGTTTCATAAGTAGTACAACAATATATTCCTTATTATAAGACATTTATGTCGTGACATTGATAAGCTCTGTAGTAGCTCACTTAAATGAAAGAGTATTATTCGTAGGTACTACGCAGGAAATAATATCTAAAACAGAAAGTGAATACTAGTTGAAAATAAAACTTATATGATATTCAATCATACATATAAAGCCTTATTTAGCGAACAATTGGAAAACATGATAAAAAAGAATGAAAATGTTAATTTTGGCCAAACTTTTTGTGAACCTTCTGTATGCTTCTAAATCACTATTTTCCTTGCTATGCTGTAATTTAAGAAGGGCAGCAGGCATAAAGCCAAGACAGCTATTTTTCGATTCTCTGCTTAGAGGGCGGACGTCATTCACGCGCATGGGAGACGGCTTTCGATAATAAGTAGATTATATTAACAGTAACTGCAAGCCAATTGTAATCAAAAATAATTTCACGTTAAGAAAGCACAAATAAGCATTAGAATGCTTATTTGTGCTTTCTTAAAGTGAAATTATTCTTTATTACAGTTTACCTAGCACAAAGTTAAACTATTATTTTGGAAAGCCAATTGTCAAAATAGCTCTAAGAACGTTTGCTCAAAAAGTGTCTTGCAGCACTCTCATCACAATGCAAATCAGAGAAACAGTAATGAAAATTCAAGCCCTTACGTATGGAAATCAAGCAATAAAACGACGTTCTATCATACATTTTCAAAGAAAAAAACTTAAGAATTCAAGTAGACTGTAGAATTCAAGTAGTGCCTGTACAATTACCTGAAATCGCGGTGCAATCACACCTTCACTTCTTTCCAAAAAAATAAGTGTGACATCTCTCCGACCGCGCTATTTCACCAGGTTTTACCTTATAACTTCTACTCTTTCAAACTTGTATTTTTAAATTTTCTTAAAGAAAAGTCATCTTTTTGTTTTATAAAATGACACTAAAATGTATTATTCTCTATTTGATGACATTTCTTTTATTGAATTAGTCCGCAATGCTAAAAAAGTTATTTAGAAGAAAATTGGTTCTTCGTAGGTTCCACGCAAGACATGATATCAGAAACGAAAAAATGAACAATAGAGTTCAAATAAAATTATTATAAAACTTCTACAAACTAATCGAAACGAAATCGCTCTTATGTATGCTTGTAAATATGTCTTGTCAATCGTTTCGATTTTGCATTTCTCCATGATCTGATAAAATATTTTTTTCTAATCGCTTATTCATAGCTCCAATTTTCGAAGCATATAAAGTTTTCAAAACTACTTCATTACAGCTTCATCAAGATTAGTTTTAGGAAGTTTAAGGCTCAGCATTAACTCGCTTTTTTTTATTGTAACATTCAATGACACTACATCTAAGTTAAATAAATAACGGATTAATTTTTGCTAACCTTTAACAACTTTTAAGAACTTTTCTCATTATACATACATACATACATATATATATATATATATCACAGAAAAATATCATGGCTGGAATTGTTATCATAAAAGTGAACTTTGTGACACAGTTGATTGATATGAAATATATTTTTAGAATACGAAAGGTGACGTTTGGAAATTTGACTATATAAAGGCAGAAGCAAAGCGATAGAGATAAACGACGCAAGTCAAAGTTATTAATAATAGCCTACTAACATTTTTCTTTTATTCGCAAAACTGTGACAAAATGAACTGAGACAAAAATGGAGAATACTTAAAACGGTAACGCACTGTGTAGAAATTTCAGTGAATCACTTTGTAAAGGAACAAGTTAAAAACAATATATATGTCAAGTGTCAACTCTTTTATGTGCGTGGATAACTTTCAAAATTCCCTGATATTTCAAAATTAAATGGAGTTGAGCAAGAATAAAAATTCAATTTTTTAATGTTTTACTTTTTTTCGTAATTTGACACAGACGTTGTTTCAAATGATATTTAATAGCAGAAAAGAGTCATTTCTTCTATACAATAAAGTCATTTGCATTTATAATCATACTTCACATGTTTTTATAATTTCACTTGTTATGATTGCTACCCGTATATCTCTTACTAAATATGTTAATAGAAAACATTTCCGAAGAACAAAAAAAAAAAAAAAATTCATAGATCTAAATTATTCCACATAAGAGCATAAAAAAAAGTATTTAAGGTCAAAAAAAAAAATCTAATAACCTAAATTAATTAATTAAATAAATGAATAAATATGTATTTTATTTCTTTGTTCAGTTGATTAGTTACGCAACGGGCAAGACATGCAATAAAATTGCATACCATAGCTTATCATAAAAAAGGCTTTCGTTTCCTTAGACAAACACCTAGATTACAAGATGGCTGCTTGTACTTATTTTCTAGCATTGCTTCACTGATAAATATGTGTTGCTATTTACTAATTTCAATTTCTTGTTTGTTGACCTCGAGCCACATGATTGCTAATCCTAGTATACATAAAAGAAATTATATGAACCAAACCTCAACATCAGACCTGACCAAAAAAATCTGGTCAGGAAAAAAGTGGTATCTTAGAACATTGCGTTTCCCGCTACAAACTTCATAGAGCTTAAGGTATTTCCTTTCATCATGTGTATGTATTCCTTAAAAGTAAACAACCGTCTTTGAATTCATAAAAGTAAACAACCTTCTTTGAATTTCGGTTATTTTTATCCATCATGACCTCTATCCCGTTTCTTCCCGAAACTTCAGAGGCAGCAAATATATTTAGAAACTACTAACTTAAATATATATTTTACAAATCCAGCTTTGTTGAACATGAAACCTGATTAATAAAAATGTTACATCATTTCTTAAATCAACGAAAACGTACGGTCTTGTAACACTTTAAAGTACAGTAACCCCTCGTTATATAGCTCATTCGGATGTATCGCGCTTTTTCTATGTCTCGCAAAATTTTAAGTTTGAGGTCTCGAAAGTAAAAATTTTGCATTTGGAAAAAGCTGACACTAAATACGAACGAATAGTCTAATCACGTAACTACAATGCAGTTAATCCATTTTCGATCATTAATATTAAATGGAAAACAAGTGTTAAACGAAAAACAACGGCAAATGATTTAGGACTCTTATTTCACCAAAAAGCAATAGAAATACATTCTGAATTTATATTGTAAGAACTGTGCATGAAACTAGCAATTCGTAAGTTTAGTTTTATTTGCTATTTTTTTTTTAGAATGTCATTATGTAAGATTAAATTACATTTTTTAAGTTGAAACTCAATTTACTTGTACTTTATGAGTTATTTCTGACAGTATCGGCTATATCGCGCATTCGGATATATCGCGCTTTTTTGCTGTCCCCCGATAAGCACGATATAACGAGGCGCTACTGTACATATACGTAAAAATATATATGTATATATAAACGCGAAATAATTTTATACGAAAAACGACAGAATATTAGATTTTTCATAATTTCGTTTTACGAGAATTTTATGAAGATTCAATGATAGTATTAAATAATAATGCATCTTATATGGTATGGCTTTGAAATCAAATACGAAAGCACACACACACAGAAAAAAAAAGAAATAAGCGTTTAAAAACTTCTCATTACTTTAAAATGCATTATGAAAAATAAGCAAACGTTAGCGTTTCCGTTTCAGTCTACGCTATTAATAGAAAATATAACCTCAAGCTAAAGGAAGTATGAAACGTTTTTTGTGACATCTCTTTGAATGATAGTCCTAATGCTGAAAGCTTTTTGGCGTGACAACCAACTGCTACGTCTTCCGATTCAAAACGCTGAATACTGGGGGAAGAAGACAGAGATTGATGAAGTTCTTTATGATGTTGGAAAAACAGGAAACTTTCTAAATATTTTGTTCTGATTTGAAAGATATATTGCATTGAAGGCAGTGAGAAATTGAAGCGGTTTTGAATTTCATTTATTGATATTGTAAAGTTTTTTGAGCTGAATATATGTAGGTGCACTAAAAGTTGATTTTGATCGTAATTTCCTTCAAAATGTTTCTTAAAATATTAGGTATTGCACAACTTTACTATGAATTATTAACGTTAACGCATAAAGTCCTATATTTATTTTTTGATTATAAATGACTTCGAAACGATTTTAATCTACCACGGGAAAAGTGTTGAGTAAAAAGAAGAGCAAAATTACTACCAAAAATATAGAGATTAGCATCAACACAAAAAATACGCTGTAAAAATACGCTGTAAAAAATACGCTGTAATATAAACTTCTGGTGGGGATCTGGAAAACATCGTGTGAAATATATTAATAAAATGTTTTATGTTAATGGAAATATCACGGAAAACGTAAAAAAATAATCTCAAGAATGAAATATTCATGTAATTCCAAAAAAACTAACTCAATTGCTTCAAATACTCCTTTTTAAGGGTTCATTCATTTTCATCCACGCATTTATTCACTCATTCTTTTATTCGTTTACTTACTTATTCATTATTTCCTTTATTTATTCACTCATTCATTCATTTGTTTATTTATTTAACCCTTTATTCATTGAATCAGTCAATATCCTAAACAAATCCAGATCAAAAAGTTTCAAAGGAAAGTGAGCTCGAATACTTCTGAATGAACTTCTTGTCCATATTCTGCGCCATAAGCTCCTTTCGATAAAATTTGTTTCAAGCAAATCCGTCTGTTAGATCAAGATTTATACATGTTACCGGCAAAGTATGAAACGCCGGCATTCTGTAGAATACTTAGGCATTGTATATAATGCCGGACGTTTTTAGGCAAAGTAATGAAATATGAGAAGTATTACATACTTTCCCTACGCATTGTATATAATAACTAGGCATTCTATAGAATGACAAATACTATTTAGGGAAAGTATGAAAAAAAAGTCTTGATGAGGTTAAATGATGTGCATTTCTCAAAAATAAAAATGTTATTCTGAACAAATTATGAGAGTGCCATTAAAAAGAAGTTATTCAAAATGCGTAAGGAAAAATGAAAGCTGTACAAAACATAATTTATGTCTTTCTTAATGAGGGAAACAAAATTTTCGTATGAAAAGTAAGAACTTAATCTACTGGTTGCATCATGGCAGGCTTGAATGACATTTTCAATTTCATTTCATTACATTTTTCATACAAAGACACTTCCTATTTTGGCACTTTGTTTTACACATACGTTTGACGAATTGCAACTGACCACAGAATAATTTCGTAGCCAGGAATATCTTCAATTCTAAGCAAGTTCTTAGGGCATAAAATGAATTGTGAACTCGCGTATACTTGTTTTAAAATTTCTTCAGAAGTTCTAAGTCGATAGAAGCCATCCTCTGTCACACTCATTACAGCTGCCAATATATTGCGCGAATAACGTCGCCCCCTCCCCCCTCGATGACAGGAGTAAGAACGCGCAAATAGGAGATGTTTTTTAACGAATCGGAGAAGTATTTTATACTTCGCCGGTCTCTAATTTGGCATTCTATAAAATGCCTAGGAAATGTGTTAAATATAAATGTTTTCATACATTGCTGACTAGTTTTAGGCATTATGTACAATAATAATAATTTAACTTTGTGCAAGTAAATAGTAATAGAAATATAATTTCACGTTAATTTAAAGCACAAATGAGCATTAAAACGCAGACATATGTTTCGGGATTGCTTGGAATCCCTTTTTCAATGCGACAGGGAGCTTCTAACGTGAAATTATATTTCTATTACTATTGTGTACAATGCCTAGGCATTCTATAGAATGACGGATTTCAAACTTTGCCGGTAACATATATAATTCAAATTTCCCCATAGGCGCTAAGGGGTCATTCACAAATGATGTCTCGTTTTGGGTTCGAGAAATGGTGACAGTTTGTGACAAGGGGAGGGGAAGGGGTACCAGGAAGTGTGACGCAATACATTTTGGTTAAAATTAAAACCTTAAAAATTATAAGATCAAATATTGCTATATATATATATATATATATATTAAAATTCCTTTTGATTTCCTTTTGTATCAAAAATACGTTGCTGATTAAGATTTAAATTAACTTTTAGTTAAAATTTTAAATTTTAAAGGACATTTTCTTGGTCATTTACTTTCATGACAAAATAGCTCAATTTATTTTTACAGAATTCGAAAAAAAATTGTACTATTGTGTTCTAATTATAGTTTTTGTTTAAAAATTAATTTTATTTTGTACGAACTAAGTACATCTATAATCATTAGTATTGTTATGCTTACAAATGTCAACAAAAGTTCAAGAATAAAATTTGAAATATGATCTTTAACAAATACTTTCTGAACTGCAAGTATATACGCTTTGTAATATAATTAACTAGCGTAAAAAGTTACTCGGGACGAGGGGGGGGGCATGTTGAAGTGTGATCTTTTGTGACAAAAGGGGAGGGGGTGCAATGGTATTGGAAAAAGTGTGACATTATTTATGAACGGATCCCTAACGTTATTATTTTTACGAGTAATTCTTCAAACTTGTATAGAAATTGTTCAAATCAAAAAAGATTTCCCATCGAAAAGTCTTTCTAATGAGTTTGTTCAAAAAAACTTTTATCTTATGCCCAGTACAGGAACACCCAGTTTGTGCGATGGATAGAGGGGCAGTGATATTTTCTTTTAAGGGTGCCGCGAGTTGGAAAACAACAATCCAACAACACAAAACGGATCGCAGTTTGGGATCTCCTGTTGTATATGATATTCATGAACCATCTATTCTAAAGTAAAAAACACGGTAAGATTCACTGCAATTTCTCGAAAATGTAAGTAAATGAAAGCTTCCTAGGTATTTGGATTAGATTTGAAGCATAGTTTTGCATGCATAAAGTTACACTATTATGTAAAAATTTACTAATTCTATGTTTGCGTGAATTAGACCAGTATAGTATATTAGATGCATACTTTAACGATTCCTTTGTGAGAGTATCACTTTGAAAAAAATATATTTTACAATTAAATGCATTGAAGAGTTACAGACACATAAGTATTGACACGTTAGTACATCTAAATATAGTATTAGTATTTTTATATTGTTATACTTCTATAACGTGTAGATGTCAACACACTTTTTTAGGAATAAAATATTAACGTAATTTTTCAGAATTTTAATGAAATTTTCTCCCTTAAAGCCATAATCATGTGTATGGTTAAGCAAAGTTAGTGTTACATTTGGATGTAACAACTAACTTTATGCATGGTACAAAGTATAACCGTAATGTTTTAACTGAATACCTATTGCATTTTTCAAAGCTAAAATGCAAATTTTAACCCAAAGCTGTGCAACCAAGCGAACACTAAAGCTGATGTTCTGGAACAGCGAAATTCATGCCTCTAATGCTTTCATACATTTGTTCGATCTACGAACCACAAATTCCTTTTCTTTTTTTTACAAAAAGAAAAATAAATGCTGCATTTTCTCGAATCTTAAGGAAGACATTTTCTCAAATAATAAAATTTTAATTTTTGTAACTTTTCTTGCCGTATTTCGTTTTCTTTTTAAATTCCCTAAATATTCTACAGTAAACTAATTGCTGCTAATACTTTCTTCTATTATAACCGTTACGCTCAACCCACAAATTTAATTAGCACAGCCCTCTTTAGTGCGGAAGGTAATGAGACGTGATATCTACAAAGCGTGCAATACGAGATTCGCATGAGAATTAGACGGCATTTACACACTTTTTCTAGTGTAAACGCCTAATTCATAGGGAAATAGACACATATTCAGTGCAATATTGTAGTTTAGTCACACACATCACACATTAAGATGTGCAAACAAGAAATTAAAATTTCATGAAAAACTTTATTTTTTGGGAGAACTTTTAATTACTTAAGTGGTATGGCAATTAGAAAAATATTGCGATAACTTAAAACGAGTACTATTTTAAACCGTAAAAATATTCAGCCTAATGAGTAAAACCCTATCTCATTTTGTCATAGTCTAATGTTTGCTCGATTGAGCACATCATGAAGAATGAGCTATAAAATTTATTTATAGCTATAGACTTTATTATTTTTCCCTATTAATTTCTGGTCTAGACTCAGCTAGAACACAATTTTCACAATGATTTATATACAAAGTAAATAGACAAGATATTTATCTATATACTACTGGAAGAACTGCCATGGATGTTTATTTTTAACCATTTCTAATAAGAGTTCAAGTACTACACCGGAAAAAATTTCCGTATGAAAATAGTAATATAATCATTTATTTGATTGTTATTTGACCATAATTAATTACAACAGTTGAATAACCATTAAAAAGATGGTACTCAAACCGCTGATTGTGAAAACAACCGTTTATTCTCTAATTCTCCTTAAGAAAGTTTAACTAAAAGTAATTTACAAGCGCCACTAGGTCTCGTAGGCAATAAAAATCGGGCGCCCATCTTGGTTGTGGAACCTTACCGGTCGTACGTTGTTGTTAAAATATTAATAAAGATTTATCAGTTCAAATCTGCATGTGTCTATAATAAGAAATAAGAGGCTTAAGCAGTGGTTACTAAATAGAAACACATACACATAAACAAAAAATAGGAGATATTGGATTCCCGATTTGTTTTCGAATAAGCGAACCCATAATTTGAGCTGCTGAAGCTTGTTTGTATTTTAATTTTTGCAGCAAATAAAATGTTTTTCGTCAATATATACTACATTTAGACCAAAAATAACTTTGGATCCAATCAAAAACTGAAATCTCAATTTTACTACAGTTTGCCTGTTGGAAAAGAAGATTTGTTGATAAATAAGTGGCCGCCTTGAGTGGTGTATGTCGTAACAGAAAGTGGGGGGTTACAATGTGATAGGCATTTTTACGACCAACGGCGACAGTCCGTCTGGACCAACAATAGCGGAAAACACTATCTCAACAAAGGCCCATCGGAGGGATAAAAAAAATATAAATTTTATGGCACGAGATGGCTGCGGAGGCAACAACACCGTGAGAGCACCAGAAGAAGAACGCTCTGATTGCGTGGATCTGATAAACTCGCCAGCCAACGGCCGACGGGAAGCGCCCTGGGTGTGAAAAATCTAAGAAAAGATGGGAGGTCAATTGAGCCAGAATTGGTCAAGACCTCCCATCAAATCAGCAAGGGGCTTTTGGTGAATTAAAACCAAAATCTCGGCGAGAGCGTCATCAGAACATCATCAGATTTTGACAGAGGAGAGTTTTCATCAGATCTTGACAGAGGAGATCAGTTTTTCCCTGAGACCACTTCATCTTCCCAGAAGAGTCGTGACAGACTCTTCCAAGGCAGAGATGGGCCCTTTTCGTACAATTTTTGATTAATAACATCTGCCGTCTATAAAATAGGCGCGGCAGGCTTCTTCTACAAGCAGGACTATGATGATCGCCATTCGCTTCCGGACGAGGAAGGATAGCCCACCCACATATATGGATTCATTTTCACAACAAGTGCTGCCCTTTGGATCCGGACATGGTTCGTTCCCTGCACATTTCCTTTTTCTTTTGAATAGTAATAGTCTCATGGGCCTAAGTTAATGTCTATATACGTATGAATAAATTAGTCTAGTTTTCCAGAAAAAATTGTGTTTTATTGTCTATACCACTTTGCGTATCCCGCGCCCTTATGTCGTGAACCTGGCCGCGACAGTGTAGATAGCCGAATGATTAGAGCGCAAGATAGGAATACCATACACCCGGGTTTCGATTCCCGCACGCTTCGTTTACGGTTTCTACGACTCGAATTGGTTCAAAAACAGTAAAAATTTAGTTTTGAAACCATTTTTGAATGGTTATAAAACCGTAAACTTTTGTTTTACGGCTTTTTAACCTAGCTGATTGGATATGGTTTAGGTCCCGTAAAGATAGAAAAATGTTCCAAACCTTAAATTTAGATGGACCGACTGTTGCCGGCTATTCAACCGAAATTTCATGATGAAATTTCTAACAGTGTAGCAAATGTTTATAACGAATTCTTTCAGATGCAAAAGTATTGCCTCAGTTAAGGTGACCGACTACGTTCGTAACAGATTTTTAAAAAAGTGCAATTTCTGCACATGTTTTATACTTTTTTGGTTAAATAATGATTTATGAACATAAAAATACTTTTAAAAAATCCACATGTACTGTAGTTTCTGAATGAATGGGTAAAATGAGAAAAATTTTAGTTAAATTTTATTAAAACAGTTAACACTGTAAAACAAAAAAATCGTTGCAATATTAATTATTTTCAGCCATTAGTTACAAATAACAATGAACTTCAAAATGAACTAAAATGAGAGAGAAATATTAAAATTTATGAAAATTACAAGGAAAAATGTATGCTAATGCATCGTTTTTCGGATTTTTTAACTTGCAATCCACATAAAAACCCTTGTAAATAAAAAAAATTTCATTTACATTAAAAATTGTAGTTCATATGATAGGTGGTACTATTTAAAACAAACACTGAAAATTTTGTGAGAATACATTGATTATGTTTTTAGATATCATGATAATGGTAAATGGGTCTTGCGAAAAAATAACTTTCGAGAAAATTGCAGTTGAAAGTTACAGTTCGTTCAAAAACAAGCTTGAATTACATGAGGAGTAGCAGACGATATGTTTCATAATAGCTATAACTTTTTTTCTGAAGCACATAGATGAAAAACGAAAACAGTTTTGGAAAGAAAAAAGTTCAAAATATTAGAAACGGAAAAAAAAATCAACCTTGAGGCCAAAAATCTATGTTTTTAAGGTAGTCAGTCACCTTAACCATAAGAGTATATAGCTCTATGTACGCTTCTTTTGGATATCAAAGTGTCTCTTCGCCTTTAAAACCATGATACGTATTATAATTATTTTCCCCCAACTCCCTACCTTTTAGCGAGACGTCTTTGGATTATCATGCATTTGTACTTAGAACGGAAAAAGTTTTTGTGTTTTTCCTATGCGAGGATCAAGCCCGGGTCTTGTGGGTGAAAAGCAACGAACCTAACCAAGGCTAGGTTACCATTTACGAAAATAGGCAGTTGCCTTTTGATCCCGAAATATTTTAAGTCCCAAAAATATCTGGCATCAGAAATACAGCGAAAAATTTAAGTCCGTTCTTTTTCCAAAACTAGAATTCTTAAAGCTCTTGTTGCGCAAAATGTTAAATGCGCATTTCCTCCTCCCAATCCCCGTTTTATTTATTTATTTATTTGTTTTAATTTTAATTTAGCTTTATTTTATCTATTTTTATACATATCTTTGAAACCATTTCCGACCTAGAAAACGGTGGTTAGACCTAGAAGACTAGAAGCGGGAAAAGGCCTTTAGCCTAATCCTTGAAGATGATAAGATGATGATACATATCATCTTTGTATCTCTCTCTCTCTCTCTTTTTACCATTGCCTTGCGTGTCTTCACTTTTTGGAGATCAGTTTTTCTTAAGTAACGAGCAGATCACAATCCAAGGCAAATTTCAATGCTCGTGGGAAAAAATTCATAGCTTTACTTATCCCTATTCCCATACATAAGATACACAAAGGTTATTTTTCCTTTTTCTTTATCATATTTTGATAATACTTTTCTCTAGAAATGATTCTTGGAAGCCCTAAAAACACAAAACCCACAGTCCTTTTCAAAACAGATGGTATCATTCGCAGCAAATCAGGATGGGAAGGGGGCGAAGGGTTAAATAGTCAACCACATTAATTCTGGCATTTCCGAAACAGACTTCTCTGTAATTTACTTTTATAAAGCATTATGTTTAATAAATGAGACTCTTGTATTATATCAAAAACAACGCAGAACTCTTTGCCACTAAAGACTACGTCCTATAAACGGAACATTAGGTCTATATCTTTTATTTTCAACAGTTAGCTCTTGAGCATTTTCCGGATTTATTTTATCATCCATTCTATTCTTTTTCGGTGGTCTCTTCTGGTTGATGATTTCACGCTAACGTAATACTGAGTTTCATCAAAAATCATCGTTGATTCTGAAAATGTCTTGCTTTGGTACCTGCATGGAGTTAAATACTACATAAGTTTTTGAAAAAAAGAATGAACTTATATGTATCTAATTTTTTTCCAAACACAGAATATTTCAATCTATCAGTACATATTTGTAATTCTAAAATGGTCAGGCTCAATTCTGTAAAATCTGGCAGAAACTCGAAGCTCAGCACTTTATATGAGAATTCACAAGGTTTAGGTCTGTACTGTAATCGATGAGTGTGGTCAAGTTAACGTGTTTTTTTTAATTTTTTTTATTTCTTTCTTTTTGTGCTTAAATAGTACAGCGCATTAAAGAAACATGTATATATTTAGTGGGTTTTAATTTGTTAGAAGCTAATTGTTATTTCAGCTGTAATGGCGCTTCTTAAGTTTTAAAGTAAGAATAACTGACTTATGTTCAGAGTTTGAATTATCCTCTGTCTACGTAAAACTTTTACATATGATAGCACTACTACATTTTCTTTTCGATCTTGAAAAAGGTTCTCAAATAACGAAATGTATTTTTTAGTGTTGCAAACTACAATACTAAATTTTTTTTCGGAGATTGCGGATATTTATGTTCGGGGCATTCTATAATATGGTACATCTCTCCTAAATTAAATAAATTTTCTCAAGTACAAATTTGTTGTTTAAAACGTTCATAGAAAGTTTTATAAAATGAGCTTTAAATAAATATAATGTTTCGTGAAAAGTTAAACATAAAATTGAATACGTATATTCTGAAATAAAGAGGAAAAACTGTTTCTTAAACCTTAAGCGAGGTTCCAAATGCCGCGAACATAAAGGTAACGTTCTCGCGTTAAGGAATCCACTCTTTCCCCATAAAAGAATATGAAAATGGCTTTTGTTTCTTGGAAAACTTTTGGAAGTAGATAGCCTTACTTTGTGCTTCCATTTTGCTGAGCATATAGCTCCAGTGTAGTAATAAAGTTTAGGTACAAGAACTGTAACTTAAACAGATGGACAAAGTTTGCATAGTGCGTTAAAAGATACCCCTGCTGCTTTTGATGAATTGACTAACTAGCATTTAGGAATTCCTCCCGTCGGATTTTTTTGCCCTTTACTGCCTCAAAAGATTTTTGAAAGTAAAATATTGCATCATAAATCTTTTTTTTTCCTTCGCGGAATAGGAACTCTTACTGGGAAATTAGCATTATTAGTTTTATTTAAAGAGTAGACTACCGTGATTAAATTTCACATACCGATTTTTCAAATTAATTATGTACTATTTACTTCTCTATTGACGAATTTTTATTTATATTTATAAAATTATAAGAATTTATTTTTAACTTTTACGAGTGTTTTGGCTCTTTTGTTTTACAGTATTATGTAAGGCACTGACACTTTTAGCAATTTCAATTAATACCAGGTCAAAAAACGGTTATGTAATTGCTTGCTTATATATATATATATATATATAAGTACAAAGATAAAAACAACGTGAAAAAGCACAAATTCAGAATAAAAATTAACGCAAATAGCTATTCCGAAGCTACAAATGGAGCCTCTTCATCAGTGCATAAAAGAAGAAACGCTCAACACACAAGCAAGAAAGCTGTGAGTGAATAGCTATTTGCGTTAATTTTTATTCTGAATTTGTGCTTTTTCACGTTGTTTTTATCTTTGTACTTACATTTTAGCACAAAGTATTTTGGTCTTTTGTCTTATATTATATATATACATATTTAAATCTTTGTGCGACATTTCCAAAGCATGGTGAATATATATATGTCTATAAAAATGCATAATAGTTAAAAAAAAATAGTCCAAAAAAAAAGCAGATGATGTATAATATCAAAGTAATTCGCAATTTATAAAGAAATATATATATGGCCACCCGATTATATAATAAACGCACCTATTATTGCCAGTCTACCTATTCAAACTGGGGGCCATTTCAACGCCCCGTTATTGGTAATTGAAATGTTTAGCGAGGAGTGTAGTTTATCATATACCTTATTGATACACATTGTTATAAACCATTTTGGCGCAAACAAGGAGTCATTTATCAAAATTGATCAAAGGGTTCCTTTGAAACAAATAGTAGGTAAAATTGGGATATACTAAGCAAATTTTAATGTCAAACTTCTGAAAGGCAGTTCGATCTCTTAGGATACCCTTTAACCCGATCGAATACTTCCACATCGTCAAACTCATTCATAACTATCTTTGACTTCAGCGACAAATGGCTTATCGAAGTTGGTGAAGGGCCAATCCATCAATTTCACCATTTTCGAGTATCCAGGCCAGCTTGTATTTGTCGTAGTATCTAAATTCTGTGTTCACTGGAGCTGATAAAAAGAGAATTAGAAAAATCTACGGCATGAAACATCCAATGCATATTTTATGTCTGATCATTACATTCAACATGGAAATAAATGAGAAAATAATAATTTGTACAATGTAGTATATGAGAGAAAAATGTGGTACCGTGTTCTTTACGTGTAAATGCCAAACAAATCCGGAAGCATCCAGTTAAAGTTTGAACAAATCCTTAATTTAAATGCAAGTAATACATGTAGTTTTTTGCGAGCTCCTCTTTGTGAAAGTTTCTTTTTTTTTTCTAGTACATTTAAATTTTTACTTAACCTGCTTCCTTTGCATTTTATTTTTACTCTTAAAGTGTGTATGCACTCTACTTTGTGTACTTTCTTTCTCGTCTCTTAAAAAAATCTTGCAAACAAATGTTTTAATTTTCTCTTTAAATTCAGTTAATTAGAAGTGCGAAAAAAGTCTTTGCATTTAAATAAAAACATTCTGACGCTTTATTTGCAAAAAATGATGCGTTCAATAAAAGAGCATGCTAAAACTTTTTAGCATATTTTGAACAGTTTTTATGAAATTCATTTATCTTTTAGAAATACACTTATGATTGTAAACTTTACTTTAGATTTGTCAGTTTCATCCAAATCTAATAACTTTTCCAAAACGCAAAATATAATAAAAAGTCCAAAAATGGGGCTACTTTTGGTTTGAATGTTTTAAAGTCTAGAGCTCTGCTCTGTTTATAGCATCAGATTACTTTTTTAAAACGGAATGACCTTGGTATTACCTTAAATCAGGAGTCGTCAATCTATGTCCCGTCGATCACTGAGTGACCCACTTAATAAATTAAATTGACCCACTTGGTTTCCAAAAATAATGTACAAAATTATAAAACAAGCGAACCCTCTTTAAGATTGCATACACAAATAAGTAAATAGTATTTTTGCTTGATTATAAATCTGGGTAGAGTAATGAACTATTATTTTAATGTAGAAAGCAATAATAATAATTTTAAAAATTTGAAAGAGAAGTCGACAATTTTGGATACATGAAAATTCTATTCATGTATAAGTACGAGCTTTGAAAATGCTACTGACCCGAAATGATTTCTTATTTCCTATATTCTAAAAAGAATGCCGACTCCCGCTTAAAATTTTTGAACAAACAAAACTGGCAAAGCCAATGAAAACGTGCAACCGTTTGCTCATAAAATATAAAATCTCTTGCTATTTTAAAAATTTTATGTCCTACATTTGTGCAGTTGTGTTAATTGTTTGTAAATTAATGTGTAGTTCTCTCAACACGATAAGTATTATGTAAGTTAGAAATGTTATCTTGCATTTCTTTGCAAACAGCGCATTAATAAAATATGACATTGGGTCATTCCACGGTGCCTGACGTTACAATTTGATTAAGTTTTTTAACTTTTAAAATCCACACTGTCTTGAAATGTAATTTTATTTTTCTGAAATTGATCTAAAATACCATGATAGAGTACAATAATGCTACCCATACCTGATTTTAGACATAATAAGTTTTTTTGTGTGGAATTAAGGTAAATCAAAAATTGTGACTGATGTTACACAGAAGAGACATTAGGAAAAACGACTTTTATATCATATGAAATTCTCCTAAAACTAAGAACATGAAGATTGAAATTATGTTTTTCCAGTCAAGTAGAGACTTCAAACTTTATGAATACACTTTGTTTCATTTTAAAAACTTTAAAATTTACAGTGGAGGAAATTGCTAATTACCGTGACTGATGTTACAAATATTTTGTGACTGATGTTACACCAACATTAATTGGTTCAAATTATAATTTATTTTTCCTTAAAAGTCAAATTAGCAAATTTGTTTTACAAAATTACACAAATCTACTTAAATCTACTTAAATGATAAAAAATAAACAATACTAAATGAATATAATTATACAAGTGTTGTTTATAGTGCAATTCAGGAAATGAAAAGTGTCCTCGTGCATTTACTATCTGGTGTACTAAGTTTCCTTATTATTTTTTCTTGTGACTAATAAATTTCATCCACATTGTCAGATCATTTCCAATGCCTCCCTATTGGAATCATGCAACTGATTAAGTATGCCTAGTGTTCAATGGCTCTAACTTCATCTGGATAGAGCTGTTCATCGTATTCCACAAGAACCCACTCTCCAATTGTGGCCACCAATTCTGGAAATTGTTCTCTTGGTTTTGAACAGGCAAATGATGTTTTAGATAATTTGGAGCTTTTGGTGATTTTGTCTACCACCTCCAAAACGTGTTACTGCGTGATACCAGCTATAGCTTCTGAATCAGAAAATATTTTATTCAAATTTAACTCTTTATAATGCAACTGTAAATCGTATGATTTTATCTCAAAGATTTTCACACTGCTTGAAGCTGCGGCATTTACAAAATCTTTTGTACTGTATACGAAATGCTTTCTTTTTTTTTACAGCTTCCCATACCTGCCTCTTTACAGAGCCGCCAATGACATCCACTGTTCCTTTCCCATGTGAAGAACCAAAATAATTCGATTTAATGAACAATTTATATTTTTCTGTAAATTGGGTTTTGTGGTTGCAATGAATTTGTTTTTGAATTGGGACATTTGACAAAATATGTAAGACTTCAATTTCTTGAGGAATCTTTTCCAGCATTCTTGTTATGAGAGGAATCACAATCCCTTTAGAATGAGACAGTTCATCTGAGGCTATTACATGTATTCTGCCTGAGTGGTAAAGTGCTGCTGTAAAAGTGCTTACTTGGGCTTAATAGGAGCACCTGTTTCCCCAGTTTCATTGTCAAACCATTTTTTTATGACATCCTTCTGCTTTCGTGGAGATGTAGGCAAGGCGTACTTTGCACGAGTTACAGCTTTTCCTAAAGTTTTATTATTTTGGAAAAGGGGTTATGTCTCTGTTACTTGAAATTTTGCACTTTAATGCGCTACATTTTTCAAGTATTTTTCTAACAACTTTGATTTCTCGTTCAAAACTGACTTAGGTAACTTAGCTAGGTCATTTCTTTTTTTATCCATACTCCTTTTAGCTTCTGCACTGTTTTATTTTTGTAATCTTCATATTTTCCGTCCTTCTTTAATTTATCTTGCTTTTTTGCCTTTCTGCAGCAGTCAATGCCATTTGTGCAGTGTTTAAGTATCGTAACTGGAAAAGAGAAAAGTGACTGATGTTAGAATGTGACTGATGTTACATATTTTAAAGATGTTTTTAACTCATAAATTGAACTGTTATTAACTATTTAAGTAATTGATATTTAAGATATTATCATGAATGAAGAGAAAATGGCTTTTATATTCTTAGCACTAATTTTCTTTAAGTAATAAAAACTTTTATAAATTTTTGTGACTGATGTTACATCACTATGAGGCCTAATTTATAAAAAATAATTTTCAATACAATAATCACAGTTTATAGATTCTTTATTGGCCTAAGCTCACATATAGACTAAATTTCAAAATAAAATAAGATTTTATACATACCTGTTAATGTCTTTACGAAAACAAGATGAACTTTCCGAACCTCTCTAAAGACGACAACCACATATGACAAAAGTAACATTGCCAAACATTGCCTTTAAAACTTACAAAAAGGTACTGCTAACTTTTTAAACATAATTTTATGAGAATTCACATATTTTTACCGTAGAGAAAAAAAAACTGTATATGTGTAACAAATTTTTTTTATGTTGGTGTCCCTGTTTTCATGGAATTGCCCCATTAATCAACCGATCGATCTACATCTGTAGTTCCCAAATTGGTCCCCCATCAGGGTTTTATTGCGACCTACAGGTGGTCCATGTCGACGAAAGAAAAAAGTTTGGGGCGCATGAGATGAAAATGGGGGTCTTTGAAACTAGAGTATATTTGAGTAAATTATAACCAAATTTTAGAGGTGAACTTCTGAAGCATCATCACTTGATAATGCTTCAAAATGACACTTAAAAATTTTTGTTGAACACAAGAACAAATATTCAAACACTACGCACAAATGACCGACTTGAACTCAGCAATGGCGATCTCACAGGTTGTTGACAAAGAAGTGGACTAGTTAAGACGCCACGATAGTATGCGCCACGTATTTGTCGAAATATGCCGGGGTCCTACTTAGGGGGTGGGGTCCGACATCAGTAAACTTCCTCTATAAGGGAAAAAAACTCAAAATTCAAACCCATTGTAACTTTATAATCTCAATCTAAAAATGACATATATTTAAATGACCGACTTGAACTGATCAAATGAGATCTTACAGGTTGTTGTCAAAGAATTTAGTTTAGACGTTTGCACACTTGTAAAACTTCGTAAAATTTACTTCATTCTATGGAAAACTTTAATCAACATTTTACCTCAGTTAATACATTTTTAAACACTGTATAAACAACGGCATTATTCATTTCAAATCATTTCTAAAAGGAAACTATTTCCGTCTAATTTACTTATCATTAAATGGTAATTTGGATATGCAGAGTTCTGCTACAACAACACGTTAGAGAATGATACTACAACCATTAAATTCCCATTTAGGTTCCTTCCGAAAAATTCAGCATTTGATTCAATCACAGGTACATTCTGTAATTAAGCTGAAATAAATAGTTTGATCATCTTGGCTAACGTTTGTAAACTGTGTTTGGTATTTGTTAAATAATTCTTACAAGTCACATTTGCATAATTAAGAAGCAAACGGCATGTCGGGAAGTACCTGACTTAATCACACAACTTCCAAAACATGGTTTGAACTAAAACCAAGTTTTAACTTTCTGTTTGATACAAAAAGACTTTCTTGGTGTGTGGGGATTACATTCAGTACTATGATGATAGAGTCAATACTAACTTATGAATTATTTAGTGCAATTAAGGGTTCAATTAATTATTCAGTATCATTAGTAATTCTTGAAATTAAAATATGCAAGATATAAAAGCAACGAAACAGTATGAAGGTATCAGTCTTTTAAAATTGAGAATAAATTATCAATGAAAAATTTAAATTGCAATGATATTGGGAGCAAATGGCGTGTTATAATACAAATTTAGTAAACTTTATGGTCAAAGTGTTTTTTTTACCTGGATAATGTCAAACCCAAATGTAACCTACCGATAAGTGTCACTTCATAAAAATCCAGTTGAAACTTTGTTGTTTTCTTTTATTCACATGTTTTGTAATTTTCTGATATGCTAATGCATAACTTCTTGTTGGGATGTCGTGTGAAAGGTATTTTTCTTAATCTATCTGGTGTTCTGAAGAAATGAAAAAAAAAGATTAGATACGTTTTGCACGGTTCTTCAGTTTCTGTAAAATTAGAACACTGAATAAGAACTTGGGCCAACTTGCCCTGCTAGCGAGGCAAGTTGGCCCAATCGAATAGGTATCCATATTTGCCTTTTAATTAATACTTGTAAGTAATATCTTCGAATTTAACAAAGAAATCCTCTTCTTGGTAGTAGGATGATAGTTTCAACTTTTAAAAAAAGCCCTAAGTGTTTAAATCTAATTTTTTGAAAAATTATGCAAAACAAAAACGGCCAATTAGCCCTGATCAAAATTACATTTAAAAAAGCTTTGTATTTCTATTAAAATGATTGCAGTAACATCATTATACATTTTTCGTAACACAAAAATAACAGAAAACCTTCGTTGCTTAATATATATATTTGAACATGCTTTGAAGCCGTACAAAAGGAAGCTAGCTAGATTACTAGCACCAAAATCATGGGTAAAACTAATCTGACCGCAATTTTTATTAGGAAATTCTATGAGGTGTTAAGCCTAAAGAAAGAAATGTGCATTTTGGTAACGATATTTATGACAGTTCCAAACAAAACACAATTTCATTGAATCAATTAGTATGAAAAATTATGAAAAGTAACTTTAATTAAAAATAAGTAATTGAAAATGCGAAAAAAGATACAAATATATATCCGGAATACTCTAATAATATTATAAACTTACCCAGTATCCTAATATTAACTATTCCTGCCAGGAATCATAAATTAAATTAAGTAAGAACAACAATAAAGTGCAGAAAATTCGATTAATTTTTCCGACAAAAATGCTTAAACCATTTTTCATACTCTCTTTCATTTATAATTTTTGGATCGTGAATAGAAAACCAATCTGTGTAATTTCTTTTTTCGTCACTAAAATGCATCCGTAAAAATATTTGAATGCCAAATTATTCCGGTTGAATATAATTAAGTTATCAGTTTTCCTTTCAACCAATGCTAAAGAAAAACTTAAATTGAAAAATCATGTGGCGCTATATCATTTATCTAAAGTCAAATCGTATTTGCTTTCTCCTGCCATTCATTTTCAATTCAAAATGATCATTTTCTGTAAATATTTTTTTCATTCAGAAAAAAGCGCAATATTCAACGTGTTCTGCAATATCTGAGTGAAAATATTCAATATTTTAAGTGTTTAAGGAAATTGAGTTCAACAGTTCCATTCCATTAAAAGGGATGCGAAATATTCGATTGCTTCGTTTCGCATTTTAGGCGCTTTAATGTATTGCGATCAAAAATAAAACGAACTTTATATTGAAAAAGTAAAGCAAGCTCGATAAAAATTTATAAATGTTATTCAAATAACTATGATAATAATAAATAAACACCATTATTGACAGGTTTTTAATTACATTAGTTTTCTTTTAGTCTACTTACTCGAAATCAGAGGGGGGAAATATGTTTTTCATTAAAATAATTGAAATTTTCAACTTGTTTTATAATGTAGTCGTGAAATATTCAATGTTTATTAAATGTTGAGGAAAACTGTGCAAAGCATTTCCATGTCATTAAAAAGGTTGAAACTAATCGATTGCTGTCATTTCAGATTCTAGACACTTTAATGTATTGCGATCAAAAATAAAATGAATTTTATATTTAAAAAAATGAAGCAAATTTGATAAAAAACTTATGCAAGCATTATTAGAAACTAAAAAGAAAAAAAAGGCAGGCTTTCTATACATGTTTCTACATTAAAGTGTTGTCCCCATTATTACTCGAAATGAGAGGGTTACTCAAAGACGGCAAAAGAGCACTGTTATTTAGCTATTTATTTATCTTTAATCACATTTTTTTAGAATTTTTCGAAGACGGTATCTTTGTTGTAAATGGTATCATTAATTAATATCAGTCCCTAGAATTATCATTGAATACGCAAAACTAATGCTTTGCCAACTGTTCTCGATGCATATGTGATTGCTGTATTGAGTTAGAGTTAGAGGAAAGAAAAAAAGTTCGAGGAGGACGTAAAAAATCAAAACTCTAATTATGCTTGCTAAAAATGTGTTGAATTAATGAATTACGTGTCAAAATTTTTTAATGCCTTTATTCATGACTCTTAGTCAAAAATAATTTTCTTTCTTCTTTGGAATATTCTTGTTGTAATGAGCTTTTGTATTCAAGCTATAGAATTACTCTTAAAAATGAAGCTTGAATTTTGTATAGAAGTTTATTTATATTTCAATAACGATTTTGAATTATAAAGAAAAAAACTAGTGTTCTTTCTTGACTAAAAGCTTCTTCTAAGTAGCGACTATAGGCATACATGAAGCAAACTATGTAAACTCTATGCATAAGATTCGAGTTCTTATGAACACGCTTATTGGAAGAAGCTCTAGGTGTGAAATATTTATTTATTTTTGCTCATTTTTGAACAGTTCAAAAAGAATTAAGATTAGCGCCTACGGGGAAATTTCAATCTCATATAAATCCTGATATAACCGACGGATTTGCTTGCAACAAACTTTATTGGAAATATATTACGCTGTAGAACATGTACAGATACGAAGTTCAACAAAAACTGAACGAGCCTATCTTCCTATGAAAATTTTTGATCGGGATTTTCAAAAGTATTTTTCAATAATGGATAATTAAATGAATGTGAAAGAATGAATATGTATTAACTGTTGAAAAGGTATATTTGAAGAAATTAAGAACTAAAGCTGAAAGAAAGAGAGATATAGCTATATTATAAATTTGAAGTTGGGTGTATACGGGAAAGTAGGCTGGTGGGAGAAATATTATGAGTTCGTTACTGTTCTTTTTTTAATTGTCAATTGATTTTTCAGTACTATCATGTACCTTGTCACTTTATAATTAAAAAAAAAGTACAAAATTATATTTATTCGGCTTTTCATTGAACCTTACTTATTTTTCATAAAATCCATTCTTAAATTTTCTGTCTGACGCTACTTTTTTCGACAATTTGTGGCCCGCCGATCTTGATGAACTAATTGAAGTGGCCCTCGGACTTAAAAGGTTGAAGACCCCTATTCTAGACGGAACTTCTTGTTATATACTTCATTTCGAACGAAACGAACATTGTTCTGAAGAACTGGGGAGTATAATCTATTTTCTCTGTGCAGAAAGAGCTTTAAAATTGAGCACGTAAAAGACATTTGACGATGAGAGTTGAATGAAAAGATTGAGTTTTTCTGTAAATAATCGCTAGTGGCTTTAGTTTTGAAATTCTTTTAAGTGGTGAAAAACTTAACTTCGCTGTTGCTGAGATATTCAACAGCAAACAAATACAGCATTTTACTTGTAACGGTATACATTAATTGATTCTCCTCGGAAGTATTCTCGTGCAGGTTTTCTAAAAAATAACCAAAGTAATGAACGTGTCTCGAGGACGAATGTTCTAGAACAGCGGCTCCCAAACTGGTACGCGTACCACTAGTGGTACACGAAGCCTCTCCAGGTGGTGCGCGTGCAGGCGGAAAAAAAAGCTGACCGGTGCTATATACTAATTTCGAATATGTTTTGGAAGTACGTATTAAAAATATATTTTATATATTTTACGTGCTGACTGCAGCACCAAAATGTACCTTATCGGCAAACGTCGGTCTTTCTTTGTTTTTACAGAAATCTTTTTTTCCAATGTCTTGCAAAGCCCATATATCTTATTTAGTTTTTATTCCGTGAATTAGTTTTAGCTGTAGATGTCTCCAAACAGAGAAGAGTATTTTATGGCTATCCTGTATGTTGTTTCTAGTCCCGAAGCAGGCAATGTCCGAATGGTTGGAGTAGCGGAGAATGCTCTTAAAATCGGAAACCATTTGGTGACAACTTGGCTAGATTTCGCCCAAATTCTTTCCAAAACAAAGCCAAATTCAGTGTTAGTCTGACGATATTCGACGAGGTTTAGCCTAGTACTCAATGTTAAACCTTTATAGACATTTTCTCCAAAAATCGTTTCCGAGCTACGTTCTGAATCCATAAAAATCGCACCCAAAATGTATTGCATTCTTCACGACTATTATTTCTAAATCTTTTTTCGGGTAACTAATGGATTAAGTCTGGTTAAATAACGAAATATTTTTACATTTAAATTATAATTCACTGCAATATATATCCGAGTGTGTGTATGTGTGGAGAAGGAGAGAGAAATGTCATGTAACAATGTTCCATATTCAATATGCAGGAATTTAAGCTCTTATAAAAGCTCATGTTGGTCTCCTTCGTAAGTGTTTAGCGTAGCGTTAACAGTTAAGCTCTTGATACAACAGTTAAGTTTAAAAAAGAAGTACAGACCATCAATTCCAGCCAAAATATTTGATTTGTTAAAAAGTATACAAATGCACAAATATACACAAATGTAAATAGAGAGCTAATATTTTATAGTGTTGGAATCGCCGTGCTTAAATAAGATTTCCTAAATCTCAAATGCATCTCAGAAAAAGAAAAAAAAACGCTCAAAAGTGTCCTAAAAATTGGTGCTAGCTTCAAGCTCAAATTGCATTTCGTTTTGAAAAAGAGCATTAGTCACCTTATTGTGAACTTTTATTCGAAAAATCAAAAAAGATCATTACCTCCCTTACATTTCTTGAATTTTATAGAATTGTATCTGTATATGGGCAAAGCATTTTCGAAATAAGTAAAAATTCGATTTGGAGATTTCAAAAGTTTATTGACATCAGTTTTCAGATATCGTAATAGCTTTTTGTCTATGGATGAAAAAGTAAGATAAGGTACTTTTTGTATGCCAATGTCTGAAATTTTACGAATATTAGTGGTTAGTGCGTATTTTATTGGGTGTGTTTAGTATTGGTAAGTACAGGAACGACTGGAGGGAAATGGAGAACGTACTGAATGTTCTCAGAGTAACAGGCAACAGTATCCATATGTATTCAGTATTCACCGTTTCATCTTTTTATCGATTTCTTCCCACCAAATTCATTCAAGTTATAAATGTTTATTGTAAGCTAGTTTACCCTCTTAGATTGGTGGAATCTCTTAAAGACTCTGGGAAGTACATTTAGCATCACGTGCATCAATCTTTAAGTGGTAGAGGCACACTCTTCTATTCTCGGGCTCGGTAGAGTCGAGTCAGCCCTTCATAAAATCAATGGCTCGATAAAGGAAGGACCACGCATGTTTGAGAACTAAACACTGGGGGTTCAGAGCCAGGCCGACCACCTGACCACTTCTGCAACCCAGGGCCCTTGGTCTCTAAAGCGGAGATGGGCACAGCATACCTTGGTCCCATGGACTGTCGCGGCTCTGAGTTTAGTTTTAGTATATTCTCCCCCCCCCCCCGAAAAAGAGTTGGTGAAAATCATGTTAAATTTATTTAATGGCCTGCATGATTTTTTTCCTTTTCTTTTAACCAACTGAAGATGTAAAAAATAGTTTACTGTTTCGCCACTAAGATTTTAGGCAGTGTGATTTTTTTTCCTTAAAAATGTTCTGTCATCCACTTACATTACGTAGCTATGCACAAGATTACAAACTATCCATTATCATCTCTTTTTTTTTCAAAAAGGCCGTCATCATGTTCTTCTAACTTCAGAAGTGGTAGTAGTGGATGTAATTACCTCTAAGTTATAGATAGGGCTATCTTGAATTTTTAACGGTGCAATTTATGGTATAAAATTATCTAAAACAGCTACTTCTATCAAAAGACATCTGCCACTGTTAAAGTAAATATTATGTTTCAAAAGTATTTAATGATATTCATTTTTCATTACTTTCCAAAGGCGCGATAAGTTATGATGAATAATTTCCCCATGAATTGAAAAGACATTTCCTAAAGCTGAAATCATGGTTATAAAAACAAGGTCTCTCAAGAGACTTAAGAATTATTTTACGAAAATTGTGGAACATTTTATTTCGTAGCAGTAGCAATTTTCGTCTGAAATGCGAAATGTGTGCAAGTAAAAGAGTAAATAAAGTAGTTTGTATCTTATATCAACCTTGTAGCTATAAAAATGTTTACTTAGGCTGCGTTGCAACGTTGAAAAAGTGTTAATTTAATGCGTAAATGTTTACTTCCTATTCACATACATATATATATCTGTCTCTGTGTGTGTATACATGTATATATTTTTTTCTAACTGGCTGATGTTGGCTTCGACCTAGTGCGTTCCCGGAAGATTGGTACCATCTCTTTTAGCGGCACCACAGTGAGCGTGGTGCACTTTCTTTCTTTCTTTCTTTCTTTCTTTCTTTCTTTCTTTCTTTCTTTATTTATTTATTTATTTATTTATTTATTCACTTCTTCATTTCTTTTTTTCTTCATTTCTTTCTTTCTTCATTTCTTTATTTCTTTCTTTATTGTTTAATGAGGGAGAAAACAAATGATGAACATGGTAAGTAAAATATTTGAACACTGATTCCTACTACAATCGTGTATAAAATAATATCCCTGATTTTTTTGTTTCTATTTATGTATTTAATAAGAACACTGTTTGTTCTCACTTCTTATTTTCATAAACATTTCTTTTTCAAAATAAAAGAGGTGATTGTATCTTTCGAGAAGACCAGTATTTAATACGGAATCTGAATCACGTTCCACTAAAGGAATGATTGCGACAGTCTTTCATTCGTCGTTGTGAATTATGCAATAACATTCTTAGCCTCCTTTTTATTATTTGCTTTAACGATTTTGTTACATCAAAAAATGTGTTTCTGCAACTTATGATTTTGTATTTAGAACTTGGTTTTCTAGATCTTAGTCATTTTGGCTCGGAATTATTCCGAGAGCATGTTTTTGAAAGGGAGCCGTTTTATCCCAATAACAAGAAATCGGATTTAACAGTGTACTTCTTAAAACATTTTTGACATATGTATCGATTGTTAATTTATTTATAGTTAAAATTATTGAATCATTGCAATTTACTCACTAGAGCAATATAAACTTACATTTCACGTTAAAATTTTCGAAAAGGCTCTAACTTCACAAAATTTCAATCTCTTCTTACGGTTTTGTTTTGAAAAATTTGTTTCCATAAAAAAAGAAAAATGTTATTATGTTTTCGTTTCTAAGAAAATTCTACCTTCAGTTTATAATGTTCCACTAAAAACAATTTTTCATAAGAATAAATAAAACTTTTCTCCCAAAACGAAGTAAATTGTCTTTTGGGTTTCTGGGATGCATAATGTGTCAGTTCATGTGATGGGAGATTAGAAAATCGATGTTTTCAAGAAATCGAACAAAAAAAAGTTTTAGAATAACGTGCCAGTGTTTGAAAATTGAACTCCTTGAACCTTTTTTAATGGTGAAAGAGATTTAAAATTTAAGGGAAATAGTGCACATTAATATCATTTGTTCTTAAAATTATTTTAGTTGTTTGCATTTTTATATAATAGGCATTTATGTGTTCAAAACTTATCAGGAAGTTATAAATAATAACTATGCCAACTGCAGATTTAGCAGAAGTGATGTAGTAAGTGTCAAGTTGAAAATTAAAATTTCATACACGCGTTGCGTAGCTACAAGGAATCTTTTTTTCAGTACTAGAAAATGCCATATTAGAGATCTTTTTTTTTTCTTTTGCAATTTCCTGTGTAATATTCAATTGTTATAGATTATGTTTCCAAAGAAAAAATGGTTACAAAAGTAATTAAAAAATATATTAACAATAGAAAGAAAACAACATAAAAACGAACTAAAAGTCAGAATTCTAAACCACTGTTTATACGAACGCAAGGCATTTATATGAACGCAAGATCCATTGTTTGACCCTGTCTTAGGAAGTACATGCCCCTGACCGTTGAGCCAGTTTCCAGCAACTGTTTTAACATGATTGACTAAAAACAGTGGTGTTCGACATGCGTGTTCCTTCGTTTGGAAAAAGGAATTCGTACTCACTATGTGCCAAATTTGGGGTGGTGCTATATGAGGGATTGTTCTAGACTTTTCAAGATCTGGTAATTACGTGGAAAAGTTGTTGACAAGCAAGGTCTCCTAATTTCTTTTGTATTTTCTGCCTTCTATTAATACGTATTTTTTATTTAATTTATAACGTTTTTTAAGGCCCCATTCTCTTGTATATATATATATATTATATAGATTAATTTTACGATAATGGTACAAACATTGAGGGGTGGTTTCGCGTACTAAAGCGTGTTTAATATAGGAATATAAGGTCTGAAGTGACGTGTTCAGGCACGAAATTTAAAAAAAATGACACGGGAGGATAAGTGTGTTTATTTACAAAATCAACGTTAATTCCAATCACTCTTTCAGTCCTTTTAGTTCAAAAAGTGCTTCTTTTGCAGCAATGCAATATTCACAATAAATGTTCAAAATTGCGCTTACAGCAGTAGTTCATCATGGGGAATGCTGTAGTCTTATGGAGAATGGCGAACACTGAAAAATTGCAGGCATTTTGATCACGCTTGCAGCCGCCATGGATAGACGTACAACGAGGTCCAGTCACAGCTGTAGTTTGTATTACTGTTAGTGGTTCCAATTCCGAACATTTATTGGGAATACTGTATTACTGCAAAGAATCACTTGGCGAATTGAAAAGACTGGAAGAGTAGACAAGCACTTTGCGTTGATTTTTGTAAATAAACACATTTTTCTTCCCGTGTCCTTTATTGCATTTGTGCCTCAATACGTCTCTTTATACACTACATTCCTATATAAAGAGTATTTCTAAATTCCACAAGTATTGAATCGATTTTCTTCGACAATATGAAAAGATGTGATTATTCCATGTAAGCCAATAGATGCTTATAAAAAGAGCTTCTAAAGAAAAACTCTACAATTTGCAAGAGCAGGAATTTTTATCCATTTAAAGTACATTTTGCTGAAGGAAAATTTGAGCTTTTAATATAATTTTAATTAAAACTTCTTTTGAAATATTTCAAGCACACCACCTATGATAAACATGACAACCATAATGGAAGGCCCATTCATAAAATTCGTGAAAAAATTTCGTCACCTGTCTTAATTAAAATTTTAATATCTTTTCACGCTTTGTAAACATTTATACAGCTAGGTTTTCTTAAAATGTAATGTACACGCAGTTATGAATAGATATGATGGGGTAGAAATAGTTAGTATCATACTTAAAAGACTTCCCTTTTATAGATGTTTATGGCGCATTACTCATGTGTAAATAATTAAATCTATTACACATCGAAAACTACTAAAAATTACTATTTTTTTCCTAACATTGATGCTCGGTTAACATTAACCATTGCTCCCTCATTGCTCAAACTTAAAGGTTGCAAACTTTAAAGAAGTATTTTAAATTGAGAAGAAAAAATGGAGTGACGAGTAAGGTAAGAATTTTCGGCTCGGCGCTTATGAAAGACTTTCTCTTCGCGTAAAGTGTGAAAGATTAAAAGTTAAGTGTTCTTTAAAAGTTTGACTTTGTTTTCGTTGCTTAGCAACGCCACGATTAAAATTTCATTGAAAACGTGTATTTAACAAGCAGCGTTTCATAAAATTTTACTAGTTGAAAATTATTTAAAACTTCATATTCGTGGCAGGTAAAATCCTTAAATTACTTTACTGGAGTAAAGTTTCTTCGTAATTAACAGCAGAAAGAAAGCAATTTTATAGAAAAGATCAGAGTAATTTTTCGTAGATAAAAAATATCAATCTTCAGAAACTAACGTTTTTACCAAGCATATAAAGCTATTCTTTTAAAATAATGATAATGATTCAAATGTATAACAGCAATCTTATTTTAATGCTACTTATGTTTTTTCTTAGCAAGTATTTAAAATTAGATTCATTTTTCCTGCAAACCGGTAAAACGGTATCTAGACGTATTACAATTGAAGTTCATTATATAACGTTTTAGAAGTTGATGGAAGCTATTGAAATGTTTTCTACACCCCACTTTCATTTTATATATATATCAAAATTTTTGCATTCAAATAGCAATCACCCCTCTGTATATGTTGTGTACTCTGGCATCATTATAACGGTCGAATATTTCCTGTTTAAAGAAGCTGGATCGGATTTAATAACGATTTTTGACTATACCGATATTTGTAATTTAGGAATAATCTGAAAGTGTAGGAAGAATTCAAGGGATCAATCACTTGACGCAAAAGCTTTAAAGAAGTATATTTCATGTTGAAGGAATTAGCCCCCAAAGCACTGCATTTTCAGTTTGAGTTAATAAGATACATGGATATCACGACATTCCCCACCAGTTATTTTATTTTTTCTGATCCTTGGGAGATATTTGCTTTCTTGTGGATTGCTCAAATATGAAAATCCATGAAAACACCCATCAGGCAACTAAAGGCTGCTTCAAATCGGGTATTATTCTTCATCTCTTTTTGTACGGATTATCGATGCAGTGAAGGGTACTACCTTCCACTATATTTCACATGGTACTACTTGGTGTAGTGGCCTTTAGGGATTTTTGTACGTTTCAATAGTTCTTTTATACTATTAAAAACAGAAATAACATCTTAACTACTCATTTACGGTTTTTTAATACTTCAAAAGAGTAGAGAACGCACGTGGCATCCTGTTCAACAGAAAGTTTTAAAGCCTTGTTTTTAATTCGGTTCTCCTCAATGGAGGTAGCTTTCACTCCTTTCTCTACCGTGTTGATAGATATTTTGAAAAGCATGTTTTTCCCTTAATTCAATTTTGATGCAAAGCCAACTTAAGAAACAAATTGCCATTCTAGTGCAATTCTGAGGAGAATTGCTCTGCAATGCTTAGCTGAATAGGAACAAACCAGGAGCGATTACACCATCACAATTTAATGACGTGTCAAACTTCCGTCCATGACCGTAGCATCACCCTTTATTTCTGAGAAAGTTATTACTAAGCCAGATAAACCGTTTAATTATATCTTTTGTACAACAAAATCAGCAGCAATAGAACCTAGATCTATCGTTCCCGCATCTGTCATTTTCCTGCTGCGTCCTGCTTTTACTGTTTAACAGTGTCATCTTGCTATATACTAACCTACATTCGTCGTTTTCTCGTATATATAATTCGAAATACATGGTCCCGTGAGAAACTATCAATCGGGGGCCTCTACATTTAAATGAACATATTTTAAATAACACCAAAAAAAATCATATAAATATCAACTCAAATCAATACCGATTATTTTCTTGACCACAGATAACAAATGGAATTTAAAAAAAAGAAGAGGCATACAAGAGCAAAACATGCACTCATTTTCTAAGCGCAACTATTATTTAAATTTAAGCTAAATTAGAAAATAGAAATGTCTTGATATAGATGTACTTAAAATATTTTTTTAGCTATTAAAAGTAGATGCGTTCTAACCAGTTAATACATTGATACAATTGGTAAGTTTTTCCAGCATATTTCTTCTTAAATCTTGAAAAGGCCACCTAAATCCCTTTCTTTAACCTAAAATATGTAACTAATATTTTAAGTCTTTGAACTTCCCAACTAAAATCTAAATGCAGGAATTCCCTTTAGTAATTTTTCTTCTTTAGAGCAAAAATGGAAACACATAGTTGCTTTATGTAGTTAGGAAATTCCGTAGCTTTAGGCCACAAGTTTTATAAAAAGTGGCCATATATTTCTTAAAGTGGAAGTAGACTTCTGTGTTCTTGGAATAAAAGAACATTCTTTGTAGAGGTTCAGAAGAAAATATGCTGGTTTCCATAATAAAATTCAAGAGAAGTTTGAGACGAATCGCCAGGGTTGGATTGTTCTAAATCGAATTCAAGCGAATAGTCATGAACTCTATCTTCTTTCACTCTCCCTTTCTCTTTTTCCCTTCCGCTTCTTTAGTGGTATTCTTGTGTTGCTTTTCCACTGCTACTTTCGAAATCGGAATATATTACTTAAAATTTACTTCATTTCAATCGAAACTATTGATTATACCTGCGATAAAGAAACAATCTTCAAATTATGTCATACTTTTTTTTGAAGCACTCGGTACATACTTTGATACACTGTATTATATGTTGTACTCAGAAATTTTATTAAGTTGATCTGTTCAACATTTATGGACCTTCTATAAAGAGGAATGTTAAAGCATTTCAAAAACGTAAAAGATATTTCAAATAAAAATGTCAACACTTGGTAACTGCTAAGTAGCATATATGTGATAAATAGAGCAGAAGAACTTTGCATACTGATTGTAAGGAAAGACATTTACATAGAAGCGTCATTATCCATATCCTTACGCAAAATAAAAGCTGAATCGAAGCTAGAAAAAGAAGATAGAGAATCTTTTATGACATCTTTAAACTTATTCACATTTGATCCCTAAACAGTATCTTAAACTCTAGCTCTAAAGTAAGAAAACAGTTGTCTTAAATTATTTTTGTCTTATATCATCAACGCTGGTTATTTCAATGTGTTTGTCTACATTTTTATTTCTTAGAATCACTTTTCAGATTTCGGATTAATAATTTTATGGCACAAAGAAAATAAATTCCGTACGTTTTGCACTTAAAAGCTATCTACTTTTAAGCTATTTTAAACTACTTTAAAGCTATTTTAAAAGCTTAATGTTTCAAGATATCTTTAAAATATCAGATACTACAATTATACATTCATTGGCTTGTAATATAATGAGAGAGTTCAATACATTGGAATAACAACTCATGTTGCGAATTCGGTCAAATATTAGATTGCTAAAAAGAAGTATCAGTTAACAGTTATAGGACGTACTATACTATTTTACAGTTCAATGTACTAGTCGCAAAATCAGGGTTCATGCTTTTTTTTCTTAAGCACTACAGTGTGTTACAGGCCTCTCGCCAAATTTCCCAATTTTTTAACTCCGATATCTATTAAAATTCAATCCTGGTATACTTTATTTTATTTATTCATTTTTTATGTATTACATTTTTTTATATTTTGATAATGGGTCCTAAGAGGTTGATCAAGTTTTTTAAATTTGATCTTAATTCGTACAAAGCACGACCAGGTATCAGGGTTTAAGCTAGAAAAAAAATTCCTTTAGCAAAAAAGCCAAAATGGGAAAAAGTCTTTAGCAAAATGCTAAAATGTAAATTTACATCTAAAAGAAAGATATTTGCAATATTTTTAAACATAATAACAATACGAATAAAAAAATAGGAAACTCAACTGTGCAATAAACTATTAAATTTATTTTTTTTTTTCGAAACACTTAGGTTTAGAATTTACAATTTTTCTTTCTTTCAAAGAGGCCCATTTTTCAAAAGCTTTTTTGAAATTGAAATATTTTTTTTCTGGTCCTTCAATTTTTATCATCAGAAGGTTATTTACATTGGATACATTTATCCGATTTCTGATGTCCGTTTTTATCAGGTTTAAAGCACTGAAGCCCCTTTCACAATCTGCTTTGTGAAGTGGGATGCACAAGGCATACTCTAGAAGGGAGCAAATGATAGGATATTCAACTGACATTTCATTAACGAAAGCTAACTGAACCAGCTCTTTTAAACTCATTCCTTTGCACCTTTTTAACATAATATATTTAAACATATCCCACTCGGCTAACAATTCAGATGAATTGAGTCCCAGCAATTCGGATATCTCATTCATTTCCTTTTTGCCATACATCTCCAGCTCACCGGGTGTACTTGGTAGATTACAAGGCAATAAAACATTAAAAAATGAAATTTTTTCCATGTCGCCCAACCTATCTTTAACATGTGTGATTATTGAATTTAAAAAAATTTCCATTAAATCTTTAAATTTTTCTCTTTGTTTTTTATTATCTGTTACAATATAAGATTCATACTCAAAATTTTCACTGTTGGGAACATTTTTGAGAATTTTCTCCAGGAAATCCATGAAATTTGTACCTGTTTTGTTTTTCATCATTTCTAAATTTTGTACACAAGCTTGTACACATGCTTGTGCTAGTTCAAATTCTGCTTTTGAAAAGCTAAACTTAAATTATTAATGCAAAACATTACATCATTTTAACATTGCAGTAGTAGCAATAAACATAAAGGATGACATTTGTTTTAGTAACCCTTGAGCTACAGGTCGTTTGTCTTCTGCAAAAACAGAAATAAGAGCAGACCAGTTAGAGTCGATATTTAAGATACTGTTTCCAAGAAATAACCACCTGGTTGCTGCTAATTTTAATATTTTAGTTTCCTTTTTGTCCAGAGTATTTTGAATTTCTTTTAAGCGCTTTTTGTATTTACTGGAGACTTTTCAAAGTATGAATGTACACGCTTCAAAATGTCTTGGTATTTCACCAAGTAAGGTAAGTAAGTTTTAATCACACAAGAATATATATCACTGGCAGAAGCCCCATCAATTTCTACTAAACACAAATAATGAGTAAATATTTTACCTTTGTAAACAAATCTGACATATATGATTAGACTCTGTTCAATTAAAACGTCGGTACATTCAGTTTGGAGACGCTAGTATTTCTATACGATCACACATTCTTTCATTAGTAAAAATAGAAACACCTGCTTTTAACCTTTCACCTCCCCTGTCACGTGCTTCCCCCCGAACGTCAATCCCAAAAGAGAAAAAAAAAGGGTGGGTGGGTTGCAGAGGGGACACTTTCATTGATTGCTGACAACTGCTTTTTAACAAAACCAATTTTTTTTTTTCCCCGATTTGTAGGCGGCCTAAATGCCACTGAAACCTTGGTGCATTTTTGCGAAAACGGGCTTAATTTCTTTCGCATTCTGAATTTTTCTTTCGTATTTTGCGAAAAAAGCGACCGTTGCTTAAACCCTGCCAGGTATGGACAAAAGTGTATTTCATGAAAATTAGCTAAAACTCACTTTTTGTTGCATACCGTAAGTAAATTTTTAGTGAGTATGCAGCCTCGTTTTGGGCTCCTTAAATTTCAAGTCAGAGGTCAATATAAAAAGAAGACGTCATTTTTTTTAGCCAGCAATGTATTTTTTACACACTTCATTAAATCATGTAAAGTGATGTATATTTTTTGAGCGCTATTTATCAATAGAACCCAAAAGAAGGATGTTTTCTTTCTTTCTTTTTCGAGTTTTTTTTTAAATATTTATTTTATGTATTTTTTTTTTTTTTTTTTTGAAAGAAGTTATTTTTACTTGACTGTACACTTTGTTATGTAACGTAGTGGAATTAAAAAGGTAACCCACTAGGAAAAATTTGGGACATTAGGAGAGTAATAATAATTACTTGAAATTAAGTTTTAACCTTTTAACTGTCATGCTCGATATTGTTTTGGGCACAGCACTGGTGTACCAAAATCAGTGGCAGCCGCCTCAAGCAAATATGCAGTAGCTATCAAACCTTACAATGAACTACTAAGTTTATTTTATTTTGTACTAAACATTTGATTTTTGCAATAAAACAAATTGAAAATATGTACCCAAAGCATCAAAATAACTTGACAGTTAAAGGGTTAAAAATAAGTAGAAGTAACGTTTAAAACCATTTATTGCATTATTCAATTACATTGATTTTAAATTCAAGTTAAAACAAGCAATGAAATAAACTATTAAGTAGTAATTGATTAAGTAATAACACTGAAATTAATTTTTTTTATCTTCTTTTCATACTATGTAAGATTGATTGAACACGCTGTTACATTACTGTTTAATATTGAACTATGTTCCCACAGCCCTGTATTTTTATGAAATAGTTAATGTTAAAGGTTTTTTAATGTATAACTTTATCGACTATAATCTAATTGTAGTCTTCTTTTTTAAAACCGTCTTTGAGAGAAAAATTTCAAATAATAATTATATTTTTTTATAATGTTCATTCTGAGATTGATTGTGTTTAAAATTCAGCTTCACAATATTAAGTTTAAAAACCCGACAGGTTAATAATTTCATTCATATATATCAACTATCGTCTATCAATTTTGCATTTAACTATAGCGAATAGGTTTTTTGAAACAATCTATTCATCTAGCCGTCAGGGTTTTAACAAATGTTAAAATGTTAAAATATTATAACTAACTGCATGACTAGTCTAATGATTTTCAAGAACTGCAATTATGAAACTCAAAAACTTTGAAACTATTGCTCCAAGCACAAGAACATCTTCTGCTGATAATATTTACCTAAATAAAATTTAATTCTTAAAGTATTCCTTACGTTTGGATCGTAGTCTTAAATTTCAAAACTGAAAAAGGAGGACTTTTTGCTTTTGCACTGAGAAAAAAAAGTACATATGATTTTTCACAAAACTTTTTTTTCCTTTAGAACAAAAGAAAAAGGGTAAAATCTCCTACATATTAATCAGATAGTACGCAAACAGCAAAAAACAATGTTTGCCATCGACAAGAGTAAAATAAGTCTTCCTTTTCTAATAATTGCTAAAAGGATTTTCTACAGCCTTTTCCCATTGTTGAGTTTCCGCAAACTTTAAAGTACCATATAAAAAGCCATTCGTATCATCTTATGAGGCTTAAAAAAAAAAAAAAAGAAAGTAGAAAAGATCTCTTATCTAACGCGTTTTCATATGATCAGAAAACAATTTCGTGCTACATTGACTCACGGGTCATTGATACAGTAGGTAGTAACGTATCAAGCTTTGAAGAGGTAATGCAATTTTCTCCTAGGAAGTTCTTTTAGGATTATAGAATATTTTTTTCTTGGGTAAGAAAGGGGGGGGGGGGGGGGAACAAAAACTGAAGGAAAGAGAAATGTCTAATTCCCACTATACCGCAAAGCTTTTGATTTAAAATTTCTTAAAGACTCGCCCATATGCAATGCATAGTTTACGGTTTCAATGAAATTTTGGTGGTGTAAAATAAATCATGATATTATGATTTAGTGTTTGAAAAAAATAAAATGGAAAGAGAAAAAGAACTTGCACATGTATGAACTTGTTATACACAGTCTGTCAAAGAATTTTTAAGACTAGGTTTATAACATTAAATAAAAAAAGTAGTAATTATATTTTTTAAAGTTTTTCTATTCAAAATAAGCACCTTCAGCTTTAATACATTTGTTACAGCGGTTTAACAACGATTCGAATGCCTTTTCCAGCTCACGCTGTGGGACTGTCTCCAAAGCTCTCGTCGAAGATGTCTGTATAGTGTCACTGTCATCAAAGTAAAAAAAAAGTAAACAAATAAATTGAGGTTTTGCAGTGGATCAGCTGATAGTTAAGGAGTTTCACGAATACTCGATAACACAGATAGCTTCACTGTAAGCTTAGCTCCAGCTGTAGTCTTAAAACTTCTTTGACACACTTTGGACACATTTCTTCGACGCGAACTTTGGAGGCAGTGCAACAATGGTGAGCTGGAACAAGCATTAGAAACGTCGTTAAACCGCTGTAACAATTGTATTGAATCCGAAGGAGCATATTTTGAATGAAAATAATTTTAAGTACCAGTTTTATTTTATTTTATAAACCTAGTCTTAAAAATTCTTTGACCCACTGTGTACATATTCTTACCGCATATTCCAATGTTTTGATACAAAAATAGTCTAAACAATAATTCATGGTAGTCTAAATACACACCTTCTACAGATTTTTGTTTTTCTTAACCCTATTACCGAAAAAATAAACCTATCAAGCTGGCACTTGACGACGCAATGTTTCATTATTTTTTTTAAAACTCCGATAACCTCCCTACATGGTCATCAGTATGCGCAGAGCTTTAGAAATGGGGGTGCCACTATGCTAAATGGGGTACCAATGGGCGAAGTATTCAGATTACACCCATAAGATTAACCCATAAGACCCCCCCCCCCCCTCTTCCCCAGTTGAATCTTCATGGACACTTTTGATGAGTTAAGCGAACTTATTTGGTTTTCGTGAAGAAAATTTTCTTTCAGGCTCCATAATCTCTTAAGCTTGATAGAATAACAATGAGTTTTTAAAGTCCTTAAAAATCGCTCACAATTTCTTGATTATTAGCTTTATTTAAGAAATAATCCGAGGTAGTCAATGCAACGCTTTTAACGGGTTTTTTTCTTTCATTTGCTCATTTTTTGAGTAGGACAAATATGCTATTATTGGACATAAAATGCGTTTCCATGGGCACAGCATGTACACTTTTACGAAAATGACATTCCATCACGAAAACAAATACCTGAAGTGAATACAAAATGTAAGTAACGTTAATATTATAATGTTCGTTCATACTTTATTTAATAGGGAAAAAAACAAGTATTTGATTGGGGTAGGTTTTCTTTTTGCTTCAAACAACTACAAAAACTAAAATCTATAATTTTCGTAAAAGCAAAAAAAAAAAAAAAGTCGCTTTTTTTTTTTGAGTAATATTATCTAATCATGTCTATACAGATCATTTTAAGTAATATTCTTTGAAAAAAATTCCAAACATTGTTAAATGTAATAAAAAATGCATATTGCGTCATTTCTATTTCTAATTTCACATTTATTGAAAACTCCGAGCAGTTCAAAAAAGATATACGGTGACAAATACAAGTTTGATTTTAAAAAAGGAAACATTAAAAGGAGCCAAAACTGAAACAAAACTATTTTGAAATTTTTACTGTTGCTAATACATTTCTCACGTAGTGTAATAGTAATATTCCTTTTGCAAGAAGACATTTGTTTTTAATTTTAATTTCCCATCAACAAGGCTAATATTTAAAAAAATGAATACTAAGAGCTTTAAGCAATGGACTGATAAACAATATTATAAATGATCAAAAACTTTTAGAGAGGGCTTGTACAAGCGGCAATAGCATTTTACAACTGCAAACTTGAATCCAAAAGTGAAAAAGAGCTTTTATAGTTTAGAAGCTCCAAAATGAAAAAAAAAATTATAATATGTTTAGCCTTATTTCAACAATTTCGTGTTCAAGACAATTAGTTAAATATTTTAAATAATTCATTTCTTTACTACACGTTTTCCTTTTAATTTTCAGTCTTTCAAAACGTAAGTCTAACCACTAAAATTTCAAATACTTGATTTAAAAAAAAAAATGGAAAAAATAGGGTAATAGCGAAGACTAAGAATAATTTATTTAAAAAATGCAGCAATATGCTAAATTTCTATGCTATCAGAAAAAGAAGAAAAGAGTTTTGTAAACGAGTATGACAGTCAAGTAATTAAACCAAACACTAAATAAAACAAAGGAAATCAAATCTAAAATATAAGGTAAAACCTGGTGAGATGGCGTGAACGAAAAGATGGCGGTATTAAATTTTTGGTGGAAAGTGGCAGTGTGAGTGCACCGCGATTCCAGGTATTTGTACAGCTACAACATCAGTGTTTACTTGAATTCATAAGTTTTTTTTTCTGAAAGTATATGATAATAATTCATCGTTTTGATTGCTTTGCTTGCCAAATGTAAGAGCTCGACCTTTGATTGCTGTTCCTCTGATTTTCATTGTGATGACGTACAGCAAAATAATTTTTATGCAAACATTTTTTTAATTACTTTGACAAATTAGATGCAGTTATTATTAATATAATCTACTTATCATCGAAAGGCATCTCCCATATGCGTAAACCACCCAAGTCCTCAACTTCACCCGACCTATAAGGAGTTATAAAATAAGTGAAAGAAGTCCTAAAAATTTGCAGTTTGCAGATTTTCATATGTTACGCAGCGAGCACAGGTTTTTAGAAACTGCAAACTTGGATTTACACTACCCTAGCTGACCCAAACAACATATTAAAAAAAATCAGAACTATATCTAACGTTGCGATTTTAGCCCCCCTTTTTTGAACGTTTTGACAGGGCTACTCCTGTTGTCGTTTCAAATCAGAGCATTACAAAAAAATGGTGATGAAAATGCATGAAGAATGAATGTAGATAATATTCACCAAAACCAAAATTTGGCAGAAAAAAAAATGTTTTCATTCTTTTTTATCAAGTTTTCCAATTGTGCGTCAACTCTACCGGCTTTACCGTATTTCCATATACCTTGTATTATTTGCTCCAAATCTGGGATCTATTAATCCCATGAAGCACGAGTTTTTTTCGGAAACACTGGTAAAAATGATTGCGCTTCTTTTTGACTAAAAATGAATATATAGATATAGTATAAATTGTTTTTGGCAATTTCAGTTGTATGGGGTGAGAGCGGGGTGTGGTGTAAAGGTTAAATAAACATGATTATACAAACAAAGTGCAAACGGATCTCAGACGGGCATTACAAATAAAATAACGCGAGGTGCAAGATCGCTCGTGTGAGACATGGGCATGGACAAATTTGCCGGCAAGTCATACACGGGAAACACGTTAAGTGGTTAAATCATCTACAGTTTAACTACAATGTATCATTAAGCATTGACTGGTAGATTATTTAAGCAACCGACATTTTCCTTAGCAGCAACCGACATTTTTTTACTCATCACATACAATAGTATGTAACTAAGGTTACTTGAATAGTTTTATGGAACTAGTTTAATTATTAAACCCTTACAACTTTATCATTATCCTAAGCAAAATAAGTTTAATAGCGTATTCTGTCTATATCGCTTCATTCAAACTGTTTAATGGATGAGTTCAAAGTAAAAAAGAATCAGAATTAAACGCATGTCGATGTCAAATTAAGTAGAAATGATTTTTAATGTACTTCATGGAAACGATGAATGATGCAGTGGTAATGAAAAACGAATAATAATAATGTTCCAAGCTAAAATAAATAAGAAAAATATAAATTAATAAATGAAGTAAAGTTAAGTAAGAAAAGATATCTTCCTGTACCTTTGAGGACAAGAATGACCATTTCAATTACTCGCAATGCAACTAGATTCCTACTTGAAATGTAACAACATTTACTAGTTAATTAATTTTTTTTTTTTTCAATTTTTCAAGTCATCAATATTGCTGTAATATTGCAAAGACACTCAGAGTACATCACATTTTCAGCTATAAATCGCGAGAGAAATAGCAACTATGAGTAAATGCAGGGTGGTTATTATGTGTAGACTTACTTGAGCTCGTTCTAATGGACGTTTGTCATTGATACGCTGCTTATACTTTACATGGGCCATGAAGGAAAGAAATGTGCAACAAGAAATTAATGCTTCAGATTTTTACCACTAGATGAAAGCTTTTTGCTGCTCTACACTGTTAAAATTTCTAGTTCAACCTTTCACCAAAAAAAGAAAAAAAAAATAGTGAAATTTAGCTGAAACGAACGTTTGGTACTAAAATTGAACCATTTTTATAATGGCTCCTAGTTTTACAATCATGGTTAAACTATACCATTATAATGATTCAGCTTAGTACCAAATGTTGGTTGCAGCTGAATTTCACCATTTTTTTTGGTGAAAGATTGAACTAGAGTTTTTTACAGTGTATCAAATAATGTTCTTTCACCAACTTGCTGAAACTTATAGAAATACCTTTCGCACTAGTGTTACGCTATGTTAGCGTTACAGTGGTTTATGTGAATGAAAGGCCCATTTAAGAAATTCTGTAATAAAATAAAGTGTTTTATTTCTAATTCGTTTTTTGTTCTTCAAGAGCCCCCTTTTCCCCTGGTGGCAAATATTTAGACTGTTAATTTTTATTGAAGACTTCTTTGACTCATGGTCCATGTAACGTATACGTCAACTTTCATTTACATACGTATATTAGAACGAGCATTCAAACAGGCTTTAATTATAACTACCCTGCATTACGCGACAAAAAAATATATTTTGTTTCAAATTAAGTTTGACAGAAGTTCTGCACAACACAATAGATCCTATTACACCCGTAAACGTTTTTAATAAATTAGTCTTAAAACCTTATCAATAGGGTTGCAAATTTTCGACGACAGCCAGTGTAGTATATTTTATATTAGGATTAAATAGAACAATTTTCAATGGAATTGTGATTGTTTGTGCTGAAAGAAATGTTTATAAGCATGTTGATTAAAAATGTATGAAATGTTTCGATTTATATTGAGAAATTAGTGTTGCGCAAAAGTTCAATGATAACTCGCGTGCATCCATTGCATAGTAAAAAGAGAAGTTTGGATAAAATTTTAATGAGTAGTGTGGCAGATTTTCAACTCCATGCTTAAATTTCATCAAATCACACACACATATATATATATATTGTTAGTTTCATTTTCTTTTTAAATTTTTTTTCATGTTAATTTTCAACAATCACCATTTCGCACACTTCGAAATAGAAATAAATCTCTTATGTTAATAGGGGAAAACCATGTAATATACTGTATGACATTTTTGAGTTTTTATCTCTTTTAAAAAGTTCAGGTCTCATTTGCGATTTAAGTCATTAAATCTTTCAAATCTGTCAGAATTAATGCATCTTGTATTATATACCTTGAAGTTTCAGTTTCATTTAGTGTATGTCGCGCAATATTTTATACAAGCTTACACATTTGTGTGAAAAAAGAGAGAGGTAGAAAAATTGGCATCATAAAAAACTCCAATTTTTTATTTTATGATGAAATATGAAGCTACATTCTCACAACATATCCCGACATCAAGGGAACGACTCCGGCATTCGGAAACTATTTTTGGGCTATAACATTATCAGCTGAAATTTCCGAGATTTATGGCAACATCGCTCTACTGCCGAAAGAAAATATTTCCAGAAAAATGTCACAGTACATAAAAATCGGATGTAAACCTGCAAGTAAATTGAAAATTTCTAAAGCTGTTTACCTTACTCCGTCTTTATCATTTAAAGTGCATATCTCCAGCCTTATGATCAATGTGAAAATAAATCTTGCATACTGTTTATTTTTGAAGTTACGGTTAACACATATCGTTTTCAAAACGGTACGTTTTGCTTACGTACGATGTATGTTTTATGTGCATTGAATCGTACGTAGCATATTGTTCAAAACTAAAACACTAAATTAAAATACTAGTAAGAGTCTACCTGAAGATGATAAACTTCGAAATTAATTTGGTACAAGAATATGAGACTTAGAAAATTACTTTATAAATAAGTAGGGTCAGGGGGGAAAAGTGGTTATACAACAAATAAACTGATATAGCTCTGAAATTAATAATGAAATTGGGTGTGTGGTTCGATTTCCGTAATTAAGAAATAAATTTGCTTATTCGAAATTATTTTAAGGGCTAGTCTTTAACTAAAAAAAAAAAAACAGTCAAGTTGTTTGCTTATACAACATTTTTAAATTGGAACCTCTCCTTAACTTCTCGCTGAGATTTTGTTTAAAAGAATTTGCAGCAAATTGACGGTGCAAAAAGCTTTACACAGATCTCAGAAATACTTCCACACTAAGAGTTAAGCTAGATTTTTTGCATATAATTTCTTATAGTAGATGGGATAAAGTGGTATTAGGCTATGACCACTAACAATCAGGGCAGAATCTCATCTCCAAGAAACAATAAAAAACATCTTATAGAGTTTAGGATAGACTTTCTCCTCTCGACTCCCATGTGCCAGTAAAACCATTGTATGGCCTGTACATAGGTATTCAGAGGCATTAGTCCGAAAATAGTCTTTACTTATATCTCTACAGATCTTACACAAGATACAAAATGTAGCACAGTGGACAGTGAAAGGGAAGCAACATTGACAACAGACGTCAGGGGTTTGGGAGGGCTGGTTGCTCTGGTACCCTGTACGGTAAAGAGAATTAATGCACGTTAAATCCATCATGGCTCCAATGTCATCCAAGTGAAACGATACCTCTGGGGGAGCCAACCCATGTATCTGTCTCTCATCTGGGAACTTGTTCAAAAGTAAGACATTTCGCAAAGAAGCGGAAGTCGGACTCCTGCCTATAAGGGCCCCGTTAAACTCGGAAGCAGTGCACCCATTATTCCTCGCTTCGAACAAGGACTAGGCAATTAACCAACAAAAGACAAAATGCTCAGGACAAACAAATACATTTGGATTGTTTGCGCGTGATCAGTGGAAATATTCTTGTCAACATTGTGATCGGTTTCTTTTCATAATGGAAACAAATATTTTATGAGAAAAGGAGTTTCCTCCCCTGTAATATTTACTAGTGTTTAAAACTTAACATTTAACACTAAACTTTATATAAAATAACTTTTCTTTACTTAACTATATGCTATAGTTGTTACATATAGGGGAGACTGGGGTAAAATGGTTCACGGGGGTAAAATATACCATCCCCCTATTATCTATATTATTACTTTCTTCTAATGTTTCATATTTTGGTACAGATGGTAGCATTAAAATAGTGATAATTACTTTGCGACTGTGTATCTAGGTGACAATTTAGCCGTTTTGTTCTAGAAAGTTGATTTGTCATTAGCAAAAGAAAATATTTTCATCAGAACTTATATTCTTTTCTTTATTCAAGAATTATGATTAGAAAGATATTACGCAGCACAATAAAAAGATAAGATCATATATTATTGTATTCAATGTAACTAAATTAATTTAATAAAATACTTGTAATTTTTTTGGACAATTTTTTTAGACTTCCACATGGTGTAAAATGGACCATGGTCCATTTTAATTCTATGGTAATAAATCAGCTATTAGATTTGCTCCAGACTATACGCATAAACGGATATTTTCAAAGGAAGAAGAAATGAGTCTTCCAGACCCGTTTCTTCAGAAAGAAAACAGCAGACTTTCAGTGACACAAAAATCTGTTGGTGTAATCATTTGCAAATTTCAATGTGGGTTAATTTTATGTTTTATATGTATAAAACCAATATAATATTCCTTTATGTTTTGTACTGTTAAAGAATGTACTATATTATATTATTTTTAAAAAAAAATGCCTGTGGTATACAGCACCAGATGCCATGGACCATTTTCTCACTTTCTATTAAAAAATTACATTAAGAAAAGTATGCTCAATAATTAATTTTGATTGAGTATGTTATAAAACCTAATATACAGGTGTTGTGTCTGGCTGTTTTGAGGATTAAAAAACATTTTTTTGAGTGTAAGCATTCAAAATTGTCAAAAGTGGTCCGTTTTACCCCAGTCTCCCCTGCATGTGCGAAACATGCTTCCAGCATTATATGTTACACCATAAACACATTGTGCTCTTGTTTTATTTAAATTAATGTTCAATTTGTATGATTTATTTGACCGTTTCGATTTATGTTATGCTTTCTATAATAGGTTTTACTTCATTGAAATAAAATGTGTACATTGCACTGCATACCGATGGCGTTGCAGTTATAAGATAAGTGATAATTTATTAGAAGGTCTTTTTTACTTCGGGAGGACTTCGGAGGAATGTTTCAAATAGGCAACCTTTGAACCAACCTTGTCTCAAAGAAATGTTGTTTTCATCATAGTTATAAGTGCATAGCTATAATTGACTAAACAAGTATACTGTTATTAACAACTGTGTTTAACGAAGAAAAACGCTTACGAAATATGTGATCCGAATCAAATAATTTCTAGCACGCTGTATTTCTTTTTTGTCTTTTCCGTAAGGATTAATCTAATAAGAAGCGAATACAAAAATGTTTGTCGGTCGAATGTCGGTCGAATTTTAATGGTTATTCAATAAAATTGTTTCGAACAGCTATAATTGATTCAGCGTTTTTTAACACAATCTGGAAAGCCTAAAACCTTTTTTTCTCCTCCAAGTAAAATATAAAAACGAAATGTAAATAGCTTATTTGTAACTCAACCAAGCACTTGTATTTAATTTACCTTTTCAGCTTTTCTTCCTCTCTTCCTTTATTTTCTTCAGCTGTATTAACATACAAATGCAGTAGTTGTTATTTTGATAAAACGTACTTCTGATCAAAATGTATGAATACTGAAAGGATACGAGATAAGCAGATGAAATCCAAAAAATATTTGAAAGTAAGAAAAGCAAAAGAAAGAAATGATTATTTTTCAAGAACTAGATAATATCTGAGTAGAAAATCGATATTTCAACAAAATACGATCTCACGAAACACAGCTGCTTCAAGTTTATTCAAAATTAGTATAGTGCAATTTGAGAAAAGACTAATGAAATGTTTCTTTTTTCTCACATTTTAATCTTACACAAGTAGATAAAAATACATGAGACATAAGTAGTTCCAAAATTTAGTCACCATCAATAAATAGGTTGCTGTACAATAAACATCATTTATTTAAATGATGTATCATACTTACGTTTAGTTGCGTTGTTCGTGGTTACATCTATTAAGTTTTGACTTAACACTCTAAATATAGAAACTGAATCTGAAATTTTATTGCTTAATAAAATAACTGTTGCTTTGTTACGAAAGAAGTACCGTATAGTACCCACATAACTCTTGAAACCATCTCCCGTTCGGTACCAGTTGGCGAGAAGGTTCGTTAAGGCGCGGTGACCCCAAAGCAAGTTGGGCAATCGAAATATCTCGAAAACTATACCCTAGTTTACTAAGAAATAGTTATTTCAACAAGCGGATCAGTATGAAATATTCTGCTTGTACATTTTTTATGTATTTCATAACTTAACTGCAGACTGCCATTATAATGAAGTTCGAAAGACTTGAAAGTTTGTGTGCTTTCTATAACGGTTAAATTGTGTCTTGAATGACCTGAAAAATTATTTAAAGCAACTTTTCGCATTCGTTAGTTTTTGAAAATATTGTAAGTATGTATTTTTTAAATGGCCATAAAAGCAAAAATTGTTTTTCAAAGCTAATGAAATAATTCGAATTTTGTTTTTTACATTGAAAAAATTACATCAATACACAGTACTTCCAACTTTAATATAGGTTAAAAACTCCCTTTATTTTTCCTGGTACTTCACTTTCTTAGCTATGGTCATTCTTTTTTAACAGCCAACTGAGACCGTTCCTGTTTGCTTAAAAAGAAGCATTAAATACGTAACTAAATATTTTTTTAAGTACTATTATTTTAAGCATACACTTGTGAAATATCGTCAGTATTACACACTTAAAGAATATTTTAAGGTGGAATAAATATTTAAAATTCATTCCATAAATTTTAAATGAAAAGCTTGTTTATCTTAAAAGAATACATGATTTATTTAACAATACAACTGAAAATATAAAAAATAATTTATCCGGTCTTCAATATTTAGATAAAAAATACCAAGTCATCATTTATTTACTTCTTGTGAGACTAACATACATTGTACTTTAAATTTTCTAAAGACTCTTGCAGATTCTTAGTAAATAGCTAAATGTTTTTTTTTAAATGCTGTTACAAAAAAAAGTGTGTGAGTGCGAGTGTTTATTTAAAAGAAAAAACTATTAAGATGGAATTTTTTGACTACTGAAGATTTTGCATTCGTATATTCTTAGCACATTTTATAAATTCATAAAGGCAGTTAATAACTATCAAATCAAGAGATAACTGATTTCATTCAAACAACTATTATTAATTTAAATGCTGTCTTAAATTTCAGTCAAACCTTCACTATTCGAGGATTTACAATTGTGCTATTGTTCCGAGTCGCACATAACACTACTCAATTTTCATCGCATCCCTAGCTCCCACGAGCTTCTGAATGTTCAGAACAGTGCTGTTGCTGTAGACAGTTTGTTTTTAATTATTTTGCGTACGTTTTATGCATCAGCCACGCCGAAACTAAGTAAAATTTTAACTCTACACTGCACTGTCTTGTTTTTAAACAACACCTCTATTTTTTGTTCATAAACCTCTTGTTTTATAATATTTTTATCGAGTGGCGCATTATTTCGTTTTATTTTGTATGTAAGGTCATATTAGTTTATATAGTTTCCCCTAGATCTTGTAAACTGCACTCAAAGTTTATCTTTTTTCACAAATTCGTAACACATATTGATTTTGTAAAAAGTAACAACTTCTTTTTTTTTTTTTTCACAAATTTGAAGCAACAATTTTATTTTAAAAAATAGTCTTTAATTGCTTACATAGATTTAAAATAAAATAAATATAAAATGTCCGAAACATTTTGTGAAAATATATATTAGGGCGCCTTTTTTACTTGTTGTTTTAAAACAATTTCGCACATTCAGGGGTAATTTTTATGCTCCTGCATTATTTGCAGTGTGAACAAGATCAGGTGTCACTGGTTGTTCTATTTGATTGTTTCAACATTTGATATTCATCGGTTGATTGTTTCAACCGAATTATTTGATAATAGATATATAGTTTTCCGTAAAGATCGGGATTCTTTGACTAGCTCTTTTAGACGTGGTGGGGGTGTGGCTATTGCTCTTAAAAAATATTTTTTACCTGTATTGATCGAGGTTCCTGATCTAAATTTTGAGTGTATCTGGATTTCTATTAATTTAAAGTATAGTAAAAAGGTTCTTTTTTGTGTAATTTATTTTCCACCTAATTCTGCTAAAGATGATTATGTGCAGTTTTTTGATGTTTTTGTTAAATTTTCTTCTTACGATAATATTTTTATCTGTGGTGACTTTAATTTACCTATTATAGGTGAGTTATTGAACACTAATTTATTTGATCCGAAAGTATATGAGTTACTTAATTTTGTGCAATTATATAACCTTGGTCAATTTAGTTCAGTTCCTAATTGTAATAACAAATATTTGGATTTGGTGCTTTCTAATATTGGGTATTCTAATATCTCGGTTAAACATTGTGATATGCCTTTAGTCCTAGAAGGTAGTCATCATCCTGCCTTATCTATTAGTATTAATTTTATTACTTGTCGTGCTGGTGGTAAGTTTGTCAAGAAGAGTAGATATGATTTTAAAAAAGCAGATTTTTTGTCTATGTGGCATATGTTTTCTGCTATCGATTGGAATTTCCTGAATACTTGTAGTGATGTGAACTATGCCGTACATAATTTTTATAGTTATTTATATGATGTTTTTAATCTTACTATTCCTTTTAAAATTGTCGATAACAAGTATCCTTTTTAGTACACTACTGATACAATTAATTTGATCAAATCCAAGAGTAAAGTACGTAAGCGGGCCTTAAATAGTGGTGATCCTAAACTGTATGATGAATTTAAGTCAATGAGATCTAAATTAAAACTTAGTATCGGTAGGGATTATGCTTCTTATATACAAAGAACTGAAAATAATTTGATTTCTGAGCCTAAAAAGGTTTGGTCCTATTTCAACAAAAAGAATTCAGTGCCCAATAGCATTCAATATGATGATATCTGGTATAATAATGATAACGATATTGCAGATGCCTTTGCCAATTATTTCGGCTCTGTTTATCAGATGAGTTCTAGTTATGACAGAGATTGTTTTGGAAATGACTGTAATATGCATGATATTATTAAGATTGATAATATTACTCATGAGGATGTTGTGTTGGCTATTAGGAAGTTGAGGTCTTCTTTAACTGTTGGTGTTGATGGTGTCCCTTCGTTTATTATAAAGGGTTGTGCTGATGTATTGATTTATCCTCTTCTTATTATTTTTAATTTGTCATTAAAGACCAACACTTTTCCTGATGCTTGGAAGTATACTAAAATTCGTCCAGTGTTTAAGAGTGGTAACTCATCTGATTGTAAAAATTATCGTCCTATTGCTATTTTGAGCCCTTTTTCGAAATTGCTGGAAACTATTGTGTACGATAAGATATTTTTTCAGGTTAAAATTTTAATTTCTTTGTCTCAGCATGGTTTTGTTCCTAGGAGGTCGACACTTACTAACTTATTTTCTCTAACTAATAACATTGTGTCTTCTTTTGAGGATGGTTCTCAACTTGATGTAATTTATACGGATTTCTCAAAGGCGTTTGATTCTATTGATTTTGGTATTTTGATTAGGAAACTTATTGCTTTGGGTTTTCATATTAATTTGACTGATTGGATTTTTTCCTATTTAAATAATAGAAAGCTGTATGTGCATTTCAATAGTGCTATTTCCAATGACTTTACTAATTCTTCTGGAGTACCTTAGGGGTCGAATCTCGGTCCTTTGTTTTTTATTCTGTTTATTAATGATTTGTGTTCTATTTTATCTTTTTCCGATCATCTTTTATTTGCTGATGATTTGAAACTTTTTAAGCAAATTCGTACTTCTACTGATGCTGCTTTTCTTCAAAATGGCCTTGATAATTTTTACCAGTGGTGTTTGGACAATAAATTATCCGTTAACATCAAGAAATGTTGTGTTCTTAGTTATTCTCGTATATCTGGCATTCTGAATTATCCTTATAGGATTAATAATCTTCCCTTACTTCGTTCTGACACTGTAAAGGATTTGGGCGTTATTTTTGATGTCAAACTTGAGTTTTCAATCCATATTAATGATATTGTTTCCAAAACTTATAAAAAATTGGGTTTTCTTAAGCGCTGTACTAAAGATTTTACTAATGTAAGATCACTCAGGGTGGTTCGCTCTAATTTAGAGTATTGCAGTCTTATTTGGGATCCATGCTATGTTAATAAAATTAAAAGTCTTGAGCTGGTTCAATCCAGATTTATCCGGTATTTATATTTCAAGTCCAATCGAGAGTATGTGCGGATTATTTCTTCGTGATTGTTTTGATATTCCAAGTTTGAAATCTCGCCGTGATCTTTGTTGTTTACTATTTTTTTATAAAGTTATTAATAATGTGATTGACTGTAATGATATCCTGGCCTCTATCAGCATTAATGTACCAACTAGGTGTCTTAGAAATTACAATTTGTTTGTTATTCCTTTTGTAAAACATAATTATATTGGTAATTTTTCCCTGTATAAATTTTATAGAATTTTTAATGAGTTTTCTGCGGGTTTGGACATTTTTGATATGTCTCTTACCGTTTTTAAGTCTAAATGTCGTGAGTTTTTAAAACCTTAATCCCTTATTTTTTCTATTGTTGTATGTTATTTATGCATCACTGTAAATGGATTTGTCTGTAGTGTGCATGTCTTTTTCTCTTTTTTTTTTTTTTGAATAAATAAATAAATAAATAAATTTCACTTTATTTAGTATCTTTTGGAAGATTATTGTTATAAATATGTAACAAATTAGTGTATAGTGGTCAACTGAATTATTTTTAGGGCTTTTGTTTAAAATCAGTTGGCGCTTAACCCAAGGAGAAACGAACATTATTGCATCAGATCCCCTACAGGTGTTAGGTTTCTTGTTTAAAACCTTTTAGTGAAATTATTAAACTTTATTGGTAATTAAAGTAAAAATTTTCACATGTAAGTAATAATTATAAGTTACATGTTCATTTTTTTTATTTAATATATTTTCGTAATTTTTAAATAATAATATCATAAATTATTTAAATAAATTTTACTATTTTACTCTTATTTTATGATTGTAATGCATACCTATTTATTATTATTTTGTTTCATTCATTAAAATGATTATATAAAAAAGTATTATTGTTACCCCTAAATGCGCAGTGTTGTTTTTAAACAACACGTCAAATTTTCTCGAATTTTATTTTTCCGAATTAAATTTAAAAATTTTTAGTATTTTTTCTACTTATAACTAGCACAAAGAAACACAAAAAAATATTTGACGAAGAAAAAAAGCGCAGTCTTGGGTTAAAGGCATTGTTTTATAGTTTTTTACTCCTAATAATATATATGGGGATGAGTGATGTTCGGATTTATGTGGTGTTACAGCTAATCACCGTAAAAAGTACAATTATATATAATTCGCTATTAAAAATCTTTGAAGTCTTGAAAGCGCTGCAAATTTTTATTTAAACGGCACCGTATCGAGATATTGAACGTCATTATTTAAAAAGTTATTTAGTTTATTTTTTCCTTCCCCTATGCTTATCATCAAACAAAAATACGTTATTATTCATCAACAGCAAACATTAAGTGTAAACATTAATATAAATCTAAAGAAAGTACTAAACAAATATTTGTCAGAATATGTGCAATATTTCCAAAGAAATCCAACATGTTATATTTAAATATTTATATTTCAGGCCATAAATATTTTTCATACATTTTAGCATTTCAATAGATGGTGGGTAAAGAAATGCAAAAGAACAGAAAAAAAAATATTATGAGGAAAATTTCTGAGTTCGAGATCGAATATGATAAAGTAGGTTACCTCCCTTGCGGACGAATTTAAAAGATTTTGTTCGGTTTCTCGAAGGAAAATACGCAACCATTCTTTGTCCCACTTTGAAAACATCCCTTGTAATTTCCAGGTTTCTGCAGCAATAAATTTATTATTGCTTTTTTAAAATCTTTTGTGCATTACTACATTGATTCAAAAATGTCATCTCTTTCTGACAGCCTATTTTTATAGACATAATATGCAAACATTTCTTTGTTGCTTTTGTGCCCAAAATATACACACGCTACGTATGTTTTTGTGTACATTTCTGAGAAGAATATGAAAAGGCTTTCATATGAAACGTTTATTTCAATGAATAGTAAAATTTTTGTCATGCACCTATTTCATTTTTTACTTATTATTGTTAAAGATCATGCATTGGATTTGCTTAAGAAGTCTCTTTCATGACAGCTGTTTTTGTAACACTTTATACATAATAAACTTTTTAAAACTTTCGCTTTAATTCAGTTTTTTCCATTATTATTATGATAGCGATACAAAATACCACAAAAACACATAATGTCCTCATACACCCGTTTTTGACTGTTCTGGACAAACATTTCTAAAAATAAACTATTACATTAAAAGTGTGAGATACTAAATAGGTTTGTAGCATATCGAAATATTTTTTCTAAAACGTATTTCGATCTCAAATAAAAAATTCATGGCTGAGAGACATAAATGTCTTTAATTACTTACTTAAGTTTTTTTTTCCTTTATAGTATAAAATAGTTTTATTTATTTATTGTGCTCATCATTAAGATAAAAGGCGTTACGTTTCTTCAATTTTCATCATTTTTTTAGTCTGTTAACTTTAACAGTGTTATCGGTTTTCCGAACGTGACATACTAAACTGAGCAGTTAAAGTAACTTGCATAAAATACATTATCACTGTCTTTCTAACACTGAAACACGATAAATTTACTTTGCCGAGTTGAAAGAGAAATGCGAAATTTTATATTTATTTTGTTGAGAAACCTTCGGGGAATTTTAAACACTTCTTTTCTAAAGACGTAAGCTTTAACTGTTTTATTCCCTTCCGGACAATTTGATAAACAGAATTGAATCAGTGTTCCAAAAGTTGAGCCAGGATTGTACATATTCTTTTCGTTCAACATCACTACCTGATTTTTTATGTCAGGAAAAAATTCAGACCACGGGAAAAAATAAATCTTCGGGCTTATTGAAACTACCACGGTTTTTGGAATGGACTTTTTTCTAAAAATCTTCATCAAGGTTGATGTAAAAGCGTTATTAACCACATGTACTTCAAAAATATATATGACTAGTCTACCCGTGCGGAATTCCGCACTAATTTGGAATAAAGGGTGATGTCCCATTTCAGTCGTTCCCAACTGAGTCGGTGCAGGAATTCTGTCCCAATTCAGTCTGAAGTGTCTTTAATTTCTTAAACAAGAATTACGTTAATTTGAAACACTAAACTAATTACAAACTCACAACACAACACAAATATAAAATAGGATATTAAATATGTAAGAGAGTTTCTGAGGTGTTCGGTAATGTTCCATGATATGCTAGATGTTCGATGTTCCAGTGTTCGTCTCCGTGGTTCGACTCTCTCTGTAGTTCTGTTGTTCTTCCTACTGTTGCCACTCACATGTTTCTATTATTCATATGCTACATTATCCCCCCCCCCTTTTTTTAAAGAATAAAAAGAAACAGATAGCGCAATATATAGTAGGGAATTCAATAGTTGAATTCTTCATCGAATCGTCTGGGTGGTCCCAGACAGCGAAGAGTCGTTGGAATGCCGCTCTTGAATATCAACTAGGGTGTTCTCATCTGCGTTGTCATCTAACTGGGTTTCAGAAGAACTTGGAGGATCTATGGGTGAGTCTCTCGTTCGCAGATGATCAGCATGTACTCTAAGCTGTTCATCAGTTCTGTAAGGTAATGGTCCTGTTAGATCAACAATAGTGGTGGGTGTCCATGTTGAATCTGTTCCGCGACGAAGCCAAACGTTTTCACCTATGTTAAAGTCACGTTCTTTGCATCGTTTGTCATGATAAAATTTAGATTTTAAGCTTTCTACATCATTAACAGGATCTGGTTTTAATCTGTCAAAAAGTGTAGGAAGTTCCCGATTAAGGAAAAGTTTTGCTGGCGTAGAACCTGTCGCTCTATGTATTGAAGTACGGTAGGAGAATAAAAATACTTGTAATTGATGTTCTTGATCTGAAAATTTTCTGTGAGTCTTTTTGAAACGTGTTTTAAATGTTCGTATTACTCTCTCAGCAAGACCATTACTTCTAGAGTGATATGGTGTCGTTTTTATATGCTTTACACCATTCATCTCACAAATCTCTTTGAACTCGGAAGAGGTGAATTGAGGCCCATTGTCAGACACTATTATTCTACAAATTCCATACGTTGCAAAGAGTATACGAAAGAATTTAATTATATCAAAAGAAGTGACAGTTCGCAATTTAAAAACTTCTAGCCATCGCGAATGTGAATCGATTATGAAGAACCAACTCTCTCCGTTTAATTGAGCTAAATCCATGTGAATTCTGTCCCATGGTTTTCCAGCATTATTCCACAACAACAATGGAGATTCACAAATTTTTGGTTGATAAGTGTTGCAGTCTAAGCATGTTTTAATCAAATTTTCAATGTCTCTGTCAATAGAAGGCCACCATACTGACATTCTGGCTACCGATTTCATCGCAACTATGCCAGTATGGGATTCATGTATTATGTTCATTACTTGAGATTTTAAGCTCTTGGGAATGACGATTCGATTATTCAGCATAATAATTCTTTGCTCATACGACAATTCATTCCTCTTTTCGAAGTAGGGATAAAGTTCTTGGTCTAGATTTTTCTTTTGTGGCCAACCACGTTCTATGTACAAAATAATTTTTTTCAAAGCAGGATCTTTTGAAGTTTCATTGCGCAGAGTGCGGTGTGTTAGTAAAAGTTCATGTATGCAATGATTAACTACTCTGTAAACTGTAGAGCTATCTTCAAATTCACTTACTTCTTTCTCAGGCAAGGGTAAGCGACATAAAGCATCTGGAACGCACATTTGTTCTCCTGGTCGGTGTTCTAATTCATAGTCGAATGCTCCAAGTAAGACTGCCCATATTGTTAATCTTGAAGCAGCCAAACGAGGAATTTCACTGCGTGGACCCAAGATTCTTTCTAGAGGTTTATGGTCACTTTGAATTGTGAAATGGTTTCCAATGAGGTATTTGTAGAACTTCTGCATACCAAACATAATAGCCAGAGCTTCTCTGTCAATACTAGAATAATTTCGTTCTGCTGGATTGAGTGTTCTTGAAGCAGCTGCTATTAATTTAAGTTCACCGTTGATGGGATGCTGTAATATAGCACCTACTCCACGACTGGAAGAATCACAAGCCAAAACAATTGGTTTGCTCGGATCAAACTGAGCAAGAATTCTAGGTGAAGAGATTTCCTGCCTGACTTTCTCAAAACATTTTTGATGTTTTTCTGTCCACGCCCATGTAGACGATTTTGTTAACAGTTCATGCAATGGTGCACACAATGTCTGTAAGTTCCTTACAAAACGACTGTAATAGTTCACAGAACCCAGAAAAGATCGTAATTCAGAAATATTAGTAAGAGCTGGTTGTTCATTAAGAGCACGTATTCGTTCTTTGTCCGGTAGAATACCATCTTTGCTAATAATATGTCATAAAAAATTTTATTTCCGACTTAAACAGCTGTAATTTAGAAACCTGTGTTTTCAAACCTATGGTGCGAAACAAATTAAAAACTTTTCTTAATCGTTCTTCCAGTTCTGTTATGTCTTTACCTCCAACTGCTATGTCATCTTGAAACCAAGTAACACGGAAGTTATTCTACCAACGGAAGTTATTCTAGATGCTAGAAATCTTCAGGTAATAAAAAGTATTGTTGTTTGATAAAGATAAAATGTTATCCTTATGATACTGAGAGCCCCCCCCCCCCCCCCCCGAGCTTCCAATATTTTAATGTTTCGCTTATGGCATCACTAAACTTCAGAAACTTAGAAACTTTATACTTTTAGCCTATTTTTTTATATTTCTTCGATGCCACCTGTTAGGCACAATAATAGCTTTTTTCTGCAATTGTGCAGCAACTTTTTTGCATCTATTTGCGGTTTACGTTTCATTAATAGTTTACAATCTAAAGCATATTGACTAAAAATGTAAATAAAATTTTGAGTAAATGTTTTTTGGTTGAACCAAAAAACATTTACTCAAGTGTACTCATGTGTCAGTTTACTCATGTGTTTGGAAATCACATTGACTCGCATTAACACTAAACCTACCGACAGTTATTGTATACTTATTCCTACCATCTCGGTCAAATTGACCGATAATTTAAAAATTAAATAATTAAATTAAAAAATTAAATTTTTCCTGGAAAAGAGAAAAAATAACTAGAAATACAGAGAGAAAAAAATATTATATGCATATTCTAAGTATTGTTATATAGTTCGATAACGGTATTATAATGTTTAAAGTGTGTAATTCCTATAAAAGTTTGAAAACAGTCAATTTGACCGGTACTAGATAGGTTTAGTGTTAAAGAAGCATCTTTTATCAATATATTCATGTGTGTGTTACAAAGTTAAGTAATCTTAAATGTAATGTCTTTATGTAGCTTCAAGGTACATGTTATAGTAGGATCTTAGCCGCGTTAACCAAAAGCCTTTATTTTATTTTAATTATTCATTTTTACAAAGGCTGGTTGGTTTGTCACGTTTCCAGAAATTGTGTTCGTCTTAGCCAAAATTTGTATTTTAGCCTTCGTAGTATGCGTGAGATATTTAGTGTAATTAAATAGTAAACCAAACTTAATACACAAATTGTTCGTTTTAGCCGTGATTTCGTATAAACTGTGTTCGTATTAAAAAAGTTTAACTGTACTTAGCAATATTTTCCTTATCAATATTGTTAGTAAGATTAGATTTGGTTTCTTGAGAAACTTTCTGAATATTCCTAGGAATGAAAAAAAAAATCTTTCTTAGATTTTTCATCATGTTTTATCATTTTTGAATCGATTTAGCAACCATCAACTTCATCACGATAGGAACATTTATCATGTACTATTTCAATTTGTTTTTCTAAAGAAGAGTTTCCATAGCAAGTATGGGGGCTATATAGCCAATTCTGGTAACCTGAAATCTCACCGACTCGAACGGGAATACCCGAAACCCATTATAATCCTTACCGACTGAAATGGGACAATTTCGCCAACTACCATTTCATTCTACCACCAAAACTCGTTTAATGAAGCGCGGAAATAATTATTTTCCTCCATAAAAATAATTTAAGCTTTTTTAGTAAGCACATTTATGCTCGCATCATCTCCCTGAGTAATGAAGTTCTGAAACAAAAAGATAAAACTTATTAAGATAAGATGTACTTCTGCCATTACTAGAACCATTGTGCCAAAACGTTTGGTCATATTTTGAACTCTTTGATTTAATACCTTTCTTTAATAAGTTCGCTTCAGCTAAGAAAGAGAATTTGCATTGCGTGAGATGTAATTCTAATTTAAAATGTATCAAAGAAAATATAACTGAGTTACTTATAAAAAAACTCTAGAAGTGTGAAATATCCGCCTTTTGCGAGAGAGAGAGAGAGAATATAACATAGTGTGCATTCATAACAATATTCTATGTCAATGGTCATGAATGTTTACCGTTGAATTTTGTAAATACAAGTTATTGGTGACCAAAAAAAAAAAAGTTTAGAACTAATATTTGAATTAAGCCAGAATGATGGCGTCGATCTAAGGCTCGGAGCTCGTACGCCACAGGTCTGAGGATTTCCACGGAAATCCACGACACGGCAGTGTCGGTGGATTTTCAAGATACAGAAAATCGTCTGCTCCCATGTCGTATGATTATGCGGCATGTAAAACGTCCCTTGAGTAGACATTTGGCTTATTTAACCGAGAGCTAAATAAAATTCCTGGGGAAATTTCGCAGAGTCCGGATGCTCGCCCTTTCAGGTGGAGAAACCGGACGGCAAAATTCTCATGGGGTGATGGTACCGCACTCATTTTGGTGCCTCTGAAAGAGATGGTATCAATGTCTGGGGAACGCACTAGGTCTGCAATTGGCAGAAGCCAACAGTAGCCCATTAGAAAAAAAATATTTGAATGAAAAAGAAGTTAAATCGATATCTTTAATTGGGATTTGTTCGACACATGCAATCACTATAATAAACACGTATTTCATTTTAGAGCCAAGTTTTAATTTAGTAATGCGTACGGGATATATTTATATGGTTTAAAGACCAGTCCACTGTAAATATATCACTGTATAATCCTAAACGCCACTTGCACTTTCATTTTAATTCTAAAAAAAAAAGTTTGTAAATTGGGTTCCGGTCTTAATCGAACATGCCATATTGTGCTACTACTCTATAAACTGTAAAAAATTCTAGTTCAATCTTTCAAAAAAAAAAATAGAAAACATGGTGAAATTAGCTGCAACCAATATTTGGTACTAAGTTGAACCATTATAAAGGTGCAGTTTCACCTAGTTTTCAACATGAATGTTAAAATAGGAATCATTACAATGGTTAAACTTTTGTACTAAATGTTGGCTGCAGCTAAATTCCACCTTTTTTTTCTTTTCTTTTTTTTTTTTTTAGTGAAAGGTTCAAGTAAAATATTTTCTAGTGTAACTATTGCTCTGAGACTACATTTTGGGTTGTTCATGGCGGTTTCAACTTGATTTTCACCACATCAGTTTCTCTCTATGTTCAGAAAACTACTTGATATACTGATGTTTATTTATTTTAATCTTTTTTTTTTTGGGGGGGGGGGCGGGGGTTGGAGATGTTTTATGTATTAGTCAAACGGATATTGAATAAAATTAAGGAATCAGCTCCTCTTCTTCTTTTTTTTCCAAAATATAGCCTCAATAATGAGGGTTTGGGTCACATTCGAGAGCGAATATTTAGGTTTACAAGGTATGTTAAAGACCTCATTAAAGTAGTGAAATTAGTACTCATTAAAGTAGTGACCTCATTAAAAGTAGTGAAAAAAGGGAACATTGCGAAAAATTTTGTAAAACTTTTTTTCTTTTCAAGCTTAATAGGTTTTTATCATTTAAAGCCGATATTATTTTGAACATTACGCTATTTGTCATCTCACGAATGTTTAATCGTCATTCTGCTAAGAATTTAAAATGTAACAAAAAAATTAGACACACGTTGTTTCAAAATTTCGCAATGTGCTCCGTTCACGGGGCACATGGAGACGACAGTGATTCGATTAGGGCATATTAGGACTACTGATTTTAAAAACCGCACGTAATTATTGGTAAATTCATTCATGTATGTAGAAATAATAGATTTGTAGACACAACTGTCTTGAAATAACGTGTGAGAAAATGGCAGAATATGTATAAAAATTAATGTATTTACAGGCGTAGAACAGCAATGTATCAATTTTTTAAAAGGAAAAACGAAAAAAAAATATTGCCTGTAACTTCTATTGCAATGAAATAAAAGTAAAACTGGGAAGTAAGAAGTGTTACCACACAATATATATTTCAACATCTTTTATGCTTTGAGTTTGCCCCGATATGCCCCCAAACAGTAGTTTTCCAGTGTACCCCACCCCTCATTAAAAAAAAAAGATTAGACCTAATATTCTATAACACATGGAGGTAATATTTATTGTGAAAGGAAAAAAAAAAGCTTCACTAAATTACAGCTGCAAATAAATAATATGTATTCCATATAGTGTGAATATTTAATTTTATTTTGTTGCAGCTGTGAAATTATAGCCTTTGCCTCAATGTGCCCCGTTCTCCCTTGCGGTTAAAATGTAAAAAAAAAATAAATATGGAGCATAAAATGTACACAAAACATTCTTAACACATTCTTAAAACATATCAAAACTATTGAGTTGAATGATAGAGATATGGGGGAAAGAGTTTGCGTTTTTGAAACAGAGCATGATAGATGACCATCGCCTGTCAAACGCTAACGCCAAGAAGAGGCATAACATTTTTGGAAACCAATAGTCACGGGTGAGCATAAGTTTAAAAAAAATATCACATTGTAGCTCAATTTTCCAGTCTATGAAACAAAATAGTAACGAAGACCAAAAATGATAACATCACACAGCTAATGCTAACCTTATGGAAACAAAGATTATGAATAAATAAAGCACATGCAGCATTAACTAAAGTTCTTTTTTTCTTTGTAATCTATATTTATAGAACAGTTTGTATGTAAAGTCCCGTCCAATTTTAACTACGTTCTATGTAATCAAGAAACATCATTAAACTTTGTAAATGAATTAAAGGATCTTTGTGCACAAGTAAAGTTAAAAATTGCACGTTATTTATAGCACAAATAAGAATTAAAATGCAGACATATGTTTTGGGATTGCTTGGAATCCCTTTTTCAATGCGATAGTGGAGCTTCTAGATGCGAAAACATCCAAATGAAGAGATCCAAGCAATTCCGAAACATATATCGACATTTTAATGCTCATTTGTGCTATAAATTACCGCAATTTTAAGAAAACTTTGTAAGTTAAGAATATTTAAATCAGTGAATTAACCTGAAATGAAAACCTTCCTAAATAATGCTATTTTTGACCTTTTCCCAAACGAAACGACAAGCAAGCAGGAATAATATTTTTATCTGTGGCAAACTTAAGCTCGTAATGGTTTCCTTGTAATCTTATTCGGCGAATATTCACTTCCTAAGATGCTATTCTTAGATGAAGGTCAGGAATATAATTAATGTTTCATATTTTCATGAGGGTAAAATATTTTCTTGTTATGAAGGAAATGTCTTCATTAGCTTTATGAAAGCGACCTTTTTCAATAAAACGGAAAAGTAGGTTGTTTTTTTCCCTGTGTTTCTTGTTGGATGTCACTTCATCTAACTATTGATCAACAAAATTCAGAATGTTGTAAAAATGTATTATGTACATTAAACATGTATATATTATATGTGTGCGTGTATTTGTATGTGAGGGCGTATGTTTATTTTTTTAACGAAGTTAATTTTCCCCAATAAAATTAATTTTCTCCTAGTAAATGAATTCCACTGAATTTATTTGGTGACCCTCAACTAAACAATTATAGAATACATATGTACTATTATATATTCTTTTAAAATTATGGTTTGTAATCGTAAGTTTCTTTTGAAATAAGCATATGTGTTCCTAGCGCATAGTGCGCAAGGAAACTCATGCTATTTGCAATGGGGAAGCGATGTTCTATAATCTGAAAAAAATTAAGCTTTCTTTTTTGGTTCTGCGCTCCTTTATAGACCTGTGCAGAGCTTTAGAATTCGAGATAATATAAGTACCAGGGTCTAGGAGGGTTTCACATTGGTTGTGAAGATGGGAGCTCCAAATGGGCTCCCTCGCGGAGAATTTTGAAACTTATAAAAGCAGTTGTAAAATAGCTAAACCATGGAATAAGCAGATCAAAAGGCCAGATTTGTATTAGAAATCCTTTTAATGAGCTAAAAGAGCTACAACTGTGTTCTTTGTGACCCCGTCCGTACGTGTATATGTCTATTACATTCATCTTAGCAAAATCTACAGCCTAGAGAAGGATTCGCTATCAATTTCAGTGCTGGCAAAGTTGCTATTTTTTGTAAAAAGTCCGAAACGCCGGAAGAAATTGAACTAAATTGGACAACATGGAGGAAATGGACAGAATGAAAAATTCGTTGGTTTTTCACATGCTTGACATATAAAGATTTGTAATGATGCAATATAATTATATTTCAGTATTTTTTATAAATAATTAAATATTTTTATCAATAATTTAATTCATATTGATTGAATATTAATCTTGTTTCAATAAATCCGAAGAACACATGTTAGGAAGAACGCATATGAACTTACATGTTAGTGTAAGGGAAAACTGGAGGGCCATGTTTTGCTGGAAAAGCATTCTCCCTACAAAATTGTAACAATGCGCCTTCCTCAAGATATTATAAAACACCTTAAAACACATGTCAAATTAAAAAATGGTTTATTTATAAAAAAATTTATTTCTAATACTAATGAAGTCATTTATTTTACATTTGATGAATTATTCTAAAAATGTATTTATGATAATTTAATAATATATCTTCCCCTGTCCTGGAAGAAAATTGTTTTCTCTAGAAGAAACCTAACCCTGCTTCATAGAAAAATGGGTATTAAATGTTTTATGCGGTATATTCATAGACATCATTTCACTGTAACTTAATTTTGTTTTATTTTACCTCTTTACTGCAAATTGTGTATTTTAGTGATCCTTAAAAAAAAATTAATAAACAACAAAACGTGTTAAGGTAGTCATCTTGTCCCGGTCTCCCCTACATAAACAGCGTTTGATAAGTAATTCAAGCTTCAGCAACTCTTGAACTAGTCGCTTTAGCAGCAAGTCATCTGTTTTAAAATATTTTTAGCAGTTCTTATGCAGAAATTTTCACTTTGCTTTCAGCATACAAGCGTTCTTTTTCTAGTAGAAGTTCATTGAAATATTGTTTTAGTTCAGATTAGATTCAAAAAGGGAAATTCATACAGTGCGTTCAAAAATTAACATGCTTTTTATCTCCCTCCTCTTCCCCCGTCTGAGGAGGGAGTAAGTTTCTCGCATTGAAAAACTGATGCACTTAGTGGTAAATATCCCACAGTCTTTAAAAACGTCTTCCAATCCAAGGGATTAAAATAGCTTACAAGTAAACGTTTTCGCCCAACAATCGAGGATCTGAACATAATACATATGCTCTGGAACTACACCACCCGAATACTAGAAATGTGGAATTCTAGCGGCAGACGTCAAACGGTATAGAAGTTAGGTTTTTTGGGTAAAAATGTAGTCGATAGTAGAGGAAAATATATTTGCTACACATGAGCAATTTCCATTCCATTTTCAAGCAAGCTTAAGTTACTAGACACCAAAATACATTATCGATAGAGTAGAACATTCAGAACGTTCAAAATCAGAAAGCAAAAAGTTTTATCTCAGATCGATAAGCGAGCGTGTTTTGAAGAAGCAACTGATGACCGATAACGTACTGAATAGTAATGCTCACTTCTTACGCCATGTAACGCACTCATAAGGTACAGTACTTACTGACAGTGATTTCAGATCCCGAAGCAAATCTGACATCGCAACGAGATTTGAAGGTTTCATCATTCACCATGCTCCAATACTCGGCCCTACTATTCAGTAATAATGTTAGATTTATATTTTATAGAGAGCTGAGTAATAACTGGAATGATTAGCCTGGGACATGGATTTCGCCACATTGCTTCCTTTTGCGTCAACGCGTGAACTAAATTCCATTAAGGTGTACAGTTCGAGGTCGTAATGCCACCTTTTGTTTTCTGATCTTGAATGTTTTTAGTGTCAAACTCTTTAATCCAGATGTGAAAAGGTCTTCAGTGCCTAATAAGTATGAAAATGATTGAATTAATATAAATTGTTTATGTGTGCATTGTTATAAATTTCCGTAAGAAAATAGAAATATAACCATTTATTTTATTGTTATTTTACCATATTTAAGTACAACAGTTGAATAACCATTAAAAAGATCGTACTCAAACCGCTGATTGTGAAAAAAATCGTTTATTCTCTGCTTCTCCTAAAGAACGTTTAACTAACCGTAATTTGCAAGCGCTCAATAGCCCCGTTCACATGGCACTTTTGTAACCCGCAAATTGAAAAAAAAACCCCGTTCACATGAGAAAAGAGGTTTTGTCTCGGAAAGCGGTTTTACCCGTCATACTTTGCGCACTGTTTACAATTTTTACGCATTGCCGTTTTCTTGCTTTTGCTTTTCTGAATGTTACAGTTTAAAATAAATTCTAGGTAAATTCTCAGCTGAGGTTGTTTTAGTCCTGATTTTTTGAAAAAAATAATTGCATTCACCCTTTAAAAATTACATATAATTGCTTTTGTTTAACATGTTTACATTGTTTTGTTAATGCTTTTTTGTAAAAGCTGAAATCTAGTATACGAAATGATGTATCTTTTGAAAATTAAGATTTTGCATCATAAAAAATGCATATTTCTTAAAGAAAAGGAAAGATGTGTTCTAAGTAAATTAAGAGCATGAAAGATCGTTGCTTTTTTCTTACGATTCAGGAATATTTACACACATTTTGCTCATAATATCTTAAAAGCAAACAAGGTTGCTAAGGGCAAACTGATTAACCAGAATATTGCCAGTTGCATACATATGCTACATCTAGCAATCAATATCAAGACATTTTATTTTATGTACAGGTGGTGGTTATATATCGTTTATGAAACAATTGAATATTAATTCCAAATATAGAATTAATTATGACACCTAAATGACTTATCAACAAATATAATCAGACAACAAATAAAAATCATGATGTATTTGAAAAATAAGAATGATCAAGATTCAAGCTATGTGTGTTCTTATTAAAACCAAAAATGCAACGTTATATATTTGTTTTTTTATTGCAGGTAGTGTAACTGAATTAAATGGAGAATTGTTATCTTAAATAAAGGGGGAAAGACCGTTCAAAGCTCTGCATTTTCACACACACACACATATATATATATATGTGTGTGTGTGTGTGTGTGTTAAAGATGCAACGAAAAGTCGGCCACTATTCGGTATTCGGCCTGGTCAAATAGACGTTTCGTGATTTAGCCGAATATTCGGTCTTTCCGAATACTGATCATTATTCGGCCGAATAGTTCTCCTACGGTAGAAATGTACAAAAATAAAGAAATTAGTAGATTTTAAACATTTAAAATTGCACTATAGTTATTGCAAAAGAATATATTAGTATATAATTTTAATAAATAAAAATAATTTATAAAAACTACTTTTTTTTTATACTTAGCATTTGCTCTCAAATGCTGGCAATAGTTAATTATGATGAAGAATGTGAGACTTTTATTTTGTTTAATAACACAGTGGAAGTCAGACTTTGTGTGAGTTAAACTGATTTATTGTGAATATTGGGTAAGAGAGCAATGGGAAAAGCCTAGAACATATCATGAATATTAAGATAGCATAAGTTATTGGGCTTTTTAAATTAAAAAATATATTCCTGTTAAATGCATTAAATTTTAATAGATCTTTTAAAAATAGGTATGTAAAAAGCCATAAAATTAAAATATTAACTTTTACAGCTTTTAAAATATCTTCATGAAATTATTTGGAGCAAGGTAAACATTAACTAAACAATAGTATTCCTTTAATTTGAATTTAGAAATCAGTAAAATAATGCTAATGATTAGAATTAAAACCTGCCATTTCTATTCCACTTGTGGGTGAAATTCTCAATTTTATTGCATTCAAAACAATACAGAAAATACATTAATTTTAGGTAGTACTGGATTCTTAAACATAATTAAATCGTACATCATAGATTATTGTGTGAAATTGGTATTTTACTTGGTGAATACTTTTAAATTTGGAAAATACTTTCTATTACCACGATTTTCTAAAAATTTTAATATTCGGCTTTGACCTAGGAGAAATTGCCGAATATTCAGATAATTATTATATTCTATTTTTTTAACCGACTTCAGAAAGGAGGAGGCTATATATTCATACCGTATGGATGTCGGTTTTTTGTTTGTCCATCCATAACATCTCACAGGATGAGCCGATTTTCAAGATTTTGATTTTTTTTTAATCCATCGAGGGTGGTTGCTCTAATGACTTTTTAAAATCGACTTCAAAACGGAATTTATGATACAAATGATTAGTTTTCAGTGCCATTCACTCAACGAAGGTTTGCCTTTTGATATGGATTTTTTAAAAATAGAATATTTATGTAAAAAATGGATTTACACCAAAAATAATAAAATAAAGTCACTTTCGGAAAAAAAATAGAACCGACTGAAAAATAATAAATTGCGTTAAAAAGTGAAAACTAATTTAATTCTTTAAACAATATCGATGCGATTTTTAAACATAACTTTTGAAGTCGGTGCAAAATTATGATAGGTTTTGATTCATGATTACTTTTGTAATCATGAATAAATTACAAATATAAATGGCCCAGAGTTAGTAACAGTTTCAATGTAAAGTAACACATGACGTAATGGTAATTAGGTAATTGTGCGCTGGCTTCAAAAGTTATATTTAAAAATCGTATCGGTGTTGTTAAAGAATAAATTTATTTTTCCCTTTTTAGCGCAATTTTTAATTTGAAGTCGGTTCTATTTTTTCCAAAAATTATTTTATTTTGATGCACGTTATTTATGTATAAGTAATTTTGAAAATCTCAATTACTTTTTAAAAAAAATCAGAACAGTAATTTCTAACCCGGTTAGTTTTATTTATAAACACCAGAGGGTTGTGTAAGAAAAACCTGATATGCCACAGCCAACAAAATTATGCCTACATATTAATCGCATGCATGTGTCATTTCCAAAAATAAAAGATACGTTTTTTAAAGTTTAAACCCTTATGAATTTCTTACTCTTTAGTTTTAAAGACATTTAAGGACGTGAACTAATAAAAATGAACAAACCGATGTCACTATGATGAGTACGACAAATTATTTCTGCGTTTCAAGATAAGAAATTAATTTTGTAATAATGAATGAAAAAATAAAAGTAAAAATACTCTTCTACCTTAGTACTAACATGTATGGAAACGTACAAGATCATAGGATTTTTCATCTTAATTTTTCTTAAATTTATTACATCTAGAGATGACAAAAGATATACACAAAATTGAAAAATAAACATAGAAAAAATTACAAGTAAGAAATAATTTTTATTGCTGTACTTTTAGCCTATTTCATTTAAAATCCTCAAGTTGCGCACACCATACGGAACGCGTGAACTGTCAATCAAAAGTTAACTCATGGGGAATCGAGAGTGCTGCGCGAATGGCATGCTGGGTAGAAACCCCGCAAAAATCCTGCTCTTGGGCAGGAGGCAACTCGGTCGAGCCTTACTCATGTTTACAATTATATATTGCGTGTTCTAGAATGGGTAAATCAAACAATCTATATTTTCAGACAATGAAACAAACCTCTGTTGCTCCACGTCGCATTGAAAAAGGAATTCCAAGCAATCCCGAAACATATGTCTGCCTTTTTAATGCTCATTTGTGCTTTAAAATAACGTGAAATTATTTTTTATCACAGTTTATTTGCACAAAGTTTAATTATTTTTACATTTATAAATGGTTATGAAACCGGAAACTTTTGTATTTACAGCTTTTTAACCAAGCTGATTGGAAATGGTTTAAGTCCCTTAAAGATAGAAAAATGTTCCAAACCGTAAATTTAACGGTGAATTAGATGACAGACTACTGCTGACTATTTAACCGTAATTTCATGATGAAATTTCTAACAGTGTGACACAGGCATTTTCCTCTAATATAAACTACATTTTGATCTAATAATCCTTTTAATTTCTATACCGTCGCACCTCTGCTGCTAGAACTCCACATTTCTACTATTAAGGTTTTGGTGTTCGGACCATATATGAGAATAAATGGCAGTTAAGGCATCACGCTTTTTACCTAAAGTTTTTGCGAATTATTTTAAAATGAATTTTAAATAATGTTAAATTTATCTCAATAATAGCAAATCGTGGGTATATCTATAATATGTTTATTCATTAAAATATTACAACGAATGTTTTATTCTATTATGATTGTGTATAAATCATTTTTATTTCTACAATTTAAATTTCATTTTTTGTTTATTATTTTCTGTTGCGCTGACAGATTCTCTCCTGTATTTTTTTTTCCTTTACAATTGTGAAATGGTAATAACATGCAAAGAATATTCTTTCATTGAGTGAGTTCTCAAGAATAAACACCATTACTAAATAAAATTTTATTCGTGCAGAGTTTACTTCAGTTACAGATACAAATATAACAATAAGGATAAGAACATACTTTGAAGCCCTTTTAGGTGCCAAAATGTTACGTTCATTTGATAATATATTACGTAGTTGCGTTTCTTGAGTTATGTGTCGTACAATATTTTTTTTCTGTTGCGCAACAAGAGTCATATGGTCGCAGCGTGGGTAACAATTTATCTATCAGAAAGCTTTTTTTTTTCTTTGGAAGATCTAATTCTGAAACACAACAATATTTGCTGAGTAATAGACCCTCATACAATAGAGTCCCGAAAACTCGGCATTCGATTACCCGGAGGTCCAAATAACTTGGCCACACCCTGGCATTAAGACATCAGGATATTACACATTTCCGTAGGAGTAGGCTATGGGAAGTCCTCTTAGTCCTATTTTAAGTGATTTTTATATGCATTATTTTGAGGAAAAACTGTTCCAGAAATTGCAATTTCAATTTTATGTTCGTTATGTGGATGATTGTTTTGTCCTAACGGACAGTAACTTGTTAGGTATTGATGATGCTCTTTCTATTATGAACTCCATTGATCCTAATATCCAGTTTTCTTGTGAGAAAGAACTTAATAGTAGCCTCGCGTTTCTTGATGTCTTTATTTCTAAGAGTGAGTCTGGTTTCACTACTTCTGTCTATCGTAAACCTTTCGCTGTTTCTTTACCTCCTCACAGACTGTCGTCTCATCCTCCCAACCAAAAATATTCGGCTTTTAATGCTCTGGTCCATCGTGCTATTAATATTTGCTCTTCTCCTGAGCTTCTCAAGATTGAACTCAACTATCTGAAAGCTGTAGCTGTTGATAGAGGATTTTCTCACTCTTTAATTGATTCTATTCATAACAAACTTTCTAAGAAAACTTCTGGTCCCAATAATGTAGTTTCTAGAAAGAATTTGGTTGTGTTACCATTCTTTCATTCTGTCAGTTTCCGTATTGCTAAAATCCTAAAAAGGTTTCAATTTCAAGTCGTTTTTGCTCCTAGTAACAAACTTTCCTTCTCTTCTCTTAAGGATCCTGTCGATCAACTTAACACTTGGGGTATTTACCAAATTAGTTGCCGTTGCGGCCTTTCTTACATTGGGCAGACAAAACGTGCTCTGAAAACTCGCTTAAATGAGCATAAAGGTTATGTACGAAAGCAAGAGTTAAATAAGTCTAGCATTGCTCAACATTGTTGGAATTCCAACCACTCTTTTGACTTCAATTCTGGTAAAATTATTCAAAAATGTTCTTCCCCTTTAGAGCTTGACTTTTGGGAAGCTTATCATATTAACAGGAATAGTTCTAATTTGGTTAATGATTCTTCTTCAACTCCTTATTTTTCACAGGTCTGGCATAAATTTCTTTAATTTGTTGTTCTTTCTAGGTTTTCTTGTTGTTTTCCTTTTTTGTGTCTATTTTTCTCCTTCCCCCCCCCCTCCCCCTCCTTTACATGTGTACTTTGTTTTGCATTGTGTTTTGGTAGTTTCTGTACTTATTTTTATTTCAATTTTATTCTTTGTACTTTATTTTATTATTTTTGCAATTTTTATGCATGCTGATGTCTTTTTTGCTTTATTTTTATTGTTATTCCTTTTTAATTCCTGTACTTTCAACTGGATTCGTTTGTTGCTCTCTTATTGGTGTCTTCCTGCTACTTCTACTTCCACTTCACGCTGCCTTTATTCTCATTGGTTTACAGATAATTCTTAGGCTATATAAGCTTTGTTTTTCTTGTTCTGTCTGCTTCATTTGGATGTTTTGCATCTAGAAGCTCCCTGTCGCATTGAAAAAGGGATTCCAAGCAATCCCGAAACATATGTCTGCATTTTTTTGCTCATTTGTGCTTTAAATTAACGTGTAATTTTATTATTATTGTTTACTTGCACAAAGTTAAATTATTTTTAACCATTTATTTGTTTGTTATTTTACCATATTTAATTACAACAGTTGAATAACCATTAAAAAGATGGTACTCAAACCGCTGATTATGAAAAAAATCGTTTATTCTCTGTTTAACCTAAAGAACGTTTAACTAACCGTAATTTTCAAGCGCTCAATAAGAATCGGGTGTCCATCTTGGTTGCAAAGCCTTACCGGTGGTACGTTGTTGTTAAAATATGAATAGAGATTTATCAGTTCAAATCTGCATGTGTATATAAAAAAAGAAGAAGAAAAAGTGGATTAAGCAGTGGTTACTAAATAGAAAGGCATACACACTTAAATAAAAAATTGGAGACATCGGATGCCCGAACTGTTTGCGAATGAGCGAACCCATAATTCGAGCTGCTGAAGCTTGTTTGTATTTTAATTTTACAGCAAATAAAATGATTTTCGTCAATATACAGTAAATTTAGACCAACGATGGCTTTCGATCCAATCAAAAACTGAAATATCAATTTTAATGCCGTTTATTTATCAATAAATCTTTCTTTTCCTGTTGAAAAGAAAGATGTATTGATAAATAAACGACCGCTTTGTGTGGTGCAGATGGCCGAATGGTTGTAGAGCAAGGTTGGTATGCCATACACCCGGGTTCGATTCCCGCAAGCTTCGTTAACGGTTTCTACGCCTGGAGGATTCTACGCCTCGAAATGGTTCAGAAAACGGTAACATTTTGTTTTAAAACCATTTTTAAATGGTTATAAAACCGTATACTTTTGTATTTACGGCTTTTTAACCAAGCTGATTGGAAATGGTTAGGTCCCGTAAAAATAGAAAAATGTTCCAAACCGCAAATTTAAGGGTGAATTAGATGGAAAGACTGCTGCCGGTCATTTAACCGTAATTTCAGGATGAAATTTCTAACAATGTAGCTTTATGCCTCCATGAAGTATATTTCTAAGCTCTGTCTTATCAGGTAAATTAATGTACACTGTGTATTCATTAATTTTCGTTTTCATGTCGTAAAGTGCTATTCCTTCATAAAGTACGTACGTTTTCTTTGTTTAAGCGCATTTGGGCAGTTTATTCTGTTGTATTCTCAAGCGAACAATACATACAAATGCAATGCGGTATTTTCTGAGGTATTTCCTGCGGTATTTTTCTCGTACTAATTCTTTTTTAATTTCATTCACGCTAATCCCTCATTTTCAAACTCTGTACCCTTCACTCCACATTAGGCCGATTTTTTTGACTCTACTCTAATTTATGTTTCTGCAGATCTGGATATTTTTTTCTCTTTCTGAAAAGCAAAGTAACCCCGAAACTAATGATTGACTTTTCTACGAACTTTTTGTTGAAAAATTTGAAATATTTTTAAAAACTTCTTTAATGGCAACATACACCAAATGTTTGCTGAGTAATAAACCCTAATAATTTACTTTTATATGATTATTTTGTTGATAGGTTCTAAAAACTCTTGAAAATTGCTTGATGAAAGGCAACTTACTCAAAATGCTCACTGATTTTTTGGTCTTGGAATTTTTTTCGAGCAGTTTTATATATTTTTGAATATTTCTGTGTGGACGACAACGTACTCCAAGTGTTTGCCGAGTAATATATCCTTGTAATTTTCTGTGAAAATTTTTTTTTGAAGATTTTAAATATTTTTTAGGCATTATAGTATTTATAAAAAATTGCATTAGTTAAATATATTTACACATAGAAAGAAATTCGTAAGAATCAAGTACATGTTTTTAAGCTGAAGTTTTTCTAGGAAAATCGATAACAAAACTAAAAAATTCCTGTTCAGTTTACTAGACGTCTTTCTGTTTTCACTTTTATTACATTTTTTATATTTTAGAATTATAAAAGTTATGCAATAAAGATTATATTATTGGCAGGCACCATTTCACTCTTCAGCTGTCTCGTTTCTAAGAGACAGTAAATTTAATCGTTTGCTGAGTGATGGATCTTCATAATTTATTTGTCAATTATGGTTATAGATGTTTTTGTGCCTTCTTTTTTCTACGCGTTTTTTTATTTTTATTTTTATTATTTTTTTAGGCATTGCGATTTGCTTTGAATGATTTCCCTTTTTTAATGCGGTAGTCAAACCTTATTTTCATGCGGTCTTTTTGTATGCATTTTTTAAATTATAATTTTTTAATACGACTTGTTTCGAACGATTTTCTTTTTATGCGGTATTCAAACCTTGTTTTTATGTAGTCTTGAATGTATTTTTTGATGCTACATACTTCTTGCGATTTTTTTCTTTTATATGTGGTATATGAACACCACCGGTCTTGGCATTTTCACAACAACATTGTAGTGGTATTTATCAGTGTAAATATGTATACTGATACAGTATACGTACTTACTGCGTCAGCCAATTTCCCGGGTATAGCTTAGCTCTGTAAACGTGAAATCCGATGGTCGAACGATTAAACGAGTTCATTTGCTAAAAGACGGATAAGAGAAACAGATTTGCCTTGAAAATAGCATAAATTCCAAAAAGAGCTTTGATCGTGTATATCTGGCTATCAGGACGTTTACAAGCAGATGATCAAAGGTCCGTCGGCATCGCCGCAAAAAAAATATCCCCTACTTCATGACAACACCACATTAAAAAAAATTAATCTACTAAAAAAAAAATATTTTTCATAGCTATTTATGAAGTTTCAAAATGTTTTGCGATTTCTTTTATGTGTTTCCTATCTACCACACAAAAACATGTTTGACTGTATTTTGCTGAATTCTTTTAAATGACGTATAATATACAGTAAAACCTCGCAAATCCGAACCCCGAAAATCCGAAATCCCGGGAAATCCGAACGAGTTTTTTTTAACAAATTTAAATTTGAAAAACAGACGCAAAAAAGCGAAACTTATTTATTTTGTCAGAACAAAAAAATTTTAAATATTACTTTTTAAATTTATAAAACAATTACTTTAAAAATACAAACTCACAAAATATCAATTTCACTTGAAGTTAGTTAACTTCAATTGTCCAAGTGACGAAAACCTTCCAGCGGAGGCAATTGCGCACCAGCGTCGCATAAACATGACATCATTTGGCGTGGCTGCTGCATGTTACTATTTTAGTGCGATTTTATCACTATAATGCATAGCTATTTATTATTGATTTTCTTTCATTTTTTAAAATGATTTTATAAAACAATATTGTTACCCCTAAATGCGCCAACATGTCAAATTTTCTCGAATTCTATTTCTCCGAATTAAATAAGAATTTTTTAGTATGTTTTCCACTTATAACTAGCACAAACAAACACACACAAAAAAATATTTTACAAACAAGAAAAAAAATTGTGCAGTGTAGGGTTAAGTCCTATACCGTAACGAGGGTGCGTTTATTGTGTTATGAATAGTTTTCGGCTAATCCGAACAAATTGAAATCCGAACAGGCTACAGCCCCAATTAGTTCGGATTTGCGGGGTTTTACTGTATCTCTTTAGTAAAAAATCATGGACATATGTATTACACATTTTTGCATCAAAAACATTCGTCAGAATTTAGTGCAGATTGTTTTCTTAATTTTACTTTTGTAAACAATAAAGAAATTACCATGTTCTATATTTGCTCACACAAGTTCTATGAATACATTATTAAGCTTTCCAAGATTTTAATATGAAAAATCACTTTTAAAACAAAAGGTTGTGCAAATTTTAATACCCAACTAACTCCCAAATAAAAACAATCTGCTTTCGACCGGAATAACTAATGAACCAACTTTAAAATTAATCGGAGAAAAGTTCGTTAATTATTGCCTCAATAAATCAATTTTTGCAATATATTAACAAGCGTTTTTAGTGAATATTTTGGTTCTTCTTTCCGGGAGGCATTGCTCAATTTCAAGATTTCACACAAGTTCAGAACTAATGAATTAACTGTAGTATTTATTAAAGTCTTTTCAGTGACTTTCTCATAAAAAATATAACAAATTGTTGTATTTTAAAATATTTTCTGTTATGTTTTTCACGTTTTATGTCAAATATGCTGTTTTCGTTCTTAAGGCAAAATATTACTGTTTGTAACTTAAAAAATAAGTTTTCAGGTAAGAAAAACTTTTTAAAAAATTGCTAAAAATAAAGTAAAACAAATAAATAAAATGTTAATTAATTCCACATCATTGTGGTATTATTAGTGAGATACTGTAAATACAGTTTCAATTTGTAAAAACGATTATTCAAGAAAGTGTTCAAAAACCTAAAAAAGTATTGGAATGAAATAAAGTATGTACCAAAATTTACGCAATATTCGAGTTATAGAAAATTAATTAACCTTTCGTTAGTCGCGCTCTGATTTCCGACGCCTGATGCATAGTCGCGATACATGTGAGAGGTGTTTCTGGTTCTTTGAAAGCTAAAATAAATTTATTCTACTTTAAATAGTTAATTGTTACTGATATCAGTTTTATTGCAGATTAAAGTATTAAAACAATCTAGTTAAAGAAAGGAAAATTCATAATTTATAAACACATCACATCCACAATGCCAACGATCGCGTCACCCCTGAAAGTGTAGTAGGGATGCACCTGTGAGGTGCTGTATGACTAACAGAAGGTTAACTTAACCTTGTCAATGACTTTTTAAGGTAAGTAAAAATACAGCATTAAGCGAAAGAGCAACGCTTTTTCGCTGTTGAACAATCCAATTTCTGCAAGAGATATTTCCGTCTCGTGCAGTCTATATCGTTTGGGTGATCAGAATTGGCCCCCTATATCACGTGATTTCACACAATTGCAGTTCTTTCTATGAGGTTATTGAAGTCAAAGGTCAATGTCAACAAGCCCACATATCCTCGCACATTGAAGGAGCAGATACAACTTGCATTTTGGCTGTTAATCACAATGAAGAACCAAAGCATCATAAAACACATTTTATATAGACTAATCTACACTACACATGATTACAGAAAAGTATAACTACACAACACGGTCAATCGTCAGTGGTTCTGCGCAGAGAATCGAATGCGTTGTTAACTGGCTTAAAGTTCTAACTCGTCTGTCACTTAGCTCGTTCAGCCGTGTGATGGCGCGCAAGTCGCGTTCGCCATATGCTTCAACAAAAGAACAGTCACATTCATGCAAAATAGCCATGGACAGTTTCCGCAGAAGAGTGCGTATGTCCCAGAAAATCTGTTCACATCATTTGCTTCATGTGCTATTCCACACATAACATAACATTGTGTACTTTGTTTTAATTTTAAAAAATACAACTGAAAAAAAAAAAGTTTTCTATTTCATTTAAACCTTGCGTATATTTTGGGATACCCATTATGATCTTCAGAAATTGGAACTGCTACATGATATTTACCTGAAAATTAAACCAAAATTATGTTTTTTCTGGAATCAGTTGCATAGACTTATCACCTAGAAACCATTTGAAGATAATTTCTGAAATACTAGTTCGAAGAAATGTTTGAAGGCAAAAAACATTTTGTGTTTACTTTAGTAGCTAAATATTCTGGTTTTCCATAGCCCAAAATTCAAATTTTAAATTTATTTGTGGTTGAAACTCGATTCAGAAGACGGATGTAGTTTGATTACGTTCGTTATTGAAATGTGGGACATGGTAAATAAGTAATGTCTAAAATTTGTGCATATTTATGCTCCTCAAACTATTCTCATTTTTTGCGTTAACCCCTTAAAGCACTAGTTTTTTTTTTCCGAAAAACTAGTATAGTTTAAGTTATTCTTTGCAGTTTCAGGTTGTGGGGGAGACTTTACATAGAAAAAATATATTTTAGAAACACAGTGTAAAATTATCTCAGACAGGCATTAGAAATAAAATAATGCATGAGCATGGGCAAACTTTCTGGTAACTTTTGACCGTGTCAGACACGGGCAAATGCGTTAAGTGGTTAAACATGATGTTATAGAGTTTTTAACTAAATAAATGAATTATTATTGAATAACAAAGATACATTTACGTCGTTTATTCTGAAAGTATTAAACCTCTGACTGATTATCCCGCGATTTCCACGTGCAACGTAAAAAAAAAAAAAAATGTATCAATAATTGCTCATCCCGCGATTTCCACGGACATGAGGTTTTTGTATAAGTGTATTTAAAATATTACCCCACTGTTTCATCGTTAAAGGGTCAGTAATGCAATTTCTTAAGTATTTGGACATTGATTAAGGTTTTATTCCAAAGATGGCTTTAGTTTGACGAGTTTTTATCGAATCGAATTCCCTAAAAAAATGAACAGTCAGAGGTTTAACGTTTCGCTATATTATTCTTCTGTCTTGCATAAAAACTTGAATGCATGGATAATTGATGTTAAAAATGAATAATTTCGAGGAAATAACTAAGTTAAATAACTAGCAGAGCCGCGTTGTCCATACGTGCACAGTCGTACTGGGTTAAAAAAGGCTCCGGGCTCTCTCCTCTTAAAAATAAAAATTAAAATCACACTATTAGTTTTTTATGTGAAAATGTTCTTTTATTGCTTGAGAAATCTTAGAATGAACTCTCAATTTTCAAGAAGAATGTTTTTTACTATTTTTGTACAGAGTAATGCATATATAATATCATTAATTAAAAATTAATTAAATATGTATGAAAAAAATATGTTAATTGTAAAAAGTTTTAATTAATTTGAGGCAAATTGGTATGCTAATTCTTTGACAAATGCAACGCAATCAAAAATGCAATGAAATTTAATGTTTTAGTCACTGCAGGTAGCTGGTAGCAGGTAGCTTTAGTCACTGCTGCTTTTACGTAACTCGAGAAGAATTCTGGGAAGTGTAGCGAAATTTCAAAAAGAAGTTTCCTTCGCATTTAAGCAATTCGATCGCTAACCTGGAAGATAATAAGATTCTCACAATAAGCCTTTTTGAGCTATAATGAAATTTAGTCAAATAAAATCAATACCGGCCTTCATTGTAAAATAAGCCTCTTAGATTAATCACCTTACACAAACAAAGCAAATCTTGTAAAACTAATTGTAATTAAATTTAGCAACGCATAGTTTTGGCGAACTTTATCCTTTTACAAGGAAACTTAATGAAAATTGTTTGCCACATCCTAATGATAAATTAAGAGAATTTGGTTTGTGCTTTTAGAAGATTTGCAAAACTAATACCTTTTGGAAGATCAGAAGAACATTTATGTTAAGATTAATAATTTTTGACTGTTATTTAATTAATGACGTTACATAAAAGGTTGTATTTTGGGATTTTTCATAAATATGCGGAAACATCTTTATGAAAAACTAACCAATCCAGAAATAACAAAAGCAGAAAAATAGTTGTATAATTCCTTTTTGCACTTTTTGTTTCTATAGTTCATACAGTTCGACCAGGAAGTTTTGACATTTGATCACTTTTGCGCATGGCAGAAAAAGACGAATGAATCTATTCGAGTTTTGCTGATGTACGTATTTCATGTGCTTTTATTAGCACACGAATCAAATTGTTTGCTTCTTTTTGTTGAAAGCAACTAAATTTATAAACTGGAATATAGCATCAGTTCAGAAGAAATCAAGTATGCTAAACGAACTGAAATGAGAACAGAAACAGCACATTCCTTATAGCAGCAGTTTCTCCCTTGAACGTGAATGGGTTCTTACTGACACTCTGCCAGGCAGATCCCTGTTTCTGCCAGTAGAACTGTACTAGTACGAAATCATTTTAGCATTTAAAATATAATTAGTGAGCATCACATTTTTTCACGTGATTTCTTGAATATCCCCCTATCAAGTGTTAGAATCGAACTAATCTATTTTTGGGCTTTTATTTTCAACTGCATACTAGTTGCCTTGCAAATGGTGAAGATATTAATTGCTATCTAAGCTGTTAACTTTCAACAAATATATTAAGCTGTGTCAATCATTTTGGATGAATAAACTAACGTCAAATAAATTACTCAGCTAAGAATTGGCTCAGGAATTTATGCCATTTAAAAAATTTGATTTCAAGAAGTAGAAATCATAATTACAGGTCTAAAAATACATTGATCTAGATATGTAAGTTTCATGGATATAGTAGCAGTACCAAAAAGTTAAATAACTGGCAGGGAGAAGTTCGATCAAAGTTCGATGATTTTTCTTGGAAAACGAGTTTTATAATTCTACAATTCTTCTTTCATTTTCTCAAGTTAAACAGGAAAAGTTACTTAGCTTATCGATTTATTTGAGTTAGAAATCGATTGAAGGTTCTCACTTTTGAGTTAATTTCGGTTATCTGATTTCAGCTTTGTAGCAATCGAGAAGAAACTCTCTCATGTGGAATAAAACGGGATGAATTGTGCTTTAGGGATCGTAATTTATATTACGATTAGATATCATTCTAATAGATATTAATTGTATTAGTAAGCTTTCTCATTTGATTCAGTTCAACTACCATTTGTTGAGTTGTACCAGATTGAACTTCTTTGAAGTCTGATAAAAAGCGCTACAAATGGTTATTAAAAAAATACAATCTTTCAAGTTAAACGTAAAAATAATAATACATCGTAGAATTTACTATTATAAATTTATATAGTTGTTTATACTGTTTTTAAATGAAAACCGAAATGCACTTGACTTTGATATGAGTTAATTTGAAAGAACTACAACCATTTGCGTTTCAAGAAAATCAATCGCCCAAATGTTGCTTAAATTTACTGTTACTTTTTTAAAAATTTTACTTAAATTTATCAAAAAGGCATGTTTTTACAACCTATGTTTAGAAAAGTTTAACACCGACACATATTCATAGTACATTTTCTAAATAACCATTACCTATATTGTAGAATATAAGGTAGAGTTAGAAATACCTCAAAATTAAAAAATCTATTATTCAAAATGATATTTCATGCAACGAAAATATTTTTTGCATCAACTATAAGAGTAGGCTTAGAGAAGAGAGTAAAGCTGGAGAGATGATTACATTTATTCAGTATTCAATAATGTATTTTTTTTTTGCTTTTTAACTACAACCTTTTTTGCGCATCCCAAGCTTAGAAAAAAGTTTCATTATGCTGCTTGAGTTAAAAGTAAACAATTCAATTTTGAGAATTTGCATCAGAATATGCAGTGTTTATCGAATACAACACTTCAATGCTCTTTTTTTCTTTTGAGTAATCATTAAAACAAACGTTTATGTCTATCAGCATTTAAGACCTCGCTAGTTTCTTTTTTATAGATGGGCCTTGTAATTGTTGAACTTAACTCACTCATCTTTTTTTTTTAGAAATCAGTTGCTTCCAGAAACATTTTTCCATATTTAATTACTTAAAACTTATGAAATTTTAAGTAAAACTTTTGCAAATTTTGCTCAGAAATTTTTCCAGCGACGTCATTAAATATTAACAATGAAGTACGCAATTATAAAGAACTTTAGTAGAAACTGTTTTCCGTCATACCTAATTTCACAAGAAACCAGTTTGTTTCAAAATCTTTTCAGCCATAAATTACAGTAAATAACATATTTTGTGTGAGATTGAAACAATCACCGAGATTAAAATATTTTAACACAATAATTTTTTTAATGTAAAAAAGGAAAGTTTGTATTCGTTTTATTTGTAGTTTAATTGTTTTGTTTTTTCAACTTTAAGCCAGATCTTGCTAAGGAGCTATTCATTAAATGGAACTTTTAAAGAAATTGAAAACGAAAGTCATCATATTTTTCAGTTAAACAAAATAAATTTTTCGAGATTATCCACATGCAAAAATTCAACAGTATGCCATACTTTAATCAGATACAGAACTTTCGTTTTAGAAACTTAAGATGAGAATTTTTCACCTCTTGTATTTTTCGCAGAAATGGTTTCATCTCTTGTTTTGTTTGCACTTGAGATATCATCTTTTTTTTTTTTTTCGTCACATTATTATGAAAGGATTTTTCAAACTGTAATGCATATTTCTCAAATTATTTGACATTATAATTTATTCACAACCTTTTTAATAATTCCACCTAGATATGAAATCTCTAACGGAAAAATACATTGACATTGTAATGCAATGAAAATATTTTAATTCTAAAGGATTCATTAGACTTTATATTAGAAGCAATTCTGCCAAGACTGTTAACGTCAGCGTCAAAATGCAGTTTGACAAAATGAAATATTTTAACTCTTGCTTTTGTTCGCACTGGAGAGTACCAGTACGCAGAGTTGGTACTAGATTTAGTACCGGTTCAACGTATATGAACGGGTACCATATCTGTTCTTGCGATAGAAACTCTAAGAGAACTGTGCCAGTTACTGAAAAAAATACAATGCGTAGTCTTAAGTTTTGGATGTATACAATCTTTTTTTTTTTTTTAATTTTTTGTTCTGGATTTATCATGTGTTTACATGAAAATATGAACAAGGTTATATGGCAACCTCAGTTACGTCCATAATTCTTGATATCCATAATAAATAAGATTTTGATTTATTGCGCTGCAGTAAATCTAATTTTTCTAAATATAATTAACTTATCGTATCGACAGTTTGCAATATTTGTAGTTTGACGTAGGCAAAATTATAGCTGAATTTAGTGCTTTCAAATAAATGTAGTTTGATTTAGGTTATTTTTTTTCTTTTAAATCGAAATTGAAAATAGTAATTGTCATTTCTAAATGCGTTCCTAATTATTAAGTTATCGTAACGTTCTTATTAATATTGCGATGTTTCCTGTACTATTGAATCTGGGGGTACCAGAAAGTTTAGCTAATCCTTGTTTCTTTATAGTATAAACGCGTTCAGAATAAAAGGGATTGATTTGTAAAATGTCTTGAAATTGGATTATTCTTCTTCTTTCTTAATTTCTAATTCGGAAAAAATCAAAGTTTAATTTTTGTTCTAGTGAAAAGTATTTTCTATAACGAAAAACGTTTCTGTAATCTAAGAATCTTCTCATGCGGAATATTATGACTTAACCTGTATAAAAATAGCATTAAAATGATAGGAATAACGTTAGGTAATATAAAACAGTTTACCATAGAAAAGAGGAAGAAACTATTTTTACCCAAAAGAGTTTTTGTAAATTGGTTTCAATTTGTTATTCAATTTTAGCTATGTCAAACAGAGTTTTAAAAAAATTATTCTTTCTCATTTTCATTAAATATAGTAGATTGAATATTTATAAAGATCTTCATCGCAGTCTTATATTCTGGGTTCGTGTAAATTTTTATTCCATTCTTAAATATTTATATGACTTTTTTATTCATATATTTACGTAATCATTTTATTATTATTTATTTGTGAAATACTGATCACTCGTTTAAAAGTTTTTTTCCTGTCTTTTGTTTTCGAGTCGTAAAAATTAATTTGATTTTTGAACTTGTAATTGATATAATTAATGATTTTCTACATCGTAATCGTAACAATTGCAGAAATTCAGCTATAATATCAACCCATTTATGCCAATCTTAAATCTGCTATGAAAAATTGCTCGGAACAGTGATAAATAAAAAGGGAAAATAATAAAATAAATAAAAAGCTCAAAAGTGTTTTAAACACTTCCAAAAAAACTAAAGATCCCTAACATTTTTTGACCAGTAGTTTACACCTTAAGGATTCTTTTGTCTGTTTGTTAATATTGCTTGAACCCAATTCACTGTAGGGGAAACTTACAATTACTGATCGCTGCACAAACTATTTCCCCTATCATTGTTACAAGAATTACATTAATGAAATGAATAGGATTTTTTTTTTGTATTTTTTTTAGATGACAATGGGTCAGTAGTTGACACCAAGCGAAAACAAGAATATTTAGTAGTTGACACTTTTTATTTTCAGTAGTTGACACTCTACTCTTCATTTATTGAAACTCTGTCTATGGTTTATATGTAACCGTACATCTTCCACACCCGCTTTCATTGCCTCTTGTGTATAATTTCTAAAATTTACCTTTGTTGGAGGCATCTAAAAAATGAAAGAAGGAGTCATTCAGTAGTTGACACATTGTAACTCCTATAGTTGACACCCTCTGTCAACTGTTGGATATGATAGTTTAAAAATAATGTTTCATACGTTATAATAGAAGGTTTTGCTTTGTAAGCAACTAAATAACACTCAAATAAAGCAGTACTATCAAGTTATATTATTAGCCACAAGTTGACACCCTATATCAACTACTCAATATTATGTCATGTAAGGTTTCTGTAGTTGTCACAATGAAAAAAAGCTATTTTTTTGTTTTTTAGTTTATTTTAAATAACTTTATATAGACTTAATGTCGAAAACAAAGTATTAAATACCTGCTTAATCGAAGTTATAAATTGATGTTGAAATTTTCAATGTTTACCTATCAGCGTGTTCTTAGCACCATCAACAAGTAAATTACAATAAACATTCGAAAAATGTGCCATTTTGTCATCAGACGATCGCGGCCGCAATGGCGCTAAACATTGGCGGTACGTTCCCATTGCCACCACTAGAGAGCTATATACTACACACACACACACACACACACACAAATATTAATCATCTGGTGCCTTTTTTTCGCTTATTAATGATTTTTTTCTTTATCAGTGTCAACTACTGGTGGTTTTACCTTACTAAAATACGTAAGTTTTAGAAAATACGCGTCTCAGTATGTGCCTAAGATTAAAGTCAATATATATTATTCAGATATAGCCAAACAATATCATTCGCGACTAACCTTTTCTTCCGCGAAACACGTAGGTTGATTTCATACCAAAGGCGACAAAGACACTATTCCTGTCTTTTCTCACCTACGCAAGCTCAGACGAGGAAAGACAGGAATAGTCTTGTCACCTTTGGTGTGAAAGCACCTGTAAAGTTAAAGCAACAAATTCTTCCCAGCTCTTAATTGCACAATGTTACTAATGTTCTTCCACTTGTCATTTCAAATTTAAGGGGAAATCTTTAGAAATAGCTTACCATCATAAAAAGTCATTTCATCCCATAACTATAGAATTTATAGCCATTTTAAGAACCGTCCCATTTTTGGGACACTTTGCACAAATGTGTTAAAAAGTGTGCTTAAGAGTGATTGAATCGCTTATTTTAAAAATCAGTCAACCGAAAACTTGTTGATTTTGAGTAAATCAAAGAAAACTTCCTTGTAACCTGAACAGTTTTTTTCTTTAGAAAAATTGATATATTTTTTCCTGTGAAAGTTACCAATTTGTATAACTGTTTGATAAGCATATCATTTTTTGTTATCTGTATTGACAAATGAAAAAAAAAATTCACTTGACTGGTTTCTGAAACAAACAACCATCAGTATTGATATAACAAAAAATACGAGCATCTTTCAAATTGGACAATTCCCTCAAAAGGTATTAGGGGGACAGGCAGACAAACAGACACATTTTCCCCATCTCAAAACCCTACTTTTATTTTTTTTTAATTTTTCATTCTTTATTTAATTATTTCACTTATCTTTGACTTTTCTTTATTTTTAACGATACATTAGGGCTTTTTGCCATCCTTTTTTTATTTATTTTTTAAAACTTTTACAAGAAAGTAAGCTAAAATGGGTGTAATTTTAAGACATCTTGTCCAATGAAAGTATCAATTTCGCAGAGCTATTGAGAAGTTTCTTTTTCTTCTAAGACTTTTATGAAATCTAGGAGAATTATCAATTTATTCTGGATATCGATAAGCTTTTTCTTCATTGTTTTCTCATTTCATTACGTATTAGACAGAGGAAAAAAATCTATCTTTGGAAGAAACATATCGCGTTTCCTCGGTAACTGTCACTTAGGCAATGAAAAATTGCGGATTACCACGAAAATACGACAGCAATGATTGCACAATTTGGACAAGCTGAAATAATCTTAATGACTGCTATTAAATAGTTACAGAATAAATCAAGTTTCGCCAACTCTGAAAAACATTTCGTTCTATTTAATAAAATCATCTCTAGAGAAATAAACTTATTCGACTAAAATCTGCAGAAAAATACGTAAATGAATCATTTTTTTTAGAATTTTATTGCTGGTAAAATAAAGTGAATGAATTTATGTAGATAGATAAATTTATACAAAATTAAAAATTGATACAATTATAGTTTGAAAAATAAAAATAGTATTTTATTCTCTGAATATAACAAAATATCATAGATCCACAAAGATATATTTTAATTAGAAAAATAAAGCAAATAATTGTTGTTCAAAGTATGGATTTAAATAAATTATTTTAGTTATTCAAAAAATAGTTATCTTACTTAAAATATTAATTTTCTTTCCTGTTTTGAGCTCATTTACTTTTTAGTTTTTAACTTTATGTATGCCTATTTTTAACCATGTAATTTATATTATTAATTATTTAATCACTTTGCATTGCATGCATGGGATTAATTTTGCTCTTTTCCATTAGGTAATAAAATAGCAAATCATATTGTGACTTTTAAAAAAAAGGTTTTGTATCTCACTACGTGTTATGTATTAAACACGTAATTAGAATATCAATATTATTTATTTTATCATTGTTCAGAAAAACATCTTTAAATATAAACATTACGACAATACATATAATTTAATTTGAATTCGGGCATTACATACTTTAATACATTCAATAGCTGAGCATTCTAAAAACGCTAACATGAAGTAAATTAATTAAACTGGTCTTTTAACAACTAATGTTTTTGTAGTAATTACCGAAATGAGTTACATTCTAGGAATATAAAATAAGTAAGTTATCCTTTTCCCCTTTCAAGTTAATCCTTTTCCCCTCGTTGATATCAACCGCAACATTTCCATGTAAATAAATTCTCAGCCTTCTAAATAAAATTTTCGTTCATTCAGATAAAATTCAATCGTTTGGATTTTATTTTATCTTTGTTCTTGTCATTTGAATTTATTAGAATGATTAGAAGTTTTTCATTGTGAATTAATTTAATTCACGATAGTTAAAATTAACAAGTATAAATCACTAGCGGCATCAGCAAAATAATGAATATTTTACAACAGTATTTCCAAGGAAAAAAAACACACAATGTATCATTAAAAAAGTCATAATGTCCAGAAAATTCCATTCAGCAAAAAAAAAAAAAAAAGATTTAATTTTAAGAGAAAACGCAAAAGGAATTAATAAAATTATATAATACGAGTGCTAAAACTAGAATAATGTTGAAGCTGTCATAAGGATAAATAGTACGAATCAAGAAAATAAAGTAAAGGAAGAATTGATGAACAGAGCGAGAAATGAAAGATTAAAAATATAATAAAAGCAATATTGGTTTTCAAAGAAAAAAGAAAAAAAAATGTATTGCAATAAAAATGTCAATGATTCTAGAAACGTGAGATTAAACGTTCTGCTTTAATTATCAAAAAGATTAATAGGAAAATATCTTAAATGACTTCAAATGCTTCTAAATTCTAAAAATGAATGAAAACTATCAATTTTTTACAAATTTAAGATCAATGACTTTAATATTTTGAAAATATATCGTCGCTAATGCTGCTAGAAAGTACGGCCATATAAAATATTGTTATGGCTACAAACTAGTCAGCTGTTGAGCATAAGTTATTTGCCAGAATGACACTGGCAAATAAATTAGAAGATTCAGTGCTAAAAGTTCAAAGAAAAAAAAATTCAGTGTTGGGGGGAGAAGTTTTTGAAACGCTTTAGGAAAAAGAAGCAAAAATATTCAAGCGACAATAGCGAAGAACAAATAGTATTATTCCTAAATGTAGTGATTTCGTGAAAGTGACAATATCCTTCATTAAACATTTGAAACATACAGCATTTTCCACACACAATACTGAAGGAATGATGCTTAAGCCTTTCATTAGTAAGTCTTTGAGAAATGTTAGTGTAGTATTTGTGATATACTTCGGAAATAGAGTGTAAATTAAAAGAGATCATTGAAATGCTAATAGTTGATAAATCATACCTAGAAAAATTGTATCAAAAAATATTTAAATCCGAGCATTAAACTAATCTGCAAGTTTTCTTAACATTCTTTGAAATTTCGGAAAATAATCAGAAACAATGCAGTTTAACTGTCGTTTAAATCAAAATGATTGCCTGACGTTGACTGTATACATTGACAGATACGACATTGTTTGGCTTTGCAATGAAAATTACCTACACGTAGTTTGGAGTTGCAAGTTACGAGATACCCTTTCATAATCGCAAGAAAATAAATCTGTGGGGAAAAATAGCCAATTTGCTCCCGCAGCCATTTTTTCTTGTAATACGACCCGAAACAAGTGCACGCAGTTTTCTTTGCAAATTTGAACCCGAACGAAGGTGTACTCGTCAAAGCGTGTTGTCGTTATTACTCATTGACGAACGGCAAATATAGTTCTACCATCAAAAAAAAAAAAAAAGAGATCTGACTGGCAGAGTGTCAAGCAGAATCGATTCATGTTCAAGGTATAAGGAATGTGCTGCATTCTGCTCTCGTTTTAGTTCGTTTTGCTAACTTATTCCGAACTGATGCTATATGCCAGTTTATAAATTGAGTAGCTTTCATCAAACAGATAAGCAGACATTCTGATTCGCGTGCTAATAAACGCACATGAAAAACTGAACTTTCCTAAAACTCGAAGTGATTTGTCCTTTTCTGCCATGCACAGAAGCGACCAAGTGTCAGAACTATACCGGGCGCTGGTTGTTACGCGTACACTGTTAGAAATTTAATCATGTCTGTCCATCTAATTCACCGTTAAATTTACGGTTTGGAACATTTTTCTATCATAATGGGACCTAAACATTTCCAATCAGCTTGGTTAACAAGCCGTAAATTTAAAAATGGGTTCAAAACAATATTTTTATCGTTTTAAAACCATTTCGAGGCGTAGAAACCGTAAATGACGCTTGCGGGAATCAAACCTGGGTGTATGGTGTACCAACCTTGCGCTGTAGTCATTCGGACATCTACACCACTTAAAGCGGCCGTTTATTTATCAATAAATCTTCTTTTCCAACAGGCAAACTGCCTTAAAATTGAGATTTCAGTTTTTGATTGGATCCAAAGTCATTTTTGGTCTAAATTTACTGTATATTGAAGAAAATCATTTTATTTGCTGCAAAAATTGAAATACCAACAAGATCAGCAGCTTAAATTTTGGGTTCGCTCATTTGCTAACAGTTCGGGAATCCGATGTCTCCAATTTTTGATTTACGTGTGTATGTGTTTCTATTTAGTAACCACTGCTTAATCCACTTTTTCTTCTTCTTTTTTTAGATACACATGCAGATTTGAACTGATAAATCTCTATTCATATTTTAACAACAACGTACCACCGGTAAGGCTTTGCAACCAAGATGGACACCCGATTCTTATTGCCTGCGAGACCTAGTGGAGCTTGTAAATTACGGTTAGTTAAACTTTCTTTAAGATAAACTGAGAATACACGATTTTTTTCACAATCAGCAGTTTGAGTATCATCATTCAACTGTTGTAATTAAATATGGTAAAATAACAATCAAATAAATGGTTATTTTACATTTTTCTTACGGAAATTTTAAACAGTGTAGAGGAATTGGTTATCGTGAAAAGTAAAGAATCAATAAATTGAAGGCGAATATAAAAAGATAAAATTATTAGAAAAGAAATGAGTATTTACGAAAACCAACCTCAAAGATTCACTAAGCAAAACGGTTTTATGAACAAAACAATCTTTAAATAATACTTCAGTGAGATACATTGATTAAGAATAAAATGAAGCTTTTAAGTTGCGAAATATTTTTTCAACTGTAATAACTTTTCTCGGAAATATATTGAAATGTTTAAAACAACACACGCATGTAAATGACAAAATAAGCGGTGGATGAAAACTAACATAGGGTCAGTTGGGGTAATTGTAAAAGCTTTTTTAATGTATTAACTTTTGATCCATCCCTACCCCTTGAATGAATTCAAAGATAAAATTGTGAACATTGCAGCCACTACTGTACTTCTTGTGAGTAAATGGGTACAAAAATGTTGTCTTTATGACTATTTGTTAGCGAATGAGCTCGTGTTTACAATTACCCCAGTGTGTTTACAATTACCCCAGAGATCTGGGGTAATTGTAAACAGTGATTTATTTTCGAATAAAGTTGATGCAAATGGAAAATTGTTTCATACACAGTCTGCTTGAAGGCTTAAGGAGTTCCGGAGCAATGGTTCTCAATCTGCGGCCAACAGGCCGCATATGGTCCGCTGAGTTATATTATGAGTCGGCTGAGATCATTTAACGAGAAACATCGTTCAAAAAATCAAGTAATGCGAAAAATTTATGTAAAATTTGTATCGCAGTGGATCAGTCGGTTCAGCTTGGATCCCACAGAACACCGAAAGTGAAGCAGAACTGGCCGTAGGCAACGCTTGGAAGGGTGACCACCCCACACGACTGATTATTCGGAGACCGATTGCGCTAAAGGAAGTTGTGCAGGCAAAATACATCGTCGCTTCAAATGTCCACCAAGTTAGAAATAATTTCCGCTGAGGGACCATCCTAGGTGACGATCTCTCATCTGAGAGCTGGTTCAAAATCACTAAGCCCCTCTGAGCCAAGTGTACTTCCAGTCTATCGGAACTCATTAATAATCAGTAATAGTTTCCTTAATTCATGGTCGCCCTGCAAGGGGGGCTTGGATTTCCAAGTGGCATTAGCGACAACAACAGTTATGTAAAATAGACACAAAAGTGTAACTTACATCAAAATATAATACTTATTGTCCCCCCAAAATATTGAAAATAGGATAAATGTAAGTGTTTACAATTACCCCAGAGTACGAAATATATGGGGTAATTGTAAACACCTAACTTGCACATGAAAAATAACAGGGAGAATTAAATTCATAACTAAATGTTTTTAGCAGCATTCCATATGACAAATAAAAATGGTTGAAACCGCTGACATCGCTTTTGTAGATGGGCTGGAGAGGAAAATGTAAGATCCCTAAATTTTGTTGGTTAACTTTCTTCACTGTGCCATTTTCAAACAATAGTGACGCCTCCACAGTTGTTTCGAAACTTACGAAACTGTTTCAATGTCTTCCCTATGCTGCCAGTTTATCACTCACAAGCAGTTAAGTTTTCAAAACCATCACTAGTGTAGTTATGAAGCTTGTTTACAATTACCCCATGTTTACAATTACCCCAACTGACGCTACACAAAATCATTGCAAGACGTAAAACGGCGAAATGGTAGCTTTTCGCGAAGCATTAATTTCTCATTCACATTCATTAGCAAAAGGAATTTTACTGTATAGCTGTTTTGTTAGTGTGTGAATGTTGAAAAAGTACGGTAAATTAGGAATACCCAGACAGCACAACTTTGTCCTTAGAACGTCCAAATGATGTCATTTCAGGACTTCTTCGAAAAAACATGTCGTCCTAGGGACGTGTTTTTTTGATCCTGCGAGGTACAATGTACATCCCAGGGAAGAACTAATGTCCGCGGATTGTCTGTCCTCAAATGGTCCCTAGGACGTCCGATCGTTCATGTTTAGGATATATTTTGGACAGGCACGCTGTGCGGTCCGCAGGACGTTAAGAGGACAACATATCAAAACGTCCTAAAGATATTCCAGTGAGGTCCCTAGGATATAAAATTGACGTCATTTCAGGACTTCTTCAAAAAAAAAAAAACAGTTCGTCTGTAGGACATTCTTTTTTTATCCTGCGACGTACAAAGGACATCCCAGGGAAGAACTAATGTCCGGATATTGTCTGTCCTCTAATGGTCCCAAGTGCATCCGATCGTTCATATTTAGGCTATATTTTGGACAATAGCGCCGTACGGTCCCCAGGACGTTAAAAGGACAGTAATTCTAAACGCCCTAAAAACGTTCCAGCGAGGTCCCTAGGACATCTGTGACGACTGTTCCGGCCCTCTTTTGGATCATTGGCATCATTGCTTCTCAGGACATTGAAAAGGACAACATAGTTGAATGCCCACAGGACACTGCCCTCGTTACAATGATATCCCGAAGATCTCAATGAATTGTTCATCCTCCCAATGTCCTTGAGACTACTTTAGAAAATTCCCATCACTTCTTTTAGGTATTATTCGTTGTTTATGCCCACAAGATGCAATTTTAATTCATCAACTCAACAGTGATTTAACATATTTTTTTTTTATGTATATAATTCTTCTGATTAAATGTTCTAAAACAGTTATCTTGTAAATGTAAATTTGTAGCTTGCAGCAGGAAATACTAAAGTTTTAACCAAATACTGCTTTGAAAAAGAATTATCCACATAACAGCTACAGAGCTGAATAAAACCAGTTGTGAATAATATTTTTCATGTTAACACTTTGAGCTACATAATCATGTACCGTTACATGTAATTTATCATATGTTCATTATGAAGATTGTAATAAGAGTACTTTAATGAATATAGTGAAACAATTTTTGCATACAATTAAATAGGGACTACTACATATATCAGCAACTTAAATATATTTTAATCAAAAATTTGTCTCTAAAATTTTCATTTGAAATTTCCCTTAAGCAACCCATCTTTATATTTTTAACTTCTACTCATTTGAAATACAAGTTATACCAATGTCTCAAATAAATAATTTAATGCACGAGAAAAATATTTTCAGATAACTTGTGATAACTTTTGTTTCAAATTTCATGTAACTTTGGAATTTAATAAAAACTGATAATTACTGCTTGGAGAAAATAATTATTCATACTTTTTTTTAAAACATTTTGTACTGTTGGATTCATATTCATTCTTATTTTTGATACTTCACAATACACAGTTTAAAATTTCAATGAAGTCATATATATATATATATATATATATATATATATATATATATATACTATTTTGAAAATGCATCAGGAAATTTTACTAGAAAACAGTTCTTAATATATAAATATATATAACTATATATATTCTATATAATGAGGAGTTTTTTTATTAAATGATAGTACGAAAATTAAAATCAGATATGATATAATCAATTAGTTGATGAAGTGTTGAAAGTGTTCAAAACTTTTCTCAGTTTCAGAATCGGAAAAATCATAATATAACAATATCAATAATAAAATAATAAAATAAACCAGTTCAGAAGGGAAAACCTTTTTCTTAATTGAAACATAATAGTACACAAGTATAGGAATTATAGAAATGGGACAATTTTTCAACATTTTCACTGCTTTCTCCTTTTTTGAACATACAAAAAATTATGAAAACAAATAACACTGTGCAACAAATTTGAACTTTTTTTTTTGTCCTTCAGATGAAACTATGTGATTCTATATAAACAAAAGGTGCTTGATTCCAATATCCAAACCAAAATGGTCCATCATGTACCATTTTTGCTGGAGACCCACTTCTCATATTTATGCAATTTGGTTACAGAAGAATGTAACTGAGGCTTACTTATTAAAAACACAAACACTAAAATGATTTTTTTGGCCGTTTCATTTTGTGGGCATCTGTTGGTGTGCCCTGATAACAGATTAGCAATATTCAATTCGTATACTTCCATTCTATCGACCGCTGAAACGCTTTTTAAACGCAGAGATGTCCTGATATAACCTTTCCCCATGATCATCATTAATTGGACAAAATTTTGAGCAAAGAAGTCCATATGGGATTCCAAAAAGTGTAGTTTTAACGGAATATAGCAACCTAATAATACAAAAGGATTTTATCATGTCACCAACAAGATTTCTCGTAGTTTTACGCTTTCTCATTTCCAAGGAAACGTGAGCACATTGATTTAAAGGCCAGCCAGGCGAATTTTTCGGACTTCTGGCTGTTTGTTTTCATACTTTTCATCATAAAAGGACTTCCTTAGGTTGTGGGCGAATGAAAACCCTTTCTTGTACTTTTGCCTCACTTAACTTTTTGAATTTGTTCCTGAGATGCAAGAAAGCCACTCCTTCTCTGTCCAGAGCTTTTACAAATATTTCGATAAACCAAGTTTAAGGTGCATTTGTGGAAAAAAGGCATATTGTAGATTCACAAGTGGCTCATTTGATATGTTTTTGCCACTCATAATTTTGAAATTTCCTTTGTGTTTGCAGAATATGCAACAGGAATGAATAGGAAAAAAATACTTAGATGGAGGAGCACTGATAAAATAGCATCACTCTGCTAAATTTTGCTCATGTCCTAATGCTTGAAATAGTACATTCACATCACAGCAGTATACTATTTTTTCTTTATCCGCAAAATAGTCTGCAAAATGCCTTTGTCGTCTTGTAAAAGATTCGAAATTTCGAGAATTAGATAAAGCTTTAGTTGCCAAAAATGCCGCTGAAGTAACCCAAGCTCATTAAAAACATCTCTAGAATGGCAACGACCTCACTGTCAATGAGAAAGATATAATTTACAATAAATTAAGTCAATGAATTACGAAAAAATGCACATTTATCCAGAAAATACGTAAAAAGCTAAAATGTGGAATTTTGGGAAAATGGTACGTGATAGGCGAAAAATAATTGCAGATTCGTAATTTTCAGCCAAAAATACATAATAAACAGATATTTTCATCCAAAGGACATTTTTCGTGTTGCACAGTGTAATTAGTCACATGTTTAGAAGTAAAAACACAGTACGAAAAGAGGAAAATAAATAAAGATAAATCTTTTAAACTTCACTTCACCTACCTTTGTTTCCTAACAAAAATTATTATTAAATAGCCTCCCCCCTCCAAGTATTTTTAGGTTTTATGAGAATAACTTTTTGTTTTTCAATAGTTTATTTTAACATATTGTTTGTCAAAGCTCTAAATACCATTACATGATTTAAAGTACAAGTAATATACTTCCAAGACTACTGAAAATGATATTCATGACAATGATAAATAAAGTGGCTTGCTTTTAGGTTTATTATTAATTAAATTTTTATAACTAATAGGCATCCGAATGATGAGAATCAATTTTCTTAATTCATAAAATATAGTTCAAAGAAATTCTAGAACTCATCAATTTAAATACAACAATGACAAGCAGCTTTTAAAAATATAAATAACGAAAATAAATGCCAGTACAGACAAACTGATATAAGAATAATTGTTAAATACAATCATTCAGGGAAACTTTGAACAATGGGGGGTACATTGAACGAAGTCATATTTTTTAGTATATTTGACTAAACTTAAAAATTAAGAGTAGACAACTGATTTATAACCTATTTGGCTGGGTGCAGCACATGACCTTCTATTTTCTTTAGCCAAATATGCTAAAAGAAAAACCTTTTTGAAAGCTACCATGAATGACTGTACTACACATATAAGAACACATATAGTTTTTAAGCTTGCCTGATAGGAAAATATCCTAGGGTTTTCCTGATCGTTAGGCAAATAGCAAAATTGTGATTACAACAATTGTGATACATAAGAAATTTATATGAAGTTCAAAATAATAACGCAGACACTTAATGCAGAAAGATATAGTTCAAAAGCAACCAATTTTAAAAAAGTAAATACACAGAACTAAAAAAGAACGGATTAGATTATAAGATAGAAAGAAATTGCTTTTCAAATTGACATTCGAAATGAAAATTTTACTACTTTTTTATTGCTCGTAATGACTATTATTATTTTTATTTATGATTGGTAGTCAACTTTAAAATAACTAATGAGATAAATAAGGTGTTAAAATAATTAGGGGGTAAAAACTAAATATTGAATAATTATTAAATACTGCACATACATAAAAATAGAACTTGCCCTGGCTTTCCCCTAACCAGTATGCAATTGGCATGAAATTATTATTGTGACGCAATAATGATACCAGGAAATTTAGATGAAGCTCAAAATAACAATACAGAAGCTTGATATATGATTCAAAAGTTACCATCTTAAAGATAAAATTGATACAACAAAAAAATTTATATGGTATAATCCGTGTCGATTCAGGCAGGGGGTACCTTCATAGTCACAGAAGTTTTTGAATTTCACATATGTTAAAATTTAGAACTTCGTGAGTTATAGGTATGTTTATACAGTTCGTGATGAGGGGAGGAAAGGGGGTAACAAGAAGTTTGACATCGCACATTTCGATTTCTATAAAAACATTTAAAATCAGCAAATTAAACTTATTTTATGCTAATGTAATATAGCGTGAGATGTGACAAAGGGGGTAGGGGGTATATTGAAGTGTGACACTTAGTGAAAAAGGGGGGAGGGGGTCAAATATATTGAAAAAAAAGTGTGGCATCATTTATTAACGGTCCCTTAAAACCCCGATTTTAAAATATCAATTTAAACAACTTTTCCGTGCTAGAGCAACCGAACCCCACTCCCCTTATGCTCTTAACTCCGGAGGACACAGTAACGATGTCCTAGAAATGCGTTTGTAAAACTTAAATTTCGAAAATTTTTGGGAACCTCCCCCCCCCCCCCCCCCCCGTTTTCCTAACGTCATCAAAATCAGTTTACCATTCCGTTTTCTGCAATTTCCGGGAGAAGTCCCCTACCCTCCTCCACCCCTTCCCATCACCAAAAATATACTAAAATAACGCACATTTCCAGAGATAATCCCGAATATCAGCTTTCCCAAACAGCTCTATAAATACAGCATTAAGCTGCGAATTTATCACTTAAATTTCAAAAAAATTCTAGAAATGTGCTCCCTCTCCCCTAACGCCACCAAAGAGATTAAAACTACGATTCTCGTTCTTCAATTTCAAAGTAATGCTCCATAAAAATCCCCACTTAACCCTCATATAGCACCACCCAAAATTGAGTTTTCAGTATTTCAATTTCGAAAAATTTCCGTCACTTTTCTTTTCGTTAACATGATAAAAGTAGTCTCAATTTCTATTTTTTATACATTTAATTCTAGATATTTTTAAGGAGAGAATCCTCCCCCTCTTTTCCCCAGGAAAAATAGCCTAAAGTAATGTTCTCGGGTGGTCCCTTTTTTCCTAACGTCTGCAAAATGCAACACAAAACTGCGAATTTAGCGTATAAATTTCTAAAACTTTCGGAGAAATTGTACGAACCCGTTCCCCTAATGTCACCAGCGATAGCTTAATGATATATTTTGAGGATTTTAATTTAGAAAATTATCCTCAAAGAGTCCCCAGTGAAACCCTTTTTCTCTAGCACTTCAATTCCATATACGTTTCAATGTAAAGTGATATTTAACCACACCTAGATATAAAGCAATTCTCTGCGAAGATAAAAAAACGGGAGGTGCGAATCAAATAAACATGTCGATTAAAAAAATGCATTGTTTTTGAAATAACACTTTTTACTATATACGTTAATTTATTTATCCATTTGTTAGTTCTTCCCGGCACTCCCGTCCTCTAAATTTGTTTCTAGCAATTACTTCCTCTTAAATAAGAAACTATCCGCCTTTGTTACCTACTCACACACATAGCCATTTTCGCAATCACGTGACTACGAATCAGCCAAATGTATTACCCGAGAAGAAAATTATCCGAGACATTCATTCGATTCTATCTTCCGAGAAGTAAACCAACCGAGTTCTCGAGAAGTTCAATCGAGTTCTCGTGATGCTCAATCGAGTTCCCGAGATGTTCAATCGAGTTTTCGAGATGGTCATCTGAATCGAGTTCTCGAGTTATCCTGAATAAAATTGAGTTCTCGATTATGATCACTCGATCATGCCCATCACTACTAAAAACGTATGATTTAGTTCAAACGCGGGATATCCTGAGTGAAGTCCCTAGGACATCCGAAAATAAAGTCCGTGGTACGACCTGAAAGGTGGCGGATCACTTTTGGACATTCGTAGGCTAAAAAAAATGTTAGCTCTAAGGACGTCCTGCTTGACGCGTCCAACGATGTCAAAACGTGGACATCCTGAGACTTACGATAAAAATTGGATGGCTTATATGAAATTTTACAATTTAAGAGAAAATATTTCTTATGTCTTAAAGAAAATAGACTTAAATATATTATGTGCAGTAAAATTAATCAATTTGTTATCAGCAGTAACTTTACAAAACATATATCAGCATTATTTTTCATGTAATTTTAACAACTTTTGCATAAAATGGTAAAATGGTAATGGCTTGTTTTTAAAAATATTAAACATATTTTGCTTCTGGTAAACCGTAAAATGAAGAAACAGAAGGAAAAAATTATAAAATAAAAATGTTATTCCAAGTTGACAAAGATATCCTACAAACGTATGATTTAGTTCAAACGTGGGATATCCTTTGAGTGCAGTCCCTAAGACATCCGAAAAGAAAGTCCGTGGTACGACCTGAAAGGATGCGGATCACTTTTGGACGTCCGTAGGTAAAACAAAATGGTAGTTACAAGGACGTCCTGTCTGACCCATCTGAGGATGTCCAAATTTTATCGTTTTTGACATCGGACCAGATTTGAACGCTCTGGACATAAAACGGAAATACAAAGGACGTTTTGTGCTGCCTGGGTAGTGACATAATTGATAATAAAGTTTCGGTTAAAATTAGTGGTCAAAAAATATTGACACAATCTGAAAATTTACGTAGTTGACAAAGTCGTTGAAACTGTAAAAGGGTAAAATCAAATTTGATTTCTTAAAAGACAAAGAAAATAAAATGAATTATTTAAAGGCTTGCAATATCACACTGTGTAAGTTTTTTCTAACTGTACTCTCTTTAGCATAATTTACAAACTGCAATTAGCAGTTGCAGAGCTTAAATTTTATATGTCCATAGTAAAGGCTGCCATAGTAATAACAAGAATAAAATTATTTTTGAAGTTGGAAAAAATTGGAGCATTTAAAATTGTTTCTATTTATGTTTATTAAAAATACGAAAGTTCAAAATAATCTATGAGCACAAGACAAAAGTACAAACAAACTCCATACTCGTTTTTGGTAAAACACTTGTCTACTAGCAATTGAGGTCACTACAAGCTTGGTATGCTAAAATTAACCATTATTTTTAGCTTTGTGAAACAGGTGCTATGATGGACTGCTTGTTCAAAGTTAACATGAGAAAAATAAAGCATGTTTAAGGATAGCTGAAGCACGTTTATCATTTTCTTGAACCAATTACAGTTTTCCTCGTTTTATGGGATCTTCATTTCTGGAAGCTACGGTCAAAGGACACGTAATGGATCATGTGATCAGAACTTTTGAGAAAGGTATTCCACCAAATGATCAGTACTTCGAAGTTCGAGCAATTTTTATGAGAAAACTTTGACCGCGATCTTTTGTGGTGTACTTAAAGGTTATCAAATGGGACGCATGTAAACATCTTGGCAGTTTTTTCTGATAAAGTTGGCGGGAAAACTGCGTTCGCTTCTTTATAGTTCTATACTTTTTATAGGTGAAATAAAAAGGGGTTTTCGAAGAAACTATTATTTCTGAAGGTCTATTTTAAGTTGCACCTTCTTCGGTAGTAATGTTAAGATGTTAAGTTCCCAGAAACGTAATATTCATTTAATTAAAACTAAATTCGTAGAAAACCAACATATTGCGCATTGATAGGTGTGGATATTTTACTATTAGTATAGTTTATTATATTTTGCGATCGTGACTAAGTAGGGTCAGTTGGGGTAATTGTAAACAAGCTTCATAACTACACTTGTGGTGGTTTTGAAAACTTAACTGCTTGTGAGTGATAAACTGAAAGCATAGGGAAGACATTGAAAGAGTTTCGTAAGTTTCGAAACAACTGTGGAGGCGTCACTATTGTTTGAAAATGGTACAGTGAAAAAAGTTGTTTAACAGAATTTAGTGATCTTACATTTTCCTCTCCAGCTCATCTACAAAAGCGATGTAAGCGGTTTCAACTATTTTTATTTGTCATATGGAATGCTGCGAAAAACATTTAGTTATGATTTTAATTCTCCCTGTTATTTTTCATGTGCAAGTTAGGTGTTTACAATTACCCCATATATTTCGTACTCTGGGGTAATTTACTTAAATTTATCCTATTTCCAGTATTTTGGGGGGGACAATAAGTATTATATTTTGATGTAAATTACACTTTTATGTCTATTTTACATAACTGTTGTTGTTGCTAATGCAACTGGGAAATTCAAGCCCCCCTTGCAGGGAGACCATGAATTAAGGAAGCTCCTACTGATTATTAATGAGCTCCGCTAGAATGAAGTATACTTGGCTTAGAGGGGCTTAATGATTTTGAACCAGCTCCCAGATGAGAGATCGTTACATAGGATGATCCCTCAGCGGAAATTATTTCTAACTTGGTGTAAATTTGAAGCGACGATGTATTTTACGTGCACAGCTACCTTTAGCGCATTCGGTCTCAGAGTAATCAGTCGAGGGAGGTGGTCACCCTCCCAAGCGTTGATGACGGCCAGTTGTGCTTCACTTTCGGTGTTCTGTGGCATCCAAGCTTAACCGACTGATCCACTGTGGGACAAATTTTACATAAAGTTGTAGCATTACTTGATTTTTTTAAAGATATTTCTCGTTAAATGATCTCAGCCGACTCATAACATAACTCAGCGGACCACATGCGGCCTATTGGCCGCAGATTGAGAACCATTGCTCCGGAACTTCTTAAGCCTTCAAGCAGACTGTGTATGAAACAATTTTCCATTTGCATCAACCTTATTCGAAAATAAATCACTGTTTACAATTACCCCAGATCTCTTGGGTAATTGTAAACACTAGCTCATTCGCTAGGAAATAGTCATAAAGTCAAAAATTTTTTACACATTTACTCACAAGTACAGTAGTGGCGACAATGCTCACAATTTTGTCTCTGAATTCATTCAAGAAGTAGGGAAGGATCAATAGTCAAAATATTGAAAAAGCGTTTACAATTACCCCAACTGACCCTACATTTTCATTTTTTTAAAAATATTATTTGAACTTTATTTCTTTAAAATTGTAGTCAGACTTTTATATGATATGTAGTTATTTATTTATTTACTTATTTATTTTTACTTTACTTGGTTATTTATTATTCCTAAATTCAAACTGTTCCTTATACTTCTCTAATTAAAATTGTATAGTTATTGCAAATTAAACAAGCCAAATAAAAGGAAGACAAGAATGGTGGTTTATCGCACTTAACTGAATTAATACGGAGAAAAGAACTAAAATTATATTTCCAACAGCCCGTGAGACAACGCACACTCTGAAGTTGAGCAGCAAAAATATTAATTTACATTCCAAAACATAAATTTTAGTATTGATAATTTACAGGAGACAATGTTATCCTCTATAACGTTGATTTTACACGTTCCTATGCGATGTTACTTATGCATTGAGTAAAAGTTCTGTGAAGTTTTCATTTTTCTTTTAAAATGCTTTTTTCAACTATCAGTTTCAGCTTTTTAAAGGCTACTTTATATTCTACACAGTAATATTAAAAAAAATAATATTAACCATTTGAAGTAACGGTCTTTGGCGTCCGAATTGAAAAAAAAAAAAAGTTTCACTATTTCACTTTACGTAAACTTCCTTTGAAGAACATGTGTGAATGAAATATTTAAGATTTCCTTGTTAATTCCTCAGGTTAAAGAAACTACATTTATAACCTCTCTATTTTCCTTTACGGTCATTGATAATATGACGTTTTGCCGTAACATTCTTGCGACCAAAAGTAAGATGATGACGTAAATTTTATACTACGTAAATTGATGAAATGGTCAATTTCCTTATGCATTTTCTTGAAAAAGGAGTGATAGTGGTCTGTCAATTATCTAAATATTTTTTTTTTCAAAAACTCTGAAAGAATTAAACCAATTTAACTTTAGTTTAAATCAACCCAATTTAACTTTACACGGTTTTCTGTGAAAATAGAATTTTTTGTTTAAAAAAGAGTTTTCTTAATATATTAACATTTAATTTGTAATTCGCATTATTTAACTTATTTTTGCACGGAAATTCGTATATTCATATACTTGCCGCAAGTGGCTGGACGAACGCAATTCACTTTTTATACAATTCGCCTTTTTACGTGAAGAAGCCGCCCAAGGAGTCTGAGTAAGTAAAATTGCCTTCGGTACAAATATTTCAATCTATCTCTATGTAATTTACCACCTATGCCAATCTAGCTATATTTTTACTTCTTTATCTATACTTATCTATCTATTCTATCTCTCTCTACTTAGCTACCTATATATACATTTATTCCATCTATATATATGCTATAGTTTAAAGGAAGTAATGTTAAAATGCCTAGAGCTCTTACTGAAAACTGATTCCCATTAAAAGAAAGGATATTCTGTAAATACTTGTATAATTTCAGAATGGGAAACATATATATTGCTTTAATAGTTACGTCAATCCCAAATCATTTTTTCGTTAATTTTCAGCCGTGCATTTTATAGTTTTCCAATATACATTGAAAATTCTTTTATCTCAAACGTGTTCTTTAATAACACGTAAAATTACTATTTCCAAAAGAGTTTTATTCTAATTTATTATTATTTTTTTTAATTTATTGAATACAATGTAAGATAAAATGTTTAAACAATTCTAGCGAGCGTGTAGAAAAATCACTTTTCTGTCACACATTTCCTAGTAATCTGGGATTGTTTTTTGAATCGTAAATGCAGAAAGGTAAAGTCAGATAATAGAATTTATCTTTTGAGAATCTCCCGAAAGCGATAGCGCAAATTCCGCAATAACCCGCAGGATATGAATAGCTATTGTACAAATGATATATGGGCAGATGAATGATTATTTTTAAAACAAATTTCACGCTTTGATAGTGAACTAACTCACATTCAGACCCAAAAATCCGAAATGAAATATATCTGGCGTGGAAAAATGTTATCAGTGTATGAACTTCAACAAAACTACTTTGCGTTTCTACCGTGCCATTGATTATGTATTTTGTAATTTGCAGTCCAAAACCTAACAAATAAACAAATAAGCAATGAAATTCAGCAAGTATTTTTTTTTTTTTTTTTTTTTTTTGTAGGTAGCAAATTTTATTCGAATCTAAGTATTTTTTTAATTACTTTTTTTCTACTGAGCTTATTTTCTCGAGAAATTCTACTTAGATCCGAGTAGTCTTTTACTCGAAGATTTTGTTTTATTTAAAATTTCTGTAGAAAACGAACTTGTGTCTTGAGAATTCCACACAGATCCATTAAAATTAAAAATTATTCTGAGTTTAAAGGTAAGGTTAGAGGTTTTCTTACATTTGAGTAAATACGGTATACCTTGTACTTTCATTTTTTATTAATAATGATGAAAAGAATTATGATGTATGGATAACTGCTGATCTGACTTTGTTTACTTAGAGAGTGAACTCTCAAGTGTAAAAAAAATATTTTTCGATTTCTAGTTGGCGAATTTTAGAATAAAAGCACGAATAAAGGTAAATGTTGCACAAGAAAGAAAAGAAAAATTATATGTAGTGAAAGTAAATGATAACGGAGTTTCAGATTCGTATTCAAAAATCCTAATATAAAAACAAATACATGATGTTGATGAAATAGAGTTTTTAAATTATAGGTAGAGAGGTAGTGCAGCACTAAAAAAATTCTGCAAAACTTCATAAAAGAAACTGATTGTTTCTGTGAAGTTACGGCATAACTTGTTTAAACCAAAATATCTAGTTTCATGATAACAGCTCCTCGGTGAAAGTCATATTTTCTCACGCTCTGTACAACTACAGAGAAAGAAGCAAGCACATCTGTTAAGCTACTTAAGTAATTGTTCAAAAAAGCACGCATCAAGTTCCTCGGTAACATCTCCATGGAAAACCGCTTCGTTTTTTCTCACTGCAATTCATTTCTATAAAAATGCAAGAAAAACTTATTCAGGTGTGGCGTACACCTCTGGCTCCCAAGCACCGAGGCATCTTAGGTCGAACGATCTAAGGCGTCAGAATCACAAGAGAGAGAGTGAAGTAATTTCTAAACCCAACGATTGGGGGTCGCATAATCTTATTTTCGATTTCGTATGCCAGTAATGATTAAGCGAAAGCACAGATAATGCCATTACCGCGGCACAATATGTGTATGTATGTATGTATGCATGTATGCATTCATGCATATATATATACCAGAAAACCCGGCGGTCCTACGAAATGACCGCTGCTCTAGATATTATAAATACTCATGCAAATAAATGTTCACCTTCCCCCTGACCCGCTGAATTTGCGTTCAGTTGTAAACCGTTTCAAAAACAGATGATTGCTAATGAAACAAATGTTCACCTTCCCCCTGACGCGCTCAATTTGCGTTCAGCTGAAAATTCAGTTTAAAATTCAATGTCGGAGTAAAATCGTGCAATATTTAAATGTTCTTAAATATCATGATAATTTAATTAAAACAATGATAACTACATGTATGGTATCAGTGTATATGAACTATTTGAATGCCGTGGTAAACTTCACCCCATTGGCTAGTACAATTACGCAAGCAACCAATAAGCTATCGGCGAAAACAGACACTTAAGCCGCTTATATATACGATTACGCTGCTGTAAATTCGCTAAGCTTTTGGCGAAATTCTATTTTTCAGAAGTTCGCCGTAAGTTCTCATCCATAAAAAAAAAAGTTTTCATTATAAAAAAAAATTGTGTAGATGGCAGCACGATGCAGTTCTTTCGGAGTAAGAAATTCGGAATAAGCTATCGGTGACAAACAGACTCTTAAGCGGCTTATATATATATATATACATATATACAGATTATTAATGTTAATTTACTGAGTATTGGAAATTTTACTGCTAATTTAAAGAGTGCTCTATTTAAGTAATCAGCTTTATTCTTTATAACATCCTTTTTTCAAGTCTCATGTATTTTTTTCACTCTCTACAATTTTACACCAGGCTCCGGTGTAATGTTCTTGCTCAAACGTTACTTTATAGTGTACCGAAATAATCAAACAAAAAAAAATACGACATTGAAATTGGTGTTGCTAGCAGAAAGAATAGTGATAAGCTCGCTACTAAGAATTGTTGAATCCAATTGTTAACTTTAGAAGTTACCTCTGTAAATCAATTGTGCTCTGACTCCATTTTTGAAACGAACATTTATTAGTTGAAGCAAAGGTTAAACATCGGTAAAAAAGGCTAAAATCTAGTAATAACAAAAGGCTATAACATCATAGGAACACAAGAACTAGGAGCTACTGCCAGCAGCCTCTCAGCTTCCATTTAAAGGTAAACAGGTAAGGAAAACTCTCTTCACTTCTTCGCTCATTAGCATAAAGATGGCTTCTTCTTCTTGCTGGCTTGGCTGGATTAATGTCACGCCACATCACTCCCCTCCCAGTGACAACGCGTTATGATCCGTAACGGTCTGGAAAGTGCACCTGACGACCAGACCTAGTCGTGTACCAATGTCGATCTGACGTACTTGTGGCCTGTGGTTGTTGCAAATCAGTTGTGGACCGAGACGGTTGCACTTCATGGACAGGAGGAGATGGGAAGAAAACTACAGGATGTTGATCTATTGCATCAGGAACTACATCGAAGAATGCCGGCTTGAGACGGTCTATGTTGACAGTCATCTTGTTGACACCATGTTGAATTACAAAAGTTTTTTCGCCCCTAGTTAGCACTTTATATGGGCCTGTGTAAAAGGGTTGAAGACTACTGCGATGACTAGCACTTTGGCGGAGAAAAACATGAGTGCAAGACGTTAGGGCATCATGTACGAAAACACTTTTTCCGGAACGGAGGTTAGTTGGAGTAGGACGCAGGGTTGACATAGTGTCCCGAAGCTTGCCTACGCAAGACACTGGGTCAATGTAGCTTTTCGACGTCGAAAGAAATTCTCCAGGGAGGAGAAGTGCAGCTCTGCATATAGCTCTGCAACCATATAGCAGCTCTGCAACACTTGCTTGGAGATCCTCCTTGACGCAGGATCGCAGGCCAAGGAGTATTGTTGGAAGAACTTTCACCCAGCGTTCGGTAGCGTGACAACGAATGGCTGCCTTGAGGCTTCTGTGGAACCGCTCGACGAGCCCGTTCGATGCAGGATGATATGCAGTTGTATGTATGTGGTGAGATCCCATAATCTCCGTCAGCGACTTGAATAGCTGTGATTCAAATTGGCGTCCGCGGTCAGTTGTGACACGAAGAGGAACACCAAATCTGCAAATCCATTCAGAGTAAAATTTTGAAGCAGTGGTTTCAGCAGTGATGTCAGGAACTGGTATGGTTTCAGGCCAACGCGGGAATCTATCCACCATCGTCAAAAGGTATTGGCTTCCTTTTGAAAGTGGTAAGGGCCCAACAAGATCCAGATGAACATGCTCAAAACGAGACCTGGGAAGGGAAAATTCTCCAATAGGGCTAATTGTATGGCGAGAAACTTTACTGCTCTGGCAAGGGATACAACATCGTGTCCATCTGGTGATGTCGGCTGTCATAGATGGCCAGCAAAAACGCTGCTTGATGAGATGTAGGCTTCCTTTAACGCCAGGATGAGACAGACCATGTAGACCATCAAAAACCTGTCGACGCATGGACTTTGGGACAAAAGGACGAATTGTAGTAGTCCTCGTATCACAAAAAAGTTCCAGGGAAGAGTCTTCTTCTAAAGGAAACTTTTTGAGCTCTAACTTTGAAGTAGACGGATCGTTCACCAACTGTCTCAATTCTTCATCGTTCTGTTGCTCCTGGGCCAGGACTCTAAGGTTGATGGCTGGAGGATTACGAATGCTATATACTCGGGAGAGTGCATCAGCAATGCTGTTGTTGCAACCACTGACGTGACGAATGTCCATTGAAAACTGGGAAATAAAGTCTAAATGATGGAGTTGTCACGGACTACACTTTTCAGCTTTTTGAGAAAACGCAAAGCACAACGGTTTATGGTCTGTAAAAATAACAAGAGTTCTTGCTTCAACCATGTATCTGAAGTATTTTATGGCCTCATAAATCGCTAGCAACTCACGGTCGTAAGCAGAATATCGCTTCTGAGCAGATGAAAGTCTCTTGGAAAAAAATGCTAAAAGTTGCAATCCTTGGGGAGAATTTTGATGCAACGCTCCACCGATAGCAGTGTCAGACGCATCCACGTATAAGGATAAACTGGCAGAAGGGTTTGGATGAGACAACATGGTGGCATCAATAAGCTTTTGCTTGCATGTTTCGAAAGCCTTGGTAGCATTATCCGTCCACTGAATCAAGCGTTTATCGTTTTTGGTAGAATTAGTGAGAAATTCATTGAGTGGAGCTTGACAGTTAGCCATATTAGGGAGAAAACGTCTATAAAAATTAATTGCACCTAAAAATCTTCGAAGTTGCTTAACATTTTCTGGCTTGGGAAACTCTGAGATGCACTTAACTCTCTCAGGTATAGGTTTGCAACCCGCATGCGTCACGAGATGTCCCAAAAATTGCACTTGGGGAACACAAAAAATGCACTTAGAAACATTGATAGCTAAGCCGTACTTGTCAAGCTGCTTTAAGACTTGTTTTAAGTGGCTTTCGTGTTCTTCTTGAGACGAACTAGCAATTAAAATGTCATCCAGGTATGGGAAGCAAAAATCCAGACCTTGTAAAACCTCATGAATAAATCTTTGAAAAGTCTGGGCTGCATTTGAAAGGCCAAAAGGCATATATACAAATTCAAACAATCCAAAAGGGGTAGTGATTGCTGTTTTTGGTATATCACTGGGATTCACGGGTATATGATGAAAAGCCATCACTATATCGATTTTTGAAAATATCTTTCTGCCGTGTAAATTTTGAGTAAAATCCTGCAAATACGGAACAGGACAGTTATCAGGGCGCGTAATTTTGTTCAAAGCTCTATAGTCGCCTGTTGGTCTCCAATCCCCTGAACCTTTAGGTACAAGGTGCAAGGGTGAGGCCCAATTCGATTTGGAAGGACGACAGATACCCTGGTCTAACATATACTGGAATTCGCGTTTAGCAACGGCTAGCTAAGCCGGATGCAATCTCCTAGGTTTAGCAAAAACAGGCGGTCCAGTAGTTTCAATGTACTGGTACGTGCTATGAGTAACCTTGGCATTGAAAGGGCGTGGACGCTTAAGGTTAGGAAATACATCCAGAACTTTTTTGACAGATAATTCGTTTGATATAGTTTTGATTGAAGTTAATATACCCTGAACATATTGACCTTTTGTTGTTAATTTGGTTAAAGGATCAATGAGGCATTTGTTTTTTAAGTCTGTTAGTAAACCAAAATGAGCCAAAAAATCTGATTCAATTATGGGCCGTTTAACATTAGCAACAATGAATTCCCATTTGAAAACGCCTGTTAAGAACGGTAAGAGCGTTGTGCTGCAATCACGCGGCAATCTTTTTGCATCTGCTTTCATTTTACAATATTTCTAGTTCTTTTATTAGTAATTCACAATATAAAGCATATTGAGCAAAAATACAAATCAATTTTTCAGTATTAGAATGTCTTTTGGTCGAAATTTTGTCACTCAAAGTTTGGCTCTCATCTTCAAAAAATGAGAGTCAATTTTTTCAAGTAATATTGGTTATGTGTCAAATGCGAGTATGCGCTAGCCCTGCATTACCCAAAGCAAGTTTCTTTCCTTTTAAATGTTAAATAAATCTTTAAAAAAGCAAAATTGAGGCTAAAAATGCACACATATCAGCATGGTTTTTAACTAAAATTTGAAACATTTTTTCTCCGGCTTACGAAAAAACACCTTCTTAAAAATTTCAAATTTAGTAGAGAAAGCTTTTCTCCCTCTAATGAGAGTTAAACGAAGAAAATTCATTAAGCTCCCCCTCAGATATGATGGTTCAAAAATGATCAAACTTGGCCATGTTTAACTAAATCAAAACCTATCTTAATGAAATTTTTGAAGTTTTCAGAATTCTTTCACAAGTAGTTGACTTAGATATATACAAAATTATAAGTGTGTAAGTTTAGTTACTGACGATTTAGAGTAGTATAAAGTTTTTAAAAATTTTGTCAAATTGAATTTTCAGCCAATTTTGACTGAACACAATAGAAAATGACCTTCTTTGTGGTCTTTCAAAACTTTGCTATTAGATTAAGCACAAAAAGTTGTCTGAGGAAAATAAATTTCGGAGTTGTACTTTTATTATGTGGCTCAACAGGTACATCCAAACATGGCTACTTGTTTCGTTCGGCAATGGCAGCCATCTTGTTCCCTAAACTTAGGCGCCCCGCGCTACATGAGTTTTTACTTTCAAGGTGTAAAAATTTGGCTAACTTAGTTTTATACCTACCAGAAACTTTGTGCAAAATTTTATCAAAATTGGAGATGGTTGAGAGGGGACCCCTGGTCCAGTTGACATGGAATGACCCTATACCAAAATTGTTGTAATGCTTAAACATTGGAATACTGATATTGGTTTTCATGACAAATGGAAAAATGAAAACGCATAATATTTTAAGGGTTCTTCGAAAAAAATTGCAAAGATACTTTTCTTCCGTCACATGAATGCAATTCGCACGCAGTTTTTGCGATCACTAATTACTGGAAAACGGAGTGAGAAATTTAATTTTTGACTAAACTCTCTCTCGCTTTCTCTCTCGATTTTTCCATCCTCCATAAAATATTTATTCAAATACAATTCAGATGTTTTTTTGCGATCATTAATAAATGCAGAGTGAGTATTCTAGTGTTTGACTTAATTTTCTCTCTCTCCATTATCCATAAAATATTTATACGAACACAACTTGGACGTATTTTTGCGATCATAAATAATCGGAAAACAAAGTGAGTATTTTAATATTTGTCCCTAATTCTCTCTCTCACGCACATAAATGTTTTTATTCTGAATAATCTTTTCAATGGAGACTTTCATAATGTAAGAACCTCCTCAAAACATTGATATTTTTTTTATCTTGCATTTCGATTTATGCAAACGGGAATAAGTCCTACGCATTGTTTTGGAAAGCATTCATACATCTAGATATAACTGTACTTTCAATTCATGAAACAGTTTCCTTCGATTCACATGTGCCGCTCGAACAGCAAATAAATTTACTCCATTTTATAAAGATTTCAGAAAACTAACCAGTTGAACTCTCGCAATAAAACTCCGCATTTCTTTTCCATCTCTTTTATAGATCTTTTAGTATATTAAATGTTTTCGTGACGAGTTTTTCTTGGATAGTAAAATTTTATGGAAATACACACTTTCAGTAAAAGTATTTTTTTTTATTTATTGTGCTGCCAAGGAAAAGAAAGTTTTGGAGAGCTTGAATGCATAATAAAATACTTAACTCTTTTAAGATGATGCTAGCATAACACTGATATTCTTTTATCTCTCCCTCTTTGGTCTGATAGTAAATACATAAAATGAAATCGACTTACATTGTAGGCATACTTTGATCATGACGTTGATACCGTTTCTGTGTTTTATATTTTGAGAAATAAGAAAATGATGTTCTGTTACTTTAACGGATCAAAATGTAAAAATATTTTTGTTTTTTGTGGGAATGTAACTTATAGAAGTGAAAAAATATTTTTATTTGTTGTAGGAATGAATTATTGGCGCCAACTAATATGTTAGTTTCTCTATGAATGTGAAAACGGGAATTATTATAAAGGTTCAACTTTAGTACCAGATGTTGGTTGAAGCTAAATTTCACCATTGTTTTCATTTTTTGGTGAAAGGCTGAACTAGAATTTTTTTCAGTGTACTTTAACTTATCAAAATGAAAAAAATATTTTTGTGTGTTGTGGGAATGAATCATTGACGCCAACTACAGAAGATACCAAAGTAGTACCTGAGCTTGAAACTTATAATAAGGCTATTGGAACTCTCGTAGCAAATTTGGCTAAATAATTATTTTGCATAAATTTATAATTTCCTTTTTTTAAAAAATCAGGGAAAATTCATTTGTGCAGATGAGAAACATACTGTTGTAAATCAAGCGAATAGTATTTTGAGAACAACCGCCTTTTGTATTACGGTTTTAATGTTACGATGTGGAATTTGAAAAAGATAGTGGTACCTGTCCGCCGCCAGGTTCGCGACGTAAAAGTGCATAAGTTCGTAAAGTGGTAAGAAGTAAAGGTGTGCACAACAAAAGGTGTTTACTTGCCAAGAAAAAAGAACAAAGTATTCTAAGGGAAAATAGATCAATTTATTCAATGGAAATTGATGTCTAAAATTATTTACAAAACATAAAAACAGTTGCTTAATTTAATACCACGAGACTATTAACTGCAATTGAAACGATAATAAAAAGGAAAATGTGCTGGGAACGAACCGTAGGCCTCTGTATCTAGCTGGTCACACCTATTCAATTTTATGACTTAATCCATTCGATGGAGGTGTAGACGCTCCGGCATCTCCGACGTTGTTCCGTCTCATTCAGCGATCGGGCTCATCATTATCTGGTACCTGGGTGCCACACGCACGGGACTCCTAGACAGGAAGCAGCATCAGAATTATTCATCGTTGAAAAATCTGCCGCGCCTACTTTATAGACGGCAGAAGAACTGAAGTTCAACTAAAATGTTTAGAGATTTAGTCAAAAATCCATTTCAGAAACTTAGGAAAGATCTCTTTAAAAACTTAGGAAACAATATATTTTAGAAACTTAGGAAAGATCTCTTTAAAAACTTGGGAAACAATATATTTTAAAAACTTAGGAAACAATATATTTTAGAAACTTAGGAAAGATTTCTTTAAAAACTTAGGAAACAATATATTTTAAGGAAAGATCTGCATATCTTACAAACATCGGGAACATCTCATCCGTTTATCAGATTTTTGATTATTTCACCAAAGTCTCTTTCCTAATTTGTCTAGAGGTATTGGCCAATTCAGGCTCAATTTACCTCTCTCCTTTTCATCGGTCTTTTCCAACCATGGTGTCCTTCAGCGGTCGTTGGCTGCTGGTTTTATGAGTGAGGCGTTGCGGAGGATTCACGCAATTAGAGCCTCCTGCCCTTGGTGCTACCGTCTTTCCATGATGTTCGCCTCCGCAGCCATGCAGGGTCATAAAATTAATATCGCTTTTTATTTCACGGATAAGCTATTGTATCCATAGCATCCTTCGCTGTTGTCAGTCCAGAAGGACTGTCGCCGTCAGTTGTAAAAATGCCCATCCATTTGGGACTCCCATACTTTTGCTACGACAGTGCCATATGTTAATGTTTGAAGTATTATTTAGTTGATTGTAAATAAAGGCAGATGACATTCCATAGTATGGAAAACTGAATTAACTACATTTTCAAAAAAAATACTTACACCAGTATGTTTCTCACTTTCTCACCCCCTCGTTTGATACGGTACTAACAATGAAAACGTCCTGAAGCTAAAAGCATTCTCTACACTAAAAAAAATTCTGTAAAAATGCAGGAGAGAAACTGAATATTTCCGTAAATTCACGAAACTTTACCGATTAACTTAGCCTAGATAACAGGTTCACTTTAAAATTCCTGTTTTCCCGCACTTTTTACTACTACAGAAGAAAAAGCAAGCATATCTGTCAAGTTTTTTTTTTTTTTTTTTTGTCTTATTGCAATCATATCGCCATTGTTTAAACCATTTCTTAACTGAAATCATGTGTTGAAAGATAAGAAAATTGCATGCTTACTCTCTTCCTTATTCTTTTTTCTTTTCTTTTCAGGATTTGTTACAATTTCAAAGTTTATTTCTTGTTGTCATTTGTCTTACCAATAGGGATTATACTTTCAGCGATTAAAAGACTAATATTTTGAATTGCCTTTTTTATAAATTTTATTTTTCTGACTGCATATAAATGACTTTCAAAAGATTTGCTACCAATGTCCGCATATTTAATGATAAATTCCAGAACCCTTTCTAAATATGAGTTTCGGCAGTGCTCTTTTTGAATATATTAGTCTATGTAAGGGTTATGTATGGCTCTTACTGGTACTACTCTTCTGAGCAGATGTCGGTTAGGCAGTCTGTATGTTTAATTGTAATTGATGATATTTTCTTGGCGAACGCTTTTGCACGTAAGAAAATTTTTCTTTAAAATGTAAAGATTGCTTGCGTTCAAATCATCCAAAAAAAAAAAAAAGCTTTTTTCTAAACTGGTAGAGCTCTCTTTATTTGAATCCTTTTCTTCAATATTGGCCAATAATTTTCTTCAATATCTTCTATTTACATGTCTAGTTTACTATCGTAAATTGATTTGTTTTTTGTGCGTCAATAACTGATGAATAACTTCAGGAAGGTTATCATAATCTCCTTAAAATTACTAAATGGCTATTAAGGAAAAGAAGAATGATATCCTATGGGTTTTTTTATTTTTTTAAATTATTTATTGTATTATTATTCGTTTTATTTATTTATTTATTGTGAAAAACGGGAATGAGATCCTGTTTTAGTGTCTTTTACTCGATGAAACTGCATGTTTTCATATTACGAAAACTCGAATCGTTTGTGTATGCAAGGCCCAGAAAGATGATATTAGTAAGATTTTATACATTAAATTAAAATTACATGACATTTGAGCTTTGAAAGGTCTTGGCAACTATATTTTTGAGGTCCTGTGATTATTAATGGGTTTGATATATATGTAAATAATAATGCAAATATACTTTTAAAGTTTATACAATCGATTCTAATTTTCAATCGATCTAATTTTCAATTCATTGAACTAGATTCCAGTTAATTAATTTTTCATTTATTATTGCTATTACGATTTTAAAAAAAATTAAGAAGAAGTATTTCGCATCATTTCATACGTTATTTATATTTTACCTTAATCATCTATTTAAAAAATGCATCGTAAAATCATATATTCATTTTGACGTGGTAGATGATATTAGTGATATTTTTACTGTAATATCAAAAATGTGTCAAACATTAAAGAATAACTTCAGAAAATTAGTATTTTTTTTTTTTTTGCAGATTTTTGTTGTTATACGAAGCCATTACTATTTTTATTCCCTTGATTTGATAGCTAGTTAGGCTACTGCAACAGCTAGTTTAACAGGAGTGCTATACTAGCTGTAGCAGTAGCCTAATAAGAACGGCACCTAGGCCCCTAATTTTTAGGGTCCCCTTGAGGAATGATCATCAACCATGGAGAAAAATTTTTACTCACGGAATTCAAAATTAATAAGAATTCTTCAATCTTTTATAACCATACAAATTCAATTTTGAAGAAATTTAACAGTACTGAAAAACTATCGTTTTCATTTTCTTATCTCATTCTCTTTCTAAAGAGAATATCATAAAAACTAAAAAAATATTCCGTCTAGCTTCAAAAAACGTTTTTTTTTCTTTTTTTTTTTTGACTGAAATTAATGTTTAACATTACACCTTTGAAGTCATCGCAATTTAACATTATTAGTTGGATATATGTTACGACAATTTCCTTCAATGATTAGAATGGTGTCTCGAGACTCAGTAAAGTTAGGAATGTTGTTACGCTTGTCACTAATTCCACAGTTACAGTGACATATAGAGACGATTTTATGTGGTTACTTAGTGTAGACTGTTGACATTCATTTGACATTTCTGCTTTCCTAAATGATAAAGAGACTTCAGTATCATGTTGAATAAAATACGTTGTTAGGATTGCGTTCTTTGCAGAAAAATAACAAAAGAATGCATTTCCAAATAGTTGCATTACTATTTGGAAATAACTTTGCGACGCTGCGGTTTTTATTGACGAATTAATATTACTTCGTTGCGTCCTGGTAAAATTCCCTAATGTCTGGTGATTCTAGTCATGAGATATTGTTAATTTAATGTTTCAAATCGTTATGAAAAATCGTAAAAATCATGATTAGACTTCTACTTGCACAGTAGATTTTAATATGTAATTTTTAAATTGCGTAATTTATTTATGTCATAAAATAACTTATTTCAACCACTAATTCACTGCAATAACCATGTTTGTTTGTATTTTTTTTTTTTTTTTTGGTGTGTGTCTGTGTGTGTGCACTGTTAAAAATTCTCGTTAAAAAATAGTAATATAACAATTTATTTGATTGCTATTTTACCATATTTAATTGAAACAGTCGAATAATCATTAAAAAGATGGTACTCAAACCACTGATTGTGAAAAAAATCGTTTATTCTCTGTTTCTCCTAAAGAACGTTTAATTAACCGAAATTTACGAGCGCCACCTAGGTCTCGTAGTCAATAAGAATTGGGCTTCCATCTTGGTTGTGGATCGAAGAAGGTGTGAAGATTAGAATTCCATCGCATAGTATTGTATATTTTTTATCTGAAGGGGGGGAATGAATAGAAGATGAAGTTAGTAATACTCATAAAAAGTGGTTGTGGAAACATATCCCATTTAATTATTTTTTGATATTGCATTTTTATCTTTCCCAGAATTAAAAAAAACTTCTCAAAATCTGGCCACCCAGTAGGTACCTCTTGGCAAAGCATGGAAGTGCTGGCTTTCCACCGTGGAGGTCCGGGGTTCTATCCCCGTCTACGGCAGACCTTCTGCTCCACCGTGTCCTCGCACCTCATCGTCCGGCTCAATATTATAGCTATGAATGGTTTCTACGCCTAGAATATAGTTAATACCATAGTATAGTTAATTACCATATCCTGCAGTGATACTAAATGGTTATGAAACCGTAAACTTTTGTATTTACGGCTTTTTAAAGAAAGCTGATTGGAGACGGTTTAGAACCTGTAAAGATACAAAAATGTTCCAAACCGTAAATTTAGCCGTTAATTATATGAACAGACTGATGCCGGCCGTTTAACCGTAATTTCATGATAAATTTTCTAACAGTGTGTGTGTGTACTTCAGAAATATATGTTTTAAGGTAAGTTTCAATCAAATATTAAAAGCTCAATTAAGTTTTAATCAAGTGTGAAACAATATGTTTGCATAATTATGAATTTTACTTCGTAAAAAAGATGGATCCGGCCTTCATATAATGGCTCTAAATACTTAATAGAAAATCATGTATAAAACTAAGTAAGTAATTTTAATTGAATTAAAAACAATTACCGAACAATAGAATTTTTTTAATTTAATGCATTCCGTATGAAAATGCACAAAAACTGTGGTGCATGATTTCAAAAATTTCCAAAAATTATTGTTCTACGATATAACAGGACACGATTAAACAGTTAATATTTCAAAAAAAACGAAACTAATCAGTTGCTATTTTTGTCCTGGTAGTTTCAGTTTTTTGTTTTGTTCTTGTTGAGTAGTTTGAGAAATTATAGCTGCAACTCCCTTACTTCTATTTGTCCCAACTTTCGTCTAAAGAATGACATTTAATGTTGTATGAAGACAATGCTTTCATATTCGTGCGTGGGAGTTTCCAAAACATAAAAAGAAAGTACTGAAAAATAAATCTTGGTCCTTTGTTTAGCAAAAATGATGCTATTTTTAATGTTAAAGAAAGAATACCTTGAGAAGTGCTTGTATCAACTCTATGCAATCAAAAAAAAAAAAAAAAAACATGAAAGCTGTACAAAGTATATACCATAATGTAATTATTAAAAAAAGCATAAATACCACAAGAGTAAAATTTCCTTACGAGGGACTATTATGACATTGGCAGCCATAAATTTTAAAAAAACATAAACATAACTTAAAGCAAAATGACTTTACGACCTTGCTTTAATTCTTTTATCTTATCTTTGCAAAAAAAACTCAAAAACTGTTGGATCGCTTCGGGTCTCCTTCCCTTTCCTTCATCATTTTCTCTTTGTAACGCCTGCACTGCAAATGCCACGTGCAGCTGCCTTTATTTTCTTATTTGTTTTCATGGGGAGGAAGGCACATTTTATAATACAGACTAACAAATAATGTGGGTTTGTATCTTTAACAAAATTGTCAACCCCCCCTCCTCGGATTTTTCCCCCGTTTTTAAAGGAAAAGCGGGAAAGTTTTATGGGTTTTTTTATAAAATGAAAATAAAATGTTAAAAAGTTTCGCTCGCAGTAACGCATCCTCCCCGCCCTCTTCATAACCAAGAAGTACTGAATATTGCTTTACAAACATAGACGTGAGATTTTTTTGTCATTACAAAAAAATGATGGAGGGAGGGGGGTGTCTTAAAAAATCGTATTAGCTTTTTTTCTTGAGAATTGAAAATTACACTGAAATACTTGACATATTCTTTATAGTATGAGCACAGTGTAAGGTCACCGAAATAAACCAATATTTTGTAAACGTGAAAAAGATTTTGAGCACCAGCCGTTTTCTGTTAACAAATAATCTGAAAAACACGTCATCGATTATAAAAATTAAGATGTATTTTGAAAGAAAAAAATCAGTAGGAGACCTCAAGTCCGGAACGCTCGGGGCCGCGATCTCACCGGATTTCGGAATTTGGTTCCTGATTCAAAAAATTTTGAAGTAGCATTAGAGCCCACATAATTTGCCCTGGAAGATTTTATCAGCATTTTGCTCATTTATAGCATTTTTATTATCGTATATACTCGTCTATAAGTCACGAAATTTAGCACAAAACACGAAGTTGGTGTAGGCTTGCATTCGTGGCAAAACATCGAAACATCTGCACGCTTCCCGATATTGTTTCAGTCTCTTTGATTAAAGAATAAAAGAAAAGAATTCCGTCAAATTCTGATGTGATTTTATATTCTCTAGCCACTAAATTGCAGTTAAAGATGAGACTATCGGGAAAGTACGAGAAACGCTGATTTTCAATTTCGCGAATGTTCTGTATCGTGCGTACAATTAATGAAAACTCTAATCGCAAAAACAAACCCTTTTCAGAAAATCGCGAAATAAATTTTTCAAAAGCAGCACATTTCCGATCTACATCTTCATTATTAGAGGCATTCCATTTCAAATCAGGCAGGCAGGTCTAAAACTTGTCACATGATCCTCACAGATTTTTTTGAAAAAATTACAGTACTTACAACTAAGGGACATATAAAATATCCCAAAAGGATTTTGCAAAAAAATTTTATTTCTCTAGTTACAGATGTTTAAAATTTGGGACAAAGTTGGCCGTTTTTAGAAAATCAGCAAAACTCTCACTTTTAAAATGCTGTTTCAAAAGTTTTTAACCGATTCGAATGATTTTTTTTCTATAAATAATGAAGGGATGGTATTTTATTTAGACACTAATTTTAAAAATTTAGTTGGCTTCATTGATAAAGAAAAAAAAGTGTTTCTGAATTGAAAAAATAGTGTTTGTTCCGACTTCATGATTTTTTTTTCTTATGAAAGAAATTTATTTTTGACAAAACAGAGGTGGCGATCTAAAGTGCTGTTATGGAAGTTTTGTATCAAATTTTATTGTAAGCATGAGATGCATATCCTCTCAGAATTTAAATTTTGAAATTTGAAAATGTTCAAAAATTACGATTTTTGAAGTGTGATTACTCAAAAAAGCCATTTTTTAAAAATCTGAAAATCTGCTCATTTGTTGCCCTTAAAGTGCGTAATGAGCTGCTATCAATTATATTGTGTATTTTTGCCCCAGATATTTTATATGATTTTTCAAAAATGGCCTTTTGTGCGTTTCTCAAAAAAGCCAGAAATTCAAACTCGTTCTTATTTAATCACTTTAATATAATATTTAATCAATATTTATTAAGAAATATACTGTATTGTTACACAATTACTACAGATAAATTGTACTTTACCTTCTTAGAACTTAAATGGCTCCTAGCACAAAGCGTAGCTACTGTGATTTAATGCATGTTATTCTGTTCATTCCAAATGCGTTTCAAACTCACACGCTTTATATCAAACACCAAACAACAGCAAATGTAAAATTTATTGTAGGAATACAATCAAAACATTATTGGCTATCCTACAATACTGCTAAATAGTAAAAATCCCTAAAATAGTAATGCTTACATAGGACACACGTGCAAACAAGAAGTGGAAAACAGTTAGAAAACTACCCAGACAGCATAACTTCGTCCTTCGGACGTCCAAATGATGTCATTTCAGGACTTTTTCGAGAAAACAGGACGTCCGAGGGACGTGTTTTTTTGATCCTGCGACGTACTGAGTACGTCCCAGGGAAGAACTAATGTCCGCGGATTGTCTGTCCTCAATTTGTCCTAAGGACGTCCGATCGTTCATGTTTAGGCTATATTTCGGACTAGCTCTCAATACGGTCCCCAGGAGGTTAAGAGGACAACATATCGAAACCTCCTAGACATTCCAGGAAGGTCCCTAGGATATCCAAAGGATGCCATTTCAGGACTTCTTCGTAAAAACAGGACATCCGAGGGACGTGTCTTCTTCGTAAAAACAGGACATCCGAGGGACGTGTCTTTTTTATCCTGCGAAATACAAAGTACATCCCAGGGAAGAACTAATGTCCGCGGATTGTCTGTCCTGAATTGGTCCTAAGGACGTCTGATCGTTCATGTTTAGGCTATATTTTGGACAAGCCCTCAATACGGTCCCCAGGACGTTATGAGGACAACATATTAAAACGTCCTAAAGACATTCCAGTGAGGTCCCTAGAATATCCAATGATGTCATTTCAGAACATCTTCGTAAAAACAGGTCGTCCGAGGGACGTGTTTTTTTTTCTCCTGCGAAGTACAAAGTAAGTATATCCCAGGGTAGAACTAATGTCCTCGAATTGTCTGTTCTCAATTGGTCCTAAGGACGTCCGATCGTTCATATTTAGGCTTTATTTTGGACAATCGCGCTGTAGGGTTCCCAAGACGTTAAAAGGACAATACTTCTAAACGGCCTAATGACATTCCAGTGAGATCCCTAGGACATATGTGACTGTTCCGGCCCTCTTTTGGACATACAGATCATTGCTCCCCAGGACATTAAAACGACAACATATTTAAATGCCCACAGGAGGCTTCCCTCGTTAGAATGATATCGCAATGATGTCAATTAATTATTTGTTTATCCTCCCATGTCCTTGAGACTATTTTAGAATATTCCCATGACTTCTTTTAGATATTATTCGGTGTTTATACCCACAAGATGCAATTTTAATTCATCAATTCAACAGTAATTTGACATTTTTTTTACATGTATATAATTCCTCTGATTAAATGTTCTAAAACAGTCTTGTCTAAAACAAATCTTGTAAATGTAAATTTGTAGCTTGCAGCAGGAAATACTAAGGTTTTAACCAAATACTACTTTGAAAAAGAAGTATCCACAAAACAGCTACAGGACTGAATAAAACCAGTTGTGAATATTTTTTTTAATGTTAACACTTTGAGCTATATAATCATATACTGAAACTTGCAATTTATCATTTGTTCATATGAAAATGATAATAAGAGTACTTTAATGAAAATAGTATAATCGTTCTGAAACAATTTTTGCATACAACTAAATAATAACTACTACATATATCAGCAATTTAAATATATAATTTGTCTTTAAAATCTTTAATTGAAATTTCCCTTAAGCAACCCATATTTATATTTTTAGCTTCTGCTCGTTTGAAATACAAGTTATACTAATATTTCAAGTAAATAATTTAATGCACGAGGAAAATATTTTCAGCGAACTTGTGAAAACTTTTGTTTCTAATTTCATGTTGCCTTGGAATTTAATAACAACTGATATGACAATCACTGCTTGGAGTAAATAATTATTCATACTTTTTTTAAAAACATGTTGTACTATTGGATTCATATTCATTCTCATTTTGAATACGTCACAATACACAAAGTTTAAAATTTCAATGAAGTGCATATATGTATATATATATATATTATTTTGAAAATGCCTCGAGAAATTTTACTAGAAAACAACTCTTAATATATAAATATAATTATATATATTCTATATAAAATATAATTATGATTTTTTTTATTAAATTATAGTATTATTATTAAAATCAGAAATGATATAATAATTAGTTGATAAAGAGTCCTCAGTTTCAGAATAGGAAAAATCATAATAGAATAAAAATTGAAAAAATAAAATAAACACACGGTTCAGAAGTTAAAACCTTTTTTTATTATTGAAACATATTAGTACATAGTTATAAAAATCATGGAGATGGGAAAGTTTTTCATCACTTTCGCTTTCTCCTTCTCTGGACAGGAAAAAATTATGAAAGCAAATAATTATTCACATGTTTTGAAGTAAAAACAGCATGAAAAGTGCAAAGAGGAAAATAAATAATGATTTAATTCTTTGAAACTTCCCTTCACCTAGCTTTGTTTCCTAACAAAAATTACCCCCTCCCCCCTCCAAGTATTTTTCGGTTTATGAGAATTACTTTTTGTTTTGCAATAGTTTATTTTAATATATTGTTTGTCAAAACCTTCATACCATTACATGATTTAAAGTACAAGTAATATATTTCTATGACTAATGAAAATGATATCCATGACAATGATAAATAAAGTTGTTTGCTTTTTATGTATATTATTTTTAATTAAATTTTTATTACTAATAAGCATCCTAATGATGAGAATACATTTTCTTACAATTCATAAAATATTGTTCAAAGAAATCCTGGAATTCAACTATTTAAATACAACAAATGACAAAAATATAAATAAAGAAAATAAATGCCAGTACGGACAAACTGATATAAGAATAATTATTAAATAGAGTAATTCAGGGAAATTTTGAACCTTGGGGGGGTAACATTGAACCACGTCATATTTTTTAGTATATTTGACTGAACTTAAAAATTAGGAGTAGAAAATTGAGTTATAACCTATTTGGCCGAGTGTAGCACTGGACCTTCTATTTTATTTAGTCAACTATACTAAAAGAAATAACGTTTTTCAAAGTTACCCTGAATGACTGTACTACACATACGTATAGTGTTTAAGATTGCCTGTAGTTTTTCTGGGTTTTTCCTGATCGTTAGGCAAATAGCAAAATTGTGATTACAGCACTCTACAAACAGGTAATGATCAGGGATGTAACGAATATTCGGCCACTATTCGGTATTCGGTCTATTCGGCCCTTTGGCCGAGTATTCGGCCTGGCCGAATAGTCATTTCATCACCCAGCCGAATACTGGGTAAGGTCAAATTCGGCCTGGCCGAATATTGATGGACTATTCGGCCGAATAGTTCAAAAGTAAAAAAATAAAGAAATTAATAGATTTTAAACATTTAAAATTGTATTATAATTATTGCAAAAAAATAGATTAGTCCACTATAGTTTTAAGAAATAAAAATAATTTAGAATAAACTACTTTTTTTTTTAAATTCTTGTTTTAGGTTTGACTGAGCAAAAACACGTTTTAAAGTTGTAATGTTGTATTTTATATTTAGCATTTGCTCCAAAAAGCTGCCAATAATTAATCATAATTGATAATATGATAAATTCATTTTGTTATTATTAACAAAGTGGAAGCCAGACTTTGTTTGGGTAGACTGATTTATTGTGAATATTGGGTTAGAGAGAAATGTGAAAAGCAAAGCCCAGAATATATCATGAATATTTAGATAGCATAGGTTATTGGGGTTTTTGAAAATAGAAACATATTCCAGTTAAGTGCATTAAGTTTTAATAGATCTTTTAAAAATAGGTATGTAAAAATACCATAAAATAAAAATATTAACTTTTATAACTTTTAAAATGTCTTCATTAAAGAGTTTTGAGCAAGGTAAAAGTTCACTAAGCTCTAGTATTTCTTTCATTGTAATTAAATAATTAGCAAAATAATGCTAATGCTTACTACTGTAAAACCTGTCATTTCTATTTTGCTTGTGGGGGGCATCCTTAGTTTTATTATTCTAAACAATAGTGAAAATCGATTAATTTTAAATAGTTCTAAATTCTTAACAAACAGAATTAAATCATACATCATAGATTGTGTGTAATTGGTGTTTGACTTTGTGAATAATTTTAAATTTGACAAATACTTTCGATTAGAACGATTTTCTAGAAATTTTAATATTCGGCAGCCGAATATTCGGTATTCGGCCCAGCCGAATATTCGGCTTCGGCCTATTCGGATTTGAAGAAAGGCCCGAATATTCGGCTTCGGCCTGGAAGAAATGGCCGAATATTCGGTATTCAGCTATTGGGCCAAATCACTATTCGTTACATCCCTAGTAATGATACATAAGAAATTTATATGAAGTTCAAAATAATAACACAGGCATTTAATGTAGAAAAATTCTAGTCCAAAAGCAGCCAACTTAATAAAAGTAAATAAACAAAAATAAAAAAGAACAGTTTAAAATGTTTTTTTTTTTTTAAGATAGAAAGAAATTTCTACTCAAATTGACCATTAAAGGGTTTTTCATTTTTGCAATCAGATGGTGTAGACTTAGGGAAAACATGAATATCACTGGGTATACATTCTATCATATTACATCTACTTTACAACTTAATTACATAAGATTTTTGATCCATTATCAAACTATCAGACGTGAATGACAATCTAATATATTTAAGAATTCAGAAACACTTTATGATTTTGACATGTGAATCTCTTTAGATAGTAAAGAAATAGCTACTTTAGTTTCATTGACATTTGAGCCTGCTACTAACATATCTACATAAAGAGCAATTCTAATTTTATGATTGTCACTGTCACGAAAAAAATACAAGGTTCATTATCAAGAGATTGAAAATTTAATTTTGAAACAAATTCAAGAAACCTCTGAAACCATTGACGAGGTGACGGTTTAAACCCATATAAACTATTTTAAGTTAACATTTTCGTCCACTGTTATCATCATACCTTGGGTCTGAGCAATAAAAACAACTTCATTTAACTTACCATTTAGGAAAGCTGTTTTTACATCTAAAACAAACGCATGTAAATCTTCATTTAAAATCATCACAAGCACTAAAAGTAAAGCTGGCATACTTGTCACACGGGAAAATGTTTCACTGTAATCCACTCCTTTTTGCATAAACAAGACATGTGTATGTAATGACCGTTCAAATCCCGTTCACCGAAACAAAAACGTTTTCTTCCTTTTTCAACAAACACTTTATCACCTTTAATTTCAAGAGTCGCTGATTTCGAAGTACACTTAATAGTCCCTGAAGTTGGTACTATAGACTTGAAGTATCCTCAATAAATTCATTCTTTATAACATATCCAGTAATGAAAGATACTGCGAAGAAGCACACTTTTCTTCATTTGAACGTTTAACAGTTTTACAGTCACTTTTGAAATGTCCCACTTTGCCACAATTATGACAGGTAATTTTCTTTCGGCAATATTTTGTTAAATGCCCCTTCTGCTTGCAATTTTTTAAAAAAAATTCTTTCGAGTTGACACGAAAACAGTGTTATCATGTGTGGGCTTGAAAGACACTTTTTCTTTCTTTGAATAATGTAGAAGTACTTCCTCATCTAGCAGTCTTTTCGTAACGAAATCCAAAGTTAAATTTGCGTTTGGTTAATTTTTCAAAGTAGTCTTAACATTTTCAAGTTCTTGAGACAGTGACATCAAAATATAGACATACGTATCGGTATCACTAACATCAGCACCTTAAAGTTTGAGATCAGAAATTAGTCTTATTTATCTCATCAATATGAGTTCTCATACATATCTCACGATTTTACTTAAGAGTCGCCAGTCTCTTCCGAATCAAAAGTTGATTCACTGCACGCTTTGTGTCATATGTTCTTTCTAATTTCTTCCAAATTTTACATGCACTGGTTTCCTCTTGAAGTGATATATACCACGCTCTGCTGATAAATAGATAAAACAATACTAAGAGGCATGTTCGAAATAATATATTGAGCTATACACTTAACAGATACAGTACAACTGACTTCACAAAGGACATGACAAGTGTAAACTTTGGTGGATTAACCGTCTGAGTCAGAACAGAATTGACGCCGGCTCATTGCCTTCAAGGCCAAGTATTGAGAGAGTATGATGCAATACAATGCTGAGGTTACAATATTCTAAAAGTTAGTTACAAGGACGTCCTGCCGGCATCGTCTAAGGATCTCCAAATGTGGTTAATTTAGACTTACGATTAAATTCGAATGGTTTGTGTGAAACTTTTCGGTTTTTGAGAAAATATTTCTCATGATTATAATATATGCGTAAACGTATTATATATGCGTAAATATATTATGTGGAGTAAAATTAATCAATTTTATATCAGCAGTAACTTCAGAAAACATAAATTGATATTATTTTTCATTTAGTTTTTACTATTTTTGCTTGAAATAGCAAAGATTTCAATTTATTTTTTAAATAATAAACCTGGTTTTTTCTTTAGTAAGCCGTTAATCAAAGACCGAAAAGAAACACAAATTCTTCCAAGTTGACAAAGATATCCTAAAAACGTATGATTTAGTTCAAAGGTGGGATATCTTTTGAGTAAAGTCCCTGGGACATCCGAAAAGAAAATCTGTGGTACGACGACGACCTGAAAGAATGCGGATCACTTTTGGACATCCGTAAGCTAAACAAAATGTTAGTTACAAGGACGTCACGCTTGACGCGTCTATGAATGTCAAAATGTGGACATCCTTAGACTTACGATAAAAATTAGATGGTTTATGTGAAATTTTACAATTTCGGAGAAAATATTTCTTATGTCTTAAATATAATAGGTGCAAATATATGATGTGCAGTAAAATTAATTATTTTTTTAATCAGCAGTGAACTTTAGAAAACATAAATCAGCATTATTTTTCATGTAGTTTTAGCTATTTTTGCCTAAAATGGTAAAACTTTCAACATATTTTTAAAATATTAAATCTGTTTTTCTTCTGGTAAACCGTAAAATGAAGAAACAAAAGAAAAAAATTACAAAGTAAAAATTTTATTCCAAGTTGACAAAGATATCCTACAAACGTATGATTCAGTTCAAACGTGGGATATCCTTTGAGTGCAGTTCCTAGGACATCCGAAAATAAAGTCCGTGGTACGACCTGAAAGGATGTGGATCACTTTTTGACGTCCGTAGGTAAAACAAAGTGGCAGTTACAGGGACGTCCTGTCTGATCCGTACGAGGGATATCCTTTGAGCGCAGTCCCTAGGACATCCGAAAAAAAAGTCCGTGGTACAACCTGAAAGGATGCGGATCACTTTTGGACGTCCGTAAATCAAACAAAGTGGTAGTTACAGGGATGTCGTGTCTGACCCGTCTGAGGATGTCCAAATTTTATCGGTTTTGACATCGGACCAGATTTGGACGTTCTGGACATAAAATGGACATCCGAAGGACGTTTTGTGCTGTCTGGGTAACAGCCTCTTGAACAAATATAACTCAATGCATGATTTCTAAATAGGAAAATTTATTGAAAGTGTGAATGAGAATTATTGAATGGAGCAAATTAAGAATGTATCACCAATGGTTAAGGGACACTATCGAATAATTTGTACACAGATAATCTAGAACAAATATTTCAATAGCCAGAATATAATACCACAAGAAATATAACACCATCTGAACCCTCCTAGTCTTTGCATTTTGGTAATAACGAGTAGACGATGATTCAAGAACTTTATTCTACTTATTTTGCTTTAAGTACATAATTTCACATGCGTTTAAAACTATGTATATCAGTGCTGTAACATATTTGATGTAAACTGTGCGAGTTTAAAACTAGTAATTGGATTGAACACAATAAGATGCATTAAATCACAGTAGCTACGCTTTGTGCTAGGAGCTATTTAAGTTCTAAGAAGGTTAAGTACAATTTATCTGTACAATTTATCTGTATCATATTGTGTAACAATACAGTATATTTCTTAATAAATATTGATTAAATATTATATTAAAGTGATTAAATAAGAACGAGTTTGAATTTCTGGCTTTTTTGAGAAACGCACAAAAGGCCATTTTTGAAAAATCATATAAAATATCTGGGGCAAAAATACACAATATAATTGATAGCAGCTCATTACGCACTTTAAGGGCAACAAATGAGCAGATTTTCAGATTTTTAAAAAATGGCTTTTTTGAGTAATCACACTTCAAAAATCGTAATTTTTGAACATTTTCAAATTTCAAAATTTAAATTCTGAGAGGATATGCATCTCATGCTTACAATAAAATTTGATACAAAACTTCCATAACAGCACTTTAGATCGCCACCTCTGTTTTGTCAAAAATAAATTTCTTTCATAAGAAAAAAAAATCATGAAGTCGGAACAAACACTATTTTTTCACTTCAGAAACACTTTTTTTTCTTTATCAATGAAGCCAACTAAATTTTTTAAATTAGTGTCTAAATAAAATACCATCCCTTCATTATTTATAGAAAAAAAATCATGCGAATCGGTTAAAAACTTTTGAAACAGTGGCCATTTTAAAAGTGAGTGTTTTGCTGATTTTCTGAAAATGGCCAACTTTGTCCCAAATTTTAAACGTCTGTAACTAGAGAAATAATTTTTTTTTTTTTTTGCAAAATCCTTTTGGGATATTTTATATGTCCCTTAGTTGTAACTACTGTAATTTTTTCAAAAAAATCGGTGAGGGTCATGTGACATCCTCTGCCTGATCTGAAATGGAATGGCTCTATATTTTATTTTCTTTCTTTTTAAAACGCCTATTTCCAAACAAAAGGTGCAAACATTTCCCGATTTTTTTTTCAAATACAATAGCTGTTTTTTTTTTCAACTGCCGATTTTTTTCGAAAAAGCTTCGGATTTCGGAATTCCAAATTTGGGGTCCCATACTGTATACATTGTCAATTTTTTTAAAATAAAAAAATTGTAGCATTTTTGTTAAGATATTATTCCACCCTGTCGCGCGAACTCATTTTTTAAGAGTTAAGTTTTTGAAAATTGCAAGTCTAACTTGGACACATAAAATTTCGATCAATAGACTTCTATACTGAAAAATTAATTCATATTTATTTATCAATATGTTCTATGTTGCAAACTAATAATAAAATAACAAGAAATATTCTAAACTGAAAGCAGATGCAACGAGATTGCTGCACAATTGCAGAACAACTAACACGTGACATCCAAGCAAAAAAAAAAACGCTTAAGAGAAAAAAAAAGTTTACGCAGGTAAAAATTAAAATTATTATCGTACTTTGATTGAGTTGACTTTGTATTAGCTGCCTTTGTATTGTTTACAATTTCAAGATTAATAAGAAACATGACGAACTAAAAGCAGGTGGTATAAGATTATTGCACAATGACATCTAATGCACTATGTCATTATTAAACGAAAAACGAACAAAAATGAGGCAACTAACCTAGTGCAAAAAACAAATAGCACTCATAAGACGCCTCTAATACTTTTACTTAATTTATTTTAGCATATTCTATTTAGCGAGCATTCTGGTTAAAGAGAAATAATTTTAATAATGAAAGGTTTTCGGGCAGCGATCGCTTAAATTAATTTTCGGAATTTTTTATTAGATACTTTGTAGAATGACATTATTTCTGTGCCCTCTAACTGATGGGCTGCCTGTTATTATAATGGAAATAGAAATCTAGCTATGGATGAAAAAGAAAGTTAAAGACAGAATGTTTTCTGGAAAGTTGTCCCTGCGAAAAACATCGGCCTTGCTTTGGTTTTTAGATGTTTTTAAGGCCGATGGGCCGATGCTTTTCTTAAGTTAACATCTGCTGCCGATGCCGATGGCCGATGGCAACTTTGTTGAACAATCGGCGCCGATGCATCGGTCAAGCCTTAATGTCATCTATACAACATCCCTTGTAGCATGACTTCTGTGTACTGTTATGTATGTTTGTATGTGTGCGTGTGTGGGATATATATATAGTATATATAGATATGTATATATATAAACTAAACTAAACTCCGTGGCGCGCCAGCCCTTTTGCGGGCCATGGCCTATACTGTGTCCATCCCAGTTTTCGAGACCGAGAGCCCTGGGGTGCAGAAGCAGAAGTTCCAGTCAAGTGGTCCGTGGAACCCCCAGTGTTTAGTTTCCAAGCGTGATTGGTCCTCATTTTGTCGACCCCACTGCAGGGATGAATGGCTGAGTCGACCCTGCCCAACCCGGGAATCGAACCCCGGACCTGTGGCATGGTAGCACGGAAGGCTACGATATATATATATATATATTACTAATAAATAGTTATTAATACAGAAGATAAACACTTCCATTTTCTTATCTGTTTAGGCACATCGGATAATAATCAAAGATTTTGTCTTTGTGATTGTGAAAGTTTTGAAACATGTGGGTGTGTTTCTAAGGAAATGTTAAGGATGGGGCCAGTTTATGAATGCGAATTTACTACATTATGCGCTGCACAAAATATAAGGAAAAAAAAGGTTCAGGCATAGTAGATTTTATATAAATCACCTACAGGCTTGGAGTCGATTACAAAGAAACGTAATCGATTACGATTACGATTACAAAGGGAGAAATTGAGAGATTACGATTACGATTACGATTGTAATCCTTTGCCAAAAAGTAATTACGATTACGGCAGCGATTACAGTCGTTGAAAAATGTAATCGATTACGATTATGACATCCGATTACGATTTCGATTACGATTAGATTAGCATAAAATTATCCGATTTTATGCATACAACTCTCATTTTCACAATAGTGACATAAATCAAAAAGTTATGATTTTTAATTAAATTTCTGATTTTATAAGAGATAACTGAAATGATGATGAATGCAATTATAATGAAACAATTTCAACATCACAGTTCTGGAATTATGATGTCGTTGCAGAAATGAAAAATTTGTATTATATATATATATATAATCAGGAAAGGCACATTCAGTATTTTTCGAATATTTAAAACTCATGTGAGGGATAACTACATTGATCGTATTTTGTATATAAGCAAAGACGATGCACTAAATGTATATATAATGCATAAGTGGTTTACCTGCTTCATTGTTATTTTGTGTGCATACAATTAAAATTTAGTTGGCCGCAATTTCTGAAAATGTAGTATATTTCTCCATTGTATTTATTTTCTAGTTTAAATTGTGCAAATATTTCACATAACACCAATTAGTTTACTAAAAATAATAATTTTGTTTGATTCTCTATGAAATCACTTATAAGATGTGCATGAATTGCACGGGATAACAAAATATTCAGATAGTGTAAGAGATAAATAATCTTTTGAAAATAAATGCTGCATTTTAGAATAATTTCAAAAAATTTGAACATGAACATTCAAATAACTCTTAGCAAAATTAGTAATCGTTTAAAAGTAATATGAAGAAAAATTATAATACGAATGACTATAATATTTTAATATGACTTTTGTGTGTTTTTTTTTTTTTTTAACATGCACGAGCATATAATTTTTTTCCATGTACTAACTGTTTTAATAAAAAAATAAAGTGCAAGGAATTTTACAACGCAAATTTAACGTACAAGATTCAACTGAAATACAAAATTCTGTTGAGGTAATTTTTAGAAGAAAAAGATAATTATTTTTTTAAAAATAATTCCTAAATATTCATACATGTAAAAAACAATTGGGAGAATGTCTGAACATATATCACTTTTTCTTTTACATACCTATTAATTAAAAAGAATATTAGCATTAAAATATAAATAAATTTAAGATTCAAATGTATGTACATTTTTAAATATTCGAAGAACATATTTTAAAAAATAATAATAATCACACGTACCAGGGTTAGGATTTCATGCATCTTAAGCATAGAGCATCATGTAACGCCTGCTCCTAAATTGCTGAAGTGTAAATGTGCTATTCTTTAGAAAAATTCTTCACTTCTGCCGTTAAAGAAAGGCGAAAACGCAAAAGGCATTTCATGTCTCTTTATGTGTGTAGGTGATAGTACCAACACTAGATTTTCAGTCTACTTCGATTATTGGACCCCCGCGGAGAGAAGAAAGGGGGAACTCTCTTTTACTCGCGGCGGTCCCGTCCAGACTCTCGCCTATTGCCCAACCGTTTGAATATGTTTTGAAGGGGTAATTAAGGAAGCAAAATGACCGATGCTTTTTATCCTTCTATAGACACCTTCCCCTTTCTTATCTACCCCGAAATCTTTGACTTGCGGACAGATTACCGCTCTTTTACCGAAACTGGACGAAGCGAGGAGACCAGAGACCCCCCCCCCCCCCTGAGAGCAACAAGGCGATGCGAGTGACATATCCAGACCACAGACTCCCTTTCTTCTCGGGCTCTCCAGCCATTCCCCGTGGAGAGTGGAGCCGCAATTAAGAATTCTGAGAGACCGCAACAAGTAGGACAACAAGCGTCTCTAGCAGACTATTATATGGTCCTGCCATCAAGGCTCTGCGACCGCCACACAGAACCTTTTATATTATGATTCCCCGTAAGTTACAGACCGCTTAGGATAGGACTTCAGAACACAGTTTGAATCCTTTTTCTTGTAATCTTATCTCTTCTATCCAAGGGTAGCGCTAAAAATTTCAGCTTTCAGCAGGTCAAGATTACACGCTTGCAGGACCTTAGACCATAAACTAGATAGACAAGGTCTGGGGGCGTGGTCGGTAAGCAGGAGTCTTTCCCCGGAAAACAGGTGATGGAGTCCTTCGCTGAGAGAGGGCTTCGTCGTGCCATGTTAATTCTCGTAGAGATTCGAAGAGTGATTTATTTTAATTTCTTATTGTATGACAGACACATTTTAGCACAATTATTTTCTATCACACGCAAGGAAACAGTTCATAGATTAATGGACAAGAGTTTTTTTATTGGTATTATCAATAATTAATTAGTAATAGTGATTTGAAAATGATCTTATATATTGAGCTCATTGAGAGTAGGAGTTAGTTTCTTGCGCTCTTTTGTGAAACTTAATGTCATACAGTAAAGCTCTTTGCAATGAATACAATTCGTATTGCTTTTACAAGGTTTTTAACTGACTTCAACCTCATTATGTCTTGCCCTTGAGATATCAATGCGAAAAGTAAACACATTTGTAATATTACGTTAATAAGCCAAACATCAAATATACCTATTCTTTTCTTTTTCAGTTCATTGAAAAATAAGGAAGGGAAAAACAAAAGCGTTTAAGCTGTTTTTCTTTTCAAAATCTGAAATAAATTTAAAGAAAGCAACAGCATGAAGAAAAAATTTTAGTTTTGAAAATAGTTTTTAAAATTTTTTAAGTTCAAAAAATTATTTTCTTTAGAAAATTGTCAGTTAAAACTTTAATGTTTCTCCGATACAGTTCGTAAATCTAAAATTAATAGTCATGTGACATTAGCCTGTAGGACTGAAAACATCGGATTGGGATCATTCATAAATGATGTCACGCTTCGCGGGGGAGGGTGGTTCGTGAAATTGTGACAAGGGGTGGGGAGGGGGTATGTTGAAGTGTGACACTTTGTGACAAAGGGGTGGGGAGGGGGTATGTTGAAGTGTGACACTTTGTGACAAAGGGGGGAGGGAGTCAAATAAATGGGAAAAAAACGTGACATCATTTATGGACGGTCCCATTGTACCGTTAATTAAAATGCGATTGTTTTTTTAATGAATTACAGAAGATGAAGTTTGTCCTAAGATTGCAAACAAACGGAATAAATTAATTTATTATCTAAGTGTTGTGCAATACAGTCAGAAATACAATATGTATGTAATATATTGGTAAGGGGGAAGCATGAAATGCATTTTAAACATAATTCTGAAAATTTAACAATTTTACTTACATTATTAAAAGTAGAGAATAAAAAATAAACTGGAGCAAACACAGACATATGTATACTTGGTGATGCGACGAACGTTCGGCCTTTCTGCGAGTATATTTCAAGCATCGTTCATGTCTTTTAAGATTTAATATTTTTGAAATGTTAATTTCAACGTTGCATTTATTATTTAGGGGGCGGGTATTATTAATAAAGCAGAATGGAATTTAACTACTGGAAAAAATAGTTTAATTTCTATTGAAAATTGCTCTTGATTTTTAAATAAAATTAATTTTGTGTATTTGTTACGCATTTTTGGTATTCTTTGATATTATTTTAGAAATGGTGTAGTCATATTTTTAAGTATTTCTCAACAATTGCTTTAGTTAATTTATATATATGACTTTCTTGTTCTTCATAATCAAGAATACAATACTCCAACGATTTAAAAATAAAATTAAAATTTACGCTTTTCATTGTTAATATTGCTATTATGTTTAATAAATCAGGTTAGTGCTTTTGTGCACAGAATGAGTCTTGATCGTTTGCCTGAAAGCAATCTCAGCTCTTTTACAGATCAGAAGCAAGTTCAGAAATTGAGAAGACTCACCCACGTGGTATAGGACGGCGAAAAGCTTTGATCTCCGACCCCTGTCAGTCAAACTGGTCCCCACTATTCCTGCTTAAGAACTAACAATGGCGAGTGAATAGAAGGGCTCGTCTAGTTACTATATGGTCTAAGTGCAGGACCAGCAGATTACGGATATTTTCCTTAAGATTACGATTAAAATTACGGGAGAAAAAGGATTACGGGATTACACAATTTCGATTATGATTATGAGAATATGCCATCATCAGATTACGATTATGATTACGATTTTGTCAAAATGTAATCGATTACAGCCGATTACGATTACGTAATCGCGATTACTCCAAGCCTACACTAAAACATTTTTGTAAAAAGACAGAAAAGAAACTGGGAGTGTCTCTTTAAATTTATGAAGAGCTTGTTTCAAGTCAAATAATCAAGTTTCTTAATATTAGTTTCTGAATAAAATTCCTTTTTTTCCGCATTCAATACAATTCCAGACAAAGATCTGTTAAATTACATAAAACTGGACACTTCTTAGACTACTAGTTTAAAAATTGTAAACAAACGCATAATAAGACCTTTGAGATCTGTTAGTACAAGTTTAAAAATTGTCAAGAATTGCATTAGATATTCTTGGCAGATTGTTTCCAGATCTAGTGAGCAGCCATCAACCCTCGCCGGCGAATCCTCCCAACTCCGGAAGCATCTGTGGAAGAGCGATCTAAGCCACAGGAATAACAACAGCGTGGGCTCACTGAACTCACCGTTGACTTTAAGTGCCAGGATAGTAATTCGGCTTACTCACAGATGGAGCCGCTACTGCGACACATTATCTCTAGCTATGAATTTAAAAAATGTTATCTATAGTTTTCTAAAGACTTCGTAGTTTCTTGTATTTTGTTTTCTGTAATTTTACAACAGACTCCGGATAAATGTTTTTCACTAGATTCTTATGTATTTTGGGACAACATTTTTTACAGTGTACTGCTTGAATTAAACTACAAAAATTGCTAATGACATTAAAAAAGAGAAAATGTTCGCACACACACGCGCGCACACACACACACACACACACACATATACATATATATATATATATATATATATACATATATATATATATATATATATATATATATATATATATATATATATATGTATATATATATTGGAAAAAACAAAAGAAGTAGTAGTCGTCGTCGTCCTCGTGTAACACGTCATCTCATCGACCTTTATATATCTCTCTCCAAGCCTCCCGTCGTCCTCCGCGCATGCGGAACAGTTCACGTCTTTACGTCGTTGTTGCGCAGATCTGAGGCAAGTGCTGCCCTCTCGTCATCGTTACCGGATTACGGCATTTACATATATATATACATACATACGGGCTATAAACATAAATAATAAAGGTAAAGGTATACCGAGGAGAGAAATAGAAATAAAATAATTTTTTCAGTGAAACATGGTGTAGAAAATGTGAGGCACAGTTAAAAGAAAAGTACATTTGGCAGAGAATTGACGAAAAGGGATCTAGTGGTAAGGGTGCAATGTAGATTTAATGAAACACATGTTCACAACAGTGGAACGAGAGAACAAGTTTAACACATGCGTACACGTTCGAAAATGCAAAACAACGTTATAATGAGAATTGGTGCGGAAAATGTGACAATAATTTGACAAATGAATAATTAATTCAGCTGAGGATGCGCTCTACATTCCCTTTCGCCTTAACGAGAAAAAGAGTAGTATATAAAGTATCAGTTATCTACCGAAAGTTTATCTTTCTCTTAATACAATTTAAAAATTCATGAAGTTATTTTTCCCCCAAACAAAATGTTTCTCAACAAGGATGTAAAAATTATAATTATGAGATTGAAGAAAACGCAAAAATAATTTAAATACAAAATCTTATTTCTGTCCAGAATGCCTTTTACAATGATCTTTTATGTAAAAAAATTAGTCGTATAATAATTCGATAAAGTACTACGAATGATATAGGGAAATTAATAATTTCTATTCTTTAGCATGCATTCGGCACTACTTTTTAATGCAATGAAGAAAACCTATCATGCAGAATTTACAAACTAATAATATACAAAAAATATATTATCAATTAAAATTTCTTTAGGAATTTAAATGCATATTGTTTTTTTCTTGTATTTACATGTCTAGTTTACCTTTAGACGCATCACCAACAATGACATTTCGTGTGAAGTAAAAAATACCATACAGAACCATACAGAAATTAATACCATACAGAATTTACAAAAAAATTACTATATTTATTTTAATGCATTAACATTTCTCTAGGTGTAAAATGTCTTCTACAATCCCCTTTATCATAAAATCAAATTTAAAAAAAAGTTCTACTTTACGGAAGATTATTTTAATAAATTAGTTCTCTATTTGTAGGCACAAAGTGTCTTCTAAAATCATCTTTCATAATAAGTCAGAAAAATTTAATACAAATCTATTTTGGTAATTTAATATTTCTCTAGGTATATAAGAAGTTTCTCTATCGTATTTTGTGTAATAAAATAAATATTAGTATTATGGTATACAGAAATATTATATTAGTATACAGAAATATTTTGATATTCAATATTTTCTAGTCACAAAACGTCTTTTACATGTGTTAAAATGAGGGTTAATACCACAAAGAATTTTCAAAAAATACTACTATATAAATATTTTTTGATAAATTAATACTGCCAGTTGCAGTTTTTCATGTATTTAAAGGCCAATTGGGATACATACAGAATTTTAAAAAATACTCTTAACTAAAAATATTTTGATAAATTAATATTTCTTCTACATACGATGCCCTTTACTACCTTCTTTATGCATCTAAATGGAAATAGTAGTAAACAAAATACAACCTATGTTTCGAGTAGACGAAAAGATCTCTCCTTAAATCTTGTTCGTCATGATGCGTAAGGGATTTTTTTTTTTGCTCAAAAAAGGACAAATATTTTTTCCTGCACGTTTTGATTACAGCTAAAAATATATTGATTTTCTCGAAATGATGTGTAGTCCATCTAAAAGTCTGTTGCTATAGTAAAATATATTTTTCACAAAAGAAATAATAAAATTTATGTTTACAAACTCCTGAACACAAGGGAACTCGGTTTACAGCTTTGTGATAATAAATAAAATTTGAAAAAGTAAATAAAACACGATAGGAAAAAATCTTTTGCTTTTTCTCTTCTAGTCTAGAATAAATATTGAACTACATGTTTTCCGTACAAAATTAAAATGTATGGTCTGAGTTCAATATTTCTTTTAGGAAAGCGATGTTTACGAATCGGTCGGAAAATGAAAAAGAGTAAGCGCTGGTCGAGAGTTAAAAAAAAAAAAAAAAATCTTAACGCTTCATAATATAATTGAAAAAAAAAAAATACTGTAGAATTTTGCATTATTGCTTTCATTTTAGTTAGCCGTACACTGTTGAAAATTTCCGTAAGAAAATAGTAAAATAACCATTTATTTGATTGTTATTTTACCATATTTAATTACAACAGTTGAACAACCATTAAAAAGATGGTACTCAAACCGCTGATTGCGAAAAAAATCGTTTATTCTCTGTTTAGCCTAAAGAACGTTTAATTTTCAAGCGCTCAATAAGAATCGGGCGTCCATCTTGGTTGCGAAACCTTATCGGTCGTACGTTGTTTTAACATATGAATAAAGATTTATCAGTTCAAATCTGCATGCGTATATAAAAATAGAAGAAGAAAAAAAGTGGCTTAAGCAGTGGTTACTAAATAGAAACACATACACACGTAAATCAAAAATTGGAGACATCGGATTCCCAAACTGTTTGCGAATGAGCGAACCCATAATTTGAGCTGCTGAAGCTTGTTTGTATTTTAATTTTTGCAGCAAATAAAATGATTTTCGTCAATATACAGTAAATTTAAACCAAAAATAAATTTAGATCCAATCAAAAACTGAAATCTCAATTTTAAGGATGTTTGCCTGTTGGAAAAGAAGATTTATTGATAAATAAACGTTCGCTATACGTGATGACGGTGGCCGAGTGGATAGAGAGTAAGACTTGTACACCACCCATTCGGGATTCGAGTCCTGCAAGCTTCGTTTACGGTTTCTACGCCTCGAAGATTCTACGCCTCGAAATGGTTCAAAAACGGTGAAAATATTGTTTTGAAACCATTTTTAAATGGTTATAAAACCGTGAACTTTTGTATTTACGGCTTTTTAACCAAGTTAATTGGAAATGGTTAGGTCCCGTAAAGATAGAAAAATGTTCCAAACCGTAAATTTAACGGTGAATTAGATGGACAAACTGCTGCCGTTCATTTAACCGTAATTTCATGATGAAATTTCTAACTGTATGTTATCCCGAAATTATTTTCATATTATTTTATCATAGAATAGCTTCAGTATTTTGATGATCTTTTTCAATTAAATTGCAATTGCTGAACATTAAAATTCAGGAAAAAAATGTTTGCTAGAAAATAAGTGAGAATCTGCTGAAAATCATTTATCCGGAGTCTGACATAAAATTACGGAGAATCAAAGGCAGGAAATTAAGGAGAATAAAAATAAAAAAAAACATTGTAAATTGACAGCAACATACTGCGGTGCAGAATCTGCGACATCTGTGAGTACGCTGGATTATTATTTATGGTACACAAAGTCGAAGGTGAGTTCTGAACTTGAACTTCTGCTGTGCTTTAGAACTCTCGGCCAAAGATGCCTCTGGAGCCAGGAAGCGGAATAACCAAATGAAAGCTTATTTTCTGTGACATTTTAAGACTTTACTTAGATCAATGACTTTAAATTATAACCAAACAGAAAAACACTAAACTTTTCACAAAATAAATTAACCTTCGATCTCAACGTTATTTATGTCAATGACAAATTTAACACTTGAGCTGTCACAAGTCGACATCACACAACTCGTCACGTCGAGTCATATAGACCCGAAATAAAAATTTAGTAAATTGGGCATAAAAAAATTTAAAACATTGTTTAAATTTCAATATAATGTAAGAATACACTGTAAAAAAAAATCTCCTGAAAATAACGGAAAAAGTACGGCAGCAGATTTGCTGGAAATATTCCGTTTCTGATAATATTTTCCCGAGATTTGACAGCAGTCCCATTTCTTCTTTCTCCGTTAATCCAAATCAGGTTGTGAAAATACAGCAACCGTAAAACGGAAAAGTTCCGTTCTCGTATTTTCAGGACATGATATTTCCGTTTTTGGAAGGGAAAACCATGTGTTGAAGCATTACGGAAATCTTCCGTTAAACTCAGTCAAAAACAATCTGAAAATTCAGGTTTTTTTTAACAGTGTATGTAACATATAAAAAGCATAAAAAAGAAAAGAAATTACATGAAATTCAAAGATATAATAGATTATTTAAACATAGGCCTCTTAAAAACAACTACCTGGGTCAATATGACCCGACGTGACAGCTAAAATGTTTAATGATAGTCAAATACAAAACTTTGAAAAAAAATATTACGACTTTGATATTAATGCATCATCAAGATAATTTTTTATTAACTACAGAAGTTGAGTTACCAAAGAGAAATCAACGATGGTTTTATGCAAACATTTCACTTTCTCGGACAAAATTTCAAGTACATTTCTGCACAGAGAAAAGATATGTAAAATATTTTTATTCAAGACTTTTCAGTTAGAAACACCGTTCCTTTCCAGACAAAAGCTAAAACTACGTAGATTCAGTCGAGCTTCCAGAAAAGAATCCAGAAAATATTTTATTTCAGGAATTTCCATGTTCCTAAAAAAAATTGATTGAATAAAGTGAGAAAGAAATGTTTTCGCACAACTAACGCGGAAATTGAATTTTCCAATATCGAAATAAAATTGAATTGTCGAATAATGATAGTGTTCTTCCTGACGATGCCAATCATTTCTGATGCTTTTTGCGGGAGGATTCCGAGTGCATTGCATGGATTGATTCGCTTTCAATGTTGGTGTTTCCTTTTTAGTACCCTATAAAAATAGAGAAAAGTTATTGATTAGGCTATGGGCAGATAGGCGTAAAGCAACTTTTGATCAGCGTTTTTTAAACTTTTTTGTTTTATCGGTGAGAAAAAGTTTGCTGCGAGAAAAAAAGTGAAATTCAAATAATGTTGCTTTTGTCGATACAACCTTTTTTATCTCGAATATACCTCTTTCTTAAGTATACTTGTAGCTTTCATAACCCAGTCAGTACCGTGAAATTCTGGTTATTCCCATTGGAATACTTTATTAGAATTTTTTCTCTGTAACATTTCAGTGTCGATGTTTATTTGATTGCATATTTATTACATATGTAGGCCTGAATCCCGTTCAAAGATTTTGGTTTACAGTACCGTTTTGTTTCCAAATGTTTGTAACTGTTGTCCTGCAATATTGTATTATTGCCACTTGAAAATTCAATCTCCTCTCGCAGGGTGACCAGACATAGGGACAGGCAAGGTGTGCGCCATCCATTTATTAATAAGCTCCGCTAGGGTGGCAGTACGACTTAACTAAGAAGATCTAATGCTTTTGTACCATCTCCAAGATGATAGACCGTTATGTAGGTTGGCACCTCCAGAGGTAGTATTTCAAACTTGGTGGACATTGGAGCCACGACGGATTTGCGTGCACCAGCTTCCATAGCGTACACTTTCCTAGAGTAATCAGTCGCGAGAGGGGGTCACGCTGCCACGGTCAGTGTTGCTTCATTTTCGATGTTTGATTAATAACGAGGGACATATTAAAGTCGTTAAAGCGACATGGGTACAGAAGAAATATTTTAACCCTTAACAGGGAGAGGGGAAGGGAAAATAAGAATACGCTAACCTATGATTTGAAAAAAAGAAGATAAATGTGTACTATTGACGTTACTTGCAATAACATCTTATGCATTACGTAGTTAAAAAGTAGTAGAAAATATGACAAAGGGAAAGCCAAATATTTTCTTCCTCACTGACACAATTTTACACATATAATTGATGAGTTGACAAAGAATGATTTTTTGTACAATTAAAATGTAAATTAAAACCAAAATAACACTTAATTCCTTGAGAGCAAATAAATGTATTCAATTTTGACCCGATTTTATGTTTTATAATCGAGGTTCGTTGTATCCCCTTTGTTTAGTTTTGAATCAATTTGTCAAATATTTGTTTCCAACTTACTAAATTAATCCTGTTGATAAACTGTGCCATATTTTTGGTTGAAACACCTCCTACCACCAGTAAAATACTTTAACACAAGACACAAGATAAAACTGAACTAAGTATAATCAGTTTTCCTCTTCATTCGTAAATAAGTAATTTTAGGAAAAGATAATACAGTGTATTGATGAATGCCGAGTTTCAGCCATCAAAGAAAAAACATTTTCTTCAGAAATGAAAATGCACGTTACAATTCAAGGAAATACCGACCACATACAACAACGCAACGCATATTGTTACACAAAAAATATTGAACTAGAAAATTAAATCTGATATTGATTGAAAGTGAAGTAACTATAAATAAACGGACGAAACAACATTTTTCGCACTGAAAACATTGAATCGTGAATCAAAGGAAATAAAAGAATTCGAATTAAATGAAATTTCTATAAAAAAAACATTTTTTATTTTAATTCGTCAATCCATTTGTTCCCACAAATGCTGACATGGCAAATGTTTAGTTTAATTGTCTTGTAAATGAACAAAAGATTTTCAAATTTCTTTTTTTTAAATTTAATACTTTGTGCCTCCTGAAATTGAAATAGATTCTTAAATGGTTTTTTTTCTTCTTCTTTTTTAAATTTGCTGTCGATCAAGGTATCTAATATTGAACAAGAAATCAGAGAAAAAAAAATGATGATGTCTTTTATTTATTAAACATCTCATAGATTAATATTTGGTTCCTCATTTTTCTTCTAATTTAAGTTGTAGTTGTGTTTTTTAATTAACAGCAATAACTCCTCAACTGTCAACAACTACTTATTCAACCTCAACTAGCCATTTGTTATAGGGGAGACCGGTACTAGATGTTACATTCGAATATAAAACAAACCGCATGGCGTAACTCGTTTTTCTCACGTTATATGGTAGTACTAGCTTTCATTCTTGTTACTTCTTACCGGTCCTAGAAGTCTTTGAAACGTTGCGAATGCAAACGTTGATTTTGTCCTCAAACTTAATTTTCCTAAAAAGCAATCGAAACAGCAAGCCATTAAGGTGCTCAAAAGTAGTTCAGTCAAAAGAGCAAAACAGTAAGGTGCTCAGAAGTAGCATAAACAAAACAGCAAACCATTAAAGTGCTCAGAAGTGGTACAATCAATACAGCAAACCATTAAGGTGCTCAGAAGTAGTACAGTCAAAACAGCAAACTTTTTCCTTATGTTTATCTGAAATCAAACAAACGTTCCTCTTAAGTATTTGAAACTAGTGTTATCTATTCAATGGTCTATGCAATGCTACATATAGCTGAAACCAGATGATAGCATAGTGATCGATATTTATTTGACGAAGATCAAACAACACAAGAGTTAATGGTGTCGATCTGAATTAATACAGGAAACGCATTCAAAATCGCAAGGCAGAATACAAATGTTTTTCTTAATGAGAAAGAGAAAAGGTAATCACAAAATATTTTTAGATTCAGAACATGAGGAAATGTCGGTACTATCGATTTTAACATGCTCTGTTCTGTAATTCCCTCTAAACTGAAATAGGATAATGTAAAAAATCTACTGATATTTCTTTCACGAATTACTGATCACACGTTATTTCATAGTGACAACCCAAAGTCCGCTAAGTATAAAAGGTTATTTCTTGAGAATTTATCTGCTGTAAAACACGTCAAAAGGCGATACGATTTGAAATTTCTTTTACAATCGCATTCTTAGCAATGGTAATTTATTCATCTCACATGTTATTTAATGTTCCGGCATTGGAAAAGAGTTACTTTAAAAGTAAAATGCTACTTAGTTAGTGGATAAAATGCAGACAAAGTAATATAAAAGTTACTTGGTTTGTTTGCATTTTCACTGAGACTCACTACAAATTTCTATTCCAGAAACATAAAGAGGTAGCGTAAGATAAACATTTTTTTGAAGCAAGGTACTTTATCACATGTATTTCTTCCTATAAAATAAGGTAATTAGTTTAAATGATTTAAGTATTAGGAACAATTTTGGCAATTCTTTCGATAGGGTGGTCCCTTTTTAAAGTCCTTTGAACAAATTTTATACAACATTCAGATTTCTTCTGAATGAGTAGATGGTTCTATAATTTCCGAAGGTAGTCTGATCCTACATTCAGTTTGAAAAAAAAATGCATTAAAAATTAGTTTGACGTAAAATAATAACGCGAAACATTTCCGACTTTGCTTAATTTACAATAATTCTGAAATTTCGAAGAATATAGACATTCATTTTTCTGTAGAGTGACTCATTTTAAAGATCCCCGGAAGAACTCTTAACAAATTTACTACAACTTTTCGATCTTTTCAATGCAGTATTAGTTTAGAAGAAAATAAATCAATAATCAGATTGGTATCGCATAACAAAGCAAAGTGCTTTAGTTTTTAATTAGTTAGTCTACTGTACAATTTCCTTTTCTTTCAAATAATAAAAAAACAGGTTTACTTCCGAAGTTCAACTAACACCTACCATTATTCTCTCCATCATTCCCTGATACTGCATATACGATTCTTATTTGCTTCAATCTTTTATATGGCTTACATCTAACCTACTTGGGTTTAAATGGAAAAGCAAATGGAAATTTAATTGCTCAAGAGTCGGAACCAGCGTTTATTTCTGGTCCATAGAGACTACTGTCAAATGATAAAACTTTAGACTGTCATAAATTTAAATTAAAATATTTTTTCCTCTGCCCTTGTTCGCGAAAGAAAAAGAGCAAGAATTGGACGACGGCCAAAAGGAGTTTTTAAAAAATGTTAAAACAATTTTATGAAAGGAATGGTTTAGAAACGAAGGGTCCAGTGGGAAAACGACCTAAGTCACATACTACTTGATGAACTTTGCTTTATATTTTACTCATTCATTTTATAACATAAATGTTAATTTTAACTATATACTATGAATTAGATTAGAAATTTGAATTTGGGTGTTACGGGAAAGTAGGCTCGTTATAGTTAAAATTAAGATTTATGTTATAAAATGAATGAATAAAACATAAAGCAAAGTTCATCAAATAGTATGTGACTTAGGTCATTTTTTCCAGGCGACCCTTCAAATAGAATATATTTTTTTCTTTGAAAAATTGGATTCGGACGTGCGTTTAAATAATCATGCTTCATCAGCGTAATTGTTGCAAGAGGATATTAGTAATTTGATATGTTGCACAAAAGGGGAAATCTGAGATGGTAATCATCAATTATATGTTTTTACTTAATGGTTGCAAACGCTATGCTCCTTCTTCTACTAGTAAAGAACGCGCAAAAAGAAATGTGCTTTTATTAGTACATAATTTTTCATATTTTAAAACCACCTTTTTGTTACGGTGCGTACAATGTTATGAAATTTCGGAATAATATTTCGTTTTTATATTTTATTAAGGCTCTTTTTTCTTCAGATTTATAAGAAATTGTTTGTTTTCTAATTATGAACAATTTGTTTATTTGTTGCTGCTATTTTGATCGAAACATCGTATTATTTTAACAATATGTTAAATTCTTAACACAATTTATGTAAAAAGTACTGATAAACAAAAGACTTTGAAATAAGATAATTTAAATGTTTTTTTAATGATCAGAATATAAGAAGTCATTTGTGCATATTACTACATCCCTAATCCATTGAAGTTACTTAAAGAAAAGTTAAATTCTGTATCGTGCTTTTATTTTTGTTTTTGTAAGACGTTTAGCATTTTATATGAGTTTTTTTTTTTTTTTTTTTTGCTTAAACAGTATATTTTAATTTTTAACCAAAATAAATTAATAATAACCAAAAGCCGAAAAAGAATATTTGTCTTCTCTTTACTCTTTATATGATTAAAATAGAACTCACTTGTTCGAAAGACTTTCAACAGGACTTCTTAGTTCTTCGGTTCGATTACTTTTTCGTTTAGTTCTAAGCAGTTTGAACACCAAAGCATTAGGCTACACTTTAAAACATTCTAGTTCAACTTTTCAACAAAAAAAAAATGAAAAAAGTGGGGAAATTTAGCTGCAACCAACATTTAAGTACTAAAGTTGAACCATTATAAGGGTTCTTAGTTTCACATTCACGGTAAAACTACACCATTATAATAGTTCAACTTACAACCAAATTCTGGTTACAGCTAAATTTCACCCTTTTTTTTTTTTTTTTTTTTTTTTGTGAAAGGTTGAACTGACAAGGTTGAACTTTTCAGTGTGCAGAAAAAGCCAATCTTAAATAACTGGTGACAAAACAAGACGGATTTGTTTCATGCAAACGTTTGACGTACTGCTTTTTGATGTGTTTTTTTTTCAGGACAAAATTTTGAGCGAACTGAAAAATGGAAGCTATTTTGTCGGCTGTCTATTCCTCTATTTTTGCATTGAAAAAGCGACTCCTTGTAGCCCCTGAAACACGTGCATGGAACTTTTTAGCTTTATTCTTCGCTTTAAACGTTTTTTTTTTTAGGGGGGGGGGGGATTTTTCTCCCAAAAGGTGAATTTTTGATTTTGTAGTTTTTTTAGCTGTTAATTTGTATTTTCAGCCACGAATGCCTATCTCAGTGTAACGGATTGAGTTAAATAATTTTTTTATCTAAAATAAACTAATACATTTTTTAAAAATTAAGCCAGCAGTTTTAAAAATAATTATAGATATGATGCATAGTTTTATTTTTTATTCTCTGAAACATAATAAAAGCTATGATCAAATAATAAACGGCGTAAGAAGAGAAAAATATAACATTAAGGGACATTTGACCTTAAAAATGAACTTTATTTTTGATGATAAAAACTTTTTTGTGTGTGTGTATCAGTTATAGATGTACAAGATACATTATGTAACATGTACCAAGTTTCATTTTAAAAATAGTAAAAATTTACTGAGATATTAGTTAAAATCATTTTAGAACAAATGCTACATACAGGCTAAAAAAAATTATAATTTTTCGTTTGAAACGTTAAACTATGCATCCAATATAAGTAACATTTATTCTAGAGCTTATTTGTGACTAAAAACCGCAAAATTAAAAAGCCAAAAAGAAATTGACGCAACGAATTTTTTATTACGTGTAATTATAAAAGGATTTTAATTAATATATCAATAAATTTAAAACATTTTTTAAATGAAATATGGTACATAATGTATATTTTACGTGTATAAACTAACGTGTACAACCCATGCTGGACTATGCCCTCTCTAACAATTTTCCTCCAAAGCAGACTGTATTTGTTTTTTTTTGTTTTTTTGTTTTTTTCAGTTTTCTACTTTTAGATTTTAAAGGTCTTTCTCCACCTCGTCTAACTGTCTTTTAGCCGGCCTTTCTCTTTTCCTCTGGCCCTGTCATTGTCCCTTGAAAATCTTAGTACCTCTGTTTTCCTCCATTCTTTCCTAGTCATTTCCGTCATGATTTATCACAGTCCGGCTTTTTTGCTTTGTTAGTAGTTTTACGTGTATAGCTGACACAAAAAAATTAGGTTTTTTCATCAAAAATAAAAAAGATCCTTTTAAAGTTCCACTGTCTCCTTAATCACTTGCACTTGGCAAAAAATTCATCGGCTCGTGTACCAGAACTGTCTAGTTCAACTCCTTGAGAGGCGTCACACAATATCGATGTCTTAGACGAAATCGAAAAAAAATTTATATTTCCTAAACTAATTTATTTTCGACTTGGGACTTTTAATAGTTTTTTAAGGGAATCTAGAGCATCGATTCATTATAAAATTCTACAAATATAAATATTAAATTTATTAATAATCAGGCAAAGTGCCGGCGTGCCACGTTCTGTAACAATCGCATGACGACTTACATACCACATCGTAGGCGATTCTGTGACACAAGCATTACGACGTATGTGGCAAGTCTTTCCAGCGCAAGTGGTTAATAAGAATAATTATGAATATAGCATTTGAAATTTATTATAGAAGCATCAAATATTTATAAGTTTTGCGCAAATGCTTATTCAAGTGCAATGCTCACATTCTTATTTTTTATATAATATTATTTTTAGTGTACGTTTAACAAATATTTAAAGAAAATACACTTTCAATTTCACTTTCTAATTCAAATTAAAGGAATTTCAGTTTTTTTTACCGCTTTCAAATGATATTAGCTCTCATTAAAAGCTACTAAAATTAATTTTTGATGATTTTCATTTTTGGCATTTTCTTTGTGCTTAAAAAAATACTTAACTATTTTCTTTAGTGTTACCTTTCTTTCTAATATTTCATTTGATCTATGTTTATGGTTCTTATTACTGAAATTGTATGTTTCTGGAATCCATATTTTTGCCTTTAAAAATCTCGATAATTAGGACTAACCAGTTATTGCGCCAACCAAAAACTGAGAATGAATTTAATACCATTTCAAAATATGTGTACAGAAAAACCTGTTTTTGTGCGGTGGATAGGGACCGCATAAAAAAAATCGTACAAAAAATATTCGGAAATTTTATAAATTCTTACATATAATAAACAACTTTGTACGATATACTACCTAAAATTTTTTTATGCGGTGGATAGGGACCGCATAAAAAAAGTCGGACTTAGAAAATACATCAATGATTTTTGAAATGGATGAGATAATGCTTTCAATTAAATTAAATAATTAAATTAGACTTAAAGAAATTGCAAAAATATTTAATTCTTCATTGTACATCTACATGGAGAAGTTTTCAAATTATACATTAAATAGTTAGGCTCCTAATCGTCGTAATCCAAAACGCGCATCTTCTTGTGACGAATTGGTTGAAAATCGCTTTCATTGCTTGAAGATAGGATTTCAATTGATTTCTTTTTTGGTACCATGAAGTCAGTAATCAGTTTTATTGACGACGGTCGACTGGTCAATTGCTTGTAAACGTGGCGATAGTGAGACATGCATGAGCTCAGTTCTTTTTGGAATTTTAAGCGTCTTTCCGCATTGGTATCTATTTTAAGAAAATGCGTTTCCAATTTTTTAGAAATCTGGATCCCAGCATATATTTTATCTGCTGTAATAGATTCCGGTTCTTCTTGTCCATTTTCATAATCTATCAAACTATTGATAATGTCACTATCATCGATTGTTTGGTCCTCAATCATCTCAGCAAGGTCATTTTTGCCGAAATTATCAAAGACTTCTTCTGTAATTTTTATTTATACGGTAAGCGCATGGGCACTTACCATGGGCTTACTGTATAAATAAAAATTATAATTAGTTGTCATTTTTAAATATGTATATGTACATTGATAGGAAACATTAAATTGGTGCTAACGCAGCTAAGATTCATATACCGCATAAAAATAAATCGCACGAACAAAATTGCACAAAAATAAAATCGCACAAAAACAAAATCGCATAAAAAAGGACCGCACAAAAACAGGTTTTACTGTAGTTTTCCTTCATTGCGTAAAACCGCTATTTTTTACAAATGGAACTATTAAAAATTACATTATTTTTCATTCAATATTATCTAGATGTATATTCAATATTATCTAGAACATTAACGTTTTAAGAGTGAAAAATTGTGAGCAACTACACCTATCCATCAAAGCTGAAGAAGATTTCTTCAGGAGATGTGTTGGGGAAATCTTATCTTTTCCAACTGCAAATTAATCTCTAGATTGAATAAAAGCTGTCGTTGGTGGTAAACCAGTGTTAAGAACCGCATATGGTTGATACATTTTAATCTTATAAATTTATTTTATGTACATATTAATATATATATATATATATATATTAGGGTGGCCCTTAACCATATGTAATTTTTTGAAGGTTAAAATTTTGCTGCTCCCAACCCCTGATCCTGTTCAAATGATGAAAAAAAAGGGTTATGAAAAACTTCAGCTTACTCATTCAACGTTTAGGCGACCCTCAAAGAGCTTGAAGTGATGCATATTGATTAGTTCCATTACAAACATGTATATTCTTCCCTAGCTCCTAGCTTGTCCGTTACTTATTTGAGAAATGTATGTGGAATTGTCTGGTCTTCCCAGCAATTGTTTAAAAACATTTCAAATCAAATTTCCCCATAGTAAATTATAAAAAAAATTTCAAAACAGCATGAAAAATTAAGACACATTTGCTTTTAAAAATAAATCACATAACTTCGATAAGAGCAAAGAGTTGTTATTTCCTATAATACTTTTGATAGAATTACAACATAATGTCAGAGAAATAACAATAAATATTATTTTTTCATAAGTGATTTAATAGCGGTTTTTTTTTTTTTTTTTTTTTTTTTTTTTTTTTTTTTTTTTTTTTACGCTCTCCGGCACCAATTTGTAATAATGTTATTATAATCTTGAATGAGTTTGATACCTCTTTCTGCAACGTCATTCACACAACAATGATGGTCTGAAGTTTTTCAATTCCACTCTTATAACCAACATCATCTTTCCATGTTGAAGGGTCTTTGTACAGAAAATCGGAGCTGATAGAAAATTTTGTGATTAAATTTTTTGTACTAGAAGTTACAAAAGACGGAAACTTGATTTTTGAAAATGATCAAAAATCTTTGGCTGAAGAATGTATCGCTTAAATTGATTTGTATCTTCTTCCTGTTCTTCACTTCCTTCAACCTCCAGCATAACTTGAGCCATACTTGTCTTAACATCTATTGAAACATTGTCATCAAAAAAGGAAAAAGCCACAGTTTCGGGAACAAAATACCAGAGATGTTTTGAAATTTTTTTTTGCAGTAGCCTTACTGATTTCTGGACCGATAGCCTGATAATTTAGAAATTGAAATATCAAAAGAAAATCATGATAGGGTGCTTCAATTGCATCTGGTGGCAAGAACCATGCTCGAACATACACTCGAGCAAGAAAAATACATATTCTTCTTAAGGAATTCTTCTCCCTATGAGATAATTTAAATTGATCTTGAAATAAGAATATTTTAAATGCATAGATTGCTTTTGACAGCCATCTAGCATGACTTACAGCTCCTGGTATATGAAAAGGTATGCCATTCTTTGGAATGCCTCCAAGAAAGATCATTTATCTCCGAGATCTCCAACAATTCTCGATAATCATCCCGCAGTTGTTTATGAGTAGCAAGCTGATCTTCAATAAAATGAATGATGGTAAAGCGGACATCATAAGGCACTTCATTTTTATCAGTTATGTAAACATTTTTGTCAAGTTTAACCCAAGTATCTCTAAATATTTTGAAAAGTAACATGTGTGGACCAGTAGTCGCATCCATCAGCAAGTCGAAACAGCTTCTCAAAACTAATTCAAAAATGTGATGACGACAAGGGAGGTAGGTACAACAGGTCACGATTGGACAACTTTCCTAGATTTATGCAGGCACCATTTATTCGGACTGTGTTGCTTGCTGTAGTATCACAGCAAAGTGACTGAATTTTGTTAGTTATACTCCATTTCTCGACTGCACGGTAAACAGCCAACGCTTGCTCTTCTCCTGAAGATGTTGGGATTTCAGGCACTCCCAGCAGTTGCTCTTTGCCTTGAAAGGTGACTGTTATTGTCAGTCTATCAACCTTTTCTACACCTGTTAGTGCTGGGAGCAACTTTCCATCCCAGTGTAACACTAATTCATGGCAGTTGTCTAATTTAAATTTGTTCTGAATTCCTGTATATCTTGCTTCCCTAAATTTTTTTCTGAGATTTTGAAAGGAAGTACGATTTATTACTAGCTTTTCAGTATCATGCCCAAAAGCTTCTGCAGCAGCCATTAAGATGAAAACTGCATTTCTATCAGTAATTTTGCACCTATCAAAAACTTCACAAAGACGGGGAGTAAAAAAATGCAATGTACCTCGACGGGCTGGATCCATCCTGGATTTGATAGGTGCAATGATAGGTAATTTTGCACCTATCAAAACTTCACAAAGACGGGGAGTAAAAAAATGCAATGTACCTCGACGGGCTGGATCTATGGCTGCAGTTGATGCTGTTGGTGATATCTGTTGAACGATGGTAGAATTTTCACTGTAGGTCACCACTATCACTATTTTGGCTGCTTGGTTTGAATCATCAGTTTTCACTACAACAGGTTGACAAGTAGCAAATTGTTGTTCCATTTCTTCATAAGTTCTTTTTTTCCTGACACTTTCCATTGCAGAGCGTTTTAGTGCTCTTTCTTCCTTATATTTTAGTTTTTGATCAACACCAATCATGGAGCCCGGTCTTCCTTTTTGGCGCTGAAGAACAGTAATATCTTGAAAAATAACTTTACAGATGACAATTTCAAAAACTCATGGTCGATGAAGGCCGCCAGAATGAAGTCCGATTAAGCTAAAATTTTGCACATATCATTTTTTTGTTGATTGGAACAAGATAAGGGGTTGGGAGCTAAGCTTTTCGAAAGTTGAAAAATAAGAATCACCCTAATATATATATATATGTGTGTGTGTGTTGCCATTTTAGGATCTAAAACATTATACGAGTGAAAAAGCATTCTAATCACAGCAATCGTGAAGTTCGTATTTTTCAGTTTCCCCTACCCACATTCCACAATAGGTTGTCAATATGTGTTCAGATTTTAAAAAAGTGAGATGGGAACATTCTAATGTATTCTAATACAAAATTCATGTAGATTTTTATCATAAAAAATATACAGTATAATACTTAACCGACGTTACGGTTATTTGTGTCATGAAGTGCATTATATTTTTTGGTTGTTTTTTTTTGTTTTTTTTTCAAAATCATACGTTTTTGAGAACATTTCGGATTTATTAGTTATTATTCTGTATATTTATTTAGTACCAATATTTACAATATAGTAATGTATTCTGATATTGAAGGAAGATACAACCCAGGCAATTTGTGGTTTTTTTCATTTATTTATTTATTTATTTTATAGTTTTTGATTTTATTTGTTTTTTGTTTTATTTATCTGTTTTTAATTGTTCTTCACTTTAGTGATTTTTTTTTTCATTTTGTATTTTCTTTTATTATATTTATTCTTTTAAAGAATATAGTTATTTATGTTAGTATAGTTACTTATTATGCAAGAATTTCAGACTCTTTCATTTTGGATACGATGCAGACGTAAAGCTAAAAATAATATCATGCATTGCAGTGTTAAAAATAGTAATAATAAATAAGTAAATAAAATCAAAAATAAACGCAAGCAATGTCGTTAAACATTATTGACTAATATACTAAATACGTGCTCCATTACATTTTAGACGGAACCGGAAACTTTTCATTAGTCTAAGTTTTTTATATGCTTTCTTTACGGGATTTTCAACCACATTTGCATAATTTAATAAACCATAACTTTTATTTTTAGAATACCGGCATTGACTTTTGACATGCTTGTAACTAAACATATTTGCTGGAATCGCATATTTTATTTGTGTCTTTTTCTCCCTCATTGAAATCTTGGGTTAAAATAAAATGTATCGCCAAATCTTTGTTCGCAGCTGGACTCTTTCATAACAGATTATGCATGCATTAAGTCTGATAACGTGTTTTGTTCATTGTCCTTGTAATTTTCAAAAATACATCAATTCTGGAGTCTATAAAATTTTCACTCCTTGAAAGCTTGATGTAAAATAAAAGTTAGAAAAAAAGATGACACATGAGCCGTTTTACGTATTTTTTTTTTAAATAGAAACGAAAAAAGCTTTTAGTACTATCTGATCGCAGTAAGTTTGTTCCAAAGCTAATATGGAAATTAAAAAGCATCTGAATTTCATATCAATGTACATTAAGCAGTATTCAGCATAAAGAAGTCAACATAATAAATCAGTTGCTATATCTTTATATCTCAATTTTAGACAGGACGTACAGCCAGAAAACCAATTTTTCCATTTTTCACTATACATTAGCTGCAGATGAGACCTTAAATTAACTCTTTGTTTTGCTACCGCGCCATCACACACTACACTATCTTTAAGGACAGTGTAGCACGTACACAGCTTGACAGGAAATTACATAACTCACTTAACGACTGGAGATTTACTAACAGGCGCTAGAAATCCCAGGTTTGAGTACGGGAACACGCTTTTAAACCTACGGGTGAAATGCAAGCATTTTAGAACTCTTAATTAGTGACATATTTACAAGAGATATAAGTGCAGCAGTCGTTACTTTAATTGAGCATTTCATATCGCTGAAGTTTACGAGTGCATAAGTATAGAATGTAGTTATGCACTCGTAAACTTCAGGTTTTGATTATATAGACCGTATAAAATCTCCTCTTAAATAAATCAACTCTGAAAAGCATATAGCTTCGCGTTTAATTATTTTCATACCAGCATTTATATTAAAGATTACTACAGAAACATTTCTCAGACCGTTACTAAACATGATACGAAATTTGGTCAATCGCACTTGTAAATAATCAAAATTGTTGAGCTATTGCATATTCGTAATGGCAGTAGAGGAATTGCTGTGTATCGAATCAGTTCACCATGTGCATGAATTTGGTTGACGTAGCATCACGTCTCAATATTGTTACAATCAAGAGTATAAGTGTGAAATTAGTATTGCCGTATAGTCTATTTATTTAGTTTGTATTAGTAGAAGTTATGTTACTTTCTCTATACGGCGTTTGTTTGTTTGTTTTTTTATGTATACCGCCATGTTATGCGCTCGAAGTTGGTTATTTAATATAAGTCATCCCGCATTCCAGTTGCATGGACCGTTTTAATGATACTGATTTTAGAAGTATTTTAAAGAAGATCGGTCATAAAATCTATATGTAAATTTTTTAAAAAACTTCAAGTGGTTTTGGTTGATATTTTACATTACATAACTCAAGAAAACATTGCATTAAAGTTGGGGAAGAAAGAAATTCAGTAAAACAATTTTATGACGCTTTTTTTTCAGTGATGTCATTATGTCTACTTTACCCCGCAGGCTGGGGAAAAGTGGTCATAGGTGAAAAAAGGACATACAAAGGTATTATAATGAATATAATGACTAAAAACACGCAACAAGGATTCCTCTTCGAAAGAAAACAACTTTTTTTTTTGAAATTGGATTTAATTATATCCTCTATTGTAAAAAGTTGGCTCCCATCTTCGTAACGTTTCCTAAGGTACCCTGTTATAAATTTCATTGTGAAATTACGGTAAAATAACCGGCAGCAGTCTGTCCATCTAATTAACCGTTAAATTTAAAGTTTGGAACATTTTTCTATTTTTACGGGACCTAAACCATTTCCAATCAGCTTGGTTAAAAAACCGTAAATATAAAAGTTTACGATTTTATAACAATTTAAAAATGGTCTCAAAACAATTTTTTTACCGTTTTTGCACCATTTCGAGGCGTAGAAACCATAAACGAAACTTTTGGCAATCGAACCCGGGTGTATGGTATACCAACCTTGCGCTCTAACCATTCGGCCATCTACACCACTCATAGCGGCCGTTTATTTATCAATAAATCTTCTTTTCCAACAGGCAAACTGCATTAAAATTGAGATTTCAGTTTTGGATTGGATCCAAAGCCATTTTTGGTCTAAATTTACTGTACATTGACGAAAATCATTTTATTCGCTGCAAAAATTAAAATACAAACAAGCTTCAGCAGCTCAAATTATGGGTTCGCTCATTCGCAAACAGTTCGGGAATCCGATGTCTCCAATTTTTGACTTACGTGTGTATGTGTTTCTATTTAATAACCACTGCTTAAGCCACTTTTTTTTTCTTGTTTTTTTATATGCTCATGCAGATTTGAACTCATAAATCTGTATTCATATTTTAACAACAACGTACGACCGGTAAGGATTCGCATCCAAGATGGACGCCCGATTTTATTGAGCGCTTGTAAATTACGGTTAGTTAAACGTTCTTTAAGAGAGAACAAACGATTTTCTTCACAATCAGCGGTTTGAGTACCATCTTTTTAATGGTTATTCAACTGTTGTAATTAAATATGGTAAGATAACAATCAAATAAATGGTTATTTTACTATTTTCTTACGGAAATTTTAAACAGTGTATTTCAGTCTCTTCGGCTGCTGCATAGATGGTATTAAATGGAGATATGTACGAAAACACTTTAGGATACATAATAGGCATTCGTAACTTCTAATCCCTAAATATATAGTTGTAAATCCGCTCTCTAATTTAAGATTAATAAGACATAGCTGCAGTTCAACCACGAAGTTCTGACCCTTGGACGCTTCTGCGCATGGCAGAAAAAAACGAATCACTTCGAGTTTTAGGGAAGTTCGGTTTTGCATGTGCGTTTATTAGCACGCGAATCAGAATGTCTGCTTATCTGCTTATTGAAAGCAACTCAATTTATAAACTGGCATATAGCATCAATTGGGAAGAAATTATGCAAAACGGACTAAAACGAGAACAGAATGAAGCACATTCCTTATACCTTGAACATGGGATGGATTCTTCTGGGCACTCTGCCAGTCAGAGATCGTTTTTAACTTTTAATATATGGCTAAACTATACTGGCTACATATGAAGAAAATATTATTAAGAAAGTTCTGAAATATTTGTAGTTTGTTAAAAATCAGAATGGGAGGAAACTTTATATTTTTACCTCACTAAACCTATTTTTGATTTGCTCTCTTTCATGTATTGCTCTTGTTCGAAGTACTGATAGTTCTAAACATTTGCAGTTTGATATTATGAACTGTAAATATTGAGTCTGTTAACTGTTTGTCTGTTTAATAAATAATTATTCTAATGGAAAAAAGAAGTACGGAAATCGGTTCATAAACAGACGAGAAAGTGATACTTAACTGTTTTGTCTTTGCCAATTTATATATAGATTACGAATAAAGACTTTGAAAAATGGCTTTGAATCTACATCGAAAGTAAGAGGGAAAATAAGCTATTTTCAAAAAAAAAAAAAAAAATATTGATAATACTAAAAATCATCAATAGGTACTAAATAAAGAAACCTGTGCGAAAATCGGTTCATAAACAGAAGAGTACCTATTTTTTATATAGATGTAACCCATTGGGCTTTTGCTGTTTGGCTTCCCTAAAACAGGCTGAAAATTTAAAGCACATAAAAATTTACTAATTTTCATCCTGTTTTCAACATTTTCATCCTCAAAAATATTTAGTTGCACTTAATGGCTTGCAATATTTTGGTGTGGCTCATACTACCCGACACATTTAATTCCATCGGAAACATCGGCCTACTGTGAGTTACCCTAGTTAAAAAATTACTTTAATGTTATTCACTTATCAAAAAGTAAATAGGAAGAGGTAACTGTTAGTTTTAGCTCATTTCAACAGTTAATTTAAAAAATATAAGCTTTTTCTGAATATTGCCTATACTATCCGTCGTTCCCTTATATATTTTTGAATTATTAATAAATTTATCAGCACTTTTTCTCATACGTAACACCCACTTAAATGATTGTTAACCAAGAATAAAATAGGGAATTCAGGATTGTGGTAACAGATTATTTCTGTCCTTTCAGCGTTTTACTTCTCCAAAACTTATTGAATAAAATTATCAGCATGCAGCTGAAATTGCGATTACATTAATTTCACCATCCGAGATGGAGTGCTTCCTGTAAGAGCACCTATTAGTAAGTCTTCGTATACGAGAGGCCTTCACTTGCTTTGGAAGCCTTTATCGAATAATTCAAGCCTACAGAAATGCTGTTTGCAGATGTAGTTGGTGTTAAGAGCTCTGCATGTTTGGTATACGGATGCATAGTTTGGGAATGTGCTGTGTTGAATTAGACATATTTTTAACTTTATAGTGCTAAGAATTTCGCATAAGCAATTGAAAAATAGTATAAATATTTAAATATATTCATAAGGAGTACTCATGTATTGAAAGATTTATTGCTATTCAAATTATGTAAGAAAAACGATGACTTAAATAATCAGGCAATTTATAATACGTATTTAAATGAATTTTACTTAATTGAAAGAATTATTATTACAGCTACGCTTTTATTATAGCGTATTATAGCTACGCTGTTTTATACAAATTACCTTGTTAGACTAACATTGTTACAATAATGAAATTTAAATATTGTATCATTTAAAGGCAAATAATAATAATAAATAGTGAATAACAATAATAAATAATAATAATAACACTAATAATAATAATAAGAAGAAGAAGAAATAACAGTAAATTTCGTTCAGTATATAATATTCAAGAGAATGATAAGTCAAGCTACATGAAATGTTAGCATTCCTCTTTGCCAGCAACATTTTTCTGCGATATTTTAACTGGGATCGTTTCTAGTTGGTTAAGCTATTGTCAAGACACGGAAATCAACTGAATGTCATGCAACGCCTGTCTTTCAAGCTTTCTGACTTTTCGTAGCTTAGCTGACAGCTATTGCCTTCATCTTTTGTGCTTTCAGAAAGTCCGAAACTCCCCGTTTCTTTATATAAAAGAAAGTATTTTACTATGAAACAACTACACTCTTTCTTGCCCTTTAATGGAAACAATGTCATTACTTTATCTTGAGGAAAAGATCTCAAATACTACTCAAGTTTTTTTTTTCGCACAGAAAGAACAAAAAGAATCGTGAAGTCGCTTACTCTTATTCATTACTAAAACCTCAGTTACTAAAACACTAGAATTACTCATCAGTGTAGGGTAGTAAAATCAATCTTACTATTTATCGGGTGTTGCTTTCTATACAAGTGTACAACAACTCTCGTTTTAAAATTAGTCAAAGGTGCTTTTTTCCACATAAAATACAAAACGAATCATGAATTTCGTTTATTCTCTTTCATTACTAATACCTGGGTTAGTAAAACGCTGGAATTACGTCAATGTAGGGTAGCAAAATCAATCTTACTATTTATCGGGTGTTGCTTTCTGTTCAAGTGTACAACAACTCCCGTTTAACAATTAGTCAAAGGTGTTTCTTTTTCCACAGAAAATACAAAAAGAATCGTGAAATCGTTTATTCTCATTCATTACTAATACCTTAGTAAAAGACTAGAATTACATTTATCTGGGTAGCAAAATCAATATTACAATTTATCGGGTGCTGCTTTCTATATAAGTGTACAACAACTCTCGTAATACAATTAGTCAGAAGTGTTTTTTTTTTTTTCAATGTTAGTATTATAATTATTTTAAATCAATAAAGAAAGTGTACATACAACTTTTTGACAAAACAAAATGAATTTTTTCAGATATTTTAAAACTAAATGCGCTATATGTGTACAAAATAAGTATTTCAATTTTTTTCTGACAGTTATGTTGGAGTTCAAATTCTAAATTTTCATCTTTATCTAGTGATTTGAGCTTATTATGAGGTAACTTACATGGATATACTGTTTTATTTCTCTCTGTTTAACCTGTTCATTGATGAAACTTTTACTTACTAATGTTATAAAAGTTAAAACTGTTTGCATTACCACTCAAGTTTGTTTATCATTCACCAGTAGTGGATAATATAGTTCTTAAATAACATTATTTTAATATGCAAGCAAGCTTTTTTATTAATTTTTCTTTTAATTACTCTTAATATTTTTACGATACTACATACTGAAAGTTTTGTATCTTTTATTTGAAAACATAAAATGATTAAAACATAAAAGTTAATTTATGAGCTTATATCAAACTTTAAATATTGGTTATCTACTTTTACAGGTAGCATGGCATGATTTAAAATGAGTTTTAAAATGTTTAAAAATGAATTTAATCCTTATCGTTCAATATTTTTGAAGCTTACTTCAGTGGTTTCAAACACAATGAAATAGAAAGTTAAAACATATAGAATTCTTTTTTTAATGTTTGCGAATGTTTCAACACCTCGTAAATGGACGCTAGGCATCACTCGTTATTTAAGGATGGAAATACGTGTAAAACGGCGCATTAAGAGCAATTTTCATGAATTTTTTTAACGTATAAAGAATAAATATATTTTATTGAGATTTTGAGGTTACTTTATAGATATATTGAAGAAATTTTACTGAAATGTTCAAACATTTTTCTTGAAAAATCCAGGAGTTATCCGCTGCTGCGCACTGTAAGTCGCCACCCGGGTCGGCAGTTTGCATACATCCTGGAGGTCACAATTTTTATCTGAAATCAATTTTTTTAAAAATATACTCTTTTTATAAGTGTCTCTTCTAGTTAAACTAAAATCATCACAAAAAAATTGAAAATTTTAACTTTTTTTTTTAGAATGGGAAAATTAAGTCCGATTTTTAACCGTTTTTCTGTTCTTTTTCTACAATAAAAAATGTAAAAATAAAGATGTGTTTGTGATTCTAGTTCAACTAAAGCGTGTATATATAAAGAAAATGTGTGCTAAATTTGATAAGGATTGATCAAAAACTCTGTGAGCTAGAGTGTACTCAAATTCGAAAAAAGTAGTTTCGAGAAATACGCGTTTGAAAAAAAAGAGTGGTATTGAAGCTAAATTTAAGGCAGTAATGAATCAATTTTTTTTAGTACTTATATATACCATTTTTTGAGACTAATACTTATAGAAATTTCTATCCGAGATCTCAATTGTTAAAACAAATAAAATGACATCTGCTAACGTTTTCTAATACCCATCAGGTATTAGAGAACTACCTTTCATGAGGGACTGACTACCTGCTCAACTGCTCCAAAAGGGGCGCTCGCTCAAATGCTTGTAACTTTTAAACGGTTTGGAATTTTGCTTTGAAATTTTCAGGGTATATTATTGAATAGTTGTACAATTGATTTATATATGAAAAAAAAACAATTTTTAATTTTTTGAAACCTTTACACGTATTTCCCCCCTTAACTGTTGAATTTTATAAACCAATAATATTTCCTTTGTAAAATAATCAACGCCAAATCAAGATTTCATAAAAAACGCACTTTCCATAGCAAAACGCTTGTTTAGCATATTTAATAGCCATGTAGAGTGTGTTTTTTAAGTACGGTTAAATGATCATACATATTCATGTCTAAAGTGCTAAAATATATCAAATTATATGTACGTAAATAACTTTTAATATGTTCCCTCTGCTGTCCGACGATCAAGAGTTTTTCTTTCGTAAACAAAGACTTTGATAAAGTTAGATGTAAGAAGAAGTGGGTTAATCTGTTTATGATTGGAAATCATTTATCCATGGTTCGAGTTCAGAGACAGATAAAAATATATTATTGTTTTAATGTTCATGTGTTTTTTTAATAGCAAATTTTGTAACAAATTTAAGGGAAAGTATGCTATAATACAAGCTTTAGTGGTTTTCCTGACCTTAGTACGTGTTCGTTTCGGAATAATCTCTTTACAATCGTTTCTTTAAAGTGATTTTTTTTTTCAATTTGCCACTCAAAAATGTCATTGTACAAAAATAAATCGTTTTCGTCAACTTAACCAACTGTGGCTAAAGTAGCTAACATGACGAACCATAGCAACTTTAATTCAACATGATATATTATGAAAAAATGTATTAAAATTAGGATCACGTCTTGAACATCCAGCTTCGTTAGCGCGAAACAAGCGTGATCGAACTAAAGAAACAACATTGACTAAAGAAACTAAGCACGAACCAGAGAAACAATAAACAGGCAGCTTTGTGCGTAACAACAAATGAAAATGCAGCGTGAATAAGAGCAAATAAAATTCGTAAAAATTGGTAGAGAAGTGTCAAGAGCAATCGGTCCCTTCGTTAGGCTCAATAGAAAAATAGAAAATCTATTATCAGAAGTTCAAATACTGTATATAGGCAGCGAAAAAACAATAAGAACTCAGCATTTGTTGAACTGGACATAGTCGAAGAAATCGTAGAAAATGCAAATGCAGTGCTGTTTTACTACGAAACACCATCAATCGATACTTTATATTAAAATGCAAACATATGATGCAATTAATTACAATAACTTATGAAATCAACGGCGAAAACTCCATCGCAATGAGCATTCTGTTTTAGATACTGCGGATGCGCTCCTCCTTTTTGCGCATGAAGAGTTTCGAGACCCTACTCTCCACCTAATTGGTCATCTTGACCGACATCACAATTTTTCTTTAAATAGAAAAACGTAAAAGAATATCAGCCCATTAGAAAAAGATCACTCTTAAACATCAAAGACTGACAACCTGAATTCCATCCTTTTCTAAGTAGCAATCAAAAGCTACATCGAAATCCCTCAAAAACTGATTCCACGAACTAAATCACACAAAATACGTGATGGAGTCTTTTAGTTCTACACTAAAAAGTTTTCGTGTTACTGAGCACCATTTTTGGTGTTCAGTCGGTGTAAAGTCGAACATTATTCATTGTTTGATGTATTTTAAATTTTTTCAAGTGTCTGTCTAAAAAAATAATTCAAAAATAATCTCAAAATTGTTTTATGGAGATATTTTAATAGTTATACAAGTTAATATTTTTATTTTTTGGGGATTTTTACATACCTATTTTTTAAACATCTATTAAAATTTAATACACATAACTGGAATACATTTTTATTTTCAAAAACCCCAATAACTTAGGCTATCAAAATATTCATGTTGTATTCTAGGCTTTCCACATTTCTCTCTTATCCAATATTCACAATGAATCAGTCTACCCAAACAAAGTCTGACTTCCACTTTGTTAATAATAACAAAATTAATTCCTCATATTCTCCATCATAATTAACCATTGCCAGCTTTTGGGAGCAAATGCTAAATATAAAATACAAAAAAACAACTTTAAATCTGTTTTTGCTCAGTCACGCCTAAAACAAGGTTTAAAAAAAGTTTTTTTTTTTTTCAAAATTATTTTTATTTATTAAAACTATATACTAATGTATTATTTTGCAATAATTATAATACAATTTTAAATGTTTAAAATCGACTAATTTCTTCATTTTTTTACATTTCTACTGCAGTAGAATTATTCGGCCGAATAGTTCCTCAATATTCGGGTAGGCCGAATTTGACCTTACCCAGTATTCGGCCAAGCCGAATATTCGGGTAGGTGATGAAATGACTATTCGGCCAGGCTGAATATTCTGCCAAAGGGCCGAATAGGCCGAATACCGAATAGTGGCCGAATATTCGTAACATCCCTAGTTATTATGTCTATATTTTTTTAGACAACCACATAAAAAAATTTAAAGTGCATGAAAAGTGCAAAAATGAATAATTTTCAACTGTACGCCAACTGAACACCAAAAATCGTGTTAAGTAACACCAAAAGTGGTGGCATCTAAACGCAAAATTTTTTCAGTGTACACGAAGTAGTTGCTACAAGTATCTGGAGATGTAAGATCGTTACTGTCATCCAGAGTAATTTTTGTGAAAAAAAATAATTCATCACCTCCACTTCCCCCCTACCCCCACATTGTCTTCAAGCAAAACTAATTCTAAAATGCAATTCCGTAGAAATTTATAAAGATCAAGGGACGAAGAAATCACGTTGCATGATGAGATGACGTCACTATTTTTTATCAAAGTTACATTTTTTTCGTCTTGTAGCAAACAATGAATCTAATTTGCCGCGTTTTTTCTATACTTCTCCTTTTGTTGATTCTACTGCAGTAGCATTTTATCAGAAGAAAAGCAACATTTACAGAAATTTTCGGAATCGCTATACATGTCGACTGCTTCGAAAACTAAAAAGTTTCAATAGCAGATTTCCGTAAATGTTGCCTAACAAGAAGCATTTTTCCATAAAATTTCGTACGCTCTAAAAAGAAGAAATCATCGTGAGTCGTACTCCTTTAATTTTATGTAAATATACCAGTGCATATTTACATAAGTAAACATTAAATAACTACTATGAAAATATACTAATATACTAGTTTACACTTGTGGCACAAAAGCGAGTACTGTCCTACAGAGAGAATAATAGGTGGCAAAATTACCATGTGAAACACAAGATATCCAAGCCGAAGCAAATAAACTAAAAAATTAGATATCTATAGTATTATATCGCTCACGGCCTGCACAACTCAAAAAAATCATGTTTTGAGATAAGAGGGTTTAAAGTTTTCATTGCTAAGGAAAATGCTTTAGTTTGCTGCCATCTTACGGCCTTACATTGAAGTATGGGTTGTGCTAGAACTGCTGATGAAAAGAATGAGTATTTTCATATTTAAATCTGATCTTAGTTCAAAAAGCGTGTTTTTTGAGTTGCGCCACTATTGCAGCCCATGAGCGATATATATATATATATATATATATATATATATATATATATATATGTGTGTGTGTAGCATAATTATCTATCGTTTAGTGTTTTAAATTGCTACAAGAATTACAATAAACAAACAAAAAGAAATTTTCGGCAACAAATTTCCTCTTGCTACTTAAAATTATTTACTCCTCAATTAAAGCTTAGTATTATAACTAAACATAAAAGAAATAAAATGAGATATAATAAGAAAAATAAAACCGGATATGATAAATGCAATGGTCGTCGAAAATAATTAGAAAGATGAAAATGAATGTATAGTTGCTGCACATTTAACTTCATTCTACTACAAAGTTTACTGTACTTCATATTTTATGTAGGCATGTTAAATGTTTTTTTTTTCCTTCCAGGGCATTCAAGCATTTTGTGGAATTGTTTTAAAATATTTGTTGCATCTTTTATGCTAAAAGACAATTCGTTTCTCATTGAAAGAAAGACATTTATTAAGCTAATGTATTTTAGGTAACTCGACTAAAGTTGTAAATGACATCTATTCTCTGTTTGAATAAAAATGTGTTTTACCCACTGCTACATAATTTGAATAGAATAAATTATGTGACTCATAAAACAATATAAAATAAGCATGAACTAATATATTTCATAGGGATTTATAAAATACATTTTAATGTTAGTTTTTGATAAATATACCTTTTTAGCTGTTTTTTCCCTTCTAATCTAGTAGTCTTAATTACACTGTGCAACACGAAGAATGACTTTTAGATGAAAATGTGTGTCTCTTATGTATTTCTGGCTGAAAATTAGGAATTTGCAATTGTTTAATGCGTACCGCACACCATTTTCCCAGAAATGCACATTTTAGCTATTTACGTATTTTCGCATTAAATTTGTATACTGTTGTAATTTATTGATTTAATTTATTATAAATTATACCTTTTTCATTAACAGTGAGTTGTTGACATTATGGCTACCCTTTTAACGATGCTCATAAGCATGAGAAGTGGGTCTCCAACAAAAGCGGTACGTGATAGATCATTTTGGCTTTGATATTTGAATCAAACCCTTTTGTTTATATAAAATCACACAGTTTTATCTAAAGACCAGAAGAAAGCTCAAATTTTTTGCACCGTGTTATAACTAAGACAACTAAATCTGTGTAATTATTTTCTTTGAAGTTACGTTTTACTCTAAATTAAGTCTTATAAAAAGGTTATTTATAACAAGAATTTTTCATTTGCTTTATTTTCAAATAAGTTCATAAAACAATTTTCTTCCAACAGATCTTGAGAAAGATATCCACTTGTTGAGAATAGTGGCATACTTTTAGAAATTTCCGTCTTCCATATTCCAAAAATTTTTTAGATCATGATTCTGAACAGCCAAATTTTGCATTTCAAAATCACTATCTATTTAAGTAAAAGTCTCTAATTGAATAATTTTAGATCAAGTATGTGAGGGTATGTAACTAAGGATCCATGTCCGATATGAGGATAAGGATGCATGAATTCGTTTATCTAAATATGCTTAGAATACTTACATGTATTCCAGAAGTTCAATGCTCACTTCAAATAGGATAATAAAGGAACTTTGTGCACAAGTAAAATATAAAAAATAATAATTGTACGCTTATTGTGCTTAAATAAGCCGGTAATTATTATTTTTTACATTTAGGATGTATTTAAAAAACGAAATTCGGGTGGTGTCACGTGAAAAAATGTTGAATTTTTCATAAATGTTTTTCGGTAGTAGAACAGATCTCGCACTATTTGAACCTGTCATTATAATTTCAAATTCATCGCATTTAAATGTGTGTTTGATTAGTTTTTGTGTTAATCACTGTGTTTCTGTATCAATCATAACCTAATTATTCGTGTGTGAAATGTAAGAGCGTCTGTGTAACATTTAAAATTGCTTGGCGTGTCAAGTGTGGCATGTGTGCCGTAGGTTGATGGTTCCTGGTCTATCCTAGGCTACTCCATATTTCCTTATATTTTACTCGACGAGATTTACAATATATATGCACAGTGAAACCTGTAGAGTTGACCATCTCTGTAAGTTGACCCCCTTGTCTAAGTTGACAACTTTTGTCAGTAACGGAATTAGACCTTCACCATCTACCTCACCTCTATAAGTTGACCACCTGTCTAAGTTGACCACTAAAGTGCTGCACCGCAAGTGGTCAACTTACGCAGGTTTCACTGTATGTATATACAGGGAACGCCGCTTAATGTGATCAAGCCCAGTAGAAAATGATCGGATAACTATAGCCGAGTAATAATAATAAACGATAAACGTTTAATACTGGGAAAATGCATGCTAAAAAATTCTGATTTTCGCAAATAACGTAAATAATATAATTTAGCATGTTACTGAAATGAAATAAGTCGCGAAAAAAATTGCAAAAAACTATAATAAGAATAAGTAAAGCATTGATTTAAAAAAGAATTATATGTTGTCGATTGTCTACTATTTTTACGAAGCCATTAAAACTGTTTGGAATCGATTTTTTTACTGCTACACATCGACCTAAGATTGAAAGTGCATCCCTGATCTGAGCAGGCGTGAATACCTTTCTGATAACATTTCAAAGAATAATTTACTGAAGTTTATTTTTATCTCTAGTTTTAACCGATTTAGGAAAAATAAAGATTAGGAAAGATTTTGTTAACAGTCTCTATTATGTGCTATGTACTGTACTCTTATTGGACAGAGCAGCTTACTTATAGTGGACATTTTACAAATAGTGGAAAGCTATTTTCTTTACCATAAGGGCTAGGGAAAATGCTTACTAAGTATTTCAATCCTGGAAGATGCAGCATTCACTTTGAACTCCATGACTAAAAAACAATCCACTATTATGGAATATTTTCAAACTAAATGCCAGGATTCGTAATTAAATGCATTAAAATGGTATGTAATTTTCTTTTCGAAAATATTGACACTATACGTTTTGAAAGAGTTCAAATCTGCCATTCATCATTTGTAACATAAAAGGATAATGTTAATGACAATTTCAAGAACTCATAATTTGTAACAAAATTTTAAATTGTTACAGTTCCATTGAAAATGCCTTGCCCACCTATAAGGAGGTGTTGTTTACAGAGTCGAAATCAGAGCCAGAGAGAAAACTTTCACCACTGAATTAGCCAAGAGACACCACTAGAAAAACAAATACGACTTGGGTGTAGGAGAATCTTTTCAAGAAAAAAATGTATGTTTGTGTCAGAACATCACCCCGATTACCATTTTTGTGGCATTGAATGCTGTAAAAACAAAGCAATATTCCGTGTTCTGCTCATAACTAAGAAACCTATCCATCCTGTTCACATTAGGAGCTGTAGGTAGGATTCCGCAATAAGAATTAAATTTTCGTTGCATTTTTAATGTATTAATTTAGTAACAGATTCTTTTTTAAATTTGAGCCATAAAATTTCCCTTTCAGCATTCATTCTCTTTCGAATTTGCTTTTGTCAAGATATGTCTCTTAAGCGATGCACATCAGAAATTGGCGTGATGCTCCAAAAGCAAATTCAAAAAATTTACAGATCAATGTCTTACATTTTCAAGAATTACTCAATCTTTGTAGCACAGAAAATATGGGTGACACACAAAAATCGATTTACAAATGAATATTCTACATTTTCAAGAAAAAGAAATGTTCGTGTCAGAACATCTCCCAGATTATCATTTTTGTGGCATTGAATGCTATAAAAAAAAGCAATTTTCATCTTTGCTTCACGGAAAATCTATAACGGACTGAAATCAATTTACAAATAAAAGTTGCACATTTTCAAGAATTACACAGGGTGGAAGCACAACCAGGAACTCGGGGAAATTTGTGTTCTGGAAAACATCATTGGATATTTAAAGTTTTCTGAAATATCAGGGAAAATTATAGCTTTCAATATCCAAACCGGCAAGCGTCTGGCGTTTCGTTTGCGGAATTTCCTTCCGTTGCATGTGTTCAGCACATGGGGCTATCCTACTATCAAACGGGGAGTGAAGAGTGTTTGTGGGAAAATGTTTAGTTTTAGAAGGTTTTAATTTTACAAGCAGGATATTCCATTATCCGCTAATAAAGAAATGTCTATTTGTCCACTGTTCTTTATTCCATCAGTGGCATAGCTGAATGGGGGAGGTACGCCCCGGTTGTCACCCAGCCACGACGGAGAAAAAGAATGCACCTTTAAAAGCTCCCGTAGAATAAAACAAATACTTAAAATGAGAGAAAAAAATATCCAATTTAACTTTCTATTTTGAACTGAGCAAAGTGTTTCCTTTAAAAAATATATTCACGATGTTTTTTAACCGCTAATCATAACCATTGCCCTCAACAAATACTTTAAATATTATGAGGCTCATGATGCAAATGGTGTTCTTCTTTTTCAAAGCTGCAATTCATTTTTTAATTTATTATATTTCATTAAAACGCATACTTCAGCGCTTACATGATTTTTTTTTTTTTTTTTTTGGATGGGGAGGGCGAAATCTTTTCCATGGGGTGACACTATCACTACCCGCCCTGGGTGTCACCCATGCTAGCTACGCCATTGATTTTTTTTTTTTTTACTTCAAACTACCTACATATACATAGTCCATCATCTCTTCGCCGCAACTTTTGCTTTTCTTGAATAGGCTAAGGATGATCAGTAACTTAGATTTTTCAGATAATCTTTACTAAACTTTGTTTGATCAATTTGTCAATTCCCCATTGTCTGATCAATTTATGAATCCCCCAGACTACTTTAATTGGTGGCAAATAAAATTTCATATTTTGAAATAAATTCATTTCTCTGATTTGATTTCAAAATGTATGTATTTGTATAAAGCTACTAATACACTTTATTTTTTACTTTTTGTATCACAATTTACTCTTTTGATTGGTTTAAATAAACATTTATGAACTAACATTTATATTTGTGAATTCAGGTTCAGAAAGAATGTACTGCTATCTATCAGAGTATAAAAAAGTTATGTAATAGATTTGATGATGTGATAAAGATAAGTATGCCACTGGATATAAATATAGATCAATAAATATAGGTTATTAGTGATAGATTGAAATAATTTTATACCTAAGTCAAGGTAGGTATACATTTATGGAAAAAGACATAGGCTGAAATAAGTTTTTATCAGCTCAAAACTGACTTAAAAGGCCGCCTTCGGCATCTTGCTTGAGAAAAGGAACGAGTTGCGCCGAAGGCGCTTTTATTTTAACCATTTGCACAGGCAACGCCGTTGCGGGTACCGCTAGTACCTTAATAAAAATGCTACGATTTCGTTAATTTCAAAAATTGACAACGTGTATATAAATATATATTTTTTTTTTCAAAATACATCTTATTTTTTATAACCGACCATGTGTTTTTCAGAAGATTATTTGTCGACAGAAAACTGCTGTTGCTCAAAATATTGGTTTATTTCGGTGACCTTACATTGTACTCATGAAAATATAAAGAATATGTCAAGCATTTCAGTCTAATTTTCAACTCACAAGGGAAAAAAAAAAGCTAATAAGATTACACTGCTAGAAATTTCATCATGAAATTTCGGTTAAATCACCGGCAGCAGTCTGTCCACCTAATTCACCGTTAAATTTACGGTTTGGAACATTTTTCTATCTTTACGGGACCCAACCATTTCCAATTAACTTGGTTAAAAAGCCGTAAATACAAAAGTTTACGGTTTTATAACCATTTAAAAATGGTTTCAAAACAAAATTTTCACCGTTTTGAACCATTTCGAGGCGTAGAATCTTTGAGACGTAGAAACCATAAATGAAGCTTGCAGGACTCGAACCCCCAATGCGTGATGTACTAGTCTTGCTCTCTATACACACGGCCACCGTCATCACGTAAAGCGGACGTTTATTTATTAATAAATCTTCTTTTCCAACAGGAAAACAGCCTTAAAATTGAGATTTCAGTTTTTGATTGGATCTAAATTTATTTTTGGTCTAAATTTACTGTATATTGACGAAAATCATTTTATTTGCTGCAAAAATTAAAATACAAACAAGCTTCCAGCAGCTCAAATTATGCCTTCGCTCATTCGCAAACAGTTCGGGAATCCGATGTCTCCAATTTTTGATTTACGTGTGTATGTGTTTCTATTTAGTAACCACTGCTTAAGCCACTTTTTTTCTACTTTTTTTATATACACATGCAGATTTGAACTCATAAATCTCTATTCATATTTTAACGACAACGTACGACCGGTAAGGTTTCGCAACCAAGATGGACGGCCGATTCTTATTGAGCGCTTGAAAATTACGGTTGGTTAAACGTCCTAAGGATAAACAGAGAATAAACGATTTTTTTCGCAATCAGCGGTTTGAGTACCATCTTTTTAATGGTTATTCAACTGTTGTAATTAAATATGGTAAAATAACAATCAAATACATTTTACTGGCCTGTTTTGGATTAGTTAACGGAGTATCAGTGCTCAACCAGAAGGAAGCATAATGGGGGCCCGTGCCCCTCGCTCTGAATTAGATGAGTTGAACTCTTTTCAAAACGGTTCTTTTTTACTCAAGAGCATAGATCTGGAGTGGATCAGTGGACCAACGAGATTTTGCTTGGAAACTGAAATGGAGCAGGAGCAAAGAAGTTTATTGTGCTCCACTGATAGAATTTTTAAAAAATTATTTAATTTTTTTATTAGACAATAAAATTAATTAACTTAAAAGAAGGAGATAAATAATACAATCTGTTTAATTTGTTTGGAGCACGGCGCAGCGCGGACCTGGAGTGGTGCCCGATCAATTATTTATAAGTTGCAGCGGAGTGACTCAAAAAAGTGGGCTGCTCCAGATCCCTGATCAGCGGTCCCCCTCCTCCCAAGGTCGTATCCAGAGGGGGGGGCACGGGCCCGCCCCGCCCCCCCCCCCCCCCCGAAATCCCAAAATTTTTCGCAATTTAGCATATATTTCTCCGTGAAACTTTCCTCAACAAAAGTGTTTCAAAGTCTGGGCCCCCACCCCCCGAAAAAAATTTCTGGCTATGGCCTTGCGCTCCTTCTATCCAGTTCAATGCCTTTCCGTGTACTGTATTCTCAATATTACCTTGCCTAACGAACATATACCGAATAACCGGCTCTAATTTTTGAAGCCTGTAAATTCTGCGCATATTTTTAATACCAAAACCGCACAGCCCACAGCTTGCAAATACGTAGTAAGCTCGTAGTTTAGATACGTTTTCAAATCATGCTCGTTAATTAAATTTTAATAATCAAATTTTGCATACCGGATATTCCGCGCAATGGCAGAATCAGTTTCTAGTTACTTAAAAATTTGTCGGATATCAGGAATCCGGTTCATACGGCAAATAATTACCTTCCGAAAAAAAATTTTTCCTCAAAAATTCTGATGGCGCAACTTGCACTATGATCCTTCCCCCCCCTCCCCCCACGGGCACTACTGTCCCTGCTCAAGAGAAGTTATGGAAGCGTGTTGGTAAAAACAAAGTTATTTTATTCAATAAAGCATTAAATTCTAGGCAAGGGGAGGGGCGGAGGGATTTTAACTCCTTTAAAATATGAGAATTTTAAAGGGGTTGCAGATTATTACTCTCAGAAATTTACGTTATTTTCCCTTCTTTTTCGCCTTTTCCCAACTACAAAAAAAACTTCCATATGGGGAAAAATAGGTACAATTCCCCCCCCCCCAAAAAAACAGGGATCTGGGGCGGAGCGTAGAGCAGTGAAGTAACGAAATTTTGCTCCAACTTGGAGCGTAGCCGGAGCAAAGAAATTTGTTGCGCTCCAGTACTCCATTTTTTTTCACTTTTTACCTTTTTATCACATTAAAAAAATTAAAATTAAAAAAAAAGGATAAAAATATTATCTATTAAAATTACTCGGAGCATAAAGCAAAGAAACTCAAAATCCCTGCTAAAACTTTTTTGGTAGCGCCAGGCATTTGGACTCGTATTAAACGAAACAGACTGAAAAAAAAAATAGGAAATTAAAGTAACATCGAGGAAGAAAAAGAAAAAAATACTATGAGATAAGAAGGAAGTGCACGCTTGTGCCCATCCACGAACCTATCATTCCTTTCTGAAGTGGAACCGCGCGACCTTGATAAGTCTGCGAAAAGAAAATGAACAGTACCAATTTTGATGAGTTGAGATTTCCCATGTTGTTGAGAATCTGTTCACGTGATTCACATCTTAACCCGTGTCTGTTGCAACCAGTCAACCTAGGTCTGACGTAATCAGAAGAAGACTTAAGCGGTTATCACACGACAGGAATTTCAGGCAAACGTAACCGTAATAGGAATCGTTAACTCAATCGGAACTGGTTTTTCTACCGATTTCCACCAACAGTTTCTTCAAAATATTCGTGTGATATAGAAATTCACGGTTGCTCGAATTAGAAGCAATTCTTTATATCCGTAGGAAAAAATTTGCTTCTATTCAGGTTATTTTCGGGCAATTTAAGCAAGGACCAATTACAGAGCTGGAATTGCGAGACGTCAAGCCTCGCCTTTCAGTAAACATGGCGAGTTTTCAAACAGCGATGGAAGGCGAAATTAAAGCCAAAGAAGATTGGAATCACGAAGTGACAGATTTTTTAATTTCGGAAATCAAAGCAAAAAAGCATTTGTGGGACTTCAAATCACCATTTTACAAGTGCAGGACGTTGAAGCGAACGTCATATGACGAAATTGCCGGCAAAATGCAAGTGGTTTTCCCACAACATGCATCTCTATTCAATGGAAGTAAGTGCAGTCAACTTTTTGTCTAATATTTATGTTTTATTTAAAAAATACTTTAGTATTCAAACTGTTCTACCGTGTGCTATGACTATAGCAAAAATATTTTACAACCATTAATTTTTAAATTTTGTTATTGCTGCGATATTCTTGTTGCTTATATTGCTTATAAATAATCAAAATAATCGTCAAGAAACACGGCAATACTCAATTCTAATGTTTAGTATTGTTATTATTTTGTTACTTCTGTTGACTTTCAAAACAGGAGAAATTTATTATTTTGCAGTTAACTCGATAATTCGAAACTCAGGTGACCTGGAACAAAGTTTGAAGTATACAGAATTCCACTTATTGAATCGTTGAAATTATATAAAGGCCGGGGGGGGGAGGCAAATTAGTGGGTGCCTAATGACACTCTAAAATATTGAATGTGTATTTATATAAGTAACATCATATTAAAACAAACACATAACGTGCGCAATAGCAACTATACATAAATAGTTTAAAGAAATCGGTATTCTTGCTATATGTTTTAATTTACACCACTGGGCAGTCGTAATTGCGTTGTTCAACATGTTACGGGGTACAGAAAATCTTTTCGTCTACTTTCCTCATGCCCATCAAGTGATTACGAATATTTTTGGGAATTGATTTTGCTTCTTGCTTTTGCATAGTGTGAGTTTTTATGCAATAATCAATTACGTTATATTTCCTGAAATATTTTTACATTGTTATGACGCACACTCATGAACAGCAAAATTTAGTTAATATTGTTTGCGGTGAATTTTTCATTTAATTTACGTGCCATGCTCAGTACTTCTTCATGCTAAACAATTTCAAGTACGCAATATTTTATTCTTACTACTCATTAAATTTTAAAAACGGTTTTCTAATTTTTAATAGTGTTGTGTGTTAGTTTTTATTGGGAGGGGGTGGATAAACAATTTCAACTACACATCTGTTGAATAACTTGAACTCTTTTTACTAGTAATTAATCTGTTTTCTAAATGTTGATAGTTTTGTTATGTTACTTTTAATGTGATTACTTAATTTTCATATTCATTACTTGCCTTTGTTGAAATGATTTCGTTTTTTTATTTTTAGAGTCCATTATGAATAAGTTTAAGTCACTAAGGACCATATACAAAGTAAATGTGAAGAAATTGAAACGATTAAAAAGTGGAAGTGGCTGTGAGGGATTCACTGTGCCTTGGGCATATTTCACAAGTTTGCAGTTTTTGGAGGAATCGGGTGAAGCAGCCCAAAGCTTTTCCAGCCTGGACGATATAGAGGTAGATAATCATTTTTTAAATGTAGTTTTATTAATTAATCCTACTAGTGTTATATTTTATGTATCTTTTCCTGAATTAGTTATTCTTGGCATAATGGTTTAACTCATTAAGCAGCTCTGCGAACATCACAAAGAACTGTACTGGTCCCTTGTACCAGTAAGAATAAATGTAAACTGGTCCATGCTTTACATGATATAGATTCTAGGTCCATGAATTACCAAGTTATATTACAAGGTCGACCAGTGGCGCCGAATTTGAAAACAAGAGAGGGTGCTTGAATAAAAATAAGGGAAGGGGGAAGAGAGCGAGAAGAGAAAAGAAAAGAGCCTTAACTAAGTATAAGCAGAAAATTCCCAATAATGCAGCAAAGAATCTTTAATCACAAAAATGTAAGACAAATGTGGGGTGCTGGTACCCCTGTTATCTTTGAGGCTGTTTGAACACCCCCAGAGGCAGTGCCCCTCTGGTGGTTCGGATCAACAATTTATGGTCTTTAACCCAAAATTCTCAAAAGGAGTACTAAAACTATGCATAAGTTACATTTTATAGTTAAATTATATATGCGTAAGTTTAAATGTTATTGCTCATGTATTTACTGCTTGGTTCTAAATGTGCTATATATGTTTCGCAGGCCAAAGGTACCGAAGAAGTGGATGATGTGCCTACAATTGACTACTCTCAAGAGTGGTCAAGTGACATTTCTGACCTTCTGCATCAAACTTCTACATATGAGGAGGAATGCGTTGTAGAGCCTGAGGCAAACATCCCCCCTTCAGACACTAGCATGAGTCCACCAGAATCTTCTGGTACTGCTCCTTATCGCAGTTTACCAGCTGCCACCGTTCCGTCCACTGAAAATAGCAGGTCTGCACCACAATCATCAGGTGCTGTAAATGTTTTAAATGGTGGAAAACAGCCTTCGTGTCTGGATAAAAGAAAAGCTGCAGATTCATTCCCTCCACAAAAAAATAAGAAAAGTAAAGTCCGCACCTGTGAAGATGCTCTGTTGATAGAAGCTTGCAAGACTTTAAACAAAATGAACTCGACAAATCCTTCCTTGAATTCAGGCCATGAAGCTTTTGGCCGTTACGTTGCCTCCAAGTTAGGAGAATTTAAAACTTCTGCAGCAAGGAACCAATGCGAAAAAGGAGTTGTTGAGCTCATAATAGCTCATTTGGAAGCAGAGGGACCTCAGATGTAATTTGTAAATAGTAAAATAAATTGGATATTTGTTTCTTAGTTATTGTTTTCAACTGTATAACCTCGGTAAGATCAAACTCAATTTTTTTATTTGATTAGTTCATCCTCGATGCTTTTCTTCAGCTCTTTTATGACTTAAAATTCAAAAACGAAACTTACATTATTTTGATAAAAAATGTGGATTAATTTTGTTCTCTCAAACGTAAGTAGAGAAACCGAATATCAACAAAGTTTATCCCAAGTAAAATTCAGCAATCAAAACTATAAATATGCATGAAACGGTTACATGAGATTTGAGGCAAAACAGGATGATGCTTATAGGATGTTATAGTAAAATTATATCACTTTACAATAACGACACAATACGTTTATAACATTAAATCGAAATTGTTTCAAATTAGAAATACATTACAGAAAAAGTATTAATTTTTCAAAGCGTTACATTATTCATTGTTACACTAAAGTTAATCAATATACTTGGATCACGGTCAGTGTTGTATCTATTTTATTCAGTAAAGTCAGTATTTTTAACTGTCTAAGCAGTTTTACTGACTGAACTTTACAACAACAATTAGCCTATTTTCCTTACTTTTCAACTGTCAATCCTTATTTAAAAAAAGGGGAAAAATTCAGAATTTCTTTTACAGTAAGATAAAATGGTTAAAAAAATAGAAAGGAATTTCCCATCAATTGTAAATTATGAAATCATTTTTGCTGTGATGAAATTGAAAAAATGTGTACTTATATACTTATTTGCGCTCTATGTGGTATCTAACTGCTAATAAAATCTTTAAAAGGGAATGCATCAAGAATAATCGCCCTCCCCATCTTAAATAGTACATTAGAATTTGAAACCTTACATAGCTATAATTTAGTAAATAGCCGTTCTTTTTAAAAACAATTTCAAGGTTTTATTTAATAGTTTAGATAATAATCATTTACTGTGTGGAAAAATTGTATAAAATGTATGTATCTTTCCAAATAACAAAAGCTACTATGCTTTAAATGAAACATTCTATTACAACCAATGAAATTTATTACGCTTTTTGCCTTAACATAAAAGGCAGACATATTTTTATGAATTTATACTGTTTTGAACAATATGTACTTAAAAGTACTAGTGCAAATCACACATGGCTTGCTGCCATGGAACAGCTCCAGCCCCATTAAAATACAACTTCAAACGATTTCTAACTTCTTTCGCCTGCACAGTTCCATGTGCAGAATTTCTGCGAATGTTAATAAACATGTTGCTGGTATCCCTCCAACTACCTGGATAAAATTTCTGTTCTTCCACATCTTCCCGGTCTAAGCTTGTTTGTGGCGTGTACAAATTCGTGCACCGGGACCTTAAAAAATTGTGTAAAGTACAAGCTGCCCTAACGATCTTGATTGCTTTTGGGGGTGTAGTCAGTATTCGTGTCTTAAACACCCTAAAGCGTGAGGCTAAAATGCCAAAGGCATTTTCCGATACCCTACGGGCCCTTGACAAACGATAATTAAAAATTCGCTGTTCGAGCTGCAAAGAATTGCCAGGATATGGTTTCATCATGTGTACACCGAGTGGGAAAGCATCATCTGCTACAATGACATAGGGAACTACCATATTTGAAGCTGGTAATGGTTCAGCTTTGGGTATTCCAAGTTCACCATTTTCAAGGCGTTTTTTTAACTTGCACTTGTCCCACACGCCACCATCGCTCACTCTGCCATTTGTTCCCACATCAATGTATACAAACATCAAATTAGCATCCACTAATCCCAACAAAACAATGCTGAAAAAGCTTTTGTAGTTCCAGTAGGCTGAACCTGATTTTGGAGGTGGTGAAATACTTATATGTTTCCCGTCTAAAGCACCGATGCAATTTGGAAAATTCCATAATTCTTCAAATTCTGAAGCAATTTTTTTCCAGTCTTCTGAGCATTGCGGAACTTTAAGGTAGTCAACTCTCAAAACTTCAACTATTGCTGAGCACAAATCGGGTATTATACCAGAAATTGTATTCTGCGCCACTCGGAAGTTATACGACAGAGAACTTTGGGTCTCTCCTGAAAAACAAATTAACAATATACAATCCAAAAAGCAGCTACCAATAAACAATTAGAAATTATGAATTCTGAAATTTTATAGAGTATTTCTATTTATATACAGTGGAACCTGGAAAAGAAACTAAAATTAAGCAAATCAGTTTTATTTCAAACTTAATTGTTAATTTTCTGAGACCTGGTTTCTCCAGGCTATTTAATATATATGGGGTTGAATAATATTATTGTCGCAGGCAATACCGGATAATTTTGTAACTAACAAATGAAGCTACATTTCCAAAGTCTATAAGATTTTTATTTCAGCAGATTAGATAGATTGCAATAGTTCTTATCCAAAAAATGCTTTAACAACTTTTGATAAAATCGCCTTAACCGTACTTAAAATAAAAATTTGTTATTATTTTTAGAGAGGCTATAAAATTTTGAACTTACTTGTGGCTAAGTATCTCAAGGTGATTGCTAAGCGCTCTCTTGCAGGAATAGATTTCCTCATTATTGTATTTTTTTGGGTAATTAAAGGTTCCACTTTTTTAAGTAAAATTTCAAACACATCGGTGTCCATTCTCAGAAATCGACGATAACCTTCTTGGTCCTGTAACAAATAATCAATTTAAAAGACACTACTCATACTATACGCCAAAAACTATTTTCATGTACAAGTAATATGAAAAGTTACTTCTAGTGTGCAAGGGTGTCCGATCGGAGATTGTTGTTAACATTCCGAAAAGTTCCCTTATTCGGCATTCTTTAAAAATGATTATTTGGTACATTTATAAACTATTACAATCAACCCCCCCCCCTCCCCATTATATATTACGGGCAACCATATTATAGAGCTATCAACATTAATATTCAAGAAATCATGTATCATTTTTTATACATAATAAGTTACTATCTAATCAATCACATTTATTTTAATTGAACTGTACTCCCATTTCATAATTTGATAAAATTCGGAGATTAATTCGGTAAATTTATCACACCACCCAAACTTTTCCGATCAGGGCCCTCCTGCATGTATACACAACAGTTTTATAGAATTTTAAATAAACAGTTAAAGAAATCATTAATGTGATTGATACATATATTTTGACAAAACATGATGCATGCAGGCTGCTTCACATGTTCACAAATATGACTTCCGTTTGTGTATATATATATATATATACATATACCTGTGGCTAAATGCATCATCACATATATATATATAAATCTTATTAAGATCAAAACGTTTTTGGGAAGTAAACACCTGCAGCAGTCATATATATATGAATATATATATGACTGCTATGGGTGTTTACTTCCCAAAAAAAGTTTTGATCTTAATAAGATTGTTTTTCTTTCAATTGCTATACCTAACGTATAATTATTTTGCGTTTAAACAGCATACAACAAAATCCAATTTGTTCAATCATACTATTAAAACTACTTTCTTCTGTATCTATTATGTGCATATGCTTTCAATCTTTCACTTCTAAATTGTGTATAATTGGAGTTTCTGTAAAATTGTTTAGAGTAATATTTTACCAAATTATAGTTTTAATTAAGTCCCTTAATACATTTCCATTAAAATTAACGATCTTGTTGTGAATCATCATGTGGTACATAATTTGTTACTAAAATTCGTATAGTATTTTTACTAAACCTTTTTACATATTATGTGAAAATATTGCGTTGTATGTGATAACAATTTGTATTTGAAACCTTCCGAAGTCTTTTTTAAAAAGTTCAAATTCGGTAACTCAAAAAAGAAAGAAAAAACAAATCCAGTAGCGGTAATTATATTTTAATTGCCTAATTTGACATGAAAAAGCAGAATAATATTTTATTTTAATATATTTATTTTAAAATAAAATGCAATATTTGGTAATTACTGATTCAATATTTAAAGAAGAAAAACACCATAGCTTACCTCTAAAGCTAATTCTTTCATTATGTTAGCGTAGCATCCAAGCTGTGCTCTTCTGAGAAGCCACTGTCTTGACCATCTCCTTTTTGTTTTTCTCTTTTTCACAATACCACATACAATTAAGCCTGAAATTGCCGCATTAATTCGTCGTTTCTGTATTTCTTCCATATTATTTCAGAAAACCGTTTAACGAAGAACCCTGCTTGCTTAAGCGAAATACCAAGTATCACAAATAAACAAATGCCCAACACGAGGAAACAGGTTAGAAAGTGGTAGCTCGTTATGAGGAACCGTACGAGAAACCGGAGCAACCCTTTAGGAAACTTCGGATCGAATATTTGCTCACGAGGTTGCCGATAGAACGAGGTGGAAGTTACGTTTGCTTGAAAATTCCTGTCGTGTGATAACCGCTTTACTTGGAACTTGGATTTCATGTAACGAGGTTGGAGCTTTTTCCAGACACACTCTTTCAAAAATGCTCGAATTAATATTTTTTAGTCTAATTTTAATTTAGTTGTTGTGTTTGTGTTCAATTGTTGAATAAAATTAATTAAAAGGCAAACAAGGACTTAATTTGGTATTTTCGCCTTTGACATGGCTATCAATCACTACACCGATACTATTTTATTCTCGAATCAAGAATTGAAAAGAATATTTTTTTTCACATGTTGAACTCTTACATTTCACTCAAAAAGTTCTGTTTGTATCAAAACTCTATATAAAGATATCTTTAGAGAAACTGAAATACGCAAGCTACAAACAAAGATAAATGAATATCTCTTTGCTTAGAATTATTTTAATTTATAGAGGAACATTTTATTGAAAAGTAGGGAAATCGTATTAAATCTGACAAAAATTCAAAATGTTGCTGACGAAAAATTGTTGCTAAAATAAATATTTTTATAACATATTTAAAATTGGGTTTATCTGAAACTTCAACATTGTTTTTAAAAACTCCTTTTTGTTCCAGCAGTGTTTCGTAGAAAATTTGATTTTGCGCAATGAAGACATGAAAAAGCAGGAAAATTTAATTTAAATATATTAAAAATGAAGCACTTCTTTGAAATCTAAGTGCACTAGTGTGTCAAACAAGAGGATTCTATATGGAATCAATTATTCATTTCATCCAAAGCACGCGACTTACATTAGATTCGGTTCATTAACTATTCCTTTGGAATTTAGAAACGTTATTAATATTCAAGAAACTTATGCCGTAGACGTGCATTCCAACACGATCCAGGAATCTGTAAATGAGCATTAAAGGCATAAAAGTATTTTCTTCTGAGGTCATTAAGCACATTTCTTCTCAATTTATGTTGAGTTTACGAAATGTGAATGTTTTATGTAGGCTCAAATTATAGAGAGGGAACATATCCGTATGTAGTAATTAAGTGCTACTATTATTATTGCTACGAAGCAAGTTTACACCGTTTTGTAGTAAATAAAATTGATTTAGAGAATCTCGATACAAGAAGTAATTTATATAATGTATGCCCCGATGGATTAATCCCATTGACAAAAAACGTCTATTGCTTGAAGAAAACTATATAATTATGGCTAAGTTAGTAATGCATCGGATTCAACTACACTTAACAACGATAATTTTATGCACTTTCTCTGTAAAATGTAAAATTTTAGTTTAAAAGAATTAGTCTTTTCAATAATATTTCCTTCGATGTTTAACAACACAGAACAGATGAAATGATATTTTTCAACAATAGCTAAATAATTTACTACAAATTCAGAAGTATTAGAATATTATGTAGTATGCGTACTTCACAGCTTCACTATCCTAAAGTCATAAGAAATTTCCATATATTAGAAATATATATTTATCTCTCATATAAACATTCAAGTTCATTCGGATACTTTAATTTCAACTAGGCAACCCAAAATAATTCAAGTTGACACTTTGAATAAAATTTCAATCTAAAAGTAAGTAGGTATCATATGCTTCGGATGTGAATCCTCAAATGTTATGTTTAATTACTATTTAATAATTGGACTAATTTAATAATTGGACGCATAATTTTGTACTAATCAGTTGTGTTCTGCAAACATGATTCCTTTGGGATCAACTAGATGGTTGAGACAATTTATAACTGTCGCTATAGTTTCAAGCGGGATAAACTATAGTCTATGATTCTTGCGTTTGATGCTGTATTTCATATCCAATAAGCTTTTATGTTCATAAAGTGCCAGAGTAACTTTTAAATTGAACTAAGATGTTGCATTTTTTTCATCTCATACTGTTTTATCATGTTTCCTATTATCTGAACTGAAGTTATCCGATTTTTATAGTTATCCGGAAATTCCTTTAAACTTAGCTTTTAGTCGAAAGTCATTAATTTATGAAATTAAAAGTTCTCTAACTCTGAAATAACTAGGGAGGGTAAAGCATTGTTTGTGAATTAAGTAGATTTTCAAACCGAATTCACGCCATAACCATGATCGTCTTTTGCATGCAAACTTAGATTTCAAAAGGAGATACCGGTAAGAAAGCTCTTCAAATTTATCATCTTAGTTAAAGTGGGAAACTAATTAGCGGGGTGTATCAACAGAAAGCACAGTGCATCAAGTCAATAACAGTATTAATGCATTAGTAGTGCTTAATCGAAAAGTGCTTTAAAAGACAATCAAGTTTCCAAATCTGCCATGCTCATTGTGAGTTTGTTTACTCCTATAAAAGTCCACTAAAGCAATTTACTCCTAATTTCTAGCTTATTATTCCTCAAAATATTCTTATGTTGTTGTATATCGATATGGTTCAGAGTTATTTCTGCAGTTTTGTATTCTTAACCCTCTACCAGGGCTCGAAAAATCTTTAAAATTTTACATGCCCTGCAGGGCATACTTGTCTAAAAAATTACATGCCCGAAGAAAGTTTTTATATGCACAAAAGTTGTTATATTGCACATTAACAAACACATTTGAGTTTGTCGTATATTAATGAGACAAAAAAAAATAAATTAACAGCTTTATATCTGAATCAAGAATTATTTTAACGTTAATCTAAATCATTAAAATATTATATTACAAACAAAATATTGCAAAATAAATCGTTGCAAGTCAAAATTTGCAAAATTTAAATTGTATTAGCAATTGTATTGACATGCATGTCCGTCAACATGTCAGTTTTGAGCTCCAGTAAGGATGCGGTGATTTTTCAATAAAATACGAAATGATAAAGTTTTGGAAAGAAATATTTTATTTAAAAATTACATGCCCCTTACTTGTAAGGGTAGAAGATTCATGCCCGTTCGTAATTTTTACATGCCACTTGCATGTCGGGCAATATAATTTTCGAGCCCTGCTATCTACCACTCAGAAACTTGAATTTAATTGGATTCGAGCTAATAACAAAAAAATAATAATAAAATTCACGTATAACAGGTATTTTTTTTAAAATCTTCTATCACTCCTAAACCTGGATTTATTTGACTTTTTAAAATCAAGATAGTGGCAAAAAAACACGTATTTCAGCATTTTAAAGTTTTATTTATAATTAAAATCAAAAACAGCTATCGAAAGGTATGTTATCTACAAAGAGTTCAGAAAACCTGCGTTGGTTAAGACTAAGAGACTAGTTTTCTAAATATTTCAAAAATAATAATACGAAGATGTTCCTGGTATGATACTTGTAGAAAATGCTTCTGTATTATAAGATTTTTATTTTAAATTGTTCTATTTAATCAACAGTAATATGGCAGTGCTTCAATATCATCAAGAAGTTCCATCTAGAACTATACGAGCCTACTTTCCCTTATTGTTGCGTAACGATGACTCACTACGCTACTTTCCATACAAAGAAACTCGAACCAGGAAACTCGTTTTTACACACAGACAGTTTATTTAAGACTTTAAAAAATATATTTACAAGTATTTACAGCAAAATGAATAATGCAGCTCAAAAACCTACTTTTAGGTGTTAATTGTGGCAAATATCTGCTCTCACAATAAAATAGATCTCCTGTTCTCAAACAATAATCATGACACTTCTCATTCTCAAGCAAGCCATGGTCTCAGACTCAAAAACTCTCGTTGCCAAACCACGATTTATAAAAGTTTTGGCATTAAAGAATAATCTTAAATGAAGCTAGAAGCTTATATCAACACGTATACAAATCATTCAAATTTATAATCTAGCTATCTCTTTCTCTCCCTTTCTCATTTAACTATAGTTTTTAATTACTTCAAATATACCTTTTTCGACGGATAATACATATTCATTCACTCACTCATTCATTCTTTCATTTATTCAGTCATTCGTTTATTCATTCATTCATTAACACATTCATGTATTTATTCATACATTCACTCATTTATTTATGCTATTATTTATTCACTCATTTATTCATTCATTCATTCTTTTACTCTTTCACCTATTCATTTATTCTTTCACTCATTCATTAATTTTTTATTCGTTGAGAAATAAACTTAAAAATCCCGATCAAAAAAATGCATAGGAAAATAGGCTCCTTCAGTTATTGTTAATCTTCGTATCTGTACATGTTCTACAGCGTAATATCTTTCCAATAAAGTTTGTTGCAAGCAAATCCGTCTGTTACATCAGGATTTATATGGGACTGAAATTTCCCGTAGGTGCTAATGTTAATTTGGTACCTTTCCATTACCACGGCGCAAATCTCGCCAAGCGAAAAATGTTACCAGTGGCGATATTCCGTTTGGCGTTGGCGGTATCATTATTGGCGAATTATCATTATTGGCGCCGAGATAATGGAAAAAATGACGCTTTTTTTTTTTTGAATTGTTCAAAAATGAACAAAAATTGTTCAAATCAATATTTTACGCTGAAAGCTTTTTCCAGTAAGCTTGCTCATAGGAATTTGGTTGTTGTGCCCAGAGTTCACATAATTTGCTTCATTTTTGCCCATAGGCGCTAATGTTAATTTTTTTTTTAACTGTTCAACATTGAACAAAAAGTAAACTATGGAATTGAGATGTCCTCGCTGAGATCTTTCGAATGCAGAAAGAATTTTTTGAATCGGACAATTTGTTCAAAAGTTATTAGGGGGGACCGACAGACCGACCGACACACTTTTTCCCCATCTCAAAACCCTACTTTCAAATTTTTTATTTTTCATTCTTTATTTAATTACTTAACTTATTTTTGACTTTTCTTGATTTCTAACGATATTTTCACGATAAATTAAGCCTTCTTTCATGCTTTATTATTATTTTTTAACTTTTACGGGAAAGTAAGATAAAAAATGAACATGTGTTACAGCACTTGCAAATAGGAGTAATTATTCTAAACCGAGTAGTGAAAACATTTTTATATTTATTGTAATTCAATATTATATTAGTGGTTAAATTAAAAAGAAAATATTTCTTAATGTAATATTATATTTCTATCCTGATATTTAATCGAGATTGTCCTCAAATAACACTAAAAACAAATTTTAATCTAGCAATCCTCTATACCTTCCTGTAGGAAATACTTTTTACGAAATTTAAGGCTCATAATTTATCCCTAAAAAAGTAAGAAAGGTCTTCTAACTCTTAACATATCTGATATCGTAATGTAGTTTTCATTTTCTATTATTCCATAGCTTATTTTCTATCGTAATGTAGGAATCATTTTCTATCCTTATATGAGTTATCCTTTACATTAACCATCTAATGCCCAACTTTTTTTATCGTAGTCCGCCTTGAGGCGAAGTTGAGAATTAAAGGGTTAATCCCCTACGCCCACACCTTCCATTCATGGTGACAGGTATGGGCGAGACCACGGATTTTCGAAACCTATGGTTAACCTAATTGGCTCTTAATAACTCAGTAACTCCGCCTTCGTATTGACGGATTGGCGGTTTCTACTGCGTCAGTAAAAGTACCAATCAGTTAACACGAGGATGGGTTAACCCTGTAATGCCCTTTTTTTAAATCCGCCTTGAGGCGGAGTTGTGCATAAGATTGTTAAGAATAATTTTTATCGTAAAATGGCTTATCTTTTTTTCTTAGAAATATTTTTCTTTCTAAACATGAGTTATCTTCTATCTTAATTCAGAAATGATTTTTGTCCTAACATGACTTATCTGTCATCCAATATGGAAGTAACCAAAATGGATAAAAACAAAGCAATATTTTTAAAAACTGATAAAGTAATATTTCCTAAAAATCTGCCGAAACAAAACAATATTTTCGCAAAATCAATAAATCAAGGAAATATTTTCCCAAAAGCAATAAAACAAAGCCATATTTCCCAAAAACAGAAAGATTGAACTTTTATGTCACATCGTAAGAAGATATTACTAATGGAAAAGAACTCAAAAGATTTACGCTTTTCGTTGGTGTAATAAACTTAGCTTTTACGTTTCAATTTCAATAAAAAAGAAACCTAAATAATATTTGCGTTTACGTAAATTTTGCTAAGAAATCCTTTCTTTAGAAAATGAAAATTGAACTTTCTTTTTCATTTAGTAATTAATAGAAAGACGAAACATCAAAAATTGTATGAAGACATATTTGTTTAAAATAATTGGCTATAATAATAATTAACGAACATAGAAGTAAGTTGATCTCAGACTTATATGAATTCTACAGCTCACATGCTTGTACATTTTCCTCATTAAATAATTGCAAATAATAAATATTTCTCATTTGAGTGTTCTTTTAATAACGTCTGCTGAAACTCATTTAGAAATTTAATTACACGTATGACCGTCGGGAAACCCAATCAACTGAAATATTAAATTATCTTCAGTTACACTTTTAACGCAAACATGTTCCTTCGGGATTTTGGTAATTGGCGTTTAATTTTGCAAATTAAGCTACTAGAGATGATTGGAAATGCGCAAAAAGTACGAGAACAAAAGTACTTAGTGTATTCGTCGAATATGATATTTTAGGTTATTTTAATTGCTATTGTTATGCAAACATCTCTTTAAAAGGAAAAGAACTATTTTAAAAGAAATAATGAATTGAAGAATTACTGATTTTTTTTTACTTTCTTTTGGCTACGTATGAGTATTTACCAACATCATAGAATAAAAACAAGAAAATATAAATCTATCTAAAAATCTGTATGGAATGCATTATTACGTCGTTGTTTTTTTTGTCTCGTGTCTTCCATTGGTGAGGGCCCTCTCCGTGCACCCTAGCAAACTGGGGCATTGAAAATATTGACCATTTCACCCGTAATTACGCATGTTAAAACCTACACTGTAAAAAATTCCAGTTCAATCTTTCACCAGAAAATGGTGGAATTTAGCTGCAACCAACATTTGGTACTAAGTTGAACCATTGTAATGATATAATTCCATCTAGTTTCAGCATGAATGTGAAAGTAGGAACCATTAGAATAATTCAACTTTAGTACCTTATGTTGGTTGAAGCTGAATTTCACCATTTACTTTTTTTCTTTATGTTTTTGGTGAAAGCTTGAACTAGAACTGTTTAGTGTAAGGCTTCGTTTTGAAAGGATGGGAGTTGAAACGCATGTCGTTATGTTCATGAGCCCCAAAATGAGCTATATAAGGAAAACACGCGCTCTTGCGAGTTTTAACTTTCATTAAATCAGTAACTAATGTACTATTAGTCTTTAATGACACGGTAAAAACCGTGACATTTTTTCTAAAAGCAACAGCAATTTAAAATTCACTTTCACCATTGTCATGTCAATAGCTGTAGCAAAGAAAAATTTACAGAATGTGTTAAAAAAATTTCTGTATCTTTCATAGCCATCTTTTTTATGATGTTGTTTTTTAATATGCTCATGTATGTGTAAAAACTTAAAATTTTAATGTTGCTCTTTTAACCCTATTACTTGCATTGAGGAAAGTGTTCTTTGTAACCCTGAAGCCATATTGTGCGATTTTCCTTGCAAAATTTGTGCATTGCCAATTTGAAGTACTGTAATGGAAAATTTGATTTAATTTGACCATTGACCGATTTCACCATCGATATTGCAATGGAAATATCAAACATTTACAATTAAATAACGAATATTTTTCTGAGGGACACTTTCTTTTTTCTTCTTCCAAATATTATCAATGAATTTTAAAAATACAGTCGAATCCGCCTAATTGGACAACCGGATAATCGGACCAGCCGCTTATTCGGATCAAACTCTAAAGAATCAAAACATTTTATATTACATAATCCTAATGTTATTCACTTATTGGGACAAAAAATCCCTTTAATCGGACCAAAGAAATAAAAGAAAATATAAAACCGGAGAAATAAGTTGCCCTCCTAGAACGTATTTAAAGCGGGTCAACGAACATAAAAATTAATTTTTTAACATTAGTTACAATTCTTGTATTTTTCAGTAAAATCCAACGATATTTATAAAGGAGATATTTAACAAATTCTCAATAGATAGCAGTACTATTAAAGCAAAGGTCAAAGTTCAAGTGAATTTTCAAATTTACTCGGTTCAGTAGTCAGTTCGTGCAATAAAATTACATTAGTTTATATTTTTTTAAATTATTTTATTGCAAAATAAGTAATTTATATTTTAATCCAATTTTTAATAGCTGTGTGCTTTAGAAACTTAAATTTCTGTGGATGGAATGTGACAAACCATATCGATTTGAGCACGGTATTGAATGCGTGTAAAAAAATTCTTTGACTTGTTTTATCTCCTACTGATAATCGCATTAAATTTGTTTGAATAAATTTTTCCATGAATAAATTTCGTGAACAGTATATTATTTATTGTTTGTATCCATAAATGTGGGCCTGACAATAATCATAAAAACACTTTAATATCTAACGTATAGTACGTCCGGTCTTGTCACACAGGCTATAGTCACGTAATCGGACCAGCCGGTTAATAGGACCAAAATGATCGCGCCCGATGTGGTCCGATTAACGGGAATCGACTGTAAATCAATTTAACTGATTTTATGAACGAAAGATTCGTCCAAAATTTTGTAATTACTCACTATGATTCTTCTGAACTATATTTTTGCCTTCTTTTAAAAGACGAAACACTTGCTAAAATTAAATTTTAAATTCAAAAAAGTATAATTATCAATAGAATTGATTAACTGAATGAAATCCAGGAAATTTTCTTGTAATGAATCTAAACACTCTGCAAATTGTGAGAAATAAACCTTTTTCTAAAAAAAAATTGATCCAAACTATTTCTTCAAAACTTTTCAAGTTTACTGTATAAATTAATTCAAAAATGTTTATTAAATACCTAAACTTAGGTTAAGAAATATATTTTACGCCCAAGTTCACCAATTCAAAACCGACCCAAGTCGGTGCAGTTTTGAGATGCAGAGAACTGACAGCGTCCATGTCCTATGATTATACGGCACGTTAAAGGTCCCTTGAGCGTCCATTTGGCTTTTATAATCTCGGCTAAATGAAATTTCAAGAGCGATTTCGCATTGTTAGAGCCCCAGTGCTCCCGTCGGGTGAAGATGGGCGTCAAATTTTTTAAGTGGTAAAGCATCAAACGACTGTGGTAATAGCATCTAACGTGCTGCTTGAAAAAATGGATGCATGGGAACACGCTAGGTCTGCAAAGATTAGGGATCAATATGCAACCCCATTAGAAAACAACAGAAATATATTTCGCTTGCTTATTTCAAAGCATTTTCTTCTATTCTTAACTATGGGACCGTTCATAAATGATGTCACGCTTTTTCCCCATATATTTGACCCCCTCCCCCCTTTGTCACAAAACGTCACACTTCAACACACCCCCTCCTCCCTTTGTCACATGCCAGGCTATGTTGCGTAAGCATGATGTCACACTTCTTGTTACCCCTCCCCTTCCCTTGTCACAGTTTGTCACAATTTCATGAACCCCCTCCCCTCTCGAAGCGGGACATTATTTATGAATGATCCCTATAGTACTACTATATAATTAACTAAACACGTTTTTGAATTTTCAAAAATTTGTGAAAGGCATTCAAGATTTAAACTTTTTTCAACTGGTTTTATTGACACACAGCCATGTCTTTGAACGCTCACTAATGAGTTATAGGGATGAATCTGAAGAGCAAAGTTAATGTTTTTGTAATTAACTGTTCAGTGGAAAGCCTTTCAAAAGCAATTTTCCAAAGTAAAAATTCTGCTCACATAATTCTGCGTGCTATAAATCTTATAACGCAGCATATTACCTAATACTTCCAGAATTACTGTGTTTCTCTTCAGTTTTTCACGCTGCATAGTTTATGAACGACACCTAAGCTTAACAAAAGAACACTTTATTTTTCTTTAGTTTGAAATTTAAGGTCAAATATTTTACTCAGAAAAACAATTTAGGTTTTCCACAAGACTACTTAGTACATAAGTCTCGTAAAACATTCGATTTTTTTTTTCTACAGCCCTAATTAAATGCTTTAATCAGTTTGAAAAATTAATATAGTTCGAAATATTTTAGCATAATAAAATAACATAGCTATTAATCTGTAACTACTAAAGGGAATCAATTACTATAATTGTGTAATGCAACGAGGATAAAACACGATATAGTAGCCTTCTTTATCGCAAGATATTCTTTCACACATAATTAACTTCACCTGATAAAATGGGAGAAGATACAATCTCATTTCTTTTTAAAGTGCTGATAAAACATCCAAGTAATTAATTTTTCCCTTGATAGCAATTATTAATTTAACCCTGATAGCAGCTTTTCTTGAAAATTACTTTTTCTGAGATCGAAAAATATCGCACTTAATGAGTCAATTGGTGATAAATTTAAAGATTTATTTTATCTTGGGTTTTAACTATAGTATAATTAACTAATAGCTAAAGAACCTTAAAATGGTTACTTATTAAGTTTTTTCTTTTTTTTTTTTTTTTTTGATACTCAAGTAAAAGTTACATGCTTGAATACCTGACTGAAAGTTTTACATTTTTACACGTGCTCTGTTAACACGTTCGCTGTCGTTCACTTTAAGGATGAACCTTTACATTACGTAGTATCAGGAGACACACCTAACATACAATGCGGATTGAAGCAGATTGAAACAAAGGCGAAGCCTTCCCTCCCGCGAACGGGTGGTTGGTTACTGAGACATCACTCACACACGCTTAAGCCTCAAACGCTCGCTGAAGGTCAATTAGGGATGAATGCTTACGCAGTAAACACACCTGAAATGCCCACTGCAGCGCAGAGCAATTGAAACAGCGCAGTTTTTTCGCGTGAGCTTGTGGCTGACTAACCGCCATATTCACCGTCAACCTAACTCCACGCGTGAAACCACGAGATCCGTTAACTCGGAGTTGGGGCTCAACGCTGCGAAGTTAAAAATCGGTATTCACGGAGGAAAATCAACCTGGGGTTTTCCAACCACGAAGTTAGTCAACTCGACGCCATGTGGGAACGTACGCAGGCCCGTTATTGGTCAAAACTATCACAGGATTTTCTTCATGCTTTTTCGCCGCGCAGTGTACATTTCGTTTCCCGTTTTTTAAAATTCCCGTTCTCTGCGATATAGCGATGAATAAAACACGAGTGGTTTTTAGCCCGTTTGAGAAGGTATTACTTCTAGCACTCGTGGAAAAAATTTAAAAAAATTGAAAAGTAAAGAATCCAATAAAATTTTTCTCGGAAAATGAAAATATATATATATTTAACGAATAGGAAATTATAACTAATTTTATCATTGTAATATATCTCTTTCTGACATTAGAAATGTACCATTCACAAACGATATATATATAATATAGAAATGTATCATTATGAACCAAGCAGTAGTGTATTATTGTATCTTTTAAATTTTTATTTGAATATTCTTTCATTAAATCAAGGCTGTAACCAGGGATGCCCACGAACCCCCCCCCCCCCCGAAAATTTTCGCAATGTAGCATATATTCCTCCCTGAAACTTGCCTCAACATTACTGTTTCAAAGCCTTCCCCCCCCCCCCCCAAAAAAAAAAATCAGGCTATGGCCTTGCATTAAATTCATGAGAGTATTTAAAAAATGCATTTGATTTCAATTATAACTATTGTAAATACTTTATTCTTACAATCACTTCGCATTGGCAAAGTACAGTAAAAATTTGGTTTAAGTCTTACAACTGCATGAAACGGCAATTCAAAATTATGTGATTTGGGGTTAACAAGAACCCTTTTCCTAATGCAAATATGAATTCATTAATACAAATACATATGGCGAATATTTTGACTTTTTCAAAAACCTTGCAGTTTACCTTTAAACACAAAACTGCCATTAGCATTATGGATTCATTTCATATGTCTTCTTTTTTTAAAGGAGCTTTTCACATATTCAAAACCTTTGTTAAATTTAAAAAAAAAAAAAGAAAAGAATATACAAGCAAATGTAAATTGGTCAATGACATAAAACACATGGTAAAGGTCAACAAGTTTATTTTATTCGATATACATAAATCAAAATATTCCACATGAACTTCGCAGGCCCAGAAGTAACCTTGGCAAAAAAAATCAGGACGCATGTTAAATGTTCAGTATATACATGTACACTTTAAAGTAGAATAAAATTATATCAAAAAGCAACAAGGAGAGAGAAAAATAAATAATTAAATAAAAATACTAAAGATATATTACCCCCCATTGTTTGGTATTTCTGTTCAATTAGGAATCATGATAAAGTTTCAAAATCTTTAATGAAGTAATAGCTCCCGAGAGAAAAACATTATCGGAAACACACAAAAGTGACAAAGAAATCATTGAACAATACTAGTTAATAAAATTAAAACAACTCTAAAGTTGTATTTTTTGTAAGGCCTCTTCAGAAATTCAAGATCGTGTAAAGCGAAGAAAGCTCTAAAATCTCAACATATTCCAATTTTCGCAACATCCAGTCCGCCATTGCTAATGTTTACATGTACTGCGCATGCGCTCAAACCTTAACTTTGCTCTGGAGCTTGGTTGAGTTACTCGACCTGGCATGGTTTCGGGAACCTGTTTGCGCGTAGTCAAAGTTGATGGTGAATAGGAAATCCGCGGTAACTTCAGGTTGGAGACCGGTTTCGCGTCAAACCATGAGGTTAGAGTTGACGGTGAATACGGCGGTAATTGAGACATCACTTAACACAACGCTGTAAACTCTGACACGTGGTTGGCAGTGTGGCAAGAGATTGACATCACGCGCTGGCGCGTGGACTTCAAACGTGTTAAAGCGCGGTAATTGTGCCTTACAACAAAAAGTCAATGTTTTGTCAACAGGCCCGTCATTTAGGAGGGTCAGCTATTTTCTGAGTATCCCTAAAAATATATCTCCTCCCCCCCCCCTTAAGTATCAGAGTGCATCACACTGTAGACTGTAGGAAACCTACCCCGTTTAATCACTGTTTTTGTAATTTTCTTCATAATTGATTTTTTTCTGAAAAACGTGTATTTATCTCGAAGGCAAAATATCTATCAAATAAATCCAAGTTTATGAATAATAGAGGGTCAAAAAACGATAATAATATTTTTTTATTTGTTTTCTAAATTGAAAATCCTGAAATAAGTATATTTTATTTCATTTTTTTGTTATCATCTCAAATTAAAAAAAATCAAATAAATCCGAGCTGTTGAGTGATAGAGACTTAACCTAAGAGTAATTCAGACTGTTACAAATTTTGTAATTACGAGGTTTTTTTTTTTTTTTTTTTTTTTTTGCCGTAAAAACTCGTTGACCATGTGAAAAATGATTCTGCTTGAAATATTTCATCCGTATTTCAGGGCATTTTTATCCAATCATCAATATTTTCTTTTGGTTCGTTACTGAATTACGTTTACAGTAGCACACTGAAACAGAAACATCAACAATTATTTTGATGTTAACGTATATGTAGCAAAAAATATCAACTTAATAATTTGCCTAGGGATCCATTTGTATTTGCTTAGAAGATTGAATAGCCTTATAATTTGAAAGTGGTGCACTGTTAAAAATTTCCGTAAGAAAATAGTAAAATAACCATTTATTTGTTTGTTATTTTACCATATTTAATTACAACAGTTAAATAACCATTAAAAAGATGGTACTAAACCGCTGATTATGAAAAAAAATCGTTTATTCTCTGTTTAGCCTAAAGAACGTTTAACTAACCGTAATTTTCAAGCGCTCAATAAGAATCGGGTGTCCATCTTGGTTGCGAAACCTTATCGGTCGTACGTTGTTTTAAAATATGAATAAAGATTTATCAGTTCAAATCTGCATGCGTATATAAAAATAGAAGAAGAAAAAAAGTGGCTTAAGCAGTGGTTACTAAATAGAAACACATACACACGTAAATCAAAAATTGGAGACATCGAATTCCCGAACTGTGCGAATGAGCGAACCCATAATTTGAGATTCTGAAGCTTGTTTGTATTTTAATTTTTGCAGCAAATAAAATGATTTTCGTCAATATACAGTAAATTTAAACCAAAAAAAAATTTAGATCCAATCAAAAACTGAAATCTCAATTTTAAGGCTGTTTGCCTGTTGGAAAAGAAGATTTATTGATAAATAAACGTCCGCTATACGTGATGACGGTGGCCGAGTGGATAGAGAGTAAGACTTGTACACCACCCATTCGGGATTCGAGTCCTGCAAGCTTCGTTTACGGTTTCTACGCTTCGAAGATTCTACTTCTCGAAATGGTTCAAAACCGTAAAAATTTTGTTTTGAAGCCGTTTTTAAATGGTTATAAAACCGTAAACATTTGTATTTACGGCTTTTTAACCAAGCTGATTGGAAGTGGTTAGGTCCCGTAAAGATAGAAAAATGTTCCAAACTGTAAATTTAACGGTGAATTAGATGGACAGACTGCTGCCGGTCATTTAACCGTAATTTCATGATGAAATTTCTAACTGTGTTTTATCAAAAATGAGCAAGGCGTAGTAGATTAGTAACTTTTTTTTTTTTTCAACCGCTGAATTTATTGCTTATCGAGGAATATTCAGCAATGGAGGGGAATGAGAAAATTTTTCTGTCTTTCGCCATATTAGAATAAATAATACAATATTATAGCTTGGTATTATAAGAAGAATTTGTTTTAAGCCTAACTTCTTGCTGTTGTTTATTATTTTCTTTTTTAAACTTTGAATTTTACTCACAAGCTCTAGTTGCACTCGAACATAGGAGTTTTGACCGTTCATTTTCACAGTTCTATAAATACAGTCGAAGCCGCTTTATGTAATCACGGTTTTATCAGTCGTTTAATGTTATCCAAATCGCTAAGTCCCGTCCGTTTGAATAAAAATACATTAAAAAATAATCGGATTTTAGAAGCAAAACTTCGTTTCTTGTTATCAACTTACAGAGGTTATTTTTCTTAATTTAACAAAAACTATTAAAACATAAACTAATTTTTTCTGGTTAGTAAATTATATTATGAAATTACTGGTCGTCAAAAAAGGTATTTTTAGGTAACTAAGATGACAGAGGCGCTTCAAATTTTGCGTCAATGTGTGCAAAAAAAAAAAAAAAAAAAAATGACGCTGAACTCGTAAAATTAGTAGAAAATCAATAATCCATAATCTCTTCTTTCAGAAAATTTACTGATTTCTTTCTGAACATTAACTGGTTTCTTTTTGAAAATTTACCGATTTCTTTTTGAAAATTTACTGATTCCTTTTTGAATATTTTCCGATTCTTATTTTATTTATCTTCTTACTATTATTTTTTCGCTAAGTACATTTTCAACCACACGTTTTTATTTCATCAACACGTAAGTTAGCGTTGTTTACTAAAATCGACAGTGTATTTGTCTATTAATGTACAAAAGTACGAATTTTTCCAAAATTAAAATTTTACCGTTTATTACTCAGTTATTTTTATCAAATCATTTTCGTCCCGATGCGATTACATTAAGCGGCGCCCACTGTGTAAGCTTTCATTTAAGAATCTAGCTGCTAAATATGAAGTGCATTGGACACATACCCCTTTTTTTGTTGGGGGGGCGTTCTACTCTTTTCATTTAAAAAAAGGTCATAAAAATGAAATAAATATAAAAAATCTACATTTTATCGTAATCGATATTTGAGCGCACTACTAAGGCTTCTGAATCCACAAAAAAGCTGTTCGCTTTTTTTACGGAAAACTTTTCTTTAAAGGAAGTCATTTAAATACCCTTTACATTTTTTCTAATTCTCAATAGTTTTATGAGACATTGAAATAAAAACAGATTCATACATAAATGTATAAAAACTTTACCTGAATTTTGGATACAACTTTTGGATGCAGTTATCAAGAATTTCTAACCAATACCATCATTCTAAAAACTTAGAGGAATTTTGTTCAAATGTGCCCAGTGGAATGATAGCTTTGAAAATACCTGGGCCACACTTGAACACATGAATAAATGACGCAAAACTCATTTTTACAATCTGACAAATTTATTGGACGTTGTAAATAATATACATAAATAAAACTGATGTAATTCTAGAAGCAACGACTTTATAGCTTATATTTGGTATGAAATAAGTAGTTAAATTTGAAAATACTAAAGATACTGCACTTACAGACTAAAAATTAATCTTTATAATCAAAAAAGGGAGAGAGAAGCATACTTTTCAACTGTTCAAGTCTGCCCCCATATACAATAGTATGATGTTCAAGGGGCCGTGGTAGCCTAGTGGTTAGCACGTCGGACTTCCACCTGGAAGGTCGCGCGTTCGATACCCACTGAAGACCACCATGTATACTTGGGGATATGTGCATGTAAAATCCGTAGACCCCACTACCTCTCCCTGTGCGTAAGTAATCCTAAGGCCTCGGCTAACAGGTAGGGGTCTGGTGGAGAAAAGTATGATGTTCAAACGTAACCCATATACTAATATACCAACACAAACTTAATTGTAAAAAAAGTTATTTATAATTAAAAAATAATTTTTGGAAAAAAAAGAGAACCGATTTCAAATTATAAATTGCGCTAAAAAGTGAAAAATAAATTAATTCTTTTAACAACGACTTTTAAACATTGTTTTCGAAGTCTGTGCAAAGTTATGATGGATTTTCATTCATGATTACTTTTGTAACCATGAATCAATTACAAATATACATGGCCTAGAGTTTGCAACAGTTTCAATGTAAAATAACGCATGGTGTAATGATAACTAGACTGTCATAAATTTGCACCGACTTCAAAAATTATTTAAAAGTCGTATCGATGTTGTTTAAAGAATTAATTTATTTTTCACTTTTTAGCGCAATTTATAATTTGTCGGTTCGGTCGATAAAAGGTCGGTTCTATTTTTTTTAACAAAAATTATTTTATTCTATCTTTTTAGTGCAAATACTTTTTTTAGATATAAATAATCTATTTTTAAAAAATCCATATCAAAAGGTAAAATTTTCTTTGAGAGAACGGCACCAAAAACTAACCGTTTGTATGATAAATTCCATTTTGAAATCGATTTTAAAAATTCCCTAAATAAAACAAACTGATTGCATTTATTTTTTTTCTTCAGAGAAGCCTTCAAACTCTTGTTATAGTTGCTTTTAATATTACAGCTTAATGGCAACAAACTCTTTTTTAACAATGAGTTTTATGTTTATTAACAATTTTCCCAGCAAAGAAAATAAAGCCAAGCCTTTCCAATTAAAATTTAAAAAATTTTATTTTTCACCCATAACGTTTTCTAAAAAAAAACAAAGTTAGTCAAATCGGATCATTTAGTAAAATGTTACGGATGAAAAACCAAAAAAATGACCACATTTCTGCCCATAACGTTTTTTCTAATTATTGAATATGGTCACACAAAGGTACGGGACCTATGGGAAGCCACCCTGGATCGATTAAACAAAATCATGAAAATCGGCGCATCCGGTAAGAAGTTATGAGTGGACAAACAAAGAGAAGAAAAAATGACATACTGTAAAACCCCGCAAATCCGACCCCGAAAATCCGAAACAGTTTTTCTTAACAAATTTAAATTTGAAAAACACACGCAAAAAAAGATAAACTTATTTATTTTGTCATAACAAAACAATTAAAAACTATTACTTATTAAATTTATAAAACAATTACTATAACAATACAAACTCACAAAATATCAATTTCCCTTGAAGTCAGTTAACTTCAATTGTCGAAGTGACGAAAACCTTCCAGCGGAGGTAATTGCGCGCCAGCGTCGCATAAACATGACATTGTTTGGCGTGGCTGCTGCGTGTTCTTCTGCGAAGCTCGATGCGATGTCAAGAGCAGAGGCAGCATCAGTATAAATCACGTTGACTGTTTCAGGTCTTTCTCAGTGTCACTAGCAACATTATCGTCAAGTTGAGTTAGAACCAGACTCACTATTTCATGTTCGCTGCATTCTCCATCGACATCAACTCTTGCCAACTCCTCTAAACAACCTTCTCCAGCATCCTCACAACCAGTAGTCCAGTCAATAGGTACCGAAAAAAGGGCTTACCTTGCAAAAGGTGGGATAGAAGATTTTTTTTAATTAGTATATATTGGTGCCAATATGAAAAAACTGATTTATCCAACATGAAAGATCCCGGGGAAATTTTTGGTGGCCAAAAAACCGACAAAATATGGCACTTTTTGTTATTTTTTCGGTATATCTCAGAAATGATTGAATTTAGAGAAAAATTTTCAATGTAAAATTTATAGAAGATAAAATTTCCTACAACTTTCATCATTACAACTCTTTTGTAGCATGAATAGCAAATGCGTTACAGCTTCTTAAAGTTCGGCATTTTTTTTTCCTAACTTATAAAAACAATGAAAAGAGACAGGTGCCTGAAAGCTTATTGAAGAATAGAGAAAAAGAAGAGGCAAGTAGCCACGTGTGTGACCTGAGAAACGATGCCTGTTTCGTAGCAGATAGAGAGGAATGAAATTGACCACCCCCCCCCCCCCCAATGGTGTAGTCGAGGGGGACGCAGGGAGACGGTGCCCCACTAACTTTTTATCTTCACACAAGTGACTCAGTTTGAATGAGGGTGAAGTAAAAATTGTGAAGGAGAAAGGGATAGAACATCTTTAAAAATGTAGTGCGAAAAGCCAAAATGAAAAACATCAGCCTTTTTTGAAGGACTTAGAACGTGTTCACAATGTTTGTTACAAATGATATATAAGTGAGCGAATGATTGAGATGACGGTTCAAGCAGTGTAGCTCCCTCTCCTCCATCGAGAACTGAAGGTTTCTGTTTTAAAGACCAGTATTTTTTGTGTGGCGAGGGGATACCTGAATATTTTTTTAAAGCGAGAATGACTTCCTGAACATGAAAGAAATTTGATACATCAAGTTATGAAATTGGGTGTGAGAGATACAATTGTAAAAACTGCTGAAAGCCGTGAAGATGAGTGGGGGACAAAAGATTCTTGACCGAATTGGAAATGTGAAAGACTTAAAGTTCGTGGTGGAAACAGAATCCAAGAAAAACCATCCCTGATATTCCCTGATTGAGCTCCAAAAATTTCCCTGATTTTATCATTTTAATTGTGAGTTAAACAGCCTCATTGTCATATTTGACAGTATCACAGTGGTGGAACCAGACTTATAGGGGGGTGCACTATACTTTTCTATCTGAACTTTGCACTTCCTTTTTTTCTTGAGGGAGTGAAAGAAAAGAGAAAATAACGTAATTTTCTAAGCCATATAATCTACAATTAGGGAGAATTTTAAATCTAAAGATTTTAACGATGACGATCAGCCACCCCCCCCCCCCTCCCCATCATTATTTTGTGCTTTAATAACTTTATTTTCTCGAGATGCATATTGTTCTTTTTTTGACTAAAGAAAATATTTTTGTAAAAATCCAAATTATCACTCTGTGATAAGGGGCATGGGCTATCTGTTTCCCCTTGTTGCGCCACTGCAGTATCATGCACAGTACCGAACCCCAAATTCGGCACGTTGGACAGCGCTGTTAAGGCCGCATTTTGGAACAAGACCAAAAATGGCGGATTCTCGGAATTATTTACACTGACACGCTACTTTATACGCAAAATTGCAATGTCTTCTTAACTTATAGACAAAAAAAAGTAACTTTTTTGTTGCTTAATCGGAGAAAGGGCGCTTTCAACCGATGGGAAATCGTCAATCGAGCTGACCACGCGCAACGGAATGAAATTCCTCAAACGAAACTCCAGACGCTTGCCGGTTTGGATATTGAAAACGATTTTATAAGTTAGAATAAAAAATGCCGAACTTTAAGAAGCTGTAACGCTGGGGTGTAAAGTGAGACACTTGTGTGAAGATAAAAAGTTAGTGGGGCACCATCTCCCTGCGTCCCCCTCGACTACACCATTGGGGGGGAGTCAATTTCATTCCTCTCTATCTGCTACGAAACAGGCATCGTTTCTCAGGTCAGACACGTGGCTACTTGCCTCTTCTTTTTCTCCATTCTTCAATAAGCTTTCAGGCACCTGTCTCTTTTCATTGTTTTTATAAGTTATGAAAAAAAATGCCGAACTTTAAGGAGCTGTAACGCATTTGCTATTCATGCTACAAAAGAGTTGTAATGAGGAAAGTTGTAGGAAATTTTATTTTCTATAAATTTTACTTGGAAAAATTTTCTCTAAATTCAATCATTTCTGAGATATACCGAAAAAACAACAAAAAGTGCCATATTTTGTCGGTTTTTTGGCCACCAAAAATTTTCCCGGGATCTTTCATACTGGATAAATCAGTTTTTTCATGTCGGCACCAATATGTACCAGTTAAAAAAATAAAATCTTCTACCCCACCTTCTACAAGGTAAAATGTACATATTGGGACTACTGGTACTTGGTGAACAAGATGAAGTAGCTCAGGGTTATCTTCTTGTGTGACAGGTGTAGGGGTAAGTGTTTCCTCGAACTCGAGACTAGGCCACAGCTTCTTCCAAGATCTCCGCAGTAAGATCACACTTGTATTTTGCAGCGATTCTGAAACCCAGTAAATAACGCCTTTCATAGTAACTTTCTTCACTTCTCAAGGACACAAAGAGAACCACTTTCTTCAATAAGATATCGTAACAGCATGTTCCGGTAGTTCAGTTTTACATTCACTGTTAAAAATTTCCGTAGGAAAATAGTAAAATAACCATTTATTTTATTGTTATTTTAATATATTTAATTACAACAGTTGAATAACCATTAAAAAGATGGTACTCAAACCGCTGATTGCGAAAAAAAATCGTTTATTCTCTGTTTATCCTAAAGAACGTTTAACTAACCGTAATTTTCAAGCGCTCAATAAGAATCGGGCGTCTATCTTGGTTGCGAAACCTTACCGGTCGTACGTTGTTTTAAAATAGGAATACGGATTTATCAGTTAAAATCTGCATGTGTATATAAAAAAAGAAGAAAAAAAGTGGCTTAAGCAGTGGATACTAAATAGAAACACATACACACGTAAATCAAAAATTGGAGACATCGGATTCCCAAACTGTTTGCGAATGAGCGAACCCATAATTTGAGCTGCTTGAAGCTTGTTTGTATTTAAATTTTTGCAGCAAATAAAATGATTTTCGTCAATATACAGTAAATTTAGATCAAAAATAAATTTGGATCCAATCCAAAAACTGAAATCTCAATTTTAAGGCTGTTTGCCTGTTGGAAAAGAAGATTTATTGATAAATAAACGTCCGCGTTACGTGATGACGGTGGCCGAGTGGATAGAAGTTAAGACTAGTACACCACGCATTGGGGGTTCGAGTCCTGCAAGCTTCGTTTATGGTTTCTACGCCTCAAAGATTCTACGCCTCGAAATGGTTTAAAAACGGTGGAAATTTTGTTTTGAAACCATTTTTAAATGGTTATAAAACCGTAAACTTTTGTATTTACGGCTTTTTAACCAAGTTAATTGGAAATGGTTAGGTCCCGTAAAGATAGAAAACTGTTCCAAACCGTAAATTTAACGGTGAATTAGATGGACAGACTGCTGCCGGTCATTTAACCGTAATTTCATGATGAAATTTCTAACAGTGTTCTGTAGAACTCCCTGGTCCATGGGCTGCAGCAGTCATGTAACATTGGGAGGCAGAAAAACTGCTTTTGTGTCCCCGCATATCAGCCGCATGTGTGATGGGTGAGAAGAGGCATTGTATATCAGAAGTAGCCCTCGAGGTGGTAGTCCATTTTCGTCGTTAAATTTTTTCACTGAAGAAACAAATTTCGGCGAGCCAAACCAACCTGCCTCGCTCAATGCTAAGTCCTATAAGGTAACGAGGGTTCGTTTTTTGCATTATGAATAGTTTTCGGCTAATCCGAACAGGCTACAGCCCCAATTAGTTCGGATTTGCGGGATTTTACTGCACATACAGTATGAATGTATAACCTCCTTCCTTCGTAAAATCGGTTAAAAATGGGAAACTTCTTTTTTTCTGACTTATTAATGTCACAATAGAATTCCATAATGAAACTGTACTTAAATAGTTTTTAATGTATTTTTACATCAATAGCTTAAGAAGACTTTTTCAATTTGGACTTTCCAAAATGGACAGGTTGCAACAATTAAAAAGCAAAATGACTGAAAATTCGGTCTCTCTCTACTACACTGTTAAAAAAAATCTACTTAAAAATAAGTACTTCCATGTACTTGTTTTTTTTTCTAAGTAAAATAAACTCAAAAACGAGAACATTAAGCGTTCAAATACAAGTGATGATTCTGATTTAAGAATGAGCTTGTGGGTAGATATAATAATAATCACTTGTTATTCTAATCGCATGTTAAAAATAGCAAAAGAAATTATTTAGTGAATGAGTATACTATTATGAACCTTTTAACGTGCAGAACATACAAGTTTTCACTCTTCGAAATTACGAACTATATCTTGAGCAAATGTGTTAAGTCGCGCGCAAGAATACGCCGGTGATTTTGAAGAAATGCGTACTAACTAACCTAAACGTCTCATTCTTATTCCGCGGCTGGTGGAAGTTTTGTTTTGGTTGAAAATAATGGAGTCAGGAAAAATCTGGAAGAATTGAAAATGAAGGAATTCTGCAGTAACTTTGAAAGTAAGAAATATCATTTTAATTTTTATGCAAATAATCGTTATTTAATCAAATTCCATTGCCTAATTCTTAGCTGATATCTTTTGCACGTGTTTTGCTTGTGAATTTCAGAAACAGTTTCTCTTCATTTCTTCTATATTTATAATTTTTTTTTGTGTTTCATGTAAGTAGGATTGACTGGAAAAACTTGAATCCATTAACAATAATAAATTAACAAACTTTTCTTGTCTGTGGACTAAGCAATATGTAGTAATATTTGTTTTCATTAATAATTAAGAATATATTCAAATAATCTTTTATTTATTATTTTTTTTCAAATAAACTGAACATGCAATATGCAATATGAAATTGAATATTGAATTCCGTCGGTTAAATATAAAAACATAAGTTTACTTAAATTAAAGCAGCTATAAAATTTCAATCTTTTCGGGCATAACTAGATGAATTTTATGGTATAAAGCATTTTACTCTATTAAATAATAATTTATTAAATCAGTTGTTCAAAACAGAAATAATATTCCAATAATTTTTTAAATTATGTGAAAAATTATTATAATCTAAAATTAGCATAATTTGCATATTTGCAATATCTTTTGTACTTTACGGAACATGCAAGGTTGTAATTGATACTTCCATATTTTAAAAACTTTGCATTTACTGAGCAGCATATAACGTAAGTGCCAACCATTCCTTTTTTTTCTTCCCTTGCATATCCGGAAAATAATTTTTACATTAAAGAAGTTTTAAAATAAAAACTGAACTATTTACACTTGTGTAATCTGTTTTATTGTGTTAATTTCCTTTGAATGCAAACATACGAGTATTTCTCTAAGTGCTCATGTATAAGTAATATGTATGCTTACTGACTGATATAACTTGCCCAAAAATCTGTTATTAAAATTTTTGTATTTCAACATTATTCAGATATTTTAATGCTAAATTTGTGTACTTATATTTCAGGCATTCTAAATTTAATTATTGTTAGAGATTTCGGGGATAATCCTATCCGACGGGGTGTTTTAATATGCATTGAAACGTTATATTTATTATTATGCTTCAATGCGTATTTTTTTTGTAACTTTGCGTATGCATTTGAGCAGTATATCTTAAATGACATATTGTTTCACATGTGTATGCAAAGCCAATCTATAATTGAACATGAGATTTATAGCTTAATTGATATAAATCTTGATGTTCAATATTTTTGTACAGATTTTTGTATATTGTTAGTAGGTAGAAAAGGACAGTTCTGGGACAGCAGGCGGATTGCGGATCGGCCACGCCCCCTCATCCGCCTGCTCCACCTGCCACGCCCCCCCCCCCCCCCACCGCCTGCCCCCCCCCACTCCTCCGCCTGCCGAGTGGGGTTGAGTAGTAGGGTTCCTGCTGCTATCCTCGTAGAAGATGGCGAGGGTTTCTGAGTGGAGTTGAGTTGTTTTTCTTACTTGTTACTCTGCGTCTGAAGTTTCGTTTTTCGGAATGGCAACGGTGATATAGCGGTTACCATGACAACAGCTACCAACTAAAATTACTCATGGCGCCATCTAGTGAGATAAATATTAATTCATCCATTTAAATATATTTTTCGGACTTGGAATTATTTTATTTAATTTCTCTTTCCTAGATCGGGAATCGAACATGCGACCTCCAGCTCCAAAAATCATTTGGCACTCTGATGAATTGCGCGCTTTATCCATGAGACCACCAAATGATTTCAGTAAAGTACAGTTTAAATCAATCCTAATATAATTCTTTTTCAGATGTTTGAGAAGACTGCCATCTAGCGAGAGAAAACTTTTTTTGAGCATAGAATATTTAATGATTTCCATGATAACGTATTTTTACGAAGAGCCTCCTAGTGACAAAAATAGGAATAATTATTTTTTCGGACTTAGTCGTTTTCTGAAGTTATTTTTGATTTCCAACTTAGGTTTTCACAAATGGCAACATGTTTTTAGTTTTAATTCCAAGGTTTGAAACGCTCATGGCGTCACCTAGTGAGAGAAATTATTTTTTGAACTTAGTCGTTTTCCGGTGTTATTTTTAATTTTTAACTTGGATTTTTCACATTAATTTTTTTATTATTTCAAGAGTTGAAGCACTCATGCTGCCGTCTAGCGAGAGAAAAATCATTTTTTTTTTTTTTTTTTTGGACATAGAATATTTTACTTCATGAAAGTGAAATTAATTTCATTTTAAGTTGATGGTCCCACCACCACCCCGATGTGACTTTTCATCACTATTTTGTACTCGTTTATTTCATTTGGTCGTTTTAAAACAATTGTAAATATTCAAGCAATTACACATAACGGAAAAAATTGACCCTAGAATTGGAAAAAATATAAAAGTATCATGCAGGGAGACTTCACTTCTACAGTCAATTTGTTTTTTAGAATACATAACCACATAATTTAGACTGCATTAGATGAATAATCCATTAAAAAAAATATTGTATCATTGAATTCAAAATAATCTGCAAAACAAGAGAACGTTTCATAGACTCTAGCTGTTGAATAAAATAAGTCTCAAACGGAGACTTAACTTCTACAGTCAGTGAAACACTATAATATCTCACATACGTGAAAATCATCAATTAGAATCTGAAATGAAACACGCAAATTTTTTTCCTCATGATATTGAAATTCACACATCTCAGAACTTTTAAGTTGCAAAACCCATTCGAGAAAGCTGTGAATTCTATTTTTTTTTTTTTTTTTCCCTTTCATTGTATTAAATTTAACTGTTATGTTCTAGCGAGAATTAATTATTTCCATCAGCATTAAATTTTACAATTTTTAATCAACTCATGGTATTAATTTAATCTTAATAATGTATTAATATCAACTATCTCTTAATTTTGATCATATTTTAAGATCTTGAAAATGTGCATCAGTAGGTTTATACAAACATATTTAGTGATACTTTTACGAAAAGAGGTGATTTATTCTATACTTAAACATGGGTTTACATTTATTTTACAGTTTTCTATGAATACAAATCAATGAATTTATATCAACTAAGACTATATTTACATTATAGATAATCATCCTTTAATCCATATTACACCGCTAGATTTTTCACAAGTTTAAGAGTTTGCATAAAATAATAGAAGTTAGAACATGTTCAGCAACTCGATTTTGTATAGAATGATAAGCAAATGTTTTATATATTCCAATATATTTATTTTATTTGTTTTTAATTTAGTTTTTTCATACACATTTTAACGTTTCAAACGACTACAATCTCAGAGATTATTGTAGCAATATGAATCATGATTAAAGAAACTTTAAAAAAATAGTCAAGAACATATTACTAAATTTGTAACTGTAAAGCAGCTTAACAACACGATTGATATATAATACATTTAACGAACATTTCAACTATTCAAAACTTTGTCTTTAACATTTAACGAATTTTGCATTTATTCAAAGAGTTATTTATTTTCAAAACTCTGTCTTTAATACAGTTTTTATAATTTACACAGAATAATACAACCGAGAAAAAACATTTAAGAAACTAATTGCAGCGCGACTTTCATATATTGGAAATGTTTATTACTAAAGTACGAAGAAACTTTACGTTTTAAATTTCATGTTTTGAAAAAGTCTATTACTACTTACCTACATACAAACATGGAATCTCTACTTTAAGACTAAGCTCGTATGGATATAGACCCTAACTTAAATACAGAAATGTCTAAATCGTACCAAACATAAGGTACAGAATATGAAAAAGTTAGAAATGTTAAGATCGAAGACTTACATTACTAACTGAAATAAAGAAACTCAACTTTCCAACTAGCTCTGCAAAACTAAGATTCTTCTAATAAAAATAGATTAAACCCCAAACTATAGATTTTCCTCGACAGAGAAAAATATATAGTATGGGGAGCCAATGCTTGGTTAGGGCTCCCTTCATCACCGGTTAGTTGCCACTTCTTTGTTCGCGAGAAGAATATCTTCAGTTGTAACTTTAAGATTAAAGCAGTTTTAATTTTGAACTTTTTTCTTTTACATGCTTTGTTGTGTTGCACTACATATATTTAGTTTTTCACAGTTTTAGCATTTTTGTTCGCAGAACTTTAACATTTTTTATCAAGATTTCAGTTGATGAATCTATGGTTTTGAGACTTTATACTTGTTATTTGTTCATTTTTATGATGCTTTAACATTTCGTGCTCAATAATTTTTTGTGTTCAGTCTAAGTTTTAGTCGACAGATCTAATTTTTTTTTTTTTTTACGTTTTGTATTTAATATTTTGATATTTTTGTGTTGCTTTAATATATTATACTTAGTATTTTTGCATCATCATTGCAGATTTTAGTAGATAAAGTTAAGTTTTAACATTTTGAAAAGTGCATAACACTTTTACTTTGCAAATTTCCGTACTATTATTTTTTTCGTTCTAAGTTTCTCTGAATGCATTTAAGTTTTGTCATTTAAGTCAATTTGTCATTTAAGTTTGAAGTTAGCACTCTTTCATGCATTATTGCTTTGTATTGTGTATTTTTTAATATTTCACAGTATTAGCATTTTGTTCTTCGAACTTTTACATTTTTCTGATTAAGATTGCTCTAAACACATCTACGTTTTGATGGTGAATCTATGTTTTCAAGTTTTATTTGATAACTCCAAATTTTTTATGTTTAGTAATTTGTACTTTTACAATTTGTGTTGCTTCAGTATATTATACTTAGTATTTTTATATCTCCATAGTACTTTAACATTTTCGTTATGTTTTTACTAAATAAATGTATATTTGACGTTCTGTGCTTAGTACTTTTACATTTTCTATACTAAGTTTTACTAGATGAATCTAAGTTTTGATGTTTTGTATGTAGTACTTTTACATTTTAGTGTTGCTTTAATATATTATACTTAATATTTTTACATCTTCATTCCATGTTTTAGTTAAAGTTTTAACATTCGTACACAGTACTTTTTACATTTCGCAAGTGCATTTCAATGTACAAATCTATGTTTTGATACTTTATACTTGTTATTTAGACATTTTTATGATGTTTTAACATTTCGTACTTAGTAATTTCACTCGATTTCAGTCTAAGTTTTAGAAGATAACTCTAACTTTTTTTTTTTTACGTTTTGTATTTTGTACTCTTAAATTTTTTGCATTTATAGAATGTTTGAACATTTTGTACTCATACTTTTTACGATTTTAGTTTGAATTTTTGTAGATCCATCTAAATTTTTTAAGTTTCGTACTTAAACTTTTACATTTTCGTACAAAGTTTCACCTGATGAATACGTTATATACTTAGAATTTTTACATTTTGTACGTAGTAATTTTTACATTTTTGCATTAAGTTTTAACATTTTGCAAGTGTATAACACTTTTCTTTTGAAAAGTTCCTTACTTTTACATCTTTGTTTTGAGTTTTTCTGGGTGAATTTGAGTTTTGCAGCTTTATACTTAGCATTTTTACATGTTTTGTTGTTTTGTACTGCGTGTTTTTAATTTTTCAGAGTTTTAGGATTTTGTTGTTAGAATTTTTACATTTTTGATTAATATTTCAGGAGTCAAATCTATGTTTTGTTGCTTTATACTTGTCATTTTGACATTTTTATGATGTTTTAACAGTTTATACTTAGTAATTTTACGACTTCATTCTAAGTTTTTGTAGAGAAATCTTTTTTTACGTTTTGAAGTTTTAATAACTTGCGAATGCTTAACACTTTTGTTTTGTAAACTTCAGTAATTTTACATTTCCGCTCTAAGTTTTTCTAGACGAATTAGAAATTATATGGTTTCTCAAAAATTTTAGTTCTAAGTTTTGACCGTTTGTATGTAGTATTTTTTATTTTTCTTTTTTCAAAATTTTTATGATACATTGTTTTAATATCTTAATCTATGTTTGATGTTTTGTCTTTTGCACTTTAACATTTTCATTTTGCTTTTATCAAATTAGTGTATATTTGAGGTTCTATAATCCTTAGTACTTTTACATTTTTATACTAAGTTTTACTAGATGAAAGTTTTGATGTTTTGTACGTTGTACTTTTACATTTTAGTGTTGCTTTAAGATATTATACTTAATATTTTTACATCATCGTTTCATGTTTTAGTTAAAGTTTTAACATTAGTACACAGTACTTTTTACATTTTGCAAGTGCATAACACTTTTACTTTTGAAAATTTTCGTAGTTTTATATTATTCGTTCTAAGTTTTACTAGATAACTCTAAGTTTTGATGTTTTGCGCGCAGTACTTTGACTTTTCTTATGGAGTTTTTAGCAGGTTAATATAAGTTTTGCATTGGTAGTAGTAGTTCGAAGCTATCTTTCTTTATTTCAGTTAGTAATGCAAGTCTTTGAGTATAACATTTCTAACTTTTTTTTACATTCTGTACTTTATGTTGCTACGATTTTAACCAATTCTATATTTAACTTGAACTCTGTATAAAGTTGTTTGCAATCTTAGTTTCAAAGTAAAGATTTCAATTTTGTGTGTAAGTAATAGACTTTTTCAAAACACGGAATTTGTATTGTAAATAGCTTGAAAGTTTTCTTTGTACTTTAGTAATAAACCTTTTCAATGTGGGAAAGACGCGTTGCAAATAGTTTTGATAAATATTTTTCTCGGTTGTATATCATAAACCCTATGTAAATTATAAAAATTTTGTTAAAGATTGAGTTTTGAAAATAAATAACTTCTTGAATAAATGAGATGTTCGTTAAATGTTAAAGAGTAAGTTTTGAAAGTCTTTGAATAGATGAAATGTTCGTTTACTGTGTTATGCGCTTGATTATAATATTAAAGGTGTGAATAAAGTAAAGATTTCAAGTTTGTATGTTAGTAATAGACTTTTTCAAAACATGAAATTTGCAGTGAAAATAGCTTGAAAGTTTTCTTTGAACTTTGCTAATAAACCTTTTCAATGTATGAAACTTGTATTGGAAATAGTTTTGTTAAATATTTTTATCGGTTGTATTACTCTGTGAAAATCTTAAAAATTGTGTTAAACACTGAGTTTTGAAAATAAATAACTCATTGAATAGATGAAACGTTCGTTAAATGTTTAAGAGTAAGTTTTGAAAGTCTTTGAATAGATGAAATGTCCGCTTAATGTGTTATATGCTTGATTATAATATTAAAGGTGTGAATAACGTAAAGATTCCAAGTTTGTATATTAGTAATAGACTTTTTCAAAGCATGAAATTTGCAGCGTAAATAGCATTTAAGTTTTCTTCGAACTTTGGTAATAAACCTTTACAATGTATGAAACTCGTGTTGGAAATAGATTTGTTAAATATTTTTCTCGGTTGTATATCATAAAATCTTTGTAAATCATAAGTTCTGTGTGAATCGTAAAAAAAAAAAAAAATGTTAAAGATTGAGTATTTGAAAATAAATAACTTCTTGAATAGATGAAACGTTCGTTAAATGTTTCACTCTTTAATCTCAGTGAGTAACTGATATTACCCTGAATCATAGATAATGTTAACCTTGGAGAAGCTATGACTTCATATCGAGGTCACAGCACCCCTTCTATGGTTCGGGGCAGCGATAAGACGTTTCCCCACGATCGAGTCATTTCAACTTGCTACTTCATCGAATGCGGTTAGAGCGTATCGCTTTGCAGTGCATTTTTTCTCCGTTTCATTGGGACTTCGTTTCATAACTCCGTTCTTGCGTTAATTTAATTTATTAGTTCCAAGATGTTTTCTCCCGTTAGTTTGAATGAGCATGGATTAAACGTGACAGTTTGCGACGAATTCAGACTTTAATTATGATTTGAGTCACTTCTTTCTGAGACTTGAATGAAGACGGAGGCTATTTTTTTCTCTCGAGCTCTCTGCTTTTATTTTCAAAATATTTTCAAAGTTTCTTCTAATTTTTTTTTTTCGAAATGAAATATCCTTCAGAGTTTAATCACTTCTACAGCAAGTTTTATCGCGATTAGACCTTCTCCGATCTTACTTTCACATACGTTTGTACATCTCAGTTAGCTTTATTTTTGATATGTATTGGTGAATTTTTCTTTTGTCTTCATTTTCTCTACGTTTTTTCTTATATCTTCTACATTTATGAAGTTTCTCAGTTTTAGCGGTTTGTGCTAAGTACTTCTACATTTTTCGTGTTAATTTTAAACATTTTGCTATAGAAAACTTTTGTTTTAGTAAATTTAAGTATTATTATACTTTTTATGACAAGTTTTACTAGACGAATCCAAGTTTCACCGTCTTGTATAGATGGTACTTTTCAATTTTTATTAGAAGAATCTTAGTTTTGCAGAGCTAGTTGAAAGTTGAGTTTCTTTATTTCAGTTAGTAATGTAAGTCTTCGATCTTAACATTTCTAACTTTTTCATATTCTGTACCTTATGTTTGGTACGATTTAGACATTTCTGTATTTAAGTTAGGGTCTATATCCATACGAGCTTAGTCTTAAAGTAGAGATTCCATGTTTGTATGTAGGTAAGTAGTAATAGACTTTTTCAAAACATGAAATTTAAAACGTAAAGTTTCTTCGTACTTTAGTAATAAACATTTCCAATATATGAAAGTCGCGCTGCAATTAGTTTCTTAAATATTTTTTCTCGGTTGTATTATTCTGTGTAAATTATAAAAACTGTGTTAAAGACAGAGTTTTGAAAATAAATAACTCTTTGAATAAATGCAAAATTCGTTAAATGTTAAAGACAAAGTTTTGAATAGTTGAAATGTTCGTTAAATGTATTATATATCAATCGTGTTGTTAAGCTGCTTTACAGTTACAAATTTAGTAATATGTTCTTGACTATTTTTTTAAAGTTTCTTTAATCATGATTCATATTGCTACAATAATCTCTGAGATTGTAGTCGTTTGAAACGTTAAAATGTGTATGAAAAAACTAAATTAAAAACAAATAAAATAAATATATTGGAATATATAAAACATTTGCTTATCATTCTATACAAAATCGAGTTGCTAAACATGTTCTAACTACTATTATTTTATGCAAACTCTTAAACTAGTGAAAAATCTAGCGGTGTAATATGGATTAAAGGATGATTATCTATAATGTAAATATAGTCTTAGTTGATATAAATTCATTGATTTGTATTCATAGAAAACTGTAAAATGAATGTAAACCCATGTTTAAGTATAGAATAAATCACCTCTTTTCGTAAAAGTATCACTAAATATGTTTGTATAAACCTACTGATGCACATTTTCAAGATCTTAAACTTTTCTATAATTAGCTTTGGCATAAATTTAGTAAGTTTCGGGAATTGACTTGATTGGTTCAAATTAAATCTACACTTTCTCAAGAAGAGATTTGATCAGTTCTCATTTAATCCAGTCTTTGGCATTTTAGGGGAAGAATTACAAGTGTAAAAATAAAATATGTTCAAAATTAAGAGAAAGTTGATATTAATACATTATTAAGATTAAATTAATACCATGAGTTGATTAAAAATTGTAAAATTTAATTCTGATGGAAATAATTAATTCTCGCTAGAACATAACAGTTAAATTTAATACAATGAAAGGGGAAAAAAAAAAACATAGCATTCACAGCTTTCTCGAATGGGTTTTGCAACTTAAAAGTTCTGAGATGTGTGAATTTCAATATCATGAGGAAAAAATTTGCGTGTTTCATTTCAGATTCTAATTGATGATTTTCACGCATGTGAGATATTATAGTGTTTCACTGACTGTAGAAGTTAAGTCTCCGTTTGAGACTTATTTTATTTAACAGCTAGAGTCTATGAAACGTTCTCTTGTTTTGCAGATTATTTTGAATTCAATGATACAATATTTTTTTTAATGGATTATTCATCTAATGCAGTCTAAATTATGTGGTTATGTATTCTAAAAAACAAATTGACTGTAGAAGTGAAGTCTCCCTGCATGATACTTTTATATTTTTTCCACTTCTAGGGTCAATTTTTTCCGTTATGTGTAATTGCTTGAATATTTACAATTGTTTTAAAACGACCAAATGAAATAACCGAGTACAAAATAGTTGATGGGGTGTGATGAAAAGTCACATCGGGGTGGTGGTGGGACCATCAACTTAAAATTAAATTAATTTCACTTTCATGAAGTAAAATATTCTATGTCCAAAAAAAAAAAAAATGATTTTTCTCTCGCTAGACGGCAGCATGAGTGCTTCAACTCTTGAAATAATAAAAAAATTAATGTGAAAAATCCAAGTTAGAAATTAAAAATAACACCGGAAAACGACTAAGTTCAAAAAATAATTTCTCTCACTAGGTGACGCCATGAGCGTTTCAAACCTTGGAATTAAAACTAAAAACATGTTGCCATTTGTGAAAACCTAAGTTGGAAATCAAAAATAACTTCAGAAAACGACTAAGTCCGAAAAAATAATTATTCCTATTTTTGTCACTAGGAGGCTCTTCGTAAAAATACGTTGTCATGGAAATCATTAAATATTCTATGCTCAAAAAAAGTTTTCTCTCGCTAGATGGCAGTCTTCTCAAACATCTGAAAAAGAATTATATTAGGATTGATTTAAACTGTACTTTACTGAAATCATTTGGTGGTCTCATGGATAAAGCGCGCAATTCATCAGAGCGCCAAATGATTTTTGGAGCTGGAGGTCGCATGTTCGATTCCCGATCTAGGAAAGAGAAATTAAATAAAATAATTCCAAGTCCGAAAAATATATTTAAATGGATGAATTAATATTTATCTCACTAGATGGCGCCATGAGTAATTTTAGTTGGTAGCTGTTGTCATGGTAACCGCTATATCACCGTTGCCATTCCGAAAAACGAAACTTCAGACGCAGAGTAACAAGTAAGAAAAACAACTCAACTCCACTCAGAAACCCTCGCCATCTTCTACGAGGATAGCAGCAGGAACCCTACTACTCAACCCCACTCGGCAGGCGGAGGAGTGGGGGGGGGGCAGGCGGTGGAGGGGGGGCGTGGCAGGTGGAGCAGGCGGATGAGGGGGCGTGGCCGATCCGCAATCCGCCTGCTGTCCCAGAACTGTCCTTTTCTATCTACTATTGTTATTATTATGATGATACTATATGTTACTGAATTATGTTATTATTCCTATGTTATTCAATATGTTATACAAAGTGCTATGTTATTACCATGATGAAAATAAAGAGAGTAATCCCAATGGTCAGCAGTAGCATCGACTCATCGTATTTTGCTTGGCCTTTCATCGAATTCATCGTATATTCATCCAGAATCGCGCTACCATATCGGCAGAAGCAACATCCGAGAACCGGTTCCCGATGAGCTAAATTTCATCGGGGAAATATATCGTTACAATCACTTTTCCCGATGAAAATCCGCTTATCGTAAACTCATCGGAAATATACATCCGTTACATACGTTATTTCTTAGAAGTCGAATCTGATTGGTCAACATTCCAGAGCTGAAAGATGTCTTTGTTCGGATTTCCTCTCTCCTACGCCTGAAGCTTTTCTCCGTCGCCAATCGTTTTCAAGGCGGTAAGTATTTAATTCTTACGTTTGCTTTATTACATGTTTGTAAATTGAATAAAATGCTTTTTTTTATGCATTTCAACCTTTTTATGGGTTATTCCGATTTTACAGACATTGGCGCGGTCACCAAATTTATGGGTAATCCAATTTAAGTGGTGATTTTAACTTTTTTCGAGAGTACCTTCTGACACCAAGTTCGGTGATAAGTATGCTAATGTTGCAACTCCATGCCAATCTTAACACCGCACCAACCTTAGAACAAAAGACCGGAAAAGGACTCGCGGAATCCAATCTGTGTTAATCCGTAGCTGGGACAAGGGAGCACTGAAACGCGATTGAATTCTTTGAGTTCGTCAATCGGATTTAATTTTTTTGATCTGTGAGTACATTTTCTTATTTGTTATTGAGGGTTAAATAATTTTGGGATATTTAACTGATAAGGATTTAATTTAAGCATTTATTTTTTAATATTTTAAGAAAAATTGCACTTTTTCAATGCTGGCCATGCTCTAGTTTTAGGGTTAACCAGTGTATTTTCAATTTTTTAACTATTTATTCATGAACTCAAATACTAAATTATTATTCTGCTAGATTTTTATGTTAAATCTTTAAATTGACATTGAAATCGGTGTTTCTTTTTTTAATACTCTGATGATTTTAGATTTCCCTTTTCTGGTACTTTAGCTTTCTATTTGATGCTGTCATTACATTTATCTTAGTTAAATGAATTTAATTAATTTTTTGTGTTTACTTTTTACTTGTCTACTTGTTTATTGATTGCGTTTACTTGTCTATCAAATGTCTATGACATCTTGTACCCCCCCCCCCAAATTCAGTAGCGCAATCCCCCCCCCCCCCCCCGCTTCAAGTTTAATTTTTGTATTTTATTGATTGCGTTTACTTGTCCATAAAATGTCTATGACATCGGGTATTTCCCCCCCCCTCCGCAGATTCAGTAGCGAAATCCTCCCCCCCCCCCCCCCCAGCGCATCAAGTTTCAATGACGCTATGATTTTTCCGCTTATACATCTGGACCGGATAGCCGACTCTGTTGTTTGAGAGCAGTAAATTCTATACATATTTCTAAAAAGCCAAAATAGTTATGTTCTATAAAGTTTAAAAACATATATTTTCAAAACATGCTAATTAATTTAATTTTTTAGTAATTTTCGGATATTTCGTGCAATCCCCACCCCAACTCATGTAAAAGAAAACTTTGAATAAAATACCTCTCTAAAGTTCTACACACATACATCTATTTATCCAATATACTGGGAGGATGGGCAGGGACGTAACAAGGAGGGGGGGGGAGAAACGGGGCCTGTGCCCCGGGCGCCAGATTATAGAGGCGCTAAATTGACTAAATGCGTGTATGTGTGAGCTCTTTTTGTGCGTATGTCGGGAGGGGGGGGGGCGCTAAAGTCTGGTCTTACCCCTGTTGGAAAATGACTTAGTTACGTCCCGGGGGATGGGCCTTCCAAAAGGAATAAGAAAAAATTGTTCCAATAAACAATTTTAATTCATTTTTTGAAATTTTATTGTGAATCAATTGGCTTAAGCAAGAAGAAACATTAAATATCTGATGGAAACTTCATTATGAAAATATTTGCGAGGCAGAACCACTCTTTACCTTTGCCTCCAAAAATTATTCCTGGATCCGCCCCTGTTTGTATATATATATATATATTTGCATACGTGTGTGTTCATGTATACTTTTAACCTCTAAAAATTCCTCATTACCCCCTTACCCCCTCCCCCCCCTTGAAAAATAAATTCTTAATTTTTAAAAAAAGCAGAAAATGTATGTACTCTTCCTTGTAGTGCTTTAAGAAGCTATAAACGTTTAAACACCATACATGGCCATACTTCTAAATTGAGGCTCGGTTAATATAAGCCCAGTGACTATTCACTTGCTCTCTTAAAAAGTAGTATTTTAATTCAGAAAAATCAATCATTATTTTATCTTTAAAATATTGAAATTTTAATTTTATGTTAATATAGTTAAAGAATATGAAAAATGTTGATGTTGCTTTTTGTCTAATAGTTTTTTCTTGGAATTTTATTTTAGATTGAAAAGTAAAATTCATCATGCCAAAGTGAGTATTTTTACTTGCTTAAAGTTTTGAAATTGTAGTACATAGATAAAATATTGATATTTAGTCATAAAATCCACAAGATCATTATGATTACTGTAATTTTTGTTGTTGCTTTTATCATCTTGGTCCCAATGATGATGAAATGCAAACTATCCAAAAGGCAAAAGGATCGCAAGTTAAAAAAAGCAGTGGATGAACATATGAAAGAGATCATGGGAAATGAATCTGGTCAAAGTAAAATTGAAAAAATTAACGAGACCTCTTTTCATTGTACATATGAAAATGTCAGTATGTCAAGTATCAGTTCTGAGGAGAATTCTGACCTAAGTTTAAGTAGCTCTATGTCTGGCAGTGATTTTGATAAATACACAGAAACCAAAATTGAAATAGAAACTGAAAATTCTCAAAATGAATTCAATTTAGCACATCAACTTAGAATTTGCTTTATTAAACACAATGTTACCCATATATTCATTAATGACATGCTTCAAATCCTCAGAAATAACCACAATTTACCTAAAGATGCCAGAACATTATTAGATACCCCAGATAATATTGAAACAAAAAATTTAAATGATGGACAGTATGCACATTTTGGCATTCGTTATGGTTTGGAGAAACAATTAAGTCTTCTAAATTTAAATACAATTAAACTGTCCTTTAATATTGATGGATTGCCTTTGTATAAAAGTTCAACACAGCAAGTCTGGCCAATTTTGTGTTCAATTTCAAATGTTTTAAATTCAAAGCCATTTGTTATTGGAATCTTTTCTGGGAGCAGTAAGCCCAGTAGTGTTTCTCGATATTTACTGAAGTTTATTCAGGATCTAAAAGAACTGATGCAAAATCCAGTGATTGCAGGGAAAATGTACAACATTGTTATTGATTCATTCATTTGTGATGCCCCTGCAAGATCTTTTTTAAAATGCACCAAAAATCATAATGGGTACTTCGGCTGTGAACCGTGCAAGCAGAAGGGTAGGATGGCAGGATTTCCGCCCTAATTTCTCAGATCCCCTCATTGAAAATAGACGGCAGGAGTCTCCTGCCCACAGAAGTTTTTAGACAAAATTCAGTAAAAATTCAAAATTCAACATTATTTCATTTGTAATTATATCTAGATACCGATATTATATTTTAAAAAAAATTCTCCCTTCCAAAAAACTGCAATTTCCTCCATGTATAACTAAGTGGAAGGGGGTCTCTCTTCCATTCCAAAATTTGAATTTTAGCCTCTGATTTAGGACAATTCATCTAATTTGGTATAATTTCGAGTAAAAAATCAATGCTGTGGAGTCAGAGTCATTAAGAAATGAGCTGAATATCTTTTACATCCCTACTTTATATATTTGTAAAGGAATCAGTTTTTAAATGTTGGAGGGGGGCAGTCTGTCCTTTTCCCAACCTACTGCAGCCCTGGTAAAATTAATTTTAAATACTCAACATTACAAATCTTTTTGAGCTTTAGTAAAGTTCATTTCACATTTATATTAATTAGCACAGAGTTTCCCAAACTGGGATCCGTATAGTGCCCTAGTGACAAAGTGAGACATGATAGAGCCCATGTCAAATTTCTGTTCTTCACCAAACAAAAAAGTAATAAATTTTAAATAATGAGTTATCATCTTTGCTTCTATGCTCTTACCACTTTATTTCTGTGATTTGTGTTCTGCAAAATCACATAAAAATAAAATTGTATTCAAATACATCAATGTGTGTATATATATATATATATATAACAAAAAAAATTATATGACTTAGGGTACTGTGAAAAAATTCTAATTATCTGTTACAGTAAAAAACTTTATTTTTTAGCTTATGGTTAGTAATAGACAATTGATAAAGAAATGGTTTTTAGTTGTACTAAGATATCATAAAAAAAGGAAAGTGCAAAAGATAAATTAAAATATTAAATTGTGAATCCGTGTAGAGTGCAGGGACATATAAATGCACTTAAAAGAAATAAACTGTTAAAAGAAATCAAAATGAGAACAAAATGCGGCTTATTCCTTATACCAGTTTCTCCTTTGGTAATGAGTGGATTCTTCTTAGCATTCTGCCAGGCAGAGATCTAAACTCAGTGTGGCCACTTTGTTTTTAGTAAGAATGCAACTTTTTGGGAAAACATCAATTTCTCCAGTAAAGAAAAAAGAAAAAAACTTTTTAGCTTTAAAATTTCCATGTTCTACTGAATTACTGTTATAAAGAATATTTTTTAATGTTTGAAAATTCTATTGAATAAATTTTCTTTTTTCAGTGTGATTATCTAAGCTGCATTGGAGGCAACTCTGTGAAAGACGCAACCCGAAGGGTCCTGACTAAACTTGTGTCGACCAGTCTGTCATTGAAATATAACTGGAAGGGTATGCGAGGAGTGAAGTTGGGGTTCAGCACATTTACGCAGATCAACAAGTTAATTTTTGGTAAAATTACTTTTTGTATTTTTAAAAATTATTTTATACGATTAATGCTTGATTATATATATATATATTTTGTATGTATGTATATACAATGTAATTATATGTATATAGATACACAATGAAATCTTGAATATATTTTTTCTGAAAGCTCACCCCCCACCCCCCTTCTACAATTACAAAAGTTACCACCAATAAGATGTCTAATGTTTTAAAAAATACAAATTTCTTCCTTCACACAATGTCTGCTCGTTTTCAATAAAAATTGGTAACTATGCTACTCTATCTGTATCTGCATAAGTTTTTAATTATAAAATGTAATAAAATATTGCAACTTTGCATAAAGCTAATATGATAATAAATATACTAATGTCAAATTTTTTTCTCAATTCTCTAGAACGTTGAAAAATTTAACTTTCAGACTAAGGACCTAACTTGTCTTAGCCCTAGATTGTTCTATGATGTGTTAAGCGTTTTCAATTAAATCCTGCATTGGGTCTCAAGCTAAAACCTATTCATAATTTTCAGTCCCCAGAAGTTTTAGGGTTTTTCTCATTTTTATTGCATTTTTTCTATGTTAAACTTTTGTCTAAGTTATTACATTTCTCAAGTTATTACATATTTTAGAAAGATCTTAATGTTATACTGTTTCAAGAAACATATTTAAGTAGCTTTAATGCAGTTTTAACCCGAGATAGGTCTTTTTCTAGTTTACGCACAATGCATCTATTGTGAAATTTAAATATATGTTTGGTAATTTTACAATGGACTTTTTTTTTTTAATAGGCGCAGTGAGGAGCAATCCAATTTGTTCTGCTGCGACGGAGCTGGAAGTGCATAATGTAATTAAGCAATGGCTTATGCATGCTAAAGACAGAGATGGGGGCAGGAATGCCAGAGCAAATGTGTTGTAAATGTTTGTAAATATAAATAATTGTAAAAAATAAATAAAATGTACTTTTCTGTTTTATAATTCTTTTGTTTCACAGAGAAAAAAAAAAAATTCTGACATACAGTTTAATTTATGTATTATTGATTCTTTTTTTTTTCATTAAAATTGTTATATTCTTGTGATTTTTTTTAGTTCATTAATAAGTTAATAAATTATACTGTTTTGATGGCCACTTACAAACTAAACATAAGTGCTTGGTGGTGCTCTCCAATTTAAATTATCATTTATACAGAAATTTTTAAATGAGAACATTTTGCTTTATAATTTTGTGTTTCGCAATAACATGCCCTGTTTTTGTTGTAAAATTCTTTAAAATATCCCTCTGTAATAAAAAGTAAGAAGTACATAGTAGCATCTTTATAGTTTTGTCATTTTTCCAAAGTTAATTTGGAAAAAGTTTAATTATCGATTATGTGGATAAATTTTTCTCTAAATTATGTCTGAGAACATGAAAATTAACAATTTTATGTGGTTCAGAAGAAAACACTGCAGAAGAAAAAAAACTTCCTTTTTTCCTTATTTTTGTATAAAAAAGGTTTTTTTATTAAAGCAAGAAAATCAACCAATATTTCAAGTCACCCCCCCCCCCCCCCCGCCGCGTACCTCTAAATATATTATCCTATATATATCCATACCAAATGGTATATAAATCCATATCTCATCGTATATAAATCCATACCTCATCGTATATATATCCACATCTCATCCCAGATTTTTTTTCATTCGGAGATGATGTTCATAGACGTTATTCCATCAAATAAAAGTAAAATCAAAAAGTCGAAAACTATTAAACAATATTAAAATAAAAATGATGCAAATGTTATTATAACTACAGTAATCAGTGGTGTAATTATACTACTGACGAGGTCTTATAGAATAGCAAATCCTTGCTATAGCTTTAGATGCGTACAACATATTAAGCACAAAACCCCTCTTTGCTTCAGGTGCGATATATATATATATATAAAGCTCGACCGTCGTACCCGTTGAGATAGGACGTGCTCTATCATCGCTCCGCTTGTTAAGCCTGCAGATCCGGTTATCCGGCTCAATCTGCATCAAGTGTAATATTTTCGGAAAGCTCTTGCCGAGACCTATCCGGGAAGTCCTGGTTGGTTAAGTTATGACCATGGGTTCGTAACTTGTGTTATTGTTAATTTCTGAATGTTTCGATTCCATCTTTAACATTGCGTTTACAATTATTATACCATCGCCTCGCTTGTCAAGTCTGCAGATCTGGTAATCCGGTTCAATCCGCATCAAGTGTAATATTTTTGGAAAGCCCTTGCCGAGATCTACCAGGGGAATCCTGGTTGGTTAAGTTATGAACAGGGGTTCGTAATATATGTTATTGTTAGTTTTTGAATGTTTCGATTCCAACTTTAACATTGTGTTTACATTTATTATAACATTGTGAAATTTTGTCAAGCTGTAATTATTTTTGAGTTTTAGGTAGAAATTGGTATCATATATTGAATGATAGAGTTATTTTTTGTGTTTCGAAATATGTATTGCATATTAACGGATGGTTGTTAGTTGTTAAGAGGTGTTTTTTTTTTTTTTTTTCTTCTTTTTTTTTTTTTTTTTTTTTGAAAATTGTAATTGGTTTTATTATTGTAGTTTTGGGACGCCTCGGGTAGACGGTGCTTTCGAGTCATCTATAGTTTGCCCGCGAAAAGTATTACTATGGTGTACTTTGGTGCCCTCTGAGAGGACTCAATAATTTCAAAATCATTTAAGCATTTAAGTGTGACCCAGCATTGTAATCAGCAGGAGATTTCACGTGGGCCAGGTGATGTCAGTTCTTTTTTTTTTTTGATGAATTAATTACAGTTGAAGATATTTGCTTAATTAGTTAAAGTTAATTAATTATATTTTTTTTAATTTGGTTTTAGAGGGGGTTGTGAGTACTCTTTGTACTCGCATTAAAGTAAGGATTAAGAATTTTAAATTTTGTGGGTTCTAAATTAATTAGGTTAAGAATGAGAAGCCTAACTGGTGTTAAAATTATGAGTTGTGACGTCACTGAAAATTAAATTTAGGATTTACCCCATTTTGTAGCTACTTATTTTAATCAGGGTAAAATCTCCTACCAGTACAGTGCCGTCAGATTTTGGATAACTTGACTAGTTCTCCTGATGTTTGGGTTTTTGTGGAATTTTGTTGGATTTTTTTTTTTTTTTTTTTTGAAATAATGTAAAAAGGCAAAAAGTAGGACATTTGGTGAATTTTGAGTAGCGGGCCATTAGGGCCCATAAATTATTTGTTCATTTTGTTTTAAATATTTATTTACTGTGTTCCCGAGCAAACATGAGTGCGAAAAAGTCGAAGAACGGTAGGAACACTCATAAAATTGTTTTAAACAGGATAACTTCTACTCTGCAGACTCTCGCGGGAAAACTTCTCGTACGTAGAGACTCTCAGTCTCCCACTGCGCTAAATACTTCTACTTCTCAGTCCCATCCGTCAAATGTGGACTTGATTTCAAGTAGTGGGGAGTCCAACGTCAAAACTGTTGGCCCGCTAAAACGCTTCTTTCATAGCTCCAGTCAGCCTGCCCTGGACTACGTGTCCGTAGTCAACACAACAGAGGAGATCTTTGGGTTCCTAAGAACACACTATATATATATATATATACACTTCTCAAAACAATTAAAGGATCACTACTTTGGAATGATCGTATACAAGAATAAGTTTTATAATAAATATGAGAATTTGACCTTTGTTACTGGACACCTTTAATGAGAAACAACAGAGGTTTTTTTTGTTTCTTGGCTTTGGATTAGTATAGATAATTCTGATGTTTTTGTAAACACACCGAAACAGGAATGAAAAAGAGCAAGATTCCAAGTACTAACCAGTTGTCAATCGAACTTACAAGGTGCAGTTCACTCATTTTCTGTTTGTTTCGTCCCGTTTACGTACCATGGCAGGTGTTAGAAGATTTCTTTCCGACAATGATGTGACTAAGGCTGTCACATGGATTGAAGGTGGTGTTTCTCAACGTCAGGTGGGTCAAAGGTTAGGTGTAAGTTAATCAGTGGTTTCAAGACTTTGGAACTGCTACCAACAACTAGAGACTGTCTGTAGAAGGCCAGGTCAAGGGCGGAGGAGGTCCACTTCAGCTCAAGAGGACAGGTATTTACGTTTAAGTGCCCTCCGAAGCAGATTTTCAACAGCCAGGGAGTTGCAAAATGAGCTAAGCCGAGCAACGGGTACCCAAATTTCCGACGAGACTGTACGAAATCGACTTCGGGAAAGTGGATTGAGATCCAGACGACCAGTCCAAGTACCTCAGCTTACAGCACGTCACAAAAGAGAAAGAATGCAGTTTGCTTGTACACACAGACGTTGGCAGCTAAGGCATTGACGTAAAGTACTCTTTTCTGATGAGTCTAAATTTACTCTTTTTGGTAATGATGGTCGGGCTAGAGTATACAGAAGAAGGAATGAACGTTTTACTCCCTGCTGCTTATCTTCAAGGGTCCCATTTGGAGGTGGATCAATAATGGTGTGAGGTGGAATGACACTCAATGATCGTACAGACCTTGTAGTCATCCGCAACGGATCCCTGACCACCCAGAGGTATGTTAACGAGGTGTTGGATGTCCAGATAACGTCACAGAGCAGAAGCAGGAGGGCGTAATTTCATTTTTATGCACGATGGGGCCCGTCCCCACACTGCAGGGATCATGCGTCAGTATCTACAAGCCCACAATATCACCACCTTGGGGTGGCCCGCTTGCAGCCCGGACCTGAATCCCATTAAACATGTCTGGGATCAACTGGGAAGAAGTATCTGGAGCCGTCAAAACCAACCCACCATTTTGGATGAGCTGGAAATCGCTCTTCAAGAAGAGTGGGAGCGTTTGCCTCAAGAAAACCTCAGGAGGCTTATAAGGACCATGCCCCGGCGAATCCGGGCTGAGATTTCTGTCCGAGGAGGAAGCACAAGATACTGAGCCATTAAATGTAACACAAAAACTACTTTTCGTTTACTTTTGATTTTAATAATTAAAGAGTTTTCATTTTGATTTTGGTAGTTTTTTAATTCTCTCACCTGTTCCCAATACACAACAAAAAATTATTCAATAATTTAGCAAGGATTTGGTAGCCATTTTCATTGCCTTTCAAATTAATATAACATATAATAAGTTTTTTAACTGTTGAAAAAATGACAAGCTTATAAAGAAGTGATCCTTTAATTGTTTTGAGGAGTGTATATATATATATATATATATATGCGCATATGTATTTTAAATATATATAGTATAAATAAAAGCTTTATTAAATTATACATTTAAAGGTAGTCTCTCACTTAGCTATTTTTATCACTGCACTACACGCAAAATATGCATTTGTCTGATCATGATACTACATCTATGCCGAAAGCGATAGCCGCAACGAAATTCGCATACAAGCCTTATTATATGCGACGCACTTCCTCTCCGATAGAAACTTCTAGGTCATTAAATAGAATTTAGGACCCGAACGGAAATTAAACATACTTGGAATTAAACTCAACGAAAATGGCACGATCCAGCAAACTATTTCAATTTAGAAACTTGATGGAAGCCATATCATAGCAAATTGAAATAGCAGTGCCAGATACTTAAAGTCGAAACACATTCAAATCAAGCCAATAAAATATATTTCAACGTCTATGAATGGGATTGGGTAATTATATATTGATTGCGTCACACTATAAAAATCTCAAATGCGTTTTCCATAATGTACTTCAAGAGAAATTTAACACATTTCGCTGAAATGTTCATAATTTATTTGCATTGAGAGTTCCAAATCATGGTTGTCATTGATAAATCGTTAGTAGGTTTCCTGAAGAACAATGCCTTACGGAGCAAATTTGTAATTGAACGTGCATGCACGGGCCTTCGGAATCAGATGAAACACATTCTCTATACTGTATAGATGTATGGGGGTGTGGAGGGTGTCTCTTGGTAACATACAAAACCCCACAAAATGTCGCAGACCGACAGGATAAGAGTCGAAAAGCTGCAAAAGTTAGAAACGGCAAATGTTAGCAGCTGAGGATCGCAGCAGCCGAGCTGAGCAGTGAATGATTGCAGCAGCCGAGCTGAGCAGTGAATGATTGCAGCAGCCGAGCTGAGCAGTGAATGATTGCAGCAGCCGATCGGAGCAGCGAATGAGGGCAACAGCCGCAAAGGATACCAGTGGCAAACGATTGAGGATCTACTCGTAATACGGCGACGATGAAAGGAGATCAGAGCAGGAATGCGAAAGGTAAGCCTTTTATTCCCAGAATCCCAGCATCTAAATTAGTTTAAGTTAAGAGCTCTGAGTTATTTTTATTGGTGTAAAAATACAGGGGGCAAAACAGGTCAGCGTGGGTAAATGTATTTTTATTATTGTAAAAGTACGGGAAGTGTATGTATTTTTATTGTTGTAAAAATACGGGAAGTTTATGTATTTTTCTTGCTGCTAAAATACGGGAAGTTTAGGTATTTTTATTGTTGTAAAAGTACGGGAAGTTTAGGTATTTTTATTGTTGTAAAAATACGGGATGTTTATGCATTTTAATGTTGTAAAAATATAGAAAATTGCACATCGTAAAGTGATATTTGTGGAGTACCTATTAAGAACAAAAGAAACTTGTGTATTACAATGATAATGAAAAGTTGGTATTTATCATGCGCAGATTAAAATGTATATGTGTAAACATAAGCAGATAAATATATGCAAGTATACTTAACTAAGAAAAATTCTACTGCCGTAAATTATCAGAGAAAAATATTTATTGTTGTGGTTTTAAAAAAAATGGAATCTTTAACGAGCCATAAGAAAATTGATTTAATTTCTTTAGCTGAAGAGTTAGGGGAAGAGGTACCTCCTAGATGCTCGATTGCACAATTGAGGAAATTAATACTTGAATCAAAAGAGTTTAATGAAAAAGAAGTGGAGGGCATTCTTAACAATATTATAGAATTACGGGTGGAAAAGGAATCGAGAGAGAAAGAGGAAAAGATTAGGGAAAAAGAGGAAAAGGCTAGGGAACATGAGTATAGGATGTTGGAATTACAAATGAGAAATACGTCATCAGATACATTAAAATACTCAGCGAAATAAACAGACGATCTTATGAACAATTTAAGTAAAATGAAAAATGCATTAGACCCACCAATTAGAGTAGAAGATTGGCCTTTCTATTTCCAAAGAATAGAGACTGTTCAATTTATATGATATTCCCGAGGAACAATGGGGAAAGTTGTTAGTGTACAAATTAAATGATGAGATGAGAATTAGTACCTGGGTTAAAGAAGAAGATTTAAACAGCTATCATAAAATAAAGGAGGTTATGTTAAAAAGGTACCAAATTACTCCCATACAACACAAAAAGAATTAAGACAGTTATACAAAACTAGCTCACGAATCCTACACGGAATACTCCTACCACTTAACTACAGAGTTAAACTTATATTTGAAATTCAGGGAAATTACAACATTGGAAAACCTTAAAGAATTATTAATAGCGGACAAAATAAAAGATAATTGAATGCCTCAAATAAAATCACATATATCTCTAAAGGAAACCGAAAACTGGTTAAAAGTGGATAAGTTAAGTTGCGAAATCGATAATTTTGTTGCAACTATGCCAAGACTTCAATATGATGATCAAAAAGGGAATAAAGTGTACGCGAAGGAATTTCAAGTACAAAACGTACAAAATTATCAGCGGAAACGCTTTAATGATCGGAGTGAGCGCTATAAAGAAATTGGAAGGGAAAATATTTTCAAAAATGAAAGGAAAATAGAACGTTCAAATATTACGAAAAATGAAAATGCCGTACAATGCTTTTTATGTCAGGAAACGGGTCATTTCAAGCGGGCTTGCCCAAAACTAAAAGATAAAAATAAAACCAGTTATCAGACGTTAGAAGAAAAGGGCCTGAACGAAATATGCGTACCAATAACCAATGCCGAGTTAGTATTACGAGATGTAGCAGAAGGGAAATTGGATGAGGAAAGACCGATCATTGATCTGGCTATTGATGGAGTGAATTTCCCAGCGATCGTAGATACAGGAGCACAAATTTGTGTTATCAGGAAATCGGTGATACCAATTAAGTATTTAGAATCAGCAGTAAAAATATTCCTTAGACCTGCAATAGGACCACAAGTAGAGGCACAGTTAACGTCCGTGCCGATAAGCCTGTGGAAAGGGTCAAATGAGCCAATAAGTCCTTTTGTAAATATTCATGTAGCAATTGCGGAAAATTTAAATGAAGTTGCTTTAATAACACCGGAGGTATATAGAATAGTAAAAGAGCAATGGGGAAAATATTGTGGTGAGGAAAGGCAAAGCTCTCCGACAGAGCGGGAGAAAGAAAAACACCCAGTCCCAAAGGGATTAGAGGAGCAACGAGGAGATAGAGAAATGTCAGCGGGCGACGAATACGTATTGGCCGAGGGGGTCGAAAACAAGAAAATCGTAAAGAGGCTATAAGGAAAGAGATGACGTTGGGTCCAGTTTGTTCTCGAGGCGGTAAAAGAATTGCCTTTCTTTCATGGGGGAGTCTTACTTCCGGGGGTCTCGGCAAGTCCCTGCCATTAAGCTAATTATCCCCTCTAGTAACAAAAGGTTGCTGCAAAGGAGCCAGGACTCTGCGTTTAAAGTTCAATCGCCGTTTCAGAATTTTTTTTTTACTTGATTATTTTTGTTCTTACATGCTCGCCAATTATGCGTGCTATAAAAATTATTTCTACCCTATAAAATGTATATTGCTAGTGAAAAATAAAATAACGTTTCTTCTTTGCACTAAATATATAGATGTAATATATATTTAGATAGACAGTTATATTTATAGTCCCGAATTAAGTTTTTTGATTTTATATATTTATATTTATTTTTTTAAATGTACAAATGTTTTTCTTATAAAATCAAATATTTCTTTCCAAAACTTTATTGTTTCGTATTTTATTGAAAAATCACCCCCTCCTTATTGGAGATCAACATTGACACGTTGACGGACATGCATGTCAACAATAAAATCGGTAATACAAATTAAATTTTGCAAATTTTGACTTGTAACGACATTATATAATATTTATATTTGATGGAATTTATTAATGATTTAGATTAACGTTTAAATAATTATTGATTCAGATATAAAGATGTTAATTTATTTTTTTTTTTGTCTGACTAATGCTATACTACAAATTCAAATGTGTTTATTAATATCCAATAAAACAACTTTTGGACACGTAAAAATTTTGTTCGGGCATGTATTTTTTAGACAAATATGCCCGACAGGGCATGTACAATTTTAAAGATTTTTCGAGCCCTGAAACAAATACAATACATGTTTTGAATAGGAGTTTTTGGGTTATGGTGCAATATGAGGTATGTTATATAATTCGTTCCGCTATCAAGTTTAAACTTTTTATGTTTCTCAGAATCGTATGACAAAATTCGCCATGAATAAGAAACATATTTTGAAATGTAAGTACAGATGATTAAAAAGCATACTTTTAAAGCAAATTTTACCTAGGATAAAAGAAGGTTATGATCTCATCATGCACTTGAATGATATAACATTTAAAAACTACAAGTAGTTTTAAACATCTTAATATGTATCAAGCTTGTATTTCAGTTCAGTACTATAAAAGACCTATTATATCCAGCATTATGTAGAAAAGTTAATTTCGTTATTACTACCTCTATTGTTTTATTATTAATACTATTTCGTTCTTTATTTATACATTATTCTTTCGGGTGACTAAAGATCTGCGTTTTAAAAATATGATTTCCAATAAAATGCAAGGAAAAATTCAAAATAATAAAGATAATTTTTAAAATGTATAATATACGTTAGGAACATTTCAAGGTTTTTCGTAAAGATTGAATGTAAGTTCAAGGCTTATTTGTATTATATTGTTTTCATTTATTTAGAATTTTACTGAATTGAGATCAATGGTGCAGTTTTTTGCTTTTATTATTTGTACCCAAGTTCATATTTCAAGCTTTTGAAAATAGAGAAGGCTTGGACATTCGTGATCGTGGTATACATTAAGAAATTGATATGCAGATAAATATAATGACAAGTATCCAATCAACAAATTTACATAATTTAAAAATGCAGGATAACGATGAGATTGAGCATAAGGAAAATCACAGTGATGGTGGGTTTTTTTTTATTCAGTAATTGACTTTCAATTGATTTTGATTCAGTAATACACTGACTAAACTAATGACGTGAAGTTATTTTCTCTAAATTAATATTCAATGTTAAACATGACGTTAATCCCCCTATACGAAAGTTTCCTACTATTTCTCTAGTTATTGTGCATCAAAATCAGATGTACTTTGTTGGATAATTGATAGTTATTCACATTCAGCAAATATATATTAATTACATAAGATGCAATTGCTAAAAAATTGTCTAAGACAACAGGACGGATACACATTAAATAAATGTGTATCCGTCCTGTCGAAAAAATCCTGTCTATTTAAACATAATTTTCTGTTATGAATGAAAATTCCAGTGAGAAATTCCTTTTCTATTGATATATTTTATAAAAAACAAGTAGATTTAGAACGACTAGATAAAGTTTAATTAATAATTAACTCATTTAAAAACAATCTATATAATGTCACACAGTTACACGAACATAATGCTTCACTAATTTGGATGAGAACGATTGTGATAGATATGCATATCATGTCTGTCGTATTTTTTTAATTATGAATTCTTAAAACTGCGAATAGTGTTGAATGCACAACTGTTTAATAATAACGATTTCTGTTAATTCAGCACAGTTTGCATGTTAATTTAAAAAAGAAAAGAACCTCAAAAATCATTCATCAGAGTGTTTGGACATTCACTCTCCGATAAATTATTTACAGCGCCAACTACTGCCGCCAAAAAACAGCCAAGGAACTTCTCTTTTTCTCCCATCAGAAGTTTGGAAGAAGATGGTAGATTCCGAACAGTAAAACATTAATTAATACAACTAATATGCGTTTTTGACATATAAAAATGGTATGAAATTGAAGCCTGTGTTTTCCTCCTTTGGAACATGGCACTAAAATTTTGCTGAAAAACCTTGCTTCCGTGAAATACGCGTTTTTGTAAACCCCCTCTTGTTTCTCCTGTGTTAAGTCTACGAGTTCCCCAACAAGCCCTAAGGTGGTTAAAAGTCGGCTTTTCTTTATCCCTGCATATGTCGCGTCTTTCCTTATAGCGTCTCTAGAAAATCGTAGCGAGGGTCGACGAAGAACGAGGGGACTCGACAGGTAGGGAGGAAGGAAATGAGTTTCTGTCAATAATGTCCATGGCAAAGGTTGGAGGCGGAAAAATGAGCAGAAGGGGAAATTCCGCTCTCTTATGCGCAAAAATTTCGGAAGGAGCAGAAAGAATGTCTTCGGTATTGCCGAGAAAAAAACCGTTTATTTACAGTTGCGGTTTACAGATGTATAACAAAAAAACTAACATTTAAGGCAGCTCGCATGCTTTTGCCGCCAAACCTCAACTGATCCTTCCTAGAATTGACGACAGGTTTGCCATAGCTTTCCGCTCGGAATTCCTAGAAATTAGAAGGATTTGTTCAGGGGGGGTAGGTCGTTATCCTTATCGTACCATCTTCCGCTGTGGAGACATCTTTGTTGTCTTTGTTGCTCTCAGGCAAACCGCAAAATGAAAACAGATGTTTGGTCTTTCTTTCTTGTGTAAAGAGCTAAAGCATTACGCTTGTACATGTGGGTTCGTTTGAGTACGAATACACATAATAGGCTCGTTTTCGCTACTCATCCTTTTGAGTTTAAAAAGGAAACATGAATAAAGATTCAAGTTAGGAGATAAAAATAAATTTAGCTTAGCGAATAAATATAGGCAATAATACTAATCAGTATTATTGCCTATTCGTCAACTGTTTATTTTATTAGATACAATATGAAGTATATCTTATTCAAATTTTCACTATAGGCAAATGTGTGAAAAAGGTCAGTACCGGGTTTTGAAGTTTTCCGAGGCGAGACAAAACTACCCCCCCCCCCCCCGCCTCCATCCAATTATTGCTCACATTTCATAAACTTTTATGCGTTGGGCTTTTTTTTTTTTTTTTTTTTTTTGAGGATTTTCTACTTGGTGGCCACTGATAAACCCAGAAAACTTTCTTAATGTTCCTACGCCATGGAACCTCTCATCTCAACATTAGGGCGCCCCCCCCCCCTTAATTGCATGTATGAAATTCTGGCAGTTGAAGGGATGGATTCTCCCCCGGAATAATTTTGAGGCCTTAGGAGATGCATTTGGGATTGCAAAAATATTACGAAAAAAAGCAAACAAAAACTGCTTAAAATTTAAACGATTTTACTCATGAAAATACTCATGGAAATTCAAAACAAAATAAGCATTTTTTTTAAACCAGGGGGCAGGATTTCCCCCCTCTTACTAGCGTCCATATCGAAAGACATGCGTCTGCCTTCTCCCCCCCCCCCCAAACGACACTTACAAGATCCCCTTCCCCCCTCCGACCTCCCGCCTCTTCCCAAAAGGATTCTTTGAAAATTTGTAAAAGAAAAACTATTGCATTGTTTGAGCATGGCATGATTTACATTTCACTATCACAAGCTCCTACCCGCCCCCTTCCCAAAAGGATGCTTTGGGCGCCCCCAAAGGAGCCGGCCGACTGATCAACAACGCAACATTTTGAGTATACCTAAATTTTAGTTTCCGACAATTTATACAAATAAATAATTGTATTAATCGGTTTTAATCGTTATCAAAATAGCCGGTCAATGGTCAAATCAGAGCTCTGAACCAGGATTTTAATTCTTTTTCCAAAACTTAAATTTTCCTAATTAAATATTTTTTCCTTTTTTGATTTTATTTCCTTTCTTCTTCTTTTCCTTTTCCTTTTTATTTTTTGCATCACAGTTGAATTTGCTGCCTCCCAGAAGTGCCTTCAGGGGGGCATTGCCCCCCCCCCTATATCCGGCACTGAAAATGTTCATGTATGGATAATGTTTTTAAGATAAAGTTAACATAAACATCCCCAAGCAACACGTTGATTTTCATTAACGTGTCTATATTTTCAATCTCACTGCACCCACCATTAAATAACTGCTCATTGTGCTTCATCCTGGAGCGTAGCAATTTAAAAATCATGGGAGCTGCTCAAACAATTTTATTTCCAAATACTCAAAATTATTTCAAAAAAAGAAAAAACAATTAACAATTAAAAAGTAATTAGTATTCTCTCATTATTATTAATATAAATCACTAATAAATGAATATTTGTATAGATCATTAAAATAAATTCATAGTTTTCACAAAATGACCGAAATCCTTATACAGTATGATATTTCTAATGGGAGGGGCTTTTGCCCCCTAAGCCTTTGCCCTTTCCTACGCGCCTGGCATCGTCTTGCAAAATATGTTTAAAATTTCACTGGATCAAAATCAGAAATGTGTACCTAAGTAGTATGTAAACGCTATATTCCATACTACAGGAAAAGTTATCTATAGTATTCTATTCAGGGTTCGACTATTACAACGAAAATTTTTTAAATGCCAGTTTTTCCTTTCGTGTTTTAAAAAGCATGTACAATAAGCGATGATTTTGACACTGAATTATTCTAGTACAATAGAAGAGCTTATCGTTGTAAAATTTGCAATTTTAGGCTTTGAATATAAGTTGTTATATGATATTTATTGTTCCCGGGGGTGGGGGGGACAAACGTTCCCTTCAACATTTCGGGATTAGTGAAAAAGACCTCCGTTCCCAATGTTTTAGTTGAAAACGTTGCAACACCTAATGCAAAATGTTGTGTGTAATACAGAACTTCATCGTAAAAATAAATTAATATCAAAATTTGACCCAAAGTTATAGATTTGAACCAGTTACTAAAAACCGGAATTACAAGAAGCAGCATTGAAAATGGGTTTCTTCTTTTTAACAAAATAACTTCGGAACTCCTATTTTTGTGCTAATGATTCCCAATACAATGTTTGCAACGAGAAATTTAATTTTCCCGTAAAGCTACATTTTACTCAAGAAAATACTGCAAATGATTTTTTTTTTTTTTCAAGAATTAGAAATGAAATTTCGAAAAGATTAATTTTTATAGGAAAACATCATATTTTTAGGCATTCTTGCTCAATACTTTCGTATTGTAAATCGCGAGAGTTCTTATGACATCGATTTAATATAGTTATAAATGTGTCGACTTTTATTCAAAACCTCCCCCTCCCTCCCGCCTTTCAGTCCACTTTTCGAATGGAAAATATTTGTTAGGAATATTGAAACCATCACACATATGAAGGAGGAAGATTAATATTCTAAATTAACTTTCATTCCACTTCCTACGGGAATTTATTTAACCGAGTATATACCGATTAATAATTAAAGATTTAAAACTTCAATATTCCTGTTAGTTTATTAGTTTGTTCCCTTTAGCAAAACGGAAAGAATTATTGGTCTCCAGTCTCTTCCATACTTCACGATTAGTTATAGTTTTAAGATTAGCTTAGCATTTAATAAGTAATATTTTAAGTTATTATTTTTAATTATTAAAAATAATGTATCAAAGTTAATTCATTGAGTGTCTACAAATCGCCATTCGAACTGCCTCTAGGAACGAAATGTGTACGAATAGCATTTTTTTAAAGATTAGAAAAGCATTTAATTATATTAGGAAATACTAAGCTCCAGAAAAGACTTTTGACAATAAAATTAAACATTGTAGGATTAAGGATAGCGTGTCAAAAAATTCAGTTCATGAAATAGGTAACTCTTAATATACAGCATGAGAATTTATTCAAAGATTTCACATGCGTACTGAATAAGAAATGAAATAAATGATTTTTTAATTAATTTTTCATTTGATTATTTATTTAGTCATATATTTATTTGCGATTAATTGCAGATATTTAACCAGTTCCTCCTGCAAAGAATCACTTTATATGATGAATGAATGTGCGTAATTTAAAAAAAATTACCTTCATAAGTGCATAATTAATGACTTTTGTTTTCTGAATTTTTCAAATTTAAAAATATTATTTAACAGTTTCCACCTTTATTTCACGAAATTTCGATTAAAAATTTCAAATTAAAGTTTTGGTGAAAAAAATACAAATTATATTTTTTTACCTTTAAACAAAGCATAAGAAACATCGAAAATTAAAAAAGTTCAGTTCCCATTGCAGATGCAAAAGGATCACATTTTTTGATATGTGGGCAACAAATTTATGAAAAACGGCAATGCAAAGAACTTTCTTGAGTAAAATAATTTCAGAATTGAATTTTAGTAAGGGAACGTTGAATAATTTTAATGATTACAGATAAGATCGTTGGAACTCCGGGATAATCAAAAACAAAGAAAAAATGTCCTGATTTCCCTGATTTTTTCAGAACAGTAAAATTTCCTGACATTTCCCTGATCTCCCAGATTTCCAGGTTCTGTCGTCACCCTATAAACGTAATTTACGACTGCGGGAGCGCTTTCCTGCTGCTAGGAACGAGGGGGGTGGGACAAACAAGTCAAGTTAAGCGAATGTTGCACACAGGAAAAGGCTTAAATTTCTAGCTACTCCACTGGTAACAAAACAACTAATAAAATTTGAACTATAAAAAACTGTAAGTCTTGAAAGCCATTAAGACAAATAAATAGGAACTTTGGTAAATACTAAATCTATTCCTAATAAACTTAAGACTTAATGTTACTTAGTAGCATTATTTTTCATTAAAATAAACAAATTGTTCAATCAAAATATTCAGTTAAAATAAAAGCACTACGTAATATAACAGCAGCAGTATACAATATGATATATATATAATGATCTGATAAATGGGAGTACAGCTAAAAATGTTTTCAAGCTTTGACAGTTTCTTTTCAAAAACAAATACTAAGGGAACAGGGATGTGAATTGAACAGACTGGAATTCAAAGCTTCTCTTAAGTAGCTATTCAGGCAACGTCTCGTTAAACGACGGGATTATAATAAAGGTTTGTCTTCACTAGGCTAATTTTTCGGTTTGGCTTAATGTTTCATTTTTGAAGATTACTTGATCAAATAAAAATAACGATTCCCTATGCTGCCGCCGCTAATGTCTGAGATAATTTTTGCGTGCAGGTTCAAACTCTTATGAGGAAATCCTTTCAATAAAAATTTGACAATTACGAATTATAGAGAACTTTCTGGTGGAAAAGCTGATATAAAAACACTTATAGACACGAATTGTAGTTTCGGAATTGTTTAATTTGAAATCCGACGCACTTTTTTTTTCTGTTTTGTCCGCGCAGAGCTCAATTTTTAATTAATGAAGAGCGCTGGAGATAAACCTGTGCATTTTTCTTAATGGAGCCCTTTTTTTTCTGGATATGATGATTGTATTCAAGTTAAAAAATTTAATTTTAAAATTCAGAACTGCAACTGTTTAAAACTACACCCATCTAGTCAATAGAAAATTTCGAAAAAAAAATGTATTCGTTAAAAGAGGGTTATTTGACCAAAAACAGAATTTTAAAATATTTATAAGCAAAGCCCAATAATTTTAAGAGCCGTAGAAGCATAAACACAGCGGAAATTTTTTACTTAAATTTTCTATTTATTTTTAGTGTATTTGTATGTTGAAACAATGCTTTAAAATATTTAAATCATTTTCCGCGAATCCGTACTTCAAATTGCTCCAGCATTGGTCGAGCGTCAGAAAGCATTAGGGAGCAACCCCCGGTGTAATTAAAATACATTTTAAAGAAAAAAAATTGTCTAAATTTCCGATTTTGAAGGAGGTTTCGCTAATCAACAGCCGTCTTCTGAAGATTTTTCCATTTTTTTTAATCCGATAAAATTCGCCCTCCGTGTTCCGTGACTTTCTAACGGCAGCGCTTTGTACTGTAATTTACTTGCAGCAGCAACAAAATTTCTTCCGTAATTGAAATTTTTCCAAAAAAGAAAGCAACTTATCGAATCTTCCTTAACAGGAGCAAATAGGTTTTATCCTGATAGTTGGGTACACTTTGCGTTTGCTTTTATTTTCCCTTATATATTTTAACTATGTGAAGCTCGTTAAGAAGTGATTGACACGCGCATAATAATAACAGAAGGGTCGACCATGAAACAACGCACCCCAGGGTGTTTCAGCGCTTTCTGGCCTCTTTCTTTCCCCCTCTTTTCGCCCTGCTTTCTTTCTACCTCTCCGATACATGATCCTCGACCCCCCGTGTCTCCGGGGGTGTCGGCGATCGCCAAGGTATATAGAGAGGAGAGGTAGGTCAGAGAATGTAAACAAACAGCGGGCGGTCTCCACGCAATAGGGGGTCTGACGGACACTGGTCCCCTTTCGATTGGAATCCGCTCATTGCGTAGCATAATAATTTGAATATTGGACATGCATTATTAAGTTTTCTGAACAAATGATACAATTTTTGCGTGGGAGAAAGTTGCTTACTGTTTCAAAAAATTGCAAACATCATACTATATTTAAGATGTATAGACATTTACTATTAATCTATTCAGAAAAGAGGAAAATACTTTTATGTTGGCACTTGATATTAAATTTAAGCATTCATAAATTGTTTCAACTTTTTTCTTGCCTGGGACTGAGATGAATTTTTATTTTCCGAGAATAAACTCTTTTTATTCAAGTACTTTATGTGAAAAAATGTCCTAACTCTTGCATGAGTTCGAAGAAGTTTTTATCCACCTAGCACAGTTTGAAGTTTAGAAATTATGCTACCAGATTTGAGAATGTTTTCTTCTCATGAATGTTAATTAAATAACTTTAAAACTTTGTAATCATTTCTTTGATAAACTACTTTCACGCTGCGAAATGATACAATGTATCCCTATCGTAATGGAAGAAAGGTTTTTTTTTTTTTTGAATTTAAACTTAAAAATAAGGTTTTCCATTTTGTTGTTCATTTATTTGCTCTCCGCCTCTGAAAGCAGATCAGTATTTAACTTTGTTTATGCTCGTTTTCGAATTAAAAACATCACATGCGTCCATTCATAATTTCAAAGAAATCTGCTGCTACTTTTCCATTCGAACATATACTTTTAATTGCACATTCAACATGGTGTGAAAATAACTGTGTGACATAGCACACGCTTTGTCGCTCACATCACTTAACTTCTAAATGCTTTGCACTAAATTTGGGGCAAAGAGAAATTTCATTACTATCTTGTGCGTTAGTCCTTGAGCAAGAACAACTTGGCTAGTTTCATGAGAGTTTTAACAAAACTTCATCAGCTGCATGATATTATCAGATATCATTCATAACATTTATCCCATCAGACGAAAGAACTGTTAATTCCTGCAGTTCTAAAATATTTTTAGCTTGTTCTTTCGTCATTGCAATGAAGTAAGAATGATAAGGCCTTTTTAATAGCCATTTTTCAGACGCTGCAATTGCCCTGGCGTTAAAATGACTGATAATAAGGAATTAATGGAATCATTAATTTTTTGTTCCATATTTAATTTCAATTCTTCTTTCCTTTTTGAAGCATCTTGTAACAATTCTTGTAATTTTGTATTTTCTTGTACTAATTGCTTCTTTTCCACTTCAATCGTTAAAAAACAGGCATCTTTTTCTTTCAGTTGGTTTTCAAGTTATAAAAGTTTATTTGCACAAATTTTAATTTTCAACAAATTCTGGCGTTTTCAAGTAAAAATTGATCCTGATGGCGGCAATAACTTTCCAGTTTCCGAATCCCGTCGTGTTTTTGAAAACGATGAAACAAACATCACATTTTTGCTCTTGTTTCCATTTTGCAGTCAGCTACAACACAAAATACTATTTTTTAATAGCTCTAAAAATTTTAAAGCGTATGGTGAACTAAGCAATAGAGCCTTTCATTACAAGGGACAAGATTGAAATGCATGAATTTTTTGCTTTACACAGCGAAACAAGGATGCAAACTAATTAAAAACAGCCTTCTCCGGTCCCAAATAACCAGCAGAAGGGGACCAGACGACGTCACAGTTCCGAGAACTCGTCAAGGGGCAGGGTTGCCGGGAATCTCCGACCTACCTCTCCTTTCTATATACCTTGGGCGATCTCGCCGTGCCTGCTTGCAAAACAGCAGTGCATCCACTTTGGCGACTTACTGCCGCAATGACATCCTCAGTATGTTTTTCGCCAAGATTCTCTCGCCAATATCCTCCTAAATGTTGGCTTTTGTACCACGCTCAGCTCCGAAGCATTTAACATAGGTTTCTACCAGAGTGTCCAATCTTTTCGAGTGGAAGATCGTTGGTCCGACTTTGGTAAAGGCATTTGAAGACGGCAGAGAAGAAAAAGAATAACTTCTCGGTGGAATCAGATTTACTTTATCACTGGGGTATGGTTGGAGGACAAAAATGTGTCCAATTAGTGGTGCCGAAAGGGCGGAGAAGTGAAATTCTAAAATTGGTTCACGAAATGCCCACTGGGGGACACTTAGCGGACGCTTAGCTTAGGAAAACGCGAGGCAGGGTCGCGATGTCATTTTGGTGGGAAGGGATGCCCAGAGATGTCAAATTATTGTGTGCAGCGTGTCATGATTGTCAAATGCGTAGAAAAATAAAAGTCAAGGATAAGGCACCCATAGAAGCAGTAGGGAGGCCAGAACTTCCGTTCCAGGTTGTAAATGCGGATATTTTGGGCCCGATTGAACCAAAATCTTCTCGGGGTCATCAGTATGTGTCATGCATTATGGACCAACACATTCGTTGGCCGGGGGCAATACCGATTAAATCTTTAACGGCGAAAAGTACGTGTGAGGCATTTATGGAAGTATTTGTCAGGACTGGAGTTCCACGTATGATCGCGATGGATAACGGGACGAATTTCGCAGCGAAACTGACGCAGGAATTTCTTAAGAGATTAGGATGCGTTCCAAAATTTTCTACTCCGGGATACCCTCAATCGAATGGTTTAGTGGAACGGTGGGTAGGAACGATAAAATCCATGTTGCATCATGCTATTAATTCACAGGGCAGAGATTGGGACAAGCAGTTGCCGTTTTTATTATGGGCATATAGGGAAGTTCCAAATTCAACAACGCTGGTAGCACCGTTTCTGCTAGTTCACGGACGTCCACCGGTAGGGCCGTTAGCAATTCTGAAATCGAGTTGGGAGGATGAGGTTATTGTACCCCAAGGAGTAGGGGAATCAGTAGCAGAACACCTACAAAAATTACGGGCGCGTTTAGAAGAAGCCGTCCAATATGCGAATGAAATGGCGAAAGGACAACATGAAAAATTTGTTCATTACCACAATTTAAGATCGAAAGATCACATTTTCTGCACGGGTGATGAAGTAGTAGTACTACGGATTCAACCAATCGACTTTGTTCGCAATGGAAAGGGCCAGGGGAAATAGTGGAGAGGAAATCTCAGCACTCGTATTTAGTTAGACTTCCTGATGGATCGGAATAGCTCCGGCCCTAGACTGGAGACCGGATTGCAGTGGCGTAACTAAGGGGGGGGGGGAGCGGGGGGGGCGGTCCGCCCCGGGCGGAGCTTTATTGGAGGGAGGCAAAAGATTCGGATTGCCCTTCCCAAGTTCGCCCAGTACGCAGATTTTTTTTTTTCAGTTCTTTTCGTCGCAAGCAGTTTTCCTGATGACAATGCATTTTTAAGTCTACTTTTTTTCCGAAAAAGTTCCATTATTAAACAACAGTTAATTCGTGCTCAAAGTCACTTCAGAACATAACCTCCTAGATTCTTTTTTTTCTTTCCAAAGAATTCCTGAAAGCGACAAAGACCGCCCGGCTTCCGCTTTTGTTGTACCCCCCACTGCCGGATTGGCTCCCTCTGGGGCCCTCGGGCAGGTATTGAAACGGGGCCCTTAGAGGAAAATTTTCCCCCTAAATTTTTTAAGGATTATGTGTCTGGAAACCGTCTTTTTCTTTGTTAGGGTCATATATAGTATTTAAACTGAAGCGATTTTAATATTAAATAAGAAAAAAAATCAAAACAGTGTTTTAGAGTTTTGCTTGACTAAACTGTTTAGTACACCGAAATTTCAGTACCGGATCTTGGACATTTCCGAGAAGGGGCAAAACTTAAAAATGCCGCCCCCTCCAACCATTATTGTTGAAATTTCATATAACTTTTTATGCAATGGCCATTTTTTCCTTTGAGGATTTTCCCCTTTGGGGGGGGGGGGGCAATGTTCCCACACATTAGCTCAGCATTAGGAGGCCAGAGCCATATGAAGGGTCCCTCTTAACTGGAGATATGAAATTCTGACAAAAATTTTGAAAACTATATACAAACTGGTGCAATTTGAGGTCTTAGGAGACGCGTTGGGACTAAACTTACTTTTGGGACTTACTTTTGGAAAAAAAAGCAAGCAAAAGCTTTTTGAAATTTAAACACTTTTACTCATAAAAATGATAATAAAAATTCAGAAAAAAATTGGCATATTTGTTTTAAATTCAGAGGGCAGGACCCTCCCCTCCCCATCCTTCTTACTAACGCCCATATCGAAGAGCCAAGTGTTTGCCGTCTCAAACGAGATTTACAAGCTCCCACGCTCCCACCTCTTCCCAAAAGGAGGCTTTGAAAGTTTCTAAAAGAAAAACCATTGGGTATTGTCTTCGCAGATCACGATTTATAGGCATTTCACTACTACAAGGGGGGAAAACCTTGACTTTTTAAAATTAACTTTTTTAATTTTGACATTTCGAAATTTGCCGCCCCCTAACCTCAGTTTTAGACATTCCAACAGTTAATATAAAAAATAATTCTATTAATCGGTTTTAATCGTTAGAAAATAGCTGATAAATGATAAAATCAGAGCGCCGAACTAGGATTTTAATTCTCTTCCAAAAGTTAAATATTCTTAATTAAATGTTTTTTCTTTCTGTCTCCTTATTTGTTTTTCTTTTCTTTTTTTTTTTTTTTTTTCTTTTTTTTTTTTTTTTTTTTGTGCATCACAGTTGAATTTGCCGCTTCCAGAAGTGCCGCCCGGATCATGGGCCCCGGCTTGCTCCACACTAGATCCGGCACTGCGAAATTTCGTACTATTTTTATCATATCTCACTCACTTATTATATCTAAGCCAAGAACACTGACTAAATAATAAACTACTATTTATTAAATTAACGAATTTTTTAAAGGAGTGTTCACTTGGGGGCCACTGATAAAACCCTTAAAATTTTCAAAACTGTTTCCATTTCCAGGCCCGTTCAGCTGAACATTAGGGGGAATAGAGCCGTATGAAGGGTACCCCTTAATTGGAAATATGAAATTCTGCCAGTTGAAGAGGGTCCGGGAATTCTTCCCCGGGAAAATTTTGAAAACTATATGCAAACTTTTGCATTTTGAGGCCTTAGGAGACGCATTTGGGACAGCAAAAATATTAGGAAAAAAAAAAGAAGCAAATAAAAACTTTTTAAAGTTTAAAAGGTTTTATTCATAAAAAACTCATAAAAATGCAGAATAAAATTAGAATTTTTATAAAAATCCGGTCCTCCCCCCCCCCCCCCCTTCTTACTAACGCTTAACGCTCATATGGAAGAGACACGTCTCTGCCTTCCCAAACGACACTTGCAAGCTAACCCCCTCCCCGCCTTTCCCGAAAGGATGCTTTGAAAGTTTGTAAAAGAAAAGTTATTACATTGTTTGAGCATAGCGAAAAAACCTTGGCTTTTTTTCTTTAATTTCAATTTTTAAATTTTGACATTGCAAAATTTGCCTCCCCCTTAAAACTGCCTTCCCAAGAGCCCTTGCCTGCCACAGGAACCAGCCGACTCATCGACGACGCAACATTATTCAGTATAACTCAGTTTTAAAGCTTCCTACAGTTTATAGAAATAAATACTTCTGTTAATCGGTTTTAATCGTTAGCAAAATAGCCGATCAATGATCAAATCGGAGCGCCGAACTAGGATTTTAATTCTTTTCCCAAGAGTTAAATTTTCAAAAATAAATATATATTTCTTTTATTTTATTGTATTTTCTTTCTTCTTCGTTTTTTTTTTTTTGTGCATCACAGTTGAATATGCCTCCCCTCAGAAGTGCCGCCTGCCGCCCGGGGCGTGGGCCCCGGCTTCCCCCCCCCCTAGATCCGGCACTGCCTAGCTCGCTTGGAAAATTACTTTCTCACGGTTCCTTAGTCAACTTGTGGTATAACCTGTCCTGTAAATGATGTTGTCTATCTATTCATACGTAAATTCCGTGCTTTACAAATGTCAGGTTAGGCCTAGGCCGGCAAACCTACGGGGCCTACGTGACAGGACGAAGGGGTCCACACGACAGGAAATGGTGCACGTGTGTCCCCTTGCCCTCAATGTCGGCCTAAGGTCAGGCACCCCCTATATAAGCTGCGCTCAAAAGCGGGGGCGAGGAGATCGACTTTCGCTTGCCTACGAGGTTGCGGTCGGATGAGCAGGAGATCTTCGAATGCTGGACAGGGAGGAGTTGCGCCCATCCAGACGTAACGTGACGGGAGAGTTGGTGCCCGTAAGAAATACCAAAGAACTGTAGTCGTAACGGGAGAGCTTGTGCCCGTAGCTTTGAAACATCTAAGAACTCAATGATGTGGAAATTGAACCACTGTAAATAATACGTAAATAGGCAGCGAAGTGAATAAATGTAAATAAAGAAATATAGCCAAGAAACCTAACTGGCGCACCACGGTAGGATCCGACCCAACCTGAGAAAGAAACTACAAGTGATAAAAAGATACGAATTATCGCTTAATGAAGGGACCTCATCCGAGAAATTGAAGAATAGCAAGAGGATTGCTGATGAGCTGAATATTCTCAGAAAAAGTGCCGGAGATTACCCGAGGGAAAGTTACTACGACGCTGAGAGACCCTGCAGACTGACGGACACCGGAAGTAACGCCTGGAGCAGAGGAGCGAGTAGTGAAAGTGAAACCCACCACCGTGCACCGTGGTCAACGTGCGAAGATCCAGAGATTGCTGTTTAGGGTAAGTCCCCACATTTAAACTGTTTCCATTTTGGGGGTTTGCTTTGCATGTCACCTGTACTGAGAAGTCAAAGTAAGAATAGCAAAATGGATGGGGCTAGTACTAGTGAATTAGAATTAAAATTGAAAGAATCCTAACTGGCGCGTCAGGTTAGGCCTAGGCCGGCAAACCTACGGGGCCTACGTGACAGGACGAAGGGGTCCACACGACAGGAAATGGTGCACGTGTGTCCCCTTGCCCTCAATGTCGGCCTAAGGTCAGGCACCCCCTATATAAGCTGCTCTCAAAAGCGGGGGCGAGGAGATCGACTTTCGCTTGCCTACGAGGTTGCGGTCGGATGAGCAGGAGATCTTCGAATGCTGGACAGGGAGGAGTTGCGCCCATCCAGACGTAACGTAACGGGAGAGTTGGTGCCCGTAAGAAATACCAAAGAACTGTAGTCGTAACGCGAGAGCTTGTGCCCGTAGCTTTGAAACATCTAAGAACTCAATGATGTGGAAATTGAACCACTGTAAATAATATGTAAATAGGCAGCGAAGTGAATAAATGTAAATAAAGAAATATAGCCAAGAAACCTAACTACAAAGTATAAGAAATAAGATTTACCTTTTGTTTTTTAGCAATTTTTAACTTATTATTATATATTGCAAAAGGCAAAAATTAAAGAATTTTTACTACTTTATAAAACCAAACTGCCCTTTAAAATACCAGAAAATCGTCCTCTGACAATTATTAAAAATTTGAAATTGATTATGAGTGTAAAACGCGATTTCGGATCGGTTTGAGGCAATTTACAACAGAAAGAAAAGTACGTCTAATGCTCTGAAAAATACGGAATGTATATGTAAATGTATATTGTATGATTATGAAGAAAAACAATCACAGAAGTAAAGTAGGAACGCAAGGCCGTATCCAGGATTTTCTTTTCAGAAAGAGGGGGCACCAAACATCAGGGCCGTTGCGATGTGAAAATAATGGGGGGAGGGGAGGGTTAAAAATGGGAAAGGATATGTATATAGTAGAAATATATATATAATTATATAATATTATCTCTAAATGTGTGTGTGTCACTCATTTCTCTGCACTAACGTCATAAGTCAAAAATTTACGATGCTTGAATTCGCAACTGTAGCAAACACTAGAGCTGCAAAGTACTGATAATCGTCGGTTTTCTCCCAGGGAATTTAAATGGAAAATAGGCATTTTGAAAATTACCATTTTCAGTACCTTCTAAAAAGATTTCATGTCCAAAAAAAGAAAAAGTTGTTTCGCTGATTTTTTAAAATTGTTTTGAACAGATGAGAAGTTTGAGGACCCCTGGCGGTAAAATAAATATGGGGGCCCCCTTAAAATATTCTTGAAAACATTAATGTAGCCCAGTATATTTGAATTGCTCATTTTTTCATCCAATTCCTGTTATGTACAATTTGCATGAAACATCATTTATTGCGAGGGCTAGTGATGGGCATAATCTAGAGATTTCAATAATCGAGTGATTAGTACTCGGGTAGTTTTGATAATCGAGTGATTATCTCGAGTTCTCGATTGATGATTTCGAGTTCTCGAGTTCTCGATTGATCATCTCGAGTTCTCGATTGATGATTTCGAGTTCTCGAGTTCTCGATTAATCATTTCGAGTTCTCGAGTTCTCAATTGACCATTTCGAGTTCTCGATTGATCATTTCGAGTTCTCGAGTGATCATTTCGAATTCTCGAACGATCATTTCGAGTTCTCGAACGATCATTTCGAGTTCTCGAACGATCATTTCGAGTTCTCGAGCGATTATTTCGAGCTCTCGAGTGATTTCAGAATGGAATGAATCTCTAACAGGGACGTCATTTAGTGAGTCAAAAGGGAAAATTTTTCATCCCCTCCCAAGCCTTAATATAATGTATTTCTCCGTAGGTGCAAGTATTTTCGAGTCAGGGAACTGGAGCAACAAAATTTATGAGTTGCTCCTCTCCGACTGTTAAATATTTGTTTCAACGCTGCTCCAGCTCTGCTCCGTGCAGCGAATAGCTTTAATAAAAATCATCTTTAATTTTTTAATTAAATAATTAAATGATAGTAAATTCAGTTAATTATAGACAATTTATTTTGAAAAAACTCTTTTTGAAAAATCACCTTTCGTCTTACGTTGTTGTTCACTTAAAGCTAGTTTTAATGAAGAAAGATGCAATGTTTAATGAAATTCCAATTTCAAATGATCAGAGCAGATAAGCGCAACAAGTTTCCGTGTTTTGGCTCCGCTCCTACTCCAAGCAAAAACTAGTTGCTCCACTTCTTCGCTCTGCTGATCGACGCTCCGCTCCAGATCGCTGTTTGTTGTTGTTTTTTCATGTAACATGTACCGAGTTTATAACCCCCCCCCCCTCCCTTTGAAATGACGGGCATGATCTCGACAAGTTACTGATGATTATTTCAAATGATTTCTGGGCATGAAATTAAAGATGACCCCTTCTCACCGCCCTCGCGCATACAGATTCATGGGCGTGAAGGGATTTTGGCAAAAGAGGAAGTAGCGAGTAGATGAAAACTTTTAAGCAGAAGGGGGAGTACAAGAATGTTATTTATACTACGTTCATACATTATACTATGCTGAACTAGGGCTGGCTACATTTCACTAATTTTGTTTCGTGCTAGATCTGTTTACCGCTTAATGCTTATGAGTATTTTCTGAATAACCGATAAACGTTCTTTATTGATTGCATATTACAAACATTTGTTTATTTATTTATTTATTTATTTTACTGGTTAGTGAAGTAACTGCAGTTTTTATTTTTTAAAGTTTTTTTTTTTATTGACGAAAAATTATTTTAGCAGAAAACTTACCTAAGTCCCTTAGTATTTATTTTTTTTCTACATCCAAAGGACAGAGAAAAACGATGAATGCATTTTTATGTCGCGGTGAAAGACCGAAATTGGTTAATGTCAACATTCACCAACTAAGTCCATGGACGTCCGAATATTTGGTTATATTCTTATATATTTGGACATTCAACAGTGTATGTCGACAATTACAGATGGGATTTGTTGAAAGTCGAAACAAAAAACCGATGCCAATAGAATTGTGGCAGTCTGACGAACTCCAGTCCAGTGTTTCTCAACAGAAGCCATATCTGGGGGCATTAAAATGCAGACATGATTTTCGGGATTCCAAGCAATCCCGAAACAAATGTTTGCATTTTAATGCTCATTTATGCTTTTTTAACGTGAAAATTTTTATTACAGTTTACTTGCACAAAGTTACTACATTATTTTCACCTTATGGTCAAAAAGTGACGGCACTCAGTGTTTTTTTAACCCTTTATAGGGCCATTTTTTTGCAGTATCAGGATGTTAAAATATTTTTCAGATTTTGTTTTGTTTCAAAAAAAAAATCATATAGGACAGTAAATAAGATTAGCATGATTTTTTCCACCACCGCGCCTTTGAGGGGGGGGGGGGTTATAATATTTGAATATTGATGCGTGTGGTAGTAAATATATTTCCCACAGTCTGTGCAAGATTCTGCGAATCAGAAGATTTAAAATAGCTTACTATAAACATCTATAATTTGATGAATTTGGTGAAAAGCGTACTTCCCACCGCCTTAGAAAGGGTTAAATTACTAATCACGCCCGTCGTTTCAAAATTTTCTAGGGGGGAAGGCAAAGTGTATGTATAAAGGGTATGTATATTGCATTAAAAAACAAAATACATGTATACATATAAATTCATTATAATTCCCAGGGGGGAATCGACCCCCTAAATGACGGGCCTGTTCCAATGTGTGCATTTTATGACTTGTTCGAACCGCATTTACCTCCATGAAGCTCATATAGACCGACCTGGAATCCCCTCTTCCGTTCTTAAAGGAAGACGAAAATTTTCCTTCATTTTAAAAATTAAAACTTATAAAAGTAGTGTTCTCAAAGTTAAAAATCATGCTCATCTAGAAAGCCTGATTTTTTATATTATTTTATTTATTTATAACCTTTATTTATTGTGATAACAAGGACATGATACCTTTCTCCACCAGCCCCCTACCTGTTAGCCGAGGCCTTAGGATTGCTTGCGCACGGGGCGAGGTAGTGGGGTCCACGAATTATACATGCACGTATCATCCCTAAGTGTACATGGTGGGTCTTCAGTGGGTATCGAACGCGCGACCTTCCAGGTGGAAGTCCGAAGATCTAACCACTAGGCCACCACGGCCCAATTGCAGGATACTGGTATAGGGCAAGTTATCAAAGGATAAACCATAGAAATCTATCCAACGCATCATGTGATAGAAAAACATAATTATTATTTGACAGAAAGAAATGTTGTTATAAAAAGCAAAAATTTACTGAAATATTAAAAAGTGGTTTATAAACTAAAATTTGCATCCTTAAGCAACTGCGTATTCTGTCTATTTAAAAATTTGATTCGGACTGCTATATAATAATTACGTTGCAAAAAATAATTACGTATATGGCGTAATTCTATGAATTCACCTTTTTTAGGTAAAGGAACAATTAAATAAATACTCCTCCCTTCATGCATCAAGTTTTTAGTTTCGAAAAAAAAAATCTTAAATTTAATAATTAATTGTCATATATTAATAGCGATTTTGAAAAGATTACCGTGACATATTTTTTATAAAGAAGAAAATAACTTGAAATAATGAAAGAAAATGGTCCATTCAATGCAATTTATTAGAATGGAACCGTGTTGTTTGAGAAAAAAGCCTGTGTTTATTATTAAGAATACCTACACACCACACTCACACATTTAAATGATTAGTCTCGTCTACTCGGCGCTTTGTCTCGATATGCTGACGCTAATCGAAAATAAATGCCAAGTTCGCACATTTTTTAAAAACATTATATGACTGCTAATGTTTAGAAGCCTAAAAAAAAAAGTTACAGCAGACGCCTTACAATTGGTACCGCAACATCTAATTCTTTTTTTCCCCTTGGTAATTTTCTCATGTCGTTTAGTTGCATATTTAGCATAGATAATACATGTATGCCTGGATGATATTTTAAATATTAAAGACTTTAGTAATAATGAACTGTATCACGTTTTTTATCTTTTTCACAAAACTACATGTAATATAAAACTAATAGCTTAAATAAATAAGATATGAATAATATTTTGTTTATAAAATAATAGTTATATATCTAACTATATTAAACTATTGTGAAAGTCCGCTCTTCTGAACAATGGTTCAAGGGTGAATACAGGGAGGGATGAAAAAAATGGAATTAGAGTTCTGAAATTAGAGATTATATGAATAACAAGCTAAAAATTTAGCAATTCCCCCCTTTGATACAAATTTTTGGGGAGCAGCACTGTCATTTAGGAGGGTCAGGAATGGGCAACTGTCTTTCCCTGGATTTGAGAAATATAGTGTATTTTTGTCAATGCATGTCTTTTTTTTTTTTTTTTTTTTTTTTTTATGCAATAAAAAGGAGAATACCCCTTTGCCTCCTACTGTAAAAATTCAAAATCGCAGTCCTGATAAGGAAAGCTAACAAAGCTCAGGTCCGACTCGGGGCCCAGTGGTAACGTATTCAAGAGTTGTAGCTGCTTTGGAACTGAGGTCTGAGGAGGGGAACTTGTTATTGTAACACAATATATGACACACATCCTGTTATCCTGTTGGCAGCTAAAAATTCTCTACTTGTTCCCTATGCAGTAAAAGAACCGGCGAATCCTTCCAAACCCCTACCGTTGCCCTAACATTTCGCAACACAGCTTAGGAGTCTTTCATAAATAATGTCACGCTTCGAGGGGGGGAGGTTCAAGAAAGTGTGACAGTTCGTGACAAGGGGAGGGCAGGGGGTAACAAGAAGTTTGACAGCGCACATTTTAATTTCTATAAATACATTTAAAATCAGCAAATTAAACTTATTTTATGCTAATGTAATATAGCGTGAGATGGGACAAAGGGGGTAGGGGGTATGTTGAAGTGTGACACTTAATGAAAAAGGGGGGCGGGGGTCAAATATATTGAAAGTGTGACATCATTTATGAACGGGTCCCTTAAAAGCCCGATTTTAGCATGTCCATTTAAACAACTTTTCAGTACTAGAGCAACCGAATCCCCCCTCCCCTTATACTCTTACCCCTGATGACACACTAACGATAACCTAGAAATGCGTTTGTAAAACTTAAATTTCGAAAAATTTTGGGACCCCCCCCCCACCCCCGGTTTCCTAACGTCATTAAAATCAGTTTACCATTCCGTTTTCTGCAATTTCCGGGAGAAGTCCCCTACCCTCCTCCACCCCTTCCCATCACCAAAAATATACTAAAATAACGCACATTTCCAGAGATAATCCCGAATATCAGCTTTCCCAAACAGCTCTATAAATACAGCATTAAGCTGCGAATTTATCACTTAAATTTCAAAAAAATTCTAGAAATGTGCCCCCTCTCCCCCTAACGCCACCAAAGGGTTTAAAACTACGATTCTCGTTCTTCAATTTCAAAGTAATGCCCCATAAAAATCCCCACTTAATCCTAATATAGCACCACCCAAAATTGAGTTTTCAGTCTTTCAATTTCGAAAAATTTCCGTCACTTTTCTTTTCGTTAACATGACAAAAGTAGCCTCAATTTCTATTTTTTATACATTTAATTCTAGAAATTTTTAAGGAGAGACCATTCCCCCTCTTTTCCCCAGGAAAAATAGACTAAGAGATCATTCATAAATGATGTCACGCTTCGAGGGGGGGAGGGGGGTTCGTGAAATTGTGACAAAAGGCGGGGAGGGGGTAGCAAGAAGTGTGGCATCATTCATTATACAACATAGCGTGACGCGTGACAAAGGGGGGAGGGGGGGTCCGGTGAAGTGTGACATGTTGTGACAAAAGGGGGGAGCGGATCAAATATATGGGAAAAAAGCGTGACACATATATGAACGGCCCCTAAAGTAACGTTCTCGGGAGGTCCCTTTTTTCCTAACATCTGCAAAATGCAACACAAAACTGCGATTTTAGCGTATAAATTTCTAAAACTTTCGGAGAAATCGTACGAACCCGTTCCCCTAATGTCACCAGCGATAGCTTAAAGATGTATTTTGATTATTTTAATTTATGAAATTATCCTCAAAGAGTCCCCCGTGAAGCCCCTTTTCTCTAGCACTTCAATTCCATAAACTTTTCAATGTAAAGTGATATGTAACCACACCTAGATATAAAGCAATTCTCTGCGAAGATAAAAAAACGGGAGGTGCGAATCAAATAAACATGTCGATTAAAAAAAATGCATTGATTTTGAAATGACCGTTTACTATTATATATATGCTAATTTATTTATCCATTTGTTTGTTCTCCCCGGCACTCCCGTCCTCTAAATTTGTTTCTAGCAATAACTTCCTCTTAAATAAGAAACTACCGCCTTTGTTACCTACTCACACACATAGTCATTTTTGCAATCACGTGACTACGAATCAGCCAAATGTATTAATCGAGAAGAAAATCATCCCAGATATTCATTCGATTCTATCTTCCAAGAAGTAAACCAACCGAGTTCTCCAGAAGTTCATCCGAGTTCTCGAGAAGTTCATCCGAATTCTCGAGATGTTTAATCGAGTTCACGAGATGTTTAATCGAGTTCTCGAGATGTTTAATCGAGTTCTCGAGATGTTTAATCGGAGTTCTCGAGATGTGCAGGTTCTCGAGATGTTCGAGTTCTCGAGAAGTTCAATCGAATTCTCGAGATGTTTAATCGAGTTCTCGAGATGGTCGTCTGAATCGAGTTCTCGAGAAGTTCAATCGAGTTCTCGAGATGTTTAATCGAGTTCTCGAGATGGTCGTCTGAATCGAGTTCTCGAGATGTTTAATCGAGTTCTCGAGATGGTCGTCTGAATCGAGTTCTCGATTATGATCTCGATTATGCCCAACACTAGCGAGGGCGATAGCAACCCAATACTGGCGCCTACCTGTATCCATGTGGTCCAAGGCCGTATCCAGAGGGGGGGCCGACGAGACCGCCCCACCCCCGAAATCCCGAAAATTTTCGCAATGTAGTATATATTCCTCCCTGAAACTTTCCTCAACACTAGTGTACCAAAGTCAGACCCCCCCCCCCCCCGAAAAAAATTTCTGACTATGGCCTTGATGTGGTCTACAGTATGGGGAGAGGAAATTTTAAATAATGAAGGGGCCTTTTCAATTCGGGGCCCTTTTGGTTGGCGCCGCCATGTCCGCCCACTGATCTTTGTTTCTCTTTTTGAAATTGGCTTTTGAGCCGTTATCAATTCCGTCCACGTTAGCAGCTCCGACAAATGAGCAAGCAAAAATAAACCATGTGAAGTGCCTCACTTAGCTAGTTTTGATTTTAAGCGGTTATCACACGACAGGAATTTTCAAGCAAACGTAACTTCCACCTCGTTCTATCGGCAACCTCGTGAGCAAATATTCGATCCGAAGTTTCCTAAAGGGTTGCTCCGGTTTCTCGTACGGTTCCTCATAACGAGCTACCACTTTCTAACCTGTTTCCTCGTGTTGGGCATTTGTTTATTTGTGATACTTGGTATTTCGCTTAAGCAAGCAGGGTTCTTCGTTAAACGGTTTTCTGAAATAATATGGAAGAAATACAGAAACGACGAATTAATGCGGCAATTTCAGGCTTAATTGTATGTGGTATTGTGAAAAAGAGAAAAACAAAAAGGAGATGGTCAAGACAGTGGCTTCTCAGAAGAGCACAGCTTGGATGCTACGCTAACATAATGAAAGAATTAGCTTTAGAGGTAAGCTATGGTGTTTTTCTTCTTTAAATATTGAATCAGTAATTACCAAATATTGCATTTTATTTTAAAATAAATATATTAAAATAAAATATTATTCTGCTTTTTCATGTCAAATTAGGCAATTAAAATATAATTACCGCTACTGGATTTGTTTTTTCTTTCTTTTTTGAGTTACCGAATTTGAACTTTTTAAAAAAGACTTCGGAAGGTTTCAAATACAAATTGTTATCACATACAACGCAATATTTTCACATAATATGTAAAAAGGTTTAGTAAAAATACTATACGAATTTTAGTAACAAATTATGTACCACATGATGATTCACAACAAGATCGTTAATTTTAATGGAAATGTATTAAGGGACTTAATTAAAACTATAATTTGGTAAAATATTACTCTAAACAATTTTACAGAAACTCCAATTATACACAATTTAGAAGTGAAAGATTGAAAGCATATGCACATAATAGATACAGAAGAAAGTAGTTTTAATAGTATGATTGAACAAATTGGATTTTGTTGTATGCTGTTTAAACGCAAAATAATTATACGTTAGGTATAGCAATTGAAAGAAAAACAATCTTATTAAGATCAAAACTTTTTTTGGGAAGTAAACACCCATAGCAGTCATATATATATTCATATATATATGACTGCTGCAGGTGTTTACTTCCCAAAAACGTTTTGATCTTAATAAGATTTATATATATATATGTGATGATGCATTTAGCCACAGGTATATGTATATATATATATACACACAAACGGAAGTCATATTTGTGAACATGTGAAGCAGCCTGCATGCATCATGTTTTGTCAAAATATATGTATCAATCACATTAATGATTTCTTTAACTGTTTATTTAAAATTCTATAAAACTGTTGTGTATACATGCAGGAGGGCCCTGATCGGAAAAGTTTGGGTGGTGTGATAAATTTACCGAATTAATCTCCGAATTTTATCAAATTATGAAATGGGAGTACAGTTCAATTAAAATAAATGTGATTGATTAGATAGTAACTTATTATGTATAAAAAATGATACATGATTTCTTGAATATTAATGTTGATAGCTCTATAATATGGTTGCCCGTAATATATAATGGGGGGGGGGGGTTGATTGTAATAGTTTATAAATGTACCAAATAATCATTTTTAAAGAATGCCGAATAAGGGAACTTTTCGGAATGTTAACAACAATCTCCGATCGGACACCCTTGCACACTAGAAGTAACTTTTCATATTACTTGTACATGAAAATAGTTTTTGGCGTATAGTATGAGTAGTGTCTTTTAAATTGATTATTTGTTACAGGACCAAGAAGGTTATCGTCGATTTCTGAGAATGGACACCGATGTGTTTGAAATTTTACTTAAAAAAGTGGAACCTTTAATTACCCAAAAAAATACAATAATGAGGAAATCTATTCCTGCAAGAGAGCGCTTAGCAATCACCTTGAGATACTTAGCCACAGGTAAGTTCAAAATTTTATAGCCTCTCTAAAAATAATAAGAAATTTTTATTTTAAGTACGGTTAAGGCGATTTTATCAAAAGTTGTTAAAGCATTTTTTGGATAAGAACTATTGCAATCTATCTAATCTGCTGAAATAAAAATCTTATAGACTTTGGAAATGTAGCTTCATTTGTTAGTTACAAAATTATCCGGTATTGCCTGCGACAATAATATTATTCAACCCCATATATATTAAATAGCCTGGAGAAACCAGGTCTCAGAAAATTAACAATTAAGTTTGAAATAAAACTGATTTGCTTAATTTTAGTTTCTTTTCCAGGTTCCACTGTATATAAATAGAAATACTCTATAAAATTTCAGAATTCATAATTTCTAATTGTTTATTGGTAGCTGCTTTTTGGATTGTATATTGTTAATTTGTTTTTCAGGAGAGACCCAAAGTTCTCTGTCGTATAACTTCCGAGTGGCGCAGAATACAATTTCTGGTATAATACCCGATGTGTGCTCAGCAATAGTTGAAGTTTTGAGAGTTGACTACCTTAAAGTTCCGCAATGCTCAGAAGACTGGAAAAAAATTGCTTCAGAATTTGAAGAATTATGGAATTTTCCAAATTGCATCGGTGCTTTAGACGGGAAACATATAAGTATTTCACCACCTCCAAAATCAGGTTCAGCCTACTGGAACTACAAAAGCTTTTTCAGCATTGTTTTGTTGGGATTAGTGGATGCTAATTTGATGTTTGTATACATTGATGTGGGAACAAATGGCAGAGTGAGCGATGTGGCGTGTGGGACAAGTGCAAGTTTAAAAAACGCCTTGAAAATGGTGAACTTGGAATACCCAAAGCTGAACCATTACCAGCTTCAAATATGGTAGTTCCCTATGTCATTGTAGCAGATGATGCTTTCCCACTCGGTGTACACATGATGAAACCATATCCTGGCAATTCTTTGCAGCTCGAACAGCGAATTTTTAATTATCGTTTGTCAAGGGCCCGTAGGGTATCGGAAAATGCCTTTGGCATTTTAGCCTCACGCTTTAGGGTGTTTCAGACACGAATACTGACTACACCCCGAAAAGCAATCAAGGTCGTTAGGGCAGCTTGTACTTTACACAATTTTTTAAGGTCCCGGTGCACGAATTTGTACACGCCACAAACAAGCTTAGACCGGGAAGATGTGGAAGAACAGAAATTTTATCCAGGTAGTTGGAGGGATACCAGCAACATGTTTATTAACATTCGCAGAAATTCTGCACATGGAACTGTGCAGGCGAAAGAAGTTAGAAATCGTTTGAAGTTGTATTTTAATGGGGCTGGAGCTGTTCCATGGCAGCAAGCCATGTGTGATTTGCACTAGTACTTTTAAGTACATATTGTTCAAAACAGTATAAATTCATAAAAATATGTCTGCCTTTTATGTTAAGGCAAAAAGCGTAATAAATTTCATTGGTTGTAATAGAATGTTTCATTTAAAGCATAGTAGCTTTTGTTATTTGGAAAGATACATACATTTTATACAATTTTTCCACACAGTAAATGATTATTATCTAAACTATTAAATAAAACCTTGAAATTGTTTTTAAAAAGAACGGCTATTTACTAAATTATAGCTATGTAAGGTTTCAAATTCTAATGTACTATTTAAGATGGGGAGGGCGATTATTCTTGTTGCATTCCCTTTTAAAGATTTTATTAGCAGTTAGATACCACATAGAGCGCAAATAAGTATATAAGTACACATTTTTTCAATTTCATCACAGCAAAAATGATTTCATAATTTACAATTGATGGGAAATTCCTTTCTATTTTTTTAACCATTTTATCTTACTGTAAAAGAAATTCTGAATTTTTCCCCTTTTTTTAAATAAGGATTGACAGTTGAAAAGTAAGGAAAATAGGCTAATTGTTGTTGTAAAGTTCAGTCAGTAAAACTGCTTAGACAGTTAAAAATACTGACTTTACTGAATAAAATAGATACAACACTGACCGTGATCCAAGTATATTGATTAACTTTAGTGTAACAATGAATAATGTAACGCTTTGAAAAATTAATACTTTTTCTGTAATGTATTTCTAATTTGAAACAATTTCGATTTAATGTTATAAACGTATTGTGTCGTTATTGTAAAGTGATATAATTTTACTATAACATCCTATAAGCATCATCCTGTTTTGCCTCAAATCTCATGTAACCGTTTCATGCATATTTATAGTTTTGATTGCTGAATTTTACTTGGGATAAACTTTGTTGATATTCGGTTTCTCTACTTACGTTTGAGAGAACAAAATTAATCCACATTTTTTATCAAAATAATGTAAGTTTCGTTTTTGAATTTTAAGTCATAAAAGAGCTGAAGAAAAGCATCGAGGATGAACTAATCAAATAAAAAAATTGAGTTTGATCTTACCGAGGTTATACAGTTGAAAACAATAACTAAGAAACAAATATCCAATTTATTTTACTATTTACAAATTACATCTGAGGTCCCTCTGCTTCCAAATGAGCTATTATGAGCTCAACAACTCCTTTTTCGCATTGGTTCCTTGCTGCAGAAGTTTTAAATTCTCCTAACTTGGAGGCAACGTAACGGCCAAAAGCTTCATGGCCTGAATTCAAGGAAGGATTTGTCGAGTTCATTTTGTTTAAAGTCTTGCAAGCTTCTATCAACAGAGCATCTTCACAGGTGCGGACTTTACTTTTCTTATTTTTTTGTGGAGGGAATGAATCTGCAGCTTTTCTTTTATCCAGACACGAAGGCTGTTTTCCACCATTTAAAACATTTACAGCACCTGATGATTGTGGTGCAGACCTGCTATTTTCAGTGGACGGAACGGTGGCAGCTGGTAAACTGCGATAAGGAGCAGTACCAGAAGATTCTGGTGGACTCATGCTAGTGTCTGAAGGGGGGATGTTTGCCTCAGGCTCTACAACGCATTCCTCCTCATATGTAGAAGTTTGATGCAGAAGGTCAGAAATGTCACTTGACCACTCTTGAGAGTAGTCAATTGTAGGCACATCATCCACTTCTTCGGTACCTTTGGCCTGCGAAACATATATAGCACATTTAGAACCAAGCAGTAAATACATGAGCAATAACATTTAAACTTACGCATATATAATTTAACTATAAAATGTAACTTATGCATAGTTTTAGTACTCCTTTTGAGAATTTTGGGTTAAAGGCCATAAATTGTTGATCCGAACCACCAGAGGGGCACTGCCTCTGGGGGTGTTCAAACAGCCTCAAAGATAACAGGGGTACCAGCACCCCACATTTGTCTTACATTTTTGTGATTAAAGATTCTTTGCTGCATTATTGGGAATTTTCTGCTTATACTTAGTTAAGGCTCTTTTCTTTTCTCTTCTCGCTCTCTTCCCCCTTCCCTTATTTTTATTCAAGCACCCTCTCTTGTCTTCAAATTCGGCGCCACTGGTCGACCTTGTAATATAACTTGGTAATTCATGGACCTAGAATCTATATCATGTAAAGCATGGACCAGTTTACATTTATTCTTACTGGTACAAGGGACCAGTACAGTTCTTTGTGATGTTCGCAGAGCTGCTTAATGAGTTAAACCATTATGCCAAGAATAACTAATTCAGGAAAAGATACATAAAATATAACACTAGTAGGATTAATTAATAAAACTACATTTAAAAAATGATTATCTACCTCTATATCGTCCAGGCTGGAAAAGCTTTGGGCTGCTTCACCCGATTCCTCCAAAAACTGCAAACTTGTGAAATATGCCCAAGGCACAGTGAATCCCTCACAGCCACTTCCACTCTTTAATCGTTTCAATTTCTTCACATTTACTTTGTATATGGTCCTTAGTGACTTAAACTTATTCATAATGGACTCTAAAAATAAAAAAACGAAATCATTTCAACAAAGGCAAGTAATGAATATGAAAATTAAGTAATCACATTAAAAGTAACATAACAAAACTATCAAAATTTAGAAAACAGATTAATTACTAGTAAAAAGAGTTCAAGTTATTCAACAGATGTGTAGTTGAAATTGTTTATCCACCCCCTCCCAATAAAAACTAACACACAACACTATTAAAAATTAGAAAACCGTTTTTAAAATTTAATGAGTAGTAAGAATAAAATATTGCGTACTTGAAATTGTTTAGCATGAAGAAGTACTGAGCATGGCACGTAAATTAAATGAAAAATTCACCGCAAACAATATTAACTAAATTTTGCTGTTCATGAGTGTGCGTCATAACAATGTAAAAATATTTCAGGAAATATAACGTAATTGATTATTGCATAAAAACTCACACTATGCAAAAGCAAGAAGCAAAATCAATTCCCAAAAATATTCGTAATCACTTGATGGGCATGAGGAAAGTAGACGAAAAGATTTTCTGTACCCCGTAACATGTTGAACAACGCAATTACGACTGCCCAGTGGTGTAAATTAAAACATATAGCAAGAATACCGATTTCTTTAAACTATTTATGTATAGTTGCTATTGCGCACGTTATGTGTTTGTTTTAATATGATGTTACTTATATAAATACACATTCAATATTTTAGAGTGTCATTAGGCACCCACTAATTTGCCTCCCCCCCCCCGGCCTTTATATAATTTCAACGATTCAATAAGTGGAATTCTGTATACTTCAAACTTTGTTCCAGGTCACCTGAGTTTCGAATTATCGAGTTAACTGCAAAATAATAAATTTCTCCTGTTTTGAAAGTCAACAGAAGTAACAAAATAATAACAATACTAAACATTAGAATTGAGTATTCCCGTGTTTCTTGACGATTATTTTGATTATTTATAAGCAATATAAGCAACAAGAATATCGCAGCAATAACAAAATTTAAAAATTAATGGTTGTAAAATATTTTTGCTATAGTCATAGCACACGGTAGAACAGTTTGAATACTAAAGTATTTTTTAAATAAAACATAAATATTAGACAAAAAGTTGACTGCACTTACTTCCATTGAATAGAGATGCATGTTGTGGGAAAACCACTTGCATTTTGCCGGCAATTTCGTCATATGACGTTCGCTTCAACGTCCTGCACTTGTAAAATGGTGATTTGAAGTCCCACAAATGCTTTTTTGCTTTGATTTCCGAAATTAAAAAATCTGTCACTTCGTGATTCCAATCTTCTTTGGCTTTAATTTCGCCTTCCATCGCTGTTTGAAAACTCGCCATGTTTACTGAAAGGCGAGGCTTGACGTCTCGCAATTCCAGCTCTGTAATTGGTCCTTGCTTAAATTGCCCGAAAATAACCTGAATAGAAGCAAATTTTTTCCTACGGATATAAAGAATTGCTTCTAATTCGAGCAACCGTGAATTTCTATATCACACGAATATTTTGAAGAAACTGTTGGTGGAAATCGGTAGAAAAACCAGTTCCGATTGAGTTAACGATTCCTATTACGGTTACGTTTGCCTGAAATTCCTGTCGTGTGATAACCGCTTTACAGTCTCATACAGAGCAAGTCCAATTGAGCCATCGACCACTGTTATGTTAAAGTTTTAAAAGTCTTAAAGCTTTTGTAAGGTTGCGATAGTGAAGCATCCTGGGAAAAAGTGTAATGAAGCAGATGCAAATAGTTACGAAAAAATGAAAAATCTGTAAAAAAAAAAATTCAGATAGAAAATTATTTTTCCCCTTCCTCGTTTGGGGGCTTCTAATCCGGGGGCCCTCGGCGATCGCCGACCAGCCGACCTGGCCAGTCCGGGCCTGGATCGATTCGACATTTGCATCAAAATAAGTTGCGAAAATATATCTAACCAATAAACACCATAGGGATAATATATGAAGCGGACGGAAGAATTTGGGGAGGTACAACATATACCAATAAAGGGGAAAGAAGAATTAAAGTATGGAGAATTTAAAAAAAAATTGTAAGCGGGCAAAATCGTCCTGCAGAAAGGGAGAAGCAGTTATTAAAAGTAATTTGGGAGCATAAAGAGGTATTTGATGGACAGATCAAACGAACTAAGGTAGGAGCACATTCAATTAAATTAAAATTAGGAGCGCAACGAAAACAGCCGCATATCTATAAAGTACCAGAGTCATTAAAGCACAAAGTTGAAAACCAAATAACCGAATTGTTGGAGAAAGGGTTAATTGAACCTTCGTCGGCGGAAATAGTATAGGGTAATTCTAGGATAGATGGCCATAGAGGAGAGATTACCAGTCTTAATATTTCCCAAAACATCGTATAGATGGCACCAGGAGCTTCGTTCTTAGGAAGTAGTTGTAAACGTGCGCTGATGGCAACAAGCCGCGTTGTCTTAGGATTATAAAAAGTAAGTGAATTTTAATGTTTTTAATATGGAGTCACTGAATATTTTGATTGATGTTGGTAAATAAGCGTTTTTTTAATACATGTGTTATATTTTGGTGGTATATTCGGCCATTTTTACATATATACAGTCCAAACTTCGATGCAAACCGTAAACTAACAATTTAAAATGGCGTCCTGATGCTTTATGGTCGGTGGCTATCTCTCCTTTAAATTTGGGATAGATGGCCATATAAACTTAAGGAGAGATGGCCACTTAACATCGATATTTTAAGTACCATACGGATGGATTTTGTTCATTTAAAACAAGTATTACCTACATACCTACTTTTTGTGTTTTATATTTCCGATTTTTAAGAATGTTACATGCATTTCAGCAAAATAAGAGAAAAATCCTCCAAAATTCATAAATTTAGGAATTATCTAATTAATTTTTTGGTTAGATTTTTAATTGGATTTCCTTACATTAAAAGTAAAGCCAGACAATTACAAAAATCCCTAAATTTGGGGATTTTTGTCGATTTTCCTCGTTTTTACAGATGCTCCTCCAATGGGTATCCCTGTTAATTTATGTAATTAATGTGAAGTTAATAATAGGACTTACTGATACTATTATTTTTTTAGTTTACAAGATGCCGAATAAATATGTGAGAAAACCCGACTCAAGTAGAGGTATGTGGACTCAAAGTGATTTGTCTAGTGCAATGGAGGCTGTTAAATCTGGAACTTATTCAGTAAAAAGAGCTTCTGAAATCTTTCACATTCCACGAAAGACTTTAGAACGTCGTTTGAAAAACAATAATGTCGATAAGGATAGAATGGGTCCTGGTGCAATGTTTGGAAAGGAAAATGAAGATAGATTAGTACAACACATCAAACGAATGCAGAAACAAGGTTTCCCGTTTACTCGCGATGATGTTAGAATTCTAGCTTTTGAATTTGCTAAAAAAATTGATTTAAAGCATCGATTTAATCCTTCCACAGAAAAAGCTGGCTATGTTTGGCTGAATCTATTTCTCAGCCGTCATCCTGAAATATCAGTCAGGAAAGCTGAAGGCATGTCGATTGCACGAAGTAAGGCCATGAATCGTGAGGAAGTAGGAGCCTACTTCAAATTATTAAAAACCACTTTGGAAGAAAACAAGTTATTTAATAAACCTTCTAACACCTTCAACATTGATGAGTCCGGTTTGCAGTTGAACAACCGACCTGGCTCGGTTTTAGCCGAAAAGGGGACTAAAGCAGTTACTACGATAACTTCTTCAGAAAAAGGCGAAACCATCAGTATCATTGCTTGTTGTAATGCAGAGGGGTTCTTTCTACCACCAGCTTGTGTGATGAAGCGCAAAAACAAAAAAGTTGTTTATATGTCTCAGAAGTCTGCGTACGTTAACAGTTCAATATTTTTGCAGTGGCTGAAAGATCATTTTGTTCCTCGCAAGCCAAGTGGTACAACTTTACTAATACTTGATGGTCACACCTCCCACACTACTTCAATTGAAATGCTGACATATTCGGATTCACAAGATATTGTACTTTTGTCTTTACTCCCTCATACGACACATTATCTTCAACCTTTGGACAGAGCCGTTTTTAAATCTGTGAAAAGTAATTTTTACAACGCGTGTAGAATTTGGCTGAGAACACATCCTGGACGTCGCATTACAAGACTCCAATTTGGGGAACTGCTTAATGTATCTTGGGGAAAATCAGCTACACCAGAAAATGCCATTTCAGGTCTCAAGGCAACAGGGATTTACCCTTACAATCCGAATGTTTGTCCTGATTATGCATTTCTAAACTTAACAGACACCCAAAGCAATCCGTATTATAACGACGCTATTTCAACAAGCGAAACGCTGGATAGTCATGTTCAAGCCAATTTGGAAACATTAGCAGCTCAATTAAATAAAGAGACTGACACTGAAATAGTACAATTTGAGCCGAAACAAAGTACATCCAAAGCAAATGATGTACACTCTGAGCCCAGTACATCCAAAATTAATGACTTAAGTCTTGAGCAGCAAGCAAACGCACCAAAAAAGGCCAATCTAGAGACACCAACAAAATTTTTATGTGACATTGCACCAATTCCTGATATAACGACTACAAAAATTGTTAGAAAACGTGCCAAACAAGTGGCTACCATTCTGACATCACCAGAAAACATCGCAAATCTTCAGAAAATATCATCAGAAAAACAGAAAAAATTGGAAAAATGTAAACCGCCGAAAAAGTGTAAAGTTATCGCGAAAACGTCTAAAGTTATTTTCAAGAAACGACCAAAACGGGACATTTCCAGCAGTGAAGACGATGAAATAGATTTTTCCGGTACTACTACTGATTCCGGGGAAATAGAATTTGATGAAGATCGTTGTATCGGCTGTGGTGAAGAATACAATACCACGACTAAAAAGGATGATTGGGTCAAATGCATAAAATGCATGAAGTGGTATCACGAAACATGTTCAACATTTCAGGAACTTTGTCAAAAATGTGGTAAAATTTTATTAAAATTTAAGGTTTGAAACTTACCTACTTTACATTTTGCTTCATTTATTTTTCCTTTTCATCAATTTTCTATTGATATTGTATCTTTACATTAACCCCTCAAGCAATAAGGACGAGTCAACGCATCCCAAACAATCCGTCTCCAAGCGATATAGACGAGATAACTTGTTTACAAAACTTCACAGCTCAGCGAGGTTTTGTACTCGAGTTATCGCCTAAAGACGGACCATCCGAAACGAGCCAACTCGTCCTCATCGCTTAAAGGGGTTAAAATGAAATTTTTACTGTTAAACTTACAAAATATTTCTTTCTTTCCCATTTAAGTACATATTTCTTTATTATACCTTAGATGGCCATCTATACTTGACCTAGATGGCTATCTCTACTAGAACAGGAGGAGAGATGGCCACTTGTCATGTTTCTTAAAAGCCACATTTTTCGTGTTTTGTTCTAAATATTTAAGTACATTTTACCCAAAATATGTTGAACATATATGTGAAAATTTAAAATATGCATAAACATATCATATATTTACATTTTGAAAGTTTTTATTTCAATTCTAAAAAACTATGGCCATCTATCCTAGACTTACCCTATCCGATTGTATGTGTTGCTAAAAAGGATGGCACTATACGTTTGTGTTGTGACTATAGGGCGTTAAATGCGGATAGTCAGATAATGCCTTTTCCTATGCAAAATTCAGAGAACTTGAGATTTAAAGCAGGTGCAGCAACCTATTTAACTACTGTAAAGGCCCTTATTTTCGCGGGCCGTAATTTTTGCAAAAATGAATATATCGGTGATTTCGCGAGCTGAAAATTTCGCGAATTTTATATGAACAGAACCGAAAGTTGAACAATTCCAAAAGTATCTAAGTAAAGTTGAAAAATTCCAAAAGTACATCCTTTGCATAAAACATTTTAAGAAACTTCCTTTTGTCCGAAAAGTTCGCCCACCCCCTCCCCCATCGCTCTTAATAAAACAACCCACGGTGCTTATCAACTTTGACCTTGGCTCAAAGCGCGCATTCCACCTCGGGCAAGTTTCTTTTCTTAGGGCTCCTCTAGGCTCCTCCGCTCTAAGGGCTCCTCCGCACTTACAGACTCGACCAAGACAAGACCAGTGTCCCCCACCTCATTAGGGCTTTGATTGATGGGCTATTAAGAGAAACTCCAATGTGAAGAGGTATTTTGCAAAGGGACGACTTTTGCGGTAGACATGAAAGGCGAGCAAGTTGGTTGCTGGCCATGGTTTATTTAAATGCCATGAATTTTTCAAATGCATACATTTGTTACAGTATTTTCTGTTTTTTTTTTTTTTTTTTTGCCTTATTTAACTGTCTACTAACCTATTTCAAAAAAAAAAAAAAAAAAAATAAAAGAGGGTGGAAAAGGGGGGGGGGGCGAAAAAGTAATTTTTAAAAATAAATAATTGCACATTAAATGTGTACTGTAGTGTAATAAAAGCTCACTTATCAAATCACGGGAAAAACTAATAACTATTTATATTAATAAAATGATTTTTTTTAAAACATTTTTAAGAGAACAAAACATATTGTACTGATTTTACATTGGACGCGCAAATAAAACTACAAAAATTGACATCAAACAGGCGAACATAAAATTTCAGTGTTTATATTATGCAATAAATAAAATAATTAATAAAAGCTTTTTCACATTCTCAAGTATTTATTCCAATCGCAGTTTTATAAACAGAGAACAAATATTTCTGCATTTCGATGAACGCAGAAATATCTGTTTTTCTTATTTCACATCTATAATTTTATTCCTACTTATTGTTATTACCTTGTTTATTTTTTAATTTATTACATTTTTTCGCTGCACATAATTAACATTTAAGAATTATTTGTTTCCGAAAATTTATTTCGAAATTGACATCCAATGCTTTATAAATTCTGAACGGGGAAATTCTCACTTCGAGGGGGGGGGGGGGGAATTTCAGGCAATGGTGACAGTTTGTAGCAAAAAAGGGGGGGGGGGTTAGAGAGAGGGAGCGTGACATCAGACATCACATATTTTGGTTAAGTTACAAACGTTTAGATTCAGCACACTAGATATTTTTAATTTACTTGTTTTTAATTCTTATTGAAAACTCTAAAAAGTAAAACTAATATCATTGGCGTTCCTAGCATGGGCATGAGCAATGCGGAAATTTGTGCTATCCTCCCCTTCCAAAAAAAAAAAAAAAACTCAGCTGTCTTGTACAAATTTGTAGTGTTGTAGTTTATATTTACAGCAGTGCAAGAAAAAAAAAAAATCTCAAGAAATTTTATATTTTATTTATTTGGTGCAACTCGCATTAAACTACATTTCTAAGCAGCAAAGAGACGTTGAAACGGTACTAGTAAAATCGAAAAATGCAAGTGTGTGTATTTTTAAAGAACTCTTAAATTTAATTTGGGTGTAATCCCCCCCCCCCCCCCCCCCGCAGTGACGCTACTGCTAATATCATGGCATTTTTTCTTTTTATTATTCAATCTGTTGCGGCAAACCAGTGAAATTAAATTGGTATTGATAATTTGAGGAATGGGGGACTTTCCGAATGAATTCAAAGTGGATGATATACTTAAAAACCAGCCCATTCAGTTAGACATTAATTCAGAAACACATGAAGTATGAATTGCCAATAATTCCCCTGATTGCAGTTGTTAAAGGTAAAAGGACTGATAGGAAATTGATTCTAGTTAAACCATGAAAAACTCAAGATGGGGCCTGGATTTTTTTTATTGCGGTCGGAATAATCCGCAGTGGAGAGGTCCCAAAGACAGCTATGCTCTTTCACCGCAAGAACAAAAATTTCGGTATCAAATAATAACATATCTTTATTAGACATTGCTAACTGGTCGGGTCTGGTCGGTTCTAGTGCGGCTACAGTGCCTTGTGCTTGAAGAACGCTCTCTGCACCGACTCACTATACAGATCCGATTTTGCCCCGACCGAAAGTCTGACCACGGTCGTGCAACAGAAGAAAAAGCAAGTGCGGAGAGCTCAACACATATTCGCGTATAGCCCGTCGGGGATCATCAATCACAACCCTAATGAGGTGGGGGACATTGGTCTGGTCTTGGTCGGGTCTGTAAGTGCGGAGGAGGCCTTACAGACCAGACCAAGACCCGACCAGTGTCCCCCACCTCATTCGGCTTTGATTGATGGGCTATTAAGAGAAACTCCAATGTGAAGAGGTATTTTGCAAAGGGACGACTTTTGCGGTAGACATGAAAGGCGAGCAAGTTGGTTGCTGGCCATGGTTTATTTAAATGCCATGAATTTTTCAAATGCATACATTTGTTACAGTATTTTCTGTTTTTTTTTTTTTTTTTTTTTTTTTGCCTTATTAAACTGTTTACCAATTTATTTCAAAAAAAAAGAAAAGAAAAGAGGGTGGTAGGGGGGGGGGGCGAAAAAGTAATTCTTAAAAATTAATAATTGCACATTAAATGTGTATTGTAGTGTAATAAAAGCTCGCTTATCAAATAACGGGAAAAACTAATAACTACTTATATCAATAAAATGATTTTTTTAAAAACATTTTTAAGAGAACAAAACATATTGTACTGATTTGACATTGGACGCGCAAATAAAACTATAAAAATTGACATCATACAGGCGAACATAAAATTTCAATGTTTATATTATGCAATAAATAAAATAATTAATAAAAAATTTTCCATTCTCACGTATTTATTCCAATCGCAGTTTTATAAACTGAGAACAAATATTTATGCATTTCGATGAATGCAGAAATATCTGTTTTTCTTAATTCACATCTATAATTTTATCCCTACTTATTATTATTACCTTGTTTATTTTTTAATTTATTACATTTTTTCGCTGCACATAATCAACACTTAAGAATTTTTTGTTTCCGAAAATTTATTTCGAAATTGACATCCAATGCTTTATAAATTCTGAACGGGGAAATTCACTTCGAGGGGAGGATTTCAGGCAATGGGGACAGTTTGTGGCAAAAGGGGGGGGGGGGGTAGAGAGAGGGAGCGTGACCAGACATCACATATTTTGGTTAAGTTACAAACGTTTAGATTCAGCACACTAGATATTCTTAATTTACTTGTTTTTAATTTTTATTGGCAACTCTAAAATGTTGGCGTTCTTAGCATGGGTGTGATCAATGCGGAAATTTGTGCTATCCTCCCCCTCTCCAAAAAAAAAAAAAAAAAAACTCACCTGTGTTGTACAAATTTGTAGTGTTGTAGTTTATATTTACAGCAGTGCAAAAAAAAAAATCTCAAGAAATTTTATATTCTATTTATTTGGTGCAACTCTCATTAAACTACATTTCTAATCAGCAAGGAGACGTTGAAACGGCACCAGTAAAATCGAAAAATGTAAGTGTATGTATTTTTAAAGAGCTCTTAAATTTAAATTGGGTGTCAACCCCCCCCCCCCCCCCCCGTAGTGACGCTATTGCTAATATCATGGCATTTTTTCTCTTTATTATTCAATCTGTTTTGCAAAACCAGTGAAATTAAATTGGTATTAATAATTTGAGGAATGGGGGACTTTCCGAATGAATTCAAAGTGGATGATATACTTACAAAATTCCGTGACAGCCCATTCATCTAGACATTAATTCAGAAACACATGAAGTATGAATTGCCAATAATTCCCCTGATTGCAGTTGTTAATGGTAAAAGAACTGATAGGAAATTGATTCTAGTTAAACCATGAAAAACCCAAGATGGGGTCTGGATTTTTTTTATTGCGATCGGAATAATCCGCAGTGGAGAGGTCCCAAAGACAGCTATGCTCTTTCACCGCAAGAACAAATTTTTCGGTATCAAATAATAACATATCTTTATTAGACATTGCTAACTGGTCGGGTCTGGTCGGTTCTAGTGCGGCTACAGTGCCTTGTGCTTGAAGAACGCTCTCTGCACCGACTCACTATACAGATCCGATTTTGCCCCGACCGTAAGTCGGACCACGGTCGTGCAACAGAAGAAAAAGCAAGTGCGGAGAGCTCAGTCCGTCGCGCATAGCCCGTCGGGGATCATCAATCACAACCCTAATGAGTGGGGGGACATTGGTCTGGTCTTGGTCGGGTCTGTAAGTGCGGAGGAGGCCTTAATCTCTTTTTTCCCACACTCTTTATCATATTAGGACTTCTGAACCCCCTCCCCCTTTTGCCCCGAAAGTGTATCGTAATCATCCTACCCCCTTCGCTTTTCTCGGACGCGGATCGTCCATGTCCACCACCAGCTTGAAAAAGAAGTGTTCGAGTTCGAGCAGGTGTTACCATGCCTGTGAGTGCGAGATAGAAAATTGAGGAGAGCGTGTTATTAGTGCCGTAAAAAAATGTGGAAGTACTTGTACAAGTTGACGGACAAGGGAGAGAAAATTCCTATAGGAGCTCCAGCGCCGACGGGGCTTCCGGATGCAAGAAACGCTAAGTCTTTTGTTGAATCAAAAGAAATAATATCCGCGAATACTGAGGTTTCTACTAGTTTGAAAGCAAAACGTGGAGTGAAACGTGTGCAGTATGCAGTGTATGACGAAGTGCCGAGATCCAAAATGGGCCGATATGCTACTATGAACGGAAATTCTGCAGCAGTGAAACATTTCACCTCTGAACTGGGAAGGCCGGTGAGTGAATCAACCATTCGCTGCATAAAGAAAGAGTACATTGAAGCATCTAAACAATCTAAAGCCGATGTAACAACTTTACCGCACGGTAACCGCGGTCGCCCCTTAAAACTTAGTGATTTTGATGCAAGCGTTCAAACATATATACGTAAATTGCGGATAGCTGGTGGAATAGTGAACCGCACTATTGTTATTGCAGCTGTAAAAGGAATTGTGAAATCACATGATCCATCTTTGCTAAACGCTTTCGATTTGAACCAGGCTTGGAGTAATCGCGATTACGTAATCGTAATCGGCTGTAATCGATTACATTTTGACAAAATCGTAATCGTAATCTGATGATGGCATATTCTCATAATCATAATCGAAGTTGTGTAATCCCGTAATCCTTTTTCTCCCGGAATTTTAATCGTAATCTTAAGGAAAAAATCCGTAATCTGCTAGTTCTGCAATCGTGTAATCTTGACCTGCTGAAAGCTGAAATTTTTAGCGCTACCCTTGGATAGAAGAGATAAGATTACAAGAAAAAGGATTCAAACTGTGTACTGAAGTCCTATCCTAAGCGGTCTGTAACCTATGGGCGATCATAATATAAAAGGTTCTGTGTGGCGGTCGCAGAGCCTTGATGGCAGGACCATATAATAGTCTGCTAGAGACGCTTGTTGTCCTACTTGTTGCGGTCTCTCAGAATTCTTAATTGCCGAGAGAGCCCGAGAAGAAAGGGAGTCTGGTCTGGATATGTCACTCGCATCGCCTTGGGGCTCTCGGGGGGGGGGGGAGTGTCTCCGGTCCCTTCGCGTCGTCCAGTTTCGGTACAAGAGCGGTAATCTGTCCGCAAGTCACAGATTTCGGGATAGATAAGAAAGGCGAAGGTGTCTATAGAAGGACCAAATGCATCGGTCATTTTGCTTCCTTAATTACCCCTTCAAAACATATTCAAACGGTTGGGCAATAGGCGAGTCTGGACGGGACCGCCGCGAGTAATAAGAGAGAGTTCCCCCTTTCTTCTCTCCGCGGGGTCCCGGTTTGGAGCCGGCATTAAGAATGGGGGCCCCATTTTCCCTTTCAATAATCGAAGTAGACTGCCCCCCTGAAAACCTAGTGTTGGTACTATCACCTACACACATAAAGAGACATGAAATGACTTTTGTGTTTTCGCCTTTCTTTAACGGCAGAAGTGAAGAATTTTTCTAAAGAATAGCACATTGACACTTCAGCAATTTAGGAGCAGGCGTTACATGATGCTCTATGCTTAAGATGCATGAAATCTTAACCCTGGTACGTGGGATTATTATTCTTTTTAAAAATATGTTCTTCGAATATTTAAAAAAGTACATACATTTAAATCTTAAATTTATTTATATTTTAATGCTAATATTCTTTTTAATTAATAGGTATGTAAAAGAAAATGATATATGTTCAGACATTTTCCCAATTGTTTTTTACATGCATGAATTAATATTTAGGAATTATTTAAAAAAATTAATTATCTTTTTCTTCTTAGACCTTAACAGAATTTTGTATTTCAGTTGAATCTTGTACGTTAAATTTGTGTTGTAAAATTACGTGCACTTTATTTTTATTAAAACAGTTAGTACATGGAAAAAAATATATGCTCGTGCATGTTAAAAAAAAAAAAAAAACCACAAAAATCATATTAAAATATTATAGTCATTCGTATTATAATTATTCTTCATATTACTTTTTAACGATTACTAATTTTGCTGAGAGTTAGTTGAATGTTCATGTTCAAATTTTTTGAAATTATTCTAAAATGCAGTATTTATTTTCAAAAGATTATTTATCTCTTACACTATCTGAATATTTTGTTATCCCGTGCAATTCATGCACATCTTATAAGTGATTTCAAAAAGAATCATAGAAAATTATTATTTTCAGTAAACTAATTGGTGTTATGTGAAATATTTGCACAATTTAAACTAGAAAATAAATACAATGGAGAAATATACATTTTCAGAAATTGCGGCCAACTAAATTTTGATTGTATGCACATAAAATAACAATGAACCAGGTAAATCCCTTATGCATTAAATATACATTTAGTGCATCGTCTTTGCTTATATACAAAATACGATCAATGTAGTTATCCCTCACATGAGTTTTAAATATACGAAAAATACTGAATGTGCCTTTCCTGATTATACATATATATATATATATAATGCAAATTTTTCATTTCTGCAACGACGTCATAATTCCAGAACTGTGATGATGAAATTGTTTCATTATAATTGCTTTCATCATCATTTCAGTTATCTCTTATAAAATCAAAAATTTAATTAAAAATCATTTTTTGATTTATGACACTATTGTGAAAATGAGAGTTGTATGCATAAAATCGGATAATTTTATGCTAATCTAATCGTAATCAAAATCGTAATCGGATGTCATAATCGTAATCGATTACATTTTTCAACGACTGTAATCGCTGCCGTAATCGTAATTACTTTTTGGCAAAGGATTACAATCGTAATCGTAATCATAATCTCTCAATTTCTCCCTTTGTAATCGTAATTGTAATCGATTACGTTTCTTTGTAATCGACTCCAAGCCTGATTTGAACCCAAGATGGGCCAGAAGCCTGCTGGAAAGAATGAACTTCGTCCGTAGAAAGGGAACCAAGGCTGCACGAAAACTGCCCCCAGACTTCCCAGCTATTCGCGACGAATTCGTTAAGCGTGTTCATACAGTGATCGACAAAAATGTTGTTCCCCCTGAGATGTTCGTTAACTTTGATCAGACAAAAGCAAAGTTTGTGCCTACATCTGATTACACGTTGGATGAACGTGGTTCGAAACAAGTGTCTATAATCGGCATGGAAGATAAAAGAGAGATGACTGTTTTCTTAGCATGTTCCCTTTCTGGAAACCTACTTCCACCACAATTGTTATACGATGGAAAAACAACTAATTGTCATCCAAAGTTTACATTTCCCGCGGACTGGGACGTGTGGCACACCGATTCGCACTGGAGTAATACTGACACAATGATTCGATACATCGAGAAAATTCTTGTACCTTATTACGATAAGCAGAGAGAGCTTCTCGGACTCGTTCCAGAACAATCTGGTGTAGCATTCTTCGACGTTTTTAAGGCCCACCAAGATCGTCTTTTTCTGACTGAACTAGAGAAGAGGAATATTATTCCAGTTTTTGTGCCCGCTTCCTGCACAGGAGAGCTCCAACCTTTGAACTTAACTGTAAATGGCGAGTTCAAGCGTTTGCTCAAGAATGAGTTTATTGAGTGGTATTCTAATGAGCTTCAATTTCTAGAGGAAAAAGAATCTGTAAACTTGCGAATATCAAGACTAAAACCGATTCACGCTTCTTGGCTTTTGCGCGTATTTAACGGTATTGAAGCCAAACGTGAGATAATTTTGAATGGCTTCAAAGAAGCTGGTATAAATATTGTAAGTGAATGAACTGACTTCTATTAATTGTTTTGTATTCGAGAAATAGTTGTATATTATACAGAAAATAGTTATAAGAAAGAAAGTTGTCAAGAAAAAGCTTGAAACTGTGCAATAAATCATTAAATTTTGGGTAAGTAAGTGAAAAATTTCTCATTGTCTATTATTATTTGAGGTGGAAAAAAAAATATTCCGCGAGGCTTAAATTTTCGCGATTGCGACGGGCTCGCGAAAATCGCGAAAACTAAGGCCTCGCGAAAAAAAGGGCCTTTACAGTACTTTAGATTTATTAAAGGGGTATTGGGAGAGACCGTTGAAAAAGGAATGCAGAGAATTAACTAGCTTGGTGTCACCTAAGGGGCAATATCAGTGGAAAGTTATGCCGTTCGGGCTATCCGGATCAGCGGCCACTTTCCAACGGGCCATGTACCAAGCTTTGAGACCGCACAGCGATTATGCGGAAAGTTTCATAGACGATATAATTATCTTTTCGGATAGTTGGGAGAGTCATTGACACATATAGGGGCAGTTCTGAAAACGTTGAGAGAATTGAATTTTTCAGCAAATTTAAACAAATGCACTTTTGCCAAACCGAAAGTCAGATATCTAGGTCACATAGTGGGGTCGGGAGAACATAATCCTGATTCAGAAAAGCTCTCGGTAATAAACAAATTCCACATGCCTAAGGCGAAGAAAACAATTCGCTCAGTTTTAGGGTTGTTTAATTATTATCGAGAGTACGTTTCGGGATATGCAACGATTGCGAACCCACTCATGGACTTGACAAGAAAGGGAGTACCAAGTGAAATTGGACCTGAAGAAAAAGCGTTCAACACCTTAAAAGAATTACTTTGCGAGAAAGTAGTGCTCTATACGCCGAATATCTCTCAGCCATTTGAAATTCATACTGATGCATCGTCAGTTGGGATCGGCACCTGTTTAGTGCAAAAAGATCAGGAGGGAAAAGAGAGACCCATAACGTTTATTAGCCAAGCGCAAGGAAAATGGAGCACGATAGAAAGGGAAGCGTATGGAGTTATATGGGCATTAGGTAAATTTGAGCAATGGACGTTTGGGAAAACAGTTACACTATGTACCGACCACAATCCATTAAAATATTTAACTGAAGGGATTCCGAAAAATGCTAGACTGCAGAGGTGGGCGTTAGTATTATCCAGGTTCGATTTAAGACTGGTACACAAATCAGGAACCAGTAATAGTGACGCAGATGCCTTATCGCGCATCTATGAAGAAGAGGAGAATAAGTAAATAAATAAAAAAAAACACAGAGGTATGTAAGTTATATATTTAGATATTAGGTTATGTACAAATAATATATTAGCTTTCGAAAAATTGATGAACTGCTCTTCATTGTATTAGTGATGAAAGTAAAGAAATGCTAATGTGTCTATGTGAGACAAAAATTTAGTTGTTAATTGAATTGTGTGTTCAGAGAACATGAGAAAATATATTTATAACCATATGTTTTTTTTTTTTGTGTATTAGTAAAGTTTAGAATATATACATTGATGTAAACTCTTGCATGTGAGTACGGTAATATTAATGTATGAGGTGTCATAGATTTTGATGGGTGGGGACACAAACAAAAACACACATCAAAATTTTCGGGTATTCTCAGAGCTCTACTTTGGTATATGCGGACTGGGAATGAAAGCTATGCTAAAGATGTACTATATATATTCGGTGAACTCTACAATATTTCTTTGGGTTTGAACTGCTATGTAGCTTTTCAAACCGGAGGGGAGATGTCAGCTCCTGAGCTGAACTCTAATGCCTAAGGGCACATGTGGTGACCACCTGTGGTATCCGTGGTAGCCGCGAGAAGAGTGGGTCCCAGGAAAAAAAAGATCGCCGGAGGGAACGGGGACCAACCGTGGGAGCGGGCGGTGAGAACAAAGGGACATTCGGTGCCTGGACTTGAAAAGGAGAGGACGCGATCCTCGAGACCTCCCAGAAAAAGATATGTTTAAGGAGTTTGTATATAGCAATATTGTAAATAGCAAGATTGATTCAAGGGCATAAATAAAAGTACTAAAAAAAAAATGCTACAAGTGAGTTTGTGATCTCCGCGTTCCTCGATAACATACAAAACCCCATAAAAGTAAGATTACATTAATGTTAAAATTTGTTAAAACTTTTTAAAAAACTTTAAAAACTTTGATTTTTGTATTGATGTAATCATTCCTTAACCTAACAAATTACTCGACTTTCGCTATATTTTTTAAGTGAATAAAAGGAGGGACTTACCCTATCTGGTGAAAATTTAGTTCTTGACGAATTGTAATTTATTGATTACTAGCGGTACCCGCAACGGCGTTGCCCGTGCAAAGTTAAAATAGCGGCGCCTACGGCGCAACTTGTTTTTTTCCCCAAGCAAGACACCGAAGGCGACTTCTTAAGTCACTTCTGAGCCGATAAAAAACTTATATCAGCCAGTCTTTTTCCACAAATGTTTATCTACTTTGATTTAGGTATAAAATTATTTCAATCTATCACTAATAACCTATATTTATTGATCTATATTTATATCATGTGGCATATTTATCTTTTTTACATCATCAGAACTTTTACATAGCTTTTTTTTTTTTACTCTGACTCTGATACAGCAGTACATTCTTTCTGAGTCTGAATTCAAAAATGTAAATGATATTTCATAAATGTTTATTTCAACCATTAACAAGAAGTTCCGTCTAGAACTATACGAGCCTACTTTCCCGTATTCACCAACTTGAAATTTATAATCTAGCTAACTCTCTCTCTCTCTCTATCTCTTCCTCATTTAACTTTAGTTCTTAATTACTTCAAATATACCTTTTTCAACGGTTAATTCATATTCATTCACTCACTCATTCGTTCATTTATTCAGTCATTCGTTTATTTATTCATTCATTTTTCTCATTTATGTATTTATTCACTCATTTATTTATTTTTCACTTCATACATTCATTTATCTATTTTATTATTTATTCACTCATTTATTCGTTTATTCCATCACTCATTCACTTAATCATTCATTCATTCGAAAATATCGTTAAAAATCCCGATCAAAAAATTTCATAAGAAAATAGATTCATTCCCTTCTGGTTGAACTTCGTATCTGTACATGTTCTACGGCCAAACATCTTTCCGATTAATTTTGCTCCAAGCAAATCGGTCTGTTAGATCATGATTAATAAAGGATTGAAATTTCCCAGTAGGCGCTAATGTTAATCTCTTCTTTTTTTTTTTAACTGTTTCAAAATGAATTCCTTTATCCCGGCGCAAATTTCGCCAAGGCAACAAAACACGCAAAAGGTTACCAGCGGAGGTATTCCATTTGGCGTTCGTTGCATCATTATTGGCGACTTTATCGCCTGCGCCGATATAAAGGAAAAAGTACCGTTAATTTTTTTGAACTGTTCAAAAATGAGCAAAAATTGTTAAACTCAAAAAATATTTTCCTTCGAGAACTTTTTAGTAATCTTGTTCATAAGAACTCGACTCTTATGCCCAGAGTTTACATAATTTGCTTCACTTTTGCCCATAGGCGCTAATGTTAAAAATTTTTGAACTGTTCAAAATTGAACGAAATATTGTTCAAATCAAACAGTAAAATATGGAAATGCGATGTCCTTGCCGAGATCTTTCGAATGCAAAAAGAATTTTTCGAATCGGACAATTTGTTCAAAAGTTATTAGGGGGGGACAGACCAACAGACAGACAGACCGACCGACACACTTTTTCCCCATCTCAAAACCCTACTTCAAATTTTTTATTTTTCAATCTTTATTGAATTTCTTCACTTATTTTTGACTTCTCTTCATATTTAATGATATTTTTCGGTACATTAAGCCTTCTTTCATGCTTTAATATATTTTTCTTTACTTTTACGGGAAAGTAGGCTAAAAAGGGTAAATTGTGATACAAAAATTTAAAAAATAAGTGTATTAGTAGTTTTATACATAAACATACATTTTGAAATCAAACCAGAGAAATGAATTGATACAATTTTAAATATGAAATTTTAACTGCTACAAATTAAAGTAGGCTAAATGGAGAATTGATACATTGATCAGACAAAGCCATTTAGTAAAGTTCATCTGAAAAATCTAGCAGTTCCTGATGCCCTTAGCCTATTTACGAAAAGCAAAAGCTGTGGCGAAAAGATGCTGGACTATGTATATGTAGGGCCAGTTTGATGAAATAAAAAAACATCAGTGGATGCTTGATGTGAAGTATCTTGATGGTGAAAATTGTATAGAATGCAGTGTTGTAGCAAGGGTGATACCCGGGGCGTATAGTGATAGGTGTCACCCGTGGAAAAGATTATCCCCTCCAAGAAAAAAAATCATGTAAGCATGAAGTATGAGTTTTAATGAAATATAATAACTTTTTTTTTTTTCAAATCGCAGATTGAAAAATAAAAACACCGTTTGTATCATGAGCCTCATAATATTTAAATTTGATTACGACAACGGTTATGATTAGCGGTTAAAAATATTGCGAATATATTTTTTTAAGGAAGCACTTTACTCAGTTCAAAAGAGAGAAAAAAAATCCAATTTAAAGTATTTGTTTTATTCTATGGAGCTTTTAAAGGTTTTTTTTTTTTTCTCCGTCCTGACTGCGTGTCACAGCTGAAGAGACATTTCTTTGGTTGCGGATAATGGAATATCCTGTGTATAAGATTAAAACTAAAAATTTCATACAGACACTGTTCACTCCCTGCTTGATAATAGAATGGCCCCATATAATGCAAAAAAGATCTCTTTATCTAAGATACCTTGAAACGACTTTTTGAAGATGAACAAATTTCTCAACATGTGTACTTTAGCAGCGGCATCAAGTTATTTCTTGTTTTATGCTGGCAACCTACTTTCTTCCATTATTTTTCAAGCAAGTAGATGTTAACGCATTAATAATTCTCATTAGATCTCAAAAAATGAAGAAAGAGAAAAACTGTTTGAATTATTTCAAGATTTTTTTTCCCTTAACAAATAACAGTAATTACAGATTAATATTTACTATTGTGTTATTAATTGCGTTAACCAATATACTAAAGTATTAAATTTCCCTCCACAATCAAATACAAAACTTAACTGCATAATACTGATTGTAACTATTGATATTTGTATGAGGGCAGAGTGGATTTACAGTCTAGTCAAGGGGGCGGTGGTTAAAAACCTTGCCTCTCGCCCCCTCCAAATGAAATGGTTTTCAATATTGAAGTAGCTGAAAACAACTTTGGGTTATCTTCAGTTATGTAATAGGAAGAAAGACGACAACAGCTCTTCCATAGAAGTTTTTTGAAATTGAAATTCGAAAAACTCAATTTTACACTATTTTTGGTAAGATTAGGGGAGGGGAAAAGGGGATCTTCCTCGAAAGGTAGTTGAAATCGAAGTTCTGAAATTACTTGCATAGGCTGTTGTTCGACGCGTTTAGCGAAAGGTGGACGGCCCCAGATCTCTTCCTGTATTTCTTACAAATTGAAATACTAAAAGCATATTCGAAAAAAGGCAAATGCCAAGGATGAATAAATTAAATCGGCGAGTTCGAATCAGTTCAAAACCATGTTTACATTTATTAAAATGTATAAATACCTCAACTATTTTCAAAATTCTTTATTTAAAAACAACGTACTTATTCTATTTTGAATGTGTGTATCACGGGAGGTTGCAACCCCCCTCCATTAATCCGGGACTGCAGCAGTGCCCTGTCAACATTTTCAAAAGAAAAATTGAATTCTTGACCGCTCCAGTGAAAGTTGTTCGCTATTTGTTTTTGGTAATTAATGAATATTATTTTTATGAGTAGATACTATGTTACTAATAAGTTTAATAATCTATTAACATATTAAAATTGTTCATCCCAACTGAATTAAACTGATTGGGCGAGCCGCTTAATTGAATTATAATGCTTGAAATCGATATATATTGTTTCAACGGGCCCAACAACATTATAAAAAAGAAAATCAAATCCCTAATAATCATGGGTGATTCAAAGCGGAAAAAAAATTTCCGAACTTCACACAAAATTTTCAGAAAAAGTATGCACCATCAATTTAAAATAAAAAACTATATAGGTTACACTCCCCCCCCCTCCTCAACACACAGTACATACGCATATATATATATATATATATATATGTAATATATATAAGTTTAAAAATAATCCTTGAAGAAATTGAAGAAAAGATCTTATATACCAGAAGTCTTTTTTTTTTTTTCTGGAAAGAATTATTGTATTTAAAGTAATTTAAAGTAGTACAAAATAGGTAGAAAGAGAAACACAGATATTAATTGTCAAAGAAATCTTAAGATAAGTAAATTTTAAAAATTTCAAATTTTTTTAACTTTCGGAACAGGTGCTCGAAGATTTTCGGAAATGTTGGATCAGAATCACAGATGCAGTAAACATTATTTGCTACTCATGCAATTGAACTGCAATTTTTAATGGATTACATCTTTTAAAAAATAAATTTCATTGAAAGAATCAATCAAATCTGAAAAGACTTTCTAAAATACCATGATTTTCGTTACATGCAAGGCCGGCGCCATTATTGTTTACATTCATCCGCGGAATTTCTGAAACTCACTTCACTTTAATTCACTTTCAAGAACTCGTGTGAAGTAAAGAAAATGATGGAGGATTAATATTTTAATTGTTGAATTTAAAGAATATTGAACGAATTTTAAAAAAAAAACAGCTTGGAAGTGCAAACCACCAAGATATGATAGAATTTTGTGTCAATTTTCGTAATCGTACGTAGCGTAGATTTTGCTGTAGAGCGTATAGCCACAAGGTCGTTGCCAACTCGAAAGTTCATCAAACTTTAATTTTATATATATACTCGTAGATGTGAAGAGATATTTTTTTAATATATATATTAGAGTGGGTCGAAAAAACGCAATGTTTTTTTTTTTCCGAAACGCTATACCGCGGAAAACTTGCCTCTGGGTAGGTAAGTAACATGCAAATTAAAAAACAAAGTTTTATTGAACCCCTAGCTAGCGCATTGTACTTAAAATTTCGATTTTTTTTTTCGAAAATCAAGTCATTTTACAAGTTTTTTCGCAGAAGTCAGTCATTAATATTTTAAACTGCTATAGCGAAAATCATTTATTAAAAGGGTTGAAAAGCACACAAAAAAATTAAAACCGTCAAAATCTTTCAATTTGCGGTAACGCAAAAGACTCAAAAATCGGTAAATTATTGCATTTTAGGTACATACTGACACTTTATGTGAAAGCATAGTCCAGCATGCTGAGTTACGTGATAATAGACCATTTCTTTTTTTTTACTTTACACTTCAATTCATTGTAATAGAACAGTGTTTCCCAACCGGTGGTTCGCGAAGACCCAGTGGTTCGCGAGGTGTCGGAAGGGGGTTAGCGAAAATAATATTTCAATGGTGGAATTTTTAATTCCTAACGTACAAGGAAAAAACTAAATAATAAATTTACATACGTATTTGGACAGAGTATAAAAATGATTTTTTTAAATAAATTGTTTTCCGATAATGCATAAATTGTAGACTGGCATAGGAAGTATTCGTACAAAATTTGAAATGCACTTATTTCTACTATTGTCTGATTTCGAAAACTTGAATCCCAAAGTGGTATCGGAAGAAATTCTTTGATTAATTTTAAATTTTGAACGTATGCTTCTCCTACCATTTCCCTCTTTTTCCTCGCTATCGCGAAGAAAATGTCGGAAATATGAAAATTTTCCTAAATATAAAATTTTGCATTATTTTCCGCTAATTTCTCCCATTTGACCGAATGGGGACCTTTTGTTTAACCGAATATATTTAATCATTTATTTTTTTTCCGTTTTGTATTCACATTTATCACAAATTATTCTAACTGTTCTGCATATTCGCAATGCAAATTTTGAAAACAAATGAATTTTAATATTGTAATTTTCCACAACTTTTGCGAATGTTGAGCAGAAAGGTATTTATTGATTGATTCAAAATTGTGTACGTATGGGGGTGATTTTCAAATTTGTTGACGGATTGGGTTTGACACAATCTGAAAATTTTTGTTGCATCAAACATAAAAACTTGCCTACGTATGAATTCCTTATAATTTATCGCATTCTGAGAAAGTAGTTTTTTCGAGTTAATGTATTTATACTTTAGATATTTTAAAAAGTCTCTTGACAAGTGATTGGTCTTCTCATGAGTGTTACCGTCATTAAACATTCTGTAAAATAATCCTTATCAATAATTTACCTAAAAAATCTTGTTTAAGTAATCTTAAATACTTTGTAATAAGTAAAAATAGTATTAAAATTTACTTATTTAAAATTTTAAACTATTTTAATAACACTTTATCTCATGAGTGTTACTTTGTTTCTTAAATGAAGCATATAGAATTTAATAAAAATGTATTTTATTAAAAATTAACTGTTTTCACTGCAGGTATAAGAAGTAACTGGATAGCCTTAATTAGCAAACCATTTTTTAATTATTAACTAACAAATATATTAATGCAATTCCAATTTTTAGCTACAGTAACACTCATGAGATATGGTAACACTCGTGAGACAAACAAGCAATCCTCTTGCAATAGTGCAACAAAAATAATAATAGTAATAAAAATAACAATACTTGGAAAAAGAGAGACTAAAATTGAAATTATTTTACCCCATTAATTGATATGTTACATTAAAAATGTAATAAAATATCACTACTCTCCTGATTCTGATCCAGAAATAGATGTTTTTAGACAGAACTAATAAAAAATTAATTTCAGTTTTAAAGTAAGCAGTAAAAATATCGAAATGAATAGTTCTAATTCTGCAAACCACATCTTTAATTTAAGTAAAGGGAAGATAACAGTTTGCAACACAATCAATTTCGTATTTACATAAAGTAACAACTGGCATACTGAACAAGTGTTTATTTTTTACTCATTTATTTATTTTTATTTTTTAGGGGGGGGGGGGCATTACAAGTACGGGAGTTTTTCTTTATTTTCCCCTTAAGAATAAAACATATCTTAAGCAAAACACACAAAAATCATATCTGCCAACGTAAACATTTTGTGTCAGGGTGTCTCTTTTAATATACATATAGAGAAATAAAATATAATCTTGAATAAAAAACTAATATCAGCTTGAGTTAAAGCTCATAAAATATCTATATCTGTAGATTTATTTATTATTTGGTTGTTTTCCATCATGATTGTAACTTCCTTCTCTTAACAAGTAACACTCATGAGTGAGTAACACTCATGAGATTTATTAAGAAATTCTTCACTAAAAGAAATTCTGACTGTGTTTCTGAAAATTTAATTGGACCGATTGATTCCTCTACAAGAAATACACTATTGCTGAATTGCTTATTTTTATGCCGTAAAAAATATTGGGAAATAAATGGGTAACAGTCCTGAGAAGTAATAAAAATACTCATCATGTTGAATTGTTTGTTCCACTATAAAACAGTGAAGGAATAAAACTAATCCATTCTAGATGGTACGAGGTTAAAGGAAACATACGAGGCTTCTCTACCACAGAAAATAATTACAATATTTAAATTACTGTAAATTGTATTGTATTAACTTTCAAATTGAAAGTTGAATGAGAGGAACTTTCTCGAGGTAACACTCATGAGCTGCATGTCCGGACAAAAACTTTCTTTAAATTTTAAAATATTAGATAAACATTTCAGTAAAATCACTTGCATTTTTGTTAAGTAAACACATATTACTTCATGTTTTAAATGATATTGAATAAAAAAAATACTTGTAACGATTAAAAAAAAAAAAAGACTCTGGTTCTGTGAATCTTTTGCTCCGGACACGCTATTTTCCATTTCTTTCGAACTAAAGTAATAGAAAAAGCTTACTATTTCACAACTTGGAAAAAATGTAATGAATGCATTGAATTAACTATGAAATGATGCTTCCCTACTGGTTTTTATAAGTGCAGAATAATAGTTTTATCTACATGAAATTCAGATTTTATACTGCGGACATCAAACCGTCGATCTTTTTGAAAATCACCCATGGTTAGTTCTTATGACACTCTACTAATTTTTTTTCGCACTAACGGTCGAATCATTTTTAAAGATTTTTTTTTACTGCTCTACTAATAATTCAAAAAGAACATCTAATAAAAAGTAATAATTTTTAAAAACATATGTATTTTCTTGTGGCTGTATTTTTGCTTTGGTTTAAACTTGGATATTTTGCAATTCCATATTCTTTTTTTTTTTTTTTTTTGTGATGAACAAAAAGGGAAAAAAAAAGTGCCAGCAAATTTTAGAGTTTTGTTAAACGTTACTAAGGACTACAGAAAAGGGTTCGCCGTTTTCTTTCGGAAATTAGAATGGGTTCGCATGAAAAAACAGGTTGGGAACCACTCCTTTATATGGTCATTCTATTACAGTGGTTCCCAACCTTTTTTGTAAAACATCTGTTTACGTTTTCCTCGCGTCAGCGAGTGGGAAATGGTAGGAGAAACATACGTTCAAAATTTTAAATTAATCGAGGAATTTCTTCCGATACCACTTTGTGATTCAAATTTTCGAAATCAGACAATAACAGAAATAAGTGCATTTCAAATTTTGTACTCATGCTTTCTATCCCAGTCCACAACTTTTGTGCATTATCGGGAAAACAATTTATTCCCAAACAAATCATTTCTACACTCCGTCCTAATACGTATGCAAATTTATTATTTAGTTTTTTTCTTGTACGTTAGCAATTAAAAATTCCGCTATTGCAATATTATTTTCGCGAACCCCCTTCCGGCACGACGCGAACCACTGGTTGGGAAACGCTGTTCTATTACAATGAATTGAAGTGTAAAGTAAAAAACTAAGAAATGGGCTATTAACACATAACTCAGCATGCTTGACTATGCCTTTCACCATAAGGTGGTAGTATGTACCTTAAATGCAATAATTTATCGATTTTTGAGTCCTTTTGCGCTACCGCAAATTGAAAGATTTTGACGGTTTTAATTTTTTTGTGTGCTTTTCAACTCTTTTTATAAATGATTTTCGCTATAGCAGTTATAAATTATAATGGCTGACTTCTGCGAAAAAAACTTGTAAAATGACTTGATTTTCGAAAAAAATCGAAATTTTAAGTACAATGCGCTAGCTATGGGTTCAATAAAAATCTGTTTTTTAATTTGCATGTTACTTACCTACCCCAGAGGCAAGTTTTCCGCGGTATAGTGTTTCGAAAAAAACATTACTTTTTTCGACCCACCCATATATATATATATAAATATAAAGGTCTTTATGATAGACAGATAAATTAACAAAACATGGTAGAAAATATATATGTTTAATTTAATCAAAAATGACTACTACTGTTTTCGTAATTGTTTTCAAACCCTTCTGTTTTCTTTTTTCCAATTTAGTTATTATGTCTCTGCAACAAACTGATTTTTCTAAATTAAAGTAAACTTTCTTAGTGTTTTAGATACATTGAATTATAAGTCCTCCAGAAAAGACAATTGGCCCTTTTGCAATCGGTAAATCATACCTGCATAATAATATGCGAAACATAAATTAATTCTTTAAAGGCAAACATCCCTAAAGTTTATCACACAATATTAAACAGATACTAATCAGCTACTGAACGTTATAACCCGATTAATGACTTAACGCGCAATCTGTAGGTAGACCTTGTTATCAGAAGATATGGTATAATTCGCAGGGCAATAACAGCGGGCAAATTCTCAGTATTTAGATCATTAATGAAGTTTCATCTGTTAATTCTATGACATACCTTCCAATAACATAACTCTGTCACAGAAAGGTCTTCAGCAGTCACTGAACAGAATGTGATGTAAACTAAATGAGTTGTTAGTCAGAATTTCATGAACTCGCAATGAATGACCTCATTAATAACTTCGTTGCATCAAGTGTACATTAGGGTGGTGCTTATTTTTCGAAGTTTTAAATTTTCAACCTCTTAGCCTCTAAATTTGTTCCATTATACCAGAAAATGATAATGATAAAATTTTATCACCAGCATACAATATTTAGAGGTAGCTCAAAGAGGGTAAAGTTTCATAATTGAACGAGATTTTGCGATAGATAAATACTGTATAGTTCATTAAACGTATGAACAATGTGCTTAATAAATTTTATATGCAAATTTAATCTTATTGTAATATAGAATAAATAGTATTATCATAACTTTTGCTGCATCAGGCAAAATTTGCAATACATACATTTTTTGAAACAGTCAAAATTACATTTAATCAATCTTAAGTTTAGAGTTGACTGAATAATTTCTTATTTAAAAAAAAGAAGAAATATGCTGAAAATGGTGAATAAAACCAAACTATTTTATTCTAAGCATTTATTTCTGCACAAAAGAAATAATAAAATGCATGCAAAGGCAGTAAAAAACATACACACTTATTGAATATAAATCAAAAGCCCAATATTATATACATTTATTTTAAAAGTTTTTTTTTTTTTATTTTCATAGTTTGATTTTAAAATTGCATTGATCATTTCGTATCGTAAACACTGATGCTAATTAAGTTTTAAATTTACTTCTCGTTAAGTTTAAAAGGAAATTTTCTTAGGCATTTACACTTATAAGATAAAATTGCGTGGGTCATTTTTTCAGAATTCGAACAAATATTATATTTCACTATTCTGTAGTTATTATCTTTTATGTTGTAAACCTTAACCTCATTCTATACAAAATAAGCACTCATGTAATCATTATTGTTATTATGCTCACAAATGTAATTCTAAGTTCGTAAAAAAAATTGGAAACGCGATCTATAACGCAGTCCTTTGTTTATGAACTGCAAGTACATAATGCTCATATAATATACCGTGATAAAAGGGGGGTATGGGGTATGATGAAGTGGCAGTTTTGTGACAAAGGGGGGAGGGGGTTTAAATATATTAAAAGAAAGTGTGAACGGACTTTTATGAGTTACTCGACTTTTAAATTAATCATATTTTATGAGCACAACTGAAGAATGTTTTGATGTTGCAATAAATCCTGGTTTAAGAATTTTATCCACTGAAAATAAAGTAGCCCTGACATCTAACACATCAATATTTCTACTCATCTGCCGTAAACTGCTAAAAAATAACTCACTCGCATTACTATTAAAATATCAAGTGAGTACAAATTTTAAAGCCATATTTTTATCAAATATTTCGTGCATGGAAAGCGTAGCAAGGTCGCGAGCATCAAGTGTTTCCTTGCTTAAAAATTTCAAAGGATGATCGTTATTCTCACAAGCTGCCTTTCATGAATGCAGACATTGTAAAAAATCTTTTGTTAGCCATTCAAATCTTTCAAAGGAACAGTGGAAAAATGCATCTTCGAAGGGTTTCTTGATGATCGGTGCTGATTTCTGTTGCACACATCATGAATTCTGTACCACTCATATATATATATATATATATATATATATATATATATATATATATATATTAGAAATTTAACTTTAGCATCAGAATGTTTGAAAGCAGAAGCTTTCTCATTACGATTAGTATTCTCATTCAAAAATTGTAATGCTGCAATTACTAGAGGAGAAAATATTTGGACAGCCCGTCGAAGATACATTTTTTCCAAATTCGATGGGTCTGCAAGTTTAACAGTCAAATTACGTACAGGTTTAATTTTATCGTTTCTTTGAATTTTATAGAGATCTCTTATATACTTTCCTGTAATTAATTGGTGACCATCAGTCATGCCATTTCATAGTAATAAAGATCTTTGACATTAACAATATGATTTTGGTCCAAACTAAAAAATAAGAAGCGGGAACATGGAGGAGGTATACTGACACGTAATTGCCATTGCCAATCACATCGGTTCTTTGAATATCAGTACTAAGACTGATAATCATAAATTCACAATTCTCAACTTCTTGTGACACATTCAATACTAATTTATGTAGTTCTTTACCAGTTAAATGACTGGTAACATAATGTGCATAAGGCAGCGGCTCTCAGTGTGTATTCTGCGGAACCCTAGGGTTCCGCAGAATGATAGCAGGGGTTCCGTTGGCTATTTACTCTTCGATAAAATTTTGTTCAGTAAATCATGTTTAGAAAATGTTTCGCGATGAAATTTAGCTGAAAGTGGTAGTGAATTCCCTGTCTGAAAATAAAAATATATTTGGAGGAAGCAAAAAAAAAAGGCTGTTTAGAGGGTTTTTTGAATTAGTTACTTAATGTAAAAATTGTAAAATGACTTGTTGCTCTGATTTAGAAGACTGAAACTCTTTTAGGGTGGTTCAAAAGTCTATACATCGTTTGATGATGAAAGGTCGACAATTATATGATGACCAATGAGCAAATAATTGAATTCAGTTGGTTTTGTTATACTTTCAACATGATCCCCGAAAGGAGTCGAAGAGTACGGTTTAGTAATTTTTTTTTCCCTTTTCTCTACATGTACTACGTCATTAACTTTTGCAGACCTAGCGCATTTCCCGGAAACTGCCATCTATTCTTTAAATTGCTCCTTAATGGGCGGATGTCATTGTCACAAGAGAATTTCGACGTCTACACTGTTAAAAAAAATGAACTTAAAAATAAGTACTTCCATGTACTTGTTTTTTTCTAAGTAAAATAAACTCAAAAACGAGAACATTAATCTTTCAAATAGAAGTGATGATTCTGATTTAAGAATGAGCTTGTGGGTAGATATAAATATAATCACTTGTTATTCTAATCGCATATTAAAAATAGCAAAAGAAATTATTTAGTGAATGAGTATACTATTATGAACCTTTTAACGTGCAGAACATACAAGTTTTCACTCTTCGAAATTACGAACTATATCTTGAGCAAATGTGTTAAGTCGCGCGCAAGAATACGCCGGTGGTTTTGAAGAAATGCGTACTCAACTAACGTAAACGTCTCATTCTTGTTCCACGGCTGGTGGAAGTTTTGTTTTGGTTGAAAACAATGGAGTTCGGTCAAGGAAAAGCTGGAAGAATTGAAAATGAAGGAATTCTACACTAACTTTGAAAGTAAGAAATATCATTTTACTTTTTATTATGCAAATAATCGTTATTTAATCAAATTCCATTGCCTAATTCTTAGCTAATGTCTTTTGCACGTGTTTTGCTTGTGAATTTCAGAAACAGTTTCTCATCATTTCTTCTATATTTTATAATTTTTTTTTGTGTTTCATGTAAGTAGGATTGACTGGAAAAACTTGAATCCATTAACAATAATAAATTAACAAACTTTTCTTGTCTGTGGACTAAGACAATATGTAGTAATATTTGTTTTCATTAATAATTAAGAATATATTCAAATAATCTTTTATTTATTTATTTTTTCAAATAAATCGAACATGCAATATGAAAATGAATATTGAATTATTAAATATAAAAACACAAGTTTACTTAAATTAAAGTAGCTATAAAATTTCAATCTTTTCGGGCAGAAGTAGATGAATTTTATGGTATAAAGCATTTTAATCTATTAAATAATAATTTATTAAATCAGTTGTTTAAAACAGAATTAATATTCCAATAATTTTTAAAATGTGAAAAATTATTATAATTGAAAATTAGCATAATTTGCATATTTGCAATATATTTTTACTTAACGGAACATGCAAGATTGTAATTGATACTTCCATATTTTAAAAACTTTGCATTTGCTGAGCAAGCAGCATATAACATAAGTGCCAACCATTCCTTTTTTTTCTTCCCTTGCATATCCAGAAAATAATTTTTACATTAAAGAAGTAAGTTTTAAAATAAAAAACTGAACTATTTGCACTTGTGTATCTGTTTTATTGTGTCATTTCCTTTGAATGCAAACATACGAGTATTTCTCTAAGTGCTCATGTATAAGTAATATGTATGCTTACTGACTGATATAACTTGCCCCAAAATCTGTTATTAAAATTTTTGTATTTCAACATTATTCAGGTATTTGAATGCTAAATTTGTGAGCTTGTATTTCAGGCATTCTAAATTTAATTTTTAATATATTAAATGATTTATTCAGTTATTACTATTTTTTTTAAAAAGTATTAAAAATGCGAAGTATTGACAATTATTGAGTATTAATTTTATCTTAACCCTAAGAACTGCCTTTATACAGCCTATTATTTCGATATTAATTATTTGTACTTTTTGTTAGAAACTCAATGATGATTAAGAAGAAGACGACACTGAGCTATTTACCTGAACTTTTACGTTTTTTGCATTTTTGCCCATTTCTTCACTTTTTTTATATTGTTAGAGTATTTTACAAGTTAGGTTTTTTTTATGTTAGGTTTTTCCATGTTAGGGTAATTATTTGTTAGGGTAGTAGAGATTTCGGAGATAATCCTATCCGACGGGGTGTTTTTAATATGCATTGAAACGTTATATTTGTTATTATGCTTCAATGCGTATTTATTTTTGTAACGTTGCATATGCATTTGAGCAGTATATCTTAAATGACATATTGTTTCACATGTGTATGCAAAGCCCATCTATAATTGAACATGAGATTTATATCTCAATTGATATAAATCTTCATGTTCAATTTTTTGTACAGATTTTTGTATATTGTTATTATTATTATTATACTATATATTACTCAATTATGTTATTAATCCTATGTTATTCAATATGTTATACAAAGTACTATGTTATTATCATGATAAAAATAAAGGGAGCAATCCCAATGGTCAGCAGTTAGCGAGTGACCGTAAATTTATTTTGCGGCACCGTTAATGTTAACTTTTAGGAATCCCTAAAAAAATAAGACAGAAACGTAAGTATAGTTTTGCATTGCGGTGTAAATCAGGTATGTACTAAAAAATATGAGTGTGTGTTTTGATACGTACTCATATTCGAGGCAGGTATGCACTCAAAAATATGAGTATGTGTTTTGATACATACTCATATTCGAGCCCCTGAACGTACTCAAAAAAATGAGAATGTGCATTTCTCAAATTTAAGAGTTAAGTACTCGGAGCTATTATAAGAACGTGAAGTACTCAAAAATGAGTACATTTTTCTTATTTTTAAGTATCCAGTTTTAACAGTGTAGTTTCTTCACTATAAGGTGAAGCACTTAGGACTCTACACTAGGAATTTATTGAATTGAATTGAATTGAAGTACATTTATTTTCCAGTTCGTGTGCTTAGTCTCGGGACTCGCTTATGAACTGTCGTCCAATATGACAGATAGCACAGGACAATACATGAAAGATTTTATTACATCACAAAGAGGGGAAATAACAGAAATACACCCAGGGCAAGGTGGGAATCGAACCCACGACCTCGTTACTGCGCGCAAGCAGCGGGCGGAAACTGGTACTAAGACCGCTCGGCCACCGAGGCCCCCTAGGAATTTAATTTAGCCAAGAGTACACAAGCAAAATAGATATTCAGGGTTTCTTTCCGTGCAGGCACTATTCTGAATCTTGAAAATCCACCAACATGGTCGAGATTGGACCCTCGATCTGGGGCGTACGAGGACCGCGCCTTACACGTCACAACCTTGCCGGCTACGTATAGTAAACAACAAAATAGTGTTTTGATGATGGCATTTTAAAAAATTTGTTTTTATAGTCAAATGCCGCTTGTGAATATTAATGGTTCACAAAAGTTTGAAGTTTGTGTGCACAATCATGTCTCATTTTTTTCCTGTTTATAATTTTTACACAGAAATTAAATTTTTCTGGTGGTCAATACTTCCTCAACTTTCACATCAACGCTTCAATGACATTGCTCAAACAGTGCATTAGTTTTGAATTTTTCCGTTTTCAATCCGATATAAACAATATAAAGAACAATATTCTTAAGCAATAATTTTATCAAAATGGCAAAAAGTCAATTGGGGAAATAAAACTGGCCATGCGATAAGCTTTATTTGGACCTGAAATGGTATAAAATATATCATTTTATCGGTGGAAGATAGCATTTTATTTAATTAAGGTTAATTTATTAATTAGAAAATTCAATGGTTGCTATTAAGTGTAATGGTAACATTAATTTTAAATAGTCAGTTGTTAGTATAGATAAAACAGGACTCGTGTACTTTTCAATTCAAAACGATAACCAATGGCCACCATTTTTTAACTTTTTAGTTGACTTCGAAATCCAGGGGAACTTATTGGCATTTTCTTTCAGAGGGTGGAGAGGGCAAGGGAGAGCGAGATAAACGTGAAGGGAACTTGCCAAATTAGAATTTTACAATACTGAAAATCTTCAATTCAAATTAAATAGTCTTAAATTTATTTCCGGCGGGGTGGTTTTAAATAAGCCTTGTTCAGATTGTTAAATTTGATTTTCAATATGAACACTAATGGGGGTTCTTCAAAGTAAAAGGGAACCGTTAACGGTTCCAAGATCAAAAGAGTTTGGGAACCGCTTTCATAAGGTATACTGATTTTGGTAATAAGGCCATATGAAAGAAAACACAACACTATATTCGCAAGTTGAAATTTTTCATTATGTTCGGTGCTATATTTTGCACCTAAAAACAATCCGTTTCTTTATTATAAAAGCATTGTTGCTTTAATGCGACTTCATTAATAATTAGGGGGAAATATTTCCTCGGATTTTAGTAAATAAACTTCCTCTTGAAGTCTACATTTAATTAAGGAAAAAACCCCAGTTTCATTACTGACTGGACCAGTACAGTCATTCAGGGTAACTTTGAACCATGGGGGTTAACTTTTAACCACGTCATTTATTTGGTATGTTAGACTTAATTTAAAAAATAAGAGTAGAAAACGGATTGCATAGCCTTTCGAGCTGCGGGCAGCACTGGACCTTCTAATTTCCCTTTTTAAGTCGAGTATACTAAAAATTAAACGTGATTCGAAGTTATCCCCCATGGTTCAAACTTACCCTGAATGACTGTATTACCTTTTAAGATTCCTTTTTGACGGGAGCGTCATTAAATTACACTCCACCAGTCCTATATCCTCGTGGAGATACAGCATAAAGTAAAATGCACTCTCGCAGCCCCATTTCAGGCCGGCGAAACACTTCACTAAATATGTATTTTGAATTGATAAAAATACATGTTTCGAAAAAGAACGATCTTCCCCATCTAAAACTAAGAGTTTCTTCCAAGTTCTGATAGTGTATGTTTTTAGTGGAGGCTTCAAGCTTTCTGCGATTGAAGCCTTCATCTTCTGAATTTGTTTAATTTTATTGGAAAGTTGCTTCTTCAAACGTCGAACTTCCAAGTTTTTTGCACTCCTTTTTTTTGATTTTGTGTAAATATGAACTTGCATTTTCAAAAGCAAAATCTGTGCACCAACATTTTCAAAAGCAACATCTGTGCACCAACACTCTCAGAAATAGAACGCTCATTTTTGACGATTCTTAAATCGTTAAGACAAATTTCGTCATTTACAACGATTCTTTCCTTATGCGATCACCTGACTTTTGACGACATGTGAGCTCTCGGAAATTTGACGAAATGTTTACTCGCTCAACGCTCACCCAATCTAAAGAAAATGGCGTTTTCGTTTCGGAAAATTTCTGCGTAGCTGCGCTGCCGATGCTCTAGTTCAAGTGATAAATTACATCAGATGTGCGCGAAAAAGAGCTATAAGGTTAGTATTTTAGAATTGTCAAAATCTGTGTTTGTATACTTGTAGTTTAATAACCACATATTATTGAATTAATATTTATCAATGTTCTGTTAGGCCTAACGACTATGTTTGCCGTAGGTTTACTATATGGCCAAGTGGGAAAATGTGCAATCATATAAATAGTATTTTACTCGTAAAAAATAAAACAATAATAATAATTTAAAACTGCCCACTCCAATGTTGTGCTAATATTTTTAACCTTTTAAAAATAATGCATACTTTGTTTTTGGTAATTAATGAATATTATTTTTATGAGTAGATACTATGTTACTAATAAGTTTAATAATCTATTAACATATTAAAATTTTTCATCCCAGTTGAATTAAACTGATTGGGCGAGCCGCTTAATTGCATTATAATGCTTGAAATCGATATATATTGTTTAAACGGGCCCAACAACATTCTAAAAAAGAAAATCAAATTTTCCACCTCTCCAATAACCATGGGTGATTCAAAGCGGAAAAAAAATTTCCGAACTTCACACAAAATTTTCAGAAAAGGTATGCACCATCAATTTAAAATAAAAAACTATATAGGTTACACCCCCCCCCCCCTCCTCAACACACAGTACATACGCATATATATGTAATATATATAAGTTCAAAAATAATCCTTGAAGAAATTGAAGAAAAGATCTTATATACCAGAAGTCTTTTTTTTTTTCTGGAAAGAATTATTGTATTGAAAGTAATTTAAAGTAGTACAAAATAGGTAGAAAGAAAAACACAGATATTAATTGTCAAAGAAATCTTAAGATAAGTAAATTTTAAAAATTTCGGATTTGTTTAACTTTCGGAACAGGTGCTCGAAGATTTTCGGAAATGTTGGATCAGAATCACAGATGCAGTAAACATTATTTGCTACTCATGTAGTTGAACTGCAATTTTTAATGGATTACATCTTTTAAAAAATAAATTTCATTGAAAGATTCAATCAAATCTGAAAAGACTTTCTAAAACACCCTGATTTTCGTTACATGCAAGGCCGGCGCCATTATTGTTTACATTCATCCGCGGAATTTCTGAAACTCACTTAACTTTAATTCACTTTCAAGAACTCGTGTGAAGTAAAGAAAATGATGGAGGATTAATATTTTAGTTGTTGAATTTAAAGAATATTGAACGAATTTAAAAAAAAACAGCTTCGAAGTGCAAACCACCAAGATATGATAGAATTTTGTCAATTTTCGTAATCGTACGTAGCGTAGATTTTGCTGTAGAGCGTATAGCCACAAGGTCGTTGCCAACTCGAAAGTTCATCAAACTTTCATTTTATATATATACTCGTAGATGTGAAGAGATATACTTTGTTATGCAAATTAACATAAGGTTAAACGTGTCTAACCTTCAATTCACTTATACACAGTCAAGCAGGGTAACTTTGCAGCACTTCATATTTTTTTAGAATATTTGACTTGAAATGAAACTGTGAACACTCTCTCAGTGCTAATCTTCTGGTTAAAAAGTGTTAAAACTTCTTCTTTTAAAGTAAGTGACCTTTTACTAATTCACCGAGCATTTTATCTTCTAAATATAGTGAATCTTTTAGTATCTGTGATTCTTTATTCAGTAATATTTAGTAAAATGTCGAACAATTAAGACATTGCAATTTTATTCCATTCTCAGGGTAACTTTAAGCCCGCGTAAAGTTGGTCTAGATTCATTTACTGATTATATATATATATTCTACATACAAACTAAATGTTTATTTCTACTTTTTATGAATATAACAAAAGTTGGCAAGTAGCATTATTAGAATATATATAATGTATTTAGCTAGTTTGATTATAAAAACATATAATTATATTGTAAAGAAGCATATACATAACTAGACTTTTCATTAAATTTAAATAATAAATTTTGTGACACTGAAATGTACACTGAAAACATGTGAAAATATTCTGTTAGTATGTAGTGTGCATATGAATGAATACTTGAGTGATATTTAAATTAAACGTATAAAATGGAATGTAAAATAGGAGGCTCTTCCCAAAGAGCATACTATTACTTTTGTTTTCGTATAATTTTTGCTTACAAATTACTATCATTAAATTGCTGATTAGTATGTATATGAATAAAAAAGGGATTTTTCAAGTGATATTTTTTAAAAATGTGTGAATTGATTATAGTACTAATTTTTTCAAGGTATCATTTTTAAGTTTTGATGACCACCAATGGTGATTTAACGTACGAACAAGAAGATGGCTTTACAATATTGTCTCCATAAGATATTACTCCAGCAGGTAATAGAAGGGTTTTTATGATCTCCAACTCTTAATGTGATTTTTTAAATGGTTGTTTCAATTAATATACAATATTTACTTAAATAATTGAAAACTGTTTTCTGCAACATTTCTTTCCTAAATAAATTAAAAATGGGGATTTTTTCCTAAATATTGATACTTTCCTTATTCTACTCTTTTTTCATGTAACATTTCATGCAATATCATACATTATAGAAAACTTATGACATTGTGGAACAAAAATAGTGAGTTTTTAAGTATTTAAAAATTTTATTTTTCTAGTTCAATGTTGCATAAGTATAATTCTTTTATTAAAACTGTATTTCATATAATTTTTCCCGATGTGGTTCAAAGTTACCCTAAGTGTCATGGTAACTTTGAACCAGAATTCCTTTTAGATGGTTTTTGTAATTATTATTTCTTAGTTTTTAATAACTACACAATACTCTGGGAGTTGTTCTTTCAATTTTATGTGAATAATAACAATAACATTAATAAATAATAACAATAAAATATTAGTGGGACGAATGAAAATCGAGTATTTGTGGTGCAAAGTTATCCTGATTGACTGTAGTGCATTTGCATAATTTATCTTAATTGTTTTTGTAAAAAAAATTATAAAGAAGGTGTTTATTCTTTGAATCTATCTTCTGCCTTAATGGAAAAAAAATAATTTATTCCAAATTTTGAATATCCAAGGATTTTCCCCCTAACTATTCTGTCCCCATTATTTATCACTTGTTCAATTTTCTATTGCAATATGTTTATTTTGAAATGTTTCTTTTCTCATGCAGGTTGGTTCGTGAATTTTCGTACGGAGCTGTATTATCTAAAAATATTGTTTCAAATGGGGCTGCATATGGAACTAACCATTTTGCAGACCTAGTGCATTCCCCAGTGATCGGCATCCATTCTTTCAAGTAGCACCACTATCGGTGGATGCCATTAATACTCTGAAAATTTGGACGATCAGTTTCCTCTAGAACTCTCATTGATGCAGATCGCACTAGGAATTTAATTTAGCAGAGAGCATCCAAGCCAATTGTCTATTCAAGGGATCTTTTACACATACCGCATAATCATACGACATGGGCGCAGACGATTTTCTGCGTCTTGAAAATCCATCGCCTTAAGCCACGTTTGAACCTACGATCTTTGGTGTATGAGGCCTGCGCCTTACCACTACTCCACCCTGTCGACTATTAGCATTAAAAATCTGCCCGTCATAAATAATATTTGTCGTTGAAATTCAATGTGTAATGTAATGTTGAAGCTTCATGTTTTCTAACTTCACCATATTTTGTGATTTACTTTTTATTTCTTAACTTTACCATATTATGCTATTACTAGTATTTGAAGTTAATAGTTAACGATTATAAACTTGTGTTGGCGTTAGATATATCCTCTCGCTCCCAATGTGGATAACATAAAGCATAAAAAAATAAAGATAACCTACTTTGGAGTGGTAGGTAGGGACCGCATAAAAGAAATAGCTCAAAAAACAAAAACGGATCGGAAACTTGAAAGATATTTTTTTAATAACATATTTAAAAAAACGTTTGGCACTGGAGGTGTACCGCTTAAAAATTGCATAGAAAATGTGTCAAGAATTTACGAAAGTGGTTTCCAAGCAAAATAAATAATAAAATACGCATAAAAGCATTTCTACATTTGTAGTTGTTGACCAGTTCTCGCATGAAGTGAGGAAGAGAGGGTACACAGCTAATGAGTTTATCGGGGCCCTTATTGAAAGTAGTCCGACTTCCACCCCTTTGAGAGGTCTCCAAACTTTATGAACCAGCTCCCAGATGAGAGACTCACGTGGGGGTTGGAACCTCCAGAAGTATCGGTTCACTTGAGTGTACACAGTCCCAGAGCAAAGAGCTGCGAGAGATGTCTCCCTCCCAAACACAAACTTGGTCAATATTGCTTCACTTTTGGTGTTTCTTGTTCTAATTTTTTGTTTGAATTTAAATAATTTCTTAAATTATAAAGAAACAGAAATTAAACAAATTTTTGAATTGATATTTTATTGCATACAGGATTTTGAGAGTGAAAATAAACATTTGTCGATGTTATCTTACCTGAAAGTGTGTAGCTTTGAAGTGATTTGGAAATACTAAATTTTTAAAGTGAATTGGAAAGTAATAGGGGTTCAATTATAAAAGTATTTTTAAAATATGTCTTCTGCATAATTAATCTAGTAACAGTGACATATTCAAAATAAACTGCTGTAATTATAATGTGTATAAATGTTTTATTTATTTATTTGTAATGTATAAATCATGTCAAAGTATGGGAAGAAAATCTCTTATATGTATATATCCTTGTACTATGGTAAACGTTTCAGATTTGTAATCTATTTTATAGGGTTGTCATGTTTTTGAATATAACTTAACTTTTTGTGTGTACAGTTATTTTTTTAAAGAGTCCTGAGACTCTGAAAAATTTACTTAATCATGAACATGCTTTGCCCCTAATTCATGGTTTGAATTCCTTTCTCTTAAGGGGGTATTCGAGTCTAGAGGGCCAACTTTTAGATGCTTTTTAAAACGCTGTAAATAAAAGATAGATAAGGTAAAGATTTTTATCATCGGGTTTTTCATCGGTTGTTTATTTACGTTTAAAGAGCACAAAACAATTTAGTAAGACAAAAGTCAAAATTTAAAAAAGCACAGGCCCGCAAACTGGAGACTCAAAAAGAAAAAGCTGCCCCCTTGTTGACACGATTCCACCCTCCTTGATGATCTGAAAACAAAAATCTTGGTTATTTCTTAAAGAGTAGGGATGTAGTTTTCGTTTGATCAGAGCGATTTGCAAAAAAAAAATCGCAAAATCAAAATGGCAGCCATGTAAAAAAGTATTTTTTCCACTCAATTTTTCAACTTTAGAATTTTTTAAAAAATAATAGAAAACTTTTTTTTAGAAAAATCTCTGATCAAACGATAGCGACATATATTAAAAAGCTCTATGCCAAATTTGAAGTAAATCGATCCTCTGAAACTTGAGATATGTCAACCATTCCGAAAAACGTAGTTTCGAGAGGAGGGGGTTGACAATTTTGTTAAAGATACAAACCCACATTATTTGTTAGTCTATATTATCACATCTGCATCCCTCGCCATGAAAAAAAATAAGAAAATAAAGGCAGCTGCACTTGGAGCGCAGATGTTATAAAGAGGAACTAGACCGGATCCCACCCAATAGTTGTTGAGGTTTTTTTTTGCAAAGATAAGAACAATGTATTAAAAATCCTCTGATTTTTTTACCGTCAAATAGTTTCATTACTTGAATTGACTCTTTTAGTTTTAATTATGTAAACTTCCCCTAAACAGTCTTTTATAGTGCTTGAATTACACATTTGTTTTTATAAACATAAAAATAAATAAATGATTTAAATGACATATTTGACAGGCATTCTACACGTTTTAAAAGTTTATTGAAAATAAAAGATTTTGTACGACACAGGGAGCATTCAGGTAGCTAGAAGTTGCCTACGGCTGACTATTGATTCGCTACTGTTGAGCCAGTTTAGTTGCCACGTCACTAATACGGCTGTAACTTTGAAAAAAATTAAATTTTTTAAAAATCCTTTTACAGGCATATTTTTGAAGGTCTCAACTTTGAAAATATGCAAAAAAAGTTGCTTCAATTTTTGAAAATTCTAGACTTGAATACCCCCTTTAAGTTTCTAACGTGTTTATTGTGCTCTATACATATTCTTATCAATTTATATGCTTATACTATAATTTCAGTTTCACTGTAATGCTCCATATGAGCAAGAAAAATGTTTACCAACGTAATAAAAGTAAAATTTTATTATTATTGCTGGTGTTTTTTTTCTTTTAAATGTGAAGATACTTTTTTTTTTTTGACGTTTCAAAACCCTTAAAAAGCAATTATTCGTGTGAAAAATTTATATATACATATAACCAACTCAGTGAAACTAAGTTTTTAAAATTAGTTGAGCAATTTTATGAATTTTATCTCCTTTTATCCGTAAGCAAAATGCTTAATTTGGAAATAATGCTAACTTTTTAGAGTTTGTAAGGTAGGAATGGTTTAAATAAAATTGTGTAAGAAATTTCTGTTACAATTAACCTAAAATAAAAAATAAATAAACGTATATGATATAGTACGCTTGTGTGATAGAAATTTTTTTAAAGTTCTTGTGTACAAAGAATTACAATTACTGATAGGTTAGACGATAGTAAAATATTTTTCAGTATTTTTTTTTTTTTTTTTTTTTGTTTGTTTGTCTGTTCAAGTCACCTTTAGAACATTTATTTAAAATGAATGATACATATTTCAACAATTAATACCGCAACTCAGAAAAATTTTCAGTGTAATTATTTGATGCCTCAACTTACTAGAAATATCAAATTGTCCTCTTAAATAAAATCTTAAAATTTATTTTTTTTAAGTTTCCATGACGTGCAAAAAATAAAGAAATTTAATTAAGTTTTATTTCGTTGTATTAAGTAAGTTAATACAACGAAATTTATTATGATGATTAACAAATCAAAATGACGAAATTTTTTTCATTTTTGATGAAATTGAAATAAAAAGTGACGAAATTTAAAGACTCGTTAATACGGAATCAAAATGACGAAAATTTAGTCATTTTGACGAAATGTATTTCATCAAATGAGCCAACGAAACCAGCAACTAAAATTTCGTTGTTTTTGACGAAATGTGTTTCATCAAATAGATGACGAAACAAGTGACTAAAATTTCGTTGTTTTTGACGAAACGTATATGACGAAATATTATTTACTTTTTGACGAAATTCGTATCGTCAAATGTATGACGAAACAAATTTCGTCAATTTGACGAAATGTTTAATCGGAGCAGTTTTCACGAAGCCATCTCGTCAAATACGACGAAAGTTACGTGAAATGTGAGCATGCGTTTCTGAGAGTGAATATTTTCAAAAGCAAAATCCGTTTGTGTACCAACATTTTGGTACACAAACATGGTACATGTTGATCGTCTGATTCAGCATTATCAGATATTAAAAGCAAATGTGCTGGTGCACTATCACTGAAATTGACCGCAGCCTCTGATTCCTCAGCTTCCGTGTTTTTTTCTTTCAACCCTTACTGACGGCTACAAAAAGTTCGGATATTTCGTAAATATGCTCGGGATTGAGCCTTTTCTAAGGCGCCTGGAATTTTTTGTTTGAATCTGATTTGAAATGCGTACTACAAATTACAGCTGAAATCTTCCCTCGAAATAGCTTTTAGCTAGCCTTCACCCCAGAGCTAAGTATTAAGAAACAAAATCGAAAAATTAAACGAATTTTAGTGCTGCCATCTATTGCGCATAATTTAACCTTTTTCCATTGGCTTGTATGATTTTTTGATGCTAACTTAAGAGTTCCACTACTCTCAACGTCTTTTTAATTTTAATACCCCATCCCCTCCCGTTTCTTCTTTTTGTCACTACACCACGCAATATTTATGATTAAGATTTCTAAAAATTATGCAATTTGAGATTACTGTTCATCATATCAGGTTACTTTCATTTCATGCTCCGAAAAACTTAACGAATTATATAACGTTATATATATATATATATATTTATTTAGTTATATATATATCTATATATATATATATATATATATATAGGGGAAAGTTGGACAAAACCGGGTCCCAAAGTGTTTTTTCTTTTTCCTAAGCAGTTAAGTGAATAAAATTGCTTAAATTTATATTTGAATGATAAATTAGTTCTTTAGTTACAGAAATCAATATTTTTCAATGCGGAAGGCCAGTATTTTGGAGGGTAAATTCGATTTTTTTTTGGAAGCATAAAAGCTCCCCCGTTTTATCCAACCAGGTTGGATAAAACCGGGTATGTTTAGGAACACTTAAAAAATGATGTTTTCTCACTATACTGAGAAACATAGGTGGGTTAAAAATATCTCTTCGGGAAATTGTATTTTTGAATTCTTTTTTCTGTGTAGACTTCTTAAAAGATGTCTTCTTTTTAATTAATTTCCCGAGGAGATATTTTAAAAAATACGAATGCATCACACGCCTATAGACGTAAGTTAGCTGAATTTGGATATTGACTGACGAGCAGCCTTAATTTTTATGGGTGGAATTTTTATTCTAACAGCATTATAAATTTGTAAAAGCATTATTTTTTTCATTCTACCCTACTTAAAAAAAAGAAGAAAAAACATTTTTTGGAATAAACTGACAAACACGATTTAATTGTTAAAAAATCATTTTTATTTTAAATGCTAATAATTTTAATTTTATATTTGTACTAAGTGGGATACTATAATATAGTAGCCTATATTCATACGAAGTCCCTCCTAAAAAGTAATAAAGATTTAATTTTATATCATTTATGAGATGATTCTTTGAGATTTATATTTTACAGATTAAACTATATATATTTCACACTAAAAAAATAGGTCATCCAAAACCGGGTACTACCTGGTCTTGTCCGACTGCCAAGGTCCCGGTTTTATCTGACAACGCCATTAATCAGAAAAGATGGCTTAGCACATTTCAAACATGATGCAAAACCTGGTTTAATAATTTAAAATAACTGCTAAAAAAGGTGTTATCAAATGTTGCACTTACCTAAAATAAATCTTTAAGCAATTAGAAACTACAAAGTGAAATCGGTGGTGTAAAAATCAAAACTTTTCCACTCGAATTTTTCGAAACATCGGCATTGACAAACAAATAAACAACACTACCTTTCATTTAACTTCAAGTAACATGGTGGTTGTTTGCAACAAGTTTCAAGCGTTTTAAGACAAATAGCAATACTGATCAAGCTAAAACTGCTGGGTCCTGGTTTTATCCACCTACCCGGTTTTATCCGACTTTCCCCTATATATATATAACCTTAACGAAATTATATATATTTAAGTATTTTGTCCTTTTTGAACTGCTAACAATGAGATGCAAAAAAAAGCAAATTTTCAGGGATATAGCTTCACTTCAAGTACTTACATTTAGATTTTTTATCAAAATTGTCCTTTTGTGCACATGGGATTGCAGGATGGTTAGAGATTACGTGGTGCTCTAAACCAGCGGTTCCCAAACTTTTTTGATCTTGGAGCTCTTAACGGTTCCCTGTTACTTTGAGGAACCCCCATTAGTGTTCATAGTGAAAATCAAATTTAACAATCTGAACAAGGCTTATTTAAAGCCACCCCGCCGGAAATAAATTTAAAACTACTTAATTTGAATTGAAGATTTTCAGTGCTGTAAAATTCTAATTTGGCAAGTTCCCCTCATGTTTATCTAGCTCGCCCTTGCCTCTCCACCCTCTGAAAAAAAAATGTCAATAACTTTCCCTGGATTTCGAAGTCAACTAAAAAGTTCAAAAATGGTGGCCATTGTCATATATTTAATATTCAACTAACATTCTTAACCGTAACTGTCATAACTGTAACTGTTAACTGAATATCATTAAATAATGTTCTAGTTCACTTAATGTGCTGTTTTCATGACTGCATTCTTTAATTAGAAAATACTTTAAAATACCCCCGATATGACATGGCGCAGCCGGATTAATAGGTAATTATGATTTGAATATTCATTGAAAATAATGGTGCATTTGTCTTCACTGTTAAACATTTCCTTAAGAAAATTGCAAAATAACCATTTATTTGATTGTTATTTTACCATATTTAATTACAACAGTTGAACAACCATTAAAAAGATGGTACTCAAACCACTGATTGCGAAAAAAATCGTTTATTCTCTGTTTATCCTAAAGAAGGTTTAACTAACCGTAATTTTTAAGTGCTCAATAAGAATCCGGCGTTCATCTTGGTTGCGAAACCTTACCGGTCGTACGTTGTTGTTAAAATATGAATAAAGTTTTATCAGTTCAAATCTGCATGTGTATATAAAAAAAGACGAAAAAAAATGTGGCCCTAGCAGTGGTTACTAAATAGAAAGACACACACGTAAATCAAAGTTTTTGATTTACGTGTTCGGACATCGGATTCCCGAACTGTTTCCGAATGAGCGAACCCATAATTTAAGCTGTTAAAGCTTGTTTATTTAAATTTTTGCAGCAAATAAAACGATTTTGGTCAATATACAGTAAATTTAGACCAAAGATGGCTTTAGATCCAATCAAAAACTGAAATCTCAATTTTAATGCAGTTAATGTTGAAAAGAATGATATATTGATAAATAAACGACCGCTTTGCGTGGTGCTCATGGCTGAATGGTTAGAGAGCAAGGATGGTGTACAAAACAACCGGGTTCGATTCCCGCAAGCTTCGTTTACGGTTTCTACGCCTCGAAGATTCTACGCATCGAAATGGTTCAAACAGGGTAAAAATTTTGTTTTGAAACCATTTTTAAATGTAAGTACATAAATAAAACAAAGTAAAAAAGCACAAATTCAGAATAAAAAGTAACGCAAATAGCTACTTCGAAGCTACAATGGAGCCTCTTCATCAGTGCAAAAAAGAAACGCTCAACACACAACTAAACTCATGTTTGTGAAAATTGCAACACCATGAAGGACTTACGCGAGTGAGCTGAAATTTTCAGGAAATGCAAATTAGCGCATGGTATGCAAATGATTAGAATTTCAAATCCGTAGCGCATGCTTATGCTGAGCAGTAGGGTGGAGTGAAAAAGGCAAAAAAAATTTTTTTTTTATTTTATCTAATTTTTTTTTATATTTCCTGACTTAACAAATGGTGCTGTTTGGCAAAAAAGACACTGGAGAAAAATCCCAGCGCAATCACTCATCGTCTTCAGGTTCCACACAGGGGATCAACAAATGAAAAGTAACCTCAAAAAGGTAAAAAAAATCAACAAAGAAAAAAACATTATTTTTTAAATTTTAATATTTCCTGACAACAAATAGTGCTGTATGGCAAAAGAGACACTGCAAAAAAATCCCAGTGCAGTCACTTATCGTTTTCAGGTTCCACACAGGGAGTCAAAGAAAAGAATATTAACGTCACTAAGTTAAAAAAAAAAATTCTTTTATTTAAATTTAATGTTTAGAATAGCTATATTTTCAGACTTAAAAACAGTTCTAATTATTAAAAAGAAATAGGAAAACATTGTCGTTTCAAAAACATATCACTAACCTGCAACCGGGTGTCGTAAGTCCCGTGTATATTGAATACATAGCTATTAATATTCATACAGACTTAATTTTTAATACTATAATTATTTAGAAAACATACAGATACAGAAAGGGAAATGAGAATAAATTTAACAATGTACCAATTTACAATGTACTGGTCGAGTCATATTGATTAATAAAACATTTTACTTAAATCAGTCTTCAATTTTGGATTCCACATGAAGGCCAAAATAATTAAACTTTAGTGTCAAACTTTGGAAGTTCCTTTCGTGACTTGATTCTACTGCGAATATATCCATCCCTGGCTTCTGTTCCACATGTTACCAATGCTGCTTGCGTTACCAGTCGTACATGTTTCTCTACTGCTTGAGAATGACAAGGTGACTCTATTTAAAATTCTGAACCGTTTCTGATCATACTTGCTATGTCTTCGTTACTGAGGTTCATGGTAGCTGATGGTTCCAAACGATTGTCCCAGTGAATCATCTCAAAATGTTCCTCTGCGTCAAAATTTAAATTTGGAGGACTAAAGTAAGGAGGTAAAGTAAGAGTTCCTCTGAATAACTTCGTGAACAATTGCCTTAAAATCTTCTGGCAAGAATGCGCTTTTTTTTATCATTCCATGCAGGTAACGTGCTCCATGAGTAACTCCTGGGATTTTCTTTATTTCAAACCAGGATGGCGCGTAAACTTTCATGACATATTCTACTAGGAGCTTAAAGTGTTCTGTTGGTTCGGCGGTCGACGCAGAATTCTGTTGGCTGTAGTGAGCCACCTTGAATGAGACATCGTCCCGGGACTTCTGTTTGCTAAATCTGGAGGGCGCTCTCCCGTGGATACTGCCCTAGAAATATCGAAGAGGTACTTTTGGACTGCACTGAGGTCTTTTTTATCAATTTCAGGCAGAGCAACTGGAAGAGAAACAAAACTTGTCATAACAAGGGTTTCGCACGTTTCCAGAGATTTTCCAATTGTTCCGGAAAACTGGTATGGCCCAGGTGTCTTTCCGTCAATCTTCTGGTAAAGATGGCGAAGAGGTAGTTCATTAGTATGCAGTAAGCATACAAACCAGTGTAATTTATGGCCAACGAAGATTTCACGCCGTCTATCTGCGCCATTTTTCTTCCCATCGTTGACATTCGTTCCATCATACCCAACGGCAATCAGTTCCGAAACTGCAATCCTTTTCTGTGTACAGGAAGAGTGAAACTTTTTCACCCGAATCCTATTTCACCCCAGTGCTATTCTTAATTACCCTGTCAATCAAAACCATTGTAAAACTGTCTTTAAATAAGGAAAGAAACTTTAAAAGCTGGTCCACCAAAAGTCCGCCATTATTGGTCACTGCTATACTCCCCTCTACTAGCTCGCCAAGGCATGGATAAGCGGCCAAATTGCTGCAATCCTGTTAAAATCCCAATCCTAACTCACCCCAATGCTATTCTTAATTACCCTGTCAATCAAAATCATTGTAAAACTGTCCCTCCTCTGCGAATTCTCGGAAACTAAGCCCCTGATTGAAGGGGAGGCGAAACAAACAACACGTGTTTTTCATTTGATAGCCATTCTAGCTTTACTTTCACTTTCTGTTACATCTGTTTTAATTCATTTGGGCGCTATTATTTTTCTTGCAATTATAAAGTGTCACACACGCTTATAGATATGTAAGTTATGGAAAAAAGGAAAATAAGAGCAAAATAAGGATGAATGAGAGTAGGGGGATAATGGGTGTTCTACCCCAAGAGGCGAATCGCGGATCAGGAGGCGTGGCTGATCCGCCTCCCAATGCCCCAGGCGTGCCCTCAGGCGTTAGTCGAGTGGAGTGGAGTCGTATGCCCTCAGGCGTTTTTCGAGTGGACGAGTTGTTTTTGCCCTCAGGCATTTTTCGAGTAGAGTTGAGTTGTATGCCCTCAGGCGTTTTTCGAGTGGAGGTGAGTTGCATTCCTTTAGGCATTTTTCGAGTAGAGTTGAGTTGTATGCCCTCAGGCGTTTTTCGAGTAGAGTTGAAATGTTTTTCAAAACCACCTTTTGGCAACACCTTTTCGTTTCAGTTTAGGACTTGATGCAATGTGATGTCGATTGTAGCGCCATCTATGAGAAGAAAATGGAACTATTTTGGAACTTAGAATTTTTTTTTCTACTGTTTTCTCTCAGAAATCAAGCAGGAACTATTTTATATTACAAAAAATAATTATAATGTATAATGAATTAAATGTAATCTTGTTAATTACCTCCTAATATGTCTTTATTTTTTAGACTTAAAGAACTTTTCTTTTTCGATCTTTTTAATGTTTTCTCTCAGAATTTAAGCAGGAACTATTTTATAAAGTTAATTGGTAATGTATTCCTACAGTGTAATTAGAAAATATCATAATTTCTACTTAGAAAAGACTCTTTTTTTTTTGGTTTTTAGACTTGGAAAATTTTTTAGTGACAAGTAATTTTTTTCTCTTCTAAGTGTGTAAAACATAGTACAGCAACATTTTTCTGAAACGTTTTCAAACTTTTTTCAAAAATCTGAATTCTAACTGCTTGTCACGTTTCGTGCTGAAGTTATCTTCTACTTCATATAATTATTACGCTTACTGTTTCCTTCAAAGAGTATTTTATAAAACTCTATTATTTCACACAAAAGCGCAAAAAACTGAGATTGAACTCGTAAAACTTAGAACAATAATGTAAAATTACTAAGTACAAAGCATTTACATCTGGTAAAGCTTAGTGGAAAAACGTAAAAGTACTAAGTACAAAATGTTTAAACAACATGAAAATGTAAAAGTACTTGATACAAAATGCTAAAACAGCATGAAAATATGAAAAAATACTATGTATGAAATATGTTAAAGCAGCATGAAACGAGAAAAACATGCAGGGTCTCCATTTGCAAAACGCTTTGCTAAGTCATGAATGTTTTCACTTTAATACGTTAGAATTTTTTCTAACAGAATGCAAACATCTTATATAAAATACGTTTATATTGAGTTTACACTTCTTTAATATTTTCTTTTAGCATTCTAGCAGGATCTATTTTACCTTAATAAAAAATTGATTATAATGTATAGATAATTATATTTATCTTATAATCATTTATTCATTTATGTTATTTTCAGGAAGAGAATGTTTTTCAAAACTTGGAAAATTACAAGTGATTTTCCTTCCTAAATATATAAAACTTAGGTGAAAGGTTGAGTAAAAGTTTTCTGATGCATTTTCAAACTTTTTTTTTTTTAAGTCTTAAGTCTCAACAATGTGTTTAAGAACACATTTCATCACAAAACTACCTTCTACTTAAACTATTTCAAATGTTCTTATCTTTACTGTTTGGTAGGTAAACAAAAAAAGATTATCAAATGTATCTTAAAAGATATTTCACACAAGAGTGCGAACTCTTGTGTGAAAAAACCCAGATTTAACTCGTAAAACTTAGAACGATAATGTAAAGGTAATAAGTACAAAGCCTATTCAACCAGTATAAGTTAGTACAAAAAATGTAAAATTACTAAGTACAAAATGTTCAAACAGCATGAAAATATAAAAATACCAAGTATTAAATGTTAAAACTGCATAAAACTACAACTACTACTACTAATGCTTGTTCTAAACTTAGATTCTTCCAGTAATTTTCAGCACAAAATGTAAAAAGTGCTATACCCGAAAGGTTTTAACTTTCAATCCGTAAAACAGTAGAGAATGCCAGATTTTTCTTTTTTATACTTGGAAAAAAAAAGATTTCACCGTTACAAGTGATTTTCCCTTCACTTAAAACTGGATAATTAAAAATAAGAAAAATTTACTAATTTTTGAGTACTTCACGTTCTTATAATAGCTCCGAGTACTTAACTCTTAAATTTGAGAAATCCACGTTCTCATTTTTTTGAGTACGCTCAGGGGCTCGAATATGAGTATGTATCAAAACACATACTCATATTTTTGAGTGCATACCTGACTCGAATATGAGTATGTATCAAAACACACATACTCATATTTTTGAGTACATACCGGCTTTACACCGCAATGCAAAACTATACTTACGTTTCTGTCTTATTTTTTTAGGAATTCCTAAAAGTCAACATTAACGGTGCCGCAAATTAAATTTACTATCACTCGCTAACTGCTGACCATTGGGATTACTCTCTTTATTTTCATCATGGTAATAACATAGCACTTTGTATAACATATTGAATAACATATGAATAATAACATAATTCAGTAACATATAGTATCATCATAATAATAACAATATACAAAAATCTGTACAAAAATATTGAACATCAAGATTTATATCAATTAAGCTATAAATCTCATGTTCAATTATAGATGGGCTTTGCATACACATGTGAAACAATATGTCATTTAAGATATACTGCTCAAATGCATATGCAAAGTTACAAAAAAAATACGCATTGAAGCATAATAATAAATATAACGTTTCAATGCACATTAAAGACACCCCGTCGGATAGGATTATCCCCGAAATCTCTATTACCCTAACAAATAATTACCCTAACATGGAAAAACCTAACATAAAAAACCTACCTAGTAAAATATCCTAACATGTAAAAACCTAAATTGTAAAATACCCTAACAATATAAAAAAAAGTGAAAAAGTGGGCGAAAATGCAAAAAACGTAAAAGTTCAGGTAATTAGCTCCGTGTCTTCTTCTTGATCATCATTGAGTTTCTAACAAAAAGTACAAATAATCAATATCGAAATAATAGGCTGCTTAAAGGCAGTTCTTAGGAATAAGATAAAATTAATACTCAATAATAGTCAATACTTCGCATTTTTGATACAATACTTTATAAAAAAAATAGTAATAACTGTATAAATCATTTAATAGATTAAAAATTAAATTTAGAATGCCTGAAATATAAGTACACAAATTTAGCATTAAAATATCTGAATAATGTTGAAATACAAAAATTTTAATAACAGATTTTTGGGCAAGTTATATCAGTCAGTAAGCATACATATTACTTATACATGAGCACTTAGAGAAATACTCGTATGTTTGCATTCAAAGGAAATTAACACAATAAAACAGATTACACAAGTGTAAATAGTTCAGTTTTTATTTTAAAACTTCTTTAATGTAAAAATTATTTTCCGGATATGCAAGGGAAGAAAAAAAAGGAATGGTTGGCACTTACGTTATATGCTGCTCAGCAAATGCAAAGTTTTTAAAATATGGAAGTATCAATTACAACCTTGCATGTTCCGTAAAGTACAAAAGATATTGCAAATATGCAAATTATGCTAATTTTAGATTATAATAATTTTTCACATAATTTTAAAAATTATTGGAATATTATTTCTGTTTTGAACAACTGATTTATTAAATTATTATTTAATAGAGTAAAATGCTTTATACCATAAAATTCATCTAGTTATGCCCGAAAAGATTGAAATTTTATAGCTGCTTTAATTTAAGTAAACTTATGTTTTTATATTTAACCGACGGAATTCAATATTCAATTTCATATTGCATATTGCATGTTCGGTTTATTTGAAAAAAAATAATAAATAAAAGATTATTTGAATATATTCTTAATTATTAATGAAAACAAATATTACTACATATTGCTTAGTCCACAGACAAGAAAAGTTTGTTAATTTATTATTGTTAATGGATTCAAGTTTTTCCAGTCAATTCTACTTACATGAAACACAAAAAAAAACTATAAACATAGAAGAAATGATGAGAAACTGTTTCTGAAATTCACAAGCAAAACACGTGCAAAAGATATTAGCTAAGAATTAGGCAATGGAATTTGATTAAATAACGATTATTTGCATAAAAAGTAAAATGATATTTCTTACTTCCAAAGTTACTGTAGAATTCCTTCATTTTCAATTCTTCCAGTTTTTTCTTGACTCCATTATTTTCAACCAAAACAAAACTTCCACCAGCCGCGGAACAAGAATGAGACGTTTAGGTTAGTTAGTACGCATTTCTTCAAAATCACCGGCGTATTCTTGCGCTCGACTTAACACATTTGCTCAAGATTTAGTTCGTAATTTCGAAGAGTGAAAACTTGTATGTTCTGCACGTTAAAAGGTTCATAATAGTATACTCATTCACTAAATAATTTCTTTTGCTATTTTTAATATGCGATTAGAATAACAAGTGATTATATTTATATCTACCCACAAGCTCATTCTTAAATCAGAATCATTACTTGTATTTGAACGCTTAATGTTCTCGTTTTTGAGTTTATTTTACTTAGAAAAAAACAAGTACATGGAAGTACTTATTTTTAAGTAGATTTTTTTTAACAGTGTTGTAAGTATATAAAACTTAGGTGAAAAGTTGAGTAAACTTTTTCTAATATGCTTCTGAATTTTTTTTTTTTTTTAAGTCAACTTAACAATATGAGTAAAGTATTTTTGTTTTCATTACGATGATATTCCGCACCATCAAGTAATGTACCTAATATCAGCAGTTAAAAATTAAGTACAATTGAGATGCTTTGTATGTGAAGAGGAAAGTGATGTTTGTCAATCGCTTCATTCAAAGTAGAAAGAGAAAGTATGCCTATAGGGGTGAAGAGGGGATCTTTTCTTTTCCGTCCGATCGTCTCAAAGGATCTCAACCCATAAAAAAAACATCTGCACTATGATTTCAATCTTTTATCGCGTTGCAAGTTTGTTCATGTCTTTTAGAGCTTCAGGAATTATAACTTTCGACAAATGTGCTTCAATTGCGATGTATACTATATTCTAATTGGTTAAATTTTAGCTCCTCTATTTCTCGAAAGAAAATATTGTAAAGTCACTTTGCTTTCTTCGCTTGTTTAGTCAAGACCAATTTTAGCTCAGCACGTTTTAAAGGTATCAAATGTAAAAATTATAAATACTATGTGCTAAAACAGTAGAACAACCTAAACGTAGTAAGTATAAAACATCAAAACAGATTCACTTTGTGAAACTCATCACAAAAAATATAAAATTCTTAAGTTCAACAAGACAAAATTTCGAATATTTTTTTTACTAAATTTTCGCTTGTGAAAAACTTTAAATGTCCTTAAAATTCACAAATGACTCTAATCTTATATTGAAAAGATTAAATTTTCTATTTTGTTCTACTGTGACATAGGTAAAATGTACATAGGTGCTTTCACTGATATAAGCTTTTAAAGGTTATAAAATGTTTTTTACTATTAACATGAAATTTTCACTTAGTGAAACTCATCACAGAAAAAACATATAAATACCCAAGTTCAAAAATGACAAAATTTCGATTATTTTTTTACTAAGTTTTTTCGCGTGCGAAGAAACTTTGAATGTCCTTACAATTCACAAATGACTCTAATCTTATAATTTAAAGATTAAATTTTCTATCTTATACTAAGACATAGGTAAAATGCACATAGATGCTTTCACTGCTATAAGCATTTAAAGGTTATAAAATACTTTTCACTATTAACTTATTTTTTTTTTTTTTACATTTTTTTACATTTTTTTTTACACGCGCAAAGCATGTTCATGCTTGCCTGTAGACTCCGAAAGTGATTTCATTATCTTCTTTCTGTCATTTCATTGGATCATTTGCTCCCTGCATGTAATGTATGCTGTAATATAATTGGTTAACTTGTTCCTCCTTTAATTTTCACAAAAGACGTAAAACTCACTTGCTTTCCGTCTTTAGCCAGAGTAAGTTCTCAGATTTTAGCTGCGTGAATTTCGAGACTCGCTTCTCTTCTTAAAGTTTTTTAGTTGAAGATTTTTAGTGATTTTACTTTCTGCTATTATACACCGAATCGATTTAAATTTGTTTCTACCATGGAATCTAATAAGCCTGCTGCATTTTTCAATTTTGGAATTCCACACGAAGAATTTCAATTACTAACTGCTGATAATGTACCAGCACTGCCGAACTTTATGCCTTCAGCAGATATATCAGCGGAGTCCGTATCTGAACCGAACAGTGTTATGATGTGTACTTTTGCCGCTATGAGACCTGGGTGTTCTAGAGATAGACTATTGCCTTCCGCAAACGGAGACTTGTGTTCCGCTCCCAATGCAGCACGGATGGCTTCAGTTCCAATACCTCAACCTGGAGCTAGTGGACTCAGCATAATGCAGAAAAAGTCTGGAAATGCACATGTAAGTTTTTATTTTTCTTCTATGTTTATGAATATGTGATGATGTATTTGATTTCTAAATCAACAAAGTTGTTTGTTTATACTTATTACCTTCTTAGAATGATAAAAATATTGTTTTGAAATTCATCGACTGAGAAAAATGTTATGTCTAATAGAATTAAGGAAATGTTGCTCGAGATTTTTCCTCTATGTGTTAGGGCATTAATGCAAAAGTTTTCTAACATATAAAAATGAATTGTTAAGAGATTCTCTTAAATATAAAAAATTTCTTTTGATCATTTTCTAATACATAAATCATTTGATTTCATAATCTCTTAGACACAAAAGTATATTTTTTTTTTTTTTTTTTTTTGTAATTTTCATAGATGGAACATTTTCTAAAAATTAATTTGTAAAATGTGAAATGCTTGAATAAAACAATTTAAACTTAACAGAGAAAAAAAACTAAAGACTTAGAAAAATGTAGACTTAAAGAAACATTAAAAGATAGAAAATTAGAATAAGAAACAATTATGTGAGTTAGAAATACTCTCATGTTCTTAAAAGAAAACAATTAAAAAGAAAAGTTACACAATTTTGTACTTAAAAAAACAAAACTAGAATTCACTATTTCTTTTTTTTTTTCGAATAAACTTTGATTTATACCATTGATGTTTACATTTTAGCATCTCAATATCTATCTTGCTGTTTAAATTAGTGTTTGATGATTTTTTTAACATTAAGTGAATGTCATTATATTTAAGTGAGCACGTTTTGAATGCTTGTAGTACTTTCATTCCATACACTTAAGCGATTAGTCACAGATTATGAATACCTTAACTTCTGAAAATCTTACTTAGTGATTATTTTTGTGTAAAACATTCTGTATAAGGTCAAATTTAGTTTTTTGAAACGATTCCTTTTCTTAAGCCAAAAAGGAAAAAGTAAATGTTAGATGTTCCATTGAATATTTTAGAAATGTATTTTTAAACGAAGCTTAAATTTTTTTATGTATTTCAAACAATTTTTTGCATCGTTTGAAAAACATTATATTGAACATTTACTTTATTTTTCTTAATCTGTAATATTTTTAATAAACGTTATTATTTTGTATTTCATAAGTAGATATTTCTCATTAAATATACAAAAAAAATCTTTGGTTAAAATTTATTGTAAACATTAAGTTATGCAGTATAAAACTTCTCAAAGTGCATTTTTTTTATTGGATGTTGTAAAAGAACAGAACTTTGTTGTATTCAGTCTCTATTGAAAAACAAAAGTCTCGCTGCAAGAAGTATGCTTTTCATGAATTTAATAAAGAATTTTGAAGTTAAATATATTAAAATTGTTATTAGCATAGTGAAACTTTTAGTAAAATTGATCTACATGCATAAACTTTATCAGTATGTATGCTTTAAAAAAGCATTGTATGTGTCAAGAACCCAAATTTAAGTAATACTCTTGAGAAATTGCGAAACATTAATTGATTGAATAAAGCGAATTAGACTTAACAGAGAGAAAAAAACTTAAGACTTAGAAAAATGTAGACTTAAAGAAACATTATAAGATAAAAAAAAAAAGCTAATTGGAAACATTGATATGTGATAGAAGTAGTCACAAGTTGTTAAAAGAAAACAATTTAAAAAGAAAGTTACACGATGTTTCACTTTAGTAAACATATGGAGTTTGTGTTAAACTAAGTTTTCTAAACACGCAAATTGAAATGTGTTTTTCTTCTTATTTTTTGGATAAACTGGCATTTAGATCATTGATGATTTTTGCATTTTAACACCTCTGTATATATTACTCTTCAAATTAGTTTCAAAGAAATTTTAAGTTTAAGTGGATACATTTTGAATGTATGTAGTATGTGCATTCAATGCGTGATTACTTGCAACTTACATTAGAGTTAAACATCATCAAAGTTAGAATTTCTGAAAATTTTCTTTAGTTATTACTGTTGGTATGATTATCAAGATCAAATTATATTTGTTTTCTTAAATGAATTAAGTAAAAAAAAAAAATGTTTAACTGAAACATTGAATCTTTAAACTGAATGTACCCTTTTGCGAATTGTAGCTCTTTGCATAAAAATTCCTTTGACTTATAGGAAATCTTCAATTAGCTATCGAGTTCTATGCTATTAAAAGTGCTGAGTTTCAGTTGGAAAAATCTTAGAAAAGTTATAAAAGAACTTTTACGTTAGTAAACATAGCTAACTTTCTCAAATAAAGTTTAACTTAGATTTTCATTGTATGTAAAGAAAATAATTTTAGTGTATAAAAATTCTAAAAGATATTTTTTCATCCAAAGGTATGCAGTACATGCGGGAAGTCCTTCACAACCAAGAGTAATTTAACACGACATCTTAAGACTCATTCTGGAGTAAAATCCTTTCTTTGTGATGTCTGCAGTAAAGGATTTTCTAGAAAAGATGATTTAAATCGACACATGAAAGTGCACAATCCAGCTGCAGTGGAGTGTCCTGAATGTAACATGCACTTCACTCGGGAGGACAATCTGAAACGCCATATGGAATCTCATAGAAGAAGCTTCACATGCAAAGACTGTGATAGTGTGTTTCGTCAAAAATCAAATTTACTGCAACATATTCGGTTGAAACATAGTGCTCCACCTAAGAGAAAAGCTACTGACCAGGGTCCCACCGCCCCGAAACGCCCAAGAGTTACTCGTCAAAGTGTATTGAATGTGTTCTCATCAGAATTTGTAACTCCTAGTCCACAAAATGCAAAAGACTTTAAAATGTGCTTCGATGAGCTAAAGCCTCAAATCCGTCATCTTTTGGAAGATGAAATGAGGGAGAAGCGCGCCATGAAATGGCGCATTGTTATGAAGGCACAACTTTCTCGTATTGCTGCTAATGGGGAAACTGAAGTGATTTCCTCTTATTTTGGTAGTAAATGTGAAACAGAACTTTTAGACGAGACACTAGATGAACATTTAGAGGAAGCAATCTCCAAAGTGGAGAAGTATCTGGAAGAGTTTCTTCAATTAGGTTCAGGGTGGACCCTGGACCATATTATTCATGTGGAACTACTCACGGCAAAGTATACACCACTAGCGGGTCGTAGCTACGTCCCGCTATCAAAAAAGATACAATCTAAAAGGGCAGTGCTCAATATTGAAAATCAGGACAATAAATGTTTAGTGTGGTGCCTTCTTGCGCATAAATTAAATTTAGACTATACTCAGCATCCTGAACGGGTCGCACATTATCTACCCCATGAACGTGAACTTAAAATGGATGGAGTAGAGTTCCCTGTGGCAGTCTCCAAAATTCCTATAATCGAGAAGCTGAACAATTTATGTATTAATGTATTCGGCTGTGAGGAAGACGAAGTATTTCCACTTTATATTTCCAAAAGTCTGGATTCTGACTGTGTAAATCTTCTCCTCATCAGTGATGATAATACTCATCACTACTGTCTCGTTCGAGATATGTCTCAACTGGTTGGTGACTTGTCAAAACACAAGCCCAAGTGTTTTATATGCTACCGCTGCTTACATAGATTTTCCAGTGAAAGATTGCTGCAGGAACATCATCAGTACTGCAAAAATGTTAGTCCACAGAGAGTGAAGCTTCCAGAACCTGGACAAAACATCCTCAAGTTTGAAAACATCCACTTCCAACATCCTGTTCCGTATGTCATTTATGCGGACTTTGAATCAATAATCATCCCGATGCAATCAGCTCAACGAGTTCTAGTTCTTATACAGAAAAGTTAGCACACCATGAAGCTTGTGGTTATGCTTACATAATAGTTGGCCCTGATGGAAACGCTCTCAAACCCATTAGTGTTTATCGAGGTCCTGATGCTGCCATACATTTTGTAAAGAAACTTCTCGAAGAGCGAGAAGAAATTGGAGAAAAATTGATGGATGTTAAACCAATGACTTTATCCCCTCAAGAAGAGATGGATTTCAAAATAGCAACTTTGTGCCATATCTGCAATAAGCCTTTACAGAAATATCGTGTGCGAGATCACGATCATTTAAATGGGAAGTTTCGTGGAGCTGCACACAACCAGTGTAATCTAAGGTTTCAGATGAGGAAGATGATACCTGTGATTTTTCACAATTTAAAGAACTATGATGCTCATCATATTGTGAAAACACTCGGGGAATTTAACATATTAGAATTAACTCTCCTTCTGTAAAAGTCATCTTTTCTTTGATGGAAAAGCGTTCAAATTATGATTGCAATCTTTAAAACTAGTGTACCGCAAAGCCGTAAGGGGGGGGGGCACGGGCCTTGCCCCCCCCCCAGAAATCCCGAAATTTTTCGCAATGTAGCATGTATTCCTTCTTGAAACTTTCCTCAACATAAATGTTTCAAAGTCAGCCCCCCCCCCCCCGAAAAAAATTTCTGGCTACGGCCTTGGCTATACCGCATGCATACATACATAAGTATATAATATGATATAGGTTATTCAGTTTCGGATTTTTTCGGAAAAGGGGGTATATTAGGGATGCACCGATTAACCAGCGGTAGTCGGTCACTTTGCCGATTTTTCATAATCGGCCAATTTTGGCGAACAATTTTGTTCTATTAAAATTACTTTTAGTATGCCAAAAACAAGAAACCTTGCTGAATGAATTTAGTAGTTAACCATGGGTGCCCTTCCTAAAAGAGTGATAATGCACCTTCCCCCTCCAAAACATAACTAAGAGAAGTATCAGAGTAACATTTCTCAAAATATGATTACATAAAAAAATGTTTTGAAGGGAATGAAAATTTATAACAGCATCGGACGTTTATCCAGCCTATTAATCAGTAATCGGTCAATTTGCTTATCTGTGCATCCCTAGTGCGTATCTTGAGTTCCGTTTATTAATGCTTTTGTTTTTTTAATGGCCTCTCTTAAATATCGGAATTTCGAGGAGGAAGGTACATCCACAGATCACTACCCAGGCGTGGATAAGGGGGCAATTGCCCTTCCCTGTACGTTAAATACAAGCCTGTCATTTGGGGAATCAGGAGGGGGCAATTGCAAGGCAGTAGCCAGAAATTTTTTTCGGGGGGGGGCCCTAACTTTGAAACACTTATGTTGAGGAAAGTTTCAGGGAGGAATATACATGCTACATTGCGAAAAATTTTGGGGGGGGGGGGCCGTGGGCCTCCCCCTCTGGATACGGCCTTTTGTAAACCATATTTCGTTTGATTTAAAAAATTTATGACGTCACAGTATATGATAGATTTTTGATACCATGTACAGTAGGTGCATTTTAGACTATCTTTGGTGAAGTTAGGGCAGTGTTTTTTGGGGGCTTCGGCTTCTTATCTTAAATTTTTGAAACTGATCTTACAACCATAACGTTTTGACTATCTCTGAAAGGGGGTCCGGATGTTCTCCCCCGGAATTTTTTCGCAATTTAGCTCCTGAGAATGCAATTTTATGCCCTTTCGGGACGTTAGAAGAAGGAGTTTCAGAAGTTCTCCCCAAAGAAAATTTTCGAAACTGCAGTCTTAAAAATGAAGTTTCAGTCTATCTTTGTCAATGTTACTGGAGGCATAGACTGGATCGAGGGCTCGCCCCAGGAAACTTTTTGAAAACTGCCTAACAATGCAATTTCGAGATTCTTTAGTAATTTTAGAGGAAGCAGAAGGGAGTTTGGTTTGTCTTCCCCCGCAAATTCTTCAAAATAAATTCTTATCTTTTGGGCTACTTTTGGTGTCGCTAGTGACAGTGTTCGATGTCTTTTCCCTAAAAGTGTTTCTGAAACTAAAGTCCTAAAAGTGTAATCTCTCTTTTCTTCCATTTTTTTTAAAATCTGTGATCTGAATTTTTTTTCTCCGGGGGGGGGGGGGGGCAGTTGGTTATCTCTGAGGGGGCAGTGCCCTCCCCCCCCTCCCCGGAGAGATGCCTGAAAGAAACACTGGTTGCATGTTGCATGATGAGATTATATTTTCAATTTCGCCCACAGAAGTATTACTTCAAAAAAAAAAAAGATGAGAGAGAGTTAACAGAAAACATACGTTGTTTTGAGAATTAATTACTCCCTATTCCGTTTTAGTTTTGACAATTTAAGCAATTCATACTTATTCTCAAGTTTCAAGCCTTCCATATTTTGTCATAACTAAATGTAAATAATTAAAAACTGGATGTTTTCTTTTTCCTTAACCTAAATGCTGCAAACTCCTTTTTTTTTTTTTTAAGTTTGAAGTCAAAAAAAGCTGTATAACTTTGATTTGCAGTCGTGGACAATTATAAAGCACTTCCAAAATTATACATATCGCTCATGGGCTGCAACTACGGCACAGCTCAAAAAATCATGTTTTGAGATAAGTGGGTTTAAACTTTTCATTGCTAAGGAAAAAACATAAAAGAAATGCTTTAGTTATTATTAAATCTTAAGGCCTAATATTGAATTATGAGTTATGCTAGTATTGCTGCTGAAAAAAATGTGTATTTTATATTTACAATCTGTTCTTAGTCCGAAACGCGAGTTTTTTTGAGTTGTGCCACTATTGCAGCGCATGAGCGATATAATAAGAAGAACCAATCAAGATATTTTTTGTTCAATGTAAATTTATGACTAGGCTAAGTAAAAGTATACGAGTAATTTTGTCGCGGTATTTTTCACCTTCGCAATGTTATTGTAAACGCTCTATATGACCATTCATAAACAGTGTCACACTTTCTTTCAATATATTTGATCCCCCTCCCCCCTTTGTCACAAGATATCACTCTCCAACACGCCCTGCCCCCTTTGTCACATATCACGCTATATTACATGAGCACATGTACTTGCAGTGTTGCAGTTCAGAAATAAGGTACTTACGTTAAAGAATCAAATTTTTAATTTTATTTTTTAACTTTTAATGACATAAAAAAACTTCAAAAATAAGTTTAATCAGCTGATTTTTTACATGTTTTTATAGAAATCAAAATGTGTAATGTCACACTTCTTGTCAAAATTGCTCGAACCCCTCTCCCCCCCCCCCCCTCCCTCGAAGTAGTGTGACATCATCCCCTATGAAGTTAAAAAACGAAAAAAGAAAGATTAATATGCAGTTTCTCAGCATGCGAGGAAGAAAATACAAAGTTGAAACTAAAATTGCAAAAAAAAAAAAGAGGGGCAGCTAAAATATTATTTTGAAAAATACATAAAAATAATCATACCTTTTCTGCTACATTTCTACAGGGTTTCTTCCCAAAATAAGACAAAATACTTATATCAAAATTTGTACGCAGGCAAGCAAAGAAGACTTTTGCAAGAGCACACGAGCCCACTAAATTCCCAACTGCCTATGTCTGCAAGGCAAGGTCAAGGCATCCGCAAAGGGGCAAGAGCCCTCTCCTCGCCCCCCCCCCCCTGTCGGAAGCGTTTCGATGTTGATTCGATTTTACGAATTGCTAGTTTAAAAAAGAAAAGACAAAAAATAAAGATTCGTCCCAGCAATAACAGCACAAACATCCACATCCCGCAATCGTAGTAGTAGACGAGGGGGTCCATTTAGGCATTAGCTCTGAAAGTTCCTTTATCTTCTACTTCCACAATGTGGGTAGTTTTAAAAGAGTCGCCATTTCCACGAATGTAACCTTCGGGCAAGGATGGACAAAGCACCTAACTGTTGTACGTATATTTATGGCAGATGTGGTGGCTCGCATTTTGCCAAAAAGGGATCAGTACATTTGCTGTTCTTGTTGTGCGGTCGAGTGATTAGAACCATATGTAGCCCTTAGGCAAGGAATCAATCCGTTATCTGATGATGACACGACACGGAGGGAAAACATCTTATTTTGAGTTCTGGTTTATAGACCCTGGATTTTTGAAGCGCCGTCTTGTCGTTTCCCCATTTGTAAAACAGAGAACCTACCACCCCCCCCCCCCCCCCACGCTCCCGAACAGATTGGTTTGAGGAACAAAATTTTTTTTTTTTTTTGTTACATTTTTTTTTTTTCAGACAAGTTAAAAATTTTGAAAGTATTTCGGGGGGGCTCGGGCCCGTCGCCCCCCCCCCTGCCTACGGCCTTGGGCAATTGTCCCCCGTGATTTTCAGAAGCACTATATATTGTGGGTGTACACAATGTACGCGCGCATTTTCTTGTTTTTTCCCTATAATGTGCATTGGATATAACCTATAATATACCTTTGCGTTTCCCCCGCTACCTCCACTCCTGAAAAACTGGACGGTGTGGTCAAATATTGTGGGAGATTATATGAACAATGAATGATAGCTCAGTTTTTCTGCTTTGGAACAAATTTTCCAAAAAGCAAGTAAATACCCCCCCCCCCCCCTCCGCCACCGATAAGTCCAAGTATATAAATATAGGGGGGCGCAGACAGCGTAATTGAAATTTTTAGGGGGTGTTTTCCGATGGTTTTGATTGATTTGGGGGCGGGGGCGGGGCAACCCGCCCCGGGTGCGACCCGTACAGGGGTGACACCCAGCCACGAGGGAAAAAGAGAAACCTTAAAAGCTCCATTGAACAAAGCAAATACCTTAAATTGGATAATTTTTTCTATCAATTTCTTTCTATTTTCAACTTGAAAAGCGTTTCCTTTTAAAAATATAGTCAACGTGTTTTTTAACTGCTAAACACATCATTGCCGTCAACAAATACCTTAAATATTATGACGCCGATGATAAGAATGGCATTCCCCCCTCCCCCCTTTTTTCTGTTTCAAAGTTATGATGATTTTTTTGAATGTATTGCATAACAATGCACAATTCCCGCTTACATATTTTTTTTGTTTAATCTACTACATGGGACGACACCAACAATAACTGCCCCGGGTGTCACCCATGCTAGTACGCCACTGGGGGCATCGTTTCTAAGGAGGCTCCATCGCTCTGAGGGGGTGAATGCTCCTAGTAATAGACTTTATACATGTTTCCATAAGAGCTATAGAAATTTATCATTGGATCTATATACTTTATCCATGGAATTAATTTATGGAACACAAACTGCTGACACAAGAGTTGAGTAATTTTATAATCAGACGCCATGTAGACTAAACATTCTACATTTTTTAAATTTTTTCATCTGAGTCTTCTAACGTATGCGCATTGCGTTAGCTCGTTTGCATTCTGTACTTCACAAAGAATAAGCCGAAACGCCTTAAACTTAAAATAATGCTGTTATAGAAAGTAACGCATTATAAATGGTAATGGCGCCCCTTAAACATGATAGGCTCTGACACAATATAAGCCCCATCGTTGACACAGCAATAACTGCATTACTGTTCCTTTTCTTTTCTTTTTTTTTTCCTTCTCTTAAATGCTTACTACAGTTTCTACATAATATGGTTACAATGTGTATTATGCATTTTATAGAAATTGTTTGCAATGACCATTGTTATATCGAAATAAATTATAGATTGGCCACTCATTTAAATTTTTTTTTTCACGGGGACAGGCAGCGGGGCTGAGGGTTTCTTAACTTTCTCAGTACTAATTTTGGGAAAAATTACAACACAATACAGGAACCTACACACACAGTATGTTTCTTAATTTTGGCCTCCAGCTCCGTGCGCAAGCAATCCTAAGGCCTCGGCTAACAGGTAGGGGTCTGGTGGAGAAAAGTATGTTTCTTGAAGCCAGGAGGGGAAAAACTGTCATCCCTAAATGACAGCCTTGCTTTAGTTTCGTTTAGACACATGGACTATGATGGAGTTTATCAAGTTCGTTGGAAAATAAGGAGTTTATGTTATGATCTATAGAAATGTGATCTCTGATGTGACTGTGAGATCATATATATTCTATAGAAATTCATAGTTTACACGTATAACGTCGATACAGATTTAATTTAATAAGTCAAAGGTGCGGACTGGCTGCTTTAATAGGGAGCCGATATTTACTTCCTGCACGGCGCATTAGGGGAGGGGGGGGGGGGTAAAGCACTTTCTGTCAAAAAAGGAGGAAATTCATATCCTCAGACGGGAAGCTTCTAAAAATTAATATTTGCGCACGCTTCTTTGCACTTAAGTTATAATTTTTACAGAACGTAAAAGTACGGGTTCTCCCATTGAAATATAGCGAGGCATTCCACAGAAGGCAGTGGGGCAAATGGGTTCGAGGGCTCACCGGCCCGAGTGCCAATGGGTCGTCGTCGAACCAGTCCGTCCCTGAAAGTCTGTATCTGTATATAGAGAGTATCTGCAAACAACGAATAATCTCTTTGACTGGGAGGCTTGGTATCAAAAAATTACGAAAATGGTTATGATTATGAAGCACACTGCCTTATATATATAGATTTAATTTAGGGAAGATATCTTCTGTCAAAGTTTAAGTTTTTAAAGTATAAAACATTCCATTGTGTTTTGTTTTGATAATAGTTCTAATTTTAATGAACTGTCAGTCATGTGGATTCGGCTGAGTCATAAGTGCACTCCCTGTTCTGCTAGAATTAGAGAGATGAACTTGTGTGGCATCAGTTAGTACCAACTGGTATATTGTTATTCATAAAAAAATACTCTGTTCCTATTGTCAGAGCCCCTTTCAGGGCCGTCGAGAGCCAAAGCGTGCCCGTGTCAGTTTTGGAGCCGCCCTCATCGTCGCGCCCCAGTCCTATTACGCTTGAATCTAGACCATAGACACATTTTACCTTTTGCACAATTCCAATGCCGAACCTGGCCCTCTCAAAAACGCGGGCCCCATGAATCAGACATGACTGACACTCTCTCTCGACGGCCCTGTGTCCCTCTGGAAAGACTAGGAAGAAGGGATGGCGTCACCACCCTTTTAATGTTCACAACTGTCCGAGAGTTAGAGTGCTTTTAGGGTATGCTCCCATATCAAATCACTGTTAAAGAAACACATTTCCTAATTAAGGGTAGAAAGTGTATGGAAAACCATACTATATGGAGCAGATTTCATACAGGAGGACGAAGCAAACGAAAACTGGGAAACTGCTCTAGAAAATCTAAAACCTCTCTTACCACGATCAGCCCCGGGTACGCATGAGGGTACCCGACTCTCCCCCCCTCCCTCCATCAACTGGCATCGGTCCCGCGACTCTACGTGGCCCAGAGCGCTACACAGGAGTTCTGTTGGAGTTCACAAAGAGCAGCGCAGAGGGATCCGTTTCCTGACTGACTAGTAATTGCATTGCAATATCATCGACGGCGAGTTAATAACGAATAGTCATTTGGCCGAATACCGAATATTCGGCCATGTCTTCCAGGCCGAAGCCGAATATTCGGCCATGTCTTCCAGGCCGAAGCCGAATATTCGGTGATTTCTTCTAGGCCGAAGCCGAATATTCGGCTACCGAATATTAAAATTTCTAGAAAATCATTGTAATAGAAAGTATTTGTCAAATTTAAAATTATTTGCATAGTCAAACACCAATTACACACTATCTATGATGTATGATTTAATTTCGTTTGTTAAGAATTTAAAACTAAATAAAATTAATTTATTTTCTCTATTGTTTTGAATGTAGTAAAACTAAGAATTTCACTCACAAGCGGAATAGAAATAACAGGTTTTATGGTATATAAAGACTATTAAGTCTATAAATACTATTAATAATAATAAAATAATTTTTAGAGAAAAACATAGAACCGACATCAAATAATAAATTTGCGCTAAACAGTGAAAAAATAATTAATTCTTTAAACGACATCGATGTGACTTTTAAACATAGTTTTAGAAGTTTGTGCAAAATTAGGATAGATACTTTTGTAATCATGAATCAATTACAAATATAAATGGCCCAAAATTAGCAACAGTTCCAATATGAACACATGGTGTAATGGCAATTAAATTCATAATTTTGCACCGACTTCTAAAACTATGCTTAAAAGTTACATCGATGTTGTTTAAAGAATTAATCAATTTTTCACTTTTTAGCGCAATTTATAATTTGAAGTCGGTTCTAATTTTTTTCTAAAAATTATTTTATTTTATTCTTTTTAGTGTAAATACATTTTTTATATAAATACTCTATTTTTAAAAACCCATATCAAAGGGAAAACCTACTTTGAATGATTGGCCCTAAAAACTAATCATTTGTACGATAAATTCCTTTTTGAAGTCAATTTTACCAAACATTTTTTCGTTCTAATAGGCTGCAGTATTGGTCCTCAACCATTGCAGACCTAGTGCGTTCCCAGAGATTGGTACCAACCCTTTCAGCGGCACCACAATGAGTGTGGTACCATTGCCGCAAATTTTTACGCTCAGTTTTTACGGCACTAGGAATTTAATTTAGCCGTGAGTATCCATACCAAACGGATACTCTAGGGATCTCTTACATGCCGCATAATCATACGACATGGGCGTAGACGATTTTCTGCATCTTCTGCATCCACCGACTTGGGCCAGGTTTGAACCTGCGAACTTGGACGTACGAGGCCTGCGCCTTACCACTACGCCACCCTGTCGACAATTTTACCAAACAAACTGATTGGATTTAATTTTTGCCTCTGAGAAACCTTCAGTCAAACTCTTGGTGTAATTACTTTGAATGGCAACAAACTCTTTTTAACAATGACTTTTATAATTATTAGTAGTTTCCCAACAAAGAAGAATCAAGCCAAGCCTTTCCAATTAAAATTAAAAATAATTATTTTTCACCCATAATGTTTTTTCTAAAGAACAAATGTAGTCAAATTGAAGTGCGATATTTGAGTTACACGAGCCTCTATCGGTTAAAGAAAAAAATAATCAAAATGGGTTCTTTTAGTCAAAAGTTATGGATGAAAAAGCAAAAAGATCACTATATTTCTGCCCATAACTTTTTTTTAAATTATCGAATATGGTCAAACGAAGGTACGGGACTTATGGGAAGCCACCCTCGATCGATTAAAAAAAATCATGAAAATCGGTTCATCCGGTGAGAAGTTATGAGTTGACAAACAAACAAAAAAAAAACGACAATACATACAGTACGAATGTATAACTTCCTTCCTTTGTGAAGTCGGTTAAAAAAACTAAGAGATGGATTGATAAAAATTCACATAACGTTTCTCTAAGCCAGAAAGTCTCCCTGTTGATTTAGTTTCAAATATTATGTTAAAGGCTCCTTAAAAGCACGGGGCCCAATTGGGAGCTATTGGTCCAATCCGGCTTAAGGTCGGTTCTGCATGGGACCGTTCGTTAATCAGGCCCTGTACACAATAAATACTAGATAGTAATTTAAAAATAATAAATTGGATACATCTAAATAATTTCTTTAACACATTAATGAATAACTTTTAGGGGTCCTCTGAATTCTCTGGGTTCCCAAGGCTTTAATCCAGCTCTGTTCCTGAGCCCTTCTATTGGAAACCGCAAGTACAGGCCCTTTACCCCTTTATCAAATTATTAATATGAAAACAATCCTCTTAAATGACCAAAATTCTTTGTTACATAATTTAAAAAAAATCATGAATACTAGTCTTATTATTTCCTCTAATATTTCTCATCATCGGGGTGCCACTCTTCAAAAATTTTTAGACTGAACTTTTTACCATGCACATAATAGCCACAGTGGCGTACGCAAGGGGGGGGGTTAAGGGTTTAACCCCCCTTGAGCCCTAAATAATAGTGCTTTATTTTATGCTCGAATTTCTTTTAGTAGTTTCAGAACATTATGAGCCACCCCCCCCCCCTTGAAAAAATTCTGTGTACGCCACTGAATAGCCAAATCGCGTAATTGTTTTACAAATATGCGAATTTTTTTTAAGATACACACACATACTTGAATGTACCAATATTTTCTTTAAAAAAGCAGAAAATTCTTGCCTTCTGATGTGAAAATATCATTCAGTATATTTAGCCAAACAGCTTCGCAGGGAGAGATAAAAAAGCGCACAATAAATTTTAATCTTTCGGCAGTAATGCCGCTAGACTTCGCAAACTGGAGATATGAAACTCCATCAGTTGAAGGGGGCTTGGGGATACTCCCCTGAGAAAATTTTGAAAACTCTATGCAAAATAGTGCATTTTGAGGTCTTTGGAGACACATTTGGGATTGCAAAAATATTAGGAAAAAAAAAAAAGCGTAATAGAAACGTTTTTAAAATTTAAACGCTTTTACTCATAAAAAAATGCAGAACAAAATTGGCATTTTTCTTATATAAAGGGGGCAGGACCCCACATTTTTTCTGACGCCCATATCGAAGAGCCCTGTGTCTGAATTCTCGAACGACACTTACAAGATCGCCCATCTCTTCCCAAAAGGATGCTTTGAAAATTTGTAAAAGAAAAACTATTGGTACTATTTGAGCACAGCATACGGTATTTTATGATTATAAGGGCCTTGACTTTTTTAAATTTAAATTTTAAAAGTTTGACATTGCGAAATTTTCTGCCCCCTACTTAAAATTTTAGAGTTTCCAACAGTTTACACAAATAAATAATTATGTTAATTGGTTTTAATCGTTAGCAAAATAGATATGATCAATCATCAAATCGGAGCGCCGAACTAGGATTTTAATTTTCTTCCAAAAAATTCTTTTAATTATTTTTCTTTTCTCTCTTCTTCTTTGTTTTTTTTTTTTTTTTTGCATCACAGCTGAATTTGGCGCCCCCCAAAAGTGCCGCCCGGGACGCGGGCCCCGGGTTGCCCCACCCTAGATCCAGCACTGCATATCATGGTTTTAAAGATATCAGGAGTGGTAGCAGTAAGGATTTGCATTTCCTGAAATTTCAAAAAAAAAAAAGAAATAAAAATCCTGAACCTTGATTTTTTTTAATAGGTACTAAGGTACTGTAATGTCAGACATATAAGACGAAATGTGATTGTACTTTTTAAGGTTGTATTTTATGAAAAATACTGTGATCAAACAGAAATGGATAAAACTACTTATTTTAACTAGGGGTCGCAATGGAAAATGTAGAAAATATAGGACAAGCAGAAAAATAGTTTTAAAAAATCGTGTACTATTTTAATAAAATGTGTGGATTATTAAAAGAAATAATGCAAAATAACGTCTAAATAATCATCAGAACGTTAAAGAAACGTTATTAAAATTATTTACATGCATTTAATACATCTATTTTGCCCACGTCAGTTTATTCTTGCATAATTCACGGCTTTTGCTACTTCATTACCTTGCACAATTTTTCGTTTTAATACTGCTTGCAGTCTTTCTTTTGTGTCCATCTCCTACGCAAAAAGTGCAGAAACACCAAAATTCGGATTCGCGAACATTGCGTAATTGATCGATTGGAGCTTGTTTCAACAAAAATAAATCAAATGCAATACTGCAAGAAATTAAAAACTTATTTTTATTAATTCAGAATAAAAGCAACAATTAACAAGAAACATAACAGCAAAAATGAACCCTTTACAAAAATCGCAATAGCAAAAATGAAACTAGACATTTCCATAGTCATTGAATTTCATTTCCTTTCATTTTAAATAATTTGTGTCTAAAAATCCGCTGGAAAGACGTTCCCGATATTTCTCTGAAAGTATTGAGGTCGACGCACGAGGGTTTCCGTTTATTTCTCTGAAAGTTGGAGGTTCGGCTTACATGCGAATCTACTTATACGCAAGTATAAACGGTAAAATTTTGATAAAAATAAGAACATTTTTTATTTGTTTACTTCTTAATTAAACCTACAAAATAAGTGAAATGTAAATAATACGATTCCCGTAAAGGTTGCAGAAAGATTACGCAAAAAAGAACGCATGCGTTTCTTTGCTTGCACATGGAAATTAGGCCTACGTAATTTTTAAAGTATTGCTGCAATTAACCAAGAAATAGATATTGTTGCAATTGAAAGGGAAAAAACAAAATGAGGGTACAATTTAGGGAGATTGAGCAAAAAAATTTCCGGTATTTGTGGAACTCTTACCAGTCCTGAGATATAAATGACAAATAAACCTTGTGTGACAAGAAATTTTTTCCAATGCAATTAGCAATCGATTCAATAACAATACGACCAACAATTAAAAAAAAATCCCATATTTAAAAGCTAAGAATCAAGTGATTGACTTTTAGACGAATGCCAGATTCGCGAATTTTCCGCAATGTCGATTACATGAGCTGTAGCGCTCTTTCTCTAAATAGTGAATGCAATAAGGCACAAATTACATAGAAAAATTTTGTTTATTATTTTAATTCAAAATAAAAGCTCAGCAAAAATCCGTATCGCGAAAACGAACACTTTACGAAAATTCTCAATCGCGTAAACGAAACCTTTTCATATCAGCATATTTAAAAAAAAAACGCATATTTGACTCCGAATTGTTCACCTGTTTCCCTTTACCTAAGCCGCGACAGAGCGAGCTAGCGCCGTTTTTCCACCTTCTCTTCATATAGAAAAAGCTGAAAAAAAAATGCGGGTCAAAGACGAGCAAAAAATAATTTTGCGTATCGATATTTTATATATTTTACTTGATTAATTATCTTTTCTCCCACGATGAAAATCATGCGTCCCGAGGAGACGCGTAATAATTTCTTTTTTTTTTTTTTTTTCGCATCCCCATCTCCGATTTTTGCGCATTTGACTCGCTATAGCGCGTCCGTGGCACCGCTGCTTACGTCCACTTTCCTTGCTTTTTTTCACGAGACACATGATTTTCTTTGATGTTTTCTTCCTTTTATGAGATCTAATAAATGCTTCTGTTCCAATTATGCCTAGTAATCGGCAACGTCGAAAATATGGAGTAAATGAAAAACAATTTTTAAAAAATTGCCGATATCGGTAATTTTTAAAATACCGAATTTTCGGTATTACAATGCGGAAAAACACCGGAGTTCTGGTGTATAACAGGAATACAATCACCTCTGATTTATTGTTTTATAATTTTGATAACAATCCAAGTTGAGGGGTTTGTGCTCGCATTCAATTTTTCGATCGAGATTTTTTTAAAGGGTTCGTTTTTTCAAAAGCGATTTTTGTTGATTGTTTGCTTTCGTTCCTTCTTTCTAATTTCAATAACAATTCAAGTTGACGGGGGCGAATATTCAGTATTTTTTCAAGTCAAAATTTTTATTTTACAATTTTTTTAAACCAATAATTTGCGAGACGGAAAGTTCCGTTTGGATCATCGTAAAAAGACGGATTTCCGTCTCCAGGACGGAAGAGTGGCAGCCCTGCTCATCATCTCATCACATATCTATTCATCTGTTAAGTTTTTCAAAGGCATATAGGAGCCGTTCATAAATGATGTCACACCTTTTTCCCCAAGTAGAACTTGGATAATTCGAAGCTGAAGGGACCACAGCCAAACTTCGAATTACACAAGTCTAATTTTTGTAGCATAATTTATGACCCACGAATGCCGGTAATATTTATTCCATCAAAAATAACGTCAATAATCTTTTCTGGAAAATGCCAATTCATGTATATAAAATAATTAAACATTGTATTTGTCGACAAAATAAAATTTATTTTGTACATAACATAAAAGATAAAACTACAGTATATACATACGAAAACAGGACCATATAAGTAGAGTATTACTTTTACAAAATATTCTTTGGTTAAGTACTGAAAATTATATAAAAAATTACCTGCTACAGTTTAAAAAAAAATTGAGAAATTTGGGATTGCTTCTCCGAATTGAGTCTTTTGATTTTAACACAGACGAAATATATTTTCTACGCATGCTCTGACCATTCGAGCAACCAATAGTAATCAGTCACGTGTCTAAGCATTGTGAAGAGAGAGGGATTAGGCGTAATTTACTGTTAACCAGTACCAGTAACCAATACAGTGTTAAAAGAGTACCTGAAAGACTTTCGGTCTCAGGGATAAATGCGGGAATTCAGTTGTTACGTTCCCAACAGGTGAATGAAAGGAATCTTTCACAATAGAAAGCAAGAAAGAAATCTCACTAATCTACCATTTGTTGCAAACAAACAAGTAGGATAAAATTTTTACAGACAAAAATATTATTTCAACCTACTTTTGTCGATATTGGATGAGAAAATCTTCGAATTAAAGAATTTGAACTTCGAATTATCAAAACATTTTAACATTGATTTGAATACAAAGTTCAAAGGGACCAAGCGAAATCTTCGAATTAAAGACGTTCGAATTAGCCAAGTTCTACTGTATTTGACTCCCCTCCCCCCCCTTTGTCACACTTCAGCGGACCCCCTCCCCTCTCTTTGTCACAATTTTAGGAACCCCCCTCCCCCCGTCGAAGCGTGACATCATTTATGAATGATCGGGAAGTACATTTCACAAAATTGCTAGTATTCATAGTTTCAAAAACAGCGCGAAAAATGAAAATTATTTTGAAAATATAAATAAAATATAGAAATCAGAACAAAAGTAACATCTGTGTTAATATGTCTATTGAACAGACAATTTAGAAAAAATATATAAATCACTTAAGAAATGTAAAAATTGAGCTTCCTTGCTGGAAAACACAAAGAAAACACATTTGCATTAAAGCATCTATTTTTCCCCTCTATTTAGTATTTTCTACACTGTAAAAAGTGTGGAGTAAAGTAGCTCCGAATTTGGTGTTAAAATACCTTAAAAACTGTGTGAACAAACACTTTATTTCAAGCTAACACAAAATCAAGGGTTCACGAACACTTTAAATGACGTATTTGCATTAAAACTCCAATACTGGTGAATTTTTACACCACATGGACACCTTTCGTGAATTATTTTCACTTGTGAAAACACCAACTTTGGTGTACGTTTCAAAACTTGTGGTGGTAACGATAAATTATTTATAAACAAACATTTGATTCTGTTTGCTTCGCCATTTTGTTAAAGTCGCTGCAATGGTTGCTGCCGAAACGAAGTTTGGTTTTATTCGAGGTATGTTTGTTTTTAGTTGTGTAATAAAGACAATTAAGTCAACGGAGGATAATTGTAACTTCATGTGTATGTTATTTGTATTTAAGTATTTTGTTAACTTCAATTTATATGTTACGCATTCCATGATACATTAAGCCTACTTAGAATTTGTCTCTATTAGAATTCGTTATTTTATTTTTCAATCACCTTTAGTTTTCAATTAGTATATGCATCCTTAATTATGTTAAATTGTATAATTATTCATTTTAAATCGTAATTGTAAATTACATAGAAAAATTTATTTTCGAAATGTTTTTTTTCAACAATGTTCTTAGCTTCTGATGAAATACATTCAGAAAAAGTATCAGTTTATTCGCTTTTTATTACTGAAGAATACGAGCTTTCTTTAACTATGCATTTCTTGGCTATTTTACTTGTAGAAGAACATTACAATTGCCGTAATGCACGTTTTGAATAAAATTTTATTAAGTAAAATAGAATTTGCATTCTCGTAAGGAATTGTTCATATACTGTGTAATTCTCCAACAGTTTGAGAAATGTTCTTTCTATTTTTATTTTGTTTGAACAAAGCAGCCTAAAACCACGTAGACGATAATGAGACAGCTGCTTTTATTTTATTCTTGTTTACTTTTTTACTGATAATTCGCAGTCTTTGAGTTGCAACGGTACAGTGCTGAAGTTTTATTTAGATTTTTTAAAAATGATTTTAATTCCATTAGTTATTGATTTCAGTTAAGAACCATTCGGAGGTACTGAGTCTTAAGAATTGATTTTGTAATAAAATATATTTAATCACACCCATCGTTGTGCATTTATATATCTTAAGCAGGTTTTTTTATATTTTGGTGACAATATTCATCTTTAATTATATTTGATATAGTATGAATAAATACATAGGTGTGGTATTTTCTAGTATCTTTGTATAATGGGCCGTGGTAGCCCAGTGGTTAGCACGTCGGACTTCCACCTGGAAGGTCGCGCGTTCGATACCCACTGAAGACCACCATGTATACTTGGGGATATGTGCATGTAAAATCCGTAGACCCCACTACATCTCCCCGTGCGTAAGCAATCCTAAGGCCTCGGCTAACAGGTAGGGGTTTGGTGGAGAAGAGTATCTTTGTATAACTAGCAAATTTTTGTTTTATTTGACGGCATTTCGTGCAATTATATAAAATATTATTCTTACATTGGCCTTGCAAATATCTTGTTTTAAATTTTCCTAAAAATTAATATGTCCTCCCCCCCCCCCCTTTTCCCGGGAAGATTAGCTGGTGTAGATATATGTTTGGTTCTGCTATAAATATAGGTTTTCCAATTAAAAAATTCCATACTATATCATGCTTTCAATCCATACTTATAGTTTGAATTTTTATTCTGAAAAAAACGTTCTCATATTTTATGATCTAAAAGCTAGACATCCTGTCTTCTTTTACTTTCCTAAATAATGTCCGTTTCCTCCAGGGATGTGGAACCGGAGACGGAGTTGGGCTCACTTTGGGATAGAAGAGTCGGAGTCGATTAAAAATGTATCGACTGCTAATAAATATATACCATAGTAATTGAGTTGGAGTAGGAGTCTGTGCTTTACGCAGCCGCCTCCGCAGTCCTGGTTTCCTTATTTGTCAAAAATCGTATAATATACAAGCAGCTTAAGCGTCTGTTTGTCGCCGATAGCGTATTGGTTGCTTGTGTAACTGTACTAGCCAATGGGGTGAAGTTGCCACGGCATTCAAATACTACATATACACTGATACCATACATGCAGTTATCATTGTTTTAATTAAATTATCATAGTATTTAAGAATATTTAAATATTTTTAATTCATACAATTGTTGCTTATTCTGCATTTAACGCGTAAAGAGTTTAAAATTTTGTCCGATTTTGTTCCCACATTGTATTTTAAACTGAATTTTCTGCCGAGCGCAAATTGAGCGTGTCAGGGGGAAGGTGAACATTTGTTTGCATTAGCAATCACCTGTTTTTGAAACGGTTTACAACTGAACGCAAATTGAACGGGTCAGGGGGAAGGTGAACATTTGTTTATATGAGTATTTATAATATCTAGAACAGCGGTCATTTCGCATGACCGCCGGGCTTTCTAGTGTTATATATTCATCAAGAATTTTTTTTTTCATGTGTATTAATAATTTTATTTTATAACATAATACTTTTTCTGGTACGGTTGCTGGAGTTAATGAAAATTAAATAAATATACCATTTTTTTGTCCTTGAAGTATACACTCTACTCATTCAAATGGGTATCTTCAGTGAAATGTAACTGCTTAACCAAAAGCTGACCAAGTTGCCGTTAAAGAAAAAATTCCACTTGACTTACTTTATTCAGTTTCTTATTTTTGTAGTATTTAAATTATATTTTGTCTTTTGTACGTTTTCAGAAAATTGATCAAGACCGAATCACTTTTTCAAAATTGAAACTCATCATATCAAATATGAGTAAAAAAAAATTGTGCTGGAAGAATTATCAACGTTTTGTTTGCGTACACTCTAAAACGTTTTGGTGTGACACAACACCAAAAGTGGAGGCAACACTTCGAAACCAAAAGAGGGGTACGAAAACACCACAATTATTTTTGGTGTACTGAGAATTATCCTTGGTGTTTGAGAACTCCAAGAATAATCTTTGGTGTTTCAGTACACCAAAAATAGCCTGGTGTTTTCGTACACCCTTTTTGGTTTCGAAGTGTTGCCTCCACTTTTGGTGTTGTGTCACACCAAAACTTTTTACAGTGTACTAATTGGAAATTTAAACAACAAAGTTTGATTCATGTCATACAAAATGATAAACTGTCTATCAAGTGTGATAACAAAAGATTGTAACTCCTTTAGAATGCTGCCATTAAGTTCAATTAGACAACACAAGAAAACTAAGCAAAACAATTATGTTTATTGAAGTATAATATGTTAAAATAAATTCATATTTTTTATACATTCAAAGGAGATTTTTCCATATTGTGCTACACCTATTTTGAAGACCAAATGATGTACCGGGAAAGATTCTCGAGCTACTAAGCTAATTATAGAAGTAGCCAGCACATGTACATATATATATATATAGTGCGCCCAGAAAACCCCTGCACCTGCCATTTTCTGGCCTATTATATATATATATATATATATATATATATATACACAGTGAAACCTGTGCAAGTTGACCCCTTGCGGTGCAGCACTTTAGTGGTCAAGTTATAGAGGGTGAGAGTGTGAAGGGCTAATTCAGTTCCTGACAAAAGTGGTCACCTTAGACAGGTGGTCAACTTTACAGATTTTACTGTATATGTATTTCGATACAATGTTTTATATATTTATATATTACAAAATATAATAGCAGAAATGCATGCTATCAGAGCAGACTTAATGAAAAGGCATTAAAATTAAGCCGTGATTGGTAAAATTTGGTGCACATATTATGGCAATAAGAATTCTTAGTGTATACAAATATTTCTTGTAAATGTTCCATATTATTTTATGACATGGAAACCAAAAAATTTTATTACATTAATAATGATAAATGCACTTGAAGTTTACATTTTCAAAGCATTATTACCAGCAAAACTTCAACCTTGCAGCAGGTACTTCATTAACCTGACATGCAATGCCAAAATTTAACTAGTAAGCTGTAATTTTTAATACAAATTTCTGATATGTCTTCATTCATTTTTCAAGCTTAAATAGTTCAAATCTTGGCAAATTAAAATGGTAACTATTCTGAAAATAAATAAATAAAATCAAATTAATATGCAAGTCATTTTTTCATTTACAATTTTAGAACTTTATATATAGTTGAATATGGTTATTGTTATTAATTAGTTATTTTAACCTCTTTTGTAGTAACTAGTCATAAGGTTAAAAAAATCATTCCTTCTCTTCTATTTACACATAATAGCCACACACGGGATAGTCAAAAACCTTGTATATGTTCAACATTACAGTTAATGTTGAGCAGTTACAATGTTATTTGGCTACCTCATCATAAATATTATGGACCCTTATGATGGTGAAACACAATTTTACTCTAGCTTTAATTATTTTCCTTTTGGAGCTTAAAAGGGAGAATAAGCCAATTATAAATTTATAATGAATTTTAAGTTTGAATTTCATAATGAAATTGCTTTTTTTAATATGGTTTGATTTAATGCAGGTACAATAAATTGATACAAGACAAAAGGTGAAAAAATCATTGCTTTACTTATGTTGGAAGGATTAAAACCTTACCTTACTAAAAATAAAGCATAATTATTTAGTTACACACCTCAAAACTCATGCACACAAATCAAATTTCACTAGAGGTACAGAAAAAAAAACTTTCATTGCTGGAAGATTGAAAAAGAAAAAAAAAAAAAAAACTAATAGGAGTAAGCATGTAGAATTCAAAAACACTTAATGACAACCACACATTTACATAGTACTTTAATTGAGATTGAATTTCATCAATGTGAAACTAAAAACTTCTTTACTGAAATATTTGCACCCGTGCTTGCTTTTACTTGAGGTTAATCAAGGATGTAACAAGAGGGGAGAGGGGGGTGGGGTGCAGACAGAGCCTGTGCCCAGGGCCCCAGATTGACTAAGTGTGTGTGTGTGTATAGACATTTATATAATTTTTTCTGCCCCAGTCAGAAAATGACCTAGTTACGTCCCTTCTGATAATGGTTAGAAGGAACAATCGATGCTTCAACCATCACATTAAGTACCGATCAACTGAGGACGGCAAAGAATTCTGCCATTGTTCATGGGATGTCCTAGAAGTCGTCTGACTATCCTCATAAAGTTCTCCAAGTCCTAACTTTGTCCTAAAAATCCCAAGCTGTCCCGAGTGGTCGCGCGTTAGGATTAGGTTAGGAATATTTTAGTTCTGACGATGTTCTTGGGATCGACTGGGGACGACAAAGAATCCTGTCATTACTCTTAGGATGTTCTAGAAGTCCTGTGACTATCCTCATAAGGTTCCTCAAGTCCTAACTATGTCCCCAAAATCCCGTTCGTCCTCGAGTTGCCGTGCGTTTAATGCCTCAGGTCGCTCTGAGGACGTAATCAGGGCGGTCACTAGGCGGGACATTTTTCAGGTCAGAGGTCGTCCTGAGGTTCTCGAATTGGGATTTAAGGACATCCTTGGGACCACCCCTCAGGACTTGACAAGAGTACTCAGGACATCCTGAGGACCATCTTGTGCTGTATGGGAACTTTTAAGCACTTATGTTGAGGAAAGTTTCAGGGAGAGATATGTTACATTGCGAAAGATTTCGTGGAAGGGAGGCACGGGGCCGTGGGCCCCCTCTGGATACGGCCTTGATGTAGCATATATTCCTCCTTGAAACTACCCTCAACATACGTGTGTCAAAGTCATCCCCCCCCCCCCCCGAAAAAAATTTCTGCCTACGGCCTTGGTTTGCATCTCAATTGCATAATTTCCATTAAGTAGAATTTTTATTGCCATTACCTTTAGGTAGCTCTGCCATGAAGATGGATATTATGACGTTTTACGAAATCAGGACATAAAATCTTTGTGGAAGGCCTCTCCCAAAGTAATTTGTCTCTAGGGCTTTGATGACAAGTTTCTCCCTCACGCCATCCAACCTACTCCTTGTTGGGTATGTTTTCCGAAGCACCCCCATGCTGGTGCTCTGTCGCCGTTCTCCCTCCCCCCCTCCCCTCTGACCTCCGATGCTGTCTTAACTATTGTCGTATGGCACCCCTCTTTTCTGTGAGCTGCATGGTGAGCTGTGATGGCTCATATGACGTCCAAATGCGCAGACGAGTTAGAAGCCCGTTGGGGTATCATCCATCAACCCACTAATGGGGTTGGGCGGTGGAGAAGAACTGTTCGATTCAGTATAGCAAATTGTGCCAGGTGCCCATTGGATTAGTATCGAAATTTTCCTCCGTTGTTTTTGTACACATTGATGATATTCAAAAATAAAATTTTCAATTATGATCTAAGTTCCAACTTCAAAATTTTAATGCACTAAGTTCTAAAAAAAAAAAAACGTTTTTTCCTTAGGGCCCTTTTAAGCTTTGGGCCCTCCCGCGCTGCGGGGTGGGGTCTGCGGGTAGGCAGATCCAGGCCTGGATTTCGTCCGTCCATGGCGCTGTGTGAATCCAGCTTAAGGTAACACGCACTAAACGGCTTACGTGATTTGACAATACTTTGCATGGCTTCATTTTGGCGAAATTTTTTTTGTTTGGCTGCATTTCTCGCAGGAGCGCGTGCGCAGTAGTAAGAATCAGATTTGAAGAAATAAACGTGTGTTTGTTTACTTTTTTAGTAGAAAATATATGATTATCTCCATGATGATTATCAACAGTCCTTGATAATACATTTAATTTCTTTTGGGAGGAGTTTTAACACATTTAATCTTCGTTTATTTTTCAAAAATGAATAGATACATTAACAGAATTGCTGCAGGTATGTGAAGGATCAAAATTTCAAAAATAATAAGAAATATCTGGGCAAGCATATTATTTGCAACACAGTAAGAATGTTACGAATCTTGAGCACATAATTACGAAACTTTTAAAAAATCATGGAAATATTGGTCAAAGTTTCTTTTCAGTCCCTTTTAAATTTATAATTGACTTGTTTATTTGTCTTAATTTTGTCTGTAAGAGTACAGGCTGTTCAAATACTTTTTCTGAATTTTACTCTTTTCGAAAGAGAAAGGATTTCTTTTCTGCAAAAATATCAAGAGGCAAAAACTCAGGCGGCATTCCTGCCTAAATTTTTCAGATCCCTCCCATGAAAATAGACTCGGTACTGTTAGGGAGTGTTTAGGGAAAGGCTGGAAGAATATCTGTAAAATCGTGAAAATCCACATAAAGTTAGCGGCATTAGTATTTTCCCTTGCCAATGGCACAACAGCCCAGGGTGTGCCTTGGCCTTCAGGATTAGCCTTTTTCGGGCCAGCCTTCTTCAGAATTGTTATTAAAAGGTCAGCTGTAGTTCAGTTCCGAAAATATATGGTGAAATAAATTTACTTTATGGCAAATATATTGTGCTGCATTATCCACAATAGCACATGATGTGCAGAGACTTCAACTTTATTAACATTTGTCATCAACAGGACCGTTTCTAAAGTGTAGCCATCTCTTCATTATAGTCTGGAAAATAAGGAAAAGGGATTGGAACTAAGTCAAAACTAATTGAAGTGTTAATTATAACTAAAAATATTAATTTTAATATTTTCTTTGTTTTTAAATGAAGGATTCAGGTTATCAAGTAGCTCTTCTAAGGTCAGAAATCTGCCACCAATTTCATTCAATCCCATGCCATATCAGGTATTTTGTTTTATTTTAGTTGAATTCCAACTCAAAAAAATGTTTAGAACTAGTAAATTATTTACACAAATTATTTTTTAGAGCCTGGATGTTTTTTTGTAGCTTATAAAATGTAATTGTTTTATATTAACAATTTGCAACTTAAAAATTAGCGTAAAAATGCCAAAAGAAAACTTTAATTATTCTATTTTCATACTTCTTATAGTTACCTATCCATAATAAACTGGGTATATATTGAATGCTTTTATGCAATATATTAATGTGCTTACAAGCATTGGTTTTATTTTAATGAATGCTGCTTTTTTCTCTCTTTTTTTTAACATGACTGAGGCAGTCAGAAACGTTACATTTTGTAATTTTGTGAACAGACTATTACTGGCAGTGTTAATGCTTAAGACTATAGATATAAAATACCCAGGTTATTTATAATGCAGGGTATAAATCCAAAATTTAAATACCAAGATATTTATAAATTTTGCAGAAAATTCAACGGCTCTGTTTTTCTTTTTAGTTTTACAGACAGATCTAAATTTAGGACTCAAATTCTGTGTACATTGTCAATTGTTAATTTGTTATTTACTGAAAAAAAAACCTTTCTATTGAGCATATAAATTATTAGTGAAATCATGTATAGGAACTTAGGCTTTCATGGCCAGTGTCATACCAAACATAATATTATTCGGGCTAATAGGTCGTGGTCCAACTATTGCTACAGGACACCAGCCCCTGTTTTAAGAAACTAAAGTGCTCTGTACAAATATTCATTACTTTGCTTGCCGTTATGGAAAAGCTATTGAAATACATAAACATCCTTACAACATAAATAGAAAAGAAGAAATTTTGAAAGTGAACAAATTATGGGTTCCGCTGCTTCAAAAAGCACCAATCAATGCCAAGAATATGGACGAGGAACCGATCAGAAGCAGTTCCAGCTAGCCTGAGATTGGTGGCTTATCCAATGAGGCACTGACATAGATAAGGGGGTAGTTTTGGGGATAACCCGCCCCCCCCCCCTGAAATGGTAAAGATTGTCTGGAATTTGACCAATTTTTCTTGTAAAACAATGAAATTAGCTCACGTCTCCTGAAGACCCCCCCCCTCAAATACAGGTCTAGCCACGCCACTGCAATGAGGTTTAAGCACATGTGATGCATGATATATAAGGACCAGACCTCTGCTTTGGCTTCATTCTCCCTCTGAAGAAGCCTGAAACTTGTGAGGCAAATGTCAGCCAGAAATGCCTTGGTTGGACCACGGCCTTTTAACCCAAATAATATTATGTTTGGTATTGAAATCATGGTTTTTAATATTATTTGAGATTGGTTTAGTCCTGCACATATTCACATTTCAGTTCCTAATGTCAAACATTATTTTCTACAGTTCCATTTTGTGATTTTAAAAATACAAATACAAATATAAAAGTGACGACCAGCAACAGGCTCCGGACCCAGCTAGGCTGGTCCTAGTCAATTTAACTGTCCCCAATGAACGTCAAGAGCTTTCTTAAAAGTTTTTACCCCACTGCAAGTAACAGTTGCTTCTGGTAAACCATTCCAACTGCCTACAACCCTATTGAAGTAGTAATGTTTCCTAATTTCAAGATTAGCCTGAGATTTGGGAAGCTTAAAACAATGGACTCTTTTTTTTACTTTCAGCAAATAACTGTAGTCCATTAAAATTTCCCATTTTAATGAATTTAACCCTTTAACTACAGGTAACGTCAATAAGCAATTTGATGAATTATGCTGAAAATGTAGGTCTCGGAATAAAAAGTTGAACAAAAGGAAATGAATTCATTCTTTACATTATAAGTAATAATTTACATTGAAAATGGCAAAATTAGAGGTGCAGAAGGGGGTATTGACCACCCCTTTTGATACAGTGTGCCACCAATTTGCAAGCAAAAATTACATCTCATAGGAATTTTGATCAAAAAATTACCAATCAACATTAGTCATAGATGCAATAATATTTATGGTAACATGGCCATTTATGCAATTTTTGGATACTCTATTTTTTGGCGTTCAGATAAACAGATTTGTGACTATATTCCAGTAGTCAAAGGGTTAAACAACTGAATCATGTCCCCTCTAACTCTTCTTTGCTCAAGACTAAACATATTGAACCTTTTAAGCATAACCTCATAATCTAAGTCTAAATACTTACCAGCCTAGTAACCCTCCTTTGAACCCGTTCCAATAAGATAATATCCTTCTTTAAGTAAGGAGACCAAAACTGAACAGCATACACCAAATGAGATCTTAGCAAACATCTGTATAATGGCAGTAAAACTTCCGTAGACACGTTCAAAATAGCCTTATTGATAAACCCTAGCATCCTGTTAACTTTGTTACTTACTATGCTATACTGCTGACTAAACTTGAAGTCGGGACTAATCAATACTCCTAGATCAACTGCTTCTGCTTCACTAATGATGGAACCTTCTAAATAATAGCTATATATTTGAAATGAAAAGAATGGAAATAAAAAATAAACATAAAAAAAGAAAATAAACCTTCCATGTGTATCAATAAAAACATTTAACCATTATAAAATTAACTACAAAAAAGAAAATTTTTCCAAAAATATATATTTTTAAATTAAAAAATCAGGTTTTTTGGTTATTTCTTTCATAGGAAAGTTTATTACATGAAACTGTTGTTGTTATTTTTACTGCATATAAATAATACACTATTTCTGTGATCCATATTTAGCTGTGAAATGGTCATTATTTTTAGTATTCTTTATTTGGGAGTGGTTTAATTTTCCATAAATCCGCATTTCAGTTCATAATTCCAAACATTATTTTATACAGTTCTATTTTGTAATTTTGAAACTAACTGAAATATTGAAAAAGAAAAAAAAAAAAAAAAAACATAATAATACACAGTACTAGGGACCCCTTTTATGTTTACAAGCAAAAACATTTCCCTATCATGATATTAAATATTAGGTAAGAACATTTTGCCAGAAATGTATTTTTTGGAATTCAAAAATTTAATCAGGTTTTACACAATTTATTTTATAGAAAGTTTACCGTACGAAACTGTTATTATTTTTTCCTACACACGAATAATACATGATTCCTTTTCTGATCCATGTTTGGTTGTTATATGATGCTGTTTTATGTTCTTTGATAATACTTAGTGCACATTAGCAATTTAAATTGACTGATTTTTTTTTATGGATTTTATATCATACTAATAACTGTTAAAAATATCTATGATAGCTAGAAAGCTTCAATATTTTTGTACACTAGGTTGAATAATGTCAATTTTATATCTGCTTTATTATATTGAACTATATATTAAACTATAGAAACATTGTAAAAAAAAAAAAAATTCATGTTAAGAAAAAAAGCACACATTGTTGCATTATTCTTTTAATGCAACCATGCACCAAGGAATGCAGCTCTTCATGTATGTACTTATTATTTATGTCATGTGGTAATTATATTTTTTTCCATTTCTGTTATATTTTCAGTTGTAAGTTTGTTTGTATAAATGAAAGATATTTATATTGTCTCAGAACTATTATATTGTGTCAGGACAAATTGTGGTTAAATACTTTCAAATTATTAAAAACCGACTACCCTGATTTTGGGTATTTGCCTGGGGCAAGGATAACTACCTGGGTACCTACCCATTTGTAAATGGCCTATCTAGTGGGTACTATTTATCCAATCTACATCTGTACATATGACTGATAAACATATTAAAGTTTACGATTTATATGTTTTATAATACTATTTAACAATTATAAAATTCACAATTTTGAACTTCAAAAGAAAAAGCAAAAAGGAAAAGGATGAAAATGATGTTTTGTCTGAGACGGTTTTCTCCAGGTTGGAATAAACTGGACAACCCTGCAAGGGAGTAAACTCGAAGAATTTTGTTTCAGCTGTTTTTTAATGCTTGCCAGAGCTTTTAATGTTGGTAATGATTTTAGATAACATATTTATTTGATAACTTTTTATAAATATGAAAATGTTATTTAATGAAATTTATTTATATGTTTTTCATGAAAGACATGTTGTTTTAAAAATAACAACACACATGTATAAAATAAATATTATGTATAGATAAGGAAAATAGACATGAGTTATTTATTTATCTATAAAGGCATAAAAAAATTAAACATTGTTTATGATCTGTTTAGTTATTGATCCCTTTTTGAACTCATAAAGGATGAAAATTTGACATGTAATATAATTTTAGTATGTTAGTGTGTGCCAGTTACATAATGTATTAGTTTTTGCTTAAACAAGATTTTATCAATTAATTTCTCTTACGGTATTTATGAATATAATAATTTCATTTTCTATTTTCTTGCAGGGTATTAGTTATGAAGAGGCTAAAGCAATCAGAGAAAAAAATATTACTCATTCTATGCCTGCTCAATATAAGGAACCTGTAATGATAACACAAGGGTTTATGCAATGGGTATGGGATCATACAGGAAAACGCTATTTAGACATGTTTGGAGGCATTGTTACAGTGAGTGTTGGGCATTGTCACCCGTAAGTCAATAATATTTCAAGTGTTTTTATTTTAATATTGAATATCTCATACTGAAGAAAGAAAATAGCTTCAAAATTGTCCTTGTTTTAACTTCCTGTTTCAGTATTCAATTTAATGCTGATAAAAAAAATCTTTACTAGTTATTTATGTTTTGAATGACATAACCCATATTAACGTAGGTACAAATTGTAAGAAAGAAAGAAAATGTTATAGTGTCAAGATTTCTGTTAATGACATTGGTTTTTCTGCAAATCATTATTCTTGAGAGAAATCAAAAACATGTGCATTTGTAAAAAAAAAAAAAAAAATTAAAGAAAAAAAATGTAAAAATTAATACATAAATAAAATTTAAATAAAGATAATCATGATATGCATTCCATGATCCCTTTGTGTGTTCAATAGCTGTTACGTGCCAGTAGTCATTTTCCTGCACTGAATGGTACCCAAGAATATTTGTTATTTTTGGTATAAATTGGTACTTTTGTTTAGATAATTTCAGGAGAAAGGAAATCTGCTTACATTAGCTGACAAAAGACATTTGGAAAATTCATGAGTTTTTCATACGTTAGAAATGGTTAATTGTTAGTAAACTTCATTGTGTGAGACTAAGTTGCAGTATTTTGAATTGGAAAAAAAAAAGAAAATTAAAGATTTAAAACTAATTTTCTCAAAGAAAAACCATTGAGATTGTTGAGTCACCACAGCTAAGAAGCCATTTAAAACAAAAAGTTTTTACTTGCATCTACATTTACTAATTATTGCTTTTTCATTTTTTCATACTTGTCCCAAGGGAAAAAGCACCAAAGAAAATCATTTTGATCTTTTATAAATTTCTCTACATAATTTTTTAAAATTTCCTCTGCAGATTAAAGGAAAAATCTTTTCTTAAAATATCTTAATTTATTTTATTTGTCATCAGTGCTTGTATCATTATTATTTTTATTGATAATTCATTTATTTTGTAAATGCATAAATTCAATGTATGTGTATTGCAGAATTAATTAATTACATGTGCCGCTTCTTCATCTTTTTCTTTTCTTTCTTTTTTTTTTTTTTTTAAATTTTAAGTTTATAATATAGTCATCACAAAAAATTTAAAAAGTGCCATTACAAAAGTTAATACTTTTCATTAAAAGTATTATTTTGACTAAAACTTTACAAACTTCCCTCAACTGCACCATTTTGAAGGATAATCATTGGCTGAGTTACATTGCCTCATTATTTTTTGCATAAGGAAAGCTTCTCATTATAAATTATTTTGCTGTATTTTTGCCTTATCCGTTACTTAATTTCATTCCTACCTTCTCACATTTTTCAATTATTTTATATTTTGTAGGAAAATTACTGGTGCCGCTATTGAACAGCTTCAAAAACTGTGCCATGTTACCAACATATACCTACATCCAAAGTTACATGAATATGCTGAAAAGTTAACAAATAGGCTGCCTGGAGATTTAAAAGTGAGGTTTTAGTGAAATTTAGAATAATTTATTCTATTGAAATGCATCATTCTTGTGCTGCAAGTTATTTGCATGATTGTACTGTATTTCATTGTTCACGTTCAACCCCCTGCTGTTTGGCAATCCCAGAGTTGCATGTTAACCCTTTTGTGCACCCTTTGCTACTGGGCCTAACCACTTTGTAGCACTTTTACTAACAAAATCGATATGATGGGAGCTGAAATGCACTTTTTCTGATATAATATACTCTAAACATAATATACTCATTGCCTACATATATTAACACATATTATAACACATGTAGTTATATTATATAGCCACTGCCTGCAAAGAAAAATTTTATGTTTATGTGGCTAGACTTAGTAGCCACTGTGCGGGAAACCTTTTAAGTGGACAAGATATGACAATAACCACAGGGTGGTTTAACACTTTAAATTCTTCTTCTGTCATTTCATTTTCTTTTATTTATGTGCGCATACTTGAAGGTATTTAATAATCATATTACCAGAAAAGAGCATGTGAGAAGTTCAAAAGCAAACAAGAATGATTCCCCCAGTAGGAGGGTTCATTGTAGTATTTTCTCCTTCAAGATAAGGCTTGCAGAAAACCTGCTAATATAATATTGATGAGTAGTATTGTTTGAAAAAGTTATCTGCAATGTAGTGAAAAAGGTTTTCGATTTTAGAGTTAGTCTTAATTAAAAATTAGCTACGCATATCGGAAATTGTTTTTTATTATAAGATATCATTTTTAGAAAAATAGCTGCAATGCTAAAACTAAAGAAACCTATCTATGATGAGTTTTATTTGTGAGGGTTTTTCATGCTACAAAAAGTAAAGAATTGGTAACAATAAGTTTGATTTACCTGGGAAAAAGAACCTTTAACACTTTACTTTAGCATAGTGAGTTGTTATGTACAATAAATAAAATCTGATCTTGTAATGGACGACAAAATGAGCCTGTAAATTGATTTTATGCATTGAAGAACTCTCCATAGCGATAAAATGCTCAAAATAAATAAAATCCCTTCACAGATAACCTGTGAAGAGTTTTTATTTATAAGGCTTTTTCATGCTACAAGAAGCGGGTAATTACTACCAGTAGATTTGGATTTACCACCTGAAAAAAAAAAGAAATGAAAAGAAAAATCTTTAAGATGCTGATGATCTCTTCAGAAATTTCAAAACTGATTAGAAAAAGGTGAAAACATACTCAGACAGTTATGTTGCATAAATTGTATTGTACTTTGAAAGACAATCAACTTGCAACATCTTAAAAAATAAATGTACAATCGCTTACTATAAAATTCTGATACCTCTTATGTAAGTTGTTTACTTGTTGCAATTAGGTGAAGAAAAAAAAAGTAGTTCTTGCTTCTGCATGTAAATCTATATATATAAAATGAAAGTTTGATGAACTTTCGAGTTGGCAATGCCCTTGTGGCTAACACTCTACAGCAAAATCTACACAACGTACGATTACGAAAACTGGCACAAAATTCTATTACATCCATGTGATTTGCACCTCGAAGCTATTTTTTTTAAATTCGTTCTATATTCTTTAAATTTAACAATTAAAATTTAAACCTTCAGCATCCTCCAGCCATTTTCTTTACTGCACGCAAGTTCTTCATAGCGAATTGAAGTGAAGGAAGCTATAGCAATCGTTGTTGCTTTCGTCAGATACCGGCATATTAGATGAGATTGATTTCAGTATATCCTTGCTTGAAATTTATTTCTATGTATTTCCATTAATTTGATTTATTTTGTTTTTATGTATTTCCATTAATTTGATTTATTTCGTTTTTATGTATTTCCATTAATTTGATTTATTCTTCTTTAGTTTCAGCTGTTCTTTCAATTCATGATTGTTCTTTATCGCTAATCGTGTAGTTTATGATGATGTTTACTTAGGTTTAATTTTATTGCTCTTCGTTGATCGCTAATCGTGTTGGCCTAAATTTATTGCATATTGGTGAAAATCATTTTATTTCCTGCAAAAATTACACACAAACAAGCTTCAGAAGCTCCAATTATGGGTTCGTTCATTTGCAAACAGTTCGGTAATCCGATGAATGCAATGTTTGAGTTACAGGAATTTTTTTCAGAAAAAAAAGGAACTTCTGACATTAATATAAACAGACCTTTCATTCAATTACTTGAAAGATTATTTTTGAGCTTTATATATATGCGTATGTACTGTTGTCTTGAGGGGGAAGGGGGGATTGTTAACCTAAGTATATAGTTTTATATTTTAAATTTTTGGCTCATACTTTTTCCGAGAATTTTGTGTGAAGCTCCAATTTTTTTTTCCCGCTAAGAATCAACCATGGTTCATGGTTTACTGGAAAGGTGAAATATTTGATTTCCTTTTTTAGAATGTTGCTGCTAGATTTTGATCATTTATTGAAATGTTCGATATTTTTTTCGTTCAGCATTATTTTTTAAATTTGCAACCTCCCATGGATACACACATTCAAAATAAAATTAGTACATTGTTTTTAAATAAAGAATTTAAAATATAGTTGGTATTTATGCATTTTAATGAATTATGGTCATTGATTGATATGTTCGACATTATTTTCTTTCAATATTATTTTTTAAATTTGCCTTTTATTATACAGAAGTGTCAATCGCTTCCGCTCTTTATTGTGTTGAACCTAGAATGTTCTTGGGCCTACTTAAGCAATTTATATCGAATTCAACCATTATTACTCAATTAAGTGACTCGACCAACCAGTTTAATTCATCTGAGCTGTTCATAAAAATAATAATCATCCATTACAAAAAAAAAGTGGCAAACAACTTTCACTCGAGTGGTGAAGAATTTGTTTTCTTTTGACATGGCACTGCTTCAGTGACATTATGGGGGGGGGGGGTCCCTCATATGATGCACACATTTAAAATAATATAAGTACGTTGTTTTTAAATAAATGATTTACAAAATAATGAAGTTAATTTTAGAAATCCCACAGATGAATGTAAACAGCATTGGGGTCTCTGGTTGTTTCGTAACGATTCAATGTCTGCCGATTTAATTTTTTCATTTTAGATGTTTGCCTTATTACGAATAATCCTGTTAAAATTTGATGCTCCATGTATTGGAATAATTGTTTTGTTTTTTTTCAAATGCTGCTGGATTTGGATCATTTATTGAAATGTTCGATATTTTTTTCTATCAGAATTTTTTTTTTAAATTTACCTTTTTTATACAGAAAAATAATTTAAGTTTCATATTCATTTTGTGTTGTACGCTTTTGTTTTTCTAGAAGGACTTCTAGGAATCAATGCTTTATTCCTTGCAATAATAATATTCTTTTTTCCCTTTTGGCGTTTTTTTTCTGTTAATTTGCTTTCTATTGGGAAAGTGCATAAAATCAGCTTACAACTTATTTGAAAGGAAAGATCCTCAATTTTCAAAACAATGAAAAGCTGTATATTTGTAGTGTAACAACATTGTGTGTTTACACAGATGATGCAGTGTTAAAATTTGCAGTTTAATCCTTATTTTTAGCAATTATTTATCAATTTTGCTTTGATTCCTAAAAAGTGCATTATTACCACAATTTCATGTTAGCTGCATTGGTCAAGCATTTATTTATCTTTTTGAAAGCATTGTCGGTCACATGTAAACAGGTCGGAGCAAGTATAAAATATTCTGTGCCCCTATTTTATGTATTTTGTTGAGAATAGCGATTAAAAATATTGTCACTAATATGTATTTCTGTATTTAAATATTAAATATTCATAAGAAAGACTTTTATTCAAATATAATATAAGTATGTTGTTTTTAAATAAATCATTTAAAAAATAGTTGAGGTATTTAGGCATTTTAATTATGTTAACTTCAAATGTTTGCTTAATATTTTATGATTACTTACATATTCATTATTAGTTCTAAATATTTCCACTTAATTAGAAACTGGAGAATTTGAAGAAACCGGGAAGCCTCCTTCGATTCATTGAACAATGCCAAATATAGAGGGGCAAGCTTAAGTGTGAAGCCTAAGCATGAATCAAAACGGGGATCATCAAACGGGGATCTCTTAATGTGACCAAAGGTAGCCCGAAATTAAATTTCTGCAACTTTCACGTCAAAAAGTTTTCTGGAAAGCTCACAACTCCTCCCTCTTCTCTTAATGCCCCCAACATTGCTCAAAAGTGTGTTTTAGGACTTGAATAAAAGCTTCCAAATCGCTTTTCCATCCCTTAATGTCACCAAAGGCAGTGTAAATCCAACTTTAGTTATGAAAACTATTTTAGAATGGAACCCGAACAGCTCTTCTTTTTGCAAATTTCATAAAATGTTGCGCAGAGAGCCGCTGAATCTCCTAATGTTCTTAAGATGGCCTAAAGTTGTGTGTTGAAGATTTTGAATTTAAAAATTTCTTTTGGAAATGACCAAACTGTCCTCTATTCCGTCACCAAAGTTAGAGTAAAATTCTTTCTTAAGAGCCTCAATTTCAAAAAATTTTGGGTGGAGACTTTTTGGTCATTCTCCTGTCTCCTAGAAATAAACTAAAAAATTGATCTTCAAATTTCAATGGCAAAAATTTTCTGGCAGTTTGAACCTTCCCCTTATGTCGATAATATACCTAGCTTAAATAAGTATATGCTTTTAGTATTTCAATTTGTAAGAAATACAGGAAAAGAGCTAGGACCGTCCACCTTCTGCTAAACCCCTCGAATGACAGCCTATGCAAGTAATTTTAGAACTTTGATTTCAACTTATTTTCGAAGAAGAGCCCCCTTTCCCTTCACCTAATCTTACCAAACATAGTGTAAAATTGAGTTTTTCGAATTTCAATTTCGAAAAACTTCTATGGAAGAGCTGTTGCCGTCTTTCTTCCTATTACATAACTAAAGATAACCCAAAATTGTTTTTTTGCTACTTCAATATTGAAAACCATTTCATTTGGAGGGGGCAAGAGGCACAATTTTCAACCACCGCCCCCTTGACTGGACTGTAAATCTGCTTTGCCTTAAAAATATCAATGGTTACAATCAGTATTATGCAGTTAAGTGTAGTATTTGATTGTGGAGGGAAATTTAATACTTTAGTATATTGGTTAACCTTTCTTCATTTTTTGAGATCTAATGAGAATTTTTAATGCGTTAACGTCCACTTGCTTGAAAAATAATGGAAGAAAGTAGGTTGCCAGCATAAAACAAGAAATAGCTTGATGCCGCTGCTAAAGTACACATGTTGAGAAATTTGTTCATCTTCAAAAAGTAGTTTCAAGGTATCTTAGATAAAAAGGTCTTTTTTGTATTATATGGGGCTATTCTATTATCAAGCGGAGAGTGAACAGTGTCTGTAGGAAAATTTTTAGTTTTAATCTTATACACAGGATATTCCAATATCCGCTACCAAAGGAATATCTATTTGACTTTAGGGGGGACACCCAGCCAGGACGGAGAAAAAAAATAGAACCTTTAAAAGCTTAAAACAATTTTTTAAAGTTTTCTTAAAACAATATATTTGCAATGTTTTTGAACCGCTAATCCTAACAGCTGCCACCAACATGTACTTTAAATATTATGAGGCTCATGATATAAATGGTGTTTTTATTTTTCAATCTGCAATTTTTAAAAAAAAAATTATTATATTTCCTTAAAACTCATACTTTATGCTTACATGATTTTTTTTCTTGGAGGCGGTAATCTTTTCCACGGGGTGACACCTATCACTACTCGCCCCGGGTGTCACTCATGCTAGCTACAACACTGCATTCCACTATCAACATACTTCACATCAAGCCTTCACTGTTTTTTTTTTATTTCATCAAACTGTCTACATATACAGTCCAGCATTTCTTCAGCGGAGCTTTTGTTTTTCTTTAATAGGCTAAGGGTGATCAGAAACTGTTAGATTTTTTAGATGATCTTTACTAAATGGCATTGTCTGATCAATTCTCCATTTAGCTTACTTTAATTTGTAGCAGTTAAAATTTCATATTTAAAATTATATCAATTCATTTTTCTGATTTGATTTCAAAATGTGTGTTTATGTATAAAACTACTAATATATACTTATTTTTTCTTTTTGTGTCACAATTTATTCTTTTTATTGGTTGAAATAAATATTTATGAAATAACTTTTATATTTTTGAATTCAGACTCAGAAAGAATGTACTGCTTGCTATCTATCAGACTGAGAGTAAAAAAAAAAAAACTATGTAAAAGTTTTGATGATGTAATAAAGATAAATATGTCACATGATACAAATATAAATCAATAAATATAGGTTATTAGTGAGTGATAGATTGAAATAATTTTATACCTAAGTCAGAGTAGATATACATTTGTGGAAAAAGACTGGCTGAAATAAGTTTTTTATCGGCTCAGAAGTGACTTCAGAGGTTGCCTTAGGTGTCTTGCTTGGGGGAAAAAACAAGTTGCGCCGCTATTTTAACTTTGCACGGGCAACGCCGTTGCAGGTACCGCTAGTCTACCATTGAAGTAATTTCTTCAGTGCATAGTAAAAGATAATAGAACTAAGCACATGATTATGACTGATAGAATTTTAATGAATCTCAACTTAAATCAATAAGTAAAGTTGTAAACTTTTTGGGCCTTGTCTATTAATAGTGGGTGATACACATATGTGAAATCCTTTTAGTTCTGATGCATTCTCCATTTATTTCTACATTTCATGAAAAGTTACAAGTATGTAATGATTATTTCTTCATTTGAAATGCTTTTTCTATTAACAAAAGAGCCACTTGCTATTTTAAACATTAATTTTTTATATAGATGTTTTTAAATATGTGTTTTTTTCCTTTTTTCATTTTCTTTTTGATTTTTAAAATTGTTTCACACATATTTATTGCCAAAGCGTATGAAGGATCTACTCATACCAGAAATTTTCCTAACATATTAAGTTTAAAGCATTCAGTTTTAAATTTCAGCTTGGTCTCTTTTGCCATATAACTGTAATTAAAATTATAATTTTTTTTCATAATTGTAATTAAAATAATTAATGTTCACTACTTTAAACTAATTTTTATACCCAAATTTTTGTTTTTATACAATTTTATAATTTTGCTATGAAACAAGAAATAATGAGTAAAAATGCAAGAAGAGGGGCAAATTAACCTGAAAGATGGTTGGTATTTCCAGCACAGGATGTGTACTTGCTGTGATTAATAAATTTGTAGAACAGACTTTAACTGATTTGGTTGCAAACAATTGTATTATTGTGTACTTTACCCAAAGACTCATCACATTGAAAATATTTAATTTTACTTATTTTTGTAGGTATGCTTCTTTTGTAATAGCGGATCTGAAGCAAATGATTTAGCAATGATGCTTGCAAGAATTTATACAGGTGCCTTCGATATCATTTCTTTAAGGTAAGTAAGGTTTAAGATTTTAAAATATCCATGTGTTATCCATGTAGACAACTTACTAGAATGGGGATTTGACAAAGCAATAATACTCTTCTCCTCCAACCTCCTTCCCTGTTAGCACTACCCTAATAGCACAGTGACCAAGATGGGACCCGCATGTGACCGTCACATGGCGGTCGCGAGATGTCACTGCAACATAAGCAAACAGGTTGCAGAAACTTACGAATGTCCTCCCCACGGCGACGGCACAAAGTGACTTTGCATTGACGACCCCTATCGACGTTAATGCAACTGTGGTCACTTAGTGACGGTGTGGCGACGTCACGATGCAATCGCATGGACAGTCGTGACGCGGTTGTGATCCTTATGTAACGTCGCGTTTAAGTCCCCGAATGACAAAGGCCGGTCACTTGGTGACAGTTTAGCAACCTTCAAACACAGTCGCAGCGACTTTCAAGGCTTATATGTTACCTTTATATGACGTTGCAATCAAGTCCCATTGAAACTTAAAGTCGTCACTTAGTGATGATTACGCGACGTCACGACGCAGTTGCATCCACAGTTGTGTCACGAATGTGACGTAGCGTTAAAGTCCCGCAGTGACTCAGAGAACGGTCACTCGGTGACAGTTTAGCGACTTATCAATATCGTCGCAGCGACTTTCGAGACTTATATGCCACCTTTATATGACGTTGTAATCAAGTCCCATTGAACCTCAAAAATCGTCACGCAGTGATGGTTATGTGACGTCACAATGCAATCGTTGCGACCTGTGTAACCTATTTGTGAATTTCTAAGTGACGTCGCAGATAAATCCCGAAATGACTTTTAGGGCTCATATGGTGAAGGTATTGCCACGTCACGATAGAGTCGCAACAACTGCCGTGATGCAGTGTTTGTCATCTTCATGTGACGTCACTGTAATGGCAATTCCATCAAAACTTTTACAACAATTCAAATTTGTGAAATAATTTTGTTAACTTAGCTTGACTTTATGCTTGATACTTACTTCATATCATGATTGATTAAAAACTCTTCAACTGTAAAACTTATATATTCAATAGCAAATGTATTTTTTTTATTTTTTAGTCAATTCTCATCACAATAAGCAACATTTCTTTTTCATATTAAGCAAAAAAAATTGAACTTCTATAACGCCAGTAAAATATGAAAAAAAAAAAAAAAACAAGAGGGAGAAATTAATCTTTGACAAATGCATAAGTCCAATTTGTTACTAGACAGTTCAGGAAGTATTTCCCAAAAATATTATAAGTACATACATGAGTGTACTTTATTGTGGCAGCCTATTATGTAAGTAAAAATTAATACATAAAATTGCTATTAAAAGGAAGAAGACTTAAAATGATGCCTTGTTAAAAACAGGTGATCCTAGTTTCGAGACAATTGGATTTTAAAATTAATAATGACATATTTCATAATTCATTTTATCACTGAAATTTGTACTTTTAATAGCTCACTTAAAACTTTGTAACCAGATCCTACACATGAAAAGGTTTTTAGAATTTACTTAAGTCAAAACAAAGTCATCACAATTATAGTCCAAGCAAAAATTTCAGTACTTTAAGTGCACTCTAAAATGTGACTTTATAAATCTCAATCACCTTATTTGTTTTACTACATTACAGGACTTCAGATTAAAATATACAAAAGTAAAATGAAACACTTCAGGAAAAGACAATATTTATTTGGTCTATAGTTTATGCAAAACATAATAAATGTTAAAAATTAATATTAAATAAATATTCTAAATTTTAATAAATAAATTAATTAATTTCTTGCTAATGTCCATCTTTTCTGTCTGCAATGCCATCTTTCCTACTCCTGCAAAGAAAAAGTGAATAAAAATGCAATTAGGAAACTATAAACAGCCATGTTAGTGCAACTAAATATTTTTTTATTTAGATTAGGACATCAAATTTGTAGATTTTATATTTGTAGAGCTTATTATGAAACATACTGCAAGCTGAGGAAAAACACTATCATTTTCTCATGGTGAACAATTGAACGCTTTATATTCAAGTAATTATCTGATCCCCACCCACCCTACTTTTTTCATTAAAAAAAAAGAGCCTTAATAGCTTTCTGATGCTACAGGTAGGAAGTAGCGCTTGTACCTATCAATCTAAAGCACCAAAACTTAACTTAGTGAACTACAGCTTGTCTTTGAGACAGAATAAAAATAAAACAGAATATTGAAAAGACATCTTAGGTTTTCAATATAATCATTGGAGTCATCATAAATCTTTTTTAATGCCTAAAAGATAAATTCAAAAACAAAAGCTTATTTAAATATGTTCATTTAAAAAATGTACTAAGTCAAAAAATAAAAGTATTCATCATTAAATAAAATTATCTTGTTAAAAAATAGTTTATAAAAGCTTTTACTGCCTTTTCATTATGGAAAAATAGAAGGGGCTTTGGTAAATGTCAAAATTGGGGTGCTTATAGTCATATCTAAAGTATTTATCCAAAACTATTCTTTATCACATTTTTAAACTTGGTAATAGTTACCCCTTTTTTAGACAACTCTGTTGTAACATCAAGAAATTCTGGTTTCTGTTTGCCAAACTTCAATATGTACCGCTGATAGCGTCACTCACTTGGCTATAGTGCCAAAAACATTCCGGTCCTTCGAATGACACTTTGAGTTCTGATTAAATACAGTATCCAGAGTGTCTGCAGATTTTCAAATATATTTTTCAATTTTAATTTTCAGATCAGTTTTGCGATGCATCGGGTATTGGTTCTGCCACATATTGGATATCTGTTGTCCCCTGTATGATGTATACGTACCAGGCATCCGGCTGATGTCTTATTGCTGAAACTTCTGATTTCTATGAATATCTTTAAACATCCCACAGATTCCAGATACACTATAAGTTTATAATTCATATATACTTTCAAAACATTTTAATTAAATTTTCGTGATTTGCCTTGCGTCCAGTGTCCCTTATCTGACGGATCTGAACTGTTGTACCGGATAACCAATGTTTTAATTAAATTATAAAATTCTATATATATTTTTAAACATCCTACAGCTACTTAATATGTAAGAAGTTTGAAATTTACATTATATTTTAAAAATATGCTGAGTAATTGAAATTTCACGTCATATTGGGATCTGTCGTGCAGTGCCCAGTTAGATTCTGGATATGGGAAAGGCCACGATATTCGTTACAGAGGAAGCACTCTATTATCATTTTTAGGCCCATATAAAAAAAAAAACTTGAATTTCAGATATCCGGTCCCTTGGAGAGTGGAGGGGACTGGTGTAGTTAGAACCCCCCCCCCCCTAGATCTGGGATTATTACAAACCCCACATTTAGCCTACATGACATGGGCCAGATTACTTAGCCACTGCTATCAAATTTTAAAATTTAGCACCACAAAACCTGTAAAGTTGCTCTCTTTTGCTAGGAACGGAATTAGCTCTATAATATAATAGTGTATGTAGGGAAACCTTTGTAGCTTTACCACCTGTCTATATTTGACCACATGTCAGAGTCCCCACTATCCCAGCAGCTTAAAAAATAGGACCTTTTTCAGGCCAATTTATAACTATATATAAGGTCACTTTACATACTAATACATGGTCATACATTAAAAAAAATAAAGATTAGGTATATATTTAGTTAAAATTTACACATATATAATTTATACTTCCTTTCACACAGATTTAATGGCAACAGAAAATGTTAAATGATTTTATGTAAATTATCAAAATTTCCCGATACTTTTATTTTTGCAACAATTGTAAATTTACACAAGAAATAAAAAATAACAGTTGTTTCCATTTTTAGGTTACTGTTCGCACTTTTAACTAAATTATTTTGATTAAATTGGCTCTATTATTAGTAATAAGTAATAAGCATTAGAAAAATATTTTAATTTTAGATGTTTTTATAAATTTCACTTATTGTGAAAAAGCTTATCATGAAATAAAAACTGAGTTTTTGTGAACATTTGTTACTAAATATACAGTTCATTCACAAACATTAAAACTTTAAAATAATCCATAGGTAAACACGTCCTTGCAAAATTTAAAACGAGTACAACCGAGAACTTTTTGAAAAAAGTAGAATTATTGGGTTAAGATTAGTTTAATCGGGAATCAAATGGGTCAATTTTTTCTTTTTTCCCTATCAATTTTAGCAATTGCTGTGATTTACATTGAGGATTCAAACCCGTAGTACAATATATTAAATTTTTATTCTGATGATTCAAGCAAATGCTAAAAAATAGGGCCTTTAATCACTTTTTAGGGTTTTTATTACACTAAATATGACATTTATCCCCTATAAATCAATCTTAGGTCTTTCTTAGGGCCTTAGGCCCTCTATGACCTTTTTATGGCCCATGGAAACCCTGTATGTACACCACATTTGGGTGGGAGTATTATATAAAAAACCTTAAGTGGATCATTAAATTACCATATTTTTTAATTTTTGGAAAGATAAAAGTAACTAAAATAACTTGGTTGTTTGGTGCAGGTTGTTTTTTATGCGATATTGTTACACTAGTATTTGTCTGCATGGATGGAACAAAATAAAGCTTGTCTAAACCTCTTTCTAAGTGCACCATATTGGGAAAACTATGAGCATGAGCCCTCTTTTATTCCTTAAATAAATTTATCTGTGTTCTATCTTAGATTGCCACTTTGAATAATTATATATTTTAAAGAAATCTTTACCATCAAATAAGATATTTATCTTAATTTTAACCAAGTACTTTAATTTTAAAGTTGTATGATACAGTGTAAGATATTCAGGTTGTTAAATTTCTCTAAAGATATTTTAGATAATTGTGAAATAAAAGTTAGTTTCTATTTTAGAGAAAGAAAATACATGAAGCTAAACTTAATACCATTTTAATGAGCTAAAGAATGATGTCCTATTATATTATTTAAATATAGAAATATGCATTAATTACAAGTGTTTTTAATCATCCTCTGGAAAACACATCTAGATAATAAGGGCACGGAATATTTTGTTGAGCTAATACTTTCACCGAGCCTGAATGAATGCTAATGTAAGAATAACAAAAATTAGAAAAAATATTATCCTTATCCTCTATAAGTCGACTATCAAAGTGGTGTATTGCAAGTGGTCAATTTACCCAGGTTTCACTGTACATCACATATAGATGCTAAGTGAGAAGTAAATTAAAAATTGAAACTTACTGTGTACTTCGTTCTTCTCTTTGCTTTTGGTATTCCAAGCATTTTGGCAAGACACTGGGATCCTGCAGTCTGAAATGAAATGAAGTCAAAATATGTAAATTCTTCATGTGGGTATTTAATAAAATTAGGAAATGCTATTTTATTTTATTTATTTTTCGATTGGGGAAATTTACATTAAAAAAGGCAGTTGTTATATAATAATACAAGTGCAAACCTTATTACTCTGAGGGTGATATTAATTTTTGTAGGTAAATTAAACTGAAATTAAAAACTAATAGAACTCAATCTATGAATTTTTGAAATTTTAATTTATTCCCCACTATGAAGATTTTTAGCATAAAAAATTTTAATATTTAGAATTACTAAGAGAATTACTGATTATCAAGTAGGAATAATTCAACTACATACTCTGTCAATACAGTGTAATTCCATAAGAAATAAATATTTATAAGTACTACAGCAAGCAAATGAGCTTTTAATTAAAAAAAAATAGATTTACGATACAGAATCATTTAATACTGCTTGATTTATAAAGTATGAGTAAACTCCACAAGTTAAATTAATATGCTGTAAAATTTAGCAAAGCATTCATTTGTTATTACCAAGCGACAGGTATGAAGGCAGATGTTACGAACCAGACCACTAATGGCACTTGTGCAGAGTGGCACTTTTGTGACGTGTCGGATCCAAGGATCTGAATTAGCGAAACAAGCTAGTGAGGGAATTTATAGGAGTTTGGAGAAATAATATATGGCAGACTGAAGCACATTAGGTATTGCATACAGACATTGAAACAGAATTAAATTCATATAAAAATGAAATGCAACATGCATAATTGTAATTCAATCATAACTTAGTGACTTGTAATGATTTTTGAGGAGTTTGGATGAATTATATGTGGCTGATCACATGCGGAATACCAGATTGAAATACACCAAACGCTATATTCATCAGAAGAAATATGAGTAAAATATGTATAAAAATGAATTGCATTGTCTAATTGTAATTCAAACAGAACTTAGTGAATTCCTGTATTTTTAACAGATATTTCAAAAAGGCTGTCATCTCCAATCTATGCAAAGAGCGGCACTGCTACAAGATCTGATTTAATAATCAAGACTTAATAAAATGGGGTTTTCCAGCTTTCTTACTGCTTCGTGCACTTCCCCTATTTCGAGATCGTAGCTCATATAAGTCACACACCATCTCCAACTCATTCAAAGTTCCTAAACTTATGTCAGAACTGAAACGCATTCCCGGTAGCCGAAGTTGTAACCACTGCATTTTCATATCACTGAATAACTTATCAGAGACTAGTAGCAATCAAAGTAAACCTTAAAGGTCATATCCCCCATCACACTGGAGCATTTTAAAATCTAGATTGAAAAAATTTTAAAGCCAGGACTTAATGTTTTAATTTTTGGAAATACAGGCACATCATGCATGAGCAGGGCTGGCGCCAGCACGAATGGAAAGCCCTGAGGCAAAAAACTTTCTTCCGCCCCTACTATATATTATAAATGTAATAGAGATTAAAAATGATGGATACATATTTGAATTATATATATTTTAACTTTCAAAATGCTGAAGGAAAACAATCGCTGCTCAGAAATCGCTACTGAATAAGGAAAAATAAAAAACAGAAAAAGCAATATATTGCATTTTGCTCAGTCATAAAATAGAGAAGACACTTTCTAGAACTGCGAACACTTATAAAGCGCCACCTTCGAATGCATTGAAGCCGCCTTTCGCTATGGAGAAGATAAGGATAATGTGCAAAACAAGAAATTGTTATTTAAAACGATGCAGTCGATATTTATGGCCAATATGTGCCCCTAAGAATGACGCGCCCTAAGGCGGGCACCTCACCGCCTCGGCCTAGCGCCGGCCCTGTGCATGAGATCAGGAGTGGGCAACTGTTTACCTTGCCACCCACAACTTTGAAAATACATTGCAATTTTTACGAAAGCAAGAATTTTGTCCTCTTTTGAAAATGTAATGCCAAGCAAATTGTTTTCTAAATTGGGGTATATTGATTATAAAACATACAATTTGCAATGTGAAATGAAAGAAAAAGAGGGGGTGGGGCAAAAGAACTAAGAACTGCAACCCAAGGTCCTATTACACTAGTAATTTGAAGTAAATAAATATAATAAAACAAAGTTACATTTTAATGATATCTGAACATACAGCATAAAAACATTTAGAACCCATTTTACCATAAAGTAGAGTTGGCGTTCCTCTAGAAAAAAAACAATTTTTTCCCGGGCACAGAATGATATATTAAATTAGCATAAAATAAATGTTTAGAATAATTCATCAAATATAAAGTAGACGACTATATTAATATTGAAACTAATTTCTGCTATAATAAACTACTGTTGGACATGCATTTACAGGTAATGATTATCTCAATTTAAAAAATCAGAGAATGTTTTTCTATTTATGCTATTCCCGTACAGAAAAATACCAACTACTTCTTATAAAAATACAATATTTCAACATTAAACATGTGCAATCATTATTATGATTTTAAAATAAATTGTATTCTTTAAAGCATTTGTATCTTAATGCAAATTTTAAAGCATTCTTGTTTAAAACATTTTGTTTTATGCAATTATTACTCAAATGAATTATGTGGTATAGTCAGTACATAATTTTAAGCCAGTATTGTCATTTACATAAAGCAGTATTTTAAGTCAACTGGAAAATAGACCTAAAAATTCAAGTAGCCAGTTAAGATTTCTTTAATGATTTATAATTATTTCATCCTGAGCTTTTTAATAGTTATAAAATATTAGCCAACCAAAATTTATGCAATGTTGTTCTATAGCATATTTACATCACACCAATCTATATCTAAGAAATAAAGCCATATGTTATCTAATAATGTATGTAACATATAATGTTCTAAGATGTGAACAAAATTGGAACTCTGAGTAACAATAAAACAGAAAAAGTCATAAAATTATGACTTTAGAAATGCTTTGCTGAAACAAAAAAATATATAGATGCTATTTAAATGGTTTAGAAATTTGGTAAAACTGAAGCATAAGTATTGCGTTTCCAATAATTACTTCAGCTCTTTTATCGGTATTCGTTGCGAAGTAAATAATAATAAATAAATAAACTAAATAATAATACCGTAAAACATAAGTGATAACAAGAGATTTACTTTTTAATTTGGTCATATTTAATTGAAAAAAAAGAAAGGTAACGGCTGCTCCTATTGGCCTTTGAATAAATACAGTTGACTGTGCTGTCACTGTTTTAACTATAAAATTGTTTAAACATTAAAAGAACAATTAGTATTAAAAATATTACTCACCCAAGGATATCAAATAGATTTCAATCTTTCAATGGAGTTTCCGTCTTTGCCTCGGACGAAATTCCCGCATGGCATTGGCACTCAGTCAAAGTCACAGCTAATACCGATGTAACGCGGGATTCTTTCACTTTGCTCTCGACTTGTTTAAATTTGAAAAGTCCGTTTAAATTTTTGTTGTGATATATTTGTCTGTATGTGTTATTGAGTGTAATTTTAACTATTAAACTAAAGATATGTTCAAGTAAATAATAAATGAATGCAAGGAAGATTATTTAATTTGGTTATAAGTTCCCATTCAATGATGTTTTTGGAAAAACACACACACAAAAACAAGTTAAGTAAATGTCCCCATAATGTTACAAACATTTTGATTGATAAATTGAAGAGAAAAAAAAGTTTGCTACAAATATTTTCTACGCTATGTGCACTCATTATCAATTCAATGGTTGTGTCAAATTGCGCTATTACGATGATATCTTGTTAATATCCGAATATAATTAAAAGTAGTACACGAAATATCCAATAAAACTACTGAATTGCATCTCAGAAAATTGAAGAAACAATTTTCATCAACCTTGGAACTTTTGGCGTTCTTGAGCATTTAATCTATTTTTGGGGACAAAGTATTAAAAATTGATGGCCAAATTATACATGTAGAACAACCTCGAGAGTTGGGAATTCTGACCGTCTGGATTATGGATTTTTTGAGATAATAATAATTTAAAAGAAAAAATATATACCGATATTTTGAGGTAAATTTGTCCTTAAATGACAATACTTTGAAACTTTAGTAACTAAAACTGATTCTTTTAGATGTTTTTTAAAATAGTTTTTTGTGAGTGCAATAGTTTTGCTTTGAAATTAAAATTACACACCGCCATACGGAGGGAAGAAACAATAAACGGTTCCATTTTGCAAAAAGCATCCTATTTTGAGCGTTAAAGTTGTAGACTTTATTTTTTTTTAATTTTAAGTGTTTCAAATAAGTCTTATTCAGCGTTTACAGGCTGAAAACATTGTATTTTAGCGAATTTTTCTTTTTCTTTGCCACCACGTGTCGTGCGTAAATTAGCTTTTTTCTGCAATCTTTCAGCATCTGCGTTCAGTTTACGGCATTTCTTATTATTTTATCAATAGTTTACAATATAATGCATACTGAGCAAATATCTAAGGCCATTTTTCCTTATTAATATAATTTTTTTTACAATGATCATTTGCCATAATGCGTAATAATTAGACACAGCATATTATAATAAGCCGCAGCCAATTATCTGCGGATTTTTGTTTCAACATTACAAAAGAAATTACCTGCGGTCTATGCATCAAAAAATATGATGGTTTTTGTTAAATGAAATTAAGAAAAAATGGTAATCACTGCGGGTAAAGTAAAGTAAAATGTCAGCAGAACTCGTGATGAGTAGGTCGAGTTTGGTTCAGATTTGTAAAGTCTCAACAGAACTTGACCGAGATGTCAAATAAAAGCTACAAATGGCTAAAAAAAATTGACATGACTGTATTGGAAAGGTTTTAATCCATCTTTAAAAGTGACCTCACTGCTTGTTCAAGGCCGTTATTCCTTTTAGCTCGCTTTCTATGATAAAAGGGAGGAGAGGGAGGGGTAGGAGCACGTCATGGTGAATCACGTGACAGTGCACGTCATGAACCTACAGACATTAACCAGGCATGCCCTGCGTCAAGCAGCACGAGCGCAACGCAGTCACTTACGAAATTTTCCTTGATGTCACATAAAATCACAAATACGTCACACGTCAGTTACTGCGATTGAATTGTGCCGTTGTAAAGCCCTCAGTAAGTGTATGGCTTTAGGGCTTCGTGGGGAGAGAGCGGACATTTGTAACTTGTTGCAACCTGTTGCTGACTTGGCGGTGACGATTTAGAGCCATCACGTGACGGGAAAGTGTCTCATTTCGGTTACTATTGACATTTAGGGAATCACCATTGACAATATATCTGTACAACAATTTATTTCATCCCAGTCCAATCACTTGAAATTCAAATATGCAATGAGGGTCGTTCGTGAAGTAGCATAATCGTCCCAATGAAGTTTGGATCAGAAGTTACTACAGCATATATATCAAGGTAACAAATAAGTTGGGAAAGACGCTGTCACTGTGTTGGGAAGTTGCAAAACTGTCCCCATGTGACAGTTCTTTCAGTCTCAGTCACGCGGGACTTTCACGTAACGTCACATAACAATCACAATTGCGTCAATTTTTGATGACTGCATAGTGACATTTCGTGACCGTCACAAGATGATCACATAAGGGTCCTATCTTGGTCACTGTTCTATTAAGGCAGTCACTCTAGGGATATTAACGTGATGTCACATGACAATCACAATTGTTGATGTGACTGTACGTTACATCGTATCATCGTCACTAAGTGACCACAGTTGCATTTGCGTTGTTATCGGACGTCACTGCAAAGTCACTTCGTGACGTCACCGCGGAAGGATATTCGTAAGTTACTGCAACCTGCTTGTGACTATACAGTGACATTTAGTGACCATCACGCGACGGTTGCACGAGGGTCCTAGCTTGGTCACAGTGTTGGGACAGCTACTCTGAGGCTTTAACGCGACGTTACATAACAATTACAATCACGTCACAACTGTTGATGAGACTGTATCGTGACGTCGCAACACCGTAACTAAGTGACTGCTGTTGCAGTTGCGTCGTTAGGGGGACGTCACTGCAAAGTCACTTTGTGACGTCGCCGTGGGGAAGACATTCGCAAGTGGCAGCAACCTGTTTACTAACGGTGCAGAAACATTTCGTGACCGTCACGCGACGGTTGCATGAGGGTCCTATCTTGGTCACTGTGCTTGGGGCAGCCACTCTGAGGCTTTAATGCGACGTCACATAACAATTACAATCACGTCACGACTGTTGATGCGACTGTATCGTTACGTCGCAACACCGTAACTAAGTGACTGCTGTTGCAGTTGCGTCGTTAGGGGACGTCACTGCAAAGTCACTTTGTGACGTCGCCGTGCGGAGGACATTCGTAAGTTGCATCAACCTGTTTGCTTTCGGTGCTGTAACATCTCGTGACCGTCACGCGACGGTTGCATGAGGGTCCCCTTTTGGTCGTTGTGCTATTAGCATTCTAAAGGACGAGAAGCGACCTCATTCTTAAGGTTAGAAATAAGTCAAAGGCCTCGATCTGAGTGAATTGGTAAGTCTCAGAACTGTGTTTACGGATTGTCCTTTCAAGACTTTAACGTGACGTCATATAACGATCACAATCGCGTCACGACTGTCGATGCGACTGTGTTGTGACGTCGCAACACTGTCACGTCATATAACGATCACAAACGCGTCACCACTGTCGATGCGACTGGGTTGTGACGTCGCAATACTGTCACTAAGTGACACTTCTGTTGCAGTCGTGACCGTCACGCGACGGTTTGATTTTGGTCACTACTATTGGGCAAATAAAGTCCTTTATATAATCGCCGTAGCTGCTTTGGGAAAGTGACCGTTTTCTCACTCCGAGGCTTTTTGCAACGTCACATAAAGATCCCAAGTGCGCCACGACGGTTGCTGCGACTGTAATATGACGTCACAAACAGTTACAAATTGAGTTCTTAGGGGATGTCATTTTGTGATGTTGCTGCGAAGGACGTTCGAAAAGTTGATGCGGCCGCGAAAGGATATATATCGTAGTTGAATTGAGCATTTTGAGACAGCACAGTGTCGTAACGTAGGTGTCCCGCGACAGTCACAAAATGGTTGCATTTGGGTCACAGCGGTTACTAGTGTTGTTAAAATTTTGCTGTTAATGATTTTCTCGATGACAAAATAATGAATTGAGAGGTTTTACGTGAAAAACAAATTATTTTGCGTCAATGTACATTGAAGTCACATTGTAACGTCTTCGCAACGTCACAAAGTGACCAGTCACAAACTAATCCTTGCAGTGACGTTGCGGAGAAGTCACACGAAAGCTGTCACAAACGTGTCGCATCATGACTCTTGTGAGACGTCACAAATCGGTCACTTTGTGACTGTGACAGTTGTGACTCGCAGTGACGTTACTGTGACTATACCGTGACATGTTGTGTTATTAGGGTAGGCCTTAAGGATGCCCTCCGCCGGCGCAAGGTAGTGAGGTCCACAGATTTTACATGCTCATATCCCCAAATGTACATGCAAAGCAATAATACTGAAGTAGTTATGTATCTAAAATTTCATTTTAAATAATATGCATTGCTTCTAGTAAAGGAAATTGACTTAAGTTTTATATTAATTAACTGATATATTTAATATATATTAATTATGAGTCTTATCTTGTAGCAAATGGAACCAAACTGGAGGTGTGGATATAAAATGTAAAAGTTTTAAAAAAATTAAGCATCACTTTAATAAATATATATATATATGTTTATGTATACACACAGTGATGTTTCTAGCATGGGTGTCACCCATGGAAGTAATTTGTGGTGTCACCTCTCCCCCCCAACAAAAAACTAGTATTGTATAAACTTGTATTTTGTAGTTTCAATCACGGATCTAGAACAGGCTTGGTTTTAAGCTCTGACTTCTATATACTTGCCCCAGATCCACTGTAGCTATGCTCTGCTCTCCGAATAATTTTAATAGATTATATTATTCATCTCAAATTTCTTTGCTTCTGCTCAACTCCAGTTACAAGCAAAATCTTGTTTCTCCACTACTCTGTGGTTATACTCCATGCTCTGCTCCAGATCTTTGCTTTATAGTATTTTCAGTGGTGCAAAAAAAAAAAAAAAAAAAAGAAATTTCAAATTCCGTTTTATTTATTTAGTGTAACGTTCAGTAAACTACATTTATTTTCAGTTACAATATGTTTAGCATAAGTGAAATTGTATAAATCAAGTGTTAAATGTATTAGGACTGGGCGATATTTAATTTTTCATACTGCGATACATCGTCAAAATAATATCGCAATATTTAGATATATCGCACTGTTTCAGTACAGTATGGGACCCCAAATTCGAAATCCCAAAATCTGGATGACCCAAAATCCAGAACTTTTTCAAAAAAAAAAAAAATGGTAGCTGGAAAAAACCTCAGCTTTTGCTTTTTAAAGAAAAATTGGGAAATACTTTGCACCGTTTTTTTGGAAATAGGCATTTTAAAAAGAAGGAAAATAAAATGTAATGAACATGTATAAGATCGGAAATGTGTAGTTTTCAAAAAAAGTTAATTCATGATTTTCTTTTTGCGATTAGAGTTGTTATTGCATTTTCTCGGTAGTCTCATCTTTTATTGCTATTAAGTGACTAGAAAATATAAAATCATATCAGAATTTGACGAAATTCTTTTCTTTTATTGTTTAATTAAAGAGGTTAAAATAATATCAGGAAAAGTCTAGATTTTTCGATGTTTTTGTTGAACCAAACACTCACCTTTCATACGCTACCCTTTTCACTGCCTGCACGTTTCCCCCAATGGACATCTCAGCCATAAACAAGTAACGGTTGAGATGATTTCTAATTGCCGGCATGCTGCCGATGGCAAAGTTCGTAAAGTATTTTTGCATTTCGATGTTGAGTTGCATAATCCCCGCGCAAATTACGTGTGACGTGCGTGCTTGCGTGGGAGGAACGCAAGTATTTAAGGCAGGCAGCAGCTGGCATCAGGGCTTGCTTACTTCACTTTAACTTCAAAGTTTTTCATCCTGGACTCCGGTGATTTTCCTGTAAAGTGTGAATCTATTCAAGTAGATGTGGTGAATATATTGCTTCTATTTAAATGTTGATGTTTGTTTTATTGGGATTTTACTATTTTGAGGTCGTTTTATATATATTGTTAGTTGTTAAATAAATGTTCATTTTACAAGTACTTTTACAATACAATACAATACAATACAATACAAAAAGTACACCAACAACAGGCGCTAGGCCCAACAAGGTTGGTGAATAGATGAGCAATTCCTGCTTGACTTCTTCATGCTCCTCTTCCTCTTCTTCTTGTCCCTACTTTTATCTTGAACGCCCATTTGCATGAAAAAAAAAGAAAAAGCAGTATCAATTTACATAAAAAACTATTTGAACAAAAGCTAAGAGAGAAACATTATCAGATTTCAACTGGCTGCTCTCTTCACAATCCCCCAGTGACGATCCAAACCTTCCTTAAACGATTTAACATCCTTAGAATTAACAATGTACGATGGCAAAGTGTTCCAATCGTCGACAACTCTACTGAAAAAGCAATGTTTCCTACACTCCCTCTTAAATTGTGATTTAAATAATTTCAATCCATTTCCCCGAGTCCTATTACTATGAGAAAATTGTAAACCTTCCGTTTCATTTAACTTTATAAATTTGAACAACTGAATCAAATCTCCCCGTTTCCTTCTTTCTTGTAACGTATACATGTTAAATTTCTTTAATCTGTTTTCATAAGCCATACCTGAGGTTCCTTTAATAATTTTTGTAGCCCTGCGTTGAACTTTTTCTAACATGTCAATATCTTTTTTTAAATATGGCGACCAAAATTGTACTGCATACTCTAGATGTGGCCTAACCAGTCCTCTGTACAATGGCAAAATAACGTCTTTTGATTTACACGAAACATGTTTTTTAATATACCCCAACATTCTATTTGCCTTATTACTTGCTTCTCTACATTGATACCCCATTTTAAGATCACTAGAAACCACTACACCTAAATCGTTTACAGTATTCCCTGATTTAAATTGTTGTCCTTGCAACTTATATGCTGCGCATTTATTTTTATGACCCATGTGTAGAACTTGACATTTTTTAATGATAAATGACATACCCCACTTAGCAGCCCATTCCGATATTCGTGATAAATCTGTTTGAAATCGTTCTATTTGTTCCTCTGTGTTGACAATTCCCATAATTTTTAAGTCATCAGCAAATATACTAACTTTGCCCAGTATACCCTCAGTTATGTCATCAATAAATATTATGAATAGGAGTGGTCCAAGAACAGAACCTTGTGGAACACCACTTTCTACTTCTATCCATCAAAGAACTATTACCCTTGATTTGCACCCGTTGCTTTCTCCCGATTAACCAACTTTTAATCCATTCAAATGTATGACTCTGAATACCGAATCTTTTCAATTTTAGTAATAGAGCTTTATGTTGAACTTTATCAAATGCTTTCTGAAAGTCAATATAAGCTACATCTATGCTATTATTGCGGTCTAACTCCTTTGTTATTGCATCATAAAAATTTAAAAGATTAGTCGTGCAAGATTTCCCCTTCCTAAATCCGTACTGATTTTGTGTTAGCAAATCTTTTGTTTCAATAAATTCAGTTATATGACCCATTAGCATGGTCTCAAAGATTTTACAAATAACTGATGTCAAACTAACTGGACGATAATTCCCTGGCTCACTATTGGATCCTTTCTTAAACAGAGGAGTAATATTTGCTAATTTCCAATCTATCGGCACTGTTCCTGACTGATAAGAGCATTCAAATATAGAACATAACACACCCCCCCTCTCATCTGCACACTCCTTTAAAAATTTTGGATAGACAGAATCAGGCCCAGGAGCTTTGAAAGGTTTTAAATTCCTTAGATGGTATATAACCTCTTCCCTATCAAATTTAAAATCAATTATTCCCTCACTGTTAGCATTTTCCATAACAGCGCTATCACAGTTCAAATTCCTACTGAATACAGTTGCAAAAAATTCATTTAACATAGTTGTCATTTCTAAATCATCATCTACTATCTTGCCCTGACTATTGATTAGTGGGCCTAAGTGTGTGTCCGCTTTCTTGTTACCATTTACATATGCGAAAAAACTTTTCGGATTAATATTGATGTCATTTGCAAGCTTATGCTCCAATTCGCATTTATGTTTTCTGTTAATGAATTTGTATCTTTTCCTTGATTTATTATATTCAATCTTATGTTTTCTTTTTCCCGTTTGCTTGAATATACTGAATGCCCTCTGTTTCTGTTTTAAAGCTGTTTTAGTTTCCTTATTCAACCACATAGAATATAATTTACGCAACTTCCGCTTTTGCACAAACTGGATATGGTTTTTAACTACTGTATTTATTTTATTTTTAAAATCAGCCCACTGTTCTTAAACATTTCCATGTATTAGCCCTTCCTTAAACACATCAATAAATTCAGATCTGATCAAACTAAAATTAGCCTTTTTAAAATTTGGAACTAACCTATTATTTTGATCTCTATTTGTCTTTAGAATAATTTCAAATCTTATGATGTTGTGGTCACTATCTCCCAAGTGCTCTCCAATATCTAAATTATGAATCCTGTCTTCATTACTACAAAATATTAAATCTAAAATTGCCTTTTCTCTTGTACCTTGTTGTACCATTTGCTGTAAAAAGTTATTTTGTATTACATTAATAAATTTTTCTTCCCTATCGCTTACTGAAAATTTTTCTTCCCAGTCTATGCCCGGAAGATTAAAATCTCCGATCAAGATAATTTCCCCTGACCTACATGCTTCTTCTATATGCTTAAATAGAATTTCGTCCTGTAAAATACTAATATTAGGTGGTCTATAAACATTTCCAATTACTAATTTTCTTCCATTATGATGTAAGATTTCTACCCATACTGTTTCTGCAGCTTCAGATTTATGACTAAAATTTAATTCCCTACAGCTCAAATGATCTCGAACATATAATATCACCCCTCCTCCTTTTCTTAATATTCTATCCTGCCTAAATACCAAAAAACCATTTAATTCTAAAATTGCAGAGTCGTCTTTGTTCGCCCAACTTTCAGTTATCCCGATTATATTCAAATTTTCCATTGCTACTAAAGCTTTCAACTCATCCATTTTGTTCCTAACACTACGTGCATTGCAGTACAAAACTTTTAATTTATCATTTAAACACTTTATCGAACTCTGCCTAGCAATTTTGCCTATCTGCTGATTAGGTAAGTCACCCCATTCCTAATTAGTTTTTTGACCCCAAACCCCACAATACTATTTTACTCACTTCTCGGTTTCCATTACGGCTGAGGTGAATTCCATCGGCGCAGATCCAATCTCGTTTGCAGGCCTTCCATACGTCGACGAACTCCACACCGTGCTCCGTACACAGGTCTTTTAATATGTGGTTTAGCACTTTTGCCCTTTGGTTTTGCCACCCGGATGTAGTGCCGTACCTTCGCAGGAGACCCAGCACTTTTAAATCATGTGTTTTCTCCTTTATACATTTGATAACTTCAACAAAGTCTTTCCTGAAAGTATTATTTGTTGACTTTCCCACGTCGTTTGTTCCGACCCACAGCACTGTTTTGTCGTCCTTCTTCACTCCATTCTTTTTTACCACTTCATTAACATCTTTTACCCTGGCTCTCCAACATACCAGACTCCATTTCCATTCTTCAACTCTTTTAAATTTTTCAACACCCCCATCGCAGATAAAGCACACAATCGAGAACAAATCACGTTATCTATTCCACGCCGTGTTAGGCCTAACAGGTAACAACAATAACTCACAAAATATAAGTTAAATTGCCAGTTTTTTGGTGCAGAGCCTTACCACCACGCTTTACACAACATATTAAATGTAAATCAACCACATTTAATCAAAAACAATAACTAATTACCTCCAAAAGTTCTTATTTTCAAGAGCTTGAAAAACGTTACGCACACTCGGCGCCCCCTAGCGGACGTTCCGCTAGGGGGCGCCGAGTGTGCGTCCCCTAGCGGAAGAACGTAGATGAACAAACAGATAGCTAAAACTGCCAGTACTCTTTCCTGATTCTGCTTTTTGTCAATTTATCTGACACTTTATTTTATTTTGATTAATTTTTAGTGCAAAATATTCTAAACAGTGCTGGAAACAGAGTAACTCCTATAAATTATTTTTTTTTCCTTTGTAGGTTTCTAAAATGTATACTGATAGTTCAAATGTTTTCATCAGCAAAATTTATTTACTTATGATATTATGTTCTAAAATATTGAGCATTTTGTAATTGTTTTCACTTGTAAGAAATATTAAAAATTTAAATTATAATGATAACTTGGCTTAGGTTTTAAAAAAATAATGTAAGCTGTCTGTATAAGTTTCTTATGTGTTTAGTATTTTTAGTATGTTTCTAATTTTGACTTTTTATAAGGTTGTCTTTCAATAATGGGTTAAATTCTTTTATGGTTTCACCGTGGATGATTCTGGTCCAAAATTTCCAAAAATTTTAGAAATTCTGTTCAGAAACTTTAATTTATTATTATTGAGATTTCTTTGCCAAATAATATTTGTGCTTTCTTTCTACCGTGAGACAAGCAAATTACTTTGTACTTTAAAAAACTTATGATAACATTTCTGGAAAAAGTTGATTTTTGATATAATATTATTTTATCATCCTTCATTTAATCACTCAAAACATTTCTTTTTGAGCTTATATGCATATACATATGAGTTGTGGCATGTTTTTTTTTTTTCAGGGGTAGGATCCCCTGAAAATAGTTTTATTTTAATTTTGTGGTGCTTACTTTTTCTGAAAAGTTTGCATGAAGATCATGATTTTCGTTATCACCTGTGGGTTTCATAAGTTTTTCTTTGTGTGCTTAGCTTTTTTATTTTGGGAAATTTGTGCATAAAGAAGCACCTCGATTGAACAGTAATGTTTCAATAACTACATGTGTTGCTTCACTTTTTACCAGTTTTCAAATGTCATGTTATTGTTAATTGTATGAATGTTAACGTACCAATAAATTAATATCAAATATGTGCCTGATCTTAAAGTGCTGTTGCTTTGACATAAAATGTTTTTATTCATCATTTGAACTTTGCTTGTTAAGGTAGAATTTTGACTAAAACTGCCTGTCTGTGTTGACATATTATGGAAGAATTATTGGGGGAATTTGAACTTTTGATTTTACTTTGTTTTACGAACCATTATAAACCATTCTTTGAAATGAATTGCTTTTTAATTAGGGTGTCAATTTTGAGCTTGAGCAGCAAGGCATGAAAAATCAACTTCAAGATTTACATAGGTTATTGCATTTTGTAGATTCTCACCTGTGTAGCTATTTAGGTAATCATACTTCCTTATTTACTTTTGATAATAATAGAAAAGCAGAATCCTGTGAACTCTTAAATTTTCTATTCTCTCAAATTTTTAATGAATAATTTAACAAAGCTAAATTTAAAGATTTATTTAAAACAAGACATTTCTTTTCTTTGAAGCAAATTTAAAGCCACTTTTCTTAAGCTAAGTAATGATTTATACTCGCATATTTTTTTATTCAAGTATAGAATATTTTTACGGTATTAATTTTTATAAAACTTTTAATTAGTATTAATCTATGAAATTCTTTAAATAAGTTTTTCGAAATGAGCCTTAAATTTTATTTAAATGGATTCTCTTAAAATGTTCTTCAAACCCTATTTATTTGAGGCATTTTTCATTAAGGTATTTTATTGGAAACCTAATTTTAAAATCATAATAGTTTAATTGCATTAATTTCTGTTACAAGGAAATATTCTTTTTTTGGAAACATTCAATAACTTTTCTTAAATTGTAATTTTAATGAAAAATTATTGTAATATTGTTGGCATCATAAATATCCTGTTACATTAAATAAAATTTTAAAGATATGTTCATATTGTTCTCTTTTTTTTCTCCCATAGAAAAACATGACTCTGGAAATCTGTATTTTGTATTCAGGTGGCTTCTCATTCTCTTCAAAAGAGATTTCAAATTCATGGAAATAATGAGATTATGGGAGGTATTCATAGTTCAGCAACTTTTTTCATCAAACCAAATTATTTTTATGAAAGTTTATATTGTTGTTTCTAATGCAACTTGCATTAGTTATCTGTAATGTGTTTTGGGATAGTTTTCCTTTTCATAAACAACGTATTTGCTACGATTTTTTACTGTCAAAAATGTCTTCCTATTTATGTACATACGTATTCAAATATATGTGCAAATTTATTTTTCACTTTGAGAATACATTGTGAAGACCCTGTTCTTTGGGCTTCCCTGAGTTTAGCTAATAGAAGAGACAAAATGTAATTATCATTGCTCTTTTTACAGTCGGTTGTAATATGCTGTTTTTAAGTTATCTTTATGTATTTTGTATCCATAATATAAGTTCAGTCTCCTTTCCAAGGCTTTGTATTATTAGGCTTATTAGTTGAATTTTTTGTGGTCTTAATTGTAACAAGAAGTTCTGTCTAGAACTATACTCCTACATCAAATTTATAAGTCTAGATATACAGTAAACCTCGTTAAACCCCCCCCCCCCGACGAACTGCCACCCTCTCAGTTCGCCAAGAAAAGCTGAAAAAAAAAACGAGCTTTATAGAAATATAATGTAAATTCCCTCACTAAACCGCCACCCTGCTGTTCGCCAACCACCATTCATTTTCAGCCTAATCTGTATCCTTTGTATGATAATATTACTGTTTAAACTGCCATCTTGAAAATTCATGCCAACGAATTCATGGAAGACAAACCATTTACAGCAGCTAGGGACCATATGTCTCAAAGGAAAATCATAATACATCACATGCTTCTACCTCCGATTGATCAGCAGTTAAAAAAGATTGCCACTATAAGCTGTCCAGTTTCTGTTATCTCTTTGATACTGTCTCCCCTTCACACCCAGTCACCAAGGTGTATTCTTTCCAATGTTCCAACAAGTTCCTGGTTAGGGTTAATTCCTGGAAACGTTGATTTCACACCCCCCTTTCAGCTGTTGAAATTCCCCAGCTCTGCCGTTCTTTGTACCCTCTTCTCTTGAAAGGTTGGAGTTTACCCTGAACTGAGCTGTCGAAACATGCGTGTCCACCCCCAAAAAATTTCCCTGTTTTCTTGGAATTGCAAACCAAAAGCAATGAAAACTGCTCTGCTAATTCCGAGAAACTTGAGCTGAAATGTGGCGACTGACAAACGCATGCTCATCAGCCCCTAAATGTTAGCTTTTGTGTTATACCATGTTTCATCTAGTGTTGCTGTTTTCTTGGCGATGCATGAAACCTAGTTCCAAAGTGTTTATTCTTGTGATACACAGGCTTTAGCACTTTAGGTGCGCCTGATCAGAATTTTATTGGTGTATAACACCTTGTTCTTTTGCTTTGTTTTACAAAATGTCAAAAACAGTGCAAAAAAAAGTTACGATTTTAAAAGCAAAACAAATTTTAAAAGCGCAAGTTAGCGGGAATATATTGCATATCATTTTTTCATCATTCTGATAAATAAAGAAATAAAATAAAAATAACCATATAACCATCAAATACAAATTGTAGGAAAAACAAAAATGAGTAGGGATACAAAAATCCTTATATAGTGTTAAAAAAAACGAAAAAGTAACTTAGAAAAAATTGCTTTAACTGGTAAGTTTATTTTCTATGTATTTGTGCAATTTTAATTTAATCTTTAAACGTCAAGGTGGTATTAATGTTCAAGTTTCAGTTTGAAAAAGAAAAAAAAGCATACTTTGAAAAATTATTATAAAAACAGGCATTTTTGAAAGGATTGGTGAAATCTCGTTAAACCACCACCCTCGACTTTCGCCAACTTTGGGCCCGACTTATAGGTTGGTGGTTTAACGAGGTTCGACTGCATATCTCTTTCTTTTTCATTTAGCTTTAGTTCTTAATTACTTCAAATATACCTTTTTCAACGATTAATACATATTCATTCATATACTCACTCGTGTATTCATTCACTCATTCATTTATTCCTTCACGTATTTATTCACTCATTCATTTATGCATTCATTCTGAAATATGCGTAAAAATCAAGATCAAAATGTTTCATGGGAAAATAGGCTCCTTTAGTTCTGAATGAACTTCATATCAGTACATGTTCTACATCATGAATTTTCTGTTAAAGTTTGTTCCAAGCAAATCTGTCTGTTAGATCATGATTTATATAGGATTGAAATTTCCTTGTGGGCGCTAATGTTTTAAATTTCCTCAATAGCGTTTAGCGAGTGACTAGCAACACACTTGAGGTTAAGTAACAAAACTTTAATTCAACAATAAACATGACTAGAAACAAGTTAAACATAACTAGAAATAACATAACGTATAAAACACGTTAACTATCGGAAAACATTTTGGTGCAGACGCGTGTGAGCGAGCGAGTGCAAAACGCTAGCAAGTGTAACCGCGTGCAAGTGGGAAGGAATCGACATCAACAAACTTCACTTCACTCTTCCCGTTGGTGGAGTTGAGCAGCCTACCGATGCATACTCCCCCTATAGTGACAATGATATCGATCGGGGAAGTGAACTTTTCTGCCATATCGTGTGACTGGCACTGAAGGCTGCGATGGCGGTGGCACAGTCTCAGGTTGTACTGGTGGTGACGGCTGCACAACCATATCCTCGGGTAAGGACTGATAAAAATCAAATCTAAAAAGTTTTCTTAAACAGCAGAGTGCTTGAGCAGAGTTTGTATTAAAGTACGAAGACTGACGAAAGTTAAAATCATCCAATACATTTATTGGTACGGCACAATACATTTAAATAAAAATATAAGAATGTGAAGTAATTAAAATAAACATGGTAGACTAACAAAGATTTTTGACTGACGCTACGAAAAAATTAACTAACACTTCTTTAAAGATTAAATACAATCATCAAACTGAAAAACATGTCAAGCATGGCAGCTATCTGCCAATACTGACGGTCTCAAAAAAGGCTCCGGAAAGGAGCGACGCTGTAAGCGAGCAAGCAAGTAGAAAAGGAAGTAGTCGGTGTTGAATCACGAAACACGTGCTTATATACCCCGCTCCCCTGCCAGATCCGCCAACTCTCATACAATTTATGCTAATCTGGCGGATTGGAACATTGGAGAACGAAGATGCGTCATCGTTTTGTAAGTCCGGTCACGTGACACAACGCGTGACGCAATAATCACTGTTTCGCCTAAAAACTCGTACGCGTAAAGATTCCGGTTTTCAAGGTATAAGTAGTGAGAAATACCAACATTGCCCCCCCATCTCACTATCTTATTAAATTCTAACAATTAAATTCCAAAAATAGGTCTAATACTTAAAGCACTTAATGACTTTAATCCAAAACAAATTATTCTTCGCGTCTGTCAAAAATATCTCATTAAACATTATAAACTTTTTAACAATAACATTTAACATTTTTAACAATAACTTTTCACAAAATGGAATTTCCCTTCAATGACCGGTTGTCACATACGACTTGATAAGTCCATATTTTTCGGCAATCTAAAGTCCAAAAAAAAAATTTAACTTCTTGACTACTAGTCCATTTCTTCACAAAAAAAAAGGATCTTGAAAAAGAAAGTCCACTTGGCACATATAGTCCTATACTAACACCAGCAGATGTGTCAAACTGTAACATAAGGAAAAATTTCTGCGGGAAATGTTGCGTTTTTCATTGTATAAACATATTTTAAATTCCATTTAACACAATAAAAATAAGCTCTTTTAACAATTTAACATAAAAATTGTCTTTCCCAAAAAAAAAAACACTCGAGTTGGTTTTTTTTTCAATAAATCTTATTTTGTATCACAGAGTAATAGACCAAATTTAAATATGACCCACTAAAACTAACTATAATTTTTTTTTCCATGTGCAAACAATTTAAAGTTAAAATACTAGCCTATTAACGTTACACTCAAGTGAAAGAATCTTTTTTTTTTAATATTAAACATCCAAAAACACATTTGAAAAAGACTATCACATTGAAAAAATATTCACAAAACTTCGTGAGGTAACATTCGGGCAAAGGCTTAGTGAAGATATCCGACTTATTTTCTTTGCTATTTACATGTCTTATGTTAAATATTTCCTTTGAAATTAAATCACGTATAAAAAATAACTTTACATCTATATATTTCGTTCGGTAGTTTTCAATCGGAGATCTCACAAAAGCAATGGTTGCCTGATTATCAACTAGTAACAAAGATTTTTCTTTTTCTTTAATAATTTTTCTTTCTATGCATTCCTCACAAATTCTATCGAACCACAGAAGTTCTTTACTGGCATCAGTCATAGCTATAAATTCAGCCTCCATAGTTGACAGGCTGACGCACTTGTGTTTGTACGTGCGCCAAACTATGGGTGAATTGTCTAAAAAAAGTAATTGTCCTCCCAAAGAAGTTCTGTCGTCACGATTCGTTGCGAAATCCGAGTCCGAAAAAGCAATAATTTTAACACTGTTACAACTTAATTTTAATTTATAATCTCTGCTCTGATAAACGTATCCCAAAAGCTTAAGTAAACCCCCCCCCCCCCAATGTACAAGGTCAGGATTATTTTGAAATTGACTAAAAATATTAACAGCATAACTGATATCTGGTCTCGTTCTGTTACACAGAAAAGACAAACAACCCAACAAATTTCTATAAGGGATTTTCGACATTTCCTCTATCTCTTGACTGGTACTTGGACAATTTACTTTCGAATATACCGTGCCTTTACTAATGGGTAACGAAGATATTGGAAAATTATATTTCTTAAATTTATCACATACCTCCTCAATATAAGATTTTTGGTGTAATAATAAACAATTTTCCCCCTCTTCAAATTCAACACCCAATAGTTTCCGCGTATTTCCTAAAATTTTTAAATCGAAATGTTTAAAAAGTAAATCTAATACATCTTGTAAACACCTGTCCTTTTTCCCAAATATCACTAAATCATCCACATCTCTACTAATAATAAAGCAGTAAGTATGTGTGTGTTTGTGTGTGTTTGTGTGTGTGTGTCTGTCTGTGTACGGTGTAGGGCCCAGACCGTCCAGCGGATTTTCATGAAATTTGGCACGAAATTAGTTTGGAACATGGGGGTGTGCACCTCAGAGAGTTTTTTCTGAAATTCGAATTTGTTCTTCTTTTATTCCAATTTATAGCCGAAAGTTTCATACAATAGTCATTTTCTATGCGAAGAAATTATCGCATCGTTTCGAGCTTGATACCGTTGAAAAGCGCGTGAAAAACTACCCCGGAGAGAGTTTCGCTCCGCGTGCGAAAATTGGAAGCCTCTAAATTGACTAGAAAAGAAGTTATAAGCATTTTTCTCTGCAGTTCGAAATTATTTTTTCACGGTAATTAACTTTAATTTTAATTGTTACCATGCCGACTGACTATTGATCCTTTTTTCTTTTAACGAATTAAAATTTATTGCTTGCGGTTGTTAGCATTTTGAGGAGCAGCCGATTTTTAATTAATTTATTTTTTTGGATTTTGATTATAATTTTTTTTAAACGAATTAAATGTTATTTCCTGCATCTCACAGGCGATTGATAACTTTATTTTGATTTCCTTATTTTCACATGTATTTTACGGGACCATTTTCCATACTGCACAGGGGTTTTAAAAGAAATGTTACTCTTTACAGCAACTTTTGTTATTCCAGCTTATTATTACTATTTATACTTTCACTTATTTAATTTTTTTTTTGCCAGTGAATTAGCACATATGTTATTTTCCTATTTCAGCTCGGATGAAAGGTTTATTCCTAAAGTTTTGCTTGCTGCTGTTTGTTTCTGCTAGAAAAGCTACAAAATTTCGTCTTTCTGTTTTAAGCTGGGTCCAGACGCTACGTTTTGCACAATCCTTTGTCTGCGCACGTTGCAGATAAAACGTTGCATGTAGATTTGAAAAGTGCACAGTTTTGAGTCCTGTGCGAAGACTGTACAGTTGCAGCGATAACTGAGCTAGAAAGCATATGTCTTTGAACTGTGCAGACAAATCGGCACATGTAGACGGTAGCACCCCTTTCCGATTCATTTTGTTTCTCAGTTTCAATTCGTCAGGCGACAATGGCCGACTTTCGGCAATGTTCTCGGGAGTTTCTCACAAAATTTATTGCATTATGCGAAAGTTTCAAACGCGTTTAGTGTGTAAAGTCCAAGGAGTATAGTGACAAGGATAAAAAGGGGGAGGCTTATGAGAGTTTAGTGGAAAAAATCAAAGACATTGATGCAACCGCAAACAGAGAAACATTTGTAAATAATTAATTCTTTGAGAAGTGTTTACCGGAAATAATTGGCAAAAGTTAATAAATCGATTCGAGCTGGGGTAGGAGCTGAAATTTACAAGCCATCTCTCTGGTACTTTGATTTGTTACATTTCCTAAATGATCAGGAGACACCAAGGCAGTCTAGGAATACCATGGATGAAAATAAAGTGATTGCAGTTGTCGAACCACCAGAACAGGCAACAAAAAAATATTTATTTTATGTAATCATTTGACCACTTTGAACGCCGGGTTCTTCTGAGACGTTCCAGTCTTTTTTTTTAACATGACACCATGTCATAATTGACCAGAGTAGTACCTCCTTCATGACGATATCGCACAAAACTGAGTGAAATATACAGATATCTCTTCACTATGTAGACGCATAAAAAACTGCAACGTTTTCATTTAGTCTTAAGACTGCGCAGACAAAAGGTTGTACAAAACGTAGCGTCTGGACCCGGCTTTGTCAATAAATAATAGATAAAAATTAATTGTACTAAAAATTTATTAATTAAAACTATTCTAATTTATTATAATCTTCCTTTTTGTGTGGGTACTTAAACAAAACAAACAAAATGCGTTTTCTTTCAAATATTTTCTTTTTTGTTTTATCTCGTTTCTTTCTTTCCTTTTTCCTTTTTTATTGTGTGTGTTTTGTAAAAAAAAAATGCTTAAATGTGTAGGATCTCCGGCTGATTGCCGTGGGCAGCTAATCTTTAATTATATGGAATGCTATACATTTTAATAAAATAACATAATTTGCACCTAAAAAAGTTATCACTATATACACAATGGAAAACCGACTGGTATTTTCATTTTTTAACACGGGCATAGCCGTGCGGGTACCGCTAGTATAATAATAAAATTACTGTTGAGTTAAAACAATAAACACAGTTACACCAATGAAATTTTGTAAAACCAATTGACGTTAAAATACTATCTATTTCGTAAAACCACGTCCTCCCACTTTGGTGAAGGCCATAGATCGCTTTATTTAATTTGCAAAACAAATGCTCTTTGCCTTTTACCTCAAAACCAGGTGGCTGTTTCATATAAATAGTTTCCTTTAACGGTGCATACAGATAGGCACTGGTCACATCAAGTTGGATATCTTGCCACTTAAAATTTACTACTAAAAGAGAAAAAAAGAATCTAACCAAGCTAAAATTGACTATAGGACTGAAAGTTTCATCATAACTCTCGTCTTTCACCTGAGTACTACCTTGTGCAACTAGGCGCGCTTTGAATTTTGCTATGCTTCCTAGATTATCTCTTTTCAAGTTAAAAACCCAGCGACTCCCAACATACAAAGCTTTTTCCAGTAAAGTTTCCAAATCCCAAACTTTTCTTTCATTCATTACGCAAATTTCTGCATTCATGGCATTCTGCCAGCTTTCTCGTTCGGGCGATCTAAGAAATTGCTTAAAAGTTTTTGGGACTGAAATTTCCCCGTCTGGTCACGCGTTTGTAGATACTTGCTCTTGACTTGTAGTTAAATTACCAGCTACCCCTTGAATACTGTTCCCTCTAAAATCAAAATCTTGCGGTTTTTATTTTAAACTATTCTTTAAACAGTATTTCTTAACATCATTGTGTGATCTTAATCTTTTGGTGAAACCTTCCGCAAAATAGTACACATCATTGCGTGACCAATCTTTTCTCGGCACAACTTTTCGCTCCCACTTAACCTCTTCAGATTTACTAGAGCTATCGTTGTCCGATGACTCACCTGTTTCTGAATCAGATTCTTGCGATTCCTCATGACTGTCAGGTACAACCGGTAATTCGGGAATTTGAAAGTCACTTAAATTTTCGCGATCAGAATCCGAAGCAAAATCAGATTCTACAGCGTTTGGCCAACTGATGGTGCCCATCACAGCTCCACTGCCATTTAAAAATACATCGTTAAACACCAATTTCTCGTCAAACCTTACATTTATAGTTTCTATAATTTCATTGCAATCAGGAAAAAAAATGCGGTAACCTTTGGTTCTGAAAGCATAACCTATCATTACCCCTCTTTGGGCTTTTAAATCCAATTTATTTCTCTTTTGCTTAGGTATCCCCGCATAAGCGACTTCCAAAAGGCTTTAAGTGCCGGACGGATGGTTTGTTTCCCCCATAAATTTCAAAAGGAGTTAGTTTTTGCCTTTTATGACAAACGCGGTTCCATCTATACGTAAAGTACAGCATAGCGTCAGGCCAAAAAGATATGTCTAACCCGCTTTCCTGCAATATTACCCTAGCACCGTCGGCTACTGTCCTGTTGAATACTTCAGCAACCCTGTTCATTTCAGGACTATAGCTGTTTGTCAGCTCGTGAACTATACCCGCATTTACGCAAAAATTTGAAAAATCTCGATTTACGAACTCACCCCCGTTATCAGTCCGAATAGCTTTTACTTTCGTTTCCAAAAACCGTTCCACATTTGCGATATGTCGCTTTAAAATTTCTGGAACTTTATGTTTACTGTCTATCTGGTAAATGGAGGTTCTACGAGAAAAATCGTCTATCACAGAAAGTAAATAACCATCACCGTTTCGTCCTCTTACGTTACAAGGCCCCCAAGCATCTGAATGCAATAAAAGTAAAGGTTTATCTGAACAAATTTTATTTATTGATTTAAACGAAATCCTACGGAATTTTCCTAATTTACAATCCACACAGTCATTTTTTTTCAGATTTAAATTTTGGCAGCCCGTCTGCACTTTTTAACTCACTGGTTTTCTTAATAATATCATTATTTACATGCGGGAGCATGTAAATAATGATATTATTTACATGCTATGCCAAATTTTTAAATTTTCTACATTATTAACTTCAAAAGTAACCTTTTTAGGTAAATGACTAGATATTTTAGGATAAACAACATAAATTCCGTCTTTTAATTTAGCTTTAAAAATTAAACCCTCCTTATCTGATACTTCCACTAAACCTTTGCCCCCTTTAAAATTTGCTCCCCCTTGGTCGAATTTAGGACCCGACATTAAATTTCTCCTGATATTAGGAGAATACATCACATTTTCCAAAACAACGTTTCTTAAGCCGAACTTCATTTTAATATCTCCCATTCCCTCAATCGGGAAAGTATGGGATTGAACTGCAACTGCCATTTGCCTAACATTTACAGGTTGAAAATTACTAAATAAAACTTTTATCATTATAAAAATGATTGCTGGCTGCAGAGTCGAATACCCAACACTGAGAGTTTTTAAGTTCGTTACAGTTGACTTCGGAAATAAAATGAGTTTCATACTCACACTTTGATGTCATCGGGGACCAGGACCTGTGATGATTTTGGTTTCTGTTGTTCTGCCATCGCTTCTTTTATTTTGGGAGCTGCTTGGCCTGCGTATTTTGTCCCTGGGGCGGTTCGCTATCTGGCACTCGTTTGGGGAATTGAAGACTGTCTTTCTTTATTCTACAGTATTTTCTTATATGGCCTTCCTTACCGCATCTGAAACAAACAATCTTCCTTCTGGTGACTACGCTATTTGCCGAAATTAAAACTGAATCGTCATATTTCAATTCTAGTCTTTTTTCCTCACAGACCAGTTCCTCAACAATGTTGTCAAACTTGAACTTCTCTTTGGGCCAACGCAAGATTAGTTGGCAAATGTTGTCAAACTGGGCAGGTAGATACCTTAACATTTGAAAACTTGCGTAGTTTTCTGAAAAAGACTCATCAATGTCCTTGACTGGTGCGAAGATTTTCGTTAACCTTGCAGCAAAAAGGTTTATTTTTTCAGATGACTTAATCCTGCAACTCGTCAAATCCGTGAAGAGCTGCATGTGTGTAGAACGGTTGTCAGGCAAAAAATGGGTTTTCAATTTTTCCCATGCTTCTTTAGGGTCTTCCAAATTTTTGATGATTCTTTTAAAGTCGCCTTCAATAAATAAATAAATTAGTGAGAGTGCTATCCTCTTCCGATTTGAGAAATCGCTCACTATTCCTTTAGTAGCGTCTTCTGCCGGCATCGTTTCCTCGCCTAAATTAATCAGCTAGCAAATTCTTTCCATCAGCACGAACTTTATATCGCAAGCCTACGAACTGTAGTTCTGGCCATTCAACTTGTCGATTGAGATCGCTGGAGATGCCATCTTTAGTACTAGATCTTAACTCGTCATTTCCTTTAAAACATATTCAGGTTAACGCACAATTCTAGTTCCAGGCCCCCCGTACGATAAGAATCGTAGATCTTATAAGTCCATTTACGAACGAGGTTCCATTCTCTGCTACAGCTTTGGCATAGCTAGCCCATAACCTTATTTGATAAAAATCAAATCTCAAAATGTTTTCTCCTTAAATAGCAGAGTGCTTGAGCAAAGTTTGTATTAAAGTATGAAGATTGACGAAAGTTAAAATCTTCCAATACATTTATTAGTACGGCACAATATATTTAAATAAAAATATAAGAACGTGAAGTAATTAAAATAAACATGGTAGACTAACAAAGATTTTTGACTGACGCTACGAAAAAGTTAACTAACACTTTTTTAAAGATTAAATACAATCATCAAACTGAAAAACATGTTAAGCATGGCAGCTATCTGCCAATAAACAGGTGCTGTTGGCGCACGCACCTTAAGAGTACAATAAAAGGAAGAATGGAAATGCAATTAAAGACATTCTCTGTAGGTGCAAGCGAGTTTTTTCGTGAACTATGGCTGGAAGATTTCATCTGGATGTCTTCACAGTTGGATGTCACACTGGATGTCGGAAAGTTGGAAGCGGGTCGCAGTGTGCCCAGTGTCGCTGAAGAACTCGGAATCAACAAAAGGGTCGTTTCGCGCGTTTGAAAAGCCTTCCAAACCACAGGTACAGCTGTCAGAAAGGGTGACAGTGGCTGCCCCAGAAAAAAGCTTCAGTGGAGGACCGATTTATCGTCCTGCAGGCGAAAAGAACCCAGAACCAGTCGGCAAACGCCATTGCTCAGCAACGGGGAAGCAAGTGTCACACTTTACTGTGGCCAGACGCCTTCACAAAGGTGACCTATTTGCTCGTCGTCCAGAACTCTGCATCCCTTTGACAGCAAGCCATCGGCCCCGCCGTTTAGAGTGGTGCAAGGAGCACAAAAACTGGACTTCTCATCAGTGGAGTCATGTCCTCTTTACGAATGAGAATTGTTTCAGGGCCACACATGATTGTGGACGCTAGTTGATTTGGAGAGAAGTCGGGATATGGTTTCATCAGTAGCGGATTTAGGCTTGGGCCCGGGCCTAGGGCGGTAAATTTTGAGGGGCGCCAAAATTTTTGCGATGACTAGAATTTAAAATCGATTAGGTTTTCTGTAAACTGTAAGACCAAATTTTAAAGTTTTATTTTATTGCGCTCTTACTATCTAAGCATAGTACCATTTTAAAAATTTTTAACAAAAATATTTAAAAATTTTTTTTTAATACTACCCTGTTATTTATTTACAAAATTAGATTTTTTTTTCATATTTTTCATTCAAAATTTTATATTTAATTGTTATGTTAAAAAAATAAATGTTTAATTTATACCTGAATTAGATTTCTTATTATTATTGGTATTATTTTATACACACACACAATATATGTATACATATGTTTATACATATATATACTGTTACAAAAAAAAGGGCGCCATATCGTCTCGGGCCTAGGGCGCACTCAAATCTAAATCCGCTCCTGGGTTTCATCTCGGTAACATCGTTTAAAGAGACCGTTATGGTGGTCCTGGACTTCTCGTCTGTGGAGGCACTATGTTGAACCGGCAGACTGATCTCCACATTATCGACAGATGTTCCGTAACAGGAGATTACTATTGTCAGGAAGTACTCCTTCCCCATCTGTGTCTGTTAAGAGGTTTTTATGGATGATAATGTACGCCCACATCGGACAGAATCTGTTCAGCAGCTACTGGAAAGTGAAGATATCACTCAAATGGATTAGCCAGCGTACTCCCCTGATTTAAATTCTATTGAACATGTGTGGGATGCTTTAGGGAGACGCATTGCAACGCGATTACATCCTCCTGGGAACACTCAAGAACTGAATAATCAGTAAGGCGTGGCCACTCTTACCCCCAAAACTGGTAGGCAATCTGGTTCTGAGTATGGGGAGACGATGTGAAGCAATCATTGCAACACGGGGAGGACATATCCCACACTAAGGAACATCTGCGTGCAATTCTTCCTCTGGGATAGACGATCATGTGAAGCTATATTATGAGTTCAGTAAAGCCTATTTTTGTTTGATTCCACATTGCATGAATTGTATTCATTTTTATGCAGTTATGCTTTCATCATCCTTTGAGTACAAAACTGCTCTCTCTCATTTCTAAATTTCATGTCTCTCAGATGATTTTTCGAGGAGTTATGGCAAAAGTCACCTGTTGCTTAAGTTTTGCACACCAGTCTAGTATTAAAGAAATACAAACGAATTGGAACAAGTGCTGTTACACGGATTTTCCGAACACAAATTTATAATTTTACTATTAGTAAACTGTTTGTGAAAATGCACTATACAAGTGTTTCCTATTTTGTTGGAGGAAATAACTTGTTTTAGGTTGCACTTTTTCAGAAACTGAACAACGTTTTTATTGTAAAAGAGAATGAATGAATTATTTTAAAATTAATTCAAAAACATAAATCTAGCTTTTTCAAACTTATTAAATATATTTTTCATGCATTAAGAAAGTCTTAAATACCATTTACATATAAATAAATCACTTAAGGCATATTGCAGATTTTAACCTATTTTAGTAAAAAGAAAAAAAAAACATTTCATTTTAGCGAGCTTTTACCGCTTGTCAGTTAATGAAAAGCAAAGGAAACCAAATATTTTCCCAATCATAAAGAACCCCATCATTTATTCACTTTCCATTATTGCCGCTAGCAGAACCAAGTCAGAAGTTAGGAATGCCACGCTAATGTTTCGAAAAAAAGAACCAACACACGGAGCGCCAACAACGATTTCCTCGGCAAAAGACGCGCTACGATTTCATTGGCAAACGCCGATAGCACATGTTTTCCCCTCATCAGGAAGAGCAAAGAGCTAGAGCTTACAAAGAATCGGGTATCATCGTCAGTCACAATATATATCGAAAACTGTGATATATCACCAATCACAATATATCGAAAACCATGATTTATGGCCAATCATGATATATCGAAAATCGTGATATATCGCCAATCGCGATATATTGAAAGCTACAGCAATGTGAAATCAAACATCACGATGAATGTGAAATACCAGTATTTTATGGAATATCGATGTATCGTCCCCCAGTCCTAATATGTATTTATCTCATTTTGGGTATCAACACTCAACATACACCAAAAAGATGTCACCCGGGTCAAACCACCCTCTACATCCCCTCTTTGTAGTGATGCTCAAAATAAATTGAATCTCTTCACAGATAGGTTATCCGTGAAGAGTTTATCTCTTTAACATTCATTAATGTCTATTAATTCAATTCATTAATTTAATTTGTATAAATAATAAAGCATCATTTTATAAAAAATTAAGCATAATAATTTTTTTTTTTTTTTAGAAATGCATATTTAGGTAATAGTCCATATACAACAAGTTTATGTGGTTCAGGTAAATGGAAGCATTCATTTCCTAATGGGTTTGGTGTCCATCATGTAAGTCCGCTATTGTACATAATAAGTATTTTTCTTATCTCTAGAAATTATTATGCTCCTTTTATTTTCGGTTTTTAAGTATAAATATAATAGTTTGATGATATTTATAAAAATACTAATTTAGTATCCTTAGCAAACTACATGTTCATAGAATATTCACTTTTGGTGCTTTTATTAACATGTAATTGTTGTCCAAACAGTTTAAGCAGTATAACTTATTTCACTACCAAAAATGACACAAGTAAATGTATAAGTGTTAGATTTTTATTGACTTTAAAATATAATTTTGCTATCAGGCATTGGTATTTCTGTGTAATCCTTTTGTCAGTATAAATCTTTAATAAATGCATGATTAAGTTATTTGTAAGTAATAATACGTTTTCCTTAGAGTGTTTGGTTCTTTTATTGTAAATGTATTTTTATCAGAAGTATAATTTGGAGGGAGGGGATGAGGTTAAATATTCAAAATTCACAAAATTTGACCAAAAGACAAGCCTTTCGTAAAACTGAAAGTTAAGAATATGTAAAATTTCTTATGTCTAAAAAAAGAGGGGATATCTAAAAACTTTTGGTAGTTAAAAGCGCAAAAACTATGCCTCATCAGGTTCTCATACTATGTGTCACTTCTTTTTGATGTAATATTTTTCATGTTATTTATGATTGTTCCATTTGATAAGCGGTCATTCATAAATATATTTTCTCAATTTCATAAAGATAAAACCATGAAAAGATAATGGAAACATGTCCTGCAAAAATTACGGGACTTACTTGTGATAATAGTAAAGTATTGTTTCAAATACTCAGTTAGTGCTTTACTCTCATTTCCCGTAGCATGATTTATAGTTTTCATGTTGTTGTTAAAGTTATGTTGAGCTTCTTACCGCCGTATTCACCGTCAACTCTAACCTCATGGTTTGACGCGAAACCAGTCTCCAACCTGGAGTTACCGCGAATTTCCTATTCACCATCAACTTTGACCACGCTCAAACAGGTTCCCAAAATCATGCCTGGTCGAGTAACTCAACCAAGCTCTGGAGCAAGGTTAAGGTTTGAGCGCATGCGCAGTACATGTAAACATTAGTGATAGCCATAAATGTCTATTTTATTTAATGAATTTTCTTATTAATAATAATTTGCATAAAGTGCTCGCTCGGAGGTCCGAGATGTAAAATAGTTCTCGGAGCATGTGCTGATACTGCACATGCGTAGGAGTCCTTTTTGGCAGCATAAAAGCTGCGTCCAGGAACTCACTAGAGTAGATCCTTTTTCTTACGTGGCTCTAGTGAGCACTCACCGTCTTTTCGTTTACAATTGTTATGTTCCTTTAATTTTTTATTTTCATGTTGATATTTAACTGTTGTTTTTTTTAGCCATGTCTCTGTCCAAATAAATGTCAATTGTTGTTAAACAGATTCAGTTCCATTTTTATTATTAACGCCCAACACGAAGGGTCCCAGAAATGGCCTTCCCTTGTGCAAATGAAGCTGGCTGAATATTTTCGTCGGGGAGGCCGACGTTTTATAGATCGGATTTATATGCTTTTTGCCGAATTGTTTTGTTGGAACTGAGCATTATTTTTGCATTAAAAGAAAGAAAAATGGCCACTCAGACGCTACAGATAGAGAAATTAAACAATACAAACTACGTTGAGTGGGCTACGAACGTAAAATTTCTGCTTCTAGACAGAAATGCTTCGGATATTGTTGGAGGAACTGAACTTGAGCATAAAATAATACATTCAAACCTTATTTAAAATACATTCAAACCTTACTAATGGGCTGAGAATTAATAAAATTATGGGTTTCTACCCAACATATTACCCCCTTCTCAGCACACAGTATAACTACATTGAAAATACATTGAAAAACACATTTGAAAAACACAGTAAACATTTTGAAAAAACACTTTTGAAAACTATTATATTAATTTACAATTTCATTTTACCCCTATTAAACTCACCGAAAATAATATTACACATGTTCTCTAAACTATGGCGAGTCATTGGTTTTGTAAATAAATCTGCTGGATTTTGCTCACTTCGTACATACTTCAATTTAAAAGATTTCTGCTCGACTAGGTTTCTTAAAAAATGTTACCGGACATCTATATGTTTTGTCCTAGAATTTTCAATGGGTGAGTTAGAAAATTTAACAGCCGATATATTATCGCAATTAGAAAGTCTTTCCTCAAAATTAAATCCCGTTATCTTAAAATTTGCAATTTCCTCCAAAATTCTTTTTAGCCATACCACTTCCTTTGCAGCATCAGCCAATGAGATGTACTCTGCCTCCATGGTGGAAAGAGCCACGCACTTCTGTTTGAAGGTACGCCAAATTACGGGAACTCTGTCTATGAAAATTATTAAACCACCCATTGATATTCTATTTTCTCTATTTGCTGCATAATATGAATCAGCAAACCCATTAATAAAAACCTTTTCAATTGTACTAATATTTAATTTATAAAAACAGGTATAATTTAAGTATCCTAAAAGTCTGAGCAGACATATCCAATGTTTTTTCCCAGAGTTGGCTTGAAATTACGACAGAAGGTTTACAGTATATGAAATATCAGGCCTCGTTTTTCCCGCTACATATGACAAGCATCCGAGCAAATTCCTATAGGGTGAACTGTTCATTTCTTTGATGTCGTCCTCACTTTTTGGACAATCATCTTTAGAAAAAATTATTCCTTTCACTATAGGAAGAGTCGATAGGGGTAGGCGTAACTCTCAAACATTTCACAAACTTTCTTTATGTAAGTACTTTGGTGAATAAAAATATTCCCCCCTTCTTCTACAAATTCTACGCCTAAAAGCTATCGTGTCCTGCCTAATTCTTTTATATCATAATGCTTTCCCAGATCATTTACAACGTCCCTAATCACCTTTTCATTTTTTCCAAAGATTAAAATATCATCTACGTAAATCAATAAAAACACTTCACTATTTCTTGTATAAACAGTTACAACAGTTTAATTTTAAAAATCGTAAATTTTGGAGGACCTCATCAATTTCAAGGTACCAATTTCTCCCCGACTGATGTAACCCGTAAAGTGATTTTCTTAAGCGGCATATGTGATTTGATTTTTCTAGGTTTACAAAGCCTTGCGGCTGACGCATGTAAATTTCCTTATCCAGGTCGGCATATAAATAGGCATTTTTAATGTCCAATCGAAATTGATGCCATTTTAAAAAGCTGACTAAAATCGCGAAGAAAGTGCGGATGAGCATAAAGTTAACTACAGGGCTAAAAACTTCTGAATAAGATTCTCCCTCTACTTGTCTATTCCCCATCGCAACGAGTCTGGCTTTAAACCGTACAATTTGGTTTTGATCATTCCTTTTGAGATCATAAACACATCGGTTGCTTAAAACAGGTTTCTTCTTGGGTGGCGGGACTAATTCCCACACTCCCCTTTCCTGGATTACACCGATTTCATCTGCCATTGCTTGTTGCCATTTTTTCACTTCCATCTTCACCACCATTTGGTAGCAGAGGTCCGTGGATCGGAACCACGCTCTGCTACCAAAATTTGTTGGGCTTTTAAGAAAAGTTAATTTAAATTTAGAATAAAGATTCTGAATTCAAATCCCAACATGAGCTGTCAGAGGTGGTGTCAGTTGGAGGTAAACATGAAACAATTTTAACAAAATTTGGATTTATTTTAACATTTAATAATACAGTAAAATATACATTACCACAGGAACATCCGATGGATATTACAACACAATGTCTAGTCAGACAAAAATCCATCTTGAAAAACTTCTCAAATTTCAGAATTTAAATATCACAGTATTTTACTTGGTCATGAGTAGAATCACATCAAATTCACAACTGTTGAGAATTAGTCCATGGTATAGCGTAGTTACACTGGAACGAACACTAGTTCAGTTGAATCTATCAGTCAGCATGTAGACAGTCCAAGAACTTAACATACAGTTGTACGAATTTCAGATGAATTCACCGGTAACTCGAAGATAGTAAAACACACTTATGAAGATAAAATACTATTTTGATGGTTGACCTTCTGACTAGAAACCCATTTAAAATGAATATAAAAATAAACTTTCCACTCTTCTAAAAGCAAAACATCACTAGATTCTGAAACATTTTCACAATCACTGGAACGTGACAAGCGGGGAGAGAAGACACTTCAAAATTTCAAAAATTAACCACGGTCTAACATTTCGACCACGTTCAAAGTCTATTGTCAATCCAGTAGCTTCACGGCAAGGAGACTAACTCCATGAGAGGGAGCAACGACCAACAGGTTGACAGAAAATGAAACCAGTCGGAGACTGAATCAAGTGGATCAAGTGAAGTCCGCACGCACTCATCTTCCCTTTATACTTGCCAAAAACCTATGATGCGATGGTGACGTCATTTTAATAACTTCTACTTCAACCTCATTTACATATACGTTGAGGTTGACCCTCTCTCCACGCAAGTCACGCGTTCCAACAAAGTTGCCACGGTTTGGCAACACCGGGCTAGCATTGTGGCGATGTTTACATCCATCACATCCGCCATTAAACTTGGCGCGTGTGGTTTGAATGCCTGAAGAGTACCCAAGACCAGTTAGCTTACAAGCAGTCCACAGAAAAGAAAGCAGGTACTTAAAATACATTCAAACCTTACTAATGGGCTGAGAATTAATAAAATTATGGGTTTCTACCCAACAAGAAGAATGAAAAGCTGAACTTGTACGTGACCCATTTGCAGAGAATATATGACAAGATTAAAGTTGCATACCCGGATTTTCCTGAAGACTGCATTTCTTTTCAAATTTTGCAAAATCTACCAAAAGATTATGATTACGCGGTACAAACCATCCTTACGAGCAGGCCCGGCCCTAGAGTTTGCGAGGCCCAAAGCAAAAGCATGTCCGCGAGGACTCCCCCCCCCCCCCCCCATCTTTTTCAGCTTCTTCAAGAAAATTTACTCATTTTGGAAATCATGTAGATCCAGCAGAGAACTATTACTATTTGAATTATTTCAGAAAATATTTTTCTAATGCACATGTATTAACAGAAGAAGAAAATAATTATAAGAATAAATAACAATAAAAACAAATATAAATATGGAAAAACAATGGACAAAGAAATGTTTTAAAATATTAGACGTTTTATGTTTTAGCAAAAGTATATTTTTATTTTAATATTCCTTTTGTAAAGATTTTTTAAAATTTATGAATGTCCACATATTAAAGAGTTTTACGTGCTTTAAGTGATGCAAATTCCGATATTAGTTAACTGTAATATCCAACTGTCTGGCAATCTCGTTTTCAATGCTTGCTATAGCCAAATTGCCGAGTGTATCCTCAGTCATTGTTGTGCGCAAAAATATTTTTAATAACTTCAGCTTAGAGAAACTTCTTTCCCCGGATGCAACTGCTACAGGTATAGTAAGCAAAATTCTTATTGCAACATGTGTGTTAGGAAAATTTTCAGATCTATTACATTTGCATAAGTATCCTAACATTTTTATTGCATCTCCCACAATTGGTTTAGGGATAATTGATTTTAGTATTTCCAATTCCTCGGCAAGCATCATTCCATCAATGTCTCGATTTGCATTTAAAATGAGATGTTTCTCTAAACCTACACTTTGCATTTTTAATTTTTCTTTTGAGGTTTAAAAAAAAAAAAAAAAAAGAGCAGGAATCCAAATTTTTCATTGTGCGACATAAGTTCTGTACCTCAGAAGCAGAAGGTGGTAAGTCCAAATAGGTAATTTTTCAGGAGAGCTGAATAAAGGTTAAAATTATCGAATCTCACTTTCAATAGTCTCGTAAATGGTGAAATAGGCATCAATTTTAATAACATTTGTAATGATAGAAACTTCAATTCTTTATTTATTTTAGAACATTGTTTTGAATTGATTCAAGAAACGCTAGACTATGGGTGTCACATACTGCATTATACTTTTTAAAAACCCTATTTGCCATGTGTTTAAGGACTTACTTTCTTCTGCATCTTATAGAGCTTGTTTTCCTGATTCCAAAGGTTAAATATATCAAGATTCCTTCTGCTTCTGCTTCTGAGGTACAGAGTTGTTGAAATCGCATTTCCATTGATGATATTGACATATCAACAATTACGTTGAAAAAATTTATTCACATAGATTCTTGTGCATCCACAATAGGCTGCTTTGTCCCATACTCATACAAACACGTCATCACCTTGCCCTCCCCCTTGTAGTTTTTCGAAAGGTTCGTCTTTTACGACGAAAACAACATTCGGGTTTTAAAGAAAACAGTCCTCTTCGGCCGGTAAACTGTTTGACAATTTTTATATTGAACAAATTTCAAAATGAAAAGAAAATACGGCAACACAATCAAGACTTGGCCATGCGCGAGGCCCAAGGCGGCTGCCTTGCTCGCGTTGCCCTAGGGCTGGCCCTGCTTACGAGACCAGATAGTGAATTCAAATTTGAGAAAATAATCGTCGATCTAATTATAGAAGAAAATCAGCAAAACTTGAGGGAAACTAGCAGAAATGGAGCTGACGTTTTTTCAATACGGAGCAATATCCACTGTTGGAATTGTCGCCAGTTGGGACACCTGAAGTCAAAATGCCCCAAGTTTGCTCAAGAGCCCAGCCAGCTGACTTCTTTTAGCAGAAAAGCCGGACCTAACTTTGCGAATCATCGACAGCCGAGACATTTCTGAAATCGCGGAGGTGCAAGCCAACATCGAAATCGCCAATGGAGTCCTCGAAGGAGATGGAATTCCCGGGACAAGAGAAATTCCCCTTCACCAACCGAACACTGTGAGTATCAGTCGTTTTTTCTCACTTAAGCAAATAATACTGAAATGTGGGAAAAATCCTCCGCATGGCTTTTTGATACCACAGCAGACCATCATTTCTGTTCCAACCGGGACTGATTTAGGACATTTGTTTCTGTAAAAGATGTTAGGATGGCTGTAGCTGTTAAAAATCAAACGTTTCCAATTATAGGAAAGGGGGAAATCAAGCTTAAATTTGGAAATAGATCTGTTGTACTGCGTGATGTAATGTTTCCTCGCCTGCGGCGGAATATTTTGTCTGGTCCGAAATTCGACCAAGGTGGTGCCAAATTTCGCGGGGTAGGTGGTTTCGTGGAAATTTCAGATAGAAATGACAATGTCCTTTTAAAAGCTCTGTTAAAAAATGGTGTCTGTGTTGTAAATTCTGAAAAATCTAATCAATTACCTTTAAAATCTAGTCATGTAAACATGAGTACTTCTACTGAAAATAGTCATGTAAATATTGAAACTTGGCATAGGCGGTTAGGGCACGTAAATACCCAGTGTATACGTAAAACCGGTGATTTATCTGCTATAAAAGGATTACCTAAGTTTAAAAATGTTAAAATTACATGTGATAATTGTAAATAGGGTAAGTTTAAACGTGTTAGTTTCAAGCCTATTGAGAAAATAAGATCTACTCAACCCTTGGAGTTGCTCCATGCAGACGTATGGGGGAATGCAACGTGGAAGGTAAAAACGGGGAAAGATACTATTTATCAATAATAGATGACTATGGGACCGAATTTGAGAATCATGAACTAGATAGGTTTTGTGAAGAAAAGGGGATAAGACATGAATTGACGAATATTTATAGCCCAGAGCAAAACGGATGTGCTGAGAATTTCAATCGTAAAGTTGTTGATAACACCAGGGTAGTTTTGGAAGAGAGCGGTTTGCCACAAGAATTTTGGCCAGAAGCAATGCTCTATTTTACTTACACCTGGAACAGAGTTTGCCATTCGAAGCAGGAGAAAACTCCGTTTGGAATATAAGAACATAACTCCTGTCGGTTCGAGATGGGTATATACAGTAAAGAAAGGAGATAAATGCGAAATTTTGAGTTTTAAAGCCAGACTCGTAGCTCAAGGTTATACTCAGGTACAGGGTCTTAACTATGAAGAGACTTTCAGCATCGTAGTTAATTTTGTGATAATACGCTTTTTCTTTACTTTGCTGGTAGTTTTCGGAAAAATGGCTTAATGTTCAGTGTGATATCAAAAGCGCGTATCTTTATGCCCCGATTGATGAAGTTTTTTTTATGAAACAGCCCCCGGGACTCTCAGTAAAAGGAAAAGAAAATTATTTTTGTAAACTAAATAAAGCTCTTTATGGCTTGCACCAAAGTGGTCTTCTTTGGTTTTACGAATTGGATAAAGTTTTACTTCAATGTGGTTTTAACAAATTTTTATCTTGTAATTGTGTTTATTTCAATTCTATGGTTGTATTACTTGTATATGTAGATGACATTGTCATTTTTGGGAGAGAAGAAAAAGATATAAATAGTGCGATAAATTTACTTTGTAAATACTTTGACCTCGAAATTCTCGGAAAGACGAAGAAATTACTAGGAGTCGAATTTGACGAGAGGGGAGGATTTGAGATTGCATCAACTCGATTATATTCAAGAAGTATGTGATCGATTTTGCAATTTTAAAATTCCTATATCATCTCTACCAATAAGTAAAGGCATTATTTATTCTAAGGACAACTGTCCAAAAACCGAAAATGAAATTTCAGAAATGTCGAAATACCCATACAGAAATCTGTTAGGTTTGCCTAGCTTTTATCGCGAACAGAACGCGGCCTGTTATCGCGTATGCCGTGAACATTTTTAGCCAATTCCAGAATAATCCAGGCATTGTTCACTGGAACGGCCTTTTAAAATTGTTAGGATATGTTTCGCATACTAGAGAGCTGAAATTAAAGTTAAAATGCAACACAATTCAAATTATAACTTTTTCTGATGCTGACTACGCGTCAAACCGAGATAAGACTTCGCTAGGCGGTCAACTCGTGTTGCTAGATAACGCGCCCATAGAGTGGCGTACTTTTATAAAGGAAAGATCTGTCAGCCTTTCTACTTTGGAAGCAGAGTTTATCCCGATGGCCAAATGCATCGAATAGTTAACGAATGCATCGAAAATAGAATTTTTGAGAAAGGTAAAATTAAATCTATCCTTTATGTAGATAACCAGGCCACGTTAGATTTTGTTAAGTCTATAATAGAAAAACATCAAAGTAAACACATTGACGTAAAATTATTTTTATCTAGTTTATAGGAATATTTTCAATGTGAGCCATGTTAGCAGTAAGGAGAATATGGCTGACATCTTCACGAAACCACTTACCAGTCTGGAATTGCAAATTTTTGTAGAAATTTTTTTTGTATAAGATTTAACTTAGGAACTTATGTTCCCTTTTTTTTCTGTAAAACCAATGTATCATGAGATGTTTATATTTTTTGTAAATTTAAAGTATTATGTTAATGCAACTATATTAATTCTAAATTAAATAATTTTTTTGATAAAAATATTTTTCATAATTTTTATTGTAACTTATTCAGCATGAATAATCTTGTATAATGTATAACAGTGCTCTATTCTCTAGTCATATTTTTAAATTTGGCTGCTATAATAAGTGTTAATCATTTTTTAAAAGGAAATTGTTAAATTGTAAAAGAGCTTATTTTTCTTTGTTAAAATGTTCACTATATTAATACTGTTTACAACTTAAGATTATATAGATTATTTTTAATGCTGATTTGAACAGTTTACTTGCATTTTGTTTTTGGTGTTTCAGATTTATCTGATGTTGTAAAGAGATATTAGAAGATTATAGAAAGTGTAAGACCTTTATGAAGAATGGTTTTCGGAACTGCTGTTTTTGAAGAAAAAAGAAGTGTTATCTTTTTGAAGATTTGAAGTCTTGTAAGAAGGATCATGGACTCAAGTGTCATTGAGTGGAACTTTTTGTGACTGTTAAATGTTTTTTCAATTGTATATGTGTTTGTTTTCAGATTGCTTCTAAAGGGATAAAAAATGTATCATCTCATGGAAATTAGGGCAATATCTGAAAGAGGTTTTTGTATGTTTGTTAAATTAACATTGTTTGTAGAAAGGAGATTGTAACCTAAGGCTAAAAATTTTTTTTATAAGTTAAATTTTTTTTTAGGTTGAGTTAATTTAATTTTTTTTTAATTTAATCTTTAAATGATAAGAGGGGAGGCCGTGATAGCCTAAAAAAAAAAAAAAAAAAAAATCCGCTATACTGGCCAGGCCTGTCATTTGGGCAATCTGGGGCACAAATTGCCCTTACCCCCCCCCCCCCCACCGACTTTTAGAAATATATTGAATTTAAGCATGCTTTTATGTACTTTGTGTTAGAGAATAATTCAATGTCATTCGCAACCCATTACGCAATTTGTGACGTAATCAGCGCCACCTATTGGAACATTATAGAAACTGCGCAGAAGGTGCGTAGACTTGATAGAAGTAAGATGGAAAATTAATATGACGTTCTTTTTTATTTATTTTGTATGTGTGCGTTTCGTCTTGTTAATTGTTTTAATAAAATCTTAATTGCTGAAACTGCATCATGCTCTACTCTGCTACCTATGGAAAGCAACATGTTTATGTTATTATGTCACTGGTCCCAGAAATTAAGTTAAATGATTAACGAGGAAGTGACGAAACAAAGAAAATGGCTGCGACGAATATGCGAATCGAACTTTTGAACGGAAACAATTTTGAGGGAAGATTCAAGTTAAAGCTTTACTTGTCAAAAATGATTCTTGGAACTATGTCAGTGAAAATATTAAGCAGCCGGAAGTTAACAGCACAGACGCTGCATCGTTGGAGAAGTATCGAGAGTGGAAAAACTTTGACGAAAAGGCCAAGGCAGACATAATTTTATCAATTGCGCCTTCTGAGTTAAAACACATAAAGAACTGCGAGACGTCATCTGATGTATGGAAGAAACTGGAGAATGTCTACGCTTCAAGAGGCCCTGCAAGGAAGGCAACCTTTTTAAAATCTCTAATACAGTTGAAAATGAATGACTCATCAAATGAATGTTATGACCACTTACGAAAATTTACTGACATTGTAGACAAGTTGGCTGAACTGGATATTTGTATTGATAACGAGCTGTTATCAATTATTCTACTATATAGCCTTCCGTTTTCTTTTGAGAATTTTCGAATAGCTATTGAAAGAAGAGATGATCTGCCTGATATTGAGCAACTGAAAGTGAAAATTCGTGAAGAATGGGAAGAGCGCGAAAAGAAACTTTTCCCCGTGATGGCGCCATCAAAAGTCCCAGACAGTTTAGGCGTGAAGAAGACAGCAAGGCATTTGTTGCTTCTAATTACCACAAAAATACGGACTATAATACAACACAAAGGTCGCGTGATTATCCAACTAGAATAAACAACCGATTTCCAGCTATAAACAACATGAATACGAAAGATTTTAACAAGAATAAAAACTTTGACAGAAATAAAATTCGCTGCCATTTTTGTCATCAGTTAGGACATAAAATTTCACAGTGTGCTAAATACCCTAAAAATATTAATTCTGGTGGAAGTAAAGTTAATTCTGGTTTATTTACCAACATTTATTCTTCAGCTTTTTTGGCCAGTGAGGAAATTAAAGGTAAGTGGACATTGGATAGTGGGTGCACTATACATCTTTGCAATGATGCATCAAAATTTTTGGATTTATCAGAAACTGATGATCGTGAAATTAATTTAGCGAGCAGTACATCTGCTAAAGTGCTTGGTACTGGAACGGTTTCAATTTCTGCTATTGTAAATGGAAATATGCAAAATATTAATGTTTTTGATTGTTTATATGTTCCTGATTTACATACTAATCTTTTGAGTGTAGCTAAAATTATTAATAAGGGTTATAGAGTAAGTTTCTTTTCTGATCATGCAAGTATTATTAATGATAAAACTAAGATGGTATTGAAAGCAGAGCGAAAAGGGAATTTATTTCATCTTTGTGATTCAAATAATGATAATGAGGTATTTACCACTAGTGAATCATGTAATATAAATAAGACAAATGTTACTTTGGAAAAAATTCATGCTCGTTTGGGTCATGTAAATATTGATGATATCTTAAGTTCATCCAAAAATGGTTACATAAAAGGTATTAATGTTACAAATGTGAAGGATAATTCTAAGTTTAATTGTGAAGTGTGTGTTGTAAATAAACTTACTCATGCTCCATTTCCAAAACATTCTGAACATAAATCAAATGTTTTGCAAATAATTCATTCTGATTTGTGTGGCCCGATGAAATGTCTCTCATATGGTAACTCAAAATATTTCATTACATTTATTGATGACTTTTCCCGTTATACTGTGGTAAGATTTTTAAAGAGTAAAAGTGAAGCACTCGATGCGTTTAAAGAGGTTAAAACATTATTGGAAAATCAAACTGGTGGTAAGATAAAATGTTTAATGAGTGACGGAGGGGGTGAGTATATTAATGAAGCGTTTGATGATTTTCTAAAAGAGAATGGCATACAGTGTAGAGTTACTGCTCCTTACAGTCCGCAGCAAAACGGAGTTGCAGAACGCAAGAATCGCACGTTGGTAGAAATGTCACGTTGTTTGTTAAGTCAATCAAAATTGCCATTAAATATGTGGGCTGAAGCTGTAAATACTGCAAATTATATTCGTAGTAGACTCCCCACAAAAGCTCTGAATGGTAAAACACCATATGAACTTTGGTTTAAGGTTGTACCTAATATAAGTTATTTTAAAATATTTGGTTGTGTATCTTATGTTCTTGATAACAAACCTGTTCATAAATTTTCTCCTAGATCTAAAAAAGGTATCTTTGTTGGTTATTCTGATACATCTAAGGCTTATAAAATTTATTTGCCTGATGGAAACTGTTTTGTTATATTTAGAAATGTTAAATTTTTCGAAGAATTTGATAATAAGAAAATAACAAATGTGGGTGAACTATTGAATGATTGTTGTAGACCATTATCTGATGATGTTATAGATGAGCCTTTACCGAAAGCTACCGAAATAGAAATCTTCCCAAATTCTCAGAGCCCTGACCTCGATAATGAGGAAGTAGATAGAGTCGAAAGTAATGAAATCGAACAACCGACCGTAGTTGAGGACGATTCAAATTTATTAAGATTGCGCAATCGCGATATAGTTCATCAATACAATTTACCTGATAACTCAAATTTTGTAGGTGCCGTTTTAACTGAAATTCCAATTACATGGGCATTGAAGAGTTCCGACAGCCATTCTTGGCTTGTGGTTATGGCTGATGAGGTAAAAAGTATTTTAAGAAATGATACATTTAATGTTGTGGACAAACCTGAAGGAATAAAAGGCATTGGTAGTCGTTTTGTCTTAAGTAATAAATTCACTAACGACGGATCCCTTGAGAGAAGAAAAGTAAGATTAGTTGCAAAGGGGTTCAGTCAGAAGCCAGGAGTCTATTTTAATGAAACTTTTGCTCCCGTAGCTAGACAAAATTCCCTAAGAGTTTCTACTGCCATTGCAGCTAAATTAAAATTAAAAATACATCAATTTGATATAACCACAGCTTATTTGAATGGTAATTTGGAAGAGGAGATTTTCATGGAAAGTCCGGATTATTTTACTGATGCTTTACAACATATAGTTAAAACTGAAACATTAGGTAGTGATATTTATTTAAAGGCAGAGAAAATGATAAACTCCTTAAAATATGGTAAGAAAGTATTTCTTTTAAAAAAGTCTTTATATGGGTTAAAGCAATCTGGTCGTTGTTAGAATTTTAAATTCAATGACATTTTAAATAAGTTTGGTGCAAAAGCAACATAATCTGATCCTTGTATATATTATATGCAAAATTCTAAAAATTTATTAACTATGCATTTGCTTTATGTAGACGATATATTGCTTGTGTCTCAAGATGTTGAAATGTATAAGAAATTTCAAAATTATCTCAAAGAAAATTTAGAAGTTAAATATGTTGGTTTGGCAAAATATTGTTTAGGTATAAATTTTATGCAAAAGAATGATGTTATTGCATTAAATCAGTCAACTTATATTAGTGAACTTTTAAATCGTTTTGTAATGACCGAAGCTAAAACTGTAACATGTCCCATGGATGTAAGCACACGTTTGGAAAAAGCTGAAAAGTGCGAAGAAAATTTTCCTTATCGAGAATTAATTGGCGGATTAATGTATTTGGCAACATCTACTAGGCCAGATATCGCTCATGCGGTGAGCTATTTAAGTCAATTTTTGAATTGTTATAATGGAACACACTGGAATGCAGGAAAGCGTGTTTTACGATACTTGAAAAAAAACGATTAATCATGGACTAGTTTTTCGAAAATGTGAAAAACCTTTAGTTGGTTACACGGATGCAGATTGGGCAAATTGTCCAATAGATAGAAAATCGTTTACAGGGTACTGTTTTATTTTTAGTGAAGGTTGTATTAGTTGGGACAGTCACAAGCAATCTACCGTCGCACTTTCTTCGACTGAGGCCGAATATATGGCTCTTTCAGATGGAACAAAAGAATCTATTTATTTAAATAAGTTGTTAAGTGAATTGTTAAATTTAAGAATGGAAAAAATTCAAATTTTTACTGATAATATGGGTGCTATTAAATTGGCAAAAAATCCAGTTTTTCATAAACGAACCAAGCACATAGATGTGCGACATCACTTTGTTAGAGAGACAATAAAAAATGGTACACTATAGAATTGAATTTTTTTCCAACTGAAAATATGTGTGCAGATATTTTAACGAAAGCATTATCAAATGTAAAGCACAAAAAATGTTGTGATTTGATTGGTGATATGAATATAGATATGTAAAATGGATGTGCGATTGCCATTGAGGGGGCGTGTTAAAGAATAATTCAATGTCATTCGCAACCCATTACGCAATTTGTGACGTAATCAGCGCCGCCTATTGGAACATTGTAGAAACTGCACAGAAGGCGCTTGGACTTGATAGAAGTAAGATGGAAAATTAATATGATGTTCTTTTTTATCTATTTTGTATGTGTGCGTTTCGTCTTGTTAATTGTTTTAATAAAATCTTAATTGCTGAAACTGCATCATACTCTACTCTGCTACCTATGGAAACAAAATGTTTATGTTATTACTTTGTTGTTTGTTACCTGCAATAGGTATAGGTATTAAAAATATACCCCCTCCCCGTAAATTTTTGAAATGACGGGCCTGCATCTCGCAAATGAAATTTGTTTCTTATGTATAGAATTTACAGGTTTAGAACACTAGAGCTGTATATCCTGTACGAATAAGTCACACAAGAGACAGCAAAAATCTGGGAAATCAATATCCGGTTTATTCCAAATTTTAACCTTCCCTCTCCCTCCTAAGCAAAGTCCTATGCTTATGTACAGTAAATGCATTTTTTCACACCTTTGATGACCTTTTCATTCATTTCACCTGTTTATCCACGTTTCCCTCTCGATTTGGACAGAGTCCGGGCTATCTGAGTTTTCGATTATATTCAAGGTACCTTCATTACCTACCTACTATTCGAGAGCAGCTCAGTGCATGCTGCAGTTCAAGCTGCACCACTGTGCAAATTCCATCTGGTGGGTGATAGCGGTTATACCTGAACTTCTACGTTAATGACACCAATCAATAGACCATCGTCACAAGCAGAAGTTAGGTATGTCCTTGAACTGAATTACATTATACATAATACTATTACTAATACTATACACTAAGGTTACTTCTGGGCCTGAGAAGTTCATGTAGAATATTTTGATTTATGTATGTGGAATAAAATAAACTTGTTGACTTTTACCATATGCTTTATGTCATTGACCAATTCACATTTGCTTATATATTCTTTTCTTTTTTTTTAATGTAACAAAGGTTTTGAATATGTGAAAAGCTTCTTTTAAAAATAAAAAAAAGACATATGAAATGAATCCATAATGCTAATGGCAGTTTTGTGTTCAAAGGTACACTGCAAGGTTTTTGAAAAAGCCAAAATTTTTGCTTGTGTATTTGTATTAATGAATTCATATTTGCATTAGGAAAGGGTTCTTGTTAACCCCAAATCACATAATTTTGAATTGCAGTTTCATGCAGTTCTAAGACTTAAACCAAATTTTTACTGTACTTTGCCAATGCGAAGTGATTGTAAGAATAAAATATTTACAATAGGTATAATTGAAATCAAATGAATTTTTTTTAATACTCTCATAAATTTAATGCACGGCCATAGCCAGATTTTTTTTGGGGGGTGGGGGGGGGGGGTGTCTTGAAACAGTTATGTTGAGGAAAGTTTCAGGGAGGAATATAGGCTACACTGCGAAAAATTTCTGGGGGAAGTGGTCCGTCGGCCCCCCTGGATACAGCCTTGATTTAATGAAAGAATATTCAAAGAGAAATTTAAAAAATGCAATAATACACTACTGCTTGGTTCCTAATGATACATTGCTGCATTATATATATAGTTTGTGAATGGTACATTTCTAATGTCAGAAAGAGATATATTACATTGATAAATTATTTATAATTTCCTCCTCATTAAATATATATTTTTTTCATTTTCCGACAGAAATTTTATTGAATTCTTTGTTAGCCTTAACGCTAAAAACATTTTCTTTACATCTACAATTAATTTACTAAAGAAAAGTTTAATCTTTAGTACTCTTTTGAAAACTTACTTTGAGAGTAAAAGCGGGTGTTTTGAAACATCGTCGACCAGAAACGTTCAGTGTGTAGGAAATCACGTATCAACATGGCTGTGCATGTTGGGAGTGACATAACTAGTCAGCCGTGATTGGCCGAGGAGGTAGGCGGATATGCCACATGCCAACCTCTCATTGGTTGCTTGAGAGCTCGGTCGACATTACGTTATGCTAATGAAGGTGTGTATTTAAGAGGAAGCTCTGGTCGACGGAAGCACTTCTTCTGTTTTTCTCAACCATGTTGTAACTGCATCGAATGAGCATTAAGTTATCGGCTCGTTGCTCGAAAGAGCCTTTGCTAATGTAGCGTTTGCTATAAAAGCCCGATTTTCGCGATGCTAGTCATATTTTAAAGTTACCAGTTTTTTTGGCTTCAGGTTATTTTAACAATGTTGTAGTTTTTTGAAGTTTAAATAAATGTTATAGTTTTTACAAAGTCTTTTGAATCATTTATCTTCAAGATCGGGCAAGGCATACTTGACTCTTCCGCTAACTCTGCAACTATATTAGATTCATAGGATGCTACAAGTTGCAACTTTGTTATCCAATTTGAATGAACATGATATACTGTTAACATTCTTTACTTTTCAATATTTTAAAATTTTTTCCCACGAGTGCTAAAAGTAATTCCTTCTCAAACGGGCTAAAAACCACTCGTGTTTTATCCATCGCTATATCGCAGAGAATGGGAATTTAAAAAAACGGGAAACGAAATGTATACTGCGCGGCGAAAAAGCATGAAGAAAATCATGTGATAGTTTTGACCAATAGCGTGCCTGCACACGTTCCCACATGGCGTGAAGTTGACTAACTTCGTGGTTGGAAAACCCCAGGTAGATTTTCTTCCGTGAATACCGATTCTTGAGCCCCATTTCCGAGTTAACGAATCTCATGGTTTCACGCGTGGAGTTAGGTAGCGAGTCTAAATAGAAGAGAGATGACAATAGGGTGACTTCTTGTCATTGGTCGAAGGGAATATTTTACCCCTTCGGGCTATGAGCGAGTTTCTCCCGTAGACTAAGCATGGAGTTTATCGCGGTTCTTTAAAAAATACGCCTTCTCTTCGTAGAAAAGGCATGTAAACACTTCTATTTCTAATTTTTCTACTCAGCAATGTTGAAAGTCTTGACTCCTGGTAAAAATTTTTTGAAAACTGGTTGTTTTTCCATTGTTATGGCACTTTTGCTTCATGGTAGTAAGCTTGAATGGGCACGAATCAACGCAGTAGTATTCGCTAAGAATTTCAGATCAGTGTTGCCCAATTTGTTTTTCTTACAATTAATACAACTATTATGCTTCACTTTAGTTATATGTTGCTTGTTGATAGTATTTAATTCGAATAATCATTGCTAGACCGTTTAAAAATGAACCGCTACTCTTCGCGACATGACACAGAAAAAGTAACAAAATAGCTCTCAGTAAAGTGTATTTATTATGTACTTCCTTTGACCAATAAGCTATGAAAAATGTTCCAATATTCTAAAATAAAAAATATTCATATTTCCTTTTTTAAATTGAGCTAACGGCTTTTTTTTTCACAAATCAGCGTAATTATATAATTCTTAAAATTTGAATGATCCTAAAAAAAGTTTAATCCCTTTCCGAGCATGCTACCTTTTGCCGAAAGAGCGCAAGTTGACTTCAAAATTATTGCGCCTCTTGGTAAAAGCCGGTGATACGCTGCCGCGCTGGTATAAAGATGTCGTCCGGGAGCATGCGCAGTAGCCGTTGTCATCACTCTTATTACTTCTAGAGGCACGCTAGAGTTAGGTTGACGGTGAATATGGTGGTTAGTTTGTAATGTGAAGTTCAGTGCATTTCTGATGACTATTTGATTTTCTGTATGAACTGACTAAAATAATAACTATAATTTGTTTTTCTGTTTCAGATTCTAACTTCTAATTAATTTTTCAGGCAATGAATCCAGATCCTTATGCAGGCATTTGGGGTGGTTCAAATTGCCGTGATTCACCCATTCAAACTAACCGAGAATGTAACTGTGGTGTTGGCAAATGTCAAGCACGTGATAATTATTTATCTGAACTCGAAAACTTACTTTCATATTCAGTTCCAAACAAAATTGCTGGAATGTTCGCAGAAAGCATACAAGTCAGTTATATTACATATTCCTGTACATGTGTTTGTAAATTATAGTTATGTACGCTTTTAGCCTCTTATATGAATGAGTGATAAAACTGAGATGATGAAAGGTTAATTTAATACTAATAGTTGTGAATCTAGTAATAGTTTTAATATAAGTTAAAAAAGGGTTTTGACAAAAAAAAAAAAAAGAGGACTGATAGTTTGCATCCATGTAAAGAAAATTTAATGTAAACCTAGCGGCACATTGTAGTAGCATTTACAGGGGTGATTGTATTCGGGGTGTAGCCCTGAAATCCGGATTTTTCACATCCTCCTTCCGTGTTTTAAAAATCAGAGTTTTTAGTCTTCAAAATTGAAAATTTAGCGGATGGGAACAAAAAATACACCGAAAAGCGATAAACTCTTTATCCTCCTAAGATCTGGCATCCAATAAAATGGATGTTTTGCTTTTTCTCCCTGTTGTGACAGATTTTATTTCAGCAAGTAAGACCTGGTAAGAGCGGATCTAGAAAATCTTCAAGGGGGGGGGGGGGCGATTTTGGAAATCTCGGGGTTCAAAGTAAGAATGGATGGAGGAGATTCTTCATTCGTTTTCAACAGTCCCTCCGCCCCCCCCCCCCTTTTTTTCAAACAGCAGGAACAACAAAAAAAAAAAATGCTAGTGTAGTGATATTTAAAATTTTACTAGCACATTTTTTCAATGCATATACGTTTATTCAAAGCCCTTATAAAAGGAACACAAGCTGACGTTTTTTTGCTTTCGCAAATCTGTCTATAATTTTTTCAACGTCCAATCTTTATGGATATGCAATAACGCTAATTCAGTGAGTCTACCATCACTCATTCTGCTTCTTAGCCAAGTTTTAACCGAGTTAGGATTTCCTTCAAGCTTTCTCAAGAAAAATGTAGGCTTGTAAATACATTTTCTAAATTTGAATTGATATGTCTAAATTACAAAATAATAGCAATTATTAGTAATATATTTTCTAAAATTTTCAAAATGTAATACTAAATATGTACTAAAAAAACCATCAACGAGTATGTGCAATTTATATAAACATCTGTAATTATGAATGTTCAATGAAATGTTTCAGGCTCCAGGTTTTAGCGTAAATGCTGCAGGAATTTACACCACGTGCTAAGGGTTGGCTAGCTGTCACCAGTTTGATGGGTAGAAGAAAAGAGCAAGGAATCTCTTTCACATTACTCCGAGGATTAGCAACTCAGCAATACTAAAGGACAAAGAAACAGGGGGAAAGCATAGAACTTGAAGGGCTATATTAGGCTGGGATTCCAAGAACATAAAAAAATGGCTGGTCCCGGGGCACAAAGAGTAAAAACTCACTTAGGAGTGTCGTTGTAGTATCCACTTGAATCAGCCCAAGGGGGGGCGATCGCCCCATCGCCCCCCCCCCCCCCCTTTGATCCGCCGTTGAGACCTGGACTAAAATTATAAAGGAGGCATAATTAATCGGAGGTATAATTAAATAGGAAGGAATAGGAAATCACTTTTTAACTTTAAGAATTCGAAAACGGTAGTTTATTTGTTTACAATATGGCAAATAACACGAGTAAGCTGGAATTCGGGCTCTTGCGGTTATTTTGATTTTCACATTATTATTATTTTTTTAATATTGTTCTAGGATTTTTATACAAGTTTGACCTCTTTTCTAATGTTATAAGTAATGAATAAAATTTTTTGTATATCTATTTTTGTGTAAGTATCGCATAGTTCTACTGTAGTTATGACCTCAACATCCATTGAAATGGATGTGCCCCCCAGAAAAATTTTAAAATTCAAGTTTATTAATTTTTTGAAAAACATCACTTTTAATGCCTAATTGTTCAGAAAAACTAATAGTTGAGAGAATATGTGTATTTTATTTTGCTCGGGTCTCAGAAAGTTATAGCAACCCTTTACGCAGCAAGGGTTGTAACGGCGCCAACCATATTTGTTCCGAACACGAACGATACCGCGTCCCACGTGCTTTCGTTGTTATGGAAAACTGGGTGTTGGCGCCATTTTGGAATTTTTTTCCGGCGCCAAACCCTGGGGTTGCCGATGTTTACATTCCTGATGTAAACATCGCCAAAAGTGGTATTTTTTTCCCGGACTTTATTTTTATTTTTAAAAGAACGATAAAAGAACTTAGAGTTTTTTTTTTTTTTTTTTTGGATTTAGTTATTTTTCCACTAAACATCGCAAAAAATTGAACTCATTTTCCGAACTTCATTTTTTTGCATGATAACACATTTTTACGTCCTTTTCCGAAAATCATCGCTGAACTTCGAGTTATTTTCACAACTTTTATTTTAAAAGTTGCAGATATTTGACAAATAAATGAAAAAATAATAACTCTAAATTGAAAAAGTATTTCACTGCAAAAATTTGGCAAAAAATATATAGTCATGGGAAATTCCTATTCATTATGTTTTACTATAAATTACAATTTATTTGCAAAAAGATAGATAAATTAAATTTTTCTTATTAGTTAGAAGTAGGTACGTAAAATATAAATTTTAATTTCAAAAGTTGTTTTAAACATGCCCTTGTAACTATATGTGTATAAAAGCTGGCATGTAATTTATGGTGCATAGGAAGTGATACCGACTTTTTGCATAAAAAAATTTCAGGGTTTTTTACTTTGTGTCGCAATCAACCCTGCATTAAACAATAAAATAAAAATAATAAATTGAATTGTTAATAGTGAAAGAATAAAATCATAAGGGGGTTGTACAAACTCATTGTGTGGAGGTGATAAAAAGAATTAAACTAAGTGGTCAAAGTGTTGGCCGAGTAAAATGTTGCATGATTTACATGGACCACTGAATAAGTCATGCAGATAGAATGGAGTTTACTTTAAGTTGCATCAAAATATGGGCAAAGTTGCACAATCTTTATGGGTACATTCATCCATCTTATTTTGTCAAAACCCGTATTTTAATACACCGGCTTCAAGTAAAAAAACTTTTAAAATACTTAGAAGTTAAAGTAGTGCTGCTATAAGAATACCAATAATAACTTACAAATATGTACATATTTACATTAAGCGCAATTTCCTTTTGTTTGTTTGTTTTCCTCTCTCTGTCCCTCTCTCTCTCCAGGTTACGAGCAGCCCTTCACTTAACTGAATGTCCGTCTGTGAAGCAATTGTGTAAAACAGCCGTGACCAAAATCCATTAATTAGTTGTTTATTTGCAGCTTCAACGTAGTAAATACACCTATCCCAAATAACAATAAAATGAAAACAAAACACAAATGAAGAACATGCACACAGTATTTTTCAGCTATTTACAGCTTATGAATCCTCTCAAAATCCCTGTGAATCGCCTTAAATAATCTCTTGAAGTGTATGTTACGTGATCAAGCAAGTATTTTATTATTGGCTATTCTTGCAAAATTTTTCTAGGTCTCACATTACATAAGCTCTTTCGCCATGAAAGAGAAAGTATATAAAGTGCCTGCAATTGTCTGTTGGTCACTTTAGTTTTTGTGTTTTAAAATCGAAACTGAATTTAAAGAGGGATTGAAAAGAGTTACTTATTTTTTAATGTTATAGATATAATCTTTATTACTAAGATTTTTCATTTTATTATTTAAAGGGAGTTGGTGGCACTGTCCAGTACCCTAAAGGATATCTCAAAAAAGCCCAAGAAATAATCAAAAGCCATGGAGGAATTTTTATATCTGACGAAGTATAATAAAATGCATTTTATTATATTAAAATGCTTGCTTTTTATTTTTACAGAATAATTTTCTGTGTAATTGAAGAATATACATGTACTTTTCATATTTTTAATATAAATCAGCTGTTTCTGATGTGAATAACTTGCAATTAATTTTGGTTTAAGAAATATCAAAGATCTTTGTAGATTAATAAGTAAATTTTTAAACATTGATACGTAATATTTTAAAGTCAATTTAGAGCATTTTCAATAAGTAGTGTCACATGGAGACTAAATGATTAAATACAATATTGTATGCATGTGTGTATTTCACAAATGTGCGGTAATACTAAAGATACTGCATTTACTAGCATGTAAACTGCACAGAATTTTTGCTTGTGCAATTTGTTTATGTCTGAAATCACAGAGCTGAACTACAGCATTAACAAACTGGCGTAACAGAACAACTAGAATAATGCAACATTGAGTCATTCTTTATCAGATTCAACAGAGTGTAATGACACATTAAAGTACCTGTTGTCATTGTTTAAAACAAATAATAATAAATAAGCATACACAGAATTTTTTAAACGATCTTCGTATGTGCTACCAAATGTCATCTAAATTTATGACTTGTACCCATTGTTCATCAGGTCAGTGATCTACCGTGAATGAGGAACACAACTATATATCTTATGTAAACATACTTACAAATATGCAAAATAAATTTTTTTATGATGGGTTAATTTATCCCATGTTTTTACTACACTGTAAAAAGTTATGGTGTGACACAACACCAAAAGTGGAGGCAACACTTAGAAACCAAAAAGGGTGTACGAAAACACCAGGCTATTTTTGGTGTACTGAAACACCAAAGATTATTCTTGGATTTGTTAAACACCAAGGATAATTCTCAGTACACCAAAAATAATTGTAGTGTTTTCGTACACCACTTTTGGTTTTGAAGTGTTGCCTCCAATTATGGTGCTGTGTCACACCAAAACTTTTTATAGTGTACGCAACAAAAATGTTGGTAAATGTACCAACACAATTTTTTTTACTCATATTTGATAAATTGAAATAGCAATAATATTCAAATAATTCACAACAAGTTTCAATTTTGAAAAAGTGATTCGTTCTTGATCAATTTTCTGAAAACGTACAAAAGACAAAATATAATTTGAATACTACAAAAATAAGAAACTGATAAAGTAGGTCAAGTGGATTTTTTTCTTTAACGGCAACATGGCCAGCTTCTGGTTAAGTGGTTACATTTTACTGAAGATACCCATTTGAATGAGTGGGCTGTATACTTCAAGGACAAAAATTGGTGTATTTATTTGATTTTCATTAACTCCAGCAACCGTACCAGAACAAGTGTTATGTTATAAAATAAAATTATCAATACACATGAAAAAATATTTGTTTTGCTGAATATATAATATTAGAAAGCCCGGCTGTCATATGAAATGACCGCTGTTCTAGATATTATAAATACTAATACAAACAAATGTTCACCTTCCCCCTGATCCGCTCAATTTGCGCTCAGTTCTAAACCGTTTCAAAAACAGATGATTGCTTTTGCAAACAAATATTCCCCTTCTCCCTGACATGCTCCCCATCCTTGTGCATTTATATGCACAAAGATGGGTGTGATTAAACGCATTTTATTACAAAATCAGTTCTTAAGACTTAGTACCTCCGAGAGGTTCTTAACTGAAATCAATAACTAATGCAATTAAAATCATTTAAAAAAAATCTAAATAAAGCTTCAGCAGTGTACCGTTGCAACTCAAAGACTGCGAATTATTAGTAAAAAAGTAAACAAGAATAAAATAAAAGCAGCTGTATCATTATCGTCTGCGTGGTTTTAGGCTGCTTTGTTCAAACAAAATAAAAATAGAAAGAACATTTCTCAAACAGTTGGGGAATTGCACAGTATATAAACAATTCCTCGCGAGAATGCAAATTCTATTTTACTTAGCAACATTTTATACAAAACGTGCATTACGGCAATTGTAATGTTCTTCTACAAGTAAAAATGCCAAGTATTACATAGTAAAGAAAGCTTTTATTCTTCAGTAATAAAAAGCGAAAAAACTGATACTTTTTCTGAATGTATTTCATCAGAAGCTAAGAACATTGTTGACAAAACATTTGGAAAATAAATATTTTCTATGTAATTTAGAATTAGGATTTAAAACTAATAACTATACAATTTAAAATAATTAAGGATGCATATACTTATTGAACACTAAAGCTGATTGAAAAATAAAATAACGAATTGTAATGGAGACAAATTCTGAGTAGGCTTAATGTATCATGGAATGCGTAACATATAAATTGAATTTAACGAAATACTTAAATACAAATGACATACACATGAAGTTACAATTATCCTGCGTTAACTTAATTGTCTTTATTACACAACTAGAAACAAACATACCTCGAATAAAACCAAACGGCAACAACCATTGCAGCGACTTTAACAAAATGGCGAAGCAAACAGAATGAAATGTTTGTTTATAATTAATCTATCGTTACCACTGCAAGTTTTGAAACGTACACCAAAGTTGGTGTTTTCACAAGTGAAAATAATTAACCGCATCAATGTGGTGTAAAAATTCACCAGTATTGGAGTTTTAGTGCAAACTACACCATTTAAAGTGTTCATGAACCCTTGATTTGGTGTTAGCTTGAAATAAAGTGTTTGTTCACACAGTTTTAAGGTATTTTAACACCAAATTTGGAGCTACTTTACTCCACACTTTTTACAGTGTAGATTTTAGCTCTGTATGCAGGGGTCTCGCCAAAGGAAATAAAGGTCCGTTTCTGGACCCTTAGGAATTTTCCAATAAATCAAGAGTCCCTTCACAAAATTCCAATACATTAAAATAGACCTTTCACAAAATTCTGAGCTACCAAGTTATAATTTCCCCATAATTATTTACTAAATTGGCAGCAAATAATATATATTTATATTGTCACTATATGTTTAATTTTTGAATTTTCACAAAATTATTGGATTTTTTACAAAAATGCTTTTAAAATTTACAAAAACAAGAAATCGTTGAAAATTCTGGATCAACCCCTGGTATGCATAGTTATTTCTCTTTCTCAGTTTTTGCTAAAATTTATTGTAAATTATCAGTGTCTAGTTTTTTCCTATGTAAAATGTATTTTCTTATTATTTTTGATGCAACTTCAAAATATACTGTTATTAAGATATTACTTTAGTGTAAGTCTCTGTATCTAATTTATTAGCAGTGTATTAGTTCATTATAAAAGTTCATGTTCAAAACTTGTAATTATTTTTGTATTTTACTCGCTCAAATATTTTTGATATCTTTTCATTATTGTTTTATGCATTCATACTACTTTTTTCTTATTTTTAAAAATTTCTTTCATGTTTTAGTTAAAGCTTTTCTAATTCATGTTTTTCTCTCTAAGGTACAAACTGGATTTGGTAGAACTGGAGAGTACTGGGGATTTCTAGGCCATGGTGTTACTCCAGATATTGGTATAGTTTTTAAGTATCTTATGTAGTTTCCGGCTAATTGTTATGAGTCAAAAAATGTTGATGTCAGTAATAACAATAAGATTAATCAAGGGTGTTCATCCTGCCTAAGCACAACCATTTGGTTCGCTATCAATAACTTAATGATAGGGGCTTAAAATTTCAACTTTGTTTTCCAAGTGCATCACTTAATCCCTTCTGCATCAAGAGCATACATGCCATTTGTCACACTAGTGTTGATTTGTACTCTGTCAGTCAGTGATGCAAAACTATGCAAATGGCAGTGCATAATTTAGGAAGAGAAAGATTGATTTCAATAGCTTGAGTAGTTTTATATTTCAAACTTTCCACATCTGATGTACAGTGCATGCTGTCAAATTTTGTCTGATGTGGAAAAGGTTAAGTATACCTTTTATAGAGAATGTGTACAATATTAATACTTGTGGAAAATTATTAGAGAAAAGTTTTCTCTGACTTGAAATACCAAATGCAATCAAAAGTTTTTCCTTTAAACTTTCAATTATAAAAGAGCAATTAGAGTAAAGTATAATTTTATTTATTGATATTAATTTCATCATGTACTAGTTCTTTGAAATCTCTTTGCCAAACAAAGGCTCAGCTTCCATGTTGAACAAGCTCAAAATACTGCACTGCATGTAAAGTCACCAAACATACATGGTTGTGTGCTTTACGTGATGTTTTGTCCACAGATTTAGAGGACTATCCATAATGTCATCCACCTTTATTTTCCCATGTTTGTACTTTGCTAAAGTAACCCATTTTTATTATCCAGTCACAATTCTTTGCTAGTTTCAAAAATATAGAGTGACAGCAAGCAATTCAATGTATACCGTCTCTTTAACATTGCTGCTAAGATGGCATAAATCTTGATAAAACATATTTTAGATCTTTTCATATTTTTAAAGAAAAAACAGTCTTTAAACCAGTGCCTAAATAATGTATGAAATGCAAAACCTCTGGTCTCAAGGTGCATGCTATAAAAATCTTCTTCTATATAAAAATATGTGTTTGTTTATGTGTATACACATACATACATATGAATTCAAAATCACTGCCTTACTGTGATAAATTATTTTTTCAGTAACTCTTGCTAAAGGTATTGGAAATGGGTTTCCTCTTGGAGCTGTAATAACAAGGCATGAAATCTCAGATTGCTTGACCCATGCACTTAAGTTCAATACGTATGGTGGAAACCCTGTTGCATGTGCTATTGGATCAGCTGTGTTAGATGTAAGTGAATGTTACTCTGTTATGGTTTAGATTAGTATATCTAAAGCTTTGTGTATTATTATTATATATCAGTGGTTCCCAACCTTTTTTCCCTTGTAAACCCCTTTTGAAATTGAAAGAAAGTGGCAAATCCCTTCAGTAGTCATTAGTAACAGAAAACTATGAAACTTTTTGGGCACATTTATTTTTCAAGTTGCACAACAGTTCATAATAAGAAGTAAAAATGCAATTGTAAAACATTTAACTTCAAATAAAGACTAAAATAATAGCTACAAGAAAAAAGTATTTTTTTAGTTTTTACTTGATTATTATTATTTAAGTTATCAACAGAGTAGCAAACATATGTATGCACAAAAACTATATTTAATAACTATTTCCCCGAAAGTGTTAAAAAGTTGTGGACTGGCATGAGAAATATAATAAGTACAAAATTTTGAATAAGTCAATAAATACTTTTGGTTCCACTTCTGGCTTGGAATATACATAATTTGTAAAATTTATGGAAATTTACAGAAGTATTTAAATTTTACATATTTTCAAATTTCTCATTGAGATAGTGCAGAAAAGTTGGAATATAAATGTGAGTGCAAAGTTCGAAATTAAAAATCTTCCGTTTCCATTTGGAAATTTATACATGAGAAATCAGCCGAAAAAAAGGAAAAATTTTCATTTTAGTAAGTTTTCATGTCTACGCTTTCTTTGTGCTAGAGAAGAAAAAGTGAGAAATTTTTATGCTAGGAGAAACATATTTTCAAAATTTAAAATAAATGTCTTTCAATCAATGCATCACTTCATAATCCACATTTGAAAATTAGGCAAACTTTGAAATAAGTGCATTTCAAACTTTATACTTATGCTTTTTATGCTAGTCCACAATGTTTTGGCATTATCAGAAAAACAATTCTAAAAAAAATCATTTTTACTCTCTGTCTTAGTATGTATGAAAATTAATTATTTTGTTTTTCATTTTACGTTACTAATTTAAAATTCTGCCATTCCAATATTATTTTTGTGCTTACCTTTCTACCTCACACCTGAGGGGGCATGAGGCTCATGAACTTCCAGAGTTCACAAACCTCTGGTTGGGAAATGCTGACTTATATGAAGTTCTGTAAGAAATTTAATCTGAAGAAAAGTAATAATACTTTTCTTCGTCCAACCTCTTTCCCTGTTAGCACTAGGCCTTAGGGATGCCCTCCCCCGGGCATGAGGTAGTGGGGTCAACAGATTTTACATGCACGTATCTCCAAGTGCACATGGTGGGTCTTTAGCGGGTCGGGTATTGAACCCCCGATGCTCTGTTTGGAAGTCTGACATCCTTACCACTAAGATGATGGAATTGTGAATACTGATAAAATCATGGGCTGCTGCACTGGAATGCAATGTGCAAGAGGTAGCAGGAGCACCGACTTCCTCTACATATCCAACATAAGGGCAAAGAAACATATTGATTTGCATCTATCAGATCTTTGAACATTAACTAAGCAGCTGTATAAGTTATAAAAAAGGAACATTGGTAAAAAATTACAAATATTAATGTTGACTCAAAAAAAGTCGGTGATGTGTTGAATTTGCTGTATATGTGTCTTTGTTTCATTTCTGTCTCAATTTTTATGGTAAATTTTGAGCTTTCTTTTCGGTCCAAAAATAAGCATCTCACAGTGGTTGTGATCACAAAATGTGATCTTCAACATATGCAACTCATAAAATTGAGAAGAGTCATTTAACATAAGAAACAAAGAAAAACTTTTCTTTAAAGTTTAAAACTTTTTATGATATCATTTTTAAAAGATTTTTATGCTAGGCTAATTTTTGTTGTGTATTTGTTATTTTAGGCTGATTCATTCATTTTTTTCTTGGAGGGAAAAAGAAAAACTCACTAAAAATAAAAAATTAAAAAAAAACAATTACAAAAAATTATAATAACCGTTAAAGTGTAACTTGGGAGTGAGGGAGGTACTAGGAACACCACTACATTTTATGCATTACCAAAACCAACATTGTTGGGTACAAATCTGCAATGATCTAACTTAGTTTGATTTGATAATGCATACATTAGGAGTGCAAATAATAATTTATAACTTTATATTTTAGCTTTAAGTTTTTACATATATGAACAGTATAATTAGATGGAATTTATTTAGCCCATTTTGGGTAAAATACTGTTTTTTAAAAAGTATTTTTGATTTTAATTGCAAGAATGAAGTAAGTATCATTTTCTTGCTTAAAGCTTTGATTATATTCTTTTTTTAGTAGAAAAACTGTGGTATCCCAGTTTAGTGTAAATAAACAGAATCTAACCAAAATTTTGATAAGATGTTCAGTTTTGATAGCACACGTTAATCATAATAAGGAGTATTTGTTGTTCATAACTTTTTTTTTGGCTGCAATCAGGTAATTGATGAAGACAAGCTTATGGAAAACAGTCGTCATATTGGAAATCATCTTCTTCATTCCCTTTCAAAGCTCAGGAAGAAATATGAAATTGTTGGGGATGTCCGAGGAAAAGGATTAATGATTGGAGTTGAAATGGTTACTGATAAAGTAAGTATTAAGCAGTGAAATTATCTTGGGTAAATAACACATCTGCATCAATTGGGAACTACTTTGTTAGTTTATGAAACATTTTTTCTGTGATTTAGCTAGTAAATTATTATTTTTTTGCTGCTGAATGGTAGAAAAATTGAGCATATCCCTCAACAGAAGCAAAGTTTTTTTTTTGTGTGTTTGCATCTCTTTAATTATGTCACAAAATCTAATTCAAATAGCTGTGTTTACAGCACCAGTATTTTAAGGCTTTTGGCTGCTTGTTTCAAGGGAGCATTTCACAGGAGTTGTAATGCAAGAATGAGGTATAAAGAATCTGTAAAGTTAAATTTCAAATAAGTGTTATTTTTCGAGTTTAACTCTTTAAAACCCGTAATAGCCGAAATAGCCCAACCACTACATTCCCGTTATAGCCGAAAGCAGCCAGAAGCATTTCCTTCCCCTCCGAAGCGACCAGCGTGAAATCGTTAAATGACAGGTGTCGACCCCCTGATAAAAGCCCTATTGAGCTGCTTCCCAATACCTCCTCCAAACTGGTTTCTTTCTTTCTAGGACAATTACAAATATTTCACCCTGTTTCAACATCGCGAGAAATAGTGTGCACTTTTACAGCTTTTGCAGAAAACGTGCCTTTTGAATTTTTTTGAATTGTTATTGAGAATTCTTTAATTTCGAACTTGATTTTTGATTGATTTCAAACATTTGCGAACTAGTGCAAAAATGTCTAAGATAAGAAGAATTCCGTATACATAAACTCACACCTGTATAACTATATAAGAATATAGCTGTACTCTACCATATTGATGAAATTATAGAAAATCTTCAAGTATTGGAGTGACCGATGAACTGATATATATGCGTGAAGTATAAATATCGAATTAAACACTGAAACATGAATGAAATGAAAGGAAATCGTTTAAACACAGACAACGCTATTTTATAGTTTTTCTTAATTACCCAAATCTTCTCAAGGGATTATTCATAAATGATGTCATGCTTCGAGGGGGGAGAGGGTTCGTGAAATTGTGACAAGGGAAGGGATTAACAAGAAGAGTTACGTCATGCTTATGCCACACACCTTTTCATATGACAAAGGGGGAGGGGATATGTAGAAGTGGGCCTTTTTGTGACAAAGGTGGGAGGGGGTCAAATATATGGGGAAAAAGCGTGACATCATTTATAGACGGCCCCAAAGAACTATATGCGAAACTTTTTCATGACCAATAAAAAAAGGAATATAATTCCATTCTTTCCGAATTCATAAAGAGTGAATATACAATTTACTGTGATTATTACTATTATTTATTACTATATATATATAATCTATCAGGGGCGTAGCTACACCCGGATTCTGGGGGTGGGGGGGATTTCTTCAGAAGAAATGATCTAATTTCCCTGTTTTACAAGAAAAATTGGTCCAATTCTTTTCTTCCCCATTTCAGGAGGGTTATTCCCCAAACCCCCCTATCTAGGCTTGTGTAACCTATAATTTCTACATCGATACTTCGCACTTTGACACACGTTTTGAGTCGCAATTTATTCATGATAGAAAATATTAAAATCTAACATCTTTTGGAGAAACGTAGCCTGAAAATGAGTTTTCAGGGTACGATATCAAAATTTATTTCCTGACCGTAATATAAGTTATTTTCTTAAAATAGGAACTAACAACTACACACGTTTTCTACTGTGCTAAATTGGGAAGTAGCTGCTTGAATATTAGATAAATACGAAAGCAAATCAATTTTCTTTAGTTCTGAATATTTAAATAAAAGACAAAAAGCCCATACAAAACAATACTTATATACACATGATGTGTAAAATAAGGATAAAGAAAAAAAAATAGAAAGAAACAGATGTAACACTATCTATGTATTCATTTTTTTAGCCGAATTTTAAGAAAATGCACGGACTGAAAGGAATTTCAGGGCCAATCTCGATGTTTCTGTTTCCCGTCAAAGGCGGGATACAACCTGTCAGCGCTGAAGGCACATGAATGACTAAAGGGGGAAAGCATTCGCTCGTGGATTTGGGCTATTTCTCCGGTAAGCAAAGGAGAAAAAATATTTTGTGGCCCGGGAATTAAAGAGTTAAACTATCAGTAAGAACTTTACAGTCTGTCACTGGGTATTTTTGTATAATAATTCAAAATATTTACTTCTTAGACTGAAATTTCCATTAGTGGGAGGTAGACCTGAAGATGTGTAACTACACCAAAATTTATTAAACTATTTTAATATTTTGTACCTACCTGATATGTTACAAAAAAGGTGTGCTTTTAAGTTATTTTAATAGTTAGTACTTGAAATTAAACAGAAAAGTTGTGACAGACATGACAAAAGACTCCACGGAATTAGCCTGTTTTGGATGCATAGTCATATGAATTGCAAAATATCGTTATAGAGGGATATGCCATCCTCTTTGATGTTGGGTGGCGGAAGTCCTTAAATTTGCATTATAATAGACGCCAGTCGCCTCTGAGTCTTTGCAGAGTGTGCATGGTAATTTGTGCGAACCCCTGTCAAAGTGCAGGGTTCGTACGGTCCTTAAAGGTCCTTAGAAAGTCCTTATTGTTCATTTTCATTTTTAAGGCCTTAAAAAGTCCTTAAATAGCCCTTATTTTTTATTCCAGGTGCTTAATATTTTTTGTTAAAATAAGAAGGTACCCAGGTGCTTAATTTGTTTTGCAATCTTTTGTATTCTTCACAAGAATCAAACTTCTTTCATTTCAGCTACTTAATCGAACCTCAAATTTGGTTTGCTCGGGACCGGTACTATCGCGGCTTTCGGACAGACCCAAAATGGCGGATTGACATGAACATCAATGCATTTTTACTTCAAATTGCAATGCTTTCTCAACTGGTAGATAAATAAGTAACTTGATGTGTTATATATTTTTACAAAAAAAAAGTTCATGGATTTTGACAAAATGCTTCAAATTAAAACACCCCATTCAGTTAAAATAAACTTGTAGCCACCCACATGGCAGCTCCCAATTTGCTATCTCCTGCAATTTTATGAAAAAGAAAATCGAGAAAATCTTTTTTTAAAAAAAAGAGAAAAATATTAGTAGACAAGTCGAATCAAAGAGCCAAGCATTTGTACAAAATGCAATATGTGCCCAGTAACTGGGCACCATTTAAGACCACAGAGAAACAAATCACACAAGCTCCCTCATTTTGCTTTAAAAAAAGAAAAGAAAAAGGAATAAAATTTGAAAAACGGACTTTTAAGGACTCAAGGGGGGGGGGGGGGGGAATTGATTTAACCGTTTCTTAAATAAAATTTTTTCCTGATTTTACAAAAAAAAAAAAAAAAACGGATATTTTTGAAAAAGGGCCGAATTTTGGGATTTCAAATTTGGGATTCGATACTATTTATTAAAAGTTTAGTTACAAAGTAAACATTTTTTCATGAAAATTGTTACTAAATCTAAATACATTCTAAACAATTATCAATAAAGCAAGTAGGAGCAGCTCTTAACAACTAATCAGTAAATAAATATTGCTTTTGAAACTTTTTTTAATTTAAGGGGGGGGGGGGAATACTTCAAAGAAGCATATCGTTGACATCTAGCTCAGTAAAAGAAATACATTTAGGCAATTGGCCAATTGCTTGTATTATTATCGCATATTTATACTGTTAAAGGTAAAGGAATGATTTAACTTTTATTATCATTTTTCTTAAGTCTTACACTAATAAGCACCGAGTTGCCAATTCTCCCAATCGCTTTTCAACTGATCTTGTGCTAAAAAGTTTGTTCTCTCATTGTTTTTTTTTTAGATCAAATAAATTCCCGTATCGAAAAAATTAATTAATTAATTTTTTTAAAGCAATGTTTTAATATTTAGTAATTTTTAGCGACCAATTTGGCTTCGCGATCGTTCGCTGTGGGGTTTTGTTGTGTGGGAGATGATAATATTTGCTGCGTTAATCAAAATTTGTGTCTCATGAAATTTCTTAATTTGCAGTAAATTGAAGGAATCGACCACTTTTTAAACTTATACACCGCAGTTGCCAAATGCTCCGTTTTCTCCTAGTTTTTCAGATTTTATTTGTGAACTTTGAAAATTCGATTTTTTGCAAAAAGATTTTTCAAGCTGATGTACAAGTATTTTTTATCTAAAGGGATTGTACTGCAAAATAAGAACATATTTTAAGAAACTTTTTAAAAAGATATGTATTAATTTACAGGAATTTTCATAAACTTATAACGCGAAAGTGTAAAAACCTATTTTTTGGAAACTTGCTAACATCTTGCACGTGCTTCGCCGAAAATTGCACGCAGATTTTGAGATTTCTAACTTTTTGCATCCTGTAAATATATCAATTATTTAAAAAGTTGACAGTTGTTTTAATATTTGCAGCTTGTAGTCTGCTTGTTTTATTTTTCATTTAAAAAATTTGTTCAATTTTTTTGAAACTTTATTTTATTTAAATTTTGATCGTTACCATTTGAGGGTAATGTACAAAGTTTTAAGCGAATTAGCTCCATTTTTATTTGTATGTTGTTTCCAAAATGAAATATTTTTCTCAAGTTGAAGAAGTTCTTTCTGGATTTTTGTAAGCTTTTCTAAATAATTTTAAAAAAATATTTATGGCAGAGATACAAATTTAAGTAAACCTAAATTGAGATGCTGGCTACATAAATTAAGTAAAATGAAAAAAAAAATCTAAATTAAACAAAAATTCTCAAGACAAAGTGCAGCGTTTTCTTTAACAATTATTTTTAAATTGTTTTTTTCATTTAACTTATATTTTATAGCCCTAACCATTTTTGATAATTTTTCATATCATGATAATTTGCTTATATATGATTAATGCTTGTGTTGTGTGCTTCTTATTACTAGCTCCAATAATTATTTAACTCCCTGATTGTATTGAACATTTTAGAAAAGCAACAAGTCAAAGAGAGCTCCATAAAATGTTTGTTGATGAGATGAGCTCTATAAACGTCCCCCATGTTTGTTGTGTTCCTAATAAGAATACGATGTTAAATCAATTTCCTCTTTCAATAATGCTCTTTTCTAAAATAAACATAACAGTTTGCATACTTCGAAAAATTTGCGAGGTCCTTAAAATTTTTTTGTAGGTCCTTAAAAAGTCCTTATTTTTTGTTTTGCCAAAAGGGTACGAACCCTGAAGTGCCTCGTCATACTTTTTGATGGACAACAGCATTAAAATTGGCAAAAACTGTTAATAAAACCCCTGAACTGATCAGCTGTGCTTATTGGGATGATGCCATGGATCATTCAAGTGTTTTTGACTGGGAGAAGCTGTTTTGCGAGAGGAGGAACGAGGTTGTGGATGGCCAATGCTCAGGCTGATGATTACAGGAAAGTAGTCAGGTAAGTAGGGAATTCTGTTCAACGAAAGAGTGCGGCTGATAGAAGAAGAGTAACTTGCCAAAAACAGATACAAACAGAATTGTGACCAAAAATTTTAACTTGGTGAAAATGAGTGCAAAAGTGGTGCTAAAGGTATTGACTGACTATCAAAAAGGGAGATGTTTGACAGCATGTCAAGACCTCCTTGAGTGTGTTAGTGATGATGCAGAGTTTGGATCGTCCCCAAAATACAGAGGTCATAAAAGAACATCAGTGTGTCACAGTTAAAATCATTATAGCCCATTAATTGGAATTAATGGGCCTTTGAATATTAAGGCCATTCAAGAGGTTTTGATGAGAGAGCTCAATAACATTCTGGTTGACATTCCCAGGAGTCTTTCTAAGACTGGAAGAAGCACTAGCAGCCTTGTATGGATACAAGAGAGTTCTATTTGTTAAAAACTGTTACTTGATGTACCACTAATAGCAATAAAATTACACGTTAATTTAAAGCACAAATGAGCAATAAAATGCAGACATATGTTTCGGGATTGCATGGAATCCCTTTTTCAATGCGACAAGGAGCTTCTAGATGCAAAACATCCAAATGAAGCAGACAGAACAACAAAAACAAAGCTTATATAGCCTAAGAATTATCTGTAAACCAATGAGAATAAAGGCAGCGTGAAGTGGAAATAGAAGTAGCAGGAAGACACCAATAAGAGAGCAACAAACGAATCCAGTTGAAAGTACAGGAAGTAAAAAGGAATATCAATAAAAATAAAGCAAAAAAGACGACAACATGCATAAAAATTGCAAAAATAATAAAATAAAATACAAAGAATAAAATTGAAATAAAAATAAGTACAGAAACCAAAACAAAATGCAAAACAAAGTACACATGTAAAGGAGGGGGAGGGGAGGGAGGGGAGGAAGGAGAAAAATAGACACAAAAAAGGAAAACAACAAGAAAACCTAGAAAGAACAACAAATTAAAGAAATTTATGCCAGACCTGTGAAAAATAAGGAGTTGAGGAAGAATCATTAACCAAATTAGAACTATTCCTGTTAATATGATAAGCTTCCCAAAAGTCAAGCTCTAAAGGGGAAGAACATTTTTGAATAATTTTACCAGAATTGAAATCAAAAGAGTGGTTGGAATTCCAACAATGTTGAGCAATGCTAGACTTATTTAACTCTTGCTTTCGTACATAACCTTTATGCTCATTTAAGCGAATTTTCAGAGCACGTTTTGTCTGCCCAATGTAAGAAAGGCCGCAACGGCAACTAATTTGGTAAATACCCCAAGTGTTAAGTTGATCGACAGGATCCTTAAGAGAAGAGAAGGAAAGTTTGTTACTAGGAGCAAAAACGACTTGAAATTGAAACCTTTTTAGGATTTTAGCAATACGGAAACTGACAGAATGAAAGAATGGTAACACAACCAAATTCTTTCTAGAAACCACATTATTGGGACCAGAAGTTTTCTTAGAAAGTTTGTTATGAATAGAATCAATTAAAGAGTGAGAAAATCCTCTATCAACAGCTACAGCTTTCAGATAGTTGAGTTCAATCTTGAGAAGCTCAGGAGAAGAGCAAATATTAATAGCACGATGGACCAGAGCATTAAAAGCCTAATATTTTTGGTTGGGAGGATGAGACGACAGTCTGTGAGTAGGTAAAGAAACAGCAAAAGGTTTACGATAGACAGAAGTAGTGAAACCAGACTCACTCTTAGAAATAAAGACATCAAGAAATCCGAGGCTACTATTAAGTTCTTTCTCACAAGAAAACTGGATATTAGGATCAATGGAGTTCATAATAGAAAGAGCATCATCAATACCTAACAAGTTACTGTCCGTTAGGACAAAACAATCATCCACATAACGAACATAAAATTGAAATTGCAATTTCTGGAACAGTTTTTCCTCAAAATAATGCATATAGAAATCACTTAAAATAGGACTAAGAGGACTTCCCATAGCCAGGCCATCTACCATAGCATAGAATTTACCATTAAATACAAAAGTGCTCTGTTGCAAGCACACACGAGTAAGGAAAACTAATTCCTCAATTTCCACAGAAGTAAAATGGAATTCAGAAAGCCTTTTCCTGAGGCAAGTCAAAGCGCCATCAACAGGAACATTAGTAAACAAAGAATTAACATCAAAAGAGGCCATAACTGAATTATTCGGAACGAAGTTATGAAGTTTCTTAACAAAATCGGTGGAATTTTTAACAGTGAAAACATTCTGACTTCTAAGTGGAGAAAACACAGAAACTAAATACTTGGAAAGTTTATATGAAGCAGTGCCAATATTGGAAACAATTGGTCTGAAAGGAATACCTGCCTTGTGTACCTTTGGTAAAGCATAAAAACGTGAACAATTAGCAACAGAAGGAATCACAGACCGTTTAGCAATCAAAGGAATAGAATGAACAGACTTAACAGCAGAAGAAATAGCTTTTAACTCTTTGTCACTAGAATCTTTATATATTTCAGAATAAGGACCAGAAGCAATTAAGTCATCAGTTTTTTCAACATAAGATGATTTATTAAGAACAACAATCTGACCACCCTTGTCTGCTTTGGTAATGACCAAATCAGAATTGGAAACTAAATTATTGACACATCGTTTCACAGAATGGGTAAAACCAGTATTAGGAACTTTTGAATTGAAATCAACATTGGAAGCAATAAGATGCCGAACCGACTCTTTTTGAGTGGAAGTTAAGGCACTAAATTTGAAAGCTTTTTCAACCGGAGCAATAAGTTCAGAAAAAGAAGGCTTTTTAGCCAAAGCAAAAATTGTTATTACATTTCAGAGCATTGATTTCATTACTATTCAAAGGAAATTTCAAAAGATTTACAACCGTGTTCCTATTAACAAGAGGCAAATCAGCCGGAACAGGAACATTTGAATCGTTACACAACTTAGTAAATTTCTTATTTAAAGTGATTTTGTGACTGTCGGATGAACAAAGTTTTTTGTGTCTTTCGTTCTAAATTAGCGTTATTTAGAGCTTCTATCCAAGAAACTAGGAAAAAACTTTCGTTCATAGAACGTGAACTTTATGATTTACATCTTTCTGTATTAAATAAGAAATTTACTAAGTTGTGTAACGATTCAAATGTTCCTGTTCCGGCTGATTTGCCTCTTGTGAATAGGAACACGGTTGTAAATCTTTCGAAATTTCCTTTGAATAGTAATGAAATCAATGCTCTGAAATGTAATAACAATTTTGCTTTGGCTAAAAAGCCTTCTTTTTCTGAACTTATTGCTCCGGTTGAAAAAGCTTTCCAATTTAGTGCCTTAACTTCCACTCAAAAAGAGTCGGTTCGGCATCTTATTGCTTCCAATGTTGATTTCAATTCAAAAGTTCCTAATACTGGTTTTACCCATTCTGTGAAACGATGTGTCAATAATTTAGTTTCCAATTCTGATTTGGTCATTACCAAAGCAGACAAGGGTGGTCAGATTGTTGTTCTTAATAAATCATCTTATGTTGAAAAAACTGATGACTTAATTGCTTCTGGTCCTTATTCTGAAATATATAAAGATCCTAGTGACAAAGAGTTAAAAGCTATTTCTTCTGCTGTTAAGTCTGTTCATTCTATTCCTTTGATTGCTAAACGGTCTGTGATTCCTTCTGTTGCTAATTGTGCACGTTTTTATGCTTTACCAAAGGTACACAAGGCAGGTATTCCTTTCAGACCAATTGTTTCCAATATTGGCACTGCTTCATATAAACTTTCCAAGTATTTAGTTTCTGTGTTTTCTCCACTTAGAAGTCAGAATGTTTTCACTGTTAAAAATTCCACCGATTTTGTTAAGAAACTTCATAACTTCGTTCCGAATAATTCAGTTATGGCCTCTTTTGATGTTAATTCTTTGTTTACTAATGTTCCTGTTGATGGCGCTTTGACTTGCCTCAGGAAAAGGCTTTCTGAATTCCATTTTACTTCTGTGGAAATTGAGGAATTAGTTTTCCTTACTCGTGTGTGCTTGCAACAGAGCACTTTTGTATTTAATGGTAAATTCTATGCTATGGTAGATGGCCTGGCTATGGGAAGTCCTCTTAGTCCTATTTTAAGTGATTTCTATATGCATTATTTTGAGGAAAAACTGTTCCAGAAATTGCAATTTCAATTTTATGTTCGTTATGTGGATGATTGTTTTGTCCTAACGGACAGTAACTTGTTAGGTATTGATGATGCTCTTTCTATTATGAACTCCATTGATCCTAATATCCAGTTTTCTTGTGAGAAAGAACTTAATAGTAGCCTCGGGTTTCTTGATGTCTTTATTTCTAAGAGTGAGTCTGGTTTCACTACTTCTGTCTATCGTAAACCTTTTGCTGTTTCTTTACCTCCTCACAGACTGTCGTCTCATCCTCCCAACCAAAAATATTCGGCTTTTAATGCTCTGGTCCATCGTGCTATTAATATTTGCTCTTCTCCTGAGCTTCTCAAGATTGAACTCAACTATCTGAAAGCTGTAGCTGTTGATAGAGGATTTTCTCACTCTTTAATTGATTCTATTCATAACAAACTTTCTAAGAAAACTTCTGGTCCCAATAATGTGGTTTCTAGAAAGAATTTGGTTGTGTTACCATTCTTTCATTCTGTCAGTTTCCGTATTGCTAAAATCCTAAAAAGGTTTCAATTTCAAGTCGTTTTTGCTCCTAGTAACAAACTTTCCTTCTCTTCTCTTAAGGATCCTGTCGATCAACTTAACACTTGGGGTATTTACCAAATTAGTTGCCGTTGCGGCCTTTCTTACATTGGGCAGACAAAACGTGCTCTGAAAATTCGCTTAAATGAGCATAAAGGTTATGTACGAAAGCAAGAGTTAAATAAGTCTAGCATTGCTCAACATTGTTGGAATTCCAACCACTCTTTTGATTTCAATTCTGGTAAAATTATTCAAAAATGTTCTTCCCCTTTAGAGCTTGACTTTTGGGAAGCTTATCATATTAACAGGAATAGTTCTAATTTGGTTAATGATTCTTCCTCAACTCCTTATTTTTCACAGGTCTGGCATAAATTTCTTTAATTTGTTGTTCTTTCTAGGTTTTCTTGTTGTTTTCCTTTTTTGTGTCTATTTTTCTCCTTCCTCCCCTCCCTCCCCTCCCCCTCCTTTACATGTGTACTTTGTTTTGCATTTTGTTTTGGTTTCTGTACTTATTTTTATTTCAATTTTATTCTTTGTATTTTATTTTATTATTTTTGCAATTTTTATGCATGTTGTCGTCTTTTTTGCTTTATTTTTATTGATATTCCTTTTTACTTCCTGTACTTGCAACTGGATTCGTTTGTTGCTCTCTTATTGGTGTCTTCCTGCTACTTCTATTTCCACTTCACGCTGCCTTTATTCTCATTGGTTTACAGATAATTCTTAGGCTATATAAACTTTGTTTTTGTTGTTCTGTCTGCTTCATTTGGATGTTTTGCATCTAGAAGCTCCTTGTCGCATTGAAAAAGGGATTCCATGCAATCCCGAAACATATGTCTGCATTTTATTGCTCATTTGTGCTTTAAATTAACGTGTAATTTTATTATTATTGTTTACTTGCACAAAGTTAAATTATTTTTATCACTAATAGCAGTATTTTTTTTTATTGCACTTGTCCGACTACTTTTAGGACAGATGTATATATATATGGTCTGTCCCAAATATGGCCTGTCCATGTATATGTGTGTGTGCATAGATATACCTATTGGAATTTACCCATATTTCGGAAAAATATGCAATTTTCATGATAATTTGCCCTTTATAAGTTTATGTTTATTATAAATACGTTTCAATCTTCTGCTCTTTTTTTAAAGTCCTGAATAAATTCAGATGTATCTATATTATATATAGAATGTTGCTGGGAGGTGTCCCATTTGAGGCTCTATTAAAAACTTGGGACTAAACTCTAGTATGATGATATAACAATTAAATGAAGCACCCTGCAAATGGATAGTGCACTCAATTGAGAATATAGGTTTAAGAGATAAATAATGCTACTCTAAAGGAAATAAAATCAGAAGAGAATATTTTATAGTGTGAGGACTGAGGGGTATATATTTTTTATACCACTTTTCTTTTTGAACGTCAGTGGATTTTTTTCACACTCCGTTACTAATTCGAACAATATTTTATTTAATTTTTGGTTCAGTACAATTGTACCAATAGTAGACAAATTCTTAGAAATAATTGTAAGAGTGTTGCTTTTTATTTCTGAATATGCTTTAACACAGTGGAGTATCATTTATATAATGCAGAAGGGGACTATTGAAAAATGTATGAATGATAATGTCGTATAATTGATTTTTACCCTTCTGGCTAAATCCAAGAATTGGGACCTCACTGAAACATTGTATAAATGATACTCTCCTGTATTATATATAATCTTCTATTTCTCTATATATGTCGCTTTAATTGAAACATACTTTCAAATGTTCAGAAAAAATTTGAAATGTGTTTCAGGAATCCAGGAAACCTTTGGCTAAGTGTGCAATAGATACCATCTTTGAAGATACTAAAAATAATGGTCTACTAATTGGGCTAGGTGGACATCATAGAAATGTAAGGAAAGTTTGAAAGTTTTAGTATCTATGTATTTTAGGAAATGTTCTAACATATTTAGTGATGTTAATGCTGTTTATTTACATTTTGATTTCTATTCGTGGGTGAGTGATTTCTACACGGATAGTCGGGGTCCAACTATGACATTTGAGGACTTTAAATTTTGTTTGTTAGCCCTCCTTCTGGTGCCGCCTCAAGTATACTATATAGTAAAGTCATAACATTTTTTGCTACTTTTGTATTATCGCTACAAGGCTCCCTTTGGTGACATCTTATATAATGGCTAGCAACTTCTGCAACGACATGGGCTGTTTTGAAAGTTTAAAATGTGTGCCTGTGGCATAATTGACTTTTCTACCTACCTATTATACATATTACATTTTTACAATGTTTTGATATCTATCTATCTAAATATCTATAGATATAACATAATATAAAATAAAAGTTAAAATACAAAGTTAAGAGGGAAAACACTTAGAAAAACATTAACTAAAAAGCTAAATAGCAATCTTTCAGTAGTCATCAAAGTAGATAAGTAGAATAAAGAATTTTCTTTTTTGAAAACATGTTTAAAAATTAATTTATTGAAAATCTGGCTCCCAGGTACACAACTTTTTTAAACCTATATACCAAGTTTCATGTTTCTAGGCTTTGCTGTTTTTGTGGAATGCACTCGATATACAAACACACAAACTCCTTATATATTTTGACTGCATAAATATATACATATGTATAAAATATACTTAATATTATATTAGTCAGAGTAATATATGATAGTATACATCGTAGTATAAGATCACGTCAACTTTTGCCTGGTTGCAGGAAAATGTAAATAACATTTTTTATTCCAAGTATCTGTTATATCTCTTAAATGTCATAATATAGTGAGACTAGAGTGGATTTGTAATTTGTGAATGGTTAAAATTTTAAACAGGAAAATGTTTTTCTAGATTTAATATTTGCCCCTTGCTATAATGTAGTATTTGGCAACTACTCGTCAAGAAGTAGTCATCTACTAACTAGTCTAAACAAAACTAGTTGCAACTAGTAGTTAACTACTTTTTTGAGACTAGTTGTAACCAGTAGTTAACTGTTTTCCAAACGTAGTTAACTACTTTTAAGTATAATTCATTTGAATTTCCATTTTTAAGCTTGTTCTTGATATTGAATCCTAATAATTCAACTCAATATTATTTTTAATCATTAAAATAACTTTAAAGAAATTCTTGTAAAACATTCAAAGATTGAATATTTCCAAACAACACTAAAATTAAAAAAAGTTATATTCGATTTCGTTTACATATATTTTCATCATAAACTGACTCTCCTCAGAAAGTCTCTAAATAGGAGACAAAAAATCGCTAAACTCTAAAAAAAATAATTCCCCCAAATTTTAAACTTCACATGTAGTCTCTTCCCACCATATTTTTTTAAGGAACCAAGTTATATATATATATATATATATAAATTAAGATTATTGGTTTCATCAAAGGAAGGGAGCTAAATAAGCAGAGATGCCACTCTAATCTAAAAGATTTCAGTAGTAACCTGAACAATTTTCATTAGTTTTCAGCGCTTATCAGTAGTTTTAATACCGGAAAAACATGAATGCAAAAACTACTCAATATTCAACCTAAAAGCCAAATATTTGCCTCAGCTGAATCATGGTGGCAACAGAATCCTAGAAAAAAAAACCCCTGATAAGTCCCTGATTGGGCTCCCAAAATTTCCCTGATATTATAATTAAATTGTGAGTTACACAGCGTCATTGCCATGTGTAATGACAGTATCATAGTGGTGAAACCGAAAAAATATTTAGGGAGGGTGACACTACTTTTCCAACTGAAATTTGTGCATTTCCCTTTTTTTCAGTGAAGCTGGTGGTAGTAGTAAAAGGATTAGCATTTCCTGAACTTTCAAAACAATTTCCTAAACCTCGAATTTTTTCCTAGGTACTGTATTTTCTGGCATATAAGACGAAATGTAATTTATCTAGTTGAAATTTATGAAAAAAACTTGATTCAGACAGAAATGGAAAAAAGTACTTATTTTAATAGTAAATAATGTATAAAATCCAAAGAGACTCGACCAGCAACTCTATATTTTGTCGGGGAGGAACTGTTATGTATCTGGCAACAGCCAGAGGAGACAACCTTCCAAGCTGTGTGACGCGCGCGTGCTGGGTTTACCTTTGTGGGGTTCCGTAGTTTCGTATTGTACATATTCGGTGTAGTTGTTGTTATGTTCGTTAATGCCTGTGTATCTTAATACTAATAAATGTTCTTTGCGTGTATGTAAAACATCGTATTGTATCTCGGTCTACCTGGCATACATGACACCCTAACCCCTACCCCTTCAAGAGCAAACAATTGTGATTCAAAACAGCAGGTTTTTGTTACCTTTTAATATAGTACGTTTAAGCGCTATAGCTGGTGTAACATGTGTTCTTCAATTAGCACAAATGGTTCTAAAGACATTTTAATAACAACCAAACAAAGTTTAATTACAGCTACAACGATGAATACCATCTTACATAATATAAAGTTACAGTTAATCCCATAACCACCACAATCACGACTCAGCATCAGACCATGAAATCTAACATTATAGCTATTGCCACAGTTTTAGCCTTCTGGAAAGTCTGGTTTATTGAAAGAAATAGTTAGAAGGAACTAGAAAGACATGACTTAGTGAAGAGGGGTTAAGAAGGATAGTAGAAAAGGAGAAATACCATAGCTATGCAACAATTGTATGGTCATTGTAAACATATTAGACAAGTGACAAAGAGATAATTCTCTTATACCCCTAGGCTGAAAAGGCCACTTGAAGAACGTATAGCCCTCAGTTTTATAGTAGTCACCTTTACAGGAGCTATTTTATTGTGAAATAAAAAAAAAGTCGGTTTTTTTTTCTTATGCGAAATCGTATTGAATCCAATTCAAGACGCCAAATCTATTTGGTTAAGTTACTAGTTGTTGTTGTGTTATTGTTTAATTCTGTGTTTTGAAGTACTTCCTGTTAACACATTGCTCTGCTTAGCACAACATTTTTAGAAAGTCCCTTGGATTTTGTGATAACAATGTTTGGCTGTATTATTGTTTCCTCCATTTTTCTTCTCAACAGTCAAAGAACAGAACCAGTTTGATGCTCAAATATAATATTTTCTTGCAGCAAATGTATAGTAATTTATTTTCTATTCTTATAGAAATCTAAGAGCTTCTGAATATTTCGTCTTTTAATACCAAAAATCTTGGCTTCTGAGCTATTTTAATTCACACAAAATTTGTCTATAAAAATCCGTAGCTTTTATTAAAAGAAAGAACAGAAAATAAAGAAAAAATAATAAATAAAACCAAAGTAAAAGGGACAAAAAATTCTGAAAACAGTTGGTATAAATGTGCTATCCAACTTAAAGTTGGCACATGGCCTTAAAAAAAAGAAAGAAAGAACTTAGAGAGGAGCGGGGATTGCAATTGTATCACCACAAAAGTTGACCACCAGGAAAAAACTGATGCATCTCTGAACAAAAAATTTAATTTTACATGCTCAGAACTGATAAACAATATGACTGGAATGAACAATTAAATTGCATTTAAATATAAACGTAGGTTTTAAAATTTTTAAATAAAACTAAATTGAGCACTAGAAGTTAAATTAGATAAAGCATTTAATTATTCAAAATAAGTAAATTACTGTATATACCGGACCTGGAAAATTTATGAGATAAAAAATGGCAGTGCAGTTTACAAAACTGAGTAAATGTGTTGCTACGTTTTTTAAATGTTTGGATGTAAACTGCAATCTTCTTTACAGTTTTTTTTTTTTTTTGTAAAGAGTGAAAAATAATTGAGTTTCATTTTTTGTATTTTAAATATATTTACTTTTAATTTTGAAAATGTGTTTGTTCTAAGGTTAACATTTTTCTGGACTAGGTTTTCAGAATTAAGCCTCCCATGTGTATCACAAGAGCTGATGCAGACTTTTGTGTTGACATTTTGGAACAAGCAATCAGTGATTATATGAAAAATTATTGAAGTTATGTTGGTATTTTATGTATGTTTTATTTTATAACCTTAATGCTGTGGTCATGATTTTTGTATGCATCAAGTAAATTTTGTTTATTATATTTTTTAATAAAATATATTACAACATATATTTACAGCTTAATGGGTGTCCTTATTTTCTGTTTCTATTGTGTATTTTAAAAAACTGAAGAAACCCTCATGGAAATGTAATATTTAGACAGTAGTGCTAAATGGAACAAAGTTAGTTAGAACTGATATTTGAAACAAATATTTCATGAAATATTACATGTATGATATAGACATGGCTTAACTTTTCTAAGAAAAAGGGAGACCTCCATGGTCTTCAGAACTGATTTTCATACGTAAATAGTTTTCATTCTGTAAAATATGAATATGTAAAAAGTGCATAAAATTTAACAGAAGTACAGGAGCTGAACTCCTGTGTGCTCCAATGTGAACTAAGCCCTGGTTAGGAACATTGAACTGAAACGATACTAAAGTAATATTTTACCGTATTCAATGTATGCATCTATGTATACATATTCAAACCTCATTTTCGCACAATCCTCAAGACTTTCAAACAATGTTGTTATAAGCAGAGTGACATCTTAACTGGAATTACCTCAAAACACAGAATTAAAGTGTCATAATTAGTGAGTTAACCAAATAAATTTGATATTTTTCATTGAATTCAATGTGGTTTCAAATTATAAGATTTTTTTTTTTTTTAAATTTCACGATAAAACGTTCTAAAATGTGTTTCAATAGTTCTTGAATTACAATTTAAAATTTTGCTGTTTTATTTTATGTAAAAAGCCTTAATAATATTGTCTAGATTCTTTAATAGAGGAAAAAATATTTTTCTATAACATTGATGGCAATGCAATGCAATGCCTCTGATTTAGGTGGAAGTTTTCCTTCAAATTCCCTTTTAAAACAAAGCAGTGGTTAAATGGACTTCTGACGATAGTTTTGCATATAATTTCTCCATCTTTCTTTTGTTTTAATTGTCATGGCCATAAATTTGATTTGGATTGGGAAAAATGATTATTTTGTAAGGTCAATTCTTTCCCAGGAGCCGAAAATATTAAAAACTTTTAAAATAAAAAGGGAAATTTTGGGGAATTTCCCCCCTCAATTTTTAAAGAAAATTATTAAAAATGTTCATTTTCCTGTTTTCCCCCCGCAATTTTTCATTTTTTTTTTTGGCACCCCAGAGACATCGGCAGTGGCAGGCATGGAGGTAAGAATTCCAGAGGGAAAACGGCCTATCTAATGCTGCCTTCACACCTATGGACGCGGAGACGAAATTTCCGTCTCCACGCTTCTGCGCATGCGCAGTACATGGGATACATTTTGTTGCCGTCGCTCGTCTCCTTGTGTGCAAGAGTTGGACACAATCCAACTTTTGCGTCCGTCGCCAAGCATCGTAGCCAATCAGAATCGTTTGCGCGCAAAAATTTGGCTTGCAACTCTTTTTTCGTTTTTGGTTGTTGTTTTTTCGCTGTTTCTTAATTTATATTTACTTTAAAAATGGAAGAAGAAATTATAAATTTCGTCAGAGAATGTACATGACTGTATGATGCCTGTCGAACAGATTTCCGTGATGCAGAAAAAAGGATAATTCGTGGATGACACTTGCCGAAAAGTTGCACGTGGATGTTAAGTTTTTTTATTTACAAAAATTCTATATTTGTTTTTCGAATCTATTAATTTGTTTTATTTTGATACTAATTGTCTGAACATTCAATTTCTCGATTTTGTTATGATTTCACTAGGACAATAGCCCATGCAAGTAGTAAAAATGAATAAAATATCTATTATTTCTAAAAAACAAATTGTACAACTCAAGGCCGTTAGGGGGCTAAGAGCCCCCCCCCCCCCCTCCCCGCCCGAAATTATCTGAAGTTTTACATGGTATAAATAACAATTTGAAAATTAAGAATTTCCTGATAAGAAAATACTCTCCCATTTGTATAAAATTTAGTTAGTTCTTTTGCTTGATTCCATAGTCGTAGCCAACGGGAAAGGGGGGGGGGCTAAGTTAGACAAGTCAATAAATGTCAATCTGAAAATTATGAATGTTCTGAGTAAAGAAAATCTTTCTTCACCATATATCCCCTCCCCCCCAAAAAATCCCTTCTTTCACTGTAATTAAATTTAAAAAAAATGTCTCACAAAAGTTTCATAACATGAAATCAATTTAAGTTCCATGAATGCTCTTCGTCTGCACCTAAAGTTAATATAAATAACCATTCAAATCTTTTCGCCCCCATGTAAAAATTGAAACGCAATAACCTATTCTAAAATTCAGTTAGCAAACCATAAGTACCAAATTTTAAATGTTTTCAATTCAGAAGTACTGGATTTCTTAAATGAAAGATAAACTTTATACGAATATTTTGTTCCAAAGCACTCATCAGATAAAAATTAAGAAAATGTTTTGTTTTTATACCATAGTTATGGTTCTTTTGTAAAACAACTTTCAACAATTTCAATTTTCCATCAGGTAATTGCTTCACTTTATGTTTTTTAGTTTCCTGTATTAAGAGAAAATGGAAAAATTTAAGGAGTTCCTTTGTTCGGACTTGTATAAAAAGATTAAAATATAAAATAATTTAATCTTTTTATACAAATGGAATTTTTGTATTGACTAATAATTATTTCTTACTTAGGGAGTATCTCCTGAAATTAGGACAAATGAATAATTTTGAAAAAGTACAAATTTTGAAAATTGTACTTTTAATAATTACAGCATACATTTAATTATTTACATTATTAATATTCCGTAACACCACGTAAAAGAATCACGTAACATACGGTAACACATGACTAAATTTGAGCAATTTTCCAAAAGCTGAAAGTAATTCTATTTAAAAAATTGTCTTTCATTGTCAATTGTCATCATCAGTTTACGTTCACACGCTGGCGTAGATATGGGGGCAGTTTTGAGGATAAAACCGACCTGAAATGGAAAAGATTGTCTAGAATTTGATCAATCTTTCTAGTAAAACAATGAAATTAGCTCACTGTTCCCGAAGAGATCCCCCCCCCCCCCCCCGAATTCCGGGTCTAGAGCTACGCCACTGTGTTCACCAAAGTATTCTATAAATAGAATGTATCTCAAGAATGCACTGGCAGGGAACAGCAAAAGATATGTTTTAGGACTTAAAACCACAGCATCAGAAAACAGAAACCCGTGTTTGTACACTTAAAAAATAATTGATTTTTTAAAAACAATTCTTATGAATAAAATCACTCTCAGGCGTCGATTCTGGCTGTGCTACAGCAAGAATATATTTTTGTAGTTTATACTCAGCTGTTTTAACGCATTTATGCTGTTTTATTAAAATCGTATAGATTAAAGTCTATCCAATTCTGCTAAATCATTTTTTTTTTTTACAAATTAGCTTTTTGACAGGGAAGTTTTTTACAAGCCGGTTTTAACAAGAGATGTAACGAATATTCGGCGACTATTCGGTATTCGGCCTGGCCGAATAGTCATTTCATCACCTAGCCGAATATTCGGCTGAATATTTCTGATGCAGAAGAAATGTAAAAAAATAAAGAAATTAGTACATTTAAAAAAATTAAAATTGTATTATAATTATTGCAAAAGAAGGCATTAGTATATAGTTTTAATCAATAAGAAATATTTTTGAAAAAAAAAACAACTTCTTTAAAACTTTGTCTTAGGCTTGACTGAGCAAAAACAAGACTTTGAAGTTGTAATATTGTATTTAATATTTAGCATTTGCTACCAAAAGCTGGTAAATGGTTAATTATGATGGAGAATATGAGAAATTTATTTTGTTATTATTAACAAAGTGGAAGTCAGACTTTGGGTGGACTGATTTATTGTGAATATTGGGTAAGCGAGAAATGTGAAAAACCTAGAATATATCATGAATATTTAGGTAGCATAAGTTATTGGGGTTTTTGAAAATAAAAATATATTCCAGTTAAGAGTATTAAATTTTAATAGTTCTTCAAAAAATAGGCATGTAAAAAAATCCCATAAAATAAAAATATTGACTTTTAAAATACCTTCATAAAACAGTTTTGAGCAAGGTAAAAGTCCACTAAGCAATATTAGTTCTTTCATTTGAATTAAATAATTAGTAAAATAATGCTAATGCTTGCATTAAAACCTGTCATTTCTATTCCACTTGTGGGTGAAATTCTTAGTTTTATTACATTCAAAACAATAGAGAAAATAGATTAATTTTAGATATAGTTTTAAATTCTTAACAAACAATTAAATCACGCATCATACAGTGTGTGTAATTGGTGTTTGTGAATAATTTTTAATTTGACAAATACTTTCTATTACAAAGATTTTACAGAAATTTTAATATTTGGACGCCGAATATTCGGTATTCGACCTAAGACATTGGCCGAATATTCGGCTTCGGCATAGAAGAAATATCTGAATTTTCGGTATTCGACCAAATCACTATTCGTTACATCCCTAGTTTTAATCATGGTTAAAACCGTCGCATGTCAAAAACCTGCCAACCATGGTTGACAGTGAGGTAGAAAATTTAATGAATTGTCTTATTGTTCTACAGAAGAGAAAATGACAATTCTTGAAATGTGTATGACAACACATTTCAAGAAAACTCAAGCGTCGTACGAAATGAGGGGCCAATTTCTCGAAGTCAAATGAAAGTATTATGAGCAATACTTTATTACCTAATTTGGATATTAGGATGGTCCTACGGTCATTCGAATAATTTCAAATAATGAATGTTATAAAGTAAAACTTGAATTCTCAGGTATTTTTTATATTTTCTAAGCTACATTCCAGATGCAGACTTTTTTCTTTTCCGGTACTCAAAGTACCTCAAAGCATAAGGAGAAAGAATATCTTTTTGATATCTAAAAGCAAATGAAAGAGGCAGAATGAATCTTTGATGGATGCACTTGCATCCACAGGTATGATGCTGCAAAAATCTTTTCAAGAGGGCATTGATGTTTCGTTTTGCAAAGACTGTTAACACATCATTAGAGGTCTTTTGACGAAAATAAAAAATAGATATTCATATATATTGCAGTTAGTGCACGCAGAAAAAGCAAATAATTGTTAATAATTGTAATTAAAATGAATATTTGATTCCTACCAAGGATTTTATATTGTATTGATTTTTATCATTGTTAAGTAGAACGAACTGCGCGCGAAATTCAGTTTGTTTACAAAATAAAAACGCTACTGAGCATGCGCGAGCTAGAATACGGTCTTTCCGCCGCTGCCAGATGTGAAGGGTCTCGCACACAATTTCTCGGCAACGCAGCGACGGCGCGTGTATCTTGTCTCCGTGTCCTTAGGTGTGAAGGCAGCATAACAGCATTGTCGCGATTGAAGTAACTGTCGGCCATATTGGACACACCATGAAAAGGAAAGGCTTGTGACGGGTCTATGAAAAGAATCCGTTTTACTTTTCTCTCTTTTACTGATAGTATCACTATTTATTCTCAATCTGGGAAACTTAAAATAATTTTGTTTTATTTTAAGTTCTTGATTTCTGAAGATTGACAAATATTTCTGTGCTTCGTATTATAGATATAGATTCTTATAAGAACACGGACATGTCAGTATTTATGAAAATAAATTACTTATAAGTTTTTAAAAACGTTTGAAAGCAATCCCCCGCCGGGGGACTGAGGTCAGGGTCCGGATATACTGGATACTGATTTTGTGGGATATAGGACATTCGGTGCCCCTAGTTTGACGATCCATATTGGATATCCGGATATGATATTTAAAGCCTGCAATCTCCACACATATTTTTAAGCATTCTGCAGGTTCCAAATGCGTAGTAACTTTCATTTACATATATTCTCAAAACATGCTCATTAATTTAATTTAAAAAATATTTTGACATTCCGGTCATTCGGATCTTTTATGCAGTGGCCAGAATTGTTTCTAAATATTTAAAAAACGGTCGGATACCGGATATCTGAAGCATTCTGGGAGTTTTCGGTCCCGTTGATCGTGACCCCTTCCCCCCGTCGATGCGCCCATTTGTGCCAATTTTAAAACAACCATCATTTAAAACAAATGCTACTACATTTAGCTTATTACATCTGTATTCACGTAATTGTATAACTTGAATTTTGGTTTGATTGAAATGAATTATCAACACTGTAAACGAATATTCCTGAGGTTTATTATTTACCATACATATTATCAAAACACCTCTTAAAATCCAAAGCGAAGACAGTAAATAAATATGTAAATTCGTTAGAATTACGAAAATTAAGCACGGATCAAGCAAATTGTCCAGACTACGAAATTCCAATGTAACAAGATTAAAGAACCAAACAACACCTAGAAATCAACAAGCTTAAATTAAGGGATAACATTTATATATATTTACAGTAAGACTCTGACACCCCTCAAAGGTGGATAGTTTTTTATTCCCCGGCAGCAAAGCATCAATCCTACAGAAAACTCCTTCTTTGCGAACATATATATATATATATATATATATATAACACATGTTAACGCAAATATATATTAACATAAAACATATATTAACATTATATATAACATAAGTTTTGCCATTGGCGCAAAAACATTAGATAAAATTGCATGAAAACATGAATCAACTACAAATATAAATGGGCCTAGAGATTGCAAAAACTCCTATAAAATACATTTTTTCATACCTTACGTAGCTAACAACATGTTACTCTAACGTATACTTCTTTCGTAAATTTTGTTTAATTAAAATGAAATTAACCCGTTATCCTCAGCACACGAATGGCATTTCTTGGTGTGACCAAGATGGCGGTGCGGTTGCAGTAAATGCTTCAAGAAGTTCTTGCTGTGTTCCATCCTGTTATTCTTACATCCATGGTGGCAGGAACACTAGGTTCAGGGATGAGAGGCGCTGGTTGAACCTCTTCCCTCACTGGCCTCATTTGATCAACGTGCCGTAGAAATAGAGTAGCTTGAACGTCAACGGTTTACTGCAACCCCCCCCCCCCCCCCATCTTTGCTTATGACCGTCCCAAGCTTCTATTGAGAATTCACTGATCGATAGTTTCGAACAGCTACCTTGTCTACGATATTATAATTTATGTCCTTAAAACCATATTCATCCATTTCGGATTTTCTCTTCAATATTGATTTCTTCTTTCTCCGCAAAATAGTCTACGTGATGCATTCGTCTTCTAAAATAACTTATTTTTACACTTTTCTCTAACAAAATCTAACCCTGAAGCCTAGAACCCAGTAATTCTGAATCTGTTTGAGAGAGTGCCGTACAAGATCGTTATGCCCTCCCTACCTGTGTGATTTCTTGATGTGAACATATCATAGGTTAAAAATCAGGATCTTGATGGCTTGAATCATCGGAGGTATCTTTCTCTGAATTAACAGTATATTTATCTGGAGCTGTAGGTATAAGACGCTCTTCAGAATGAGGAACTGGTCACATAGCGGCGTGTAAGTTTGGATACCGAACAGATTGTTTTAATTTTGAAGAGATCCTCTTGACATCTAACCAGATTGGCGACGATATCATTGTCAATCAGAAAGATATAATTTATAATGAATTAAGTCAACAAATTATGAAAATATACACATTTATCGAGAAAATACATAAAAAACTAAACTGTGGATTTTTTGGGAAAATGGTGCGTAGTAGCCAAAAATTAATTGCAGATTCGTAATTTTCAACCAAAAATACACAAGAAACACATATTTTCACACATAATCAATTAAATATAATTGCGTTTTTATATAATTTAAGCAATTTTAAGCAGGATCCTCGCATCTGCAGTGAAATTTATAAAAATAAAAAGTAGTATAATGTATGAAACATCTAGTTCGTTTGAATTATAAGAATACTTGCGAGTAGTGTTAAGAAGTAGTCGTAACTACTACTGATGAGTAGAAAACCCCAACGGCGGTTTATTTTCTCAAAACCGGAAACAAACTCTTGATCGAGTATCGATTTCTCAAATTTCAGTATCTAGCCCTCGTTTTACCTGTATGGAATATGTTTTTCTTCCATGCATATTTTTCTGATGTAAATATATTTTTTCTCAGTAAGGCATGATTAAAGAAATTTTAATTCATTAAAATAATGTTTGCACCTATGAAATTCTAAAATTGTTTATTTAATATTTATTATTTTTTAAAAATTGATTATGAGCATTTAATAAGTGCAAAGCACTCGGAATGTGGATTTTATTTCTAAGCTCGTATAAACAACTCTTTACTAAAAAAATAATGTGTTTTGAGCAATTATCAATATTAAAAATACATGCATGACAAATATAGTTTGGCTGTACGCTATCACAATCAAATAGGTGCATTCATTTTAAAGACCACAAATGAAATTTCTAAGATTCTACAAAAAACTACATTTTCCTTTCAAATTAATATGTTATCTCTATATTTGTGAATATTAATTCATTTGGCTTAGCTGAATATTTGAACTGAACTTATCAAACTCGAATAAGTGCAAAATGTGTTACTTACTATACATAAATGTGTATATGTGCATTAAAGCACATATTAGAAGGGTAGACCGCGGGAATGCAGCCACCTTAAGGAATTTCAATTTTTATCACCATCAAAAATCGTATTTATGAGGTAGATCAATTTTTGGAACATAGTACGTAATCTTAAGAATGTATACAAAATGTGTTATCAATAAATCTTTAAAGGAAATAGTCATAAAAAATTAACTTATTAACCTCTGCACTGTGGCGGTATGACCCAGGGTGCTGGGGTAATCCCGACACGAACCTGGGGTGATGACACCACTAGCCAATATGACTAAAATACTAAGAAGGAAAATTTATTGAAAATCTTATATGCAATTAGAATTACAATATAGGAATTGAAAAGCAAAAGAAATGACATTTTTAGTTGATACGAATGAAAAAACAGTGTATTTTAAATTTATCTGATTTCTTAAAATTTACAAAAATCACAAATGTAGTTTTCAGCTGTTTCAGCAGCGCTACACTCTCACAACAAGTGCATCTCTACCCCAGTTTCGTTGGTTCCATATTCATTGCATATGGCAAACTTGAACGTTTGGATCGCTTGGATCAAAAAGGTCATCATTATCGCTGTCGTCACACAACTTTTTGACGTCGATGTCCTCCTCATCTGAAGACTTTTCAAAACTTAAAAGTCGCTTGCCCCTTTTCTTATCAGATTTATTCATTTTCTTTTGTCGTGTTGTCATGGATTTTTCTTTTCTTGCCTTGGATTCAGTTTTGATGGACATTCCCAAAACCTTAGCTACAGATTTTCTTTCGGCTTGTTCCTTTTTCAATGTCTTTTCCTTTCTTTTAGCTACTGTTTCTTCCAAAACTGCCTTCATTGGGGTTTCCGTTTTAGAATTGACGAGTGACTTTTTCTCTTAGAATTTTCCGCTAGCCTTTCTGCTGCCAGTTTTGGAATTGATGAAACCTTTTCGAAACCGATTGAAAAAACGTTTTTTGAGGCCCTTCCTGAACGGACTTTGATGAGCAAGGTTCTACATCCAGTAACCCAACTTCAGAGGTGTTGCTCGCATTTACAAGATTATTTTCTTCACCCGTTTCTTCTAAGATCATCTTTTCTGCCTGTTCTAGTTTTTAGATTCTGTGTCATCTGCATCATCGATGCATATTGGCTCCAGATTTTGAACAGGGAAGAAATCTTCTTCCTTGAAGATGTTTGAGCTTACTGGAAAGATCCCAGTGCTGCGAAATCCTGATACTCTCTTCTCTATTGTTGCGACTGACATATAAGCGCCATAAAAGATTGATGCTTTGTGATAAGGAGTGATTTACTTGTAGGTGCTTGCTCTCATAAATTTGTCACACTCCTTATTGAATGCTCTTTTCAGAGGTTTCGCTCCTTTAAAAAATTGTTTTTGACTTATACAGTGGAAAGACGCGTCCTCGGGTAATGCCGCCACCATGGCGGCATCACCCCTGGAGAGGTGGCGTCATAACCCCGTTCCGACAAGATGAAAGAAACGTAGATTTAAAGACATCAAAACAAACGAAAGTGATCAATATTGTTGATTAAAATGTAAACTAAAATACCTAGTTAAAGGTTATTCATGACAAATTCAGGCATTGTAACATCTAAAGGTACATCCCTCAACTTATTCAAAGTGAAAAAATAAAATCAAACTTCTTCAAAACAACGTTCGTCACTGTAAAAACAAAACAACACGCGCAATGGCTGCCATTCACTCGGTGCATTAGTTGTAGCATCGTTCGCTATAGGTCAGGAGCTGTCAGGCCGGCTAACCAGTGTCATTGACTAGAATAACGGGAGTGGCGGCAATGCCCCGGGTGGCGGCAATCCCCCGGTCTACCCTACATTAAAACTTGTCTCAAGCACTACATTTAAACGTACAATTTACAGGGTGGTTATAGTTACAGTTATTTTATTTAGAACTAAGTAGACCTTGTCATTGAAGCTTGGTACATTCCTTATATGGACCAAGGAGAAAAGAATAATTCAAAATTTTGCCGCTGCGTGAGAAGAAAAAAACAAGAAGACCAATTATGAACAATATAACTCAATTTTTTCCGCGGAATTTGTTGAATGTGTAGGGTCAGGTGGGATAAAGTGGTCATAATATCCATGTTTTCGACTTTCGTCGACAATAAATATAAGAGTTTGTTCAAAACCTTCAGATTTGCTTCTTGATATTTTGCATTAAATTGTTAAAAAACATGTTGCATTAAAATTTGAATAAAGTAATTTTTAACCCTTATTCTCATGACTCTCGATTTGTTTATTTATTTTTAATTTTTAATTTTTTTTTCTGTTTTGTTACAGTTCCTCTAGCAAATAACAATGCAACATACGCGCTGACGTAACTTAACAAATAGAAAGCAGGGAAAAACCCCAGGTAGCATATATGCGAGTATGAGAATAAGGGTTAAAGCCTTCTTTCTAGGACGTATTTATGACCACTTTACCCCATGAGGTAGTTACCCTACCTCAGGAGTGCGTGGTGGCATGGGGGTATAGTGGTCATAATTGAAAAAAAGACCATACAAACGTACTAATAACCAAAATATTTCAAATTGCTCGATATAGGTTCATTTTAGAAAGAAAGCAACTTTATTTCACCCAACTGAATTTATCAATTCCCTCTTATTAAGCTCAAAAGTTTGCATCATCTTCGTAACGTCTCGTAGGGTATTTCAGTCTCTTCAGTTGCTGCATAGATGGTCTTAAAAGAAAGCTATGTATCAAAATATTTTAGATTACATAATAGCAGGTATTCTTAGGTTTTAATCCTTAAATGTTAGGTGGTAAGTATGTCCTTTAATTTTATACATATAATAAAACATAAATATGAAATTCAGAATTTTCCGTGAAAAAACTACAAATGCTTTTAATGAATGACTATAAATTACTTAAATTACATATTAAGAAAACATTGCTAATAAGATAGTTCTGAGATACTTATGGCTTATTAAAAATCAAAATGGGAGGAAAATACATAGTTTAACCTAGCTATTTTGATTCTCTCTATCTTACATGCATTGTTCTTGTTCGAAGTACAGCTAGTTCTAAACATTTAAATCTTAGTAACGTTTATAATAATTTTGGTTTAGAAACAAATTATTCCATCGGGATAACTTAAAAATTGTTTTATTAAAGGTGCTTCTAAAAAATTATCAATACTAAAACACACCATTGTAATAAGACTATCTTATAGTAATTTCAACCTGCATTGCATTTCAGCTCAGTTGCGTTTAATCCTGTTTACTATAAAGTAAATTTAAAAGTTATTTTTTTAAAAAAATGCAGTGTTAGTAAAATTAATGTTTACTAACATCTGCCTTGTGGCTCAATAGCTAGTAAAAAAAGTGCGGAGCCCTGTAGTCTTCAAAACTTATTACCGTGTGTAAATAGCTTGAATTCCCTCTAACAGTTGAAAATTCGCATAAAATTGAAAATAAATACGGTAGCTGAGCTCCCGTAAGTTCTTATGCAAATTGAGTCCTGTTAGTCCTGGTCTCCCTCATAAATTAGCCTTAAGTAATTTTAGGACATCGGTGCATGTTAAGCCTAATATATGAACTATGACCAATAGGGTGAAACGAAAAAAATCAAATTTTGATTTTTAGTTCGTAATAGCACGGAAAAGTGGCCTTTTGGTATCGATAAGATAAATTAAAAATATTGGAGTACTCCTTGAAGTGCCGCAAAGACGTTAAAGTTTCTTAAAATTGAAATTTTTACTACATTTGAAAAAAATTTTACGAAAAAATTATTTTTTAATTTTTGATTTGTAATAGCGCGGAATAGTTGCCTTATGGTATAGATAAGAAAAATTAAAAATATGAAAAATGTTGGAGTACAATTTGAGGCGCCGCAAAGACGCTAAAATCAGCTAAAGTTTTATGAAAACACAGTTTTATAACCTTTTCAAAGATTTTTACAAATTTCGATTAATTTTTATAAAAGCTTTATAATATGAATAGAATGATTTTAAAAGCACCTTTAGTATTGCATTGGCATGGTGTTCAAGTGCCTTAGTAATCGCCAGACTTCGCGTTAGGGGGACTAGGTTAAGGGGGAGCTTCGTCTGCATGTGGTGGCAAGCTCTACCTTTGCCGAGTTCAGTTGAGGTGGCATTTGCACTCCGCCTATTTAGTAACAGATCAACGCAATATTTTGTTAGTTTGTGAGTTACTTCATTTTCTTGAGTAAAAATTGCTCGGTCTAAATTAGTCAAAATGTCCTATTTTTGGGGGGAAATTTAGGGATTTGCTCGATGTGAAACTGCTTGTAAAACGAATCTGTTATGAAGCGCTAAGGTTGGACATACTTCATAGTTCCTTCGGACAAAAATCTACGGTATGTGAAATATGACTTTAGCTCCCAAAATAAAACAAATATGATCAATAGCCTCTTTGCCCTTTGTTTTTAGCAAAAGAATTTTACAAATGAAAAAATCTTAGCATGCTAAATGGAAGTATTTATTACGGTCTAAAAGTAGAAGTTGGTCCGATAAGTTTGATTGCAACGTCACAAAATTTAGAGAAGATGCTGAGCGTTTAGTTGATACTGTTGTCTGTAAGTAACTTTAATACTTGTATTTGTATAAAAGAGAAAAAAAGATACTACACTGTTAAGATTTTCCGTAAGAAACTAGTAAAATAACCATTTATTTGATTGCTATTTTACCATATTTAATTACAACAGTTGAATAACCATTAAAAAGATGGTACTCAAACCGCTGATTGTGAAAAAAATTACTAATGCTCTGTTTATCCTAAAGAACATTTAACTAATCGTAATTTTCAAGCACTCAATAAGAATCGGGCTTCCATTTTGGTTGTGAAACCTTACGGGTGGTACGTTGTCGTTAAAATATGAATCAAGATTTATCCCTTCAAATCTGCATATGTATATAAAAAAAGAAGAAAAAAAAATTGGCTTAAGCAGTGGTTACTAAATAGAAACACAGATGTAAATCAAAAATTGGAGACATCGAACTCCCGAACTGTTTGCGAATGAGCGAACCCATAATTTGAGCTGCTGAAACTTGTTTGTATTTTAATTTTTGCAGCAAATAAAATAGTTTTCGCCAATATAACATACAATAAATTTAGGCCAAAAATGAGTTTGGATCCAATTAAAAAGTAAAATTACAATTTTAATGCGCATTACTTGTTCTAAAAGAAGATTTATTGATAAATAAACGGCCGCTTTACGTGATGTAGGTGGCCGAGTGGATAGAGAGCAAGGCTTGTATACCACGCATTTGGGGTTCGAGTCCCAAGTACTTCGTTTGCGGTTTCTACGTCTCGAAGATTCTATGCCTCCGAAATGGTTCAAAATCTATCAACATTTTGTTTTGAAATCATTTTTCTATGGTTATGAAACCGTAAACTTTTGTATTTACGGCTTTTTAACCAAGCTTATTGAAAATGGTTAGGTCCCGTAAAGATAAAAAAATGTTCCAAACCGTTAATTTAACGGTGAATTAGATGGACCATGGCTTCCTGCGATCATATAGCGGCTGTCCAAACGGGCGAAAAAGTGCGTGCAAGCAGACCTTACATTTTCTACCACTTCAGTCAATTGGCGCTGTTAGCATGTACTTAAAAGCGAGGATTTAATGGTCTAACCATTGCAATATCATCGCGTTAAAGGCTTGAATTTCAAGAAAGATAAACATTTAAGTGTTGAGGGCAAAAGTAACTATCAAAATACGTTGCAGGGTTATGTATTTGCCATTAAAACGTTTTTAATGCAGAGGAAAAAATAAAAAGATCGTTTGTTTGGTAGTAATACATGCAGACTGTGAAGCTGCTCGTTAAGATACAAATTTTCATACATACATATACTTTTATATATAATGAACACAGAGAAAATTTTCTTCGCAATTGGCTGATCATATTATGCTTTCATATTTATTTTTATTTTGAACGACAATAATTGCGCATAATTTTCTGAAATACATTTATCCTTTCACATTGTGTAGCACAAATAAATTGGCTAGCAGGTTTTTGAAAGCCATATTGAATAGTCTTTAAATGGTTATTAGTTACTTTATTATTAAGCAATTTTCAATACATTCATGTTAATACTATTAAATAACAGCTGTTAAAAGAAAAATGACATAGATTATGATTAATAAAGTTTTTTTTAATATTTGTGTTAATGAATTATTTCAATTCTATTTATTATAAATTTAATTATTACAGGAAAGTGGAACAGTTAGGTAGTGAAGTGACTTAACAAATAAAGATTAGTTGAACAATTATGTAATTAAGTAAATGATTAATGCAACAATTTTTTATTGTTATTGACAGACTAATAGCATAATAATAATAACTAATATTGCATTGTATAGTATAGCTGACTTCAGTTAACTTCAACAGATGTATTATCATATAAGAGTAGCGACTTTTTTTTTTTTGCTGGTCTCATCTAAAGTAATTACACTAGTTAAATATTTAGAATAAAATCCTAAAATATTAAGTAAGAAAGGTCAAAGATTAGGCCTTTGTAAAAGAAAACGATTTAACAAAATAAACAATCAAGGGGAAATATTTTCAAATATTACAATTAAGTACAATAAATGAGAAGTTAAAAATAATTACTTAAAACGCTTCATTATATGCAGTTCAGAGTTATCAAGATTATTTTTAAAACTTGTAACTGACAATACATGGGTGCCAACCCGCAAAGCAAGATGGTGCATACTAATAGGTACGAAGTCCCCCCAAAAAGACAACCACCAAAAAGGGCTAAAACTCGATGAAAGCATGCCCCCCTGTCCAGGCCACCAATTTCACGAAAAAATTTAATGACGCAGACTACGCCAGAAACTTCCCTCGTGGACACCCCTGGATAAGAGCAATTTTTCGTGCTTGATGGAGGGGGGTTCGTGAAATTGTGACAAAGTGTGATAAAGGGAGGGGGTAACAAGAAGTGTGACATCAGGCTTATACAACATAGCTTGGCATTTTGTGACAAAGGGGGGAGGGGGTCAAATATATCGGAAAAGAGCTTGACATCATTTATGAACGGTTCCTTGGATAGTTTATTTACTTTTCTATGTTTTAAGACTCTGTGGTGTACAAAATGGGTGTTCTCATGAACGCGTGGAGAATCAACAACAAATCTTAGAGGGAAGTCTCCCTTCCTTTTAGGTATTTCAATTGTAACCCTTGTTCATGTGGTGCGAGTTTAATTTTAAAAAGGCACATTACTAGATTTATAATATAGATTCTCTCTCACTCATTCCACTTTTAACTTTAATACAAGCATAAGAAATTTAAATGTCGCAGAACAAAAAAAAATATATATATTTAAAAGCATAATCTAGACATAATATGAAGTTCGAAGTTTACTTTTGAGTGGCAAAAAATTAATGAGAGGACCAACGTTCTTACAGCGCAAGTTGTAAGAATTACTCCATACACATGTTTTGGAATTAAAAGGAACGCCTTTATCAATGCGTAACGATTTGACCTAAAAAATGTAAGTAATCCAAGTGAGTGTAAATCACTCGAATTACTTGCATCCAGATGCGTACAACTCTATTCATTGATAAAAGGGTTCCTCTTGTCCCGAAATATGTTTTCTGAAATTTGGGCTATAATGACGTTTGTTTTCTTATTAATAACCTGAAGTACAAATAAATAAAACCAATGCATAAATAAATAAAACCAGTAAAGTTCCATACATAGCAAATGGCAGCCCTCACTGGTTTAAAATATCATCTAAAGCATCAAACTCACGATTTCTATTTGCAGAATAATTGAATAGGTGACATGGAGTGAAAAAACAAATAAAATATATGTATATAAACCAAACGTGAATTTATTAAATCCCTAAAATTATAAAACGTATGCATTCACTAATTTAAGGCTTAGAAAAAACACTCTACTGCTTTCTGTCGTTTTATTTCATTTACGATGTAAAATTTGTTTAAAATAAATATATATAGGTTAGACAGAATTAAACATCGGGAGACAGATTTCCGATCAGTAATGCATGAACTAAAAATTTACCAAAAAGAAATCATCATGATGTATGCTGCAAACAAGGCAAAAACAATGCTTTCGTAATGTATTTCCATACAAAACTAGTACATGCTTGCAGCGCACCAGTGAGGAAAAAAATAACTATCGTTTGAACGCTTATTCCTTTGTTCTGGCGCCGCGTCTGGACAGCCGCTATATGATCGCAGGCAGCCATGGATGGACAGACCCCTGCCGGTCATTTAACCGTAATTTCATGATGAAATTTCTAACAGTGTAGTTATGGAATAAGAGTTTCTAAAGGATCAAAGCTCTGAGGGGAAAAGGGTTATAATGTAATATTGATATACCAAAAACTAGCGCTTCAAGGAAGAAACAAGCAAGAAAAGAATAAAGAGCTGCAGAGAATAATTAAGTTTAAACAAGAACGGACAAAAATTACTAGCTCAGCAAAAACGGTTACTGGAGACAACGACAGCGATGAAGAACATTAGTGTTCCTTACCAGAAGAGGCAATCCAAGCAAGTTCATCAACTGTAAAAGAAGATATAAATGTACCAGACCCTTCAAAACTAACTAGAGAAAATCACTTACATGCAACTATAGCTAGTGCTGCTTTACAGGGCATGCGTGTAACCACAGAAGACAAAACGAATAGAATACTCAGGATGGAAATTAGAAGAGCAAAATCAACAAATCAAAGATATAAGTAGATGAAAAAGGACAGTTCTGCCCCAGCAGGCGCAATGCCCTCAGGCGTGGGCGTGGCCGTTGCACCTCCCAATGCCCCCAGGCGTGCCCTCAGGATTTAGTCGAGTGGAGTTGAGTTGTATGCCCCAGGCATTTTTCGAGTGGAGTTGAGTTGTATGCCCCCAGGCGTTTCTCGAGTGGAGTTGAGTTGTATGCCCCCACGCCTTTTCCGAGTAGAGCTGAGTTGTATACCCGCAGGCATTTTTCGAGTAGAGTTGAGTTTTATGCCCTCAAGCGTTTTTTACGAGTAGAGTTGAGTTGTTTTCAAAAGTTTATAGTTTTAGAATGGCAACACTTTTTAATTTAGGTTTTAACCCTATTATTCCGTCTCCTAGCGGCAAATAGTGGAACTACTATAGCGCTGTTTCAATACTACGAAAAGCGTTTTTTTTAAAGTTTATAGTTTTGGAATGGCAACACTTTTTAGTTTCAGTTTAAGACTTGATGTAATGTAAACCGATTGTGGCGCCATCTACGAAAAGAAAATAGAACTATTATTGAACTTGGACTTTTTTCAATTTTTTCTCTTAGAATTCGTACACGAACTATTTTATACTAACAAAAAATTAATTATAAAATGATAGCGCTAAAACGTGAATGCTTAAAAAGTGATTACTTTAAACGCAAAGGGAATTATTAAAGTATTACATTTAAATGATATTAAAAAATAATAATAATATTCGTAATAATAAGTAAGTGATGATAAAAGGTATATTCAACTTACCCTAGCAGGAGATTCAGTAGATTGAGAATTGATTCTTGAAAAATCCATGGTCGAGCGTATAAGGAACTGAGAAGCGCTTTTAAAAAAGAGCAGAGCAAAAATTCGTCTTTAGGCAGGCCGCACACTAGGGCAACACAAACTTAACTTCCACATTCGATTTTTTTCGCTTTCACGCAACATGTTGAAAATGTATGCACACTGCAGCAACACAACACGATACTTGCGCATACGCAGCAATTTAACAAGGCGCATACGCATGCGCGGTAGCAGCCCGACGAAGTAAACAAGCAGAATAAAAACATGGCGCTCTCCTCGGATGACGAGATCATGCTTTATGCATTAGTAAAATCAAAAAAAAAAGAAAACTAAGCCCACTAAAAAACGTTTTTGGGTACATCCGTACCTTGAGATGAGCTCGCTTCACGGAGCTTATGTCGTTTCAAGGGATCTGAGAGGTGATCCCACAAAATTCCAATCTTATTATAGGATGAAGATTGAAACATTTGAGAATTTAGTGGAAAGTCTTCGTCCAGCCATTCAAAAAAAAGACACAAGGCTAAGAGAAGCAATATGCGTAGAAGAGAAGCTTCTAATTGTCTTGAGGTGAGTAAAATAATATTTCTATTCGTTAAATTTAATAAATGCATGGGCAAACATTTGGTAAGAGACGTTTCCAAGAATAGGGTATGTGTGTGAATTGCTGTATAAATCATGCACAAATAAATGCTACTATTCTGGTTTTTTTCCTCCAAAGTTTTGATATACACAATACAAAACTTTAAACGTTACTGAATAGCAATTTCATTTTTACGTAACTCACCAAACTTTGAAAATGCTCTACTGAAAAATTTTCAAGTCCCTTACCACATGTATGCACTAAATCATGGAAATATTAAAGTTTGTTTGCATGTAGGATTACTGATATATATACTGTTATTCAACGTATTAAAAAATAAGCACTATTGTTATTCCAAAAGTAAGTGGAAAATTGAGCAATAAGGTATGTTGCTTTTGAAGAGTTCCATATTATTAGTTTATGGTTTTTTGACAGAGTATGGAATACGAAATCCAACCGCAATATAATTAGTCTTCTTCTTCTTCCTTATTTCCCTGATCTGAATCAGGTCATGTCCATGAGTCCCTCCGCCATGGAGCTTTTGGTCTCTGAGCAATCGATGAAGCACTTTGTGTTTAGCCAAACATAATATAACCCCAAAGAAAATAAGCTTGTAATTCGAGCTTCATGTACCATACTCTTGTTCTGACTACATACGGAATAGAACTTATAATTGTTAATTCAGTTTTTACTAGGCATGTACCGAGTACTCGGCCACTTTGCCGAGTACTCGGCCATTACTGAGTAGTTGTAAAAATTTCGTATTTTTTCAAAGATTACTAATAGTAGATACATTTATAACTGATTAGTACAATAAAATGCTAATTCAACTATTTTTTTCATTTTCTATAGTTTGTTTGGTACTTTTTAAGCTGTACAAGTAGCGTTCAACATACTTGATTTAACAAATCGCTGAAACAAGTCAGAAACAGTATGTTACACCCTGGCAATCTTTTTGGATGCCTGATGAAAAGATTGTCTTTTTGGGTTTTTTCATCTAAATATTTTCCATGTATTAATTTCTGGTAACTTATTTGCATGAAATATAATTTCTGTTTGGGTAACTAAATATAATTTATATATATAAAATTATAAATGAAAATCGAAATCTAGCTATATGAAAGCTCCATTTATAAAACTGCAGAGGAAAAAACATGACTTTATAGTAAAGAAATTATCAGCAGGAATTCTTACATTTATTTTCTTTCATTAGTTTATATATCTGTAGTTCAAATGTGTGTTTTCATTACAATATACACAAAATTTTTAAAGTGCACATCAATATTCTTTTTTATTCACAACTACTCGGTACTCGGCCAAACTGCTACTCGGTACATCCCTGGTTTTTACCACATGTGTAGCTCCCACTTTATGTTCAGAAAGCTCTTTGATAAACGCTGCCCTATATATCAATCGTATGGAAATTGAGTAAAAGACCCCCTCCCGCCAAATAATTTTGACTTCAATGGAGGTCTGGGTCATATTCAAGGGGGAATGATACTCGGTGGCAGCTCGTCTATTTCAGCATAAGAAACCCGAAGGATAATGAACAAATAAATTTACTTAAAAATTAAATGAAATAAGATTAAATACATTTCCAGAAGCTCGTTAATTTTCTAGATTTACTTAGGTGACCCAAGTAAAAAATACTAATCCGTTATTCCTGGAAAGGTAAGGGAATTTTTTTTTGTGCTCACAAAACTTAAATACAATAAACCTCCATTAAAATATGGGTTTTGGGGGACATGTTTGGCACCCGCGGTATAGTGAACTTGTATCGTGGAACTATACTCACTCTTGTTGCACCACTTTTAACTTTATCAATTACTCATAACTTTCTTTTATTGTATAATTGTTTCTGTTCTCGTTTGCTGCCATTTTATTTGCTGTGGAAGAAGCACACTTTTCAACTGATCAATAAGTCTATAGAGTGATAGGTTATTCCAATTAAAGTTTTCCATTATTTGAGGCCTTCTAAGATAAAGCCGTATACACCGCAACAAAACCAATTGTGTTCTGAGAAAATGGGGGCTTAAAAATCTCGTTATCAACATGGGAATATGAAGGAGAAGAGATTCTAGAAAAAGTAGATTTGTGCGGAAGAGGAGGAACAAATTTTTCAAAGAAACAATGTTTTAAGCCTTTATACACTTACTCCGGACTGGAGAATATGTTTACTTTTAAAGAGCCTAAAATACAAAAGTAGGTAACACTATAAAAGAAGTTACACAGGCACGATTGAAGCTCTGAAAACGAAAGATAGTTAAGCATTGAACTCGACATTTTCTGACAGTTTGAGCTCTGCCCGTGCCAAGATAAACAAGTAAAAGCGTGAAACAGGTGCACATCAGGCCTTAAAATGTGGCTTAATATATGTTACTGGGCTGGAATATTTATTTACTTGGAGAGACCATGTTGGCATGATTTCTTCACAGTGTTAAATAAAGGAATCACCTTAAAATGGCACTGATAAAGGGTAGTTTAAACCTCGGGGGACATGATAGTAACTGTGTTATATTATATCGATTCCATGGTATACTGAGACGGGCTATTACGAGGTTTTAGTGTTTATAAAAGTTATTTATTTTTAAAAATAATTCTATTTATTTATTTAGTTGTAGATTTTCATTTTTTTTTTCCAGATATCTGGCTACCGGACTAAGTTTCAGGGCATTGCACTTCCATTTTATGAGAGGAGAAACTACTATTGGACGAATAGTAGAAGAAAGTTGTTCAAGCGTATTTGAGCAGTTACTTCCACTTTATATGCCAATTCCGTCTTCCAACTTGTGGGAGCAAACTGCTGCTAAGTATGAGGAGCTGTGGCAAATGCCAAACTGTGTGGGAAGCCTGGATGGGAAGCACATCCGAATTAAGTGCCCCGCTCGCAGTGGATCTCACTACTATAACTACAAGCAATTCCACAGTATTGTTCTTTTATCAGTGGTGAGTGCTGAAGGACAGTTTATTGCAGTTTGTGTCGGCGGAAATGGAAGAAATAGTGATGGAGGAATTTTCAGGTCCTCCAAGTTTGGGAAACTTTTGCTCGCAAAAGAATTACATCTCCCTGTGCCAAAATTACTCCGACACATGGACCAAACTGAGGCTCCATTCCCATATTATTTTGTGGGAGATGAAGCCTTTCCGTTACTGGAAAATTTGATGAGGCCATATCCATCAAGAGACCTGAACAACACTCGAAGAATATTCAATTACCGCCTTGCCAGAGCAAGAAAATCTGTCGAGTGTGCATTTGGCCGTTTGACTTCAAAATTTAGAATCTTCGAGGGGCCAATCAGCTGCAAACCGAGCAAAGCGGACATCATTATCAAGGCAGCATGTATGTTGCACAACTACATATATGCTCATGATGGAAGCGAAGATTTCAGCTCCAATGATGCCACTATAAATAACGTGGGGCAAAAAGTAAACCCATACAACGGGCGAGGATCTTTAGATTCACTCGCTAATAGAGATCGCCTTGCTCAGTATTTCTTGTTGCCACAATGTTCGTTGCCATGGCAAAATAAGTATTGCCTATACTGATTTTTTTTGTATATAAGTATTTTGTATTTTTTGTATATAAGTATTTTGTAATTTTTGTATATAAGTATTTTGTATTTTTTGTATATAAGTATTTTGCATAATTAAGTACTTTTTGCTTCCATGTAAAAGCATTAAAATTTAGTTTATCGCTATTCCGTGTGCTTATTTATAAAAGTAACTGCGTACTATGTGATAACCTGCTAGCATGCAGTATAATATATTAGTTTATATATACTACCCAAATTGGCATGTTGGTTTTCATAAGTTTACATCAAAAACTGTACAGTAGATTTTCTAGTTTCAAATGGAAAAATATTTCCTTAATTTTTCATAGAGGAAAATAAAATTCAGATAAATTTATTATCAATCTGACAAAATTTTCAACTAAACTTATTACTGTGTACTGATTGCATTACAGCATGTGTATATTATATATAAATATTTGATTATTTTGACTAAGTTGATTATCTACATAGCAGATAAATAGTGGATAGCAAAAGAGAATCATACTTTTTTTAAAAATGGATTGATCAGTTAAAAATTTCATATTTATATTTTTTGTGCATCTGCACAACTTTTTCAGTCAGAGAAATAATTATTACAGAGTTATTGTAAACGCATACATTTACCGCTCTATTAATAAGTAATAATATTCTGGTTTATATAATATATAAACATACTTTTAAAATAATTTTGCATGAAAGCTACTGTGATATATATACTATCAATGTATTCAATATTTATATAAATATATTTTCCAACAATGCTTTAATGACAAATTAAATTTACTATGCCTATTTTTGCATAAAACTATTTTAGGTATTTTCAATAAGTTTGGACTTATCGAATGATAATTGCTCAACGCTGTTTTGAAATGTGACATTTATGCAATATAAAAAACTACAAGGGACACCTGGACCCCAACAGCAAGTTATCAAAAATGTTCTACAACTTGATAACGCAAAATAAAATATTTAACTAATTAGGTGCACCTAGCTCAACTAATCTTTGGCATGATAACCAGATTTACAATTTTGCATAGTATTAAATACACATTAAAAAATATATAATAATGAAATAAGTAAAGCATTACAATGGACTCACCCTGTGAAATCATTCGGTTAGTCTTTCAAAACTTCATTGAATTCATTAGTTCAGATATACTAGTGTTTTGGTTAGTGGAATCCTGTTATTAAATACCTACGCTGCATTGCATAACTGGACAATTAGTAATTCTTCAATAATAAGCATGCATGTATATTTTTATTTTATTACCATATAGTATAACATATTAACATAGAGTATAACAATATTTTAATCTTCGGAAAATTCGTGTACAATATGTAAAATTTTTTTTTTTTTTGCATTGGTACAAGTTTTCCCTTTTCATTTTTTTAAAGTCTGGGATTAAACTACGGACGAAATCCGTGATGCCTTGCTCATGGTCAGTCTTATGCAATTTTGACGCGAAATAGTTAGTAGCAATTGTGTCAATATCCATCTGCTCTTTTTTCCTCTTCTTCGTAGGAGGCTGTATGGGAGAGGGTGGCACAGATGCCTCTCTTGAGGGCCCTGGGGGGGAAATGAGGTCCTGCAGCTCATCTATTTCAAAATACAGTATATCCCTGATTTAATGAGTTTTCGGGGAAATATAAAAATCATCAAATCTAAACTGAAAATGTTATTGAGTATTGTTATGCTTCTTTTCCCAGGTCACATTTGTTTTTATAAGAAGGTTAATTAGTCTGCAAGCTTCGAGATAAATCTGAAGCGCTACCAGGACTACACATACATAATATGGGTTTGTTTCAGAATGAAGAGATATCATGGGTGTTCATGTAGGTATTTGCCCAAAGCATCTTTAAGCACCCAAAATCTGGGCATTTATACAAAAAATATTTTATTTTATATTTTGACATTCTTAATAAGAATTATAGCTTATAAATAACATTAGTTACATTATAATATACATTTCACTGATAACAGTATAAAGGGCAGATTAATTATAAATTTATACATTTATATGAGTGTTGATTATGTTTGCAATATAATTTTCATAGTGGCCTGAAAAATTAAGAAAACCTTGTTGAAAATGAAATTCTAGAATTTGATATGCATGGGCAAATCTGAAGGTCAAAGCCCCTTTTCAGAGAATAACGATCAGAATGAATCCAAGGAAAAAAAATTTTCAATTCATTTGTGTGTATGTCTTATTATTAGGTGGAGGTAGTATGTAACACAAAATATCTTTTGGGTAAGCTGTCAACCTATTTGTAAGGGTATACCAAAACCCAACTCAAGTATTAGTCAAAGTGAAATCATTTCCCCCCCCCCCCCCCAAACTAGAGATGTACCAAGTAGCACCTTGGCCGAGTACCGAGTATTCGCCCATTTACTACTCGACCAAGTACCAAATACCGAGTAGCTGTGAATAAAAAAAAGATTTAAAAATTATTTATACTGGAAAAAGAAATCACCTGTCTCCAGAAAATGTAGAAAAACTATTATTTGCATATTATTGTACTAATCAATTATAAATTTATCTACAATAAGTAATCTTTAAAAAAATTACGACATTTTTACAACTACTCGGAAATGGCCCAGTACTTGGTTAGAATTTTGCCAAGTAGTAGAATTCTAGCCGAATACTCGGTATGCGGAATATATACCGAGTACTAGAATTCTAGCCAAGTACCGAGTACTCGGCAAATTGGGCCAAGTACTCGGTATACCGAGTACTCAGTACATCCCTACCCAAAACCAAAACATATATCTGCAGGTGGTAATATTAATAACTACATCTAACAAATTACATTTCATTTATCAGGTTTGAAGTAATTAATAAGAATTATGAAAAATTTGTTTGACATTTAGTAGTATTTCTATTTTAAAAATGCATAAATGCTTAGCCAAATATGGATTTTGGGCATTCGCATCAACTTATACATGTCTGGGCATTTTATAACACTAATCAGTGACCACCCAATTACTTATGCATAAGGCAAGACCCTAATTTCATTTATGCTAGGATTTTAGTATATCACAACTGGACAAGAAATGAAAAGAAAATCTTCAGTTACTAACTGTCGAATTTTCGTAAACGGCACAACAAAGCCAACGGCGGATCTAGGGGGGGGGGGGATGGGGCGATCGCCCCCCCCCCTTATGCTGATTCAAGTGGATACTACATCAACACAGTTTTTACTCTTTGTGCCCCGGGACCAGCCATTTTTTATGTTCTTGGAATCCCAGCCTAATAATAGCCCAGTTTCAAGTTCTATGCTTTCCCCTTGTCTCTTTGTCTTCTGAGTTGCTAATCCTCGGAGTAATGGGAAAGAGAGTCCCTGCTCTTTTCTTCTACCTATCAACTGGTGACAGCTAGCCAACCCTTAGCACGTGGTGTAAATTCCTGCAGCATTTACGCTAAAACCTGGAGTCTGAAACATTTCATTGAACATTCATAATTACAGATGTTTAGATAAATTGCACATACACATTGATGGTTTTTTAGTACATATTTAATATTACATTTTAAAAATTTTAGAAAATATATTACTAATAATTGCTATTATTTTGTAATTTAGACATATCAACTCAAATTTAGAAAATGTATTTACAAGCCCACATTTTTCTTGAAAAAGCTTGAAGGAAATCCTAACTTGGTTAAAACTTGGCTAAGAAGTAGAATGAGTGATGACAGACTCACTGGATTAGCGTTATTGCATATCCATAAAGATATTACATTGGACGTTGAAAAAATTATAGACTGCGAAAGCAAAAAAAACGGTAACTTGTGTTCCTTTTATAAGGGCATTGAATAAACGTATTATGCATTGCAAAAATGTGTTAGTAAAATTTTAAATATCACTACACTAGCATTTTCTTTTTTGTTGTTCCTGCTGTTTGAAAAAAAAAGGGGGGGGGGACTGTTGAAAAGGTATGAAGAATCTCCTCCATCCATCCTTACATTGAACCCCGAGATTTCCAAAATCGCCCCCCCCCCCCTTGAAGATTTTCTAGATCCGCCCTTGAACAAAGCTCAAATAATCTGCAAGATAATAAGCCTTTCTTCTACCAGCCGCTGATCCGCTGGAATTTTTTAAATGGCGGAGCAGAGAGCTTCTAATATTCTTCCAGCGTGTTTTGCACATTTCAACTAAATGTAGAAAAGTAAAAGGTAATTACTAAAATATGCCAGCTAAAATATAAAATATTAAAATAATAATAATAATAATCAAAGATCAATTTTAAATTGCTTTCAGTGTGTGTAAGTTTTTTTCTTATAAGCTTCTAAAGTTTTAAAAGAGAACTTAAACAAAAGAAATCATTAAAAATTTAAAATATTACAAGTTCATAATGATCAAAAGCTAGATAGAATGAAGTGCAAACCTTTATTTTATATATTAAATTTACTGTGCTAATGGAATTAGAAGATAAGTCAAGCAAGTAGGTAATTGGCATAAAAAGAAAAATTAATAACCATCAGTTATTAAGAATCTAACCAACAGAGAGCTCGCTCAATTTGTACTTATTTAGTATGATATTTAGGAAATTATGCAATAATCTTTTTAAGTTTCGGTAAGAAACAATAGCGAAAACGTTTTGAAAAACATAATAAATGAATGTATAAAGAACTAAAGCAAAAAGTACTGATACTAAACTAAAGCACATGTAGTTTTTGCAAGTATTCCTAATGCAAAATTTCTTTACTGATTGCTAATAATATAAATAACCAATGAAATATATCAATTAAAATTAAAGCAAACATAAAAATTTTAAATAAATTCTTCGTTGTACTTACCAGGGTAATTCCTTTTCTTGGATATCTCGAACCAAGATTTCTCAATCGCATGCCGATTGGAATGGTTACTGAGTTTCGTGTTGTATATAATCTCTTCTAGTTCAATAGCTTTAACAAAACTAATGTTAAAGTCTTGCGTGTCAGGCATTGAAAATCGCGCCATATTTTTTAGGTTTCTTTCTACAAGCGACAAGATACAAAATTTTACTGCATGCGCTATCGCGGTAACATCCGTCTGTGGAATGGCAACACACAGTGTGCGTGTTGCTCCAGTGTGCGGGTAGCAGTTAAAATCAATGGTTGGCAGTTTCGACGAATGTGGAAGTTACTTTAGTGTCGCCTCAGTGTGCGGCCTGCCTAACTAAGCAAGCGTAGAAAGCGAAGTGACTTTTCACTTTCCAGTCCTTGTAGCATTTTCTTTCAAGAAATATTGGAGCTAAAAGTTAACCAATTAGAATGCAGTATACGTCACAGTTGAAGAGGATGTATCCATTCAGGGTACATTTGCCGAAAGCTGTAATTCCTGCAACTCTGCAAGACATGAACAAACTTGTATTGCGCTAAAAGATTGAAATCATAGTGCAGGTGTTTTTTTATATCTTTAGGTCCTTTGTGACGATCGGACGGAAAAGAAAAGGTCCCCTCTTCCCCCCTGTAGGCATACTTTCTCTTTCTACTTACTTTGAATGAAGTGATTGACCAAGATCCCTTTCCTTTTCACATACAAAGCATCTCCATTGTACTTAATTTTTAACTGTAGATAATGGATACACTACTTGATGGTTTTGAATATCATCTTAATGAAAACAAAAATACGTTAATGGGAGATGATTTTTACTCGCAAGAAAACATGTTTGATCATATTTTCTTCTATTAGCCCCCAACCTTTTTTCATTGTTGTAGAAGCTACTAGTAGGACTCATTCCGTAAAACAATAGAGAATGTAAGAAATTACTAGTTAAGTGCTACTTGATGAATCGAAGTTGCAGTTTTGTTATTATACTACTCTAAGTTTTGATGTTTCGTACTTACATTTTTTTGCTTTTAATAATTTGTAAATGCCTATCACTTTTGTTTTGTAAACTTCAGTAATTTTACATTTCCGTTCTAAGTTTTTCTGTATCAAGTTAAGTTTTGAAATTTCATGATTTGTTGCATTTTAAAATTTTAGTTTTAAGGGTTTTGGCAGTTTGTATGTAGTACTTTTCTTTCTTTTATACTGTTTTAATAGATTAATCCTCGTTTGATGTTTTGGCTTTAGTACTTTAACAGTTTCGATCTGTTTTTTACTAAATAAATGTCTATTTGAGGTACTGTGCTTAGTACTTTTACATTTTTGTACTAAGTTTTACGAGATGAATCTAAGTTTTGATGCTTTGTACGTAGTGCTTTTACATTTTAGTGTTGCTTTACTATATTATACTTAATATTTTTACATCTTCATTCCATGTTTTAGTTGATAAATCTAAATTTCAACATTCATACACAGTACTTTTTATATTTTTGCATTAAGTTTATAACAGTTTTATTTCTGAAAATTTTCGTACTTATACATTTTTTTTTTTTTTTTTGGTTGCTCTAAGTTTTTTCTTTTTCTTGGATGAATTCAAGATTTGAAGCTTTATAGTTAGTACATGCTTTCTTGTTTTGCACTGCGTATTTTTCACTTTAGCATTTTTGTCCTTAGAACTTTTAAATTTTTTGATTAAGATTTCAATGGCGAAATCTATGTTTTGATACATTATACTTGTTATTTAGTCATTTTTATAATGTTTGAACATTTTGTACTTGGTAATTTTACGACTTCAGTCTAAGTTTTAGTAGATAACTCTAACTTTTTTTACGTTTTGTATTTAGTACTCTTAAATTTTTGTGTTGCTACAATGAATTATACTTAGTATTTTTACATTCTTATTCTAGGTTTGAGAAGATAAATTTAAGTTTTAACATTTCTCAAGTGCATAACACGTTTATTTTGAAAATTTTCTGTTACATTTTCGTTCTAAGTTTTTCTGTATGTTTTAGTATATAAATATAAGCTTTTTTTTTGTTTTGTACTTATCACTTTTATTTAGTTTGGTACTTTTACTCGTCCTAAATTTTATTAGATAAATCTAAGTTTTGTACATTTTTTTACCAAACTTTTAGTAGATGAATATAAGTTTTGTAATTTTACGTTTCATACTTTTACTTTTTCGTTCTGTTTTAACGTCTTGTACTTGCTATTTGGACATGTTAGTAGGCGAATATAAGTTTTTTCAATTTGCATGTATTGCTTTTACTCTTTTCGAGTCATGTTTTAGATGACTCTAAGTAACAGTTTTTATACTACTGTTAAGCTTTTGTGTTTTGTACTTTCTTACATTTTTTTTTTTCGCGTTAAGTTTTAATATTTTGCAAGAGCGTAACACTTTTTTTTGTAATTTTGCATTTCCGTTCTTTTTTGAATGAGTTTAAGTTGTGAAAGTTTATAGTTTTAAATGATTTGTTCCACGTCTTTCTAAGTTTCCTCAGTTTTAGCATTTTGCTCTTAGCAATTTTACGTTTCACATAAAGCACTTTGCAATAGTTTTAAGTTTTGAGATTTAAATTTTTCAAGTTTTACGATTCTATTTCAGTGTTTCTAGTGAAGTTATTATTCTATTTCACTTTTAAGATTTTCAAATCTCTTTTAGTGTGTTTACATTTACTTTTTAAGTCTCGAATCTTTATTCCACAGTTTAAATTGTTTCGGATTTTTGATGATTCAGTGTTGAAATTTTAGTTCAAAGTTTCAACCGTTTGAATAAATACTTTTTTTTACATTTTCATGCGAAGTTCTAAAATTTTGCAAGTAGAAAATAATTTTGTTTTGAAAGTTCAAAGGTTTTTATTTAGTAATTTCTTACATTCTCTATTGTTTTACGGAATGAGTCCTACTAGTAGCTTCTACACCAATGAAAAAAGGTTGGGGGCTAATAGAAGAAAATATGATCAAACATGTTTTCTTGCGAGTAAAAATCATCTCCCATTAACGTATTTTTGTTTTCATTAAGATGATATTCAAAACCATCAAGTAGTGTATCCATTATCTACAGTTAAAAATTAAGTACAATGGAGATGCTTTGTATGTGAAAAGGAAAGGGATCTTGGTCAATCACTTCATTCAAAGTAAGTAGAAAGAGAAAGTATGCCTACAGGGGTGAAGAGGGGACCTTTTCTTTTCCGTCCGATCGTCACAAAGGACCTAAAGATATAAAAAAACACCTGCACTATGATTTCAATCTTTTAGCGCAATACAAGTTTGTTCATGTCTTGCAGAGTTGCAGGAATTACAGCTTTCGGCAAATGTACCCTGAATGGATACATCCTCTTCAACTGTGACGTATACTGCATTCTAATTGGTTAATTTTAGGTTCTATATTTCTTGAAAGAAAATGCTGCAAGGACTGTAAAGTGAAAAGTCACTTCGCTTTCTACGCTTACTTAGTAAAGACGAATTTTTGCTCTGCTCTTTTTTAAAAGCGCTTCTCAGTTCCTTATACGCTCGACCATGGATTTTTCAAGAATCAATTCTCAATCTACTGAATCTCCTGCTAGGGTAAGTTGAATATACCTTTTATCATCACTTACTTATTATTACGAATATTATTATTATTTTTTAATATTATTTAAATGTAATACTTTAATAATTCCCTTTGCATTTAAAGTAATCACTTTTTAAGCATTCACGTTTTAGCGCTTTCATTTTATAATTAATTTTTTGTTAATATAAAATAGTTCCTGTACGAATTCTAAGAGAAAAAATTGAAAAAAAACCAAGTTCAATAATAGTTCTATTTTCTTTTCGTAGATGGCGCCACAATCGGTTTACATTACATCAAGTCTTAAACTGAAATTAAAAAGTGTTGCCATTCCAAAACTATAAACTTTAAAAAACGCTTTTCGTAGTATTGAAACAGCGCTATAGTAGTTCCACTATTTGCCGCTAGGAAACGGAATAATAGGGTTAAAACCTAAATTAAAAAGTGTTGCCATTCTAAAACTATAAACTTTTGAAAACAACTCAACTCTACTCGCAAAAAACGCTTGAGGGCATAAAACTCAACTCTACTCGAAAAATGCCTGAGGGCATACAACTCAACTCAACTCGAAAATACCTGAGGGCATGCAACTCAACTCTACTCGAAAAATTCCTGGGGGCATACAACTCAACTTCACTCGAAAAACGCCTGAGGGCAAAAGCAACTTAACTCCACTCGACTAAATCCTGAGGGCACGCCTGGTGGCATTGGGAGGCGCAACGGCCACCCCCACGCCTGAGAGCATTGTGCATTGCGCCTGCTGGGGCAGAACTGTCCTTTTTCATCTACTGATATATCATTATGACCATAGATATAATCAGATAACCGAAAGTAGAGTATTGTTCTTTTTTTTCTTAAAGGTAGAAAAGACGTAATATTGTTCAAGAAAAGAAAGGAAGAAAGTTGTACAAGAAAGTTATTTCAGAAGAGGTACATTTCCCTAATAGAGGAACGAAACTGCAAGTTTTTAGGCCACGTAACACCAAAATCTTGCACCGGAAAAGACATAGCAGATAGCATACTGGTATTTCTTGACGATAGAGAAATCAACCAATAGTTTTTTAACTTCAGTGATAGAACCGTTACAAACACTGCACATAATAATAGTGTGTCCTATTTCGTTTAAAAGAAAATATAAATACCTTCACAATGATTAACTTGTTTGTTCCTCTGCAATGAGCTACTATTGCGACATCCTTTAGGTCATTTAGATGGTAAAGCTAAGCAACCAAAAGAGTCACACACAAGCAGTGGGAAGAGCTGTGAAACTGGTGTCCGAATCTGCTCAAAAGATCTGCAGTTCAATATCAAGAACATACAAAAAAGCAAAAACTGACTCCCGTGTGAATATGCCAGAAGTTAAACAAAAACAGTTTAATAAAGCAATGAAATAGAAGCAAACATTTTGCATCTGTAACATGTGTAATTTATAAGGATACAGAAGTAACCAATACAAAATATTTATTATTATTATTATCTGTAAATAATAACTTGCTTCCAATTATAATGCTTATATTCGTATTTAAAACAATTTCTTGTAACCTTCAGTGTACGAAAAAATCATAAAAAATATTTTATCAAAAGTAAAAGAATTTTTAATTTTTTTACAAACATGCCAATGCAATACTAAAGGTGTTTTTATCATTCTAAGCTTTTTTAAAAGTTAATTCGAAACTTGTAAAAGTCTTTGAAAAAGCTATAAAAACTGTGTCTTCATAAAACTTCAGCTGCTTTTAGCGTCTTTGCGGCGCCTCAAAATGTACTCCAGCATTTTCCATATTTTTAATTGTTCTTATCTATACCATAAGGCAACTATTCCGCGCTATTACAAATCAAAAATAAAAAAATAATGTTTTCGTAAAAAAACTTTAAAATGTAAAAAAAAATTCAATTTTAAGAAACTTGAACGTCTTTGCGGCACCTCAAGGCGTACTCCAATATTTTTCATATTTTAAATTTATCTTATCTGCCTTTTGGTATCCAAAAGGCAAATTTTCCGTGCTATTACGAACTAAAACTCAAAATTTGATTTTTTTCGTTCAACCCTAATGACTACTCAGTTACTATATTAGTATACTACCATTTAGTTACTTTAATACTATGACCCCATGTTACTTAAACTGTTGTAAAGTAATATATAGACTAAATCTAGTTTCACTGTTCGCGAGGAAATATTTTTGAGATCTGTGTAAATCCTTTTGCTCCGTCAATTACATGCAAATTCTTTAGAACAAAATGTCAGAGAAAAGTTAAAAGAGCTGTTTAATTTCAAAGTGTTGTTATAAATAAACAAATTGCCTGTTCTTTTCACCTAAAGTGTTGTCATTAAAATAATTTTGAATGTAACTATCAATTCCTAATTATTATAAGCTAATATAAAAAGTTTTCACCAATTCCTTTATTTATTTCAAAGCTATAGCTTTTTATTGCCGGTTATTTCAGTTAATCACATGTTCAAAGCGTGCTATAGTGTGTTCAAAATTAGTGCAATGGGTCTCTTTATCAACTGCAGCAACTTGATGATGAGAATTGAAATTGATCGAAAAGCAGAAAGTCCTCACCTTGTGGTAAAAATTGAAACTATCATTTCCTTATTTTACATTTCTCTGTTCCCTGTTTTCCATATTCCGCGAGTTAGTTGTTTTCCATATATACCGAGTTTAACGACATACCTCAATAGAACAAGCTTTACGTGGATATAAACAGGATAATTTTAATTATAACCACCCTGTATCCATCTATGGACTAGTAAATTATAAAAATAATTTGCTTAATGTTCTTTTTAAATTATTTTTTATTTATTTGAATATATATATGTATATAAACAAATGAGGTACTGCAACAGAAGATACAATCATCGCGTTTTGCCAATTGTTTAATTCTTTGCGTGTCTTGCCTCCGAGTTCCCTTCTTAAGAGCAGAATTATGACGGAAGGGAAGTGCCAAGGTTAAAGGTCTTATGAATGGGGATGTTATGCTTTGCTCAGGAAGTGTGATATCAAGTAACTACGTTTTTAATCCAAGTCTTAGCTAGACCCGTTGTGGTATTTAGTTCCCAGAGAGTTGCGTAGCTCGCCATTGTGTTGAATAAAAGTACTTCCTCCGAATAATAAGGAGGACAATTCATTTAGAAATGATTCCTCGAATTGTTTCTAGGAATTTAACTTTTTGTACAATTGTATGGACTTTAATTTTTGATGCTAGCCTTCTTTGTATGAAGATATCCATGAATATCTCACCGTCAAGAGGTAAGATTTCTTGTTTTGATTATAAGATCATTTATGTTGCTGTTTAATTTTTTGTGTCCTGAAATTAAGATAAAGGCAAAATTCATGACAAACTGTAGAGTATTGCGTATTAACTGCTCGTATTTTTAGAATATTTCATATTTTCTTCTCTTTATCGTGGCTTCAGAAGGAGATATTTCAGATAAGAATTTCTCACAAATAAACGTTAAATAATATTTAACATTAGGATTCTAAAGATGGAAATACTTCAAGAAAAGAATTTTGAATTGTATTCAATATGAGAATTGTCGATGTAAAAACATTTCACATAACAATTTCGATTGAATGAAATTTGAATGATATTTCACCATTGAAATTTTAATTGAAAAATTGTTTCAAACAAGAATCTTTAATAAAGATTTCACGGGCTCTGATTAGATGAAATGCTCATACTTATGTTCAATACTTTCTAAACGTCTCTAGATTTTGTCTTACTATAGTTTTTGCTTCTTATGCTATTGTCTAAAAGAGTAATCAATGAGAAAACTCAATTCATCTCGTCGATTTTCAGTTTACTGAATCATTATTGAAATTTCCTTAAGAGCTATAGTAAATCTTTATTTCTTTTTAATACCTTAAAAACTAATTGCTGTGCGCTGCATTTTGCCCAGTACGTCTGTCTGTTTCTGTGGGAAAAACTAGAATATTTATCATATCAAGACACTGGAACAAAGCAAAACTCTCTGATAAGGCAACGCAAAACATTTGTTCCTACAAACAGCAAATCCATAGAATAAAGAGTTTTGGGAAGTTATTTTGTACTGGGGTAAGATTTTTGCAAGGGATTTCGACGAACGGCACAGAAATATTTGATTAAATTACGAAATCACGATAATCTATCACAGCCTACTTGTTTTCGCACCCAACCGATAAAAATTTGCTGACACCGCGTCGTTTGCTTTCAAATCTTATGCTTCGTCCTGCCATTACTACTTGGCTCTGGCAAGAAGGCTTCTGATGGAAGGAGGACTAAAATGTTCTGTTTGTTAAAAATAGGCGGGAGGAAAAGAGGTTTGCCTCAACAATAATGCATAACTAAGCTATTAGTTCTGTGCCAGTATAAGCATTCTTCTGAAGAAGAAACAAATTCTCTTGAGGTCAGGCGTCTTCTCGGAAGAGCCAGTGAAGATGATTTACAGAGGATGATTAAAGGGATTCAGTAAAGAGCCCTTTCAAATGCAAGCTATTTGTGAGTAAAATATGTTTCGCGAGGGAACTTTTAACCAATAATAACATATTCCATTGTAGACAAGGTAGAAACTGACTGTCGGGATGAAAGGGAAAATTGTGGTCAAGAAATGAGGGTGGATTCTGTATTTGGCACCTTTACTGATGTGATATCAGTAAAGGTGCCAAATAAAGGTGAAATTAAATTGCCTTTGTTTAAGTTGTTGTTTTCCGAGAAACACCAATGTTGAAACAGAATTTGGTTAAACGTTAGACCGTTGAGTTCGTCAAATAGTCCATGTGATAGTGGTCAGAAACTTTCATAATGCCAGCTTGAAATTTACCTTTACGTTCAGTCTGATTTATGTATGGTCTCTGGATTAAAGTGTTTCCTGCAGTGGAAACAACATTGGAAAATGTGTGTAATATTTGGAGGAGAATACTTCAATGGGGAGCACCACTTTGAATAAGTTGTAACTATTCACGATAAAATTATTTACAAAAATCAGTCCTGAAGCATTTTGAACAAGCACCGTTAATTGTAAGATTTATTTTAATTTTTAAAGTTATGATCGTGAGTCTATATTTGCAAATGAATTTTTATAAATTTTATTTTAATTAAGAAATGTTTATATCGCTTGTTTGAACAGATTTTGGGAAATTATGAAAGTCAAAAGCATAATATGTATGATAAAACTTGGTTGCTTGTCTTTCCTTGTAAGGTCAACAGATTTTCCATCATTCTCCGATGCAACTGACATCTGATTTATGTTCCTCACAAAATTCCCTATTACGAGTGGAAAATCAAAAACTACAACAGGAGTTGAATTCCTATTTAGATAAGGTAAGGATTAAATGTTTCCATACATTTAGATATTAATATTTCAAATCGTGTTTTTTTCACCTTCATGTAATTAGAAAACATTCGCACCTGTTTTAATATTAGTATTGATTCTTTAGCAGTTTACTTTTGTATGGCATGTGTTAAAGAGACATTTTGTTGTGAATGAAGAAAGCAATTTGAGATGGTGCATGGCTAAAAAAGAATGAATGGATGTGGCGGAGTTTTTGTGTTAAGATTCATTTTTTTTTTGGGGGGGGGGGGGTTGGACAAAGTGAATTCGCCTGTGATAATTAATACCTTCAATTTTCCTACAACTTTCAGGATATATTAGTGGCACTGTGATAAGAAAAAGTGATGTCTGTCTTCGTTGAAATCTAACTAGGCTGTCCTTAAAGAGGGGTCAAAGTTCAAGGTCTCGAATGTATGTTGCAAATTGTACGATCCTGTTACTTCCAAAACCTATGAGTGACCCACGACATTTTTTTTTTAAATATGGAAACTTTTTGATACTAGTTACATATTAGCACAAATATTTTGGTGAGTCACTCGGGGCTTTGAGGGTAAAGGTTATTCGAAAATGACGTTTTCGTTGCTTTTTTTCCCCCGTTTTTCTACACGAATATCTGCTAAAGCCAAGAGTTAACCACACAAATAACTATTCGATTAATTAATTACAGACCATAGTATAGTAGTACTTAGAAAAATATAAAACAGCATGGTACAATCTTGGCTTTTGTAGTTAATCCAAGAAATAGTCAAATTTAAAGGTCAATTAAGATTGGATCACTGTGAGACACATGTACTCCATATGAAGTAGTTTCAGACCCAAGTTCAAAAGCTTAGTGCGTGAAATTTTTAAAAATATATAATCTTGTTTTCATCCTCCAGCATGCACTTTACATACTGTAGACCGGGGGATTGCCGCCACCCGGGGCATTGCCCCCACTCCCGTTATTCTAGTCAAGGACACCGGTTAGCCGGCCTGACAGCTCCTGACCTATAGCGAACGATGCTAGTAGGGGAATAATGACAGTTCACCAACAGCAGGCGCAACGCGCAATGCCCTCAGGCGTGGGCGTGGCCGTTGCGCCTCCCAATGCCCCCAGGCGTCCCCTCAGGCGTTAGTCGAGTGGAGTTGAGTTGTATGCCCTCAGGCATTTTTCGAGTGGAGTTGAGTTGTTTTCGCCCTCAGGCATTTTTCGAGTAGAGTTGAGTTGTATGCCCTCAGGCATTTTTACAAGTAGAGTTGAGTTGTTTTTCAAAAGTTTATAGTTTTGGAATGGCAACACTGTTTAATTTAGGTTTTATTCCGCCTCCTAGAGGCAAATAGTGGAACTACTATAGCACTGTTTCAATACTACGAAAACCGTTAAAAAGTTTATAATTTTGGAATGGCAACACTTTTTAGTTTCAGTTTAAGACTTAATGTAAAACCGATTGTGACATTTTTTTTTTTTTTTTTTTTTTTTTTTTTTTTTTTTTTTTTTTTTTTTTTTTTTTTTTTTTTTTTTTTTTTTTTTTTTTTTTTTTTTTTTTTTTTTTTTTTTTTTTTTTTTTTTTTTTTTTTTTTTTTTTTTTTTTTTTTTTTTTTTTTTTTTTTTTTTTTTTTTTTTTTTTTTTTTTTTTTTTTTTTTTTTTTTTTTTTTTTTTTTTTTTTTTTTTTTTTTTTTTTTTTTTTTTTTTTTTTTTTTTTTTTTTTTTTTTTTTTTTTTTTTTTTTTTTTTTTTTTTTTTTTTTTTTTTTTTTTTTTTTTTTTTTTTTTTTTTTTTTTTTTTTTTTTTTTTTTTTTTTTTTTTTTTTTTTTTTTTTTTTTTTTTTTTTTTTTTTTTTTTTTTTTTTTTTTTTTTTTTTTTTTTTTTTTTTTTTTTTTTTTTTTTTTTTTTTTTTTTTTTTTTATTCTAAAGATGGAAATACTTCAAGAAAAGAATTTTGAATTGTATTCAATATGAGAATTGTCGATGTAAAAACATTTCACATAACAATTTCGATTGAATGAAATTTGAATGATATTTCACCATTGAAATTTTAATTGAAAAATTGTTTCAAACAAGAATCTTTAATAAAGATTTCACGGGCTCTGATTAGATGAAATGCTCATACTTATGTTCAATACTTTCTAAACGTCTCTAGATTTTGTCTTACTATAGTTTTTGCTTCTTATGCTATTGTCTAAAAGAGTAATCAATGAGAAAACTCAATTCATCTCGTCGATTTTCAGTTTACTGAATCATTATTGAAATTTCCTTAAGAGCTATAGTAAATCTTTATTTCTTTTTAATACCTTAAAAACTAATTGCTGTGCGCTGCATTTTGCCCAGTACGTCTGTCTGTTTCTGTGGGAAAAACTAGAATATTTATCATATCAAGACACTGGAACAAAGCAAAACTCTCTGATAAGGCAACGCAAAACATTTGTTCCTACAAACAGCAAATCCATAGAATAAAGAGTTTTGGGAAGTTATTTTGTACTGGGGTAAGATTTTTGCAAGGGATTTCGACGAACGGCACAGAAATATTTGATTAAATTACGAAATCACGATAATCTATCACAGCCTACTTGTTTTCGCACCCAACCGATAAAAATTTGCTGACACCGCGTCGTTTGCTTTCAAATCTTATGCTTCGTCCTGCCATTACTACTTGGCTCTGGCAAGAAGGCTTCTGATGGAAGGAGGACTAAAATGTTCTGTTTGTTAAAAATAGGCGGGAGGAAAAGAGGTTTGCCTCAACAATAATGCATAACTAAGCTATTAGTTCTGTGCCAGTATAAGCATTCTTCTGAAGAAGAAACAAATTCTCTTGAGGTCAGGCGTCTTCTCGGAAGAGCCAGTGAAGATGATTTACAGAGGATGATTAAAGGGATTCAGTAAAGAGCCCTTTCAAATGCAAGCTATTTGTGAGTAAAATATGTTTCGCGAGGGAACTTTTAACCAATAATAACATATTCCATTGTAGACAAGGTAGAAACTGACTGTCGGGATGAAAGGGAAAATTGTGGTCAAGAAATGAGGGTGGATTCTGTATTTGGCACCTTTACTGATGTGATATCAGTAAAGGTGCCAAATAAAGGTGAAATTAAATTGCCTTTGTTTAAGTTGTTGTTTTCCGAGAAACACCAATGTTGAAACAGAATTTGGTTAAACGTTAGACCGTTGAGTTCGTCAAATAGTCCATGTGATAGTGGTCAGAAACTTTCATAATGCCAGCTTGAAATTTACCTTTACGTTCAGTCTGATTTATGTATGGTCTCTGGATTAAAGTGTTTCCTGCAGTGGAAACAACATTGGAAAATGTGTGTAATATTTGGAGGAGAATACTTCAATGGGGAGCACCACTTTGAATAAGTTGTAACTATTCACGATAAAATTATTTACAAAAATCAGTCCTGAAGCATTTTGAACAAGCACCGTTAATTGTAAGATTTATTTTAATTTTTAAAGTTATGATCGTGAGTCTATATTTGCAAATGAATTTTTATAAATTTTATTTTAATTAAGAAATGTTTATATCGCTTGTTTGAACAGATTTTGGGAAATTATGAAAGTCAAAAGCATAATATGTATGATAAAACTTGGTTGCTTGTCTTTCCTTGTAAGGTCAACAGATTTTCCATCATTCTCCGATGCAACTGACATCTGATTTATGTTCCTCACAAAATTCCCTATTACGAGTGGAAAATCAAAAACTACAACAGGAGTTGAATTCCTATTTAGATAAGGTAAGGATTAAATGTTTCCATACATTTAGATATTAATATTTCAAATCGTGTTTTTTTCACCTTCATGTAATTAGAAAACATTCGCACCTGTTTTAATATTAGTATTGATTCTTTAGCAGTTTACTTTTGTATGGCATGTGTTAAAGAGACATTTTGTTGTGAATGAAGAAAGCAATTTGAGATGGTGCATGGCTAAAAAAGAATGAATGGATGTGGCGGAGTTTTTGTGTTAAGATTCATTTTTTTTTTGGGGGGGGGGGGGTTGGACAAAGTGAATTCGCCTGTGATAATTAATACCTTCAATTTTCCTACAACTTTCAGGATATATTAGTGGCACTGTGATAAGAAAAAGTGATGTCTGTCTTCGTTGAAATCTAACTAGGCTGTCCTTAAAGAGGGGTCAAAGTTCAAGGTCTCGAATGTATGTTGCAAATTGTACGATCCTGTTACTTCCAAAACCTATGAGTGACCCACGACATTTTTTTTTTAAATATGGAAACTTTTTGATACTAGTTACATATTAGCACAAATATTTTGGTGAGTCACTCGGGGCTTTGAGGGTAAAGGTTATTCGAAAATGACGTTTTCGTTGCTTTTTTTCCCCCGTTTTTCTACACGAATATCTGCTAAAGCCAAGAGTTAACCACACAAATAACTATTCGATTAATTAATTACAGACCATAGTATAGTAGTACTTAGAAAAATATAAAACAGCATGGTACAATCTTGGCTTTTGTAGTTAATCCAAGAAATAGTCAAATTTAAAGGTCAATTAAGATTGGATCACTGTGAGACACATGTACTCCATATGAAGTAGTTTCAGACCCAAGTTCAAAAGCTTAGTGCGTGAAATTTTTAAAAATATATAATCTTGTTTTCATCCTCCAGCATGCACTTTACATACTGTAGACCGGGGGATTGCCGCCACCCGGGGCATTGCCCCCACTCCCGTTATTCTAGTCAAGGACACCGGTTAGCCGGCCTGACAGCTCCTGACCTATAGCGAACGATGCTAGTAGGGGAATAATGACAGTTCACCAACAGCAGGCGCAACGCGCAATGCCCTCAGGCGTGGGCGTGGCCGTTGCGCCTCCCAATGCCCCCAGGCGTCCCCTCAGGCGTTAGTCGAGTGGAGTTGAGTTGTATGCCCTCAGGCATTTTTCGAGTGGAGTTGAGTTGTTTTCGCCCTCAGGCATTTTTCGAGTAGAGTTGAGTTGTATGCCCTCAGGCATTTTTACAAGTAGAGTTGAGTTGTTTTTCAAAAGTTTATAGTTTTGGAATGGCAACACTGTTTAATTTAGGTTTTATTCCGCCTCCTAGAGGCAAATAGTGGAACTACTATAGCACTGTTTCAATACTACGAAAACCGTTAAAAAGTTTATAATTTTGGAATGGCAACACTTTTTAGTTTCAGTTTAAGACTTAATGTAAAACCGATTGTGACACCATCTACGAGAAGAATTACTATTGAACTTAGAATAATTTTCAATGTTTTAGAATTCGAGCATTAAATATTAACAAAAAATTAATTATAATGTATAATGAATTAGATTTAATATCGTTAATTATATCCTGATACAGCTTTATTTATGTTTTCGACTTAGAAAGATTTTCTTTTTCAATCTTTTTAATGTTTTCACTTAGCATTCACGCAGGAACTATTTCATATTAACAAAAAAATTAATTATAAAATGATAGCGCTAAAAAGTTAATGCTTAAAAAGGGATTACTTTAAATGCAAAGGGAATTATTAAAGTATCACATTTAAATGATATTAAAAAATAATAATATTTTTAATACAAATTAGTGATGATAAAAGGTATATTCAACTTACCCTAGCAGGAGATTCAGTAGATTGATAATTGATTCTTGAAAAATCCATTGTTGAGCGTATAAGGAACTGAGAAACGCTTTTAAAAAAGAGCAGAGCAACAATTCATCTTTACTAAGCAAGTGTAGAAAGCGAATGGACTTTTCACTTTCCAGTCCTTGTAGCATTTTCTTTCAAGAAATATAGAAGCTAAAAGTTAATCAATTAGAATGCGTGTATACATCACAGTTGAAGAGAATGTATACATTCAGGGTACATTTGCCGAAAGTTATAATTCCTGCATCTTTGAAAGACATGAACAAACTTGTAACGCGATAAAAGATTGAAATCATAGTGCAGGTGTTTTTTTATGGCTTTAGGTCCTTTGTGACGATCGGACAGAAAAGAAAAGGTCCTCTCTCCACCCCTATAGGCATACTTTCTCTTTCTACATTGAATGAAGTGATTGACGAAGATCGCTTTCCTTTTCACATACAAAGCATCTCCATTGTACTTAATTTTTAACTGTAGATAATGGATACATTACTTGATGGTGGTGAATATCGGCTTAATGAAAACAAAAATACGTTAATGAGAGAGGATTTTTACTCGCAAAAAAACATGTTTGATAGTGTTTTCTTCTATTAGCCCCAACCTTTTTTTCATTGGTGCAGTAGCTACTAGTAGGATTCATTCTGTAAAACAATAGAGAATGTAAGATTTTACTAAATAAAAATGTTTGAACTTGCAAAACAAAATTATTTTCTACTTGCAAAATTTTAGAACTTCGTATGAAAATTTTTTAAAAAAAAGTATTTATTCAAACGGTTGAAACTTGGAACTAAAATTTCAACACTGAATCATCAAAAATCCGAAACAATTTAAGCTGTGGAATAAAGATTCGAGACTTAAAAAGTAAATGTAAACTCACTAAAAGAGATTTGAAAATCTGAAAAGAGAAATAGACTTCACTAGAAACACTGAAATAGAATCGTAAAACTTGAAAAATTTAAATCATAAAACTTAAATCTATTTCAAAGAGCTTTATGTGAAACGTAAAAGTGCTGAGAGCAAATGCTAAAACTGAGGAAACTTAGAAATACGTGGAACAAATCATTTAAAACTATAAAATTTAAAAACTTAAACTCATTCAGAAAAGAACGGAAATGCTAAATTACAAAACAAAAGTGTTACGCTTTTGCAAAATATTAAAACTTAACGCAAAAAAATATAAGAAAGTACAAAACACCAAAAGTTAAGAGTAGTATAAAAAACTGTTACTTAGATTCATCTAAAACATCACTAGGAAAAAGTAAAAGTAATATATACAAATTGAAAAAACTTATATTCACCTAATTAACATATCAAAATAGCAAGTACAAGACGTTAAAACAGGACAAAAATGTAAAAGTATGAAACGTAAAATTACAAAACCTAAATTCATCTACTAAAAGTTAAGTAAAAAATGTAAAAGCACTAAGAGTGAAAACTACAAAACAGCATGAAAGCTAGAAATAAAAAATATACAACATCAGAACTTAAATTCATCCAGAAAAACTTAGAAGAAAAAATGTAAAAGTTCGGAAATTTTCAAAACAAAAGTATGATGCACTTGCAAAATGTTAAAACTTAGTGCAAAAACGTAAAAAGTACTATGTACAAAATGTTAAAATTTAGATTTATCTACTAAAACAGTGAATGAAGATGTAAAACTACTAAGAGTAATATATTAAAACAACACGAAAGCGTAAAAGTACTAAGTACAAAACGTAAAAAAAATTTATTTATCTGCTATAACTTAGACTGAAGTCGTAAAATTACTAAGTACAAAGTGTTAAAACATCGTAAAAATGTAAAAATATCAAGTATAAAGCAGCAAAACATCGATTTCTCTATAGAAATCTTGATCAAAAAATGTAAAAGTTCAAACAACAAAATCCTAAAACTCTGAAAAATTGAAAACACACAGTACAAAAACAGCAAAACCTGTAAAATTGCTAAGTATAAGGATGCAAAACTTAAATTTTTCCAGAAAAACTTAGAACGAAGTTGTAAAAGTACGAAACTTTTCAAAGTAAAAGTGTTATGCACTTACAAAATGTTAAAACTTAATGTAAAAATGTAAAAAACACTTCGTCAAAAATGTTAAAACTCTGATTTATCTACTAAAACTTAGAATGAAAATGTAATTGAATCAAATGTACTAAGTGTGAAATAGTAAAGTAACATGAAAATGTAAAAGTACTAAGTATATAGCGTAGTCATCAAGTGAAACTTTGTACAAAAATGTCAAACTTAAGTACGAAACTTAAAAGACTTAGATCTGTCTGCAGAAATCTTGATCAAAAACCGTAAAAATGCAAACAACAAAATCTTAAAACTCTGAAAAATTAAAAACATGCAGTACAAAACAACAAAACATGTACAAATGCTAAGTATAAAGCTGCAATACAAATGCTAAGCATAAAACTTAAATTCATCCAGAAAAACTTAGAACGAAAAATGTAAAAGTATGAAACTTTTCAAAACAAAAGTGTGATGCACTTGAAAAACATTAAAACTTAATGCGCAAATGTAAAAAGTACTACGCACAAAATGTTAAAATTTAGACTTATCTACTAAAACAGTGGATGAAGATGTAAAATTACTAAGTAAAATATATTAAAGCAGCATGAAAATGTTAAAGTACTAAGTGCAAAAGCGTAAATAAATTGATTTATCTACTAAAACATAGACTGAAGTTGTAAAATTACTAACTGTTAAAACATCATAAAATTTGAAAATAGCAAGTATAAACCAACAAAACATAGATCTGTCCACTGAAATCTTGATCAAAAATGTAAAAGTTCTAACAACATAATCTTAAAACTCTGAAAAATTAAAAACACTCAGTACAAAACGACAAAACATGTAAAAATGGTAAGTATAAAGCTACAAATCTTAAACTCAATCAGAAAAACTTAGAACGATGATGTAAAAGCGCGAAACTTTTCAAAATAAAAGTGTTATACACTTGCAGAATGTTAAAACTTATTGCAAAAATCTTAAGAATTACTACGTACAAAATGTTAAAACTCTGACTTATCTACTAAAGCAACGCGAAAATGTAAAAGTACTAAGTATATAACGTATTCATCAAGTGAAATTTTGTACGAAAATGTAATCGTTTATGTACGAAACTTAAAAAACTTAGATTAATCTAAAAAAAAATCCCAACTAAAGTCGTAAAAAATATAAAATGTTAAACATCATGAAAATGTAAACTTTCCAAAAATGCAAACATCAAAACTTAGATGTATCTAATAAAATTTAGAACGAGTAAAAGTGTCAAACTTAATAAAAGTACTAAGTAAAAAACAAAAACAGAAAAACTTAGAACGAAAAGGTAACAGAAAATTTTCAAAATAAACGTGTTATGCATTTGCAAAATGTTAAAACTTAAATTTATCTACTAAAAATCTGAACAAAGATGTAGAAATACTAAGTATAATACATTGTAGCAACACAAAAATTTAAGAGTACTAAATACAAAACGTTAGAAAAGTTAGAGTTATCTAACTAAAACTTAGACTGAAGTCGTAAAATTACCAAGTACGAAATGTTCAAGCATCATAAAAATGACTAAATAACAAGTATAATGTATCAAAAACATAGATTTCTCCATTGAAATCTTAAACAAAAATGTAAAAGTTCTATGGACAAAAATGCTAAAGAAGTGAAAAAATGAAGAATACGCAGTGCCACACAACAAAGCATGTACTAACTATAAAACTTCTAATCTTGAATCAAAAACATAGATTTCTCCATTGAAATCTTAAACAAAAATGTAAAAGTTCTATGGACAAAAATGCTAAAGAAGTGAAAAAATGAAGAATACGCAGTGCCACACAACAAAGCATGTACTAACTATAAAACTTCTAATCTTGAATTCATCCAAGGAAAAAAAAAACTTAGAAACGAAAAAAAAAAATGTAAATCTAAACGAAAATTTTCAGAAATAAAACTGTTATCCACTTGCAAAGTGTTAAAACTTAATGCAAAATATAAAAAGTACTGTGTATGAATGTTAAAACTTAGATTTATCAACGAAAACACGGAATGAAGACGTAAAAATATTAAGTATAATATATTAAAGCAACACTAAAATGTAAAAGCACTATGTACAAAGCATCAAAACTTAGATTCATCTAGTAAAACTTAGTACAAAAATGTAAAAGTACTAAGCATAGAACCTCAAATATACATTTATTTAGTAAAAAACAGAACGAAACTGTTAAAGTACTAAAGCCAACGCATCAAACAAGGATTAATCTATTAAAACAGTATAAAAGAAAGAAAAGCACTACATACAAACTGCAAAAACTCTTAGAACTAAAATTTAAAGATGTAACAAATCATAAAATTTTAAACTTAACTTCATCCAGAAAAACTTAGAACGGAAATGTAAAATTACTGAAGTTTACAAAACAAAAATGATAGGCATTTGCAAATTGTTAAAAGCAAAAACGTAAAAAGTACTAGATACAAAAAGTACGGAACATCAAAACTTGGAGTAGTATAATAACAAAACTGCAACTTCGATTCATCAAGTAGGACTTAACTCTAAAATTGTGAAAGAAATGTGAAAACTGATATTCACCTTTTAAAATGTAAAAATATTAAGTACACGATATTAAAACAGAACAAAACTGTAAAGGTACGAAATGTAAAACTCCAAAAAGTTAAATTCCTCTACTAAAAAAAATGGTTTGAAAAATAAAAGTACAATGTACATCAACTAAAAACAGCATGAAAATTTAAAAATAGCAAGTACAACACGTTAAAACAGCACGAAAATCTAAAAGTACTAAGTACAAAGCATCAAAACTTACGTTGATCCAGAAAAGCTTGGAACAAAAGATGTAAAAGTACGGACACTTTCAAAATAAAGGTGATATGCATTTGCAAAATGTTAAAACTTAATGCAAAAACGTAAAAAGTACCATATACAAAATGTTAACACTTAGATTTATCTACTAAAACCTAGAATGAAGATATAAAAATACTAAGTATAATATACTAAAGAAACACAAAATTATAAAAGTGCAAAATACTAGAACTATCTATTAAAACTTCAAAACATAGATTCAGCATCAAAACATATAATCTGTTTACAAAAATCTTAATCAGAAATGTAAGAGTTCGAAGAACAAAGTGCTAAAACTTTAAAAAGTAAAGAAACGCAGTACAAAACAATAAAGAATAAAAGAGTACCAACTATAAAGCTTCAAAACCTAATTTCATCCAGAAAAATTTAGAACAAAAATGTAAAGCTACGGAAATTTTCAAAATAAAAGTTTTATGCACTTGCAAAACTTAAATTCATCTACTAAAAATTCTGTTAAAAAAGTAAAAGTACTACTAAGAACAAAAAACTAAAAGCAGCATGAAAATCTAAAAGTACTAAGTACAAAACATCAAAACTTAAATTAATCCAGAAAAACTTAGAATAAAAACGTAACAGTACAGTTATTTTAAAAATAAGAGTATTATGCATTAGCAAAGCGCTGAAACGTAAGGCAAAAATGTGTAGAATGAAGATGTAAAAATACTAAGTATAATATATTAAAGCCACACAAAAATGTAAAAAATGAAGATTTATCTACTAAAACTTAGACTGATCCCACAAAACTACTGAGTACAAAATGTTAAAACACCATGTAAATTTATAAATAACATGTATAAAGTTTCAAAACATAAATTTATCTACTGAAATCTTGATCAAAAATGTTAAAGTTCTGAGAACAAAATTATTAAAACTGGGAAAAATGAAAAATACGTTGTACAACACAATAAAGCAGGTAAAAAAAAAAAAGCTTAAATCAAAACTGCTTTAATCTTAAAGTCACAATTGGACTTATTCTTCTTGAGAACAGAGAAGTGACTGTTAACCGACAATGAAGGGAACCCTAACCGAACACTGGTTCCCCAACTATGTATTTTCCCGACTGTGAACACTTTTCTGTCGAGGAAAATTTATAGTTGGGGTAGTCAGTGCTGGGTTAGGGCTTTCTTCATTGTCGGTTAACAACCACTTCTCTGCTCGCGAGAAGAATGAATCCAATTGTAACTTTAAAATTAAGGTAGTTTTCTTTAAGCTTTTTTTTTTTTTTACCTGCTTTATTGTGTTGTACTACGTATTTTTCATTTTTCCCAGTTTTAATAATTTTGTTCTCAGAACTTTAACATTTTTGATCAAGATTTCAGTAGATAAATTTATGTTTTGAAACTTTATACATGTTATTTATAAATTTACATGGTGTTTTAACATTTTGTACTCAGTAGTTTTGTGGGATCAGTCTAAGTTTTAGTAGATAAATCTTCATTTTTTACATTTTTGTGTGGCTTTAATATATTATACTTAGTATTTTTACATCTTCATTCTACACATTTTTGCCTTACGTTTCAGCGCTTTGCTAATGCATAATACTCTTATTTTTAAAATAACTGTACTGTTACGTTTTTATTCTAAGTTTTTCTGGATTAATTTAAGTTTTGATGTTTTGTACTTAGTACTTTTAGATTTTCATGCTGCTTTTAGTTTTTTGTTCTTAGTAGTACTTTTACTTTTTTAACAGAATTTTTAGTAGATGAATTTAAGTTTTGCAAGTGCATAAAACTTTTATTTTGAAAATTTCCGTAGCTTTACATTTTTGTTCTAAATTTTTCTGGATGAAATTAGGTTTTGAAGCTTTATAGTTGGTACTCTTTTATTCTTTATTGTTTTGTACTGCGTTTCTTTACTTTTTTAAGTTTTAGCACTTTGTTCTTCGAACTCTTACATTTCTGATTAAGATTTTTGTAAACAGATTATATGTTTTGATGCTGAATCTATGTTTTGAAGTTTTAATAGATAGTTCTAGTATTTTGCACTTTTATAATTTTGTGTTTCTTTAGTATATTATACTTAGTATTTTTATATCTTCATTCTAGGTTTTAGTAGATAAATCTAAGTGTTAACATTTTGTATATGGTACTTTTTACGTTTTTGCATTAAGTTTTAACATTTTGCAAATGCATATCACCTTTATTTTGAAAGTGTCCGTACTTTTACATCTTTTGTTCCAAGCTTTTCTGGATCAACGTAAGTTTTGATGCTTTGTACTTAGTACTTTTAGATTTTCGTGCTGTTTTAACGTGTTGTACTTGCTATTTTTAAATTTTCATGCTGTTTTTAGTTGATGTACATTGTACTTTTATTTTTCAAACCATTTTTTTTAGTAGAGGAATTTAACTTTTTGGAGTTTTACATTTCGTACCTTTACAGTTTTGTTCTGTTTTAATATCGTGTACTTAATATTTTTACATTTTAAAAGGTGAATATCAGTTTTCACATTTCTTTCACAATTTTAGAGTTAAGTCCTACTTGATGAATCGAAGTTGCAGTTTTGTTATTATACTACTCCAAGTTTTGATGTTCCGTACTTTTTGTATCTAGTACTTTTTACGTTTTTGCTTTTAACAATTTGCAAATGCCTATCATTTTTGTTTTGTAAACTTCAGTAATTTTACATTTCCGTTCTAAGTTTTTCTGGATGAAGTTAAGTTTAAAATTTTATGATTTGTTACATCTTTAAATTTTAGTTCTAAGAGTTTTTGCAGTTTGTATGTAGTGCTTTTCTTTCTTTTATACTGTTTTAATAGATTAATCCTTGTTTGATGCGTTGGCTTTAGTACTTTAACAGTTTCGTTCTGTTTTTTACTAAATAAATGTATATTTGAGGTTCTATGCTTAGTACTTTTACATTTTTGTACTAAGTTTTACTAGATGAATCTAAGTTTTGATGCTTTGTACATAGTGCTTTTACATTTTAGTGTTGCTTTAATATATTATACTTAATATTTTTACGTCTTCATTCCGTGTTTTCGTTGATAAATCTAAGTTTTAACATTCATACACAGTACTTTTTATATTTTGCATTAAGTTTTAACACTTTGCAAGTGGATAACAGTTTTATTTCTGAAAATTTTCGTTTAGATTTACATTTTTTTTTTTCGTTTCTAAGTTTTTTTTTTCCTTGGATGAATTCAAGATTAGAAGTTTTATAGTTAGTACATGCTTTGTTGTGTGGCACTGCGTATTCTTCATTTTTTCACTTCTTTAGCATTTTTGTCCATAGAACTTTTACATTTTTGTTTAAGATTTCAATGGAGAAATCTATGTTTTTGATTCAAGATTAGAAGTTTTATAGTTAGTACATGCTTTGTTGTGTGGCACTGCGTATTCTTCATTTTTTCACTTCTTTAGCATTTTTGTCCATAGAACTTTTACATTTTTGTTTAAGATTTCAATGGAGAAATCTATGTTTTTGATACATTATACTTGTTATTTAGTCATTTTTATGATGCTTGAACATTTCGTACTTGGTAATTTTACGACTTCAGTCTAAGTTTTAGTTAGATAACTCTAACTTTTCTAACGTTTTGTATTTAGTACTCTTAAATTTTTGTGTTGCTACAATGTATTATACTTAGTATTTCTACATCTTTGTTCAGATTTTTAGTAGATAAATTTAAGTTTTAACATTTTGCAAATGCATAACACGTTTATTTTGAAAATTTTCTGTTACCTTTTCGTTCTAAGTTTTTCTGTTTTTGTTTTTTACTTAGTACTTTTATTAAGTTTGACACTTTTACTCGTTCTAAATTTTATTAGATACATCTAAGTTTTGATGTTTGCATTTTTGGAAAGTTTACATTTTCATGATGTTTAACATTTTATATTTTTTACGACTTTAGTTGGGATTTTTTTTTAGATTAATCTAAGTTTTTTAAGTTTCGTACATAAACGATTACATTTTCGTACAAAATTTCACTTGATGAATACGTTATATACTTAGTACTTTTACATTTTCGCGTTGCTTTAGTAGATAAGTCAGAGTTTTAACATTTTGTACGTAGTAATTCTTAAGATTTTTGCAATAAGTTTTAACATTCTGCAAGTGTATAACACTTTTATTTTGAAAAGTTTCGCGCTTTTACATCATCGTTCTAAGTTTTTCTGATTGAGTTTAAGATTTGTAGCTTTATACTTACCATTTTTACATGTTTTGTCGTTTTGTACTGAGTGTTTTTAATTTTTCAGAGTTTTAAGATTATGTTGTTAGAACTTTTACATTTTTGATCAAGATTTCAGTGGACAGATCTATGTTTTGTTGGTTTATACTTGCTATTTTCAAATTTTATGATGTTTTAACAGTTAGTAATTTTACAACTTCAGTCTATGTTTTAGTAGATAAATCAATTTATTTACGCTTTTGCACTTAGTACTTTAACATTTTCATGCTGCTTTAATATATTTTACTTAGTAATTTTACATCTTCATCCACTGTTTTAGTAGATAAGTCTAAATTTTAACATTTTGTGCGTAGTACTTTTTACATTTGCGCATTAAGTTTTAATGTTTTTCAAGTGCATCACACTTTTGTTTTGAAAAGTTTCATACTTTTACATTTTTCGTTCTAAGTTTTTCTGGATGAATTTAAGTTTTATGCTTAGCATTTGTATTGCAGCTTTATACTTAGCATTTGTACATGTTTTGTTGTTTTGTACTGCATGTTTTTAATTTTTCAGAGTTTTAAGATTTTGTTGTTTGCATTTTTACGGTTTTTGATCAAGATTTCTGCAGACAGATCTAAGTCTTTTAAGTTTCGTACTTAAGTTTGACATTTTTGTACAAAGTTTCACTTGATGACTACGCTATATACTTAGTACTTTTACATTTTCATGTTACTTTACTATTTCACACTTAGTACATTTGATTCAATTACATTTTCATTCTAAGTTTTAGTAGATAAATCAGAGTTTTAACATTTTTGACGAAGTGTTTTTTACATTTTTACATTAAGTTTTAACATTTTGTAAGTGCATAACACTTTTACTTTGAAAAGTTTCGTACTTTTACAACTTCGTTCTAAGTTTTTCTGGAAAAATTTAAGTTTTGCATCCTTATACTTAGCAATTTTACAGGTTTTGCTGTTTTTGTACTGTGTGTTTTCAATTTTTCAGAGTTTTAGGATTTTGTTGTTTGAACTTTTACATTTTTTGATCAAGATTTCTATAGAGAAATCGATGTTTTGCTGCTTTATACTTGATATTTTTACATTTTTACGATGTTTTAACACTTTGTACTTAGTAATTTTACGACTTCAGTCTAAGTTATAGCAGATAAATAAATTTTTTTTACGTTTTGTACTTAGTACTTTTACGCTTTCGTGTTGTTTTAATATATTACTCTTAGTAGTTTTACATCTTCATTCACTGTTTTAGTAGATAAATCTAAATTTTAACATTTTGTACATAGTACTTTTTACGTTTTTGCACTAAGTTTTAACATTTTGCAAGTGCATCATACTTTTGTTTTGAAAATTTCCGAACTTTTACATTTTTTCTTCTAAGTTTTTCTGGATGAATTTAAGTTCTGATGTTGTATATTTTTTATTTCTAGCTTTCATGCTGTTTTGTAGTTTTCACTCTTAGTGCTTTTACATTTTTTACTTAACTTTTAGTAGATGAATTTAGGTTTTGTAATTTTACGTTTCATACTTTTACATTTTTGTCCTGTTTTAACGTCTTGTACTTGCTATTTTGATATGTTAATTAGGTGAATATAAGTTTTTTCAATTTGTATATATTACTTTTACTTTTTCCTAGTGATGTTTTAGATGAATCTAAGTAACAGTTTTTTATACTACTCTTAACTTTTGGTGTTTTGTACTTTCTTATATTTTTTTGCGTTAAGTTTTAATATTTTGCAAAAGCGTAACACTTTTGTTTTGTAATTTAGCATTTCCGTTCTTTTCTGAATGAGTTTAAGTTTTTAAATTTTATAGTTTTAAATGATTTGTTCCACGTATTTCTAAGTTTCCTCAGTTTTAGCATTTGCTCTCAGCACTTTTACGTTTCACATAAAGCTCTTTGAAATAGATTTAAGTTTTATGATTTAAATTTTTCAAGTTTTACGATTCTATTTCAGTGTTTCTAGTGAAGTCTATTTCTCTTTTCAGATTTTCAAATCTCTTTTAGTGAGTTTACATTTACTTTTTAAGTCTCGAATCTTTATTCCACAGCTTAAATTGTTTCGGATTTTTGATGATTCAGTGTTGAAATTTTAGTTCCAAGTTTCAACCGTTTGAATAAATACTTTTTTTTAAAAAATTTTCATGCGAAGTTCTAAAATTTTGCAAGTAGAAAATAATTTTGTTTTGCAAGTTCAAACATTTTTATTTAGTAAAATCTTACATTCTCTATTGTTTTACAGAATGAATCCTACTAGTAGCTACTGCACCAATGAAAAAAAGGCTGGGGCTAATAGAAGAAAACACTATCAAACATGTTTTTTTGCGAGTAAAAATCCTCTCTCATTAACGTATTTTTGTTTTCATTAAGCCGATATTCACCACCATCAAGTAATGTATCCATTATCTACAGTTAAAAATTAAGTACAATGGAGATGCTTTGTATGTGAAAAGGAAAGCGATCTTCGTCAATCACTTCATTCAATGTAGAAAGAGAAAGTATGCCTATAGGGGTGGAGAGAGGACCTTTTCTTTTCTGTCCGATCGTCACAAAGGACCTAAAGCCATAAAAAAACACCTGCACTATGATTTCAATCTTTTATCGCGTTACAAGTTTGTTCATGTCTTTCAAAGATGCAGGAATTATAACTTTCGGCAAATGTACCCTGAATGTATACATTCTCTTCAACTGTGATGTATACACGCATTCTAATTGATTAACTTTTAGCTTCTATATTTCTTGAAAGAAAATGCTACAAGGACTGGAAAGTGAAAAGTCCATTCGCTTTCTACACTTGCTTAGTAAAGATGAATTGTTGCTCTGCTCTTTTTTAAAAGCGTTTCTCAGTTCCTTATACGCTCAACAATGGATTTTTCAAGAATCAATTATCAATCTACTGAATCTCCTGCTAGGGTAAGTTGAATATACCTTTTATCATCACTAATTTGTATTAAAAATATTATTATTTTTTAATATCATTTAAATGTGATACTTTAATAATTCCCTTTGCATTTAAAGTAATCCCTTTTTAAGCATTAACTTTTTAGCGCTATCATTTTATAATTAATTTTTTTGTTAATATGAAATAGTTCCTGCGTGAATGCTAAGTGAAAACATTAAAAAGATTGAAAAAGAAAATCTTTCTAAGTCGAAAACATAAATAAAGCTGTATCAGGATATAATTAACGATATTAAATCTAATTCATTATACATTATAATTAATTTTTTGTTAATATTTAATGCTCGAATTCTAAAACATTGAAAATTATTCTAAGTTCAATGGTAATTCTTCTCGTAGATGGTGTCACAATCGGTTTTACATTAAGTCTTAAACTGAAACTAAAAAGTGTTGCCATTCCAAAACTATAAACTTTTTAACGGTTTTCGTAGTATTGAAACAGTGCTATAGTAGTTCCACTATTTGCCTCTAGGAGGCGGAATAAAACCTAAATTAAACAGTGTTGCCATTCCAAAACTATAAACTTTTGAAAAACAACTCAACTCTACTTGTAAAAATGCCTGAGGGCATACAACTCAACTCTACTCGAAAAATGCCTGAGGGCGAAAACAACTCAACTCCACTCGAAAAATGCCTGAGGGCATACAACTCAACTCCACTCGACTAACGCCTGAGGGGACGCCTGGGGGCATTGGGAGGCGCAACGGCCACGCCCACGCCTGAGGGCATTGCGCGTTGCGCCTGCTGTTGGTGAACTGTCATTATTCCCCTACTGATGCTACAACTAATGCCCCGAGTGAATGGCAGCCATTGCGCGTGTTGTTTTGTTTTTACAGTGACGAACGTTGTTTTGAAGAAGTTTGATTTTATTTTTTCACTTTGAATAAGTTGAGGGATGTACCTTTAGATGTTACAATGCCTGAATTTGTCATGAATAACCTTTAACTAGGTATTTTAGTTTACATTTTAACCAACAATATTGATCACTTTCGTTTGTTTTGATGTCTTTAAATCTACGTTTCTTTCATCTTGTCGGAACGGGGTTATGACGCCACCTCTCCAGGGGTGATGCCGCCATGGTGGCGGCATTACCCGAGGACGCGTCTTTCCACTGTATAAGTCAAAAACAATTTTTTAAAGGAGCGAAACCTCTGAAAAGAGCATTCAATAAGGAGTGTGACAAATTTATGAGAGCAAGCACCTACAAGTAAATCACTCCTTATCACAAAGCATCAATCTTTTATGGCGCTTATATGTCAGTCGCAACAATAGAGAAGAGAGTATCAGGATTTCGCAGCACTGGGATCTTTCCAGTAAGCTCAAACATCTTCAAGGAAGAAGATTTCTTCCCTGTTCAAAATCTGGAGCCAATATGCATCGATGATGCAGATGACACAGAATCTAAAAACTAGAACAGGCAGAAAAGATGATCTTAGAAGAAACGGGTGAAGAAAATAATCTTGTAAATGCGAGCAACACCTCTGAAGTTGGGTTACTGGATGTAGAACCTTGCTCATCAAAGTCCGTTCAGGAAGGGCCTCAAAAAACGTTTTTTCAATCGGTTTCGAAAAGGTTTCATCAATTCCAAAACTGGCAGCAGAAAGGCTAGCGGAAAATTCTAAGAGAAAAAGTCACTCGTCAATTCTAAAACGGGAACCCCAATGAAGGCAGTTTTGGAAGAAACAGTAGCTAAAAGAAAGGAAAAGACATTGAAAAAGGAACAAGCAGAAAGAAAATCTGCAGCTAAGGTTTTGGGAACGTCCATCAAAACTGAATCCAAGGCAAGAAAAGAAAAAGCCGTGACAATACGACAAAAGAAAATGAATAAATCTGATAAGAAAAGGGGCAAGCGACTTTTAAGTTTTGAACACTCTTCAGATGGGGAGGATATCGACGTCCAAAAGTTGTGTGACGACAGCGATAATAATGACCTTTTTGATCCAAGCGATCCAAACGTTCAACTTTGCCATATGCAATGAATATGGAACCAACGAAACTGTGGTACAGATGCACTTGTTGTAGCAAGTGGGTGCATTCAGAGTGTAGCGCTGCTGAAACAGCTGAAAACTACATTTGTGATTTTTGTAAATTTTAAGAAATCAGATAAATTTAAAATACACTGTTTTTTCATTCGTATAAACTAAAAATGTCATTTCTTTTGCTTTTCAATTCCTATATTGTAATTATAATTGCATATAAGATTTTCAATAAATTTTCCTTCTTAGTATTTTAGTCATATTGGCTAGTGGTGTCATCACCCCAGGTTCGTGTCGGGATTACCCCAGCACCCTGGGTCATACCGCCACAGTGCAGAGGTTAATAAGTTAATTTTTTATGACTATTTCCTTTAAAGATTTATTGATAACACATTTTGTATACATTCTTAAGATTACGTACTATGTTCCAAAAATTGATCTATCTCATAAATACGATTTTTGATGGTGATAAAAATTGAAATTCCTTAAGGTGGCTGCATTCCCCCGGTCTACCCTAATTGCAGCATTATGCACGTTTCATATGTTTCTTAGGTTAGTTTTGGCTTTGTATTGATCAAAAATCAATGAACTAAACTAAAACCAAACTCAGCGGCGCAACAGCCCATTGGGGCCAAGGCGTGCTGTACCCATCTCAGCTAAGGAGACAATGGGCCCTGGGCTACAGCAGCAGATAATCTGATGAGGTGGATTTAGCAAAAGTTTAGTCATTTTAAGAGCTACAGGTATGAATTGGAGATATAATACAGACTGTGATTAAAAAAAAAAAAAAAACAAGACCATTGCCTAATTGTAGAGGATTACGTAGCTTTGATTACGAACTCAAAATTATGATTATTGTATTAATGTACTGTAACAACCTTTGTAAGTTGTAGAAAGGAAACGAATGATAAAATATTGCTAATTGTATGTTAATATAATTCTCCAACATACGTTCTTGTAAGTTAAATCTTCAAGCTTTTTTTTTGTTTTAAATGTTTTTATTATTATTATTATATTTTAATATTTGTTGATTATGCGCAAAATTCTACTGTAATTTTCTAACAAATCCCATGCCTAATTATGACCCTCTAAAACAAACCATTGATTTTTCACCCGCTCTCATAAGGCAGGGTCGACTCAGCCCTTCATCCCTTTAGTGGGTCAATAAAATGAGGGTCAAGCATGATTGGGAACTAAACACTGGGTGTTCCGTTTCAGGCTGATCTTCTGACCGGAACTTCTGCTTTTGTACTCCAGTGCCCTAGGTCTGGGTAAGCTGAGATAAGCACAGCAGGCCTTGGCCCGGGCTGCTACGCCACTGAGTTTAGTTTTAATTTAACTTGTTGATTTTTGATCATTATAAATCCAAAACTAACCTAAAATTATGTGAAACGTGCAAAATGTTGCATTATGTAAAGCTCATGCTGGAGGATATAAACAAGAGCTTGTATTCAAAAAGATTCTACATGCACCATAGGTTTTTAACCTGAGACCAGTGGCTGTCAAAGGCCATTCAAACAGAGGGTCACAAAGCAAATTTCGAAAATGAAAATGCAGATGCGACAAAATTCCATTATTTAAAATACATTTCATAAGTTTCACAAGTTTAAAAGAAAACAATGCCACTAAAAAAAAAAAAACACTCATAGGCTTAAAAAAAGGGGGGGGGGGGGTTAAAATTTCTTTTCCTTACAATGGAAAGCAACAAAACCATAATATTGCTTATTTGAACTATACAGTCCAATATAATTTTTGCTCATTAAATCCACTTGTCAGTCTTCCCCTCCTTCTGTTTCCGTTTGTGATTTCTTTCTTTCTTTCATTCTTTTTATTTATTTATTTTAACTTTTTAAGGCGAAAACATTCATAGCATTCTCATTGAATTTGGTTAAGCCATTTATCATGTCAATATTATGTATCATTTTATAATTTAGAAAATATCCAGAATCCTTTTTTAAAATTTCTTAACGACTTCCATACATGGAAACTGAAAGTAAAAAATGAGGAAATATATCCCTACAGCGCTTGGAGCATCAACCGAATTAATTTTCCATTCATAAAGCTAATTTTGTAATTGTTTTCGCGCATTCACTTGTGACGCAAAATTTAGGCAAGAGCCAAATACCAAAATAATTTGATAAATACGCAAATATTGCAAACCTTCTCTCATAGGTTGTACTTGCGATCGAGAAATACAAGTGCCTTTGGTAACCAATGTACGTTAGCTACAAATTGACGTATCATAAAAAAGGGCAGAACTTATGGTGGAAATTAAACAAAATTGTGCAGATATATATAATATTTTGTTTAATAAAGTTTTCCTTTGGGGTTCACGTGCTCATTTTCACACATAGACGAGCCCCCACTGCCTGATTCTGAAACTTCTCACATAGAGTATAAGTACGTATGTCTCTAATAGAAATGAACAGTGTCATAGCTGCAAACTGGACATTTTTCAAGAGAGGAGTTTGAACTGTTTACAATTGGTTTTATTTAATTACTTTATTTGTTTCAATGATTATTATAATCGATTTTCTTCAGAAAATAGTTATTGCTCTAGTTTTCTCTCACATGATGGATGTTAATGATGTCAAAAAAGTTAGAAATTACTATAAAAAGTAGTTATTACAGTATTGCACCAAAAAATACAGTTGGCCTCTAGCCTTAATTTTTGAACATTTACTTACGCAGTATTCCCAATATAAAGAGCGAAAAAATCTGAAAATTTTGATATAAAAACAAAAAAAAAAAAAATTTTTTTTTTTTGCAGATATGACACTGTTTATTTCTATAAGCGATATGTGTCTCACGGTGATGGACTGTTAACTTAAAGAGTAATTGACCTTCAAATGTGACTTTTTTTTTTTTTTTTAAATTACCAACTTTGAGACCGTTTAGCAACGAAAGCCATGAGTGAACCGTGCTGTTTTATATTTTTCTAAACACTATATTATGGTGTGTAATAGTTATTTGTGTGATTCACGTTTTTGGATTTAGCAGGTATTCACGTAGAAATAAGGGAAGAAAAGCAACGAAAACGCCATTTTCGAATGACCTTTGCTCTCAAAACCACGAGTGAACCGTCAAATTATTTGTGCTAATATGTACCTAGTATCAAGTAGTATCGATATTAAAAAAAGTGTCATGGGTCACTTCAAGGTTTTAGAAGTAATAGGATCGTATAATTTGTACCATATATTTGAGACCTTGAACTATGACCCCTCGTCAAGGACAAACTAGTCAGATTTCAAAAGGGACAGACTTCGCTTTTTTTTTAATCACAGTACCACTACCATACTCTGAAAGTTTTAGGAAAATTGAAGCTATCAACTAGCACTAGTTGTAAAACTTAAAAAAGAAAAAAAAATACTTTTATCACTTTATGCAATAAAATGTTGTTCTGAATTGATGATTTACTTCTGAATTTGTGTTTACGTATGACCGATAAACTAAGAATAAGACATTTATTTTTTTATTTTTATTATTTATATTCTCGATAAATTAAATAAATAAGGAAATAAATCGAAAAAAAAAAGAAATTATTCATTCCTGTAAAAATAATTAGTCGCATGACCTGCTGGTATAATTTCATTATTGTAAAATCTAAATAACAAAGAATGAAATAATAGACAAGGTAAATAATCACTTCTGTATTTTACATTAATATATACTAAAATATTTTCGGGAAACTGTATTTCAGCAGTCCATGCATTAGAGACTATTTCCAATAAAAACAATTTTAGTTCTTGGAAAGTAATGTTTTTACTTGCATCAAAATGATACTATTTTTATGAATCCGTTGAGGAATTTCAAAGAATACGTCAAGTCATGACCAACAGTATCCGTTTTGGAAGTTAAAGAGCTTCCTATTGCTATAACTGATAAGACGTTGCACGCCGAAAAATCTTCGTTCATACAGATAAGCTTCCGGTAATAACTAGAAATTCCATTTTGAGTTACGTCACTATCCGGTGTTTGGGTCATTCCAAGTTTACTTGTAGATTTCAATTTTTTTTTCTGTCAATTCTTTTTGCTTCTTGTTGTCCTAATTATTGCATTATATTAATTTATAAGGTTTCAATTTTAAGAAATAGATACCAGCAGAGCTTAATGTTTCGTTGCTAAAATAGAAAATATGTTTGAAAAGACATAAGTGCGAGAATTTGTAACCTCTGTTACTGGACAAAATGTTGAATTTTCATATTTATAAAAGCAAGTGACAAGAGAAAACTTTTACTGTCTGAATCAAAGTGATGTCCTTAGCTAAATTAAAACTGAAAACTGGTTGAAATTTTTTAATCGAGGAGGAAAAAACTTAAAACTAAGTAGCTTATGTTGCTAAAATGTAGTTGTAGACACTAAACTTTTCCACTAAATTAAAAATATGAATTTTTTTCTGAAAATAACATTTAATCCTTGTTAAGACATTGATTGGGCACATAAATAACTTAATAGAATGCATGATAATAGATATATAAAATTTTTAGAATTTAATTACTGCATGGTAACAGAGGTTACATGAGTTAACATAGGTGACACGAGGTAAGAGAGGTTACACAATGTTACTAAATCTAAGTTTGTTTTTGTTTAAAGATTATCTAAGCACTACAGAAAAGAACAATTTTTATTTTAAATATAAACATATCCTTTTTATCAAATTATTTCTCAAAAACATCAATTGTTTGGGGAAACTTGCACAATATTCGATCACCCTTTTGCAAAAGAGAAGGTGTAGGCAAAATTTTTTAAATTTGATTGAACTCAATGTCTGAAACACCATTTTCATCCATTTTGTACACAGTTCCAGAATCATCATGCACTTTTAAGTACATAACCTGTGCAAAGCCATCATCATCTAAATCTTCTTGTGCAACACCAACATATCTGTAATGATACTTTTTCCGAGCTCCTCCCAAGAATTCAACTAGTAAAAATTCTCCCTTTTTAATTCTTGATGCTGTCACTTCAATGTGAATTGGAACATCTTCATGCAAAGAATTTTTTGCCATTGTCATCTCATCTTCAGATTCATGTTCGCAAATTTCTTCTACATCTAGATCTTCACTTTCTGAATCAGAGATAAATGTTTGTTTTTTTTAATCACCTTTACGTTTTTTAAATATGTTCTCATGCTTTAGAAAAAAATCAGAGTAGGGAACACAGTTACATAGTCCTCGTTGTGGATGGCAAAAACAACTTAGATTACGGTGGTTTCAGTTGCCCAGAAAGTTCTGAAAATACTTGATGCACTTGTGGAGTTCCTTTTAAAGCTGGAATCTTTGGTGCTAAGTGCAGAGTTATGTTAGCTTCTTCTTTCTGTGAGTTACTCTTCCTACGCTCACGATAGAGACGTTGTTTTTCTGCATTAGAAAGCTTGATCTTCTTCTTGGGTCCCATATTGGATTCTAAAGAAAAAAATATATTTATAACATGTGGTAAACTAAGCCTAAAATAGTACAAATCAAATTATAAATATAACTTCTGTTACCATTCTTTAACCTCTGTTACTATTATGTAACCTCTGTTACCATTGACTGGTAACAGAGGTTACACGTAACAGATGTTACAATTTTGAAGTAAAGAATTAAAATTCTGTGGACAAATATATTTTATTCATCTAACAAGATATTAATCAGATAGTAGTACAAAATCTTTATTAGACTAATTAACCCTAATCATAAAAACTATTTTAATAAGTACTTAAAAGTTGGTAACAGAAGTTACAGAGAGAAAAAACACTCACCTCAAAAATATGCAAGAAAGTTCACTACTGCTGATGTTTTGATCTAACTTTCGAAAATGGCTATTGAGACTTCTTCTTCACTTACTAACTGTACTTTGATCAGGTGATGCCATCTTTTGACAAGTAAAGAAAATATTATATTCGGTAACAGAGGTTACAAAAACTCTGGACAAACTTTTTTTTACACATAATATTTGAAGAAAGCATTTTTTTAAATAAATTCAAGCCGTACCATACCTAGAACAGTATTTTTAACTATCCTAAAACAATTTTATATAGTAATAAAATTATTAGACCGCTACAAAAACAGCAAATATCAAAGAAACTTTATTCCGGACAGCCAAAAAAAGGAGTTATAACTTTTATAATATTTTTTTTCTCACATTATTATTTTTAAAACCAAGGTTAATTATATTTTTTTATGAGCAAATAAGTTATATTAAAGATCAGTAAAGTCATTGAGTCCAAACACTAATTATTTAAAATTTTAAAAAATCATCATTTTCCGGACATCAAATCTGCAAGTAAATTTGGAGTGACCCGTTTGTCTTTTAGCAAAGTTGAAGACTTTCTATTAATTGTTTAATCCTTTTTGTGTACACGTTTTTTTTTTGTTTGTTTTCCCTGTGTCCTCTTTTTTAGCCTACTTTCCCGTAAAAGTGAAAAATAATAATAATAAAGCATGAAAGAAGGCTTAATGTATCGTGAAAATATCGTTAGAAATCAAGAAAAGTCAAAAATAAGTTAAGTAATTAAATAAAGATTGAAAAATAAAAAATTTGAAAGTAGGGTTTTGAGATGGGGAAAAAGTGTGTCTGTCGGTCTGTCTGTCTGTCGGTCTGTCCCCCCCTAATAACTTTTGAACGAATTGTCCGATTGGAAAAACTATTTTTGCATTCGAAAGATCTCGGCGAGAACATCTCATTTCCATATTTTACTTTTTGATTTGAACATTTTTTTGTTCAATTTTGAACAGTTCAAAAAATTTTAACATTAGCGCCTATTTGTGATAATGAAGCAAATTATGTAAACTCTGGGTACAAGATATAAGTTCCCATGAACAAGCTCACTGGAAGAAGTTCTTGGCGTGAAATATTGATTTGAACAATTTTTGTTCATTTTTGAACAGTTCAAAAAAATTAACATACCGCCTACGGGGAAATTTCAATCCTATATAATTTCTGATCTAACCGACAGATTTGCTTGGAACAAACTTTATCGGAAAGCTCTTATGACGTAGAACATGTACAAATAGAAAGTTCATCCAGAACTAACGAGCCTATTTTCCTATGAAATTTTTTGATCGGGATTTTCAAGAATATTTTTTAATTAATGAATGATTAAATGAATAAGCAAAAGAATGAATGAATAAATGAGTGAATAAATACATGAATGACTTAATAAATAATGATTAAATGAATATGTATTAACCGTTGAAAAAGGTATATTTGAAGCAATTAAGAACTAAAGCTAAACGAGAAAGCCAGAGAGAGAGAGATAGCTGGATTATAAATTTGAATTCGGTGTATACGGGAAAGTAGGCTCGTATAGTTCTAGACGGAACTTCTTGTTATTAACTATGGCAGGGATGGCGAACCTTTTTTGATTCGTATGCCACTTAAATTATGGTTAATTATTTTCAGGTGTCCAGTGTCCACTTGCTATCTTTTTTTAAAGAAAATCATCTTTAAAATCACCCATTTTCGCCAAGTGGTTTGTTAGCCTAATTGTTTTTCTTTTCTTTCTTCTACTTTTTTTTTAAATGCTACTTTCAGTGAAAGTGAGTAAACAAAAGTAATTTAATATGCAACTGTGGGAGGGCCACTGGTGTGCCTGTTGCGTGCCACCAACTGGCACGAGTGCCATAGATTCGCTATCTCTGAACTAGAGGAAATGGGGCAAAGAGAACTGGTTAAGATAAATTACATTTTTTAAAATGAACAAATTGGAAATTTATTTTGAAAATAACAGCACATAAAGGGATAACCATGAATTTCATGATAGAACTTGCATTGAAATATTGTTTTTTTATTTTAGGTACTAAATTTGCACGTTAAAGTAAAAGTGGAAAATTATCACTTTGCACATTGTATGGGGGCAAGTGAAATGCTGAAATATTTTCCTAACGAAATAGCTTTCTATAGGATAATTAGCCCTTTTTCTCGTATATCACCTTATGGTAGTCCAAATAACATGTAATGATACCTATTTACGATTACAGAGGGTTATAAATACTTTTTATTAAACAGGAGTAACTAAATGAATGAATGATTGATAAAATGAGCGAATGAAGAAAGGGGTTATGAATGTAAAAATATAAATGATTCATTAAATAAAAGAATAAAAAATCAACTTAATAAATGAACAAATAAATGAATTAATAATGTAATTCGGGAAAAGTTAATGACAAATTTAATTATCTAATGTCTGATGAAGGGACAAAGTGAAATTAAATATATATTTCACTTTGATCCATATGCGCATGACAAACTGCAGGGTCAGGTGGGGTAAAGTGGTCATAAAATCCACGTTTTTCAACTTTCGTCCCCAATAAATATAAGAATTTGTTCAAAACCTTCAGATTTTTTGCTTGATATTTTACATTACATTATTGAAGAACAGATTGCATTTAATTTTGAGCAGAAAAAATGAAGTAAAATAATTTTATAACGCCTTCTTTCTGGGATGTATTTATGACCACTTTACCCCATGGGGTGGGGTAAAGTGGTCAGTGCATGGGGTAAAGTGTTCATAATTGAAAAAAAGACCCTATAAAAGTATTAATAATCATAATATTACAAAATACCCAATAAAGGTTCATTTTAGAAAGGAAATAACTATATTTCACCCAACTGAAATCATTAAGGGCGTCTATTATGGTCAAAAGTTGTCCTCATTTTTGTAACGTCTGGTTAAGTATTTCAGGTTCTTCAGCAACTGCATAGATGGTCTTAAAACAAAGTTATGTACCAAATCATTTTAGGATACATAATAACAGGCATTATTATGCTTTAATCCCTAAATCTTAGACTGTATGTCTGCCCTTTTATTTAATACATATAATAAAACATAAATATGAAGTTCAAAATTTTCCTTGAAAAAATTTAAAATAGTTTTTAATGAACGACTAAAAGAGAGTTCTCACATAATTACAGCTTTTTAAAATTCAAAATGGGAGAAAAATACGCATTTTAACCTAGCTATTTTTAATTCTTTCTCTTTACTGCATTATTCTTGTTCGAAGTACAACTAGTTCTAAACATTTGAAGCTTAATAATATTCACAATAAGTCTGTTTAGAAATGAATTATTCTATTGGGATAACTTGAAAATTGTTTCATTAAAGGTTCTTCTAAAAATTTGTGAATACTAGACACATTATTGTAATAAGATTATTGTATAGCAATTTCAATCTCTATTGCATTTGAGCTCCGTTGTGTTTAACCCTTTTTACTAAAAGTAAATTTAAAAGTTATTTTTTAAGAAATAATACAGCATTAGTGACATTAATGTTTAACTAACATCTGCCTCACGGCTTAATTTGGAACAAAAAAAGTGCGGCACCCTGTAGTCTTCAAAATTTACCTTCATGCGTATTAAGACTGAATTCCCTCTAATCGTTAAAAAGTTCGCATAAAATTGAAAATAAATATTGAAGCTGAAGTCCCGTGAGCTTTATGTAAGTTAAGTCCTAGTCTACTTCATAAATTAACCTAAAGTAATTTTAGAGCGTCGGTGCATGTTAAGCCTAACACTATGACCAGTTTACCCCATCTTACTTAAACTACTGTAAAATAATATATAAACTAAATCTAGTTTCATGGTTAGTGAGGAAGTATTTTTGAGATCTGTGCAAAGCTTCCTGCACCGTCAATTAGATGCAACTTCTTTAAAACAAAATGTCAGAGAGAAGTTAAAAGAGCTGTTTCAATTTCAAAGTGTTGTATAAACAGACTGTTTTTTTCAATTAAAAAGTTGCTATCAAAACAATTTTGAATGTAAAATTTAATTCCTAATTATTAAAATCTAAAATGAAAAAAATTACACCAATTCCTTTATTTATTTCCAAGCTATAGCCTTTTCTTTGCCGTATGACCACTTTACCCCATTGACCACTTTCCCCCACCTGACCCTACTGAACATTTGAAATCTAAACAAGTCTGACACAAAATAAATTAACACTGCACTGGACATTAGTATATCTTAACTAATATTTAAAATATTAACAATAGGAATTTATTATTATATAATCGTTAAAAAGTTTTTTGATTTAACACAAAATATTGCAATATGAGCTTCACATTTTAAAAATGGCTTGTATTAACATATAGCTTGATTTCTAGAGTTAACTATTCTTTGTCTTATAGCAACTACATGTTATGTTCATAGTTAGATTGTTATTAAATACGTGGCCCAGCAAGCAGAGTAAATATTTTACCATTTCAGTTTGCCCCACTATTTCACTTTTCCCCACATTCCCCTATATTGTTCCAACACATAATACGAATTGTATATCAATGTATCCGTGAAAGTTACCCATGGTAAATACCCGACCAATGCTAGTATTTAATTAAGGGATTAATTAAAGCATGTTTTAGATATTGATTGACCAAACTCTCACCTCATCAACTAAGGAAATCCCAAAGCAATGTTTAGTTGTAACTAAAATACGCACAGTGACGGACAGACAACTGCTTAGTAACGTTCCGGGATCCCTTTTGTCTACAGTGACATTTTATATTTTAATTGCCTTAACTTTTTATGTTTAATAAAATTAAAATGTTCAATAAAAGTGGTCGAAGTTCTATCCTAACAGTTCATTAAAATGTTCAACTTCAGCCTTGAACGTTTAAACAATTTTTAGACATTTTAGATTATCTGTTTGACAACAGTCTGCTTTGTTTAAATAAAAAAATAAATTCAACCACACTCTCAGAAACGCATGCTCAAATCTGACAAAACTTTCGTCGTATTTGACGAAATGGCTTCGTGACAAATGCTCCTAGTAAACCTTTCGTCAAATTGGCGGAATTTGTGTAGTGAGTCACGTGATCGCGCGAGGAAAGAATCGTTGTAAACGACGAAATTTTCTTGACGTTTGAAGAATCGTCAAAAATGAGAGCTCTATTTCTGACAGTGTAGCGATCATTTTTCTTCAGTGCGACTCATTGATGATTGAGTAAGTCAATTTAATGCATTTGTAACACATATTGTGCATAAAGTTTTACATTTCTGCACTTCTTCTCCTGTAAAAAAAATAGAAAGAAAAAGGTTCATGCCACCTTATTATTATAGACTCAGGAGTTCCGTTAGTAAATAAATGGTGAAAGGATCTGAGGTACAGGGAGAAAAAAAAGAGCTTTTTTCTTAATGAATTTGTTGATTTTCCAATTCTATAAATTTTGTATATGATTACATTACCTTGGTTACTTTTAATTTAACTTCAAACGATTATTCTTAGTTAACTAAATTTTGTGCATAAAATTATTCCCGATTTTTAAAACCTTTTCTTCATGTTTAACCCTCCGTTAGTCGCGAATCTGTCGGATGCATTTATACTTACATATTAATATGATTTAATCACTTTAATGGGGAGTTTGACCTTAAATAGACCCTGCTGTCTGAGATGTGATTCGGTCAACCACTTCATTGGTACTGAACTAGAGATGGGGATCCCGGATCGGATCGGGTTTTTTGGATACGAATCCGAAAAAAGATTGGTGGATCCGCGGATCCGCAAAAAAGATCGACGGATTCAAGATCCGAATCCGAACCGGATGGATAGATAGATCGGATATGGAATGATAGATCCAAAGCGCAGAGGACACGAACCATCGGATGGTTCGAACCGATCCGATGAATCCAAAAACTGTTTTTGAGATGGCAACGCATCCGGAACTCGGCGCTGGATTGGCTGGAACGGATCGATTCCGCTCCGAATCGCCCAATCCTCGCGGCATGTAATCTGAGGGAGGGAGAGGAGGGGTGTGTTATCTTGCTAGGTGCACAGAGTCCAAAATCTCTTTTTTTTACTTCTACTGTTCTTCTATTTTTTAAATTTTTAAGCACACTTTTATCCAGCTGCGAAGGAGGAGGGGAGATCCGTAATTACATAAAAAATGTCAAACGGAAGATATTAAAAATATAGGAACACGCACCCAGTGCAGATTCAATAAATCAAAAATTATAAATTGATAGTCAATTTTTTTTAAATTTATATGGGAGGAGTTTATTTCCTAAAAACCCATACGCAAAAAGCCCAGCCATTTTGGGGAATAAACTTGGAGTTTTAAAATGTAATAATAAAATGTAAGCCTCGTCATTTCGTTGCGTTGGCACAACGAACCAATACAAAATTATCTACATACATCAAGCATACACCTTTCAAGTCGAAGTTTTTAAGAAAATCTTTTTCATTTTACACCCCCCCCCCCCCCGGCAAAATGAACAAAAAAAAAAAAGATCATTTTTCCCCTTAGCATTTTAGATGGCTTCCCTTATCAGTTTTTATCCGGAGGAGAGGGGTAGTACTAATAATTAATTTTATCTTAATCTAGAACACTAGAATGTCTTGTGCTCCTTTCAACGAGGGAACGAGTCAAAGATTTTTTTGACTTTCTTTACGCTTTGCATATCAGTGCCGAATTTCTTAGTTAAACAAGCGGCAAATTCTACATCTCATCCTTTTTTTAAAAATTGCTTTTTTAAACAAAAGACTGGTAAATTTTCATTTTCTTTAAGGATATCTTTTATTTATTATTTTTTGCATTAAATAGTATTTGAAACAGGCCCCCGCAAGGCCGTCTGGCATGGCTGATTCATGGGGATCAGCCACGACTGACGTAGAAATGCATAGGGTAAAAAATATGTTCTAATCAATAAAGGATCGGACCTGGATCCGTCTAAAAGATCCAGATCCGATTAGGGATCGGTTCGGATCGGATCCGATCACTAAAAAGATCCGTTTTGCCCATCTCTATACTGAACCCTAGCGGGAGTGATGAAAAACAGATAGAAGGAGGGGGAGCACTTTCCCGCCAACCGTGTGGGCGTAGCTCCGAAGCTATTTTATTTATGCATCTGACAGAATCGCGCGCTAATGGAGGGTCAAGTGCTATGTGTAGTAATAGAAGTCCCTTTCAATTATAACCTTTCGAAAAAAATGTATTGACTTGTTAGATGAATAATTTTTCCTTACATCATTTTTTCAGAACCAAGAGCTTCAGCAACAAATCAGTTCCTTGCACAATCAATGTGGATTTGATCTGCACTGTAAATCGAGTACTTCATTTCATGCAAATGGGGAACGCTGGAGTCCAGATCCATGTACCATTTGTAAATGCGAGGTACTGCAGTTTTTAGTAATTTTCAGGTCTACAGAGAAATGCTTTCATTTTATACATTTAATTAACGGCTTAATTGATGTGTAATAATTCGCATCTTTAGGAAAAACCCACATCTTCCATAATTGTCGAGGCTAGTTACTATTTTGTTGTGTTTTTGCCACGCGAATTTCTTACAACCATACACAATTTTGAGATATTTTTGTTTCTAAAGCATAGGATATTCTAATTCTTATGCAATAACTCCAAATTATTTTAAACCTTTGAAGATTATAGATAAACCACTGCAAATCGAACCGCACCAAAACAAGTCTTCCCAGCTTCGCTGCCGTTGAAAGGCAGAAGGTATATTACCCTACAATTCCAAATTCTGTACAGCTGTTTTCTTTTAAAAACCGCAATTTAAGCTCTACCGCAAAACAATATGCAAAATTCTGACTGTTTAATTATCTTTGTACATTTAAGCATTTTATGTCTAATCTTTAACACTTTAAGCCAATTGAGGCGACAGAAAATATCAACTCATATCTTTAACATTTTCCACACTTTATAAGAATGAGAATTCAGAACTTTTGCTCGCTACTTCTAAAAAAATTTAAAGAAATTCGATTTTTTCGCCCCGCCTTCTTGTTAATTTTCTGATTTTTATATTTAGAATGGAAATGTTGACTGTCATACATCCTATTCGACCGCTTGCCCATTCCGTTGCTCAAACAACACCTGTTTGAATGGAGGGTCATGTATTTTTAGTGGATCGTCTGATTCAGTTCAATGCAATTGCCCTAATGGTTTCAGTGGGCCTCTCTGTGAGCAGCGAACAAGCAGTTGTACTCCAATCAAAATCGCAGGCAGCTGTAGAAATGACGATTCATTGTGGTACTTTGATTCTGATTCTAATACTTGCAAGTCCACCAACAATGGTAACTGTTTTTCAATACTTCTACCTAATCTTTGTTCTTAAAATTTTTACAGTGTAGGTTAACCATTTTATTCTTATAGGATGTTTTGATCTTAGTTCTGTATTTCTAACATTTGAGGAATGTTCGCATTTCTGCCTGCAAGGAACATGCTGTTACCGGATGACAACGGGAGACGAATCAAATATTTGTGAGGTATTGAATATCAACAATTCGTTCCTCTTAATAAAAATTCAAGCAAAATAATCTCTTTTGTTGCTTCTATTGCTGAAAATAAATTTTGTGAGGACAATTTCATAATGATACTTTTGAGTAATGTTAATGATCATATACATTTTAATTTGTATATATTACAGAAAGACAACATCGCCAGGGCACTCACTTCGAAAAAACAGGAAATGTTAAGATAGCATTTAACAATTTTTCTCTTTTTTTTTACTCCTTGTTTTTGTAGAAATCACCCAAATTTAAATGACTACATGTAAAGGCACTAACACTTTAAGCTTTCAATTATTCAAAATCGGAGAAGCAGGCATTGAGCGGCCAACGGGTCTGTGTGGCAAACTGATGCCCTTAATTACGGAGCGAAAAGGAGCTCTACGGGAATCAAGCATAAAGTATTGGATATTTTGTAATTGTTTCTGTTTTGTATGTAATACATACGGAATGAGTCATATTAAAAGTGAAGTAGAACTCTAGAAGTTTTACAAATTTCAATTCCACAAACATGGAACTATTTCACATGCGTTAAATCTGTTTATGAGCGATATAATTTTTTCTGTGAAGTAATTTTTGATTGTAAAACGTCCAATCTGGTAAAATCCGACTTGAAATTATACCGTCTATCGCAAGAGAAGTATAACTTAAAAATGAGTGTTTATATTCAAAAATGGGGATTCTTTCTTTTAATATATTTTCAGAAGTTTTTCCATTAAATCTATGAAATTAAATTGGAATTAAAATATTCTATCCCTCTCGGGATATATATATATATTTCAATATATATATATATATATATATATACTGTTTGCACTTAGGTTGAGACAATGAAGAACTGTCAAACATTATGCAGGAAAGGAAAAGTAGATGTGGTGGGTTTTTATCCAGGAATTCAATGTCCAAATGAAGGCTGTTCCATCACTGCTTCAAAGACATGTCATACGGGCCTCGCACTGCACAGTCCGGGTTTAAGATTTTCTTTTGGATGTGACACCTGTGAATGTCAAGATGGATATATTCACTGCAAGTATGCATTACTAAAATTTTAATATTATCGAATGAGGACATTGTTTGTAAGTTTGTAAACTGTGATCCTTCATTGTTTACGAAATTATCATTTGGTGTAAAAGTTACAAGAAATATTTCTTGAGATTGCAGCACAAATCTGGTGTAATAATCAAATATAATTCTTTATTGCTATAACTTTAAGTATTACTGTGTATTAATTGTAAAAAATATTTCAAAGCTCACAGCTAATTAACCTCCAATATTATATCTTACAAAGAAACTGAAGGGAGAGCTACAAATTACTTCACCCGTATAAAGCGGTCCATCTTTGGGAATAAAAAAAATGCACTATTTTTGAGTGTAGTTTATTTATTTTTAAGAGTTTCTATGATTTTTAACTTGTGATTAACCTTTTAAAGAACAAGTGTCTTCTCTGGACATTGCTTATTTGTGTAGCTCGTTTTTTTTTTTTTTTTTTTGATTTTTAAGTCTATTTACAGACTAGTAAGTAAAAATCAAACAAACATGTGACCATTTTCGTTTTTTTAGTTTTAGATCATTAGAGCTTCGTACCGAAGTTTTTTATTCTTCCTCTGTATGGAGATACCTTGTTTGTTTTGAGAGTATATATGTATATATATATATATATGTATAACCTATTCAACTTGACTAGTGATGAAACTGCTGCTTCAAAATTGAAATGTCCCAGTTTCGAATGACAAACTGTGAGAAACGAAAAGATGAGAGCGGATTTTTTTTTTTTCGTAATATCTTCTTATAAAAATATTTCAGTATAATTCCGAATTAGCACTATGTTTCCAGTCATCTTTCTTCAAATTTATTTTTTATTTTGATTTTTTATGGAGTCAGAAGGTTTCTTGAATTGAACTGAATTGATTTCGGAAATAAATTTACTTAAACCACAAAAAAGTAACAATGAATAGTAATTGGCATTTCATCATAAACATTAACATCTTTGTATATGAAGTAAGAAGTTTGAATCCAAAGAGACAGTAAAATGATTTTTTAATGGAAGTGACGTATTTTTTGTTGGAGTATATGACAACTTCACGTATATTTTTTATACATAAGAGATAAACCTTTGTGTGTCAAATTTTCAGGTAAAATTAATAATGACATTTTTCAGCGTGTGTCCATTTCGAAAGAGGAGAATGCAACTGTGCTCATTTGTAATTATTTCATTCAGCTTACTTGTAATTAATATTATTCTTTTCAGCTGCCACTCCACAACAGTTCGGAAGGAAGTACGAGAACTCACTTATGCAGAACGATTACAGTATCAGAGAGCAGTTTCCTACCTGTTAAAAGGTGAAGAAAAAAGCACATGGACGATATTGAGGAACTTGTACAATACGCACATTATGCATGCCCACTCACCTGTATATTTCCTTTTCTGGAATCGAATTTTTTTAAGGACAATGGAAAGACATCTACAAGAACAAGACTGCTCGGTCGGTATTCCATATTTTGATTTCACACTAGATGCTGGAAATTTATCAGCATCGGTTGTATGGCGTCCAGATTTCTTTGGATCCGTATCCAGTTATGGTAGTTGCCATTCATATCAAGTACCAAACGAAGGAGCTTCGTGGACTCCTTGTATTCAGAGAGATTTTAAAACAACTGCTGAAGTTCCTACCATGGTAGATGCTGCTGTTGCATTGACAAAATCAGATTTCTCGAAATTTACAGAAGCGATGCAGGGATTTTTCAACTACATAGCTTCATTTATTGGTGGTGATATCGGAACTGCTAGTAAGTTAAACTTTTTTCAGAATAAAAATAATGTAGTAAATTGTCTATTTTTGAAGATCTAATTAAAGTTAGTTTACACATTCATCAAAGAAATACGTCTTGAGTAATTCTTTTCTCCAACATGAAAGCAAATATCGATGAAAAGTTATCATTTGAGAGTAATTTTTAGTTAACATTGCTATTAAGTGGCACTAGATTGAAATAGGATTGTTGTAAGCATAAGTCGATATAGTGATTTCAAACATCAATTATTCGGCTTTCTGAAAGTAATGGTCACGCAGAGAATTAGCGTGGACTAATTGCTTACGAAAGCACTCAATCAGTATATAAGCACATTATACGATTAGCAGTTGAACTCATTTTATTTGTAACATATTGCATTCTTCAGATTATCTTCGCTTGTGGGTCATAGGTAATTCTCGCGTTGTTTCTTGATTAAATTCAGTGATAACCTGGAGCTTCTTGCGTGTATTCTGTTCACGTATGAAGCGTCTTTCTCATAAGAAGGTATTATACTATTTCATGAATGCACAATAAATATTTTGGATAGTAGTTATTAATATAGATAGCAGCTGATGTTTTGTGTATTTTGTGATATACACTGCCGTTGTCTTCCGCATGCTGACACCATCCATGGTCTTAAAGTTTGATAGCCGAACCCATACTCTGTTGGCATGAGAACTTGTCACCTTATCACTAGATTTACCAGACCAGTCATTTTGACTGTTTCGAAGCTTCCATTTTGCATAATGTGTTACTAATTATACTGCAACTTTCAATTACATTGCTTTTCCTAATACGTGGTAAGTAGGACTAGATAATGTGGCTAAAAGTTTTATTGTAATTTGTAGCAACTTGGTGTAAAGGAAAGGGGAAGTTTAGAAATGGTTGAAAACGGCCTGGTAAATTTAGTGTTAACCACTGCGTCATCTGATGCCATAAGCTTTTGCTCTTTTTTTAAGTATAATTTTCATTTTCTTCTAAAGACATGGTTTGAGAAATATTTATGGCATAAAAAACACTTTGTAATTTTGTATCCCAAACTTATCTTCAATTACTATTACTGAAAATACTTTAGTTTAATTGAACTTTGTTTACAAAATTTCTCTCAGGGGTTAAGATAACTATAAGCATAGTTGAAATTATAGTGCATCAAATACATCTATGAAAGGACCCCATGTTTGTTCAGGGAATTTACTCATGTTAATTACAATGAATTCATATTTTTTTTTTTTTTAAGTGATGTGTGCTTTCATTTATTTTTAGATGGTCCTCATGATCCGGTTTTTTATTCTGTGAGTGCGTACATCGATTTCTTATTTTGGAAATGGCAGCAACGACATTCCCACCGGATACCCAGTACGGAAATGTACAGTGACTCCATACTGCAGGCTGTTCTGGCCCCGTTTAATACTGAACAAAGATTTCTCATTGACTCTGAAAATTCTCTTTGTGTTACATATAAAGAAATCGGTAAAGAACAGAGTATTGGAGAGGAAAAAAAGCAGTATCATTATAGTAAGTTTTCTAAGTATGTTTATTCTGTAAGCTGTGTACATTTTTTTAATTTAGCCTGCATGATTAAACTATGTCTCCAAACAGGAATTCTTGTAGACGACGAATTTTTGCAATGAAAAGCCATATAGGTTGACATTTTATCCTCAGCCTTAATTTACATTTTATACCCAGCCTTTATTTTAAGATAAATGTATTTCTTCGTTTATGATAAAAGTGAATTTTGCAATTACTGATTATGTCCCTTCAAGATCTTATTAACCCTTGAGTTGTCACCTATCAAGACATCACATCACACAAGTCGTCACGTCGGGTCATATAGACCCGAATTAAAAATTTAGTAAATTGGGTATAAAAAATGAAAAACATTGTGTTTAAATTTCAATATAATGTAAGAATATGTAACATATAAAAAGCATAGAAAAGAAAAGAAATTAACCACTTAACGCATTTGCCCGTATCTGTCCCGTTTGAAAGTTACCGGAGAGTTTGCCCAGGCCCGTCGTTATTTTATTTCTAATGCCCGTCTGAGATACGTTTACAATTTGTTTGTATAATATAATTTTTCTATGTAACTTTTACCCCAACCCCCGCTCCCTAGTCATCCACCACAACCTGAAATTTCAAAGAACAACTTATGCTATACTATTTTTTCAGCTGGGACAATATGACCCGACGTGACAGCTAAAGGGTTATGGTTTACGTACATACTTGGAGACTTGGGTCTCTACCACGAACGGTTCGGAAATGTTCCGAATCGGTAATTTTCCGGCCTCGGAACTTTGCTATTCTGGTACCGAAATACTGTTAATTCAATCTCGGAAAGGTGATTGACAGCTGGCTTCGAGTACTGATAGCTGTTAGGGGATCATTCATAAATGATGTCACGCTTCGAGGGGGGAGGGGAGTTCGTGAAAGTGTGACAAGGGGGGGGAGGGGGTAACAAGAAGTGTGAAATCCCTACTTATGCAACATAACGTGAAGCGTGACAAAGGGGGGGGGGGGGAGCAGGTCCGCTGAAGTGTGACATTTTGTGACAAAGGGGGGAGGGGGTCAGATATGTGGGAAAAAAAGCGTGACATCATTTACGAACGGTCCCTAGTTTGATAGAAACAACAGCAGTCTATTCATCAACGGTTTGTTGCTACCGTCTGTTGCTGTTGCCCTTGGTGTGAATGTACCATTAACAGAAAGAATTTACTTTCCATCATTCTCTACATCTTAAAGTATCGAAAATGGAAACCGATCCGCAACTAGAAATTTACCAGAAGATCTTAAAAGAACTACTATAAGTTTCGGTAACCTTGGTACATAAAATAAGAAATAATAGTTTAATATATATATATATATATATATTAGCAAATTTAAAGAATAAAATATTTAAAAATAACTGCAAATTAAAACAAAACACAATATGACAAATGGAACAAAAAACAAACAAATTTAAATCAAAGCAAAAAATATTTAAATTAATAAGAAGGAATGAATAAAATCCGATATATATATATTATTCCTTATTTTTTATATGAACGACTAAAATCTGTTTAAAAACAATTGTGAGATTTTTTCCAAATTGAAGATAGAAAGTAAAAGAACATAGATGAGTTTATATATACGTTAAACAATAAAAAACATTTAAAAAAAATACCAATTTATTAAAGTTATGTATAAAAAATTAGATTAATAGCATAATTAATGGAAAATATATGAGAATATGTTGAATAAATCTAATTTAACTATTTTTTTTCCCAAATGTATTTCTTATCTATGCTCGAGGCTCCAAATGTACGATCTTCTAATTCTTTAATGAGCTTTTCATTTATGTATTATTCACAGGAATTTAGGATCGGTCATTTTAATTTATAAAAACTGGTAATTCTTCCCAAAATTCGGCTCTCTTCTTCATCGCACATACCTAAATCTAACATTTCCGTCTCGGAACTGAAATACAGGGACCTCTTTTCGAAGTGGTAACTTTCAGTCGATTCCGGGAGCAATTACCGGAGGCAGCGCGTCATAAGTCACGTGAGCCCTTTATTCCGAGAGTGGTCAGTCGATTCCAGGAGCAAATTACCGGAGGCAGACCGATTCCGATGCCTCTTGGTAAGCCAGAGTTCGGAAAGATAACGTCATGAGTCACGTGAGCGTTTCAATTCCGAGAGTGAAAGACTTTCCGAACCGTTCGTGGTAGAGCCCTTATTTCCTCTTTTTTTTAACTTTATAAACCGAATTAGTTTCCAAGTAGCTCACTATGGATCTAGTCTTAAGATCATTTCTGTGTGAAAAATCATATGAATCTATCTTTTAATCATCTGATTAGGATTTAATGAGCTAACTAGCACAATTTAAAAACTAGTTTAGATTTATCAAAATCTAATTTGTTTTCACACGCAATTTTAGTAGGAAACTTTCTTAATAAGTACTCTTCATGTTTCTTTGTCTCAGTCATGATGTCATGATGCTAGACAGAATGGCTATCCTGCTGGATACCCCCCCCCCCCCTGGCGATATTCGATCTTTCGCGCCAATATGTAAAGATTTTCGTTTGGTGTGAAGTTTTATTTTTCTGGTTCCAAGTTGCACAACTATACTATTTTTATTAAAATAATCCCAAAAAAATCTATTTTTTGACATGATTCAAAGTTATCCGAAATACATAGAATGATCCCTTTGAATCATGTTAACAATTCATTTTAAATGGTTTTTATAATTATTATTTATTAATTTTTGGTGACCATGCAATGCTTTGGGAGTTCTTTTTTAGTTTTATGCAAGTAAATACAATAACAATATTAAACTGTGAGAAGCAATTCAAAATGGAGATTTTGTGGATTAAAGTTACCCTGATTGCACTATACTGCATTTTAGGAGAGGCGTTTACTAAGAGAAAGCAAGTAGATCCTTCTCCGTGTATGAACAATGACTATGGTCAATCAAGTGATTGCTATGATTCTGAGGTTCAGTCAGTATTATATGCTGGCAAAGAAATTCAATCTGTTCTCTTCAACCAAGAAGAAGAATTTTTGAAAACTTTGCCAAGGACTTGCTATCCTCCTCAGAATTCGAAAACTGCACACGTTACACAATCTTGGAATGGAGAGACGAAAGATTTCAAGTTATTATCAAATTTTCAGGTACAAACTTTATTTATTTTTCCTTTTTTTTCTGTAGCCATAAATAATATGGAATTTTAATCAAATACATTTTTTTGAAAGAGAACTGAAGATCTGCTTCACGTTTGCTACATGTTGCAAGTTTAGTTTTCTACACAGATCTAAACTCTGCCTGTGTAGTCATTGCCTTGAGGGATCTCGATGGCCGAAAGGCTTTGTCGATACCTTTGTGTGCGTAATAAGGGATAGCGAGCTTGATTTTCACTCAGGAATAACTATATGTACTTGTTGTTGGCACAAAGTGCACACAAAAACTTTGAAGTTTGTTGGACAATTTCTTGAGGTACCGCAAATGCGTCGGTTCCCGCAGTACACCGAAAGTAGGGCCGTGGTAGCCTAGTGGTTAGCACGTCGGACTTCCACCCGGAAGGTCGCGGGTTCGATACCGATACCCACTGAAGACCCCCATGTATACTTGGGGATATGTGCATGTAAAATCCGTAGACCCCACTACCTCTCCCCGTGCGTAGAGTGCCTTGAATGGGACAGAGTGACGACAATAGCGGTGAATTTTCCCTACTGCGCAAGCGCGGCTGCAGGTTTCGTCTGCAGGGAGAAGCATTTGACGGCTTGGCTGAAAAAACTCGGCTTGATAACTAAAAGTGAATCGTTATCGCTGTTTTGGCAACAAGCGTAAATGTTATGAATATGAACGCGTTTTATTTAAACAAAAAGTATTTTCTACAGAAGCATTTAAAAAGTTGTTTTCCATACACTTTTTCTCATTTTTAAAATTTTGCATTTGAATTGTGACGCAGTACAAATAAATTAGATACAATCCTGTGACATGGAGAGGGAGAACAAGTACTGCTCACCTCTTCTCCACGTTAGTGTTACAGCGACCTCAAATAAATAAATAAATAATCAATTAAATTTTTTAAAAAAGTAAATGATTCAGCAGATAAAGCATCTTAATAAGTAATGCTCTCAGAATGTTAAATTTCGCATTTTTGAAGTCATGTTCTAACAATTACTCTTTCATCTCAATAAAGAAACATTAATTGAAAATTTAGAAAAATACAATCCGATTTTAATATATTTAATATAATAATAGTAGTGAGAAATATTTGCAATACAGTTCTTTACAAAGTGGAACTTTGCAATATATTTTTTTCATATAAATTAAAAAAACAATGCATGTTCTATCAAGTTTTATTACGGTAAAAATCGTTTCGAAGTTATTTCGCGGTTTTCAATATTGTTTGAAAACGATATTGACAAGTAGTTAGCGAATTTACATAATTACAATTTACAATTCTAAGAAGCTTGAAAAAACATAGGATAATATTTTATATGTACATGGTTAATTTCCTTAAGCAACATCAAAAACATAAGATATCTAAGAAATTTTCTCAGAAAAAAATTTACAAATGGTAAGCAACGCATAAGTAATGCTCTCGGAATTTTAAATTTTGCATGTTTCAAGTCATGTTCTAACAAATACTCCTTCATCTCATTAAAAAAACATTAATTGGTAATTTAGAAAAATACAATCCGATTTTAGTATAATAATAGTAGTAAGAAATATTTGCAATACATTTCTTTACAAAGTGGAACTTTGCAATATTCTTTTTTCATATAAATTAAATAAACAATGCATGTTCTACCAAGTTTTAATGCGTTAAAAATAGTTTCCAAGTTATTTCGTCATCTTCAGTTTTGTTTGAAAACGATATTGACAAGTAGTTAGCGAATTTACATAATTACAATTTACAATTCTAAGAAGTTTGAAAAAACATAGGATAGTATTTTATGTGTACATGGTAAATTTTCTTAAGCAACATCAAAAACATAAGATTTCTAAGAAAAAACAAGTTACAAATGGTAAGCAACACTAATATTTCCTCTGCTTATTATGTGTCGTTAACAAAAGCAAAGTAGATATTAATTTAAATTTGTCACAAGAAATATCATAATAAGAAGAGAAGAAATCGTTACTTCAAAATGAAAATTCTTGGTAAAATAATAATTCAATGATATTGTTTTCCATTGAATACATGAAAAAAAAATACTTGACAGAAATAAATAATCGACTTCTAATGCTTATCGTAAAGTGCAATTTAAAAAAAACGTATTCTCTTCGAAAAAAAAAAAGAAAAATAATAAGAAATGTGTATATAAATATATTTTCTATTAACTTTCGCTATGTACAATTTATATGAAAATAAGAACTGAAATAAAACAAAAAGTAAACTTTTAACAATAAATAACTTAAATTTACTGTGCTAAGAAACTTGAAAAATCACAAAAATACTTGTATCTTGCACGTGAGTGGTTAATTTGCTTGAGTAACATCAAATACATATAACATTTCTAAAAAACAGTTTAACAAATTATAAATGATAAGCAATATTTCTTTTGCATATTATCTATGCTCTAATAAAGGCAAAGTAAATGGAATGAATTAATTTAAATTTGTCACATGAAGTATATTAAAAAGAAAAAATCGCTATATCAAAATGAGAATTCTTGATAAAATAATAATTCAATGATATTGTTTCTCACTGCATGCATGAAGGAAAATGCTCCAAAAAAATGAATAAATAACTTTCAATGTCAATTATAATGTGAGATTTTTACGAAATTGATTATTTTTCCAAAAATGTAAACTTTTTCTCAATAGAAGCTACTTTGAAAAGTACATCACAGTTTATAACATCAACAAAACATTGATACAAGGTACAGGGGAATTGAAATACATATGCATTAAATACTCATTAATTAGTATTGTTGAGCATAATCATTAGAAGGAAAAAATGAAAGTGTCTAAAATCAATTAGCTTTTAGAAAATCAACAATATTTTTATAACTTCGTTAAAAAAATCTACCAAAGCAGTCAGCCCATGATTTTTATATCATGTTATATACCATATTTTCATATTCTCAATTGAAAAATGAATACTTCATTTTTTTACTTACTTTAAAAAAAAGGATGAAATTTTCCCATAAGACTACATTTTTTATTGCCCCTTTTCAATTTTATTTTTTACTACATTTTTCGTTTGAGTAATTTCTTTTCTTTTTTTCAACGAAAATATTTTGAGGCGAAAAGAAATAAAGCGATTTTGCAATTTGCTCTTGATATTGTGACAAGTCGGGAACACAATGGCTTGTATGTTAGTATCACTACTTATATTACCATTTACTAAGTTGACGCAATCTGTGGAAATCAGTAAATGATGTTCTAAAGAACGGAAAATAAGCTCCATTTTCTTAAAAAACCCAAAAGTTAGCTCATTTACATAAAACATACAGTTTGTCTTATATTCCCGCAATGACAAAAGTTTGGCATACTCCAAGTCCTTTTTTTCCTTGGAACCTAAGGAGTTTATGCATAGGCAGCAGACTTTGTGGTAGTTGGCTATTCTTGTTACTACATAACCTGCAATACTATACAAACAGTTTAGTTCTGCGGTATCAAGCGATGATATACGTGTAGACAGTTTGTCCCACACACGTGGCAGCACAATTTGTGTAGGATTTGTTTCTTTTTTCTGTGGGAACTCAAGAAATCCTCCTAAAATATGACCTTCATCCCAATCATAACTTCCTTTGTATTTCTTTAAAAATTGAGAAACGCAAATCGTTTTGAGATGATTTTTGAACTGTAGTGACGTTGGTACTGCTTGTCGTGAGCGAACGAGGCTGAATAAATTTTCCACTGCATCTTGAGAAAATCTGGAAGTCAATAGAAAATTAAATTTTTTGTCTTCAAGAAATTTCTGTTGTAATTCCAGCACAGATGTAGTTGACAGGATAACTCCTGTCTGGATAGGTTTCCAGTAGGCTTTTTGGTTTTTACCCACTATTTTTAGCTCTCGAAAAAGTTTTATAATTCCTTCAAGGAATTGAATTGTCTCTGAGTAAACTTTTTTAGTTTGTTTACTCAGAGCCAATGCGTGACACCTAGACAACATCAAGTCGAACCACTTGTCAACTTGCTTCACAAACCATGCAGTGGTTAAAAGGTTTGGATCATTGTCCATTTCTGCCAAAAATTGTAATGCAGCACTTATATTATGACTTAATAGTGAAGCAGCTGGTGTTACCTTCATTTTGTCAAAATGCGTCAGATTAAGTGCATTTTCTTTTAATTTTGGTGCAAGCTTTAAATCATTTTTTCCCTGAAATTCTAATAATTTCTGAACGTGCTTGCTGTCTACGATACAGCTTGGCAGATTATGTTCTTCTTTAACAGATTCGGGAATAACAAAATGTTCGTTATTTAACAAAGCGGAGCGGATATTTTTTAGTAAATGTGGTGGATCTGCCAAAATCTGTATTGTATCAGACGGCCTGCAAGGATGAGGAATGGCGTTTGTGCACTGCAATCTGTTGCACATGTCAGAAGTAATGCTATTGACTTTTAATCCAACATTTTCGGCCATTTTAATTATGTCAATAGTAATTTCCTTCATGCGTTCTCCTTCTGGCGCAGCTCTGGTGTAGTGATAGGCGACAACCTGCTTCCACCGGTTGTAGATTCCAGCCAACATAAAAATTAAAACATGGTTCGCCATTTTGTCACTTTTTGGAAAAGTAGTTTTTCCGAAGTAAGAGCTAGAGGAAACTTCATATTCAGTGGCTTCTGTTATTGCCATTTCATCCAATAAAATGACACATTCCGAAGACACATTCCTTTTCAACCTCTCTGAAGGTTGTGACCTTAATTTTTAGCAACTCAAAAAACATCAAGCAAAATTCCACATGGAAATTTTAAATTTTCCATGCGGCGCTGAAGGGTTCTAATGGACAGAAAAGGGAAATTCAGTTGGAGCAAACTCTCATAGCCCCGTGTGCTACAAGAAAATCTTAGACCCAATGCTACTTCTACGGTTTTACTGGACCATTTTGTGAAGTACATTGTTTTGTTTTTTTTGCTTAGCGCTGTCAATTGGTCTGCATTGAATAAATCCCCCGAATATTTCAGCTTTCCAGCATCAGATGATATTTTGCCTTTCTCGTACAAGTATTTTTCCAAACTCGAATTCAAAGCTTTTATTTTGATGTTTTGAGCAGTTATTATACAATTAGCCTCATTCAATGCATTTTGAAGATCTGAAATGCTTTTTTCTTTATCAGCAATAATTTGCTCTTTTTCGGAAATTATTTTTTCGAATTCCAGCTTTTGGAAATCTATTTCAGAAATAGCTCTTTTATTGTTAGAATCTCTGTCAAATGGCAGTTTCCTCTTTTTAGTAGTTGCATGACTGAATATCGTAGGAATAGCAGTTTTCTTTAAATTTCTGCTTCCATCGGCTCCTACTATCCATTGATCGCCGTCAAAATGTTCCTATCGAAGAAAAAAAGAGGAATATGTATTGATGCTCTAAGGTTGTAACAAATTGATGCATTAAATTTGTTTTTTTAGAAAATTATAGAATGAAAAAAGAAGTGACATTCATACCTCACAAAGATAGCTATTATTCGTTGCTTTCCAATGTTCTCTTTTTACTTTAGCTTCCCATAGGCTTCTTCGAGTTGGATCACGAGGAAAAACTTTCATTAAGAAACCTTGCTCGGATCTGTTAACGCAATCAACAGCAACACAGCCAGGCATCCTATAAAAGATATTCTCTGACTTAATTCCTTTCCTTTCTTTCTCATATATATATATATATATATATATGAGATATGTATATATATGATCTCATATATATATATATATATATATATGTTTATGTACATAGAGGCGTCACTACAGGGGGCAGAGAGGGAGGATCACCCTGAGTAACAACCGTTTATTTTTTTTTGGGGGGGGGGGGATGACACCCAAAATAAGACAAAAAGTTTTTAAAAATACATATACTTGAATTAGAAAATTATACTGATGCTATTTCAACGTACCATAACCGAAAATAAATATAGCTTACTGAAAGTTACACCAAATAAATAAAAAATGTAACTCCTTAAGTTTTTTTCCCCACTACTGAAAATAATATAAACTACGAAACTGCAAATTTACACCACACAACGGGGTTTTTTGGAGGGGGAGGTGACACTACAAATTACTGCCCAAGATGACACTCAAGCAAGGAATGCCACTGATATGTATTTATACACATAAGCTGTAAAGTTACACTTTTGTTTTTGTTTGTTAGGAGCAATTAGAAATGAATCAATGTTACTTAACACTTAGAAAAACTTTTTCCCAGAACCTCTTTAAATGCACAATACCTCAGGCTATTCGTACTATTTTCAAGTAAAGCTTCCTTTTATACAAAAGGCTCCATGCTCCGTTTTAAAATGAAAAAAAATATATCAAAGCTTGAAATAAAGAATGTACTAACTAAATTAGTCGTGCTATTAATTTTTAAATGATCTGAGTGAAATATACTTTAATTTTATGTAAACATGCATACTATATTGCAACATTTCTCTTGTATCGATACTCTCCTGCATAATCTAGCTTTTAATAAAGTGCTTAAGATTACTTTACAGACATTATAAAAAATATAAATCCTGAATAAAGTGCTTCTAAATTAAAAGTGTCTACTGACACTATGTAAAGGTTTGAATTTCAAGTCTAGATAAAAGAATGTGGTTTTATTAACAATATATACCAACATAAGAAACTTGGTTCACAGAATACAAATAAAATGTGAAAATATTACTTTTAAAATATGAAAATGAGGAAAAATAAAGCATTACTCACAGAAATTAACTGTTAGCTAACTCTGGAAAGAAAAAAATCGCAAACAAAAAGAATTGTGATGGAGAAATGGTAGTATTAAAAATAACTATCATTATAATTAATCGACGGCAGATTAATCGCTTATCTACCAATTTGCATATCAGTGCATCCTTAATATATAGCTATATCTATGCGTAATTTGCGTCACGAGTCCGATGTTGGTTTGTTTGAGAATGAGCTCGCTTAGTTCTGTGCTTATTTCTTGCGTACTTTTGCCAATGGATTTTAATGTATTTTAAGTTTTAAAGTTGCAAATTTTATAATCTGTGATTTAAAATGCAAACAAAGCACTCAGATGAAAAGTGCTAAAAAATCGCTAGTACAAGAATTATACTGCGAATCCAAAAATATTATAAGGTGAAATCCATTTATAAGAAGTGTTTTAACGGAAGTACAAAACAAATTCCGAAACCTCAATAGAGTACCATCCGTATTTCTTATGTGAATATAAAGATCTAAAAAGAATTTGAAAAGGAAAAGCAAACGCTACTGAGTATGGTTGTCCTAATATCAATGTAGCCAAAAAACACGCCAAGCCTATCCGAATCCAGTATCCTAAGATTAATGAGTTATAATTAAATAAATATTTCAATTTGAGTGGTAAAAATAAGTACAATAAGTAGCATATACATTAATGAACTTCAAGTATAAAATAAAAAGTTAGTACATACCTGATAATTTACATAAAAAACATTTTTCCGGGATCTTTCTAATTTCCTATGTTAAGTCTACGAGAGTTTCGTCAAGAAGCCCTGCGGCGGACGAGGGTTCTTCCCCTCTCCTCAGTGGGGAGTCCGTATGTCGTCACTCTGGTCCATTCAAGGCACGCTACCCGTGCGTAAGCAATCCTAAGGATTCGGCTAACAGGTAAGGGGTCTGGTGGAGAAAAGTACACAGAAAGTGAAGCAACATCGACTAAGGTCAGTGTTTGGGAGGGTGACAACCTCTCGCGGCTCGTTGCTTGGGACCGTGTACGTTAAAGGGAGCTGGTGCACGTCAAATAGGTCGTGGCTCCAAAATGTCCTCCAAGTGAAACGATACCTCTGGGGGTGCCAATCCCAAGTGACGGTCTCTCATCTGGGAGCTGGTTCAAAAGATTAAGAGATCTTTCAAAGGGGCGGAAATCGGACTCCTGCCTATAAGGGCCCCGTTATAGACTCAGGAGCAGCGTACCCATTCTTCCCCGCCACGCGAGAGGACTTTTCTACTTAGCCCCCCCCCCCCTACCCTGTTAGCACGTAGATTTAGAGCTGCCCTCCCCCGGGCACGGGTAAGTGAAGTTTATTGAATAAAATGTTTAATTTTGGCAAAGTAAACAAGAGCGTTCAAATTCAGACTCCATAAACACAAATAATGCAATTTAATTCAGTTTAACATCTGTCGATTTTCCAATTTATCATGCAATATAAAAATTTGCGGAAAACCCCTTATCATTTTTCTCCAGTTTGAGAGCTTGCTAAATACGGATCTCTGTATGGTGTATATCTCTTTGAAAAATATCAATAGCCAACTGAAACTTTTACATAAGTTGCTCCATAGCTCTCACTACCAAAATATTTAAAAAAATAATTAATATCTTTCGCGCATGCGCAATCACATTTGTTTTAATAAAACTGCTCAAATCTCATCGACTATTTATTACATTTTCCCCACGTTTTGGTACCATACTTACTTTTTATTTTGTCAAGTTGCCTGCAAGTTTCATGTAATTTGAGATAGAACTTAGCGAGTTATATGCAAAACACTTGCAAAAAATTTCGATTATTTAAAACAAATGCCCATATCTTCATGAATATTACTGCGTTTCTGACGAAAGCGGTAGTAGGCATTGCGTATATAATTAAAAATGTTTTGCGAAAGTTACAGGACATTTCGATCATTTTTTGATACAAGATGTTCAAAAGTGTTTTTTTTCTTCTTTAATTTTTTGACCGCCCCCTAATTGCCCTAAGCCTGAATTTTGTTTCTTAAATGTGAGTTTAATTATGTTCTTTCCATGGTGCAAAATACAGAACAACAAGTTTAATATTTCTCCAGAATTTTTAAAAAATGAGTAAAATCCAAAGTGTCCAAATACTTTTTGGTAGATGTGTACTACAAGTTGACTAAAGGCGCGTTCTGACGAGACAGTTTTCCCCTGCAATATCTGTCGAGACAGTCACTGTCCATGTCTGAACGAACCCGACAGCCGCTCTCTGACAGTATCTCGCCGAACCGGTTTCTCGCTGTGACAGTCACGTCTGACCACAGGTGGACACTTTTCAGAGCTACTGTCGCAAGTTCCCTGACCAAGTTGACCTAATTTTTCTGGTCTCGCAACGTCTTAGAAAAAACAGAAAATTACCAATTTTTTGCAATTTTCACTGTGCAACTCTCCGCTCGTTTTGCTAGAACAAAACGACCCGGAACTCACCACGTGGAGGTGGTTGCACGTCGAGTTCCACCCACACCCTACCCAACCAACCATCCAATTGTTGGGTGTGCTATTTACATTATATTTACAACTATTTACAAAGATTTTCCATAGAGTATTGGAAACTTTGGCTTACTGTGTTTTTTCAATTTTATTTTTTATATCTACTACACATTTAAATCTGATTTTTTAGAGAAATGAGGCATAACCGATCTAGACTTCAGTGTTGCTCGGATATAGCCATCTCTAGCTTCATGTCCACATACTTTATTCGAGGCCTCTGTCACAAGTTTGACGACCTTTCCACAGCCTGGGTGTGACAGGGAAACTTTTGTATTTCTCTAATGGGCGTATTGTCAGAATTGATGAGTGATTTAATATCATCTTCACTTAGATCCCGTAGCATTGGGGGTGGATATACCACACAAGAATTCCAATTAATAATTTCAATGTAATCGGCAGCTTGAAAGTTTATTATTGGTGGTACAAAATTTCTAACAGCCTGCTTCTTTGGGACGGTTTGTCTTGCCTTTAAGATCCTTCTGTAACCGAGCTCCCGAATATTTTCTCTTTCATCGACAAGCATTGCCAACAGAACATTCCCTGGATGCGCAAAGAACGCATTTCGTTGTATTACTGGTTCGATAACTTGAAGTAAATCGTCGGATAAATACCGTGATGTTCGGATTGCTTGAAAGACATGTTTTGGTCCGTCAGTAAAATATTTGCTCTTCTTTATGGCAAACCACACAGGCATGTATGATTTTAAGATAAAGCCGACTATTTCTTTTAAGTTTCCGGATGGATCTGATGAACTTATATACAACCTAAAGGCGCGTTCTGACGAGACAGTTTTCCCCTGCAATATCTGTCGAGACAGTCACTGTCCATGTCTGAACGAACCCGACAGTCGCTCTCTGACAGTATCTCGCCGAACCGATTTCTCGCTGTGACAGTCACGTCTGAACACAGGCGGACACTTTTCAGAGCTACTGTCGCAAGTTCTCAGACCAAGTTGAAGTCCTTGCAACTTTTTCCCGACTGTCTGGCATTGACTCCCGCGAAAAATACGCAATTGATTCGATTAATGTCCTAAAAAAGTTTAATTAGTTGCATTATTGTTCTGAAATTTCTGTTTAGTGGTTGATATATTTGGATATTAATGAATATATTCTTTTTTCCTCGCGAAAAACAGCAATTGCGTCGATTTATGTCCTAAAAAAGTTCAATTAATTGCATTATAGTTCTGAAATTTCTGTTTAGCGATTTAATCTGATAGAAATGAATGTAACCTCTATTTCTTGGTTTAAAATCACGAAAAAACATGGCAAGAAAATTATGCTTTTAATAAATGCGTAGTTTAGTAGAAACAAATTTATCTATTGTATTGAAGGTCAAAGGAAAAAAAAGAACAGTACACTTCAGAATTAAAAAGTTAATTTAATGCATGGCTTTAAACGGATTATTTATTTAATTTTATTATTTACTTTACTTTTTAATGCTTAGTACTAATTTAACCCTCTTCCAATGTCAAAATTTCAATTTAATATTAAAAACTGATTATTGTTATCAGTACTTGCAATTATATATGGAACACATTTTTTACTTGTGTGCTCATATTGAAGTAGATATTAAATAAGTAATTAATTTTATGTAGCGCTTTAAAACAAATATTTAATGCAAAAATCCTTTTTATTTCTTCATTAAATACAAATATTGTCAAGTGCAAACATTTATTTTGAGGTAAACTTTTAAAGCTGTCAACGATTTATAGTTTCCTTTTAACTAATATTTTTTAAAACTTTTTATTGTTATCTGTGTTTAATATGTGGAAAATAATATACAGTACAACCTCGATCGGCCATTTCCACGGGACTATTCATTTCATATATGCAGTGGTGCAGTCGAGGGGGGCGGCGTCCCCCTACCTTTTTATTTGAATACAAGCGTCCCCCCCAAATTTTTTATGTTTTAACATAAGCGTCCCCCCCCCCCTTTTGATTTCAGTTGCTTATCTCCGTATATATAAGCGTCCCCCCAACTTTTTTTTTTCAGGACTTCACCACTGCATATATGGAAAAATGATGAACGTGGGTCAGATTAACGTCCGAAGAAATCGTTAAACCATTAAAACAAGACGATACCTACGTTAAAATGATGGATGCAGGTACAATGCATAAAGATTTTACTGTATTGTAATCACTTTAAATTAATCCTTTTTATTATGCTATCATGATTTAGCAAAAGGTAGCCAACAATTATAGAATTGCAATTAATCTTGTACTTATTACCAATGAAAATTCAACATCAACCTTTGATTCATGTAAAACCTTTATATGTAAAAAATATTAAAACTTCCTTTAAAACATTTAGAAATTAGCTTTATTGATACATAGTTAAATTTATTAAACACTTTTGTAGATGAAACCGCCATAAAAGGGTGTATAGTTGTAAAGTGTTTTATTTTCGTTTCATTTTACTTCAGGTAAAAATGTTTTATATTTTTTAAAACCTGCATCAGTTTCGTGCAAGTAACTTTTAACTGCACACACACACACAAAACTTTGTGTTAGGTTGTTAAAAAAAAATCTAATCTATCCTGTCATAATTTTAATCTTTTTACTGTCAAAATTGTGATTATTTAAAAATCCAATTTTACGAACTATACAGCGAACTTTTCGTAATAAAAATATGCATTTATTAATTTTGTGCACAATTCTAATCTTTATTTTTTTTTTTAAATTATTCATTCAAGTTTCCTCTTTCTGAGCTTTTTTACTGAAGCCATCTGCACTTTCCGTAATTATTGTGTCGATAATACTTCAGTATATATACAAATCTAATGTAGCTTAAGAAGATACAAAAACAAAGGAGTAAATAAAAAAAAATTCAGCATCAAATACAACACATTGCGACTCCTCAATTTTTTCGGAACAGCGTCTCAAATACTGCACAGAATGAAGAAACCTTTCTTCTACGTGAGAACCAACTCCGACAGTTGAATGCGAGAATTGCACGACTTTTCCCTCCGCCGACTGTCGCTGCGAGTTCTTGCTTGCAATTTTTGCTGTGGTGTGAACACTCTAGCAACAACTGTCGGACATTTTCGGGTGAATTTTCTCGCTCGTCAGAACGCGCCTTAAGATACAATGTGAAAGTACTTTTCCAAGGATGCCAGGCATTGACGGATCTGGAGGGAGGGGGGCATACTCAACTGTGATGCGCAAAAAAAAAAAAGGAATAAGAAAGAAGAAGAAGAAATATAATACAATAAAAAAAGGAAAAATATTTATTTTTGAAATTTTAAGTTTTGTAAAGAGAGAATTAAAATCCTAGTTCAGCGCTCCGATGTGATCATTGATCGGCTATTTTGCTAGTGATTAAAACCGATTACTATAGAGTTATTTATTTGAATAAACTGTTGGAAGCTCCAAAATTGTGTTATACTGAATATGTTGCGTCGTTGATGAATCGGCCGGCTCCTGTGGCAGGCAAGCGCTCCTGGGAAGGCAATTTTTGGGGGCGGCAAATTTCGCAATGCCAAAATTTAAAAATTTATATTTTAGAAAGTCAAGGTTTTCCCCCTTGTAATAGTGAAATATAAATCATGCTGTGCTCGAACAATGTAATAATTTTTCTTTTACAAATTTTCAAAACATCCGTTCGGGAAAAGGCGGGAGGGGGGGGGGGGGGGGGCTTGCAAGTGTCGTTTGAGAAGGCAGACACGTGTCTCTTCGATATGAGCGTTAGCAAGAAGGCGGAGAGGGGCGAATTATTAAAAAAATGCTCATTTTATTCTGCATTTTTATGAGTAAAAGCATTTAAACTTTTAAAAGTTTTAATTTGCTTCTTTTTTTCCCTAATATTTTTGCAGTCCCAAATGCGTTTCCTAAGGCCTCAAAATGCACCAGTTTGCATATAGTTTTCAAAATTTTCTTCGGGGAGAATCCCTCTGGACCTCCTTCAACTGAATTTCATATCTCTAGTTAAGGGGAGACCCTTCATATGGCGCTATCCCTCTAATGTTCATGTAAAAGAACCTGGTAGTTTCTCTGAGCCTGAAAATATTTATGGACTTATTAGTGCCCCCGCCCATACAAGGTGAAAACTCCCTAAAAAAGTGGCCAGAGCATAAAAATTTACGAAATATGAACAATAATTAGCTGGAGAGGGTGGGGTGGCATTTTTAAGTTTTGCCCCATCACGCAAAACTCCAAGATCCGGTACTGGTGCTTAAACTTTAATAAGTTTAGGACCCTTTGGGTTAATAAGAAGAGTCGGCGTTTTTCTGAGTGCGTCTTATAAAATAATGGCAGTAAGGGAGAAACAAATTAAGAGATAATATACTGCCCCGTGACAAACTATACAGATTACAAGAAAAACTTGAGCGACGACGGTGGCGCAAACTTTTCAAACAACAAGAAAACTCTTTCAGCAATTGTTGATCAGTTTTTGAGCAGTGAAGGAGTGAAAATGCAGCAAAATAAGTTAATGTCATAACTGTTTTTAAAGACATATCTGTTAGAAGTTTTGACTGCAAGTCAAAATTGGCAGCAAAGAATTTGATCAGTCAACGGTTTAAATTTAAAAACTATTGCTGTTTTGCTTGATTTGCTTCTAGTCACTAACCAGTTAAGTGCTTACAAAGTAATTACTTGTTCATTTGGAACTTGGTAGAAAAACTGCTCCTCCTGCCAGAAAAATCAAAGGAGTGATAAACAAGCTTGTGATTTAAAAGAAATAAATATTCATTTTATTATTAGTATTTTCTTAGTACAAGTTAATAATATTTTTTAAATTTTCACGTGGAGCAAATCTATGTTTGATTTTTAAGATAATGTATATATTTTCAAAAAAGTAATTCTTAACAAACATAATTTTGACTTTCTATTTAGCTAGAAAATCATTCAGAAGGGCAGATTTTTAGTTTTATAATATAATGAAAATTATATTCAAATGATTTCATACAGTACTGAAGCATACGGCAACATTGTTCATTTAATAAATAGAGATTTATTATTTAGTAAGTGCTCTTGGCTTACTTAATGACTTTTTCCTTTCTCATTCTATTTTATAGTTTAATACTATAGTTTCTACAGTTTCTACGTAATTGAGACATAATAAAAAATATCATGAAATTTCGTTGTACTAAACAGTTAGTCAAGCATAACTTTAAAACAGTTTTGATTTTTTCCTCATTTAATATAAAAATGTCGCTTTAGTTTAACTACTGTATAAGACCCTAAAAAAAGGTAAAAAACGGTTTCCTGACATATAATTTTCAAAAAATTTCCGGGGAAGAAAAGGGGGGCCCTTTACAGTACCTGCCCCTCTAGGGGGGCCTTTTACAGTACCTGCCCGAGGGCCCCAGAGGGAGCCAGTCCGGGTCTGGTTATATCTTAGGTTTAATCTTGGTATTATCTTCCGTTTTAATTCTATCATTTCTAATTTTGTCATTATTGATATACTGTTTGGGGTTGTATTTGAAAGTATATTTAGAGATTCAGTTCAGGGCATAGGAAAGAAGAAGGGCTGGCTCATCTCTTTGATCTTTCAGTTTTGCCGAAAACCAGCAGAAAAGGGGAGAAAAACCGGTCTCTGACGTCGTTGCGGAAGCAAGTGGCTAAAGTTTCCCTATTTCTCCTGTGTTTCGCGTGTTCAATTTTCATTTTTACATTGTTTTGTTGAAAGATTATAAGGAATTTTTCTACAACTAATCAAAAATATTTTTATTAACTCCATTTCCAATTATATATTTTATAAAAGAAAGCATAATTTTGAATATTTCATCTTTGAAAAGTGTCACAAAATAACCAGCTCATGTAATTTCCCGAATGTAAATAAAGATGTAATCGCTTTTTTCTGGTTTTCACTTTCATAGAACCCAACAAAAAATGAATTAAACTATTAATAAATCCAGAATAATGCAGAAATAAAGAATCTTAACGTTAAAATTAATCATTTTTTTTAAAATCAAAAGTGAGCTGTTATAGTTTAAAAATTCATGTTGTAAAATGACTTTGAAAACATTTAGAAGAGCTCTTTAATTTTTCTCACATTTTAAAAACGCATTATTCATTTATTGCGTTATTATTTCTAAATGTAAGTTAAGGTTTTTAAAAGTAATTATCTATTTGATGACTTGAATATCTTTTCCTTTTAGATTAATAAAATAATTTTAATTAGCATTCTAAAGCCGATTGCATTGTATGTCGGCTGGCTTACTTGTATGTTTACAGCACGGCTTCCTAGCCTGTGGATTTCATATGGAGTCATGACATGTTTTTTTTATTTCAAAAAATCTATATAAATGTGTTTTATCTCTTAGTACATTTTATACATTTTGATGTTTCATTTTTGCTTTTTATGGCCTTTTGTAAATACTTTTATGTGTATTGGTTTTAACACAGACGACCGACCATTGATCATCTCGTGTACTTGTATTTTGTTAGACAGCTATAGCATGAAGTGTCCCAATGCATGGATTGCGGGGGGGGGGGGGGGGCAACAGCTTAAAGTCCTATACCAGACAATAATATATATGCCGTGGCCATGATTCAATCCGACAAACAATGCCACGAGAGCTTTCTGTTTACCACCAATGCCTTCGCAATTATTTTTTTTTAATGAGTTCATATTTTTTTTAAATTTTAATTTAAATAAATGATAGTAACATCCTGTTAAAAATACATTTGAGTAAATGTTAAAAATACTTTTTAGTGCCCATTAAAATGTTAAATATATATATGTTGAAATAATTAAAATTAGATTTTGAAAGGGCGCCTTTAAAATAGAAAATGGAATGAATGGAAATTACTGCATTATTAAAATAAAAGACATTTATTTAAGACAACTCATTTCTTGAATAATCAACATCATAAAATGGAAATTATTAAAATCAAACGCTTGGTGCACCATTAAATTATGATTTCAATTTATGCAATTCATATATATAGTTTGATTCATAATTAATCAAAACATGATTTAAAACAATTCATGCATATACGTTGAGAAAATTTTTAGGACTTATTAGATTTGTTTAGATAGAAATTGTTCAATGAACAATTTAGCTAAAATTCAATTTCATTTTGCTTTGCAAGAAAATATCCGTTATTTTTTTTTCAGGATTTAAATCAAGTTCCGGAGCACAGAATCGACGTCTGTGTCTCACGGAATATGATGCAAAAATAGGTATAAAAAATATATCTCACTTATTGATGAACTTGCAGCGAGGATCCATTTAATTCGAATTTAGTCGACACTGGAGAGAAGAATTCAGCGAATTAATTCATATTTTTTGGTTCAATTAGATTTTGAAATGGCACTTGGAGATGAACTTTTAGCGAGGATCCATTTAATTCGAATTTCGTCGATACTGGAGAGAAGAATTCAGCGAATTAATTCATATTTTTTGGTTCATTTCCTTGGCCTTGCTGTACTGAATTACAATCCAAGATCATCCTAATTTTTTCGATTATTAATTCATTTTTCTGGATTATTCTGATGATTGAAGTTTCTTTTACATTGCAATTCTTTTATATTTTTTAGAGATGATCTTCAAATGTTTTTTTTTCTTTTTTTTCTTCTTGGGCCATTCGCCTCACTTCTCCAAAATTTTCGTCGTTCTCTCATCGTGGCCAGGAGTCCAAGGGCAAAATGGTGAAAAGGTAACATAATACTTCGGCGTCCTCTGCTCTCATTGGTTGAGAACAAATCCTTATCCATTTGAAAAATTCAGTTTCTCAACTGTGTTAACTTATTTTACAGGTGCTGCCATCTGGCAATGAGTTTGCTCATGTATAAAAAAAACTTAATGTGACATTGTTACACATCCAAAGAGAAAAAGTCATTCGGTTAATATTCTATAGATATTTTTTTGCTGCTATTGCATAAAAAAACATGTTACCTGTACCGAATGCAGAATTTAGCTTGGAGGGGAGGACCAAGTTTCGGTCACGGTATTCAATATGCACTCAAGAGCCAAAACATTATGACCACCCCAACATTTTGCAATGAACTCGCCTGGGTGACGTGGAAGGCACTTGATCAGGTGGAAGTGGTATTTAACTGCTGCTGGAGAGCCTGAAGAATCATTCTTTCACTTACTTCAGTGTGTGATGGGATAGGCTGCGGATGTAAGCGACTTTGATAGAGGCCATATTGTAATGACTCGAAGGTTAGGAACAAGTATTTCCGAAACTGCACGACTTGTGGATTGTATGCGATCTACAGTTGTTAGTACTTATGCAAAGTGGATGAATGACGGTGAAACCAGCAGTAGACGACATGGTGTTGGACGTCCACACGCTATCAAAGAAGAAGGTCGTCGGAGACTGTCTCGCATGGTGAAGCAAAGCCGGAGCCAGACAGCGGCTCAGCTGACAGCCCAATACAATGCAGGGCCAAGCAGAATAGTATCGGAGCACACTGTTCAGCGGACACTGTTGGATATGGGGCTACGCAGCAAACGTCCCACTCGTTATTGACAGGTGGTCATAATGTTTTGGCTCTTGAGTGTACATATTTTCATTATTAGTAATAACATGCATAGTAGAAAAGACTTGTGACGAGAGGTCTCATTCACTTACCCCCGTGGGTGCGCCCCTCAGCAGTGGAGCGCACCCTTAAGAGTGATGGCGCCCCACATTTAAAAGAAAAAAAAGACTAAAATACCATACCCGCCAAAATGTTCAATGACGCATTCTGCGCCATGAACCCCGCTCGTGAGTATCCCTGTACCTGAGTGATATTATTTGTATTTAACTATTCCTTAATTCGAGTTGTTATGATTTGTATTTAATACTAATATTACTTATAGTGAACCATAAAATTGATGTCTCATTATGAAATATGTTGAAAATACTGACAGCTACATTCTTGTCTAAAAAGTTTTCAAATGTAAGCATTAATTCATAATCTTCAATTACGTGCTCCATTACATTCTGGAAATGTAAACATTTCCTTTCTGTTAGCATTATTACAGCTTTTTATAACTATTATAGTTTCTATATGTTGCTATTTTTAATTACTATCTGTAATTAAATACATTATTAATATAAAATTGCTTTTATGTTTATAATTAACCTCTGTCTTCAGCAATTTCTGATAAGAAAAACATTTAAAAAGTAAATGAGTAAGAAGAATCCATTTTCAAATCTGGGAAAGATTTTTTGAGCAGTTAACGAATTCAATATCTCAAATACATTCTCATTTCTGTTATTCATAAAATAATTTTAATTTGTATTCAACCCTGGTTTTATTTCATAATGTTTACATTTTTATGTCACTCATAATGAATCAATGTTTGCTTCTTAATTTTCATTCGAGTTTAAAATTATTCTTATAAAACATAATCGCGTCATATACACTAATAGCAAGGAATATGACGTAAGATAATTCATATAACTTGAAAAATAAATTTATTAAGCTTTCATGCCCAAAAATATGAAGGAAATAACTCTTTTTCCCATTAAAAAACATTGATGAATCCCTCACTTGCTTCCACAGTGACGTCACGGAAACCCACGGATTTCATTCCCCCAAAGCTCTTCTCGCGACATGAGCAAGCCCTTCTCTCTTTCCTGAGGCCCTGGATTCAGTTGCGGTAGTATGAAAGCATACCGTTATTCCTATTAGCCAGTTCCTAATTAAATTGTCGACTTTAGTTCTCATTGTACTTCCCTAAGTCTTACCCCCCAAGCTCCGTACCCATGCTGTATTATGGGGAGCACTACATTTAACAGTATTCGTTTTAGTAATCTGTATCTATCCTGGTAGGGTGATTTAAATATTAATCTTTTGTATTTTGTTACTAGTGTGTCTATTTTTATTCTTTTCTTTTTGAAATTGTCCGTAAAGTTTAGAGTCCTATCGAAAGCTACCCCTAAATAATTTAGATACCCCTCCTTTGTAACTTTCTTTATTGTTTTACCCTCAAGTTTGAAAGATGGAGAATGTTTGGAAGAGGGATTTTGAGGTATAAGGCATTGCTTCTGTTTTGGTGTGGCTTAATACTAATTTATGTTTTGTGCACGAGTTAGATATGTGTGTAGTCTCCTTGTTGGCTATAATTTGTAAGTTTTGAAAGGAATTTGCCTGCGCCACTAAGAGGAAGTTGTCTGCGTAGCATATTATGGTAGCCCCTTCTATGTTAAAGTCAGATAGTAGTGTTTTTATTAGTAGATTCCAGTAGACCGGTCCACTATTAGAACCTTGGGGGCAACCTTTTGTAAGTGTTTTCTTGTAAATTATCTCTTTAAGTAAGTTCTGATAGGTTACAGCCCGGTCACTGAAGAAATGTTCTATGAGCTTAATGATGCTCTGAGGAATCTTGCTTGTTTTTAGTATGTGTAGTAGGGCGCGCCACCATACATTATCAAACACGCCCTTAATATCAAATTTGATTAGTACAGTGTGTTTTTTGTTTCTTTTATTGATTTGTCTAAGATTTTACCTAACGTATTTAATAGTGAAATCGGCCTGTACTTATCTGCTAATATTTTTCCATTTTCATCTATTTTGTGTATTAGTATCACGCGTGCTATTTTCCATACTTTTGGGAACGTACTGTATTCTAAACATTTGTTGTAAATTTTAAGAAGTATGGAACGATGTGCTTTAAATAATTCCTTTGCTAGTTCATTTGGTATTTGATCTATGCCTACTGCTTTCTTTGGTTTTAAGGAGTCTATTACTAACTTTAGTTCTGCAAGAGAAAATGGGGGGTCTGTTCTTTGGTCGACTTGGGGATCACTATCCCTAATCATCTTTTGCCAGTCGTTCTCCCCAGCAGTGTCATCGCCCTCGAAGATACTCTCTATAATTTCTTTAATTCTATCCCTTTTACTATTGTTATTGGGATTTTTAATTTGTGTTTGAATTCTAATTTTTTGAGCAGCTATTTTATACAGTATTCCGAAATAATTTTCTTTATTCGATTCTACAAAATTTTGCCATGATTGTCTTTTATATAATGTTATCATTCTTTTATATCTAGCTTTTTGCTTCTTATATTGCTCAATAATTAGTTGTTTGTTAGGAGTATCTAATTTCATAGCTGTTTGTAGTCTCCTTCTACAGGCTCTAGTCTTTTTACGCGTTAATTCTAAGTTGTTATTCCACCAATTGTTGGTTTTGTTTTTCCTAAGTTTAGTTGTTAGATTCTTCCTTAGTAAGTCTTCTATTTTATGATTGAAATCCTGTATTCCTTTTTCTATTTCGGTTTTGTCATTAAAAGTTACAAGTTCTCGTGAAAAATTCATAAAGTAAATTTTATTCTTATTTATTAATTTTTTAATTTTAATTTTGCTTTTACTAATAATCTTAAGTTCATCTGATATCCTAACATCTTTTAATCTAAAAAGGATTAAGCTATGGTCGCTGAATGACTCCCGACTGCTAACTTCCCAGTCACTGACTGGTTTCAGAGGAGCTGATTGTTAGGTCGATCCAACTTTCGCCTACTGTGGCTAGAAAAGTTGGACGACTATTTGGGTTATTTTGTATTTCTAAATTATTATTTAATATCAAGCTTAGTATAATATCGCTTCTAGTATCAGCCGTTGGGGAGCCCCATAATGTGACTAGAATTAAAATCTCCTCCGATGTACAAATTTTTCATCTTTTCTGTTATGTGTTGTAAGGTTAGAAGTGTGTTTTCACCTTTACTTTTGTCTCTATCTACATATACAGAGAGGAAGGTCAATTATTCGCTATCATATGAAACTTTTATGCCCGTTATGTCTTGAGTGTCTATGGTATGCGTTACTATTAAATTACTAGTGGTTACTATTGCGGACCTTCCTTCTGGATGGTGCTAAGCTGTCCAGGATAGTGGCAAGTACTGTATTTTATTGTTCCTAATGAGTGGTTGCTGGATCAGCAAAATGGGAGGTAGCTCCTTATGGGTTTAGCAAGGGAGCCAAGAAATTTGTGTGCCCTAATACAGTCGAAGTTGGATAATTCGAAGCTCAAGGGACCACAGCTACACTTGGAATTATCCAAAACTTCGAATTACAGAAGTCTAAATTTTGTTGCTTAGTTTAAGGCCCACAAATGCCCGATAATGTTTATTCCGTCAAAAACAACGTCAATAATCGTTTCTTTGAAATATCAAGGCATTAACGTATATAAAATAATTAAAGATTGTATTTTTCAAAAATATATAATTTAGTTTGTAAGATAGTATGAAATATAAAACAATAGCATAAACATACGAAAATATGAATATATACGTAGAGTATTACTTTTACGAAATATTCTTTGGTTAAGTACTAAAATTATGTAAGTAAATTTCTGCTGCAGTTTTTAAAAAAAAAATTGAGAAATTTTGGATTGCTTCGCTGAATTGAGTCTTTTGAGTTTAACAAATACAAAAAATATTTTCTACTTATGATCTGACCATTCGAGCAACTAAATAATATTGTCATGTTCCCAACAAGTGAATGATAGCAGGGGCCCTGGGATAAGGTAGAATCTTTCACAATAGAAAGCAAGACAGAAATATCGCTATTCTAGCATTTGGCTGCGAGCAAACAAATAGGGTAAAATTTTAGCAGACAAAAAAGTATTTCAACGTACTTTTGCCGTTTTCGGACGAGAAAAACCTTCAAATTAAAGAAGTTGAACTTCGAACTATCCAAAAATTTCAACATTGATTTGAATACAAAGTTCAAGGAACCAAGCGAAACCTTCGAATTAAAGAAAAGTTCGAATTAACGACGTTCGAATAATCCAAGTTCTACTGTACAATGATTCGCATTTAATTGTCCAATCGTTAAATTAAAAACTATAGATTGTAGCTTCTCGGACTTTGTCTGTTTCGTAATGGAGGCAAGGGCACCCTGGATCAGTTGGACTGTGCCAGGTTTTGAGGTTTAGGCCTTGGTGACGATTAACATCCCCGCAATTCCTACAAAATGGGGTTTCCGCTTTACAGGAGTCGCGGGCATGCGGGCTGGAGCAAAAGGAGCAAAACGGCGTGTTTGCTTGGCAGTCCCGATCAGTGTGCCCGTATCTCCAACACGTGTGGCACTGCCGAGGTTTTATATACTCATCTAAATGGAAAATTTTCCAATTTAGGGGAAGTCTTCTTCTACGTATTTTCATTAGGTGGTTATAGGTGGTTCCCCCTACGTCAAAAATTGAATGATATTGTCCCTCCCTTTTAGCTCCAACACCGGAAATAGAAAAAAAGTTTTTTTCGGCCCTCCTACTACGTATCCTTCATCTGTATTATGCAGCGCATGAAATAAAAACAACCATATGTTATGACAATGACGCCGGTCACGTTATCAATATTTGAGCTTGTGGTTCAGAATGTGAACATTCAAGTGTAGAAAAGTGTTACAGCAGAATATTTTTGTCCATTTCCCAACTGTGTAACTTTTATTTGCAATATAGCTTTGATTGATGTGCACATCGTTATTTGAAATATAATATTTCTGTTTTATACAATCATTATTTTTATTAATTTAAAATATTTTAACTACGATAGTATTTTATTATGATAATATTTCAGTTACGCAAAATGATATGTAACGTATTAAGTATTTATACTATATTTTCATACACGAAAAAGAAAACGGAGTTGGTGACCATGACGCGCTTATAATCTAAACTGAAGTATGTAAATAACATTAAAATTGGAATTATGGTGGACATTTTATTAAACTTAAATTTTAAATTAAAAAGGAAATGTTGCTAAAAATATGTGCCAGAAATAAATAACTCTATAGTTACCAACATTATTTCTAATGGGCTGCTGAATTGGCTTCTGCGAATTGCAGACCTAGTGCGTTCTAGGGAAAAAAAAAGACTTTAATGAAGGATTAATTTTCTGTTTAGTTACATTCCATTCATCGATACATTATAATTACAAACAGTGAATTTTCATCACAATGCAAATTTTTTCTGTATGAATGTGCCGCAAAATTTTACTGTATTATTTCTCTATAGGATGTATTTATGCAGACAGAACTTTGCAAACAATTTTGTTTTACTGCTGACATCTTTCTTCCTGAAGAACCACATGACACGGGTGATGGTTGTCAAAAGAATCAGGTATGACTTAATATTAAAAAGTAAAAACAATTGTGTTTTCAAGTAATCACTAAATGAAACTCTTATCAATGATTCATATCTTAGAATGAGAGTGATTACGAGTCACTCCAAAGTAGGTAAAAACTACATGGGGGTAATGCAAGAAAAATACTAAAAGACTGAAGGAGATGAGAAAGATTTGTGGTGTCAATTCATTGTTCAAAATTATATTCATTTTAAAGTGCCTTAAGTTTCTACTTCGAACATGTAAAGTTTTGGAATAATGCTAAAATGTAGCTACATGTTTGATGATTCATATTTGTTTAGGAAATTTAATATTATTGTAAGGTAAACGCTTGAATTAAATTGTAGATTTACAAAAAAAAAAAAAAAAAAAACTGGTGTTATCTAATGCGATAACAACGCCAAATTCACAACCGTAGTAGTATAACGCTGAGGAATATAAGCTTGAGCGGGAAAAAAGTAGCAATGTTTCATAGGAGTTCTAGAACTGATTAGTTTTACTAATATTTAAACAAAAATTGCATTATAAAATTTATTTATTTATTGATTTTTAATTATTGCTATTATTGCCTTGAGGTTGAAAATTCATTTTTGAAGAACACTGTTTTTTGTTTATATTTTAATTATTGGAAAAAATTTTTTTTTTTAAATTCTTTTACTTTCCTTTAAAGAAATAAGTAATTTTTTCTAAAGTAAGGCTTGCGTTATTGAAAGATGCATTTTTTTTCTTGAAGGTTTTCAAACTTATTGATGTTGTACGTAGATTGTATAGGTAGAAACATAAAATTCTGATTTCAAAATTTTTTGTATGTCAGTGAAAAACAAATTTGATTGATCTGTCATATAGGCTAATTATAAACAACGTAATTAAGAGTGTCAAGAAAAGTCCTGTGATTTCTCATATGATACTTTCTATTGCAACGAATGAAAATAAACGCCAATATATTCTTTCACTTCTAAACAATCATAAGTAATTTAAAACGTGTAGAAGGGATAATTGTGTGGAAAAAAAAGTGTGTGGGAGGGGGAGGAGTGGTAGGCTTAATTGGTCTCTCTTTGAATTGCAACGAGGTATAAAACTCGAAAAACCCAACAATGTTTTCTAAACTTTAACAGCATATTTCTGCATAATAATCCCAATATATAGATATGTATAGTTAATATTGTGGGTTAACTTAGCAATTTTATTTTTAAGATGAAAAATTCAATATCGTCTTGCGATCTCTCATATGTCAAGAAGCCAAAGCAAATGCATACATTACATCCGTAAAATTTGGTTTCAGGTTGAAATTCCGATCTGTGATGAATCTGCTCTTTTGAAATGCCCTTATTATACCTTTACACCCTGCAAGCTATCTTTGTGTGGAAACTGCTCTTTAACGTGCCATGTCAATGGCGAAGATTTGAATTGTAATCAACAAAACTCAAGCAAAGGTGAGCGAAAAGTTTTCATAAGTTATGTGTCTTTTCAATTAAAATTTCCAACTACAAGTTTAGCCCTATTACGTATAGTATTATTTATAAGAAAAATGAAGTAAATCGAGGAACTTTATTTTACCTCAGAGAGGAATTGTTGTTAAAAACCCCTCAAAAATAAATATATAACTAATGTCTATTGAAGGGGTCAACATATGAGTTTCCGTATCGTTATACCAGTTTCTCTTTAAAATAAGAATTAAATAGTTCCTGGCCAAATTATTAGACGTACTACAGATTTTTCGTAATTACACGTTTAACACATAGTTTGGTGCGAAGTTCCACTTTTTACTTACTTGGTGATGTTTTTCTTTACATTGTTCTCTCTTTCGTTAAAAATTACATCCCGCGGGGGGTTTTAGAGACCCAACAGCAAATTGGTAAACAGAATAAATTTAAAAATAAATTTCTAACCATACTCTGTCGTAAAAAAACTGAGAACAAGCTGTAAATTTTACACAATAGTCAGGGACGTAACTCTAAGACGTAACTAGAGGGGGGCAGACAGGGCGTGGGTTCGTCCTTTTTCGCACGAATTATCTCCTGCGGGAATTCATCCAAGCTTTATGATCAATCCAAAAATAGCCATCTGTTAGTAATCTTCTAAGTTAACAATTCAAAACGCAAGACCAGTTTCCGCCGTTAATGACCACGATGGAGGTAAAGAACTACTGTCATGTGCCAAATAAGCGATTAAGTTCGTTTTGTGACAAATTCAAATCTTCGAAAAACGTTTCTCCTCAAGGTCAAGTTTCTCAAACCATGATGAATGGGTGGGTTGGTTAGGTGTCAATCAATAATAGTTCAGGGGTTTTCAGGAATTTTTCTGCTAACACCACTTGCTGCTTGAAGATATAAAAAGAGATGCACTTTCTACACGTATCTAACATAAAAGTCTAGTGAGGTGAACTCTGATAGCAATTTAATTTTTTTACATGTTTTCCTTTTTAGTACTTTTCTCCACCAGACCCCTACCTGTTAGCCGAGGCCTTAGGATTGCTTACGCACGGGGAGAGGTAGTATGGTCTACGGATTTTACATGCACATATCCCCAAGTATACATGGTGGTCTTCAGTGGGTATCGAACGCGCGACCTTCCAGGTGGAAGTTCGACGTGCTATCCACTAGGCTACCACGGCCCTTCCTTTTTAGTACTAGGTATAAAACGAACAATTTGTTAAGATTTTGGTACATCGAATTATTTATTTTTATTTTAAAATTTAGAATATAAAAGAGTTCAAGCTAATGTTTTTATCCTTAAAAACAGCATCATGATACACTGCTAAAAATAAATGCAAATGCACGGAAACTTATTTCCTTCTTTTATTCAAATAGAAAATTTGCAGTAAAGAATTAAAACATATAGCATCTATTATGCATCTGCAAAGTTCAAAGAAGCTTTAAAACTTTGTAACTTCGCAAATTGTTAATTAAGCTCATGTACAAACATTAAAAATAAATTCATGAAAAGAACAAAAAAAAGGTCTTTTTTTAAAGTATGGAAATTTAATTCTCTGTATAGCTGTATACTGTGGTTTTGGGCGCTGAGTAAAGTTAATTAGGATACATTGGGCCGATTTATCTAGTTTTACATTTCCTTATATCACAAAAATACTAACTATTAGTCTGGTTCTTTATGTCATGTTTAAATAAGTATTGAGATTAAACTGTTCCCCAAATTAAGGCAACACAGGCCAACTTTCCAAAATTTGTTTGGGTCCAGCGAACCGTAGTAAGGTCCGGCGCAAGTATGTACGGCGCCATGAGGCAAAAAAATATTCTCTGCTCTACTATATGTATTTTGTAGACATTAGGGACTGAAAATATTCTCACTAAATACGTACGCGTGTATTTAAAAAAATATATAGCTATCGTACAGATTTATTATTCATTAGAACCGTAATGTTATCTACACTGCTAGCTGGACTTAAAGTCGTGACTAATCAATACTCCTAGATCAACAACTGCTTCTGCTTCCTTAATGACGGAACCTTGTAAATAATAGGTTGCATGTTTATTCCCATGACCAAAATGAAGCACTTGACATTTCCCAATATTAAAAGACATACCCCACTTAATTGCCCCCCTAGAGATTTGATTTAAATCCTCTTGAAACTGATTGACTTGTTCCTCCGTGTCCACAATTCCCATGATAAAGATTGGCCTATATAAACGTTAAGAAAAATGATACGAATTTTTTGACTTAAATGTTTATGAGTGAGTGCTTAAATTCAATGATTGTTATTTGAGAAAGTACAGATTTTTTTGCTTACAAATAGGTATTCAATAAATAGTGTTTTTTTACTTCTCCTTTTTTTTTCATTCAGAAACCTCTCATGACTCAATTAATCATAGACTTTTCAAGTAATCATAAACTTGAATGTTTCTGACTGAGTGTTTAAACTTTAATGATTCTACTACAAGAAAGTGCAGATTTATTGCCCGCAAATATGTATTAAATAAATAGGGATTTTTTTTTCCGGTTAGAAACCTTTTTAGCCATTCTCCGCGCATTTTATTTTATTTATTTATTTTTTTAATTCTTCTGAATTCTTGGGGAAATTCTTCTGAATCCTTATCTTAGTAGAATGGCATATATCATATACGTTGTTTTTCTATGGAAAAGCATAGAATAATTAAACAATGCAAACACGATTTCTAATGCTACCCTCTCTCTCTCTCACACACACACATATGTGTGTGTGTGAGAGAGAGAGAGAGATTTATGCTTATCTCCTTTACAAGTGGGTTTTCAAAAGTCCCAACAAAATTATATAAAAATTAATGTTATGTAACTTTTCCTTATGCGTCCGTACTTTTATTCTTTTCAAAACTTCTGTTTTTAAAAGTAATCTTAAAGACAATACTGATGTTCCTGCTTTAGTGCATGAACATTTAAATATGATTGTATTAGTTATTTTAAATAATGTGGACAAAAACTATCTTCATTTTACAAATACTTTTGTAAAGTATGTCAGTTATGTACGTTTTATTTCATTTTAACTCTTTCAGTTGAAGTTGTTTTTGACTGGCAGGTTAATTTCTTAAAATTCAGCTGTTATTTTGTCTACATTTTTCTGATATTTGTCTGTCGTTAAACTAAATTTGATCTAAAATCAAGTAATTTGCATTTCTCTGTCACTTATACGTTCTTTCGTGTGTCTGTGTGTGCATTAGTTCCTTGCGCAGATGTATAAGTGAGGAATTGTACTATTTATCAAGGCAGTGAATAGTTTTGATGAAATCTGCCTTCTTTGAGAGGTAAAAAGTTGCTGGTTGATAGAACTTCAGGATATGTTAAAAAAATAACTTACATGTCGAAATCTTTATGAAAAATGGACATTTGAGCATTAGTATACAGTCAGTAAGCCTTTTTCTGCTAATGATGAAAGAAGATTTCAAAGTCATAGGGTCATGTGGGGTAAAGTGGTCATAAAATCCACGTTTTTTAACTTTCTTTGCCAATAAATATAACATTTTTTTCAAAACCTTCAGCTTTTTTGCTTGTTATTTTACATTGCATTATTAAAGAACAGATTGCATTAAATTTTCAGCAGAAAGAAATTAAGTTGAATAATTTTATGACGCCTTCTTTCTGGGATGCATATATGACCACTTTACCCCATGGGGTGGGGTAAAGTGAGTAGTGCATATGGTAAAGTGGTCATAGTTGAAAAAGAAACTTTATAAAAGTATAAATAACCATAATACTAAAAATACTCAACAAAGGTTCATTTTAGAACGAAAACAACTAAATTTCCCTAAACTGAATTTATTTGATGTTCTCTATTATGGTCAAAAGTTAGCTTCATCTTCGTAACGTCTCGTAAGGTACTTCAGTCTCTTCAGCTGCTGCATATATGGTTTTAAAACGAAGTTATGTACTAAAACATGTTATGATACAAATAGTAGGTATTCTTGGATTTTAACCCCTAACTATTAGATTTTAAGTCTTTCCTTTAACCTCAATACATATAATAAAACATAACTATTAAATTCAAAATTTTCCGTGAAAAAATTTAAAATAGCTTTTAATTGATGACTAAATTACTTAAATAACATATTAAGAAAATATTGCTAATAAAAGAGTTCTGGATAAGTATAGCTTATTAAAAATCAATGGGAGAGAAATACATATTTTAACCTAGCTATTTTTAATTATTTCTTTCATGTATTCTTCTTGTTCCAACCACTGCTAGTTCTAAACATTGACAGCTTAATAATACTTATAATAAGTCTGTTTATAAATGAATCATTAATACTTGAAAATTCTTGTATTAAAAAGTGCTTCTGAAAATTTTTCAATACTAAATACACCATTGTAAGAAGACCATTACAGTAATTTCAATCTCTATTGCATTTGAGCTCAGTTGTGTTAGTTCCGGTTTTCTAAAAAGTAAATTTAAAAGTCATTAAAAAAAAAAACAGTATTAGTGAAATTAGTAAAAGTGTAACTGACATCCGTCTCGTGGCTTAATTTCTAACAAAAGAATTGCGAGCACTGTAATTTTCCAAATTTATTTTCTTGCGTAAATAGCTTGAATTCCCTCTAATAGTTAAAAATTGAAAATAAATATGAAAATTGAGCTTCCGTAAATTCCTATGCAAGTCAATCCCTGGTCTACCACATAAATTAACCTAAAGTAATTTTAGAACATCGACGCATGTTAAGCCTAATACTATGACCACTTTACCCCATCTTACTTAAACTACTGTAAAATAATATATAAACTAAATCTAGATTCGCGGTTAGTGGGGAAGTATTTTTGAGATCAGTGTAGTGTAAAACTACCTGCACCGTCCATTTGCTGCAAATTCTTTAAAACAAAATGTCAGAGAGAAGTTAAAAGAGCTGTTTCAATTTCAAGGTGTTGTAAAAACTAACAAATCAAGTGTTTCCGCCACCTAAACAGTTGCTATTAATTTAATTTTGTATGTAAAATTTAATTCCTAATTATTAAAAGATAAAATTAAAAAATTACACCAATTCCTTTATTTATTTCAAAGCTATAGCTTTTTATTTGCCATATGGTCACTTTACCCCATTGACCTTATTCAGGATTAATGATAGAAATATAAAGTTAAGGGTTATATACAGTGTTATAAATATACTTCTAGATTTCTGTGAACCAAATCCTTGCAAAAACGGTGGACGCTGTAAAAGATCTGAGTGGGTAAACCTCCCTCATTTGATCTCCTGTGATTGTGCACCTGGTTTTGAAGGAGAGTTCTGTGAAAATGCTTCAACTCAGCGTTGTTATCTACCGAAAGATTTTGGAAAAGGTAAGATTGATTCTAAAATTATTCCGTTCTAATATAATCTTTGTATCTTTGTACAATTTTTGTCTCAAGAGTGTCCAAAAACTTTAGCTGCCTATTAAACTTTGACTAACAATTTGAATTAGATGCTGTCTTCTAAGGAATAATTATTTAGAACAAGTATAAATGAATGGCCTAAATAACACATTTGCATTACGCGTCAAGTTTGTTCTATAAAATTTTCTGGATATCCATTTTTGAATTATGAAAACTATTTTACCAAATAAAAAAGTGCCTTTTTCGACATCTTACCCCACCTATGGGTAATATGACAAAGGAAAGTGGGTAGGATGACGAATAAATAAAAGTAAACATTTAGAGAGAAAAATGTTATTTTAAAGCTCCATGCAAACAAATTAATTTAATAACCTATCGTCGGAAATAAGAAAGTCAAGTATGAAAATAATAATAATAATGGAAATAATGATAATATTAATAATAGACTGCTCATAATGAAACAACATTCTCCAGGAATTAGTTGAAATAAAAATTTACAAGAACAAGATTAATCAATACCTTTTATACACAAAAACATCGACTCAACTGATGGCGAATGATCAAGTTGCCTATTTTTTTAAAAAGGTTTCTTTACTTCTTTTGCTGTTTTCTTTGAGGGCAATGTTTCAGCTTCTATTTTTAAACGTTCTTGCCTATTTAGTTCCAGAAATTCCTTATCTTTCTTTTTTTTTTCTTCAAGAGCTCCTTTTATAAATTTTCCAAAAATGTGGTAAGATGGAAGATACTTTGTTTCTTGGTTGTTTTCTTGTGAGCGATCTGAAGTGGAGCAAGAACTTAGCATCAAGAGGTCAGCATAATTCACAAGTAGAGAAGGCTCACTACTTGTGAGCCATCTGAAGTCAGGAAAGAGCTGAGCATAAGATGAGAAAGCGGAAGTTGAGTGGAGGTAATGTTGATGACATGGTTCTACGGTTGGGTCTGTAGGAAAGGCTGAAGAAGTGGGCTTCTGACTCATGGCTGACAATTGAAAATTTGCATTTGTAAAAATCTTACTGTCTAGATATTCAATACCAGTAGCTCTGAACCCGTTTACTGCAATCTTGACAGACTTACTTTAGCCTAGCCTTCGGCGGCCAATCCTCCCAGCTCTGGAGGCATCTATGGCCGATAATCCTAAGGCACAGAATCACAACAACGTTGACTCAATTGAACTCATCTTAGAATTTATGTACTATCAATAGTAATTCAGTGTACTCACGCAGATGGCGCAACTACTGTGGCACATTATCTGTTGCTATCATTTTACAGAATGTTCTGGTTTTATTCTTTATAATTTCTTTTTTTAAAGACTTTGTAGTTTCTTGTTTTGAGTTCTCTATAGTTTAACGTAAGATTCCGAATAAATGATTTTCAGGGTTCTAATGCATTTTCGGGCAAAATTTGTTTACAGTGGAGTTGATATATCCATGGATTCGCATGACTGGGAAAGTGTTCTAAGAATTTCAGAAATTTTTTATCAATAATCCATCGTGATTCAGGAGCAACTTCTTTGGTTCTTGGGGATGCTCCATTTAAAAAAGCAAGATTCAATCTTACTATGGGAGAGACGAGAAAAGGCAAACCTCTCCTCTGCTTATCCGCCGAGCAATTCGTCATCTTACCCCATTCTATCATTTTTCGTTTTGATGTTGTTTATGAGTATATTAGCTTATCGTAAGAACTTAAATCGCACATGATTATTTACATTAGGAGTTGTATTTTGAGAATAATTAACAGAAGAAAAAACCAGCTTACCATGACTTACGTTGCGATGTCGAAAAATTACAAGCATAAGCAAGAAAAACCCATCTTGTTGGTTACTGCTCGCAAAAAAAATCTTTTCCAAAATCCGTTATGGTCAACTTTGGGACTTCTTGCCTTAATCGTAACAAGTGCTTGGATAGATGCGGCTATTTGCGTATTAATTGTAGAAATACCAATTTCGTCATCTTACCCTTCTTTGCCCTATATCGCGCGAGAAATTTTGCTGTGTGAATTTGAGCAAGTAATTTAAATAATAAAGTATTTGTCGAATCTGTAATCACCTGCTCATTAAATTTTGTTTTTTATTTTGAACTTTTTAGAGTTAAATGGATGTGGTGAGTCTCAAAAACGATGGTATTTTGATCAGCAAAAACAAGAATGCTATTCATTTTTGTACCACGGGTGTTCGGGAAATGCTAATAACTTCAAAACTTATTATGAGTGTCGCATATCATGCATTATTGGAGCTTGTTGCTGGAGGACACCTTTGAATGCAACCCATGTTCACGGATTTGATAAAGGTGGATACGACAGGTAAATCCGTCATGCATGATTCTTGTTGATTCTAATATTCACTAATTGATGGCAATCCTGATTTCCCATTGTGATTACTGTGTTTTTGAGCATTCATAGAAATAACATTTTTATTATGTTTTATTCAATTAAGTATTTGATAAAGACGGATACAAGTAAATTCGTCAAGCATGATTCTTGTTAGTTCTAGTATTCACCAGTTGGTGGCAATCTTAATTTCCTATTGATTACCATGTTTTTGAATATTTATAGAAAAAAAGTAAACTATGCTTCGCAATAAAACGCAATTTTTGTCTAAAGCTCGTATTGTATTTAAACTAGTAAGACATACATTCCTGGTTTTTATGATACCTATGAAAAAACTCATAGTGGAAGCTGGTATCTAGCAATGTGAGCCAGAATCGGATATTTTACCCTTTAGTGGAAACTTTTGAATGCTTTTTAATATGTTTGTATTGTGGTCAAATAGTCTGCATCACTAATGCTTACACAAAGTTTTAGTTTACATTAGTTCTGCCTTTCGTGTAATTTTATGAGCATTTTGCAAATGTAGTAGCTTTACGTTCAGTTGTGCACGACGTTGACAGAACGATCTCTGGAGCCATTATTTGAGCACTAAGAATTACATACTACATATATATATATGTATATAAATATATATATTATGAATTTTCTGCTGCATTAAAAGGCTTTGGTTGCGTTTTTGCTGAATTGAACATTTATGTATAGTTGGCTTTTAGGGGTCATCTAACATAAATCTACTTCGTTTGTTCATACTTTTTTTTTCTTTTCCTGATAGCCCATTGTTTTGTTCAGAATGCTAACATAGTAACAACACATTCAGCTGCTTGTATAAATTAGTCAGTTAAATTAACGTTCTGATGACTGAGGCTATAAGACCGTAATCTAGATTTCGACAATATTTAACTGCAGCATATAAGCTACATGCATTTAACTGGTGTTTCAGTTCTGTGAATAACAGAACATATTTTTCTATAGCGTGAAACATTTAAATACAGTTGTGATGAAAAAAAGGTGGTTTTTGAGCTTATTCTAGATCGTCTAACATTAGGCTATTTCGAGCAGATAATAGGTTGGTCAAAGCTTCGCTTCTCTGTATTATTGTTCAGGTGACGAAAAAGGCAAATGTCGTAAAAATTCAAATAAAACAGGAGACACAACTGCTAAAACGACATCGTTTTTGCAGTTTCAGTATAATAAATTGTTTGTAGCTTGGTTTACTCGATGCGCAATATTTTTTGCAAATTTGTATGGAAGATCTATAAAAGAAGCATACAGTATTGAAATTAAAATCTAGATGTCAAGCCTCGATTGGGGAGGGGGAGAATTGAGGATACACTACCGGAGATGAGCGTTCAAGATAACAAGTTTCGCGATGGACAGGTTTAAAAGTTGAAATCTTGCTGATTTTCTTTGCGGATTCACTCGCTGCCTTACGTTTTATGCGCAGAAAAAGACTGCGCAGTTTACTTGTGTCCTGCCGGTCTGGTCTGTATTTACACCTTTGTTTATTGAGCTATTTTCTAAAATGGAAGTGAGAAGCTGTCGTTGATGTTAACCCTTAGCAACAGTCTAGTCATAGCAATAGGAGACTACTTGAACATATTTTGGGGCAGCTGCAGTTGATGATTAATCGACTAAGACTTGTAACACTGACAAATTTATTTGTATTATGTGGTTTATGACCTGAATATCTGCAATAATAGAAGACACAGTAAAAGTTTCTTCTTACTACTAATTTTGATTTAAATGGATATACAAGCTTCTTTTGTTACCCAATCTTACCAACAGACAAAAAATATTTATATTTGAATGCAGTAACTTCTTAGTATGTTCTGGCTCACTTAACTACCAAAACGCCTAGTTAATTATCTCTAATTCGCTAAAGAAAAAAAAAGAAAGAATTCTGCAAATTATTGTCCCTATTTACGTTTTAGGTACGGTTTCAATGCTGAAGGATGGACAAAATCCAAAGAAAAACGTACGTTTGAAAATGGGTTTGGAGCCGACAGAGCAATATTCAGATTCGCAGATTTCGATTACCGAGGTAGTACTTTTGCAAAATACAGCTTGCCATGCACCTTACTTTTATTTTACATGCTTTCTTATTGGGTGCATCCGTATTCGCACGACAGGTCCCCCAGGAATGCCATTGAAGCGTAAAGATAAACACCCCACAATGGAACCCTAAAAGTAATATCTGAAGCTAGCAATTCTAAATGCAGGACCAGTTTCCGCCATTTATGACCACTTGAACAGTAAGAAAAATTGCTGTCGTGCCAAATAGGCGATGAAATTCGTTTTCTGGAAAAATTCAAAAGCGCTTTCACAGCGCCGTTTGATCACAGTCAAACGCACCGGAGAATAACCTTGATCAAGCAATGCAGATTTTTCGTAATGCCTTTTTTTATAGTTGTGAGTCATTTGTTTTATTTATGAATAATTATTATTTTATTTTGTTTATAGGAGGGGCGCATCGAAAAGAGGTAGGAACGCACCAATACGCCCTACCTCTAAAAAGCTTTTTCAGTGTTCTGAGTGGTGACTTTGGGCGGGGAGACACCCCCCCCCCCCCGAGTAAGCATTTGGTGCCCTATTAGGGTAGCCAGTCCGCTACTGTAACTTATATTAAAATGCATTAAATGGAATAGCTGAGAATGTCTGAAACTTATTTGATAAAGATGTTCAAGGCATTTTTGAAAATTCGTTTCTTTGCATCAACTATTTTAAAATTGGTTTATTCATGGCAATATGAAAATAATGACAGTACTATTAAAATCTAAAGTGCGAAAAAAAGTATAACTTGCAAAAAGCGTATCAAGCTTAAAATGGGGTGGAAAGGGCGGGGGAGGGGCACCTTTCTAAATCTTCGCTGCATTTTAATAAATATTTAGAACTTTGTAGTTAATTCAAATTTTTGGTTTGATTTCAAGTACTTCCTATTGGAGGGGGAGGGGAGGGGGGACGATCACCCACTCATTCAATGTCTCCATTAACCGATTTTCACTCAAGTAAATCTATTTTTAGATGTATAGTTTTTAATAAATATTAGTTTGCCGAGTTTTAATAAGAGCTCTAACTTCCGAAGGATCTGCGTAAACAGTTCAGGAGGTTGGCGAGCAACAGCAAGCAGGTGGCGGAAGCCTTCTAGTTGATAAAAAAAACAACTAAAGTTTAAATTTCAAAGTTGAACACAGCAATTGTTGAGATTTTCTTTAGTGAAAAACGGTTTCCATTATTTTTTTTGTATGATGCGTTTTCTTGGGATAAAGTATAGAAGAATTGCAATTTAAAGTAGTAAAATATAAAATTAATACTTAATTTATTGTTCTAATGAAAAATTTTGCTGAAAGTTACGATGGACAGTTGATACAGGGCCGCCGAGAGCTTATAATCGGGCTTCAGGGCAAAATACTAAAATGTGGGGCCCGTACACCCACAAATAAAGCCCTCCCTACTCCCCCTCATAAAATGACCAAAGATTATCTACACCTACACTTGCGTTTTTTAGACTTTAATTTTGAAAGATTCGGAGCCCATCAATTTCTAGTTGCCTAATAGGGTGGCCTGCCTAAAACTCTCAGACTTATGATCAGTTTTTTTTCTGCGTGACGCAAGTCTGATCAGAGAAGAGTGCGTCTGGTGGGAGGAGGGAATAACAAAATTTAACTTCCTATATCTATAGGCATGCCAATTGGTTGATATGTTTCACACAGCAACGCAGTAGTGGGAACAGTTAGTTAATAATAAAGGTGATTTTAATTTAATTAATGCAAAACTGGAATTTAATTATTTAGAAGTATATTAATTATGCTTTTGAACTAATTTTTCTTTGACTGTAAAGAATACCCAGGGCAAAGGACGTGAATCAAACATACCGCATCCTGCTGCACAGGTGGGCAGCATTAGTTACGGCCAGGGGCGGACAGGGAAAAAAATTCCGAAAATTCGGCCCGGGTATATTTTAAACAGACCGGCCCTTTGGGGGGGGGGGGAACTACCAAGGAACAGAAAATGAACGCTAATCATATATTATGCATCCCCCCCCCCCCCCCCGACAATTTTTGAAATTTACTCAATGACAACAACGAGTTTTAAATAGCTATTTAAAAGGAATTTTGGCTTTCAAAATTGCAGTAATTTACATGAAACGAGGTAGAGTTGACGAATAGATGAATAAACATGAAAAGTTATGTACTCGTCGTATTCTTTGCATATTGAGTGTGTTACAATCAGTATGTTAACATCCAGTAAAAATTAGTTCTAGTTATGAAAAAGTTAAAATTAATGTTCATTGTTCTGGTTTCCAGTACTATAACTATAACACACAAATAATAACAGGTTTTAAAAAAAAAAAACTCATCCACAATCAAATTTACATTGCAATATTTGCTTAAAAATTATTTTCCTTTTGAAAGCCATTTAGTGTTTTAAAAAAGGGGACTCTTATTTGCTACATCATCTATTAGACTTTTCATGTCAAGATTTATGTCTTTTTCACACTACATTTACATCAATGATTCCAATTTGTCCTGAGTTAAATTCTTCTTACCTCGGCAATCGGCTGAGATAACTGGCCGCGAGAAATTCTCTGGGCCGGCTTGAGGATTTCTCATAGCCCTCACAATTTCCATCACCACAGCTGTATTGAGAAATTCTCAGGGCCGTATTTTGTAGATTGTATAGGGTGACCAAATTGTTGGGGTCGCCAGAAAAAAATTTCGAGGATATCTTTGGGGACATAGCAAACTAAAACATATTCCCTACTTTTATGAAAAATAGCTCTCATTAATGTATTTCAAACGGTATCTAAACATATTTTCTACAAAATGTACGCATATTTTCTTAGATCACTGCCTGTTACAAGTTTTAGTACTAGGCAATAATTTGATATTTTCCATAATAATATCTAAAATTTTACAAAACACTATCTAAAAGTTCTTAAGTACAAAACGAGAAGCAATTTGAAGAGAAAAAACAGAAGTTTAAATTTGGGGACATTACGTGTCCCCAAGTAGTTAAAGTGTATTTGGGGACAAAGCATTAAAAATATACAAATTCCCCGAAATTCGAAGACGTTCTGTCACCTGAAGATTGCAGGGATTAAAAATATTGCCAGTAAATATGTAGATATATATTTAAATAATATTATGTGTCTGCAAAACAGATTTATCTTTCGTATTCATCATAGAAGGGCAATAATACGTAATATGTTAATTAGCTGTTAATAGCTACCGCCCTTTAGCTGTTAATAGCTACCGCCTTGGCGCTGCGCCGCGAGGCAATCGCCTCGCAGCCTTAGCCTTTCCCTCCAGCACTGCTCAAAATTAAAGAAAAAAACATCAATTTTGCATTTCTCAAAAGTTTGCACCCCAGGCGGCCGCCTTGAATTTCTATACGGACGAGCCGGCACTGAGAATTTCTCAAGACTGCCCCGAAAGCTCGTCTATGTAGACAACTTAGGCGGCAACCAAAAACACAAAACTGATGTATTTTTTTGACAATTTGGAGAGAAAGAAAAGAAATTTTAAAATTTGGGACTTCCTGCGTCTATAAGTAGTTAAAGTGTTTTCGGCCACAAAGCATTAAAAATAAACAAATTTGGGGACAGTTTCCGAAAATCGAGGACGTATGGTTACACTACAATTAATACCTCTCACCTATGGACCAATAGAAATAAATAATTATATTTCAAGTGAATACTTCTTATCAAAACCAAAGAATTTATTATTAATCTTATTACTAAGCTAATTCGGCCTAACACCGCTCTCCAGCGTGCCGAATTCGGGGTTCGGAACTGTGTATCATACTGCAGTGGTGCAACAACGGGGGCACCGAAAGCCCATGGCCCCCTCTCCCCCGACAGTGATAATTTGGAATTCTTACAAAAATATTTTTTTTACAGTTGAAATAGTTATTCTCAAACACCAAGATCGACTCGGAGGACCGGGGGGGGGGGGGGGGGGTTATACATTATTTGTTGGGATTGCGTCTGTCTTGTAAAAATTGTAGGTTAATTCTTGTCGGAACAAGTTCTGATGCTTATAAAACACCTTAAAATTTCTAAAATAATGGCTTGCTAACACCGTTAACTCGCATCAAAACAATACAAATATATTATTTCCTTCGAATTTGATAAAAAAGAACTGATAGTTTTTGTTTTGTTTTTTAACTAAAACACACATGTGAAATGTATACATTCTTGAATTAACTCTCACCAAGAGCATAGTAAAAGTGACGACTGACAATCCATATTACTGGAAGTTTTTTTTAGGTCCGGTGAATGGTCTGACAAACTAATAAACATTTTCTGAAGAAAAAAATAATAATAAACTCGCCATCCAATTCAAAAGTTATTTTCTTTATCTTTTTAAACTATAAACTGTCCAAAATGCTGTCGCGATCGACCTAAAATGGGCTTGCGATCGACCGGTCGATCGCGATCAACGGGTTGCCGACCACTGCCTTACAGGATACTACACTTAAAAAGATATAATTAAACGACAGAAGCAAGATTATATTCTTCTTCAGTAAAAAGTGGAACAGTCATAGGCCTTCTTAAGATGTAATGTACTTTACTGTAGAGAAGAATGTTAATTATTCGCAAATTTTAACCTTTTTCAAATTTCATTATTTAAATCTATTCATTTTTCAAACAATCATACTTAAATTATTTTCTTCGCAGTAATTGTTTAAGGTGCTATAATATGAAAATTCAGCAAGATATGAGGGGGGGGGGAGGAATATGTGCGTATATATAAGCATCAGATTATCATACTAAAGGATAAAATCTTGATTGTTTTTATTTTCAAAATTTCTATCCATGTGTAATTCAAGTTAAAAGATTACTAGTCCACGTTAAATTGTGTTTAGATAACAAATCAAAGGTTATTGTTCTGGTGCAGAAATCCTTTTTTTTTACTTATGCCTTTTTTTACCTATGTACACTCAGGGCACTATGTATATGCTCAGATGTGCTACATTTAGGAATATAACAAATATTCAGTGCAGTCGAATAGTAGATTCCATATACTTTCCGATTATGCGGGCTGGCCATACTGATCAACTATTCTGAACGCTTCTTCTACAGTAACAAGGTAGATAAATTAAGAAATCTGGATTTGAAACACTTTAATTTGCATTTCTGCTATTGCAAGAGATGTACTAGGAATATTTAACTACTTTTTTTAATACATTTCTTTTGATTTTAACTGTAGCACCTGCAATAATTGAGTATTTGTTTTGATATAGCAAATACATTGTTCTAATTCTGTGTAGAATTGGAATACAAATGTTTAATTAAACATGTTAGTTTATTTTTAATGAAGTTCTTTAGTATTAAAACATAATAATGTAGTATCACATTTACCTTATACATTGTTATAAAAACAGTAATTATGCTGTATTAACATCAGTTTTTCTGGTAAAATTACATTGTATGCTTTTTCATGAGTATTGTCTACTTCTAAGAACAAATGCTCAGTTTTATGGACAAGTATGTTTCATGTTAAAATATAAAAACAATTTTTTAAAAGTCCATAAATTCAAGATATCTACTTTTGTCACTTTCAAAATTTCTGGATAAAACTTTCAAGTAAGACCACATCCCTAGCTACATTTAAATTGATTTTTAAAATATAAAAAATAAAATTGGTTTATGCATCGTAAACACCGAAAATTACAAAAACTATAAAGAAAATAGTTTTTATGGATCATTCACAAATGATGTCACGCTTCCAGGGGGTGGGGAAGGGGGATTCGTGAAATTATGACTGGGGGAGGGGTAACAAGAAATGTAGCATCATGCATTGTGCAGCATAGCGTGACATGTGACAAAGGGGGGAGGGCAGGCATAAAATTCATACATTTTAAAGCATCTTTTCCTCTTTTCGATTTTAGCAACTCTATCTGTTGCGCCATTTTATTTAGTAGGTCGAGAATGGAGCTGGATAGGCGAGAATAGACAAAAGTTAACACGTGCAGTTAAAAAAAGGGGGTAAAAGCAACCCTCAGTAAAAAGTTCCCACTAAAATTACATCGCCAACCCCGCCAATTTTTCCTACGAAAACCCTGCATCGGCAGTTCCGCCAAGGGCTTGCTCCCTTAGGAGCTTGACCCCTTTCCCTGACCTCCCACTGCGTGCGAAAACGGATACCACGTTCTTTTTCATAGTACATTTACTGAATGAAAGATCTTTATTTATTCATTCATTTTTTTAAAGGCTACAACCTCAAGGGTTTAGATAAAGATGGATTCGACAGACATGGATATAATGAAGATGGGTATCATCGGAAAACAAAATTTAATCTTACAGGTATTATGTTTGGTCAATTAACTTTTTTGTTTCGTACGATTACCCAACTTGCTGTTCATTTATTTTGATATCATTATTTTATTTAAAGAAGGGTACTTACTGTTATTTTTCGTGTTCCGTTATGTATACTTATGTTATATTATATCGCATAATTATGTTATTTATATACTTACGTATATTACCGTATTTTATGTTTTTACGTACAGTCCTAAGTACAAGTAATAAAGCGCATGGGAAAATAATTTCAAATAGTACATGCCTCTTTAACGCTTTAGCTTTAAATCACTCAATAACAGTGACAAGTTCGTCCACCTTTCGAAAACAAGAAAATATTTGATATAAAAATTACTGTAGTAACAGCCTTATACAAATTGTTTTCTGATTTTCAAAAAGTTTATTGGAATACAACAACTCATGATTACGTAAAATATTTTCACGTTTTAATAAAATACATGGTTAAAGAAACAATATGTGTGCAGTGTGAGAAAATAAGGTTCTTGTACAATTCTTACATTTTAAAACATTGATGGAAGAAGTGTACGAATCGTGATAACATTACTTCATGATCTGCATTTATTAAAATTGTAGCGAAACTTTGCATCCCAAAATAATTTTTATCTTTATTTTTATTAAAGAGATTTCTACTTCATGAGACCTGCAATAAAGTCAACGGGAGAAATCATTAAATTAACGCTAATATCTTCGATCCTTATATATATATATATGACTATCAGTGGAATTCCTAGCATGGGTGCCATCCGGTGCGATAATTTGTAGTGTCCCTCCCCCCATAAAAAAGCTTTTTACCGATAATTAAACATTGAAAATAACTAAAGAAAGAAATGTTTTTAAAATAAAAAGTTGTGATTTTTAAGCAGAAGTGCATTACCATAGTGACGCTACTGTATTTATACGAATGTAACTCTCAAAATATAAAGCAACGTTTTATTGAAGGTAAGAGGGATCGTATAAAATTAAATTTAGGAGTACTGTGCATCAAAATTCCATTATATTATTAATGATGCATATGTGAACTGCATTTACGTGTATCTTATTAAAACTATAATAGCGTGATTCATGACAGGTGATGACTTCGCTAATACTTCACTAAGCAGAGAATTTTCTTAGACATTCATCATTTTCAGATAATGGTGTTACAATTTCATTATTAAAATCCTATAAACGTTTGATGTGTTGATTTTATATAGTTTTTATTTTTCAGGTTACGATGCCTTCGGAGATTATGATGGGATAATTGTTTTCGACAAGAAAGGATATGATTATGACGGTTACAACAGGGCAGGCTTCAACTGCCAGGGATATTCTCGAGAAGGTTGGGATTATTATGGACGTGCGGCTGGCTGGTCACATGAGTGTCGCGCTATGAGTCTGAAAGAATGTCAAAAAGTTGAAGATGAAGCTAGTAAACCTCGCAAGCAAGTCATATCTTTTGCTGCAGGAAAGAAGTGTGAAGAAGTTAACTGTGAGCAGTTATGTGGATGTAATTTTCTGTATGATTCGTATCCACTGAAGACTGAGTTATCCCTAGGGTGTTCAGTTTGTAAATGTACTTTGTCAGGTAGCATAAAATGTCCATGCACAACTACAAGCATCAGGAAAGAAGTACGGGATATGACATTAGAAGAAATTTCCCGCTTCCAAAATGCTGTAAAAACACTAGCTTTAGAAAAATCACGTACTGCGTGGTTAAATTTAACCTATTTATACCGCGAGCATATTCCTCAATCTCATGGAAATTTATTATTTTTGCCTTGGCATCGTTTCTTCCTTCGGTTGGTTGAAATGAAGCTTCAAGAAATAGATTGCTCTGTTACAATACCATATTTTGACTGGACAATGGATGTAGGAGACTTAGGGAATTCCGTAGTATTTCAAGCTAATTACTTCGGAGGAAATGGAGACCACAGAAAAGATAATTGCGTGCGAAATCATCCCTTTAAAACTTATCATCCGATTTATTGGAAACCTTGTTTAAAAAGAAATTTCAATGATTCTGTGCAACTACCAAGTGCTGTAGAAATTGAAAATATTCTGAGATTAAAATCGCTTGAGGAATTCAGTGCATCGTTGGATAAAATTAGTGGATTGTTTCATCTTTATATTGGAGGTCATATGGCAACCCCTGATGCAGCATATGATCCACTTTTTTACTCTCACTATGCATTTATTGATAAAATTTGGTATGAATGGGTTTCGGAGAGTCCTAATAATGTCCAAAAGTTTCCTTATCTGGAGAGATACAGAATTTTATATCCATTCAGTGTCGTACCAGACGATGTGCTTTTGAGTATGAGCCAGTTGTGTGTAACATATGTGCATCCTACAGAAGGTGCACCGTGCATAGCTACTTCCGGAAGCAGCAGAAGATTTTCAAATGTTGGCGTAAATTCGAAAATTTTTGATGATGGAGGTTATGACATTGATGGATATAACGCACCTGGTTATGACCGAATGGGATGGACGCGTAATGGATTTTTCAAAGATTCGTATAATAGAGATGGTTTTGATGTACTAGGTTTCGACCGACAGGGCTTCAACCGGTATGGTTTTGACAAAGCTGGATGCAATAGTAATGGCTTTTGCATAACCCAAACCTTAACAAGGACGAACGTACAGAAGAATACACCATGGGAAGATTACAACGAGTTAGGCTTTCGTTCTACAGGTTTTAATTTTAATGGTTTTGATATGTATGGATTTGACTATAATGGTTTCGATGAAAATAACTGTTCCTACTTTTTCAATGGTCCATTTTATCCTACTTTTATGAGAAAAGCAAAGATTGAGTTAAAGATGCTACCTGATGAAGAACTAAACCATGTCAAGAGAATTTGTCCAGCTACTGCAAATATTACTTCTTGGTGGGCTACTATGTATTGGCTTAACAGAAAAGAATACTTACGAGGAAATGTGTTTGCAAATTTCATTCATCCTCATTCAGAACACTTTTCACCTTTAAGTGGTATGTGGCTGGCACCAACCCCTGATGAAAGGTTTTAAATGTTTTTTCTTTATACATTTTTAAAGGTTTTATTTTTTTTTGCTACAAATATCTTGTTTAATTTAAAGAAATGGATAATTTGTTTCTTATAACAATATTTGTGAATTTTATTTCTGACAGTAATATATTGTTTTTTCTATTTTGGTAGTAACGTTTACTCATTTGCGCAATCCTCAGTTTTTTTTTTTTTTTTTTTAATTCGTAATCCATTTTGGAAAAGCGCTGATTTCCGAGCATTTTCGAAGAAAAGTAAAGAAATGCTGAGTTTTAAGTTTCAAGAAGGTGCAATTAAAGTGTAAAAATTGAACTATTCTTCAAAATGCGTCTACTAAACAACGTTTTTACAGATTATTTTACGCGAACAATTTGACACATGCAGAGCATTCCAAAAATGATGAACATTTCGCACAAAATTTCTTCTTTATAATTCTATTGATATCTTATTTCTGCTTAATATAATTATTATTTGAAAAAAATAATTGTCTCGATTATGAGCCTGAAGCATTGTGAAGTTTTTCTTTTTCAGGTAATGGGCTTTAAAATGGAGAGATAAAACAAAAAACGCGATTTTGATTCCTAACATTTTTTTATTTTTTCTACTATCTGACTTGCAAATGCGGAGGAAATATTCCTACAAATATCCGAGAAAAAAAAAAACTTTTCGCAGCATAAATTACAAAATGGACGATTAAGACTAAACCTATCAGACATTTGACCACTCAGGTACGTTCGGTTCTAATGGCTCCTTTGCTTATCCAAAACAGAGAAAGTAATTTTCTGGTAAAATTATTTTCTCGCACTCGTTCCTTTTTTGGAGATATTCACTTTCAAAATTATATTTTTGAAATTTAAGATAGAAATTATTATAATAACTAGATTTTTGCTTCAGCTAGGAATAATGTTATTTAATTGTAGAAATCATCAGTTAAGTTTTTGCAAACTCTCTAGGGTCAGGTGGGGTAAAGTGGTCATAAAAACCACATTTTTCAACTTTCGTCGCCAATAAATATAAGAATTTGTTCAAAACCTTCAGATTTTTTGCTTGATATTTTACATTACGTTATTAAGGAACAGATTGCATCAAAATTTGAGCAGAAAAAACTTAAGTAAAATAATTTTATAACGCCTTCTTTCTGGGATGTATTTATGACCCCTTTACCCCATGGGGTGGGGTAAAGTAAGTAGTGTATGGGGTAAAGTGGTCATGATTGAAAAAAAGACCATATAAAAGTGCTAATAACCCTAATATTTCAAAATACTCAACAAAGGTGCATTTTAGGAAGGAAACAATTTTATTTCACGCAGCTGAATTTATTAATGCCCTCTATTACGGTCAAAAGTTGGACTTATCTTCGTAACGCTTCGTAAGGTACTTCAGTCTCTTAAGCTGCTGCATAGATAGTTTTAAAACAAAGTTATGTAGCAAAATATTTTAGGATATATAATAGCAGGTATTTTTAGGTTTATATCCCTAAATATTAGATGGTAAGTCTGTCCTTTCATTTAATAGATATAATAAAACATAAATATGAAATTCAATATTTTCCGTGAAAAAATTAAAAATAGCTTTTAATGAATGACTAAATTGCTTAAACTACACATTAAGTAAACATTGCTAATAAGATAGCTCTGAGATAATTATATAGCTTATTAAAAATCACACTGAGAGGAAAATACATATTTTAACCTAGCTCTTTCTCTTTCATATATTGTTCTTGTTCAAAGTACTGCCAGTTCTAAAGATTTACAGCTTAATAATATTTATAATAAGTCTGTTTAGAATTATTGACAACTTAAAAATTCTTTTATTGAAAGTGCTTTTGAAAAATTTTCAATGATAAACACAGCATTCTGAGACGGCCATCTTATAATAATTTCAATCTCTCTTGCATTTGAGCTCAGTTGCGTTTAATCCTATTTACTAAAGAGTAAATTTAAAAGTTATTTTTGAAAAAGAATACAGTTTTAGTAAAGTAAATGTTTAACTAACATCTGCCTTGTGGCTTAATTTTTGACAAAAAAAAGTGCTGAGCCTTGTAGTCTTCAAAATTTATTTTCATGCTTAAATAGCCTGAATTCCCTAAAATAGTTTAAAATTTTTTTTTAAATTGAAAATAAATATGGAAGCTGAGCTACCGTGAGTGCCTATGCAAGTTAAGTAATGGTATACCTTATAAATTAACCTGAAGTAGTTTTAGAACATCGATCCATGTTAAGCCTAATACTATGACCACTTTACCCCACCTTACTTAAAGAACTATAAAATAATATATAGACTACATCTAGCTTCACGGTTAGTGGGGAACTATTTTCAAGATCTGTGTAAAGCTTCCTGCATCGTCCATTTGCTTCAAATTTTTTAAAACAAAATTTCATAGAGAACTTAAAAGAGCTGTTTCAATTTCAAAGTGTTGTATAAAGAAACAGACTGACTGTTTTCTTCAAGTAAAGTGTAACCATCAAAATAATTTTGAATGTAAAATATAATTCCTAATTATTAAAAGCTAAAATTAAAAATTTGCACCAATTGCTTTATTTATTTCAAAGCTATAGCTTTTTATGTGCAGTATGGCCACTTTACCCCATTGACCACTTTACCCCACCTGACCCTATTCATTTTTTTCACAAGTATATTATTTCAAATTTTCATTTATTGCATTTTCTCCCAAAGCGCAAGATGATAATCAGTTTTTGAAGAATATTTTCATATATCTCCAGCTGAGGATTGATTACTGTTGAAAATATGTTCTGTCCTACTTTACTGTAAATACAAATACAAAAGATAAAAATAGCAACAGAGGTTCAAGGCCCAACTAAACAGGTGCTAGTCAATTTATTTATCAATCCCCAATGAAGATCAAGTGTCTTCTTAAAACTATTTCCATTGCAAGTAGCAATTGCTTTCGTGAAGCAATATTGGATGATAACAGCTTTTTTTCTATCTGGTCCAGCCGGTGACTGTAATGCAGTTTGTTGGATGGTTTTAAACAAACATACATTGTTATTAGCGACATCGGGTGATAAAATTGGTTGATGCTCATTAATACTAGTCTCAACTACATTTGTAATAAGTATAATTCAACTTTGAGTCTGAGCGTAAGATAGCGCTGTAACGAACAATATTTTCTATTTTGTCTTCTTGTAAATAGGTAAAAGATTAAAAATAAAAAGGAAAAAGTATTGCTACCAGGGACAAGTGAACTAAAATTCAAAAATTGTGTTTTAGTTTAGCGAGGCCCAGTGGCTGAGTGATAGCCTTCCGTGTTATCATGCCACAGGTCAGGGGTTCGATTCCCGGGCTGGGCAGGGTCGACTCGGTCTTTCATCCTTTTAGTGGGGTCAATAAAAGGAGAACCAAGCATGTTTGGAAATTAAACATTGTGGGTTCAGCCGACCACTGGAGCGGAACATCTGCTTCTGCACCCCAGAGCCCTTGGTCTGGAATACTTTTCTCCACCAGACCTCTACCTGTTAGCTGAGGCCTTAGGCTTGCTTTCGGGGGATACTGGGATGGGTATAGTAGACCTTGGCCCCCAATGAGCTGTCGCGCCACTGAATTTTAGTTTAGCTGTGAATGGTAGAACATTTTTTTTACACCTTAGTTGAATTTGACTCTTTTATCAAAGGACGTTAGGAGCCACTTCTGTATTCAATAAATGAGTTAATTATTGAAAGTAGAAAACTAGCATTTTTAAATGACTAGGTATTTATTTAAGCAGCAAAAATAAAAGTTCAGAAAATATATATTGGGAGGACGTTTTGTTTTAGTACATTGGAAAATGTTATGAATATATTTGATTGCAAAATAGAGTTTGTTTTATTTTTCTTTTCAGATTTTGTTTTCATTTGCAGCATCACTCAAATTGTGCTTTGAATCAGAATCCCGTTCCTTGCCCATTGCAGAAATGCAACTTCCAGTATTGTCCTTCTATGCCTAGTGCACTTTGCAGAAATTTTGGTTGTGGATCCTGTGATCAAGCCTTCATGGATATCAAAAATCGGACAATCACAACTTGTAACTCGAAAGGTAATAATCATATGATGTCATGCCATGAAAACACCTCTATCCAGAAACCTAATTTTATGACTAAAAATAAGATCTTGATTGTTACGAGTCTCTTTATTATGAGATTTTCGTCTCTCACACATGAGATTAATATGGAAGTGTCCGAGCGGTATATTTGTTCAGCTGGGTGCGTATTCCATACTGGGATGATTTCCCGACTCGATGTGAAAATAAACGATGAAGCAGTATTTCAGTCCCAGACGTCCGTTCTCTGGACGATCTCGGTAGCAATTCCCCTTTTTGCTTCCTCTCCTCCCACGACTCCCACCGCCCCCTCCAAGACACCTTCGACCGAGGTCAGAGGTCAGATGGTCAGATGCATGGGACAGTTCCGGTTCACGACACGCCCCACCCAAGAGGGAAAATTAGCCTCTTTCATAGGGGCTTAATTTCACTTTCTAAACAACACACGTGAACCACACTTAAATTCACTTCTAATAAACAGTACACGTGAATACACACTTAATTTCACTTCTTAAACAACACACGTGAACACACAAGGCAAGAGGGCAACTGCTTCCAAAATTAACATAACACCCTTAAATTGCTATCTGCAGGGATACTTAATACAATAAAAACAAACATTTATGCACAGAGAAACTACAAGAAATAACTCATTAGAATAATTAAGTAAGCATTGTAAATCAACATAATTTCTACATCCCTCTACAATTTGCACATCTTTAACCCCACTTTTTACTTTAATTTCCCAAATATGAAATCATATCCAAACTTTGCCTTTTAACAATGGCATAACATTTTTCTAAATAAAACACACAAACAAAAACAAAAACAAAAAATGCCACTAAGAGTATTGATCATTTAAAAAATTCTAAAATTTTTATGCACAGAACTTTTTCAAATCTTTAACTCTACTTAGTTTAAAATTTTACAATCTTAAAAATTTTGACATGCGGAAACTCATGTACATAATTAACGTATTTCAAGCACAGCAAAAATACAAGCCATTAAATTCGTTTTTTTCAAAAAATCTTGATCGATAGACTAATAAATTCATCAGCATTTTTGTCCGCCGTATTTACTATTTTATTAACTCTAACTAATCATAACTATCATGATAAAATAGTTGACCTATCTCATCGATACTCAAATCTTAGATTTGACAACCTTAAGGTGTCACCTACTACTCCTAAAACAATTCCTAATTTAAACCCTATCAGTTTCATATCACCCATTAATATTACGATTTGCTTGCAACGAGCATTAACCACAAAATTTCCACACATTTTTCCTTTCCTTTCACCCCGTATCCGATTTCTCGATTCATTTTCCTTCTTCCCACAAAAACTTCGTTTAGTCTTCGTGGAGAAAATATTCTCCCCTTCATTTCCGTCATGGAACTCCCCTCTTTCCGCACTCGAAATTTGAACCAAGGGAGGAAGAAATTCTTCCTCTCTATTTTTCGGAGTGACCGCTGTCCTCTGTCTATTAGAGCTTCCATTTCTTTCGCCCTCTACTATCGCAAACTTGGGACCTTTTACACCCCCGTATCCTGAACACTTCAGAAACTCATTAACCGTTCCCGCGCTGCCCAGCTGTATCTTTTGAAATATTTTGGGATTTCTAGGGATTTCTAGGGGTCACTGTCCACTCCATCGGTCCCCCCTTCTTAAATTTAATGTCTTTGTCAACCAATTCTTATCAGTATGACTCACCGCAGGTGCAGAAGCACGTGGTGACTTGGAATTTTATTTTGCATCGATTTCTGGGTTTTGTGACGAATTTATTTGGTTTTTCTGCGAATTTATATCACTTAGAGCTAAAATGAGAGAAGTGATTTCCTTCATATGTAGATTCTGTTGGGCATTTGCTGCAATTAGAGAGCTCAGAGCTCAGACGCGAAACAAAACTAACATCTGAAAATAATAAAAATATGTTTGATCAATACTCATTCATTCGATGCCTCATTTTTATTCAGTGGCGTAGCCAAGGGGCGGGAAACATTCAGGTAATTTTTTTAAAAGTTATAGGATTTCAAAAAAAAATCCTAAAATGTCCAAAACTTTTAATATTTGTCCTAATTTTTCTAAATTGTCCAGTGTTTTACTTCGAAATTTCGTAAGGAATTAGGATCATAAAATTAATATTTACTCTTTTAAAAAATAGCTTTGTAATTTCGCAATATATTTTTAACTTGGTACGTATGAGAAAGTAATGAAGAATATCATAAAATTAACGCAAATGCTAAATAATTGCTGCACAATTACAGTAAAAAACTATTTTTTGGGAGGCACGTGGCATGAAGAAACACAAAACAAATTAAAAGTGCAGTTTAACCAGTTAAAAGCAGAGTGTTAATCATTTTGAACATTTGTATTAAAATTTGGAATTGAAAATTTAATAAACTTGTAATTTTTGCGAAATGACGCCGCTTATTGCATTTTCCAACATGACGGGGATCGGAGATTCATTTTGGAAATCTTATTAGAATCACACATAAAGAAAGAGCTAAAAGCTTTAATTTTAATCATGAAATTTTTTCAAAAACTTTCTAATCTAATTTTTAATTAAATATTTCCTCGTTTCCATGAAAAGATTTTGTGGCATTTTGAAGAAATTATTTTTCCTTCATTTAGTAGCGTATTTTAAAATATAAAGTTTTAATAGTTTTATTATTATTAAAACGGATATTTAAAGCATCAACTATGTCCCCAACCGATGATTTTAGAAAATCTGTGTTTTAAATAATTTTACTTCAAAACATTTTTATATGAAGAGACACACTGCAAAAAAATTCAAATGTTTAAAATGATTAACTGGATTAGCCACAAAAAATCCGGCGGTTTGTTAATATTTTTAAAAACTAATATAAATTATGTTTGTTTAAAATGTAAAATTGAAGTATAGAATTGAATTGAACCACTTTCTTTTGTTTAGTCTCCTAATATAACTTTTGTCACTGAGTTACTTTAGTTATCAAACATCTGCTGTAATAAAATTCTTGTTGAAAGTGCATCATTTAATGTTCTAAAAAATGTCCCAATTTTTGTACGAGTTACGTTCTAAGTTGATTTCCATTTATTTTTTCCAACCTGCTCCTAGCCGTGAAATAAGCATATTACTGAGTATTTAGTAAAAAGAGTACATTATTTGTTTTAGCACGATAAAAGTATCTTAATTATATGAAAATTTAAAAAGAGAGAGATTAGGCAATTTATTAGTGTGAAAATTATATGTTTGAACTATTTATTGTCAAAAATTTTATTTCATTCTGTTTTATTTCTTTATATTTTTGAAATTGATTGCGCTGCATATTATGATTGATAATTCTTTGAGGGGTGCAACATACCATACCCAATTGAAACAACGAAAATTGATTTTTTTTTTTTGTGAAATTACGCTTTTTACTTATTTGGTAATGTTTTTCGAAACCCTTACAAACGCAAAGAGCATCATATTTTGTTAAACAAAAGTGGCTGCTAACAAAATTCAGGAAAAGACAAACATTTAAAAAAAGTGTTTTTGGACCCAACAGCAATCAGGAATAAAGTGTCTGCCCAGTTTCCCGCCGAACTATGGATTACTTAATATGAAATGACTGGTAGGAAATTCCTGTCGGCGAAACGGGGGATTAACCGTCGATGTTTTTCCCTCTTCGAGGGAATTTGTGAACGAGAGGGGGGGAATTAAATTTTAGTGTCGGCGAAACGGGGGATGAACCGTATCCGTGGGACAGCAAGAACACTGCTTCCTATCTCCCTTCCATCGTCCAACATTTGACTATCACAGTGAACCATATACACTGGAGTAGGAACCCCTTATTCTTAATCCCCTTATTTATCCTACTTCTCTTGAGGCGTTCTCGTTTTCTGACCCTACGATGCAGAGGATTTTTATCACCCTGCGATTCTTCCCTTTCTTTCGGAATAACTGGACTACCTTCATAACCCCCTTTCGGACAGGTGTGAGTGGAATCTCTTTTTCCCTTTCGTTATTCGGAAGGAAACAAACTACTCCCGTTACCTCATTATAACCAAATTTTAACTGAAAATAAAAGTCTACATTTTCAAAAAATATTTTCCAACTTTCATTTCTTTCCAGTCTCAAAAGTCTAAGATCCACTTGTAAGTTTACCTTTGGATTACTTAAATTTTCCATGGCTCCCAAGCATTTATCCGGCTCAATTAATTTCCGCATTTCCTTAAATTCCTTTCTACCTTTTGCCTCCCACCGGAATTTGGCTCTACCTAAGACCTTCTGCGATTTTCTTTGAAAACCCCCATCTACCTCCTATTAAATCAGATTCCCGAATCTTTCCAGAAAATGTTCCGGATCCCGTTTGACTTCGAAACTTAAGAGTTTCGCCCCCGTAGTTTTCTATGTCCTGGAATTTCCGTTGGCCTACCTTATGAGCTTCTCTCGACTCATTTTCCCCGGATTCCTTGTCCTTAACGGGTGCATCCGTTTTCCCAAACTTTTAATCCTACCCTCATCAATCAAGAACCCCCTAGGGACGTAGATAAGAGAATCTTAGAAGCTGGAAGTAACAAAAGCAAGACCAGTGTCCGCCATTAGTGACCACGAGCATAGGAAAAATTATTTCGGTCGCCAAGCAGGCGATAAAGGTCAATTTTAAGGAATGCACTGAAAACTTGAAGAAAAGAAAATTGTTCAATACAATTGTGATTACATGGAGTACATAAAATGAATGTACTTTCAGTGAATATTTTAAAATAAATTGTGATTTTTTTTTCTGTTTATGAAAATTTGGTATTTTCAGAAAAAGATGATCTTTAATTTTATGATGTTCGTATTTTTTACTTGTTACGTGTGACGACGAAGTGTGATATTTATTTATTGCGTCTGTATACATTAGAATTTTTGTAAACTTCCAAATTTGCAAAATGGACGCTTAATTTAGCATGATATACATTTAAATAAGAATCTGATTAGAAGTTACAGTATAATAGTTTATTATAATACAATAGTCGTAAGATTGTTGATCACTATTTATCTCTTTTCAACAAGATATTTGTTTTCATCCCCCCCCCCCCCCGATTTTTTTTAGAGTCAAATCATAGTGTAACTGAAAAAGCATTCAATTTAAAAACTTCAGAGGAGGGAGCACTACTGATATTGACTAACTAGTTGCCGAAACACTATTAAAACTCTCGATCACAACAAATGAAAAATATTGAAATAACTATGCGGTTATGCTTCTTATTGACTAAGGAGTTAGCTGTGAAATAATACAACTGAAGCATAACTAATGCGGTGCAGGGAAAAAATTTTGATAAGTAAAATGACATTTTTTAGGAGACTTAATATTGTAGTTCTTTTATGAAGAATTTTTTATGACAATTTTTTTATTTCAGGGTTGTTGTGAAATAAAAAATTGAAATGAAGGAAGCAGTATCGGATCTCGGAGTTTTGCGTGGCGGGGTATAACGTTTAATGCCGCCCCTTTCCCTCCATCCAATGATTGTTCATAATTTCACTTCACATTTTATACGCTTTCCATTTTTTTAAGGATTTTTCACTTGGGGGACAATGATAAACTCAATAAACTTTCCTTAATGTTCCCACTGCATGGCATTTTCAGCTCAACATTGAGGAAGGGGGGGGGGGGGGGTAAAGCCCAAAAGGATGCTTTGGAAATTTGTAAAACAAAAATTATGGTATTGTTTGAGTATAGCATGATCTGTATTTTACTGTCACAAGGGAAAAAAAACCTTCGCTTTTTTAAATTTAAATTTTTAAACTTTGATATTATAAAATTCGCCGCCCCCTCACAGGAGCCGGCCGACTGATCAACGACGTAACATATTTAGTATACCTCAATTTTAGAGTTTCTGACAGTTTATACAAATAAATATTTCTATTAATCGGTTTTAGTCGTTTGCAACATAGCCGATCAATCAATTGGAGTGGCGAGCTGTTATTTTAAAACTCTTTTTCCAAAAGTTAAATTATTTAAATTAAATACATATTTTCTTTTTTATTCCTTCTTTCCTTTTTTCTTTTCCTTTTTTTTTTTTTTTTTTTTTGCGCAGTTGAATTTTCTGCCCTCCCCAGAAGTGCCGTCGAGGCGAGAGCCCCGACTTACTCCCCTCCCCCTAGACCAGGCATTGGATGAAGAGCATGAAAAACAAAAATAACTTTATATGTAAATTTCGAAATTCTCGTTTTAAAAAAAATAAGGATTTAAATGTTTCTTCTTCTTTTTTTATTAACCAATATTTTGTGAATAAATTTTTTGTAATGCTAGTACGTTTTAGAACTTTAAAGATAGGTTTCGTTATTATCGATTCGGTTTCGGTTTTTAAATAGAAAATAAATTAAAGTTTACAATTTCCATGGAAAAAAGTGCAAGAATAAACATTTCTTCTGTTATTTGTGATCTTTTTAATTTCTCCTTTTAATGGTTCACAAAAATGAGCAGATCATATCATACAGAAAACACAAAAAAAAAAAAAGTTTTTTAGTTTTTTAATGAATGTATCTTGAAGGTTTTATAAATTTAAATACAACTATAACCGTGTGAAAAAACTGAGAAAATACAGTTTTTAAGAATACATAGCTAAGTACGCAGTGCACTTGAAACATTAAAAACTCTTTGACTACAACTTTTTGGCCAATTCATTTTAAAACTTCTGAATTATAACAAAATTGGTTCGTTTTCGTCGAGTTTCGTAGTTTAAAAAGTGACAGATTTCGCAAAGTTATGTTCTATATCTGTGATGTTTCATGAAGAGTTCATTCTAGACTTTAAAACGTGCAGGGCGCTGAAATTTACAAAAAATAGCAGGATAGTGAGCAATATACAAGTTTAAAAGACATGACTTTCGAATTGTGTGCGAATGGACATTAAAGAATATATATGTATAGATATATGTACATCAGGGGAGTACGCAAGGGGGGGTTAGGGGTTTAAACCCCCCTCCCTGAGCTCAGATAGCTCTCTAAATTAGGGAAATAATAGTGCTTTATTACATACCCGAACTTCTTTCAGTAGTTTCAGAAAATTATGAACCCCCCCTTGAAAACATTCTGCGTACGCCACTGATGTACATAAATCTATATATAAATACAGGCTTGTATTTAAGGTATTGTGCGCCCGTGTGCAGCAAGTTAACACAAACAAGGAAACAAGCTCTGATTTTATATATTTAGATTTGATATTTAGAAATAGGATCGCCCTAGTATAATATCAAGAATCGATTTTTTAATGTGTTATTTTTATAGGAATGATATAATAAAATGTTATGTTGGGCTGTTCCCTATCGCTGCGCATACATCACCAGACACCTTCTCATAAATACGAGTCACCGTGTCTAGACTATTAGTTTTTGTAGAATATTCTTATTTTACAACGGATGTTTAATAACCTTTTATTATTATTTGAAATAATGTATAACTGAGTACTAAGACCCTCTGAGGAGTCACCGGTTCAGTTTGTCTCCTCCTATCGATTCGCCATTGGATGTTATAACCGATGTGTCTTTCAAAACGGTCTCATTACAAACAAGTTCGACCGTGTACATAAGAATGTTCCTAATATGCTTCCCTTCCCCCTCTCCTTCCTTTTCTTTTTATTAATTTCCTTCAAATATTTTTATGAAATAAAAGTATTTAAAAGAAAGTATCTAAAACCGGTCCTAATGTTGCTTAAGTTAAAGCAAGACAGATTGGTCATCTTGAAGAACTTAAAATTTAGTGTATCATGATCACAAATCTAAATAGGTGAAAGAAGGGGGAAAGTCCATAAATCTTATTTTTTAAAAATCGTTTAAGGGGGTGGGAGGTGGGAGACTAACGAAAAATAAAATTAAATATGGCTTAATATGCACGTAACATTGTAACGCAATCTTCCATTCCATGTACTAGAGTTTTTGATTTAACCGGAATCTTGCGTCAATATTTGCCTTATTGGTGTGATTTGGAACCGAATGAGGATTTGGTGTCCAAATAAAAATAAAGTACTAAATTGCAAAACGCATTTATGTTACATAGAAATATATAAAGCAAATAGAAACATGTTTCTAATCGCTTAAAGAAGGTCTAGTTTTAGTTCCATAAAATAATAAGTAGTTTCAAATATTTTTCTTGTTGACCAAATATTAGGGATTTGAGTGATCCCTAACATTGATTAGAGGGGGGGAGGGGGGTAACAAGAAGTGTGACATCCTGCATTTTGCAACATAGCGTAACATGTGACAAGGGGGGCAGGGGGGTCCGCTGAAGTGGGACATATTGTGACGAAGGGGAGGAGGGGGTCAAATACATGGGAAAAAAGCGTGACATCATTTATGAACTGTCCCTTATCAAAAATTTCTAAATTGCAAATACAGAAGCAAATTTCAGGACAAAAATGCTGAAATCTTTAACTTTGCGGGAGTGCACCGCAAAGGCAGTATCTAGAGGGTAGCCCACGGTTCCTCCCCTCCGCCCTGAATTTTCTTTAACATAAGTGGATCGAAGACAGGGCTCCCCCTCCCAACGAAAAAAAATTCTGGGTATGCACCATCGCTATTAGAGGGAATGTTCACCCTATATGTTTACATATATAGGGTGATCATTCCCTCTATGAGTGATGTGTATATACAGTGGAGCACCGTTTATACGTTTCTCGTTTATACGTTTTTATCATTTATGCGTTTTTTTGAACGGCCCCGGCGAAACCTCATACAAATTAATGTTAAATAATTTCGTTTATACGTTTTCCTGAAATTGCACATTTCATTTATACGTTTTTTTTTCTCCCCAAGTCAAAGAAAAAACGCACATTTTAACGTGATTATACGCTAGCGATTGTCCAGTTTAGAAATCCCATTTGACCTTGACCCACACCTGCTGTGACCACTTACGGAGGTCACTCACCTGCCTAAATGAACAAAAGACATACCCCGGAAGAATGCGAATATCCTAAATTCACAGATAAAAGCATTCTGATTGTGGTGCTACCTAGAAATAGCAGGTGACAAGCGCTTTTTCTCTCCTACCAGTGTTGCCACGGCAGGCGCCCTTAAATTTCAGTAAGTAGCCTGGGGACTTTATGGCAACCCAGCAACACTGCTCCTACCAACTTTATAAAATTCTGGGATCTATCGTTCACTAGCATTCACGATGGCTTCGAGCTCGCGTAGTAGAAAACCTCTGTCTCTGAAAGAAAAAATGTGCATTTAAAACAAGCGAATGAAAACCAACATTTAAAAAGAGTTGACCTAGCCAAAAAATTAGGTTTACCAGTTTCAACTTTAAGCACCATAATTTATAAGCGTAAGATAATCGAGGAAACTTATAATCAAAGTGGTGCTAGTGCTTCAAAAAAACTTCGAGTTCAAAGCGGAAAATTTTCGGATGTAGAGAAAGTGCTTTTACAGTGGTTTAATCAGTGTCGTAGTGCAAAATTTCCCATCAGTGGTCCTTTGCTTATGGAGAATGCAAAAGAAATTTCGAAGAAGTTAAATGTAGAACGCGATGCATCATTTTCCTCGGGATGGCTTCATAAATTTAAGTTAAAACACGGCATAACAGGCAAAACTGTAAGTGGAGAGTCAGGACATGTTGATTGTGAAACAGTGGATGATTGGATTCAAAACCAATTGCCAGAACTGCTAAAAGAATATGAACCAAAGAACGTTTTTAATGTGGATGTACATACTGCATGAATATGAAACGTAGTGATTGTAATTCAATGTATTATTAAAAGTACTCATTATTTACTTTTCATAATATTTTAAGTTACTGTTTTGTTTTCTATTACGAAAATGTTCGTTTTATTTTGTGATTTTCGTTTATACGTTTTTTCATTTATACGTTTTTTTCGCTCGGTCCCTTGAAAAACGTATAAACGGTGCTTTACTGTATATATATAAGTTGCGTCTTGCGTCACTGCGGAGAGGGGGGAGAACCTTTTTGTTGAATGTTAAAGGTGGCCCCTAAATGATGTAGGTTTTTCGAAAAATACACATACTTGAATTCATAAACCCTTTTATTTCCCTATACAATTTTACCAATGCTATTTCAATGTATCATAACTGCAAATAAATGTAGTTAACTGAAATTTGCACCAAATAAATAAAATTGAATTTGTTAAGTTTTTTTTTTTTTTTTTTTGCACTATTGAAAATATATAAACTACAAGTTTATTCAACACAACAAATGTGGAATTTTTTTGGGTGGAGGGGTATCCCACAAATTGCAAATTAGCGCCCCGGCGGGTAACATTCATGATAGGAACGCCACTGTATATAACACACACACACACACGTATATTATATATATACAGTGAAACCTGTGTAAGTTGACCACTTGCGGTGCAGCACTTTAGTGGTCAACTTATTCAGGTGGTCAACTTATAGAGGGTGGAGATTTTTTTTTTTTTTTTGTTATTTCTTACACTATGCATTTATTCATTTATAATTAATTAAAATATAGCTTCATGTATTAACGTTACTCTAAAATAGTGATTAGCTTTTTTCACAATTAACTGAAATATCATTAAATAAAATTAACCCGAATGACTTACAATGTATGCTATACAACTTCAAAAGTAAAACACTTAGTTGGACTTAAGATAAATATCATATTAATAATGCCAGTTACTTATATGATGCTAATTATTTCCTAAAAAAATATATTTTTCAAATTGGCTATATCGGATCAAAGAAAAAGGAATAAACTTATTTAAAGAATAAAAGAGTGAAACTGAAAAACAATTACTATTCACGTTAAGAAAACACAAATGAGCATCAAAATGCAGACATATGTTTCACCCATTTGGTTAATTTACAACTGGCAAACTTTATATTGATGTTTCATCCATCCAGACAAATGCTGGTCATACTTATAGCATAAAAAATACCTTGGAGAAGCTATTTTATTTATTTTTCTTAATACTTTCAAAAAGGAATAAACAAACATATATAGTAAAAACTAGGCGGTCAACTTACAAAGGGTTTTTTGTAATACTCCCTCTCAAATTTGGCTTACATAAGTGGTCACCATAGACAGGTGGTCAACTTAGGTGGTCAAGTTACAAAAGTTTCTCTACATTAGATAATATAGGGCTAATTCTGTTCCTGGCAAAAGTGGTCAACTTAGACAGGTGGTCAGCCTACAAAGGTGGTCAACTTTACAGGTTTTATTGTATATATATATATATATATATGTTATATAGATTGGGTTTTTATGGGGGGGGGGTTCGTTTTCTGGGAGTTAGCAGAATTTTGAAAGAGGTCATCGCTCTTAGAATCATATTCTACTCCTTATCAAAAAATTGCAAATACCAGGAGGGTACAGGTGGTGTTGTATTTTTTACTTTCAGCATTACTATATGTCAGTCTAGTCCCCCTCCCCCCTAGTTTCTAGTTAGGATTCTTCTGGCTATGGAAATATTTTTTCTAGCTTATTTGGGCACAAATGATACGATAATGTCACTAAACCATCGGTGATACATCGTAATTTGTCCGATCCAATAATTGTCATTAACAAGTTCTATAGATTTTCCTATTTGAGATCATATATTTAGCTATGGTCTGCAGTATTTTAACTGCTTCCACTTAACGTTTGCTCGTGTGTCCCATGTAAGCATTACTATTTTAGGATAGCCAATAATATTCTGATTGTATTCTTACAATAGATTTTACGTTTGTTGTTACTTGATATTTTATGTAAAGTGTGTGAGTTTAAAACTAGTAATTGGAATGCATTAAATCACGGTGTCTAAACATTGTGCAAGTGCTATTTAAATTGCAAGAAGTTTAGGTACAATTTAACTACAGCATTTGTGCAACAATAGAGTATATTTCTTAATAAAAATTGATTAAATCTTAAATTAAATTGGTTAAATAAGAATAAGCTTGAATTTCTGATTTTATCAGAAACGCTATTTTTGAAAAATCATATAAAATCACTGAGGCAAAAATACACAATATTATTGATAGCAGCAGCTTGTTAAGCACTTAAAGGACATCAAATGAGCAGATTTTCAGATTTTAAAAAATGGCTTTTTTGAGTAATCACACTTCAAAAATTGTAATTTTTGAAAATGTTCAAATTTCAAACTTAAAATTCTCAGGTGATATGCAGCTCAGACTTGCAATTAAATATGGTATAAAACTTCCCTAGTCGCACTTTAGAGTGCCATCTTCGTTTTGTCAAATATATATTTTTTTCATAAGAAAAAAAAAATCATAAATTCGGTAAAAAAGCAATGTTTTTCCGTCAAAAACAATTTTTTTTCTAAATCACTAAAGCCAACCAGATTTTAAAAAATATGGTTTAAATAAAAAACCATCCCTTAATTATTTATAGAAAAAAAATTATTCGAATCAGTTAAAAACCTTTGAAACAGTGGCGGTTTTAAAACACTCTTTTGTTGATTTTCTGAAAACGGCCAATTTTGTACTAAATTTTATAAGTCTGTAACGAAAGAAATATTTTTTTTTTGCAAAATTCTATTCTGATAATTTATATGTCCCTTAGCTGTAACTATATTTTTTTTTTTTTTTTTTTTTTTTTAAATCTGTGAGGGTCATGTGTCGCCGCTCTGAGTCTTCCGGTTTCTGCTCTGACGTCACTGCGCTGACCGGGGAGAAAGGGAGAAAGACCCAGAAACGCGGGAGCAGAAATTAACACTCGTCTGTGGGTTGATTACTTTGTTTTCTGGCGATTTTCAGTTTTTTTCTCGTTATTCTAATTGTTTATCTTCATTTTACTCAAGTTATTATTATTGATTTGTGTTCAGTTTCAACTGAAATGTCAGTGTGCGCAATAGCAACTTGCAAGAACACTCACAGAAACTGCAAGGGAAAAAACATTGTTTTCCACGTGTTCCCCAAAGGAAATAGCGAACTATGCAAAGAATGGCTACAGAAATGCCGTCGAAATGATCCTGTAAACATAAAATACGCAAGGATCTGTAGTGAGCATTTTGTTGAAGAGGATTATGAAGATGACATGAAGAACAGATTGCTTGGATTGCCTATTCGAAAAATTTTGAAGCCCATTGCTACATCAAAAATAAATATTCCAGCAGCCTGTAATTTGCAATCAAATTCTCCTCGTCAAGAAAGGCAGAAGAAGCGGGAAATCATTGTGAGTGCGTTGCATAATTTAAAAACACTCAGTCCGAAAAAAGATAAATTAGAAGAAAATTTAAATGCCGTTGGGTTACGTTCACTCTCTAATGTTTGCAATAATTGTGCTATACTGGATGAAAATGTGCAACTCTTAAAATAAAAATGTGATACCCTGGAAAAAAATTTACAAGAAAGCAAAGCAGAGAATGTAAAATTAAAAAGAATATCTCTTCAAAGAATAAAAAGATGGCAAATCTGCAGGAAAAAATTTTCCAAAAAAATTCGAGAGCAAGGAAAGGAAATTTTTAAATTAAAATTCAATTTAAAAAAGCTGGGCAACTTGCATAAGAAAATTGAAAAAAATTTTCACAAAATCACAAATAAAAGTTTTAATGACAAGTTGTTAAACTTTTAAGTGGAAAACTGGAGATATTTCTCGATGCATTGCGTTGAGATCCCTTTCTACGAAAGCAAGTGACTTTTGGAAGTCCAAGATAGGAATTCCCTTACCAAGTGCTAGCACTTTAAAACGATGGTGTGCAAAATTATCATGCGAGCCTGGATTACAAAAGGACATCTTAAAGCTTATGCAAATAAGTTCAGAAAATTTAAATTGTGCTGAAAAGATCTGTGTGCTTAGTTTTGATGAGATGCACGTGGCTTCCGATATATGCTATGATGCTGGGCTAGACCAAATACTTGGTCCATATAAGAAGGTTCAAATGGTTCTAATTAGAGGTCTTTTTTCTAATTGGAAGCAACCTGTCTTTTACGACTTTGAAGTTTCAATGAACCAACAGCTTTTATTCAACATATTGAAAAATTTAGAAGCAATTGAAATTGTTGTGAAAGCCGTAGTTTCTGATTTAGGAGGATGTGGCACACTCTGGAAAAATCTGAGAATAAACACAGATTCAAATTATTTTATTAGCCCAAGTAAAACACCTACGAAGATTTTTGTTTTTGCTGACATGCCCCATTACATAAAACTATTGCGAAACCACTTTTTGGATTCCGGAATAACTTTGGAGGATGGTACTGTAATAAATGCAAAAATAGTAGAAGAGGTTTTAAGTAAAGACACGGGGGAGATTAAACTTTGCCATAAGCTTAAACCTTCATATTTGTCAGTAAAAGGAAATAATCGACAAAAAGTAACACCAGCTAAAGTTCTATTTTCAGCCACTACAGCCAAGGGAATTTTGAAATTTACAGGAGACAAGAAAGTGCACGATTTTTTAAAACTAATAGATGACTTTTTTGATATAATGAACAGCAAGACTTTAGAACCACCTGCTGGGAAAGATATGAAGGCTGCTTTTGGTCATCAAAATTATTTTGCGAAACAAAGAGGGGTTCTCTACGCAATGATGGAAGTTACTCAAAAAATGAGGGTAAATGGAAAAAAAGGCTTTTACCCTTTCAAAAGGGAATAATTATTTCTATTAAATCTTTATTTTCTTTATTGGAAGATTTGAAATCATTGGGAGTGAAGTACATCTTAACAACAAGGTTGACTCAGGATGCCCTAGAGCAGGGGTCTCCAAACTTTCCAGCCTTAGGGCCATATTGATTACTCCAGTAAATTCCAAGGGCCAAAACCATATTATCATTAATTGCTGCCGGTGGTAAAAAGTTGAATCAGTCCACTAGTAGTGTAAAATATGATTACTTTTTTGCCAGATGCCATTAGCTAGCTCTCCGCGGGCAGGACAAAATCTGTCCGCGGGCCGGATGTGGCCCGTGGGCCGTAGTTTGGAGACCCCTGCCCTAGAGAGTCTCTTTAGTCAAATTAGAGGTCTCGGTCGCTTTAATGACCATCCAAGTCCTTCAGAAGTTATCAAAAGATTTAAACACCTTTTGATGGCCAATAAACTTCCAAATCTTTCCTCGAAAATATGCACAGATAGAGAAAGATCAGAAGTGAGTTCTTATTTGACTGCCGAGGTTATAGAGAAAGCATTTGATAGCGATTTTAGCCGAGGGACTTCATCAAATATTGGAAGTGAAAAGGAAACAGAAAATATTGATATAAATAAAATAGAAGCCCAAGATGAAACTGAGAACGTAAATGACTTAATGATGGTATTGGACAGTATGCCTTTGTCGTGGGATATTTATTTCAATTTAGAAAAGCATGACATTGATCCACAAGAAAAAGAAGGTCTAAATTATATAGCAGGATATGTTGCATTCAGATTGAGAAATATCGATCCAAGTTTGGGAACGCCTTCCTCTCAAGTTGTCAACTTTGCTAACAACACAGACTGGATAAACTTATTGTCTAAAGGAGGATTAATTGTGCCTTCAGCATCATGGATTAATGTGTGTGAAGAATTCGAAAAAATTTTTCGAAGTGCTCATGGGAAGTACTATCGAAAGACTAAAGGAATAATAAAAGAACTCACTGAAGAGCTAGAGGAACGTTTTCCATTTGTTCATAAAAAAGTAATACGTTTGTTCTGTCGCTTAGGGACATTTATCAGAATCCGACATTTAAACAGAAATCGACCAGTAACATCAAAAAGAAAAGCTACACAAAAGATGCAAAAATGGATTGATTCAAAGAAGAAGAGAGGCGAAATTTAAAAGTAAGTTTATATAGTATTTTTAAAACTAAAAACATAATGTATTCATACTTTTTATAATGTTTATAAACACCTCAAATATTCATGGACTTTCAGTAGCGGATTTAGGCTTAGGCCCGTGAGGCCCGGGCCTAGGGCGGCAAATTTTAAGGGGCGCCAAAATTTTTAAGACGATTAAAATTGAAAATCCCTTGGGCTGTCTGTAAGCTGTAAGACCAAATTTTAAAGTTTATTTTATTGCGCTCTTACTATCTAAAGATAGTATCATTTTCAGGGTAAAATTTCTTTGTTAAAAAATTAATCAGGCTAGTACTACGTAAAAACTAGGACCTGATGAAAAAAACATAATTTGCGGGAAAAACGTAGATTCGGGGGACGTAAAATCAGGGTTTTACTGTAACTAGATTTAAACTCAGGCTGTAAAATAGTTTTACTACAAATCTTGTACCTTGCTAAAAAAAGTGGGTTAAAAAAATTTCAAAAAGTAATAACAATATCAGTAATAAAAACACGCATCATAATTATTGATAACTAGAGTTATATCAATAACAAAATGACTCGGAAATTAACTCAAACTTTTATTTTTAGTATCCTAGCCTAGAAATCAGAATTTCAATAACAAATTCCCTACGACTTAATAATTCACTTCATATAAGAGTTATTTCTTATGTAGAAGAACTTTTCAGAATATTTCCCGATTTTCCAATCGATATCTGTGCAAGTGAAAAACTTTTTACTTCAAAATCTGCTCTAAGCACAACACTAAAACAATTAAACTAAACTGTACAAATATTTTCATTTTAAAATTACTTAAACCTTTAGGTTGTAATGATGAAATATGCTACTATCAAGGCCGTAGCCAGAAATTTTTTTCGGGGGGGGGGGGAGGCCTGACTTTGAAACACTAGTGTAGATTAAAGTTTCAGGGAGAAATATATGCTACATTGCGAAAATTTTTCGGATTTCGGGGGGGGGGGGGCGGGCCCCCCCCCCCCCCTCTGAATACGGCCTTTTTCTAATATCTTTCTAAAATATGATATTCAGACACATGTGTATGTGCTTAAACAAAACCGCTTTACATATTTTCATGGCAACTACTTTAATTGACATCTCCTATAGTAATTACCATTGTAAAACGCTAGTTAATGAGTTAAACCACAGTTTTAAAATACCCTAAAATGGGAATGGGTGCATCCGTATTCGCACGACAGTTCCCCCAGGAATGCCATTGAAGCGTAAAGATAAACACCCCACAATGAAAAGTAATCTCTGAAGCTAGCAATTCTAAATGCAGGACCAGTTTCCGCCATTTATGACCACTTGAACAGTAAGAAAAATTGCTGTCGTGCCAAATAGGCGATGAAATTCGTTTTCTGGAAAAATTCAAAAGCGCTTTCACAGCGCCGTTTGATCACAGTCAAACGCACCGGAGAATAATCTTGATCAAGCAATGCAGATTTTTCGTAATGCCTTTGTTTTATAGTTGTGAGTCATTTGTTTTATTTATGAATAATTATTATTTTATTTTGTTTATAGGAGGGGCGCATCGATAAGAGGTAGGGACGCACCGATGCGCCCTACCTCTAAAAAGCTTTTTCCGTGTTCTGAGTGGTGACTTTGGGCGGGGAGACCCCCCCCCCCCCAGTAAGCATTTGGTGCCCTATTAGGGTAGCCAGTCCGCTACTGTACCTTATATTAAAATGCATCAAATGGAATAGCTGAGAATGTCTGAAACTTATTTCATAAAGATGTTCAAGGCATTTTTGAAAATTCGTTTCTTTGCATCAACTATTTAAAAATTGTTTTATTCATGGCAATATGAAAATAATGACAGTATTATTAAAATCTAAATTGCGAAAAAAAGTATAACTTGCAAAAAGCGTATCAAGCTTAAAATGGGGTGGAAAGGGCGGGGGGAGGGGTACCTTTCTAAGTCTTCGCTGCATTTTAATAAATATTTAGAACTTTGTAGTTAATTCAAATTTTTGGTTTTATTTCAAGTACTTCCTATTGGAGGGGAAGGGGAGGGGGGACGATCGCCCAATCATTCAATGTCTCCATTAACCGATTTTCACTCAAATAAATCTATTTTTAGATGTATAGTTTTTAATAAATATTAGTTTGCCGACTTTTAATAAGAGCTCTAACTTCCGAAGGATCTGCGTAAACAGTTCAGGGGGTTGGCGAGCAATATCAAGCAGGTGGCGGAAGCCTTCTTAGTTGATAAAAAAAACAACTAAAGCTTAAATTTCAAAGTTGAACACAGCAATTGTTGAGATTTTCTTTAGTGAAAAACGGTTTCCATTATTTTTTTGTATGATGCGTTTTCTTGGGATAAAGTATAGAAGAATTGCAATTTAAAGTAGTATAAAATAATTTTTGTAAAAAAACAGAACCGACTTCAAATTAAAAATTGCGCTAAAAAGTAAAAAATAAATTCATTCTTTAGACAACATCGATGTGACTTTTAACCATAGTTTTAGAAGTCGGTGCAAAATCAGGATAGATAAAATCTTTTGCAATCATGAATCCAATTACAAATATATATATTTTCGCAGAATTAGCAACAGTTCCAATATCAAGTAGCAAATGGTATAATGGTAATTAAACTCATCATTTTGCACCGACTTCTAAAACTATGTTTAAAAGTCACATCGATGTTGTCTAAAGAATGAATTTATTTTTTACTTTTTAGCGCAATTTTTAATTTGAAGTCGGTTCTGTTTTTTTATAAAAATTATTTTATTTTATTCTTTTTAGTGTAAATACATTTTTTATATAAATACTCTATTTAAAAAAAATCCATATCAAAGGGCAAAACATCTTTGAATTAATGGCACTAAAACTAATCATTTGTATGATAAATTCCCCTTTGAAGTCGATTTTAGCAAACACACTGACTGGATTAATTTTCGCCTTCAGTAAAACTCTTGCTGTAATTTCTTTTAATATTATAGCCCATGACAACAAACATGTTTTCAACAAGGACTTTTATATTTATTAATAGATTTCCCAACAAAGAAAAATCAAGCCAAGCCTTTCCAATTAAAATAAAAAAATACTTATTTTTCACCCGTAACGTTTTTTCTAAAAAACAAATGTAGTCAAATTGATTTGCAATATTTGAGTTGGACGACCCTCTATCGATTAAAGAAAAAATCAACAAAATCGGTTCATTTAGTCAAAAGTTATGGATGAAAAAACAAAAAAAGTACTACATTTCTGCCAATTACTTTTGTTCTATTTATCGAATATGGTCAAACGAAGGTACGGGACCCATGGGAAACCACCCTCGATCGATTTTTAAAAAAATCATGAAAATCGCTTCATCCGGTGCGAAGTTATGAGTGGACAAACAAACAAACAAACAAACAAAAAAAAAAACGACATACATACACTATGAATGTATAACCTCCTTCCTTTGTGAAGTCGGTTAAAAATATAAAATTAATACTTAATTTATTGTTCTAATAAAAAATTTAGCTGAAAGTTACGATGGACAGTTGATACAGGGCCGACGAGAGCTTATAATCGGGCCTCAGGGCAAAATACTAAAATGTGGGGCCCGTACACCCACAAATAAAGCCCTCCCTACTCCCCCTCATAAAATGACCAAAGATTGTCTACACCTACACTTGCGTTTTTTAGACTTTAATTTTGAAAGATTCGGACCCCATCAATTTCTGTTTGCCTAATAGGGTGGCCTACCTAAAACTCTCACACTTATGATCAGTTTTTTTTCTGCGTTACGCAAGTCTGATCAGAGAAGAGTGCGTGTGGCGGGAGGAGGAAATAACAAAATTTAACTTCCTATATCTATAGGCATGCCAATTGGTTGATATGTTTCACACAGCAACGCAGTAGTGGGAACAGTTAGTTAATAATAAAGGTGATTTTAATTTAATTGATGCAAAACTGGAATTTAATTATTTATAAGTATATTAATTATGCCTTTGAACTAATTTTTCTTTGACTGTAAAGAATACCCAGGGCAAAGGACGTGAATCAAACATACCGCATACTGCTGCACGGGTGGGCAGCATTAGTTACGGCCAGGGGCGGACAGGGAAGGAAATACCGAAAATTCGGCCCGGGCATATTTCAAACAGACCGGCCCTTTGGGGGGGGGGGGGAACTACCAAGGAACAGAAAATGAACGCTAATCAGATATTATGCATCCCCCCCCCCGACAATTTTTGAAATTTACTCAATGACAACAACGAGTTTTAAATAGCTTTTTAAAAAGAATTTTGGCTTTCAAAAATGCAGTAATTTATATGAAACGAGGTAGAGTTGACGAATAGATGAATAAACATGAAAAGTTATGTACTCGTCGTATTATTTGCCTATTGAGTGTGTTACAATCAGTATGTTAACATCCAGTAAAAATTAGTTCTAGTTATGAAAAAGTTAAAATAAATGTTCATTGTTCTGGTTTCCAGTACTATAAGTATAAAACACAAATAATAACAGGTTTCAAAAAAAAAAAAACTCATCCACAATCAAATATACATTGCAATATTTGCTTAAAAATTATTTTCCTTTTGAAAGCCATTTAGTGTTTTAAAAAAGGGGACTCTTATTTGCTACATCATCTATTAGACTTTTCATGTCAAGATTTATGTCTTTTTCACACTACATTTACATCAATGATTCCAATTTGTCCTGAGTTAAATTCTTCTTAACTCGGCAATCGGCTGAGATAACTGGTCGCGAGAAATTCTCTGGGCCGGCTTAAGGATTTCTCATACCCCTCAGAATTTCCATCACCACAGCTGTATTGAGAAATTCTCAGGGCCGTATTTTGTAGATTGTATAGGGTGACCAAATGTTGGCGTCGCCAGAAAAAAATTTCGAGGATAGCTTTGGGGACATAGCAAACTAAAACATATTCCCTTCTATTATGAAAAATAGCTCTCATTAATGTATTTCAAACGGTATCTAAACATATTTTCTACAAAATGTACGTATATTTTCTTAGATCACTGCCTGTTACAAGTTTTAGTACTAGGCAACAATTTGATATTTGCCATAATAATATCTAAAATTTTACAAAACACTATCTAAAAGTTCTAAAGTACAAAACGAGAAGCAATTTGAAGAGAAAAAACAGAAGTTTAAATTTGGGGACATTACGTGTCCCCAAGTAGTTAAAGTGTATTTGGGGACAAAGCATTAAAAATATACAAATTCCCCGAAATTCGAGGCGTTCTCTCACCTTAAGATTGCAGGGATTAAAAATATTGCCAGTAAATATGTAGATATATATTTAAATAATATTAATAAGTGTCTGCAAAATAGATTTATCTTTCGCATTCATCATAGAGGGGCAATAATACGTAATATGTTAATTAGCTGTTAATAGCTACCGCCCTTTAGGGCGCTGCGCCGCGAGGCAATCGCCTCACCGCCTTAGCCTTTCCCTCCAGCACTGCTCAAAATTAAAGAAAAAACATCAATTTTGCATTTCTCAAAAGTTTGCACCCCAGGACCCGCCTTGAATTTCTATATGGACGAGCCGGCACTGAGAATTTCTCAAGACTGCCCCGAAAGCTCGTCTATATAGACAACTTAGGCGGCAACCAAAAACACAAAACTGATGTATTTTTTTGACAATTTGGAGAGAAAGAAGAGAAATTTTAAAATTTGGGACTTCCTGCGTCTATAAGTAGTTAAAGTGTTTTCGGGCACAAAGCATTAAAAATAAACAAATTTGGGGACAGTTTCCGAAAATCGAGGACGTATGGTTACACTACAATTAATGCCTCTCTCCTATGGACCAATAGAAATAAATAATTATATTGCAAGTGAATACATCTTATCAAAACCAAAGAATTTATTGTTAATCTTATTACTAAGCTATACATATACATTTATGGTCGTGTTCGCTGTCCGAAAATTTGGCCTAACAGCGCTCTCCAGCGTGCCGAATTCGGAGTTCGGAACTGTGTATAATACTGCAGTGGTGCAACAAGGGGGGCACCGAAAGCCCATGGCCCCCTCTCCCCCGACAGTGATAATTTGGAATTTTTACAAAAATATTTTTTTTACAGTTGAAATAGTTATTCTCGCACCTTAAAGCAGCGGTCGGCAACCTAAACTGACTGAAGATCTACTTTCCAAGTTCGGCGAACACCAAGCTCGACTCGGAGGCCGGGGGGGGGGGGGGGGTATACATTATTTGTTGGGATTGCGTCTGTCTTGTAAAAATTGTAGGTTAATTCTTGTCGGAACAAGTTCTGATGCTTATAAAACACCTTAAAATTTCTAAAATAATGGCTTGCTAACACCGTTAACTCGCATCAAAACAATACAAATATATTATTTCCTTCGAATTTGATAAAAAGAACTGATAGTTTTTGTTTTGTTTTTTAACTAAAACACACATGTGAAATGTATACATCCTTGAATTAACTCTCACCAAGAGCATAGTAAAAGTGACGACTGACAATCCATATTATTGGAAGTTTTTTTTGGGTCCGGTGAATGGTCTGACAAACTAATAAACATTTTCTGAAGGAAAAAATAATAATAAACTCGCCATCCAATTCAAAAGTTATTTTCTTTATCCTTTTAAACTATAAACTGTCCAAAATGCTGTCGCGATCGACCTAAAATGGGCTTGCGATCGACCGGTCGATCGCGATCAACGGGTTGCCGTCCACTGCCTTACAGGATACTACACTTAAAAAGATATAATTAAACGACAGAAGCAAGATTATATTCTTCTTCAGTAAAAAGTGGAACAGTTATAGGCCTTCTTAAGATGTAATGTACTTTATTGCAGAGAAGAATGTTAATTATTCGCAAATTTTAACCTTTTTCAAATTTCATTATTTAAATCTATTCATTTTTCAAACAATCATACTTAAATTGTTTTCTTCGCAGATATTGTTTAAGGTGCTATAATATGAGAATTCAGCAAGATATGAGGGGAGGGGGGAGGATTATGTGCGTATATATAAGCATCAAATTATCATACTAAAGGATAAAATCTTGATTGTTTTTATTTTCAAAATTTCTATCCATGTGTAATTCAAGTTAAAAGATTACTATTCCACGTTAAATTGTGTTTTAGATAACAAATCAAAGGTTATTGTTCTGGTGCAGAAATCCTTTTTTTTTTACTTATGCCTTTTTTTACCTATGTACACTCAGGGCACTATGTATATGCTCAGAGGTGCTACATTTAGGAATATAACAAATATTCAGTGCAGTCGGAATAGTAGATTCCATATACTTTCCGATTATGCGGGCTGGCCATACTGATCAACTATTCTGAACGCTTGTTCTACAGTAACAAGGTAGATAAATTAAGAAATCTGGATTTGAAACACTTTAATTTTCATTTCTGCTATTGCAAGAGATGTAATAGGAATATTTAACTACTCTTTTTATACCTTTCTTTTGATTTTAACTGTAGCACCTGCAATACCTGCGTATTTGTTTGATATATCAAATACATTGTTCTAATTCTGTATAGAATTGGAATACAAATGTTTAATTAAACATGTTAGTTTATTTTTAATGAAGTTCTTTAGGCATAAAACATAATAATGTATTATCACATTTATCTTATACATTGTTATAAAAACAGTAATTATGATGTATTAACATCAGTTTTTCTGGTAAAATTACATTGTATGCTTTTTCATGAGTATTGTCTACTTCTAAGAGCAAATGCTCAGTTTTATGGACAAGTATGTTTCATGTTAAAATATAAAAGTTTTTTAAAAGTTCATAAATTAAAGATATCTACTTTTGTCACTTTTAAAATTTCTGGATAAAACTTTCAAGTAAGGCCACATCCCTAGCTACATTTAAATTGATTTTTAAAATATAAAAAATAAAATTGGTTTATGCATCGTAAACACCGAAAATTACAAAAACTATAAAGAAAATAGTTTTTATGGATCATTCGCAAATGATGTCAGGCATCCAGAGGGGGAGGGGGGTTCGTGAAATTATGACTGGGGGAAGGGAGGGGTAACAAGAAATGTATCATCATGCATTGTGCAGCATAGCGTGACATGTGACAAACGGGGGAGGGGAGGCATAAAATTCATACATTTTAAAACATCTTTTCCTCTTTTCGATTTTAGCAACTCTATCTGTTGCGCCATTTTATTTAGTAGGTCGAGAACGGAGCTGGATAGGCGAGAATAGACAAAAGTTAACACGTGCAGTTAAAAAAAGGGGGTAAAAGCAATCCTCAGTAAAAAGTTCCCACTAAAATTACCCCGCCAACCCCGCCAGTTTTTCCTGCTTTGCAAAACGACGCTGGTCCAGGATCGGGTTTTCAGCGCTACCCCCAAGGAAGCGTTATCATGTTAATCCTCCCTTGGGAGCTTGACCAACACCCCCTGAACTCGAAAGCCTCCAGACAAACTATTGCGCAACGTCCGTCGGCCGATTTTCACCCCGCTCGTCAGCCGATAGCATTCGTTATTGGGACATTACTGGATTTCGGCAGGGAATCTTTGGATAAAAACAAAAGGATGCCATCAGAAATTGCAGAATGAGTTCAACACATTTATATACGTACTCAGTATGGAAAAAAAAGTTAATATTTCCACTTCGAAAATAATTTACTGCATTCAGAAAACCAACCTCTACTTTTCACGAAACATGCAATTTTAAACAATTTAGAGGTGTTATTTGTAATACATAAATACTTATCAAGATATATTGAAGGATTATATTTTATTTAAGCTGAATATTTTAACACTAATGTTTATTCATTTCCATATCAGAAAAAAAATCCATTTTCATATAGTTTTTAATAATATTCCTGAAATTTATTTAATAATATTCCTGAAGTTATTTATGTCACACTTGCGTAATAAATGCAAATCTCGACTAAGGTTGTTTAGATATTACGACTTTAAAAATCAAATTGAAATGAAATAATAAAGTAAGGCAATTTAAAAGCAAGCAATAACGGAAAGCCTTCTGTAGGTTTTAACTTGTTAATGTCAAAATAATTTTCTAGGAGCCTGGTCACTTCTGAACAACGCTATACGACCACTTGAAAATTGTCTTGTACGCCACATTCGTAAAAGAAACCAACAAAAGTTAAGAAAAAGTATTTGCATAGTGTTCTTATCAAGTTCCCACGATTACGTTTTCTATTCCGGTGGTCTTTTATGACTGTGCGAATGGAAAGGGGCTATTGAAAAGAGAAGTTTTGCCCGGTGGACATTTTATGACACGCTCATCTCAAAATTCTAGAGATTAAAAAGATTCCCTTTTAGTAGAAAATAAAAGATGTTTTAAGGGCATCTTTGTGACATTACGCTATGGTCTTTCTTTCTGAAGGCTACAGAAAAAACTGTGACGAGTAAAAGAAATGTTTCAAATTATTGAAAATCGGAATTACGTTTTTCACTCTGATGTGAAGTTCAAGTTAAAGCGAACTACAGAGGTAAATCATTTCCAACGCTAAATTATTAAGTTATTTTTGGAAAAGAATTAAAAAAGGTCAAAAATAAATTGAACAGAATTAAATCCATTTCTAAAAGGTCTACACAGAATCTTTGTCTTATTTTCTTGTAATAAACCTCAAACTTTTTAAACAGGGAAGTTTTTGAAAGAAAAGTTGATGCATTGTTTCTTTGATTTTTGTACGTGTTATGTTTGCGTAATTCATAAATTTCCCTTCTAAATATAAGAAGTCTCAAACATTGAAAAAGCTATAATACTGGAATCATGTATAAATTAGTGATGCCACAGTTTTTCAATGTATTTGACCTTCGCCCTTTGTCACAAAATGTCACACTTCAATGTACTCCCTTTCTCACTCACATGTCACGCTATATTACATATGCATATTTATTTGTAGTTCAGAAACAAAGCACTAGGTTATAGATCTGATCTCCAATTTTATCTTGAACTTTTGATGACATTTCTGAGCATAACAATAATAATGATTATGTGTGTGCTTAATTTGTATAACATGAGATTATGATTAAGTTTTACAAGAAGAAAAACGTAATTAATATATAGTGTAAAAACATTAATCTTTCGAATTTTGCAGAAATTAACGCGCTATTTTGTCTTAAAGTGTAAATGCCCAAGATTTTCTTTCACATTTAAACTTTAGAAGCTAATTTAACAGTTAATCAGCATCGATGTTTTCGCCACAAAATAAAGTCAATGAGAATACAAACCAGAAAAGAAAAAAAAAAGATTTCATAAGTAACAAAAATATTTTCCTATACTAATAAAGTGTTTTTTTTTTTTTTAAAGTATAGGAAAGCAATAATTTTTTATTATCAATTTTTAGTATAGAACTTAATTTTATTTGTTCTGAAATGTGTGCTCTACAAGTGGACTTTTCAGTGGACGTTATTTGATGGCTTGATTTCAAAAACAGGCTGATTAATAATGTGAGTTAATCGCCAGCGCAACAGGAGCAGTAGATTTCGGCCTCCGACTTCGGCCTACGGAGAGAAGGGAATCGCTTCTCCGAGAGGCAGTCCAGAGGCTTTCTAGTTCAGGGGGTGTTGGCTTGACCACTTTCCCTGACCCCCCCCCCCCCCCCACTGCGTGCCAAAACGGATACCACGTTTAAAATGAAGCCTATTCAAGTTAATTCAAGTACGTAGCTTCTGGCTTATTGAAGCGCAAACAATACCAAACATTTGAAGGCATTTTATTCCAATTTTGTTTGTCTTTATGTTGTAAAATATTAATAATGGACATTATTGATTTGAAAGAAAACAGGTAGTACAAACCAAACCTGTCTAGTATGTCCTACCCCCCCCCCCCCCCGATGGACGAAAATTCCTTATCACGGCCTTTAGGAATAACAAGGTTTCTTTCACAATGACCAGAGCACGTGTTCTTCCTGGAATCCTTTTCTCTGAAGCAGTGTTCAGTGTAGCACATAAAAATTGTTTCTTTTCTCCAAACACGTGGAACATTCTACATAACTGCATTTTGGACATTCTTGCACACTTTCAGTGGCGGATTTACAAATGGGAAAGACTACATTGCTGACCCGTATAATTTTTGGTAGCAATTTTTAAGGAAGAAACAAAAGTTCAGAAACTTTGCCTTAAAATATATATGAATATTTTAAATAAAGAAATATATATAATAAACCACACGAAAATTAAACTAAGCGCACAAAAAATAATAATTAAAATGAAAGTCTGTAGTTTTGAGAGAATGCAAGTATTATTTTTGCATGAAATATAATGCACGATTGAAAGAAACGGGGTGCGGCAAAATAGGGGAAAAAAAGACATGCAGGAGGACATGAGGACATGGAATGATTTACTTTGTATTTTGAAGTTGTTTTCCCTAACGTATCACTGTTGATAGAGAATAAATGCATTTTATCTTTTATGATATTGCTAATTACAAGGGAATGTTTTTGCTTACATGAAAAATCATGCATTAAAATATTTTTACTCGGTTTCCAATAAAAATTTCGGTGAAATTACTCAAATATCGTGACTAAGCATGCTTGTTTCGATATAATAAATACAGAAAATATTTTTTTAAGGAAAATAAATAACATTTGAGAAGGCCAAGAGGGAAAGGACTATTAACAAGAGCATTTGCACAAATTTGGTCCGAAGAAAATTAATTGAAATGCAGGGGTGCCCACCAGGGGGGGGGGGGGGCATGGAGCAGACTGCGTTATTGAAAGGGGGCACCTCTGTGAAATGTTTTGTGTTTACAATTGCGATATATAACAGGTTTCATTGAGAACACTTAATTTTAATATGAATAAGACCGCAACAAAACTTTAATAGCAAATATTCACTTCTGCTTTTTAGAGAGTTAATCTTAAAAATATTCTGCAACTATTCTAACGATAAATCTCTGTTGCACGTTGCACGCAAATAAAAATTATGAAATTGAGACATTTTAAAAAATATTTTGAATTCTTTCAATGTGCTTTCATAAATAATCTGAACTGGGGTCCCAAAAAACTGAGGCTCTAAACGAGATCTTATTCGACTATTAAAAAGCGTAATAACTGAATTTACGTCGACATAAAAATTAATTTTCCTCTTTATAAAACTCTATTTTTTAAAATGGAAAATCAGCAGCGACGCTGACACAATGGCTTTTACATGCCCACGAAAGTAGAAGTCGTAGGCGAGAACTTGAACTCAAAATAAGGTGCAATGTTGTTTTGGCGACTTTAGAATGCAGCCAAATCGCAACTGCACCTGTCCTTCATACGTTCTTTTACTCATAGGGAAATTTGCAGCAGGAGAGAAAGAAATTCCCTAATTTCTTTTGCATTCCCCACCCACTGTATTCATTGAGAATCATCCTCCAGATTGATTGACAGGAAGACGTGCATACAAAAGGATTAACTCCGTTAACAAAAGATAAAGCAAGTGGCCAAGCAGCTCTCCCCAGCCATCGTACTTCCCTCCGCGCTTTGTTTCCCCTGCGCCTCTGCCCGCTCGCGAATTTAGAAACACTACCAGCTACGCAGAAAGTTCAGATGGCGCTGCGATCGCGCTCCTCTTGGCAGGATTTTACTCCTCGCCGAGTCAATGCGCCGAATACGCCAAGCAAAGTCATGTTGCTTTTGAGCGATTTGCGCATGCGTCACCTCTGTTTGTTTACTGTTGCTGTACTAGAGATAGAGTAAACGAGTAGATTTGGATACGGTACGATGTTGGTGAGTGTTCAAAACGCTTTTTTAAAACAAGTAATTAATGTGTTATATATATAAAAAAAAGTTACAAGCAGTTTGTGCTTTTGAACTAATCATTCGTTAATTTAATTTTCTTTTTTAATTTGTACCTGTCGTTGGAAAGAAATGGTATTTAAATTCCACAGTTTCTAATTACGTTGGAAGACAACAGAAATGATACCGTAGTTTGTTGGCGTATTTCATTAGTATTCGAAATGCGCAAACTGGGTGCAAGTGTGAACAAACATCATTTGAATCAATCTAAACACATTGCTACTATGCTATATAAATCAAAGCTACTGTGAAACAAAGTGCGTAGTTTCACTTTGCAATTTTTTTCTCAAGAAGCAACTCACAAAAGTTTTTTTTCATTTGCCCCTTAATATTTTTTAATTCAATTTAGAGAATATCAGTGATACATTTTTTGCATTTAAATTTTGATATCTTAGTTTCAGATTGTGAAAGGTAATCCCATCCCTCCATTAATAGAAGTTATTTTGAAGGATTGGTGTATAATTTTATTTATGTGCAGTAAACCAAAGTACAATTACAATAACATTAATTCAAATTTATATATGTATAATGTATATATATTATACATAAACACTTTAACTTTGTTACTGCGACTCCAAATTCAACAAGAACTCCAGTAGAATGAGGGGAATAAAAGAAATTGTTGGTTTAATATTAACAACCCTACATAACACAATTTTTACAAGAAAAATCTCTGACTTAGTGTTCATTTATTTCATGAAACCATCTTGAATGAAGTTTTGGAGGAATTGGACAACAGCTCAAATTGTTTAAAATTTCAGAAAGAAAGGCTTATATTTTCATGCCCTCAATTAGCCAAAAAAAAAAAAAAAAAGGGAGGAGGGAGGGACAACACTGACCAGTTTTCTTTTCTTTCTACAATAAATTAGTCTGTGAAAAGTAAAAAGCAGGTCTTTTGTAACTCTTTGTCATTAAATTCATCTTAATGATCTAAATTTATAGTAAACCATTTTATTACGAGCACTTGAATTTAATGCAGAATTGTTGCAGTCCTTTTATCTTCAATTATATTTGAGTTTCGTTGTATTTTAGATTTAATAACTGAAGATGTTTACATCATGAACAATTTCTATCATGTAAAATTTTTTCATAGCCTTCCCAAATCTATGTCTGAAATTTTAAGTAAAAGCCTTATTTGAATGGTAGTTTACCGTAGTTTGATTTGAAAAAGTAGCCCCGATTTCTTACACCTCATGTCATATTGAAACTATTACTCTATGTACTTGCATCTAAGTTGATGCCCTGATTTTAAAGTGGAAAAAATTTAAATTATTTTCAAATCACATTTCTCCAGTGACAATTAGTACTACTGACGATTTATTAAGTGCTTTTTTTTCTTTAGTAACACTTGTATAAGTTGACTTCCCCCTTTTCATAGTTTTAAATAAAAGTCATGACTCATACTGTGGTTTGCTGCATCCATGTAACAGATTTCAGTCCATTTAAGCTTACTTTCTAGCATTTTAACGACTTATTTCACAATTTAAATTTTATATAATCCTGTGTCTAGTTATATAGCAACATTAAAAAATAAAAATAGGTACTTTTAGCAGAAACCTCAAGCACTGATGGCTTGGGGTTTTTACCTACAAGTTGAGAAAATGAAGGAAAATTATAATGCATTAAAAAAAAAAAAACCTTTTGAGTGGTTTGAATATAATTTTACTCAGAAATGGAAACAAGTATTTATATCTGTAGGCTTTTATTTCCAGAATCAACACTAAAAAATGTTGTGGCTTTTGGCATTGGCTTGATTTAAGTTAATATTTTGGGACAAATTTCTTTGTCGTTTGCATTTTTGGTGTGCACTTTAATGGTCGTCCTGCAGGTATTCTGCTTGATCCTCTTGGCATTCCAATTCTTCTTCTAGAAAGGGATGTTGGCTGAACTTTAATTTTTCTGTCTTTTAGGTGCAACAATTTTATTTATTAAATATAATTTTTGATTAAATTCAGTACCAGTTTTAATATTCTTTAGATAATTTGTGAAATTGTTTAGTTTTATTTTGTCAATATTGTCATAGGATACAAGTCGCTTTAATTCATCTAATAGTGACTGTTTTTCTTGAGCTGTAGCACTTATAATATGTGTGACAGAGGGATTTTTTTGTTCTTCATTACTTTTATGAGGGTCAGGGGATCTTTGTCTTATTTTCTTGAAAGATATAATCTTCAAACTCTTTCAACTGGGAAGTTTTTGAATGAAAAGTTGATGCCTTGTTTCTTTTATTGAAGTGAAACTTCTTTATCGGGGTTGGAAAAAAATTTAGTGTAACATTTTTTCGTTACGCGTCACATTTTTCCGTTACGCGCCATCTTTTTCTTATCCCTACCACGCGTGATTCGAAGTATACTTTCTCCAGCGGAGTAGGGATTGGTAAATGTCTCCAATGTATTTTGCGGCCCGTTTTGAGTAGTTACATTTTTGAAATCCAGGTGGCGATTGCATCGACTTCCATAAAAGCCCATGACCCGCTTTGAGTAGTGATGACTTTGACCACTAGGTGGCATGCAGAAACCGATATCGAAGGAGTAGTTAAAATAGCATGGCTTGAGTTTCCAGAATTACCTCGAATTGGTGAAAAATTGAGACGTAAAGCAGCAGGTCACGCAGCAGAAAATAATATCAGTCGAATGGCTGTACCAATTGTACAAAGATCCTCTACAATTCCGCTCAATAATAACAAATTTATAGTTGTTAAACGTACTCATATTCCGTTAGTTTGTGCTTGTGCTACTACCATTCATAAATCACAAGGTAGCACATTTCCGGAAATTGTTTATGAATATGAGAAACATCACAGCCAATCCTTGTTATATGTTGCTTTATCCCGGGTAACGAGTATTGAAGGATTGTATATAACTACTCTCAATAATGATAAAACATTTTATCATGACCGAAAAACGTCAACGTCCACCATCGATTTACAAGCAGAATTTAAACGATTGTCTCTGAATAAAGTAGAGACTATAAATGAACAATTGTTTCAGTTTATAAATAACAGGAAAGGTTTGTCACTTTTTACTTTCAATTGTCAAAGTCTTAGAGCTCATGTAGCTGACCTGGATGATTCAATTGTGAAAAATTCGAATGTTTTAGTTCTGTCTGAAACATGGCTAAACAATGACAGTGAAATAAACATTACTGATTTCAAATGCATTGCACAATTTAAACGGCTGAACACAAGAGCAGGAGGTGTAGGAATATATCATAATTCTAAAGATGTTGCTAACATTGTAACTTCATCGATAGATTTTTCTGTTCTTTCTCCTGACTTTCATGGGTCACTAACTTCAGCAGTTGGTGATTTATGTATGGCTCAATGCACAATGGTAAATAGGATAAAAATTTTGATTGTTGCAATATATATATCTCCTAATCAGAAGGTGGACGATATTATTGATTTTATTCACCATTCATTGTTATCATACACAAGTGGCGGTGCCTCTTTACTCGGCAACAATAATGATAAAATACCGATGATATTAAGTGGAGATTTTAATATCAATTTTGCATCAGAAAAATCTTTGAAACTAATTGAATTTTTGAAAGATAAACTTAATTTATCCATGAAAAACAATCCTCAAACGTCGACAACGAGATCCGGCACTACAATTGATGGAGTTTTCGCTCGGTTACTAAATTTTGTGGAATGTAAACAATATATTTCGTATTTCAGTTACCATAAGCCATTAATAACACAAATATATAATAACGACATCAATGATAGTAATAATTTTATTACAATTAATGAAATTCAATAATAATCTTTGTAGTAATAAGCTAAAATGAAATAATTGTAGAATTTGTACTTATGCCTATGATAATAAAAGCCTTTTATTAAACTTTATCTAATTTAACTTTATTTAACCAATTTCTGTAAAGTTGCATATAGTAAATTATTTTTTGAAAAATAACGTCATAAAGAAGTTTCACTTCTTACGAGTGTACGCTAGTACACGCACACATTTTTTTTTTTTTTGTACGTGCTACGTTGGCGGAATTCATAAATTTCCCCCGAAATATAAGAAGTCAGAAACATTGAAAAAGCCATGATACTGGAATCATTTATAAATTAATGATTTCACGATTTTTAACTGTATTTGACTCCCCTTGTCACAAAATGTCACACTTCAATGTACTCCCAGCCACGTGTCACGCTATATTACATAAGCATATTTAGTTTTATAGTTCAGAAGCAAAGCACTACGTTATAGATCTCATCTCCAATTTTATCTTGAATTTTTAATGATATTTTTGAGCATAACAATAATGATTTTGTGTGTGCTTAATTTGTATAAAATGCGATTAAGGTTTACAAAAACAAAACATAATTGATATATACTGTTAAAATCAATAATCTTCCAAATTTTGCAGAAATTAACGTGCTATTTTATCTTAAAATGCAAAGGTCTAAGATTTGCTTTCAAATTTGAACCTAGAAGCTAATTTAAACTTTAATCAGCATCGACGCTTTCGCCACAAAATGAAGTCAATGAGAACACAAAAGAGAAAAAAATATTCATAAGTAACACAAAAATATTTTCCTATCCTAATAAAAGTTTTTTTAAGTTTAGGAAAGCAATAATTTTTTATTACCAATTTTTAGTATAGAACTTGATTTATTTGTTCTGCAATGTGTGCTCTATAAGTAAACTCTTCAGTGGACGTTATTTGATGGTTTGATTGCAAAAATAAGCTGATTAATAATGTGAGTTGATCGCCAGCGCAGCAGAAGCAATAGATTTCGGCCTACGGAGAGAAAGGAAGCGCTTCTGTGAGTGGTCGTATAGCATTGTTCAGAAGTGACCATCTTTATGGTAATCCATCTGAAATGTATAGGAACTTCTTTTGTTCTTTCTAAAAACATATTACGCAAGCAAAAAAGTTTATGAACAAAATAATTGAAAAATAAAAATTGACTATCTGCAATTGCACTTACTGAAAAATATTGAAATGAATGTTACATTCAGGAAATTATATTTATTAAAAAACAACCAAAATCATTTTATTTGCCTACCATGGATTTATTTTGAAGAAAATTATTTGTACATTAACAATTTGAAATCTACAGAAAGCTTTCCGTTATTCTTTGCTTTGTTGCTTTTAAATTTTTTGCCTTAATTTATTATTTCATTTTAATTTGATTTTTAAAGTCTTAGTATCTAAATAATCTGAGTCACGATTTGCATTTATCAGACAAGGGTGACATACATAACTTCATAAATTTCAGGAATATTATTAAAAACTATATGAAAATGGATTTTTTTTGCTTATATGGAAATGAACAAATGCTAGTGTTAAAATTTTGAGCTTAAATAAAATATAATCCCTCAATATATCTTGATACGTATCTATGTATCAAAAATAACACATCTAAAATGTTTAAAATTGCAATTTTACTGTAGCAATCTTTTTTTTCCCATACTGAGTAAGTATATAAATGTGTTTTAATTTCATTCTGAAAGTTCTGATGGCATCCTTTTGTTTTTATGAAAAAGATTTCCTGCCGAAATCTAATAAAATGTCCCAATTGTGAACGTTATCGACTGACGAGCGCAGTGAAAATCGGCCTACGGCGAATAGTTTCAGACAGGAGCGCTTTCTAGTTCAGGGGTGAGCGCAAATCGCTCAAAAGCAACATGCCTTTGCTTGGCGCATTCGGCGAGGAGTAAAATCTTGCCAAGTGGCGGGCGATCGTAGCGCCATCTGAACTTTCTGCGTAGCTGGTAGTGTTTCTAAATTCGCTGCCCGCTCCACAATAGGGAAGTTTTCGATTTTCTAATTTTATTTTTAATCTACAGAATAACATATTTTCACACCATCTGTGCAAAAAATTTTGTTATACGATTAGTGTTTATTTTTTAAATAATTTTTTTAATTCATGCGCAGTCAGGGATCGCGAAAAACACTTTCTGCGCATCGGGCATGATTTGCGTCACAGGTTGGATGACGTATATAGCTTGGCGAGCGTAAAGCCAGCCAGCCATTCACAAACGAGCCATGTGGGAGCGAAGCCGTTTGGAGCTCATCTATTTGGATAAAAAGATTTACAAGTTCAAATCTGCATGTATATAACAAAAGAATTAAAAAACAGTGGCCTAAGCAAGTGGTTACTAAATAAAACGCATACACACGTAAATCAAAAAATTGGATACATCGGATTGCCGAGCTGTTTGCGAATGAGCGAACGCATAATTTGAGCTTCTGAAGCTTGTTTATGTTTTAATTTTTGCAGAAAATAAAATGAATTTCGCCAATTATACAATAAATTTAGCCAAAAATGAGTTTGGATGTAATTAAAAACTAAAATCTCAACTATAATGAAGTTTACCTGTTTTAAAGAAACATTTGTTGATACATAGACCCCGCTTAACGTAGTGAAGATGGCCGAATGGTATGGGAAGAAAGCTTGTACTCCCTTCGACCGTGGTTCGAATCCCGAGTATTTAATTTGCGTTTTCTCCAGCAAATGTTTTGCTGCACCGTTGATTTTTTATAAACTAAATATAAAAAGGGAGCTTTATTTAGCGTTTTTTTCTCGTGCAGGGGGGGGGGGTAATTAAAAGATAAACTATTAAAATTATATATTAAATTAAATATTCATTGCGTAAAAGATTTTTTTAGAATGAATTCGTCGAACAGACTCTATTATTATTAATTTATTAGTTGCTAAATTGAAGCATTTTATGTGGATACAAGATATTCTTTCTGAATATATATATGTACGGGGGGATTTCTTGTTTCTTTGTGTTATATTTTTGTCGTTGTGCTCTTTCTTACATTTGCGTTCGATCAATATGTCAAATACTAATTATAAGTATTGTTTTGTACCTGGATGCACATCAACGACTAAAAAAACTACAGGCAAACGCTTCATTAATGTTCCAAGGGACCCTAACTAAAGTTCGAAAAGCGTGGCTATTTAAATGCAGAAGCGATGTTTCTATGAAGTCGAATTTTCATTGCTGTGAAGATCATTTCTGTAAGTACAACTAAGACATAACAACATATCTACTTAAAAATTACAGTACCGGTTTCGTTCGTGCCTAATAGTTTTCAAAACACAAATAAATAAATAAATATATATACATATATATAATACATATAACAGAAAAATGGCATAATTAAGGCCCTTGGGATTATTTTTATCTTAAAATTTAAATGATATTAGTGTAAGAACAACACGAGCTGATTAATTACAATACAATGGAAATAACACAGAACCGGAAAGAAATAATTTGAGTGCAGCAAAGCCATATCCAGAATTTTTTTCGGGGGGGGGGGGGGTAACTTGGACACGCTTGTGTTAAGAAAAGTTTCAGGGAGGAAAATATGCTTCATTGCGAACATTTTCGGGAAACCCATGCCTTTCCCGCTTCTGGATACAGCCTTGGACTGTAGAAAATATTTTGAGTTATCGAAAACGAGAAAGAAAATTTTCCTGTTCAAGGGATAAAATTACATTAAAAAGTAATGAAAGTAAAAATAAATAACTTGATTCAAGACATCGAAAAATTTAGGTAAATTGAAATTTGTATTATTGCAAGTAGGAAATACACATTATTCTTTGGCAGCAGTGCAACTCTCAGCTGATTCAATTTTATTTTTTTGCTTCTTTGACTACCATAACAACTTGGTTAGGACTCTTTAATTTGAGCCCAGGACATACACGACTTTTGACTGTGCTAATTCCTGCTGTCCTTTTTAGTTGTACATATCCAACAGCTGAATCACCATATATATTCTTCTCTGCAAGAGCTATTTATTAAAAATATCATAATTACCTTCGGGATCATTCATAAATGATGTCACGCTTCGAGGGGGGAGGGGGGTTCTTGAAATTGTGAAAACAGTGTGACAAGGGAGGGGAGGGGGTAACAAGAAGTATGGCATCATGCGTTACGCAACATAGCGTGACATGTGATAAAGGGGGGGAGGGGGCCCGCTGAAGTGTGACATTGTGACAAAGGGGGGGGGGGGTCAAATATATGGGAAAAAAGCGTGACATTATTTATGAACACCCATTTCTCTGTATAATTTTTGAAAGATTAAACAAGGACTAAAATATTTTTCAAAATAATAGAATGAATTTAAATATAATATTTATAATCCCCCTTTTTAAAAGAAATTTTTGAAAGCATTTTAAGGGATTCCAGACTTAAACAGAAAAATATAAAGTTAAACATGATATATCACGATTGGGAAATGAAATTTAAGAGATTCTGTATGGCATTTAACTGCACTACCTGCATTTTAAAGTCAATAAAAGTTGCAACATCGTTTGGCTTAATGCTTTTTCTATGCTAATTTGCAGGCACTGGCGTAGATAAGGGGGTGGTTTTGGGAATAACCCAACCCCCTGAAATGGTAAAGATTGTCTAGAATTGGACCAATTTTTCTTGGAAAACAATGAAATTAGCAGACTTCTCCCGAAGAACCCCCCTCCCCCCCCGAAATCCAGGTCCAGCTACGCCATTGTTTGCAGGTTATTTTTCACATGAAAAGGAAACACATGATCAATTCAAAAACCTCACCAATGTTTTTTTTTGAGTTCCACACTTGAACCGCAAGTAAAAAAACGGAATTTTCTTTAAGTAAAAAAAAATAAACATCGGAAATCCTTTGGGGGGGGGGGGGGTGTAGCATAATAATATTCTTCATTTCAAAAATATAAGATTCATTGCCAAGAAAGCGATAAGCTAAGTAATATGCGCTACACTAAATAGCATGATGAACTGCACTGGGGTTACCAAAACATTACCAAAAAGTCGCCAAGCAACAAAAATACACGTAACTGAATAAATAAAACGAATTTTAACTCGGAAATGGGTAATCAAAAACTTGTTGTCTAAAAGGGATCCTACAGTCCATGATGAATAAGAAAAATATAAAAAATAGACAATAGTTTAATTAAATGGACGCACGTTTAGTTAAATGAATCGTTGAATGAACGCTGCAAAATACGAGGTGTTCGAGCCGCGAGGTGCCCGCTTACGTCAGACAGTGACGTATTAAGCTCCGCCTCGTTTTTTGTGGATGGGATTTTTAAAAATTAATTAAAAATCAATGTTCAATTTTCTTTGTTCGGCATGGGTGAATTCATGAGTTTTATAACAGTCTTAACAATATCTAAGCATCAAAATAGGGAGATTCTCTAGGTGGAAACTTCCCTATTCCCGTCTGTGGCCCCCCTCATTCCGAGAAACTGCCACCGCCTCTGCTGGACTTTCCCCTCTATCGGAATTCCTCCCGTCCCCGACATGGATCACTCTCTGGTTGATTTTTGCATTTTCAACCCGCTGTTCCATTTCTAATTCTTTTTCTTACCTTGCCCTTTCAATCCGCTGTTCCATTTCTTTCCTTGCCTTTTCAATCCGCTGTTCCATTTCTTTCCTTGCCTTTTCAATCCGCTGTCCATTTCTTTCCTTGCTTTTTCTAATCTCTCATTTAGATCGCGATATTTCCTTTAGAGATTGTTTTTTTTTAATAACTATTTTAACCGCTTGCAATTCGCCAGTAAGGTATGTCATTGGCCCATGTACGCGTGCAAGTTATTATTACCAAAGAAATTATCAAAAATTTCACCTGCAGTTGAAAAATATTTCCCGCCGAAATCTAAAGTTTGTTCGCACATAAAAGTTATTTTCAAAATGCATCCTTTTAAGGTCATTTGTCACTTTACTTCAATTTGTATTGGCAATTAGTAAATAACTAGCATGTGGCTTAAAATCCTTGGTGAGGCATGCAAATAATTACCATCGAACTAACATCATATTTTAATATAAAGACAGACAATAGGTATGCTCTAATAATCTATCGTTTCTTTCAGATTGCATTTCTGTGGATGGACAAGTTAGGACTAATGGAGAAATGTGGAAAGAATTTTGTCACGATTGTATCTGCCAGGTTGTTTCACTTATTTTATTGCTTTTGGACTACAAAAAGGCTAGACTTTGATAGAATGTTTCGTTTAAGTAATATTTAAACATTTGTTTTTATGCTATTTTATTGACTTCCTCCGTCAAGTAAAAACCTTTTTAAGTTTTTTTTTTTTTTTGTATTTATGAGTGACATTTTTCAATCTTTTCATTGAGCTCTTAAACAGTTTTGCTATGGAAGGGACTAGAACGGGCACATTTTCAAATGAAATAATTTTACACATTTTATTGCTTTAAAGATCATTTATAATTATTTTTGCTTTTTTTCAAGGCAGGGCTGGTTGAGTGTTCACCAACAATTTGTGAAAAACAGTGTGATCATCCAGTTTTGATGCCGGACGAGTGCTGCCCAATTTGTGATGGTAAGTAATATTTTGACTTCACAAAAGTAGTGAAAGTTAAATAACGGTAGTCCTAGTTGCAAATGTATATCAAATATTAGTTCTCCCGTATTCGCAAATGGTTTTTAATGCCTTAGCTCTTACATCTACATGTAAGTAGATGAAGGACATGATTGTTTTTATAGTAGTAGAATGTTACTTAATAAAGAAGTACATTTTAAAAAATTAAAGATCTAATTTCGTAGGATCACGTAAGTCATTATGTCTTCTGTTTTGCCTTAACATTTTATTTCTTCTGCATAGTCATTATAAAGTTCAATTTGGAGAAAGAGGGCGGGCGAGGCATCTTAGGGTTGTTTAATTAATTATTGTCACCAGTTTCTTTACCTAATCTGTATTTCTGTAATGTCATTACCAGTTCTCGATAGTGATTGGTAATGTCATTGAGATTATCTTCAAGCGAGTTTCTTCATGAACCGTATGCCACTATTACCCCTTCTTGCAAGTGTCCTCAAAAGTTTACTAGAAGCAGATATTTTTCTTTTTTATCATAATCCGAAATATAAAGAAATATTTATTCAACATGCTTGATACCATTTTTTAACTCCTCAAACAGTCATACACGAATGTTTAACGCTTTTCATTGTGATATAGATGTTAAAAAGTACACATTTTCTTTTCGGATTTTCAAGTTAATGACATAATGTATACGTTTTTGTCATAATGATGGATAAAAACCAATGTAATAACATATGCAACGATTTGTTATTACGTAAATGCAAGTGTTATCAAGTATTTTTTATGGTACACAGAAATTCTTACTTTTTGACAGGATGCATGCACAATGAGGTTTTCTACATAAATGGCGAAACGTTTGTTGATGGTCGTAACCCGTGCTTGATATGCAACTGCAAAAATGGATCAGTGATGTGTTCCTATGTTGAATGTGCTCCTATTAAACCCTGTCTGGAACATGCCGTAATTACTCTACCAGGACAGTGTTGTCCGAAATGCTCAATGTGTGGACCCCATCATGAAGGTTCTTACTGGATGGAGAGCCCATGTCATAACTGTACATGTGAAGTAAAGTATTCTTTTGTATTTCTTACTTAATGTTAACACGATACATATAAATTCCAACGGATATGAAATACATTTATGTAATTTTATATTTCTCTGCAATGGATAGTCAAGCAATTCAAGCACTACTAGCAGACACAGGTTGATATACCGTTCAATTGGCTCTGACAAAAAAAAGTTTTGTGTGTTTTCGATGCCTGAAGTATTAGTATAGTACGACGCACTGTTAGAAATTTCTTCATGTAATTACGGTTAAATACCCGGAAGCAGTTTGTCCATCTAATTTACAGTTAAATTTACGGTTTGGAACATTTTTCTATCTTTACGGGACCTAAACCATTTCCAATCAGCTTGGTTAAAAAGGCGTAAATACAAAAGTTTACGGTTTTATAACCATTTAAAAATGGTTTCAAAACAAAATTTTTACCGTTTTTGAACCATTTAGTGGCGTAGAATCTTCGAGGCGTAGAACCGTAGACGAAACGTGCGGGAATCGAACCCGGGTGTATGGTACACCAACCTTGCGCGCTTTTAATTCGGCCATCTACACCACGTAAAGCGGCCGTTTATTTATCAATAAATCTTCTTTTCGAACAGGCAAACTGCCTTAAAATTCGGATTTCAGTTTTTGATTAGATCCAAAGTCCTTTTTGGTCTAAATTTACTGTATATTGAAGCAAATCATTTTATTTGCTGCAAAAATTAAAATACAAGCAAGCGTCAGAAGCTCAAATTAGGGGTTCGCTTATTCGCAAACACTTCGGGAATCCGATGTCTCCAATTTTTGATTTACGTGTGTATGTGTTACTATTTAGTAACCACTGATTAACTGTTGTAATTAAATATGGTAAAATAACAATCAAATAAATGGCTATTTTACTATTTTCTTACACTGTTAGAAATTTCATCATGAAATTACGGTTAAATGACCGGCAGCAGTCTGTCCATCTAATTCATCGTTAAATTTACGGTTTGGAACATTTTTCTATCTTTACGGGTCCTAACCATTTCCAATTAACTTGGTTAAAAAGCCGTAAATACAAAAGTTTACGGTTTTATAACCATTTAAAAATGGTTTCAAAACAAAAATTTCACTGTTTTTGAACCATATCGAGGTGTAGAATCTTCGAGGCGTAGACACCGTAAATGAAGCTCACAGGACTCGAACCCCGAATGCGTGGTGTGCAAGTCTTTCTCTCTATCCACTCGGCCACCGTCATCACGTTAAGCAGACGTTTATTTATCAATAAATCTTCTTTTCCAACAGGCAAACGGCCTTAAAATTGAGATTTCAGTTTTTGATTGGATCTAAATTTATTTTTGGTCTAAATTTACTGTATGTTGACGAAAATCATTTTATTTGCTGCAAAAATTAAAATACAAACAAGCTTCAGCAGCTCACATTATGGGTTCGCTCATTCGCAAACAGTTTGGGAATCCGATGTCTCCAATTTTTTATTTACGTGTGAATGTGTTTCTATTTAGTATCCACTGCTTAAGCCACTTTTTTTTTCTTCTTTTTTTATATACACATGCAGATTTTAACTAATAAATCCGTATTCCTATTTTAAAACAACGTACGACCGGTAAGGTTTCGCAACCAAGATGGACGCCCGATTTTTATTGAGCGCTTGAAAATTACGGTTAGTTAGTTAAACGTTCTTTAGGATAAACAGAGAATAAACGATTTATCTCGCAATCAGCGGTTTGAGTACCATCTTTGTAATAGTTATTCAACTGTTGTAATTAAATATGGTAAAATAACAATCAAATAAATGGTTATTTTACTCTTTTCTTACGGAAATTTTTAACAGTGTGGAAATGCATGAGAATGATAGAATGATGATGCTGTTGGGAAGGATTTCTGGAACACCAAGAACATTTTAATTTTCATTTGTCTGAAAACTCATTCGTAAATGTATAAGGATTTGAAATTTTGCTTAAGTACATTTTTTGGTTTGAATATTATATTTTAAATATTTTCTTTATTTTTTAATGTATTTTTACGATGAGAAAGAAAATAATTTTAATACGACTTCGATGCTCTGATACTTGATTGTAAATTATAATTTCTAAACTTTTAAATAGAACGTAATTTAAAAGATTTTTTTTTCTCTTTACATTAAATTAAATTTAAATAAAAAATAAACTTATATTCATGTTTCTCAGTCATTTAAACGGTTGTTTAAACCTGATTATAGTCTACTCTCATAAAGTGATATTTTTTCAAGCTATGATATTTTTCATCACTTTTTTCCCCCTTTTTTAGGACGGAAATGTTCATTGTTCAGTAATTGAATGTCCAATGCCACATTGTCAGTATCCTGCTCGATCTGCAAATGAATGCTGCAGACATTGTGATGGTAACCGATATGTTTTCAGACTTTGTCATTGCATTTTTGAAATCACAATAACAACAAATCCATTGATTTTTGCTATTAGTAATAACAAACATAATTTTTTTATTTCTAATGAGCTGCTGTTGACTACTGCCAATTACAGACCTAGTGCATTCCCGAAAGATTGGTACCATCTCTTTCAACGGCACCACAATGAGTGTGGTACCATCGCCGCATGAGAATTTTGACGTCCCATTTCTAAAGCTGAAAGGGCGAGCACCCGGACTCGGTTGATGCAAAATTGCACTAGGAATTTAATTTAGCCGAGAGCATCCAAACCAAATGTCCACTTAAGGGATCTTTTTTATGCCACACAATTATACAACATGGGCGCAGATGATTTTCTGCATCTTGAAAATCTACCAACACTACCAGTCTCGATACTCTGATCTCTGGCGTACGAGCTCCTCGCCTTACCACGACGCCATCATGCCGGCTGTAATAACGAACATTATTTGTATCGTTGCACAAAATAAATGATAGTACGTCATGGATTTCCATCTTTCTAGTACGGGGAGCTTAGCAGACTGGTGAAAGTTGTCAGAAGTTGAGAAACCTTTCCTAAAACATGGACCGGACCGTCTTTGTAAGTGAAGACTTGTTTTATTCGGATATTTTGAACCAAATTACATTAATTTCAATTTATAACTGCTACAAAAAAACCTTCAAATACTATGATTTTGCTGTATAGCACCATTGACTTCTCTCGCTGCTGTTCTGCTCGCAGAACAGGAACAGATTAACCCTTTTTTCATAAAGGAACTCTAACCCAAATTAGCCAATGAGAAACATCATCCGGATGATTTCGCTCTGTCATTGGTTTTTGACTGATTTTGTCTCTTTCTCACCGATTACGTCTTCGATGCCTGACACAGCACATTGTGTTCTCTTTTTTGTTATTGGATTCTTTCAATAACACTGCAACAAATTTGAACTTTTTTTTTTGTCCTTTAGATGAAAGTATGTGATTCTATATAAACAAAAGGCGCTTGATTCAAATATGCAAACCAAAATGGTCCATCACGTAGCATTTTTTCTGGAGACCCACTTATCATATTTATACAATTTGGTTATAGAAGAATGTAACTCAGGCTTACTTATTGAAAACACAAACGCTAAGATGTTTTTTTTTTTGGCCAATTCTTTTGTGGGCATCAATTGGTCTGCCCTGATAACAGTTTAGCAATACTCAATTCATATACTTCCATTCTATCGAGCGCTGAAATGTTTTTGAAACAGAGATGTCCTGATAAAACCTCTCCCCATGCTCATCATTAATTGCACCAAGGTTTTGAGAAATAAAGCCCATATGGGAGCCCAAAATGTGTAGTTTTAATGAAATATAGCAACCTTATAATGCAAAAGCATTTTATCATGTCACCAGCAAGCTTTTTGTAGTTTTCAGCTTTCTCCATTTCCAAGGAAAGGTGAGCTCACTGATTTAAAGGCCAGCCAGGCTGATTTTTTGGCTTCTGACTGTTTCTTTTCCTACTCTTCATCATGAAAGGACTTCCTTAAGTTGTGGGCCAATAAAAGTCCTTTCTTTTACTTTTGCCTCACTTAAATTTTTGAATTTGTTCCTGAAATGCAAGAAAGACACTCCTTCTCGGTCCAGAGCTTTTACAAATATTTCGATAAACCAAGTTTAATGTACAATTGTGGAAAAAAGGCACATTGTAGATCATCATAGGCTTATTTGATATGCTTGTGCCACTTATAATTTTGTAATTTCTAAATTTTCTTTGTGTTTTTCAGAATATGCTACAGGAATGAATAGGGGAAAAAAATACTTAGATGGGAGGAGCACTGATAAACAAACGCCACTCTGCTGAATTGTGCTCATGCCCTAATGCTTGAAATAGTACATTCACATCACAGCAGCATATCATTTTTTCTTGCTCCGTAAAATAGTCTACGAAATGCCTTTGTCGTCTTGTAAAATACTCAAAACTTCGAGAAGTAGATAAAGCTTCTGTTGCCAAACATGTCGCTAAAGTAACCCAACTTCATTAAAAAGGTCTCTAGAATGGCAACGCTCTCACTATCAATGAGAAAGATGTAATTTATAATAAATTAAGTCGATAAATTACAAAAATATGCACATTTATCCAGAAAATACGCAAAAAGCAAAAATGTGGAATTTTGGGAAAATGGTATGTGATAGGCAAAATATAATTGTAGATTCGTAATTTTCAGCCAAAAATACACAAGAAACAGACATTTTCATCCAAAGAACATTTTTCGTGTTGCACAGTGATAATTATTTGATTACATTTACTTTTTATTATTTTATCTCTTATTGCACAGGCCTAACCTGTGACATAAGGTTTTTTGGGTTTTGGGAATTTTAATTCCTTTTAACGTAATATTTTAATTTTATTTATCTTTCTTTAAGACCAGATAAAGGAACTACGTTTCATTTTATAACTATATGATGAAAACAAAGCTGATATGTAACCGCCGTTTTAATAAGCGAATGGATTAAAAGAGTGTTTTCGCTCAAGTTAGCTTTTTATCAGAATGTAACGTTGGTTTAGCCCACATATGAGACTGTTACGAAAACAAATAAAACCACACGAAGTATTGTAAATTAGAAACTTTGGTCTGGTAGTGTTTTCTTCTCACCGATGGACATGTAGTTTACTTTTAGCGTAGAAGGTGCCCATTTTGTCTTGAGAATATGTAGGAGGAAAATAATATATTTCTTTTTCAATTTCAGACTGCGAGTATAGTGGAAGTTATATTAAAGATGGTGAAATATTCTACCCTGAGACATGCAAAGAATGCTTGTGTCAGGTAATGATGCAGTTTATGGATCTAATTTTATAATTTGAAGACCTATATCAATTGAAAAAAGTTAAGATATGTTGTTAAAGTTTTAAACCAAACCATTTTCATTTGGCTGCATGGCATATTACGAAATTCATGTTTCATGCATTAGAAATATTAAAACGTTATTTTACTTGTGGAAATAAAATATTAAAACAAAAATTAAAACTTAAAATCTCCTGCCTGCTCAAGACCAGTCACACCAATATTTTCTTTTGTGTATTAGTTTCCTATATCAGTATACCATTTTACACATTTGAAGAACATTTTCAGTTATTTTCCCAGCCAATTTTTATACATGCATTTTGATTTTTTAATTAAAAAGGTATACGAAGGTTGTTTAATACACCTTTTCATTTTGCACACATAAAACGGTGTATTAAAAGGATATACATTTTTAAATTCAAACATATTTGTATTTATTGTTATAAACCTTTGTATAAAATACATAACTAAAAATCCACTTTTCCATTTTAATGACGAACTATATTTACTGTTTTGTAAAGCAGTTTTCTAAAAACAACGATTTTTAAAATTTTAGTCATTGCTTATTTTAAATATTTTGTTCATTTTCTTGGTCATTAATGGTCGATTGGAAACTCTTATTTGTATTTTTGTTTTCACATTAATGCAACATTTTTTTCTGAAGTAGATAGTGTATTTAACTTCTTTACTACTTCAAGCTTAAGTATGTTATTGAAATAGATTTTTCTCAGTTTTAGTTTCAACATGTTAATCACCACGTCAGCCACTAGAGAATGACGCTACACTTTCCATTCACACCTCGCGCGGATTTATAGCGCCTATTATTCCCTTTATCCCCAATTCTTTCGTACTTTTGAAATTGAACATCTTATTTGGGCGGCACCGGTTTTGTTTGGTCAATGCGTTAAGAAGTATAGTACTATAATACTTAAAAATGTAATTTGGCTTGCCTGTATACAAGTTGCCCGGAGTAGCCCAATTAAGTGCTGATCTGCCAATCTGACGTGAACACTACACCAGTCCACACCAAAATGCAAGAAATGCTTTTAGGAGTGGGCAAAAAAAATATTTTTCTAGTTTTGAGTTATTTTGTTTCACTAAGCGTAGTAGGACGAAAATTAAGAGGAAAAAAAAAAAAAACAACTAGGGTAGATTGGGGTGCGAAGCCGTATTGTACAAGATGCTGTGTACGAGCTCACATGGTTCACCCACGTGCATGCACGAAAACAACTTCTCGGTCAGTCTCGGTCGGAATGAAGACACGTGCACAGTGAATATACTGATGTTTCTGTAGATTTAGCACATACTTAAGTAGTGTTTAAAAATGATTTTGTCATTCCGAATGCCGTGGTCAGCACCCAAAATCATTTCTCAACATACTTTAATCAGTCATATTAGCCGTAGTTTTGATAATAGAGATATAATTTAATTCGTTTTAGTGAGTTTGGGTTGTGGGCTTTCTACACTATCTACCAAAAAGTATTTGGACACTGGATTTTAGACATTTTTTTATTAAAGTCTGAAGAAATATTAAACTTGCTGTTTTGTATTTTGTACCACGAAAAGAACATACTTAAACTCACATTTAGGAAACAAAATTCAGGCTTAGGGGTAATTAGGGGCGGTCAAAGAATTAAAGAATAAAAACAACAATTTTGATCATCTTGTATCAGAAAATGATTGAAATGTCCTGTAACTTTCGCAAAACATTTTTAATTATATACGCAATGCTTACTACCGCTTTCGTCAGAAACGCAGTAATATTCATGAAGATATGGGCATTTGTTTTAAATATTCAAAATTTTTCGCAAGTGTTTTGCTTATAACTCGCTAAGTACTATCTCAAATTATATGAAACTTGCAGAAAATTTGACAAAATAAAAAGTAAGTATGGTACCAAAACGTAGGGAAAATGTAACACCATATAGTGAGCCGTATTTAGCAAGCTCTCAAATTTGAAAAAAAAAGATAAGGGGTTTTCCACAAATTTTTATATTGCATGATAATTTTGTCAACGTAAACAATAGCGTCCAAATTCAGACTCCATAAACACAAATAATGCAATTTAATTCAGTTTAACAGCTGTCAATTTTCGAATTTATCATGCAAGTTAAAATTTTGTGGAAAACCTCTTATTTTTCTCCAATTTGAGAGCTTGCTAAATACGGCTCACTGTATGGTGTATATCTCTTTGAAAAATATCAATAATCAACTGAAACTTTTACATAAGTTGCTCCATAGATCTCACTACTAAAATATTAAGAAAAATAATATCTTTCGCGCATGCGCAATCACATTTGTTTTAATAAAACTGCTCTCATGGACTATTTGTTACATTTTCCCTACGTTTTGGTACCATACTTTTTATTTTGTCAAATTTTCTGCAAGTTTCATGTAATTTGAGATAGAACTTAGCGAGTTATAAGCAAAACACTTGCGAAAAATTTTGAATATTTAAAACAAATGCCCATATCTTCATGAATATTACTGCGTTTCTGACGAAAGCGGTAGTAAGCATTGCGTATATAATTAAAAATGTTTTGCGAAAGTTACAGGACATTTCAATCATTTTCTGATACAAGATGATCAAAAGTAGTGTTTTTCTTCTTTAATTTTTTGACCGCCCCCTAATTGCCCTTAAGCCTAAATTTTGTTTCCTAAATGTGAGTTTAAGTATGTTCTTTTCATGGTAGTAGATAGAAAATGAGAGTTCTGGAACAGCAGGGGGATCGGGGATCAGTGCAAGTGCAAGGGGGCGTGGTCGATAACACTGCCGAGTGGGGTTAAGTAGTAGGGTTCCTGCTTCTAACGTCGTAATCTTTTACGAGGGTTTCTGAACGGAGTTGAGTTGTTTTACTTGTTACTCTGAAGTTTAGCTTTTAGGGGATGGCAACACTGATTTAATTTTGGTTTTGATTAAATTTATATTTTAGGAAATGGCAATGATTATAACGTGTCTTGCGGTTTCCATGACAACGTATTTTTACGAGGAGCCTCCTAGTGGCGAAAAACAGGAATAATTACTTTTCGTACTTTTCGTTTTCCGAAGTTATTTTCGATTTCCAACTTAGGTTTTCACGAATGGCAACATTAATTTTTGTATTTATAACATGTTTTTAGTTTTAACTCCAAGGTTTGAAACGCTCGTGGCATCACCTAGCGAGAGAAATTATTTTTTTTGGGACTTTATCGTTTTCTAATGTTATTTTTCATTTCCAACTTAGGATTTTCACGAGTGGTCACGAGTCATTCTATCATCTAGTGAGAGAAACTATTTTTGGACATAGAGTATTTTATTTAATTACATCTTCTTTCAGATATTCGGATTCATACACTCCATACCTTAATGTTGTAAAACTCATTTGACCAGGTCGCGATTGCTATGTTTGTTTTCATTGCGTTAGTATTAGATTTAACTGTCATGTTCTACCGAGAATTAATTATTTACATCATAATTAAATTTCACAATTTTTAATCAATACATTCAATTTTAAAATCAACTCAATAAAGTGTAATTAACAACTATCTTTTAATTTTGAACATATTTTATTTTTACACTTGTAATTTTTTCCCCTAAAATATTAAACCCAGGATTAATTGTGATCCAATCAAATAGCTTCTTGAGAAAGTTTATATTTAATGTGAACCAATCAAATCAATCCTCGAAATTTACAAAATTTAAGTCAAAGTTAATTTTGAAATGTTTAAGACTTAGAAATTTTTTTTAAAACTTTTTTCCTAAAGTATCAAAGACAGAATTAAATGAGAACCAAACAATTAGCTTCTTGAAAAGGTGAAGACTTAATAAAAATCAATCCAATCGATCATCGTAATTTACTAAATTCAAATCAATTAAAGAGTTTTTTTTTTAAATGTTCGAGACTTAGAAAATGAACAACAATAGGTTTATACATGCTAATTTAACAATAATTTTACAAAAAAAGCGGTGATTTCTTCTATACTTAAACAAGTTTACACCCATTTTTACTGTTTTCCATGAATACAAATCAATGTATTTATATTAACTAACTAAGACTATATTTACATTAGATAATCATCCTTTAACCCATATTATAATGCTAGATTTTTTCCAAGTTTAAGAGTTTGCATGAAATAAGAGAAGTTAGAGATGTTCGACAACTTGATTTTACATAGAATAATAAGCGAAGGTTTCATGTATTTCAATATTATTATTATTTTTTTTTTTTTTTTTCAATTTAGATTTTTTCTTACACATTTTAACGTTTCAAACGAATACAATCTACGAGATTATTGTAGTCATATACATCATGATTAAAGAAACTTTAAAAATAGCCAAGACCATATTGCTAAATTTGTAACTGCGAAGCAGCTCAACAACCCGATTGACGTACAATACAATACATTTAACAAACATTTCATCTATTCAAAAGAGTTTAAAAACTTTGTCTTTAACATTTAACGAATTTTTCATTTTTTCAAAGAGTTATTTATTTCCAAAACTCTGTCTTTAACATATTTTTACGATTTACACAGAATAATACAACCGAGAAAATTTTTTATCAGAACTATTTACAACACGATTTTCACACATTGAAAAAGTTTATTACTTAAGCACGAAGAAACTTTAAAACTGGTCACACCGCAAATTTCATGCATTGAAAAAGTCTATCACTTACATAAAAACTTAGAATCTTTGAAACTAAGATCACATGAATACAACTTAATTTAAATAAGGTAATGCTTAAAATCATTGCTACATAAACTACAGAAAATAAAAAAGAAAGTTAGAAATATTATACTCAAAGACATAAAAAACACACACAAGATGTAACATCTGTTGAAACTTCTACCATTAAAAATAATTAATAACATCCATTATCAGAACTTGGAAGAATGAATGCTAAAAAAGCCTCTTAGAAATAAAGGACAATTTTAGCACTTCCTCCACAGAGTTCCTACTAAGCAAAGCAATCGTTGCGAATTTTCAGTTATACGATACACAAACATGAATCAACTATGCAAAATCTAGCAGTACAGTTAGTGAATGAACACAGAGAAAATGCACTTAAAATAATATCATTCACACGTTGAAAATCGAAGAATTTTTTCATGCAATATAGCTATATTTCACTTATTTAAACTTACATGAAACTAATTTTAACAGAATGCAATCTAAGAAATACTTTAAAGTCGAAATACAAATTATATAAAACGTCAAGTACTTACAGAGAATGGAAAAGTATACGTCTTCCACAGCCAAATCGCAACGTAGAAATGACTCTTCAGGCTCTTATCAGCTGACGAAGATAAGGCAGCAATAGCTCATAGGCCACCCCAATCGAAAAGTGATTCATACCAGGTTTATCTTTCACAAGGACACAGCCAGTAGCTTTCGATGTTAATTTCTCAAATCTTTTTAAAATATTTCATACACACAACTACATACATATGTATAAATTTAATAATTTTACGGAAACCTATGTATTTAACTCACCAAACTCAGACAGTTTTCATTAAACGCACATTTTTTCCTAGGTATAATCCTTCGATTCATTACTTCCGAGTGAAAAATTTCTTACCTTTAGTATTATAATCAAGCCATTCAATACATTAAACGAACATTTCATCTATTCAAAGACTTTCAAAACTTACTCTTTAATATTTAACGATCGTTTCATCTATTCAAGACGTTATTTATTTTCAAAAACTCAATCTTTAACATATTTTTTTTTTTTACGATTCACACAAAACTTATGATTTACAAAGATTTTACGATATACAACCGAGAAAAATATTTAACAAATCTATTTCCAACACAAGTTTCATACATTGTAAAGGTTTATTACCAAAGTTCGAAGAAAACTTTAAAGCTATTTACGCTGCAAATTTCATGTTTTGAAAAAGTCTATTACTAATATAGAAACTTGGAATCTTTACTTTATTCACACCTTTAATATTATAATCAAGCACATAACACATTAAACGAACATTTCATCTATTTAAAGACTTTCAAAACTTACTCTTTAACATTTAACGAACATTTCATCTATTCAAAGAGTTATTTATTTTCAAAACTCAATCTTTAACATATTTTTTACGACTCACACAGAACTTATAATTTACAAAGATTTTATGATATACAACCGAGAAAAATATTTAACAAAACTATTTCCAACACGAGTTTCATACATTGAAAAGGTTTATTAGCAAAGTTCGAAGAAAACTTTAAGACTATTTAGGATGCAAATTTTAGGTTTTGAGAAAATCTATTACTAACACACAAACTTGGAATCTTTACTTTGTTGACACCTTTAATATTATAATCAAGCATATAACACATTAAACGAACATTTCATCTATTCAAAGACTTTCAAACTTACTCTTTAACATTTAACGTACCTTTCATTTATTCAAAGAGGTTTTTTATTATTATTATTTTCAAAACTTAGTCTTTAACATTTAGCGAACGTTTCATCTATTCAAGAAGTTATTTTTTTTCAAAAACTCAGTCTTTAACATAATTTTAATGATTTACGCAGAAAAATACAACCGAGAAAAATATTTAACAAAACTATTTCCAACACGAGTTTCATACATTGAAAAGGTTTATTACCAAAGTTCGAAGAAAACTTTAAAGCTATTTACGCTGCAAATTTCATGTTTTGAAAAAGTCTATTACTAACATACAAACTTGGAATCTTTACTTTAAAACTAAGATCGCATGCAACTTATTGCAGAGTCCAGCATAAATACAGAATCGCTTAAAATCAAACGAATATAAAGTATAGAATATAAAAAAGTTAGAAACGTTAAATACTCAAAGACTTATATCACTAACAGAAATAAAGAAACATGGCTTTCAACTACAACTACCAAGGAAAAACTAACATTCTTTCAATAAAAATAGAAAAATGTTGATAAAAATAGAAAAGTGCTATACAGAAAGTGATAAAACTTAATCTAGTAAAACTTAGTGTAAAAAAGTGTAAAAGTACTTAAACTCACAAAAAAATTAAATCTTTTATTTCAACACTAAGATCGGATGTATACAACCCAACTTAAATATAGAAATGCCTAAAATCATGTTAACATAAATTACAGGATACGAGAAAGTTAGAAATGTTATAATCAAAGACTTACATTACTAACTGAAATAAGGAAACACAGCTTTCCTCTACTACTACCACAACAAAACTAAGATTCTTCTAATAAAAATAGAAAAGTGCTATATACAAAATGTACAAAGGATGAAATATTAAAGCAACTCAAAAATGTCCACTAAAACTCTGATCGAAATCGTAAAATTAAGTACGAAATGTTAAAACATTATAAAAATGCATAAATAACAAGTATAAAGTATCAAAACATAGATTTTTGACCATTGAAATCTTCAGCAAAAACATAAAAGTTCAAAAATGCTAAAACTGTGGAAAATCAAAAAATGCACAGTACAACGCATCAAAGCATGTAAAAGTAGTACAAAATGACAAAACTTAGATTCATCTAGTAAAACTTCACATGGAGAATGTAAGAGTACTTAAACTTACAAAAACAAAATAGTTTTTCCACTTGTAAAATGTTAAAAATTAACCCGAAAAAGTAAAAATACTGAATTAAAACTGTAAAAACTTAGAATGACAATGTAAAACTGCAAAATAAAAAGTTTAAAAGTTTAAAATTAAATGCACTGAAATACGGAAACAAAAAACTGTAAAACTTAAAACTAATACCATACAAGTGGAAACTAGTCCAAATGTTAACGGTAAATTGTAAAAAGTAGTAAGTTCAACACGTTAAGAAATTTAGATTCTTTTAGTAAAATTAAATCAAAGGGGAGAAAAAACCATATAAGCATTAAAAAATTGAAAAATTTGAGGAACCAAATCGAAAAAAATTAGAAATAGAAAAGATTATAAACTTGCAACTTTAGAAATGTCTCTCTCTTACTTACACTCATATTTATTTACAAACTTTGAAAGTTGGCTTTAAAACATGAAAACCTTGAAACAGGAAGACTTACATCAGATACTCAAATAAATAAATACATAAACAAATGCTTATTATTGTAGAAACTTAAGCGAGATTCTACTTTAATAGTTAAAAACATAACTTAAAACTTACATAAACATGTAAATGCATATACACACATACAATATATGTGCTTTTACCTAGGGAAAAACATCTCTATGACACCTGGAGATCTCATTCAAAGCTTCAGCATTTGGGTTTTTTTTTTAATAACCCAGGTGCCAGCCCTTCCCCAAACTCCACTCCGAAATCATCAACCACAAACATTTAAATGAGAAAGAAATTATTTAAAATGTAATAATGATCTTAAATTGCTTACACTTTCGATATTTTCGAATAAAGAAACAACTAGAAAGATCAACTACAGTCATTGATCATTTTTCAAAAGCATATTAGTATACATTTACATAATTTTAAATAATTTAATGTATATAGACCTTTTTTTTTTTAATATGATGAAAATATCAATTTAATGTTTATGAACATTCTATTATCTATGATAACATTGATTAATTTATTAATATTAGATAATTTTTATTCGGTGGCTAAAGGTGCATATTTTGCAGTTAGAACTTCTACACTAATAATACGATCGAGTACCCAACCAGAACCAAGTTGTATAAACTCTTCCAGGGCATTTTCAACTTGAGAGATGCCATCATTCAAGTGATCGGATATACTTTCTTTAATAAGTTCAATTTGCATTGTACTTCCGAAATAAGATGTGATACGATCTTCACCACCACCATCATCATCATCATCATAATTTCCTACATGACGCGTCATCTCAGCTTTCATTACTATACGCCACTTAATAGCTCTTTTCTCATCCATTTCATCAACCAACAATTGATGAATTTGAGGCCTTAGTTCTTGAAAGCACATTTTAAAGTCCTTCGAATTTTCAGGGTTTGGAGTTACGAACTCCATAGCAAAAACATCTAATGCGGTTCGGCGATTAGGTCTCTCTCTTTTAGGAACAGGTTTCATATTAACAGCCTTTGCTTTTGAGGAACTATGAATGACACGAATGTGTTGCAGTAGGTTAGATTTCTGTGTAAAAACGTTTTCGCACTCACCCGCATTTTCAAAACATGAAATTTGGAGCGTAAATAGCTTTAAAGTTTTCTTCGAACTTTGGTAATAAACCTTTCCCATGTATGAGACTCGTGTTGGAAATAGTTTTGTTAAATATTTTTCTCGGTTGTATTTTTCTGCATAAATCATTAAAATTATGTTAAAGACTGAGTTTTTGAAAATAAATAACTTCTTGAATAGATGAAACGTTCGTTAAATGTTAAGGACTAAGTTTTGAAAATAATAATAAAAAAAAACCTCTTTGAATAAATGAAAGGTACGTTAAATGTTAAAGAGTAAGTTTGAAAGTCTTTGAATAGATGAAATGTTCGTTTAATGTGTTATATGCTTGATTATAATATTAAAGGTGTTAACAAAGTAAAGATTCCAAGTTTGTGTGTTAGTAATAGATTTTCTCTAAACCTAAAATTTGCAGCGTAAATAGCTTTAAAGTTTTCTTCGAACTTTGGTAATAAACCTTTACAATGTATGAAACTTGTGTTGGAAATAGATTTGTTAAATATTTTTCTCGGTTGTATATCGTAAAATCTTTGTAAATCATAAGTTTTGCGTGAATCGTAAAAAAAAAAAAATATGTTAAAGATTGAGTTTTTGAAAATAAATAACGTCTTGAATAGATGAAACGATCGTTAAATATTAAAGAGTAAGTTTCGAAAGTCTTTGAATAGATGAAATGTTCGTTTATAATGTATTGAATGGCTTGATTATAATACTAAAGGTAAGAAATGTTTCACTCGGAAGTAATGAATCGAAGGATTATACATAGGAAAAATGTGCGTAAAATGAAAACTGTCTGAGTTTGGTGAGTTAAATACATAGGTTTCCGTAAAATATTAAATTTATACATATGTATGTAGTTGTGTGTATGAAATATTTTTAAAAGATTTGTGAAATTAACATCGAAAGCTACTGGCTGTGTCCTTGTGAAAGATAAACCTGGTATGAATCACTTTTCGATTGGGGTGGCCTATGAGCTATTGCTGCCTTATCTTCGTCAGCTGATAAGAGCCTGAAGAGTCATTTCTACGTTGCGATTTGGCTGAGGACGACGTATACTTTTCCATTCTCTGTAAGTACTTGACGTTTTATATAATTTGTATTTCGACTTTAAAGTATTTCTTAGATTGCATTCTGTTAAAATTAGTTTCATGTAAGTTTAAATAAGTGAAATATAGCTATATTGCATGAAAAAATTCTTCGATTTTCAACGTGTGAATGATATTATTTTAAGTGCATTTTCTCTGTGTTCATTCACTAACTGTGCTGCTAGATTTTGCATAGTTGATTCATGTTTGTGTATCGTATAACTGAAAATTCGCAACGATTGCTTTGCTTAGTAGGAACTCTGTGGAGGAAGTGCTAAAATTGTCCTTTATTTCTAAGAGGCTTTTTTAGCATTCATTCTTCCAAGTTCTGATAATGGATGTTATTAATTATTTTTAATGGTAGAAGTTTCAACAGATGTTATGTCTTGTGTGTGTTTTTTATGTCTTTGAGTATAATATTTCTAACTTTCTTTTTTATTTTCTGTAAATTATGTACCAATGATTTTAAGCATTACCGTATTTAAATTAAGTTGTATTCATGTGATCTTAGTTTCAAAGATTCTAAGTTTTTATGTAAGTGATAGACTTTTTCAATGCATGAAATTTGCGGTGTGACGAGTTTTAAATTTTCTTCGTGTTTAAGTAATAAACTTTTTCAATGTGTGAAAATCGTGTTGCAAATAGTTCTGATAAAAAATTTTCTCGGTTGTATTATTCTGTGTAAATCGTAAAAATATGTTAAAGACAGAGTTTTGGAAATAAATAACTCTTTGAAAAAATGAAAAATTCGTTAAATGTTAAAGACAAAGTTTTAAAACTCTTTTGAATAGATGAAATGTTCGTTAAATGTATTGTATTGTACGTCAATCGGGTTGTTGAGCTGCTTCGCAGTTACAAATTTAGTAATATGGTCTTGGCTATTTTTAAAGTTTCTTTAATCATGATGTATATGACTACAATAATCTCGTAGATTATTTTCGTTTGAAACGTTAAAATGTGTAAGAAAAAATCTAAATTGAAAACAAAAAAAATAATAATATTGAAATACATGAAACATTCTTTTATCATTCTATGTAAAATCAAGTTGCCGAACATACTCTAACTTCTCTTATTTCATGCAAACTCTTAAACTTGGAAAAAATCTAGCATTATAATATGGGTTAAAGGATGATTATCTAATGTAAATATAGTCTTAGTTAATATAAATACATTGATTTGTATTCAAGGAAAACAGTAAAAATGGGTGTAAACTTGTTTAAGTATAGAAGAAATCACCGCTTTTTTTGTAAAATTATTGTTAAATTAGCATGTATAAACCTATTGTTGTTGATTTTCTAAGTCTCGAACATTTAAAAAAAAAACTCTTTAATTGATTTGAATTTAGTAAATTACGATGATCGATTGGATTGATTTTTATTAAGTCTTCACCTTTTCAAGAAGCTAATTGTTTGGTTCTCATTTAATTCTGTCTTTGATACTTTAGGAAAAAAGTTTTAAAAAAAATTTCTAAGTCTTAAACATTTCAAAATTAACTTTGACTTAAATTTTGTAAATTTCGAGGATTGATTTGATTGGTTCACATGAAATATAAACTTTCTCACGAAGCTATTTGATTGGATCACAATTAATCCTGGGTTTAATATTTTAGGGGAAAAAATTACAAGTGTAAAAATAAAATATTTTCAAAATTAAAATATAGTTGTTAATTACACTTTATTGAGTTGATTTTAAAATTGAATGTATTGATTAAAAATTGTGAAATTTAATTATGATGTAAATAATTAATTTTCGGTAGAACATGACAGTTAAATCTTATACTAACGCAATGAAAACAAACATAGCAAACGCGACCTGGTCAAATGAGTTTTACAACATTAAGGTATGGAGTGTATGAATCCGAATATCTGAAAGAAGATGTAATTAAATAAAATATTCTATGTCCAAAAATAATTTCTCTCACTGGATGATAGAATGAGCGTTTCAACTCTTGAAATTAAAAAACAAAATTAATGTTACCACTCGTGAAAATCCTAAGTTGGAAATTAAAAATAACATCAGAAAACGATAAAGTCCCAAAAAAAAAATAATTTCTCTCGCTAGGTGATGTCACGAGCGTTTCAAACCTTGGAATTAAAACTAAAAGCATGTTATAAATACAAAAATTAATGTTGCCATTCGTGAAAACCTAAGTTGGAAATCAAAAATAACTTCGGAAAACGACTAAGTCCGAAAAGTAATTATTCCTGTTTTTCGCCACTAGGAGGCTCCTCGTAAAAATACGTTGTCATGGAAACCGCAACACACGTTATAATCATTGCCATTCCCTAAAATATAAATTTAATCAAAACCAAAATGAAATCAGTGTTGCCATCCCCTAAAAGCTAAACCTCAGAGTAACAAGTAAAACAACTCAACTCCGTTCAGAAACCCTCGTAAAAGATTACGACGTTAGAAGCAGGAACCCTACTACTTAACCCCACTCGGCAGGGAGATCGACCACGCCCCCTTGCACTTGCACTGATCCCCGATCCCCCTGCTGTCCCAGAACTCTCATTTTCTATCTACTCATGGTACAAAATACAAAACAGCATGTTTAATATTTCGTCAGACTTATAAAAAAATGTCTAAAATCCAAAGTGTCCAAATACTTTTTGCTAGATAGTGTATTATTTGCATAATGACACCCGCCAGCCACTGCTGCGAAGTGCTATTCGGACCGGCCTCTTGTCCAGTGCTTCGGGGGAAGACGACGAACTTTTTTGGGGTGTAAGATGCTTGTTTGTAATACTTTACAATTAAAATTGAATTCTGGAAACTAACCCTATGGTTTCTTTATAGAAGTCCCGCTGACCTACACAAAAAGTGTACTTGCGGATCATGTAACGAATATGATTAGCAGAAAGCTTTCAAAACTGGCTTAGATGGTGAAATGACCTTCTATAAAGCAAGTCAAACTTTTGAAATCTCGCAGAAAACATTAAGGCTTACATTCGCTCTTAAATAATGATGACAAAGAACATGGTCTAGGACCTAAAGGTTCTCTAGGCACCTTCAAGGGCAAAAGCTTCACATAATGAAGCAGCAGGTCACTGCATTCTGTCCTACCATGACTGAAGTGAGAATACTTGCGTAAACAAACTAACTGAACGTCACTAGTTAGTTAAAGCAGTTTCAACAAAGAAAAAATGATCAGTTTCTGTGACTGTTTTTTCACATTTTCCCAAAGAAATCCCGAAATTTGCGTAAGGAAGGTTGAAGGCATTTCCTTATCACGAGGTCAGGGTCTTGGTCGAGAGGTCGCAGACGCATATTTCAATTTGTTAGAAGTTATTTTATTGGAGAACGAAGGAATAGATAAGCTATCCATAATTTGGAATTTATTTTATAACACTGTGCATTGATTAGACATCTTACCCCAAAAATATCTGTCATCTTATCGGCAAGATTGGGTTAAGATGTCGAAAGGAAAGCGTTTACAAATTATTATTTTAGGTTAAAAAATAGTTTTTCAAAGCTAAACTTTTTTTACTAATTAGAAAATTGATAAAATTGTTAATCAAAAATAAAAGCAATGTGCATTTTATATAAAATAAAGTTAAGGGCTTCTTCTTCCAATCTACCCTATTTTAACCGATGAAGATTTCTTTAAGGAATTACTTAATTCCTTGTGTTTCTTTATAAAACTAAAGAGTTCTGCTGATTATTTGTTATAATTTTATTATAATTTGAACAATTTCTTGATGTAATCAAATTTGAATTCAGTAGAAAGGAAATGTGATGTGTAAACCAGTCGACTGCTCTCATGCAAAATGCTACGAACGTAGTCGTACAGATGAAAAATGCTGCTTGAATTGTAACAAAGGTAAGCTTCATTTTTCTTTGTCCATTTTTCAGCCTACTTTCCCATAAAGGTAAAAGAAAAAAGCACAAAGAAAGGCTTAATGTAACGTTTGTTTAAATGTTAATTATTTTCCTTCCATTTAGAAAAATACAATTTTTGCTTCTGTCCCCCCGAGCCTGACTGCGCCCTTAACTTTCCTCAAAACTATCGTCCTATCAGCTTGCTTGCTTATCCAAATTTCTTGAAAAAAATATTAGCAACCTTCTGATTAAACATATTGATTCTAACAAACTTTTGAAAACCTAATTTTCCCAATTTAGTTTCCGTAAAAAGCATTCTACTCAACACCAATTTCTCAGGGTTATTAAGAAACATTCATCGCCCTGAGGCGGTGAGGCGCCCACCTCAGGGTGCGTCGTTCGCCATAAATATTGACTGCATCTTTTTAAGTAACCAACAATAGTTTTTATCTCAGAAAAAGTAAATAATGTTTAAACTACTTAGTTTTACAAATGATACATCAAAACTTCATTTAATTTCACGTTTAATTTTGATAAAATCAAACACACAGAAACACATCAGGAAACAACTTGAAGCGTTTCCATTTCTTTCCTATGTTGAATGGACAGATTCTTTACTGCATTAGTTCTTGTTTTGCACATTATCCCAGGGCCTTAGGAAAGAGAGGAGGGCTGGCTCATGCGGCGAGAAGAGCTTTGGGGGAATGAAATCCGTGGGTTTCCGTGACGTCACTGTGGAAGCAAGTGAGGGATTGATCAATGTTTTTCAATGGGAAAAAGAGTTATTTCCTTCATATTTTTGGGCATAAAAGCTTAATTATTTTTTTTCCAAGTTATATGAATCATCTTACGTCATATCCCTTGCTACTAGTGTATATGACACGATTATGTTTTATAAGAATAATTTTTAACTCGAATGAAAACTAAAAAGCAAACATTGATTATGAGTGACATAAAAATGTAAACATTATGAAATAAAACCAGGATTGAATACAAATTAAAATTATTTTATGAATAACAGAAATGAGAATGTATTTGATATATTGAATTCGTTAACTGCTCCAAAAATCTTTCCCAGATTTGAAAATAAATTCTTCTTACTCATTTACTTTTTAAATTTATCTTATCAGAGCTGAAGACAGAGGTTAATTATAACTATATAAGCAATTTTATATTAATAATTTATTTAATTAGAGATAGTAATTAAAAATAGCAAAATATAGAAACTATAATTGTTATAACAAGCTATAATAATGCTAACAGAAAGGAAATGTTTACATTTCCAGAATGTACTGGAGCACGTAATTAAAGATTATGAAATAATGTTTACATTTGAAAACTTTTTAGACAAGGGTGTAGCTGTCAGTATTTTCAACATATATTTCATAACGAGACATCAATTTTATAGTTCACTATAAGTAATATTAGTATTAAATACAAGTCATAACAACTCAAATTAAGGAAAAGTTAAATACAACTAATATCACTCAGGGACAGGGATACCCACGAGCGGGGTTCATGGCGCAGAATGCGTCATTGAACATTTTGAAGGGTATGGTGTTTTAGTCTTTTTTTTATGTGAGGCACCATCACTCTTAGGGGGTGCGGTCCACTGCTGAGGGGCGCACTGACGGGGGTAAGTGACTGAGACCTCTCGTCACAAGTCTTTTCTACTATGCACGTTATTACTAATAATGAATATGTATATTGAATACTGTGACCGAAACTTGGTCCTCCCCTAAAAGCCAATTCTGCATTCGGTACTGGTAACACTAATGATCAGCATAAAAATATCCATAGAATATTAACCGAATGACTTAGATTTTCTCTTTGGATGTTACTATCATTTATTTAAATTAAAATATTTAAAAAATATGCGTTCATTAAAAAAATAATTGCGAAGTCATTGGTGTAAAACATAAAGCTCTCAGACCATGGGCGTCGGATTGAATCATGGCCACGGCATATATATTATTGATTGGTATAGGACTTTAAGCTGTTGCACCCCCAGCGATCCATACATTGGGGCACTTCATGCTATACCTGTGTAACAAAATACAAGTACACGACATGATCAGTGGTCGGTCGTCTGTGTTAAAGCCAAACGTACCAATACACATAAAAGTATTTACTAAAGGCCATAAAAAACAAAAATGAAACGTCAAAATGTATAAAATATACTAAGAGATAAAACACATTTATATAGGTTTTTTAAAATAAAAAAACACGCCATGACTCCATATGAAATCCACACACTAGAAAGCCGTGCTGTAAACATACAACTAAGCCGAAATACAATGCAATTGGCTTTAGAATGATAATTAAAATTGTTTTATTAATATAAAATGAAAAGATATTCAATTCATCAAATAGATAATTCCTTTTAAAAACCTTAACTTACATTTAGAAATAATAACGCAATAAAATTGAATAATGCGTTTTAAAAATGTGAGAAAAATTGAAGAGCTCTTCTAAATGTTTTCAAAATGATTTTACAATATAAATTTTAAAACTATAATAGTTCGCTTTTGATTTTAAAAAAATTGATTAATTTTAACGTTAAGATTCTTTATTTCTGCATTATTCTGGATTTATTAATAGTTTAATACATTTATTGTCGGGCTTTATGAAAGTGAAAACCAGGAAAAAGCGATTACATCTTTATTCACATTCGGGAAATTACACGAGCTGGTTATTTTGTGACTTTTAAAAGATGAAATATTCAAAATTAGGCTTTCTTTTATAAAATATATAATTGGAAATGGAGTTAATAAAAATATTTTTGATTAATTGTAGAAAAATCCCTTATAATCTTTCAACAAAACAATGTAAAATTGAAAATTGGACACGCAAAACGCAAGAGAAATACGGAAACTTTAGCCACTTGCTTCCGCAATGACGTCAGAGAACGGTTTTTCCATCCCTTTCTTCTGGATTTCGGCAAAACTGAAAGATCAAAGAGATGAGCCTATGCATGGAGGTAGTATCGAGGGGAGATGACACGGCGGCTAACATCAGAGGGATCGGGGTTACCATTTCCTGCCATGTGTCGCTCTTTCGCATCGGCACAAACAAACCGTGTGCTTAATGCTTTTCTACGAGAATTTTTCAAATTTTCATTGCCTATATCTTATTCCGATTTCATGCAATCTTCCAAATAACGCGAAAAACAATTACACCATACTATTGGCAAGTTCTCATTTAAAAACGGTTAACATTAGGTGCAATTTTATTATAGAAAATGCTGGTTTTTGTAACGCATTTTTCGATGCTCTGAGCGCTTGCCTTTCGATAATTTTGCCGGTTTTCTCATGTATTGTATTAATATTAAACTTATTTTATACATTCTTATTCAGAGTTTGCGCTTCCATGTCTTCTCAAGCATTTTTTAAAAAGTTTTAATAAAGATTTTGTATGCCTTATTAATATATGCACACACACACACACACATATATATATATATATATATATTTATTTACATGCACATTTGATCTGATATTTATGGTTATATAAGCAATGATATCGCATTGTAATAGAAAGCTCATTAATGTAAATATTTCAAAGAGGACATTTAATTGTTGCGTAACATTTTATTTAAAATAAAGTACATTGTATTTCAAGAAATAAGTAGTTTAAAAAAAATATTTGCAGAATTATGCATAAAAACTAGCGTCTATGATTCAAAGTATAATTTTAGGAATATCATTTTAAAAAGATAAAATTAAAATTGAGATTTTTTAATGAAATATTTTTTTTGTTTCTGTTCAAAAACACTGAAATGATATAAATAATGACAAGCATTTGCTTAGTGATGTGACAAATAGTTCTTGAAATTAAAAATTAAAATAATCTATTGGTACAAAAGTTAGTATTCATAACAATAAAAAAAGCTTCACACGGGGAGTAAGATCTTTAAAAAATTTCATTACAAAGAAAAATGCTGATCAGTGATTTAAATTTCTGAATGACTGAACACAAATGGGTATGCTCACTAAATTTGAAGCATTTACTGGAAAACGAGGAACTGTGATGCATAAATTTTGGGGAGTTAGTGTATAGGAATGTAAATTTTAGTATCATTGAAACCCAAGGTCGATGAAGGAGAGGCACCCCCCCCCCCCCAATTTGTTTCTATTCAGCGCCAAATTTTAACAGTAATATGTAGATGTTAATAACAAGATTTCTTAGGAAAAATCCCACTAAGAAAAAAATTCTGGTTGTACTGCTAATTTAGACAATCAATCTCAGTGACAAAGAGCATATGAAATTAGATAGGCAGATAGAAAGGAGAATGTGTTATATTTAACAGTGCCGGGTCTAGGGGGGGGGGCACTCGGGCCCTTGCCCCGGGCGGCACTTCTGGGCAGCAAATTCATTTGTGATGCAAAAAAAAAAATGAAGAAGAAGAAAAAAAGACAATAAAATAAAAAAAAAAAGAAAATATATTTAATTAAGAAAGTTTAACTTTTGGAAAGAGAAAATTAAAATCCTAGTTCGTCGCTCCGATTTGATCATTGATCGGCTATTTTGCTAACGATTAAAACCGATTAATAGAATTATTTATTTGTATAAACTATCGGAAACTAAAATTGAGATATACTGAATATGTTGCGTTGTTGATCAGTCGGCAGGCTCGTCTGTTAGGCAAGGGCTCCATATTAAGGCCGTTTTAGGGGGCGGCAAATTTTCAATGATAAAAATTTAAATTAAAAAAGTAAAGGTTTTTTCCTCCTCTGATAAAGAAATATAAATCATGCTATGCTAACAATATATTAATAGTTTTTCATTTACAAACTTTCAAAGCATCCTTTTGGGAAGGGGCGAAGGGGGGGGGGGGAGAGAGCTTGTGATAGTGAAATATAAATCATGTCATGCTCAAACAATACAGAAGTTCTTCTTTTACAAATTTTCAAATCATTCTTTTGGGAACGGGGGGGGGGGGGAGCTTGTAAGAGACATTTGAGAAGGCAGACATGGCTCTTTGATACGGGCGTTAGCTGGGGGGGGGGGGGTCTTTCTCCTGTATTTAAACAAAAATGCTAATTTCGTTCTGCATTTTGATGAGTATTTTCGTGATCAAAAGAGTTTTTAAAAAGTTTTTGTATGCCTTTTTTCTCCTAATATATTTTTGCCGTCCCAAATGCGCCTTAAGGCACTGATGTCTTAATGCCACTGGCCAGATGCACCAGTTTGCATATAAATTTTCCCGAGAGAGAAACCCCTGGACTGTCAGAATTTCATATCTCCAGTTAAGGGGGCCTTTCATATGGCTCTACCAACTCCCAATGTTGAGCTGAAGGGAACATGCCTGGGAACATTAACGAAAGTTTCATGGATTTATCAATGGCTCCCCCCCCCCAAATAAAAAATCCTTAAAAAAAGGCCAGTACATAAAGGCGATGTGAAATATGACCAATAATTAGATGAAGGGGGGCAGCATATTTAAGTTTGGCCCCGCCACGGAAAACTCCGGCACTGATATTCTATCGCATATGTAGAGTTAGCATTACAGACAATCTTACTTTCTCACAACATTAACGAACATTACTATTCATATTACAATTAATATACATACACGTATTTTTTACTTTTTAAATATGATTTACTTATCTAATTTCATTAAAATTATAAAAATGTTTTCCACATCATCCAAGAGGTACGCGGTTTATAGAAGCATTATCCCTTTTACAAAATGCAAGGCGGATATCCCCAGGAAGTATATATTCCTTCTATATTAAGTTAAAATAATGATCCACAAAAGTTTTCAAGAGATTTCATTGCGTACTGCTATATGTACAGAAATAATTTCCAATGAGTGGCAGCTCTGGAAAAGTTTAAACGAAATGAATTGGTTGATTTCAAATTTGGAAAAACAGTCAGGGGATATGTCTCGGAAATGCAACTATAACATTATAAAAACAACAGACATAAAAAGACAACAGAATCAATAAAAGCTACGAGAATGAGCACGAAAATAACGGTCAGTCAGCAGAAGCTTAGTCTCCGATCGGCACTTGCATCGGCCCTGCCACGCCCCCCTATCGGCACAAACAGAGCTCGGTAGGGTTGCTATTTGGCAGGACGTCACGTGGTACGATGTCATCTCCCCTAGATAATAGCTCCATGAGCCTATGGCCTTCTTTCCTATGGCCCTGAGATTATCCTTTCTTTCTCCACAATGACGGGCGGCTTCGATGCATCCGTAAGCCGCGTACAGACTAGAGCACAAATGGGCGAACGAGCAAGATTAGCTCAGTGGGGGGTTGATGATGGGGGTTTGTAGTCCCCGTTAAGCCCCTCTTTCGCGGATCTATTAAGGGGTTTGAGTTAGTCCAATTTGCTTCTTTCCGTGCAAACCGCCCGCCATGTTGGGTCACTAGGAAACACTTCTTTCTTGCGCGTATATTTCGAATTAAAAAATCAAGTTCAAACTATGAACTTCTCAATGAATTTTAAATAATACATAAAATTAATCAAAATTTCAATTTAAAATTACATTTCAAACTCAGCCCTTTCATGGTAATTACGTGGCTTGCAACTGCAACTATGTTTAATAACAATAATAATGCAGAAATCAATCCGCTAACTAATGCCAGAAAAAAGCTGCATTAAGTTGCATTTTATTACAAAACATTTTTCTAGTTATTTTCAACATTTCACACGAAAATAAAATTTTCGATTATGGAATTAAAGTTATTGAAATCGCATAGTAACAGAATGACATCCATTTGTGTCATTCCATTACCTATGAATAACTAATAAAAATTAAGGTTTTTGAAAATAAAAACGCATCACAATATTTTAAGTTCAAAATATGCTTTTAAACGAAAAGCTTCAGTTTAAATTGTTGCATATTTCGTTTTATATTTACCTAATATTTTCTATTTATTAATTATCGTCTGCAATTAGTTAACATTTAAAACGTACGTTGTTTAATTATTTTAACTTCCAATGCATTAATACTACTGTATTTAATGTTTTGTTATTACTTTTCTCTTCTACTTCAAAGTACAAAGGCAACAGTTACGCTACGTGTATATAATGCTTTTATTTATGGGAGAAAGTGTGATAGATATGAAACCCAAATTTGAATTTAATCAACAAATATCTTTCAGTTTCACTTTGGGGTGAAACTTGGGGCAAGACTTTAATTTTAAAATTGAAATGACTTTCCTACTTTTTTTTTCACAATTTTCATTGCTACTACTTAATTGCTTAGATATTTCATTCCATGCATCCTCTTTTTTGTATTGGTAGACGTAAATAGAATCTTGAAGGTTTCAAAGTATTTAGAACTCTCTGTCTTTCTCAATGAGGCCAAAAATGTCGGCTTGATTCCAGTCTTCCATCTCTGCACTGTTCGCCGGAATGCGTTCAAAACCGTCCAAACTAGCTCAAATGGTTCGTCCAAAAACCGCTCTCCGAGCGAGCATGGGGGACGTTCGCGCCACAGTGGGGGGCTCCCGTTCGGACGCCGTCCACACTAGTCGTTAATGACTCCGAAAATGCTCATTCGCCCATTAGTGCTCTAGTCTGTACGCGGCTATAGAGCACGCTTTAAGTGTTTCCAGTTCCAGAAAGTGTTTCTGATAAGCTACAAAGGCAAATTGGTCTCATACTGACAGTCGCTACACTTTCTTTTGTGTGGCCGACGACTGACAATCATAAAAACGATAAATAAAGATTGGTGAGAATTGTGGGTAAACAGATTTGAGGAGAAAGGAACGCGAATGATTCCACACATGTTTTGAACCACTGGTTCATGAGGCGAGTGCGTCAATTGACCCCTTGTGCGCAGCGTGAGTTACCAAGCACTCAAGCTGCTTCTGATATTTTAAAAATGGGTGATTAACAGAGTAATTTAGAGGTTTTAACCTCTAGATTACTCTTATTTATTAGGGTTGCCCTCCACCGGGCACGGGGAAGTGAAGTTGTGCATTTTTGAGTTGTATATTTTATTTTCCCTGAATCGCCCTTCTTTCCTAACACCTGCAGAATGCAACACAAAACTGCGATTATAGCATCTAAATTTCAAAAACTTCCGGAGAAATTATACGAACCCGTTACTATAAAATGAACATGTCTAAAAAAATTGTATTGCTTTTGAAATGACCCTTACCATATTCGTTAGTTTATTTGTCCATTAGTGTTTCCTCATAGCACCCTCGTCCTCTAAATTTGTGCACTTTTATTTTAGCCTGACTACCTCTTCAATCCCAAACTGTATCAAGAAGGCAACTGCCTTCTTGATACTGCTCTTGAGAAGGCAGTTTCCGGGGGCGGAAAATTTTGAAATGTCAAAATTAAAAAATAGCTTAATCATGTATGCTCAAACAATACAATAGTTTTTCTTTTACAAATTTTCAAAGCACCCTTTTAGGAAGAAGAGGAGGAGGGGAGGAAGCTTGTAAGTGTCGTTTGAGAAGGCAGACACGTGTTTCTTCTATAAGGGCATTAGGAAAGAGGGGAGGGCCTGGCCCCTGAATTAAAAAAAATGCGAATTTTGTTCTGTATTTTTATGAGTAAAAGCGTTTAAATTGTATGCTTTTTTATTAATATAAAGTAATAGGTTATTTTGTGTAAAAAATAAGGTAAGTGAGTGTCTTTTTAACACCTAAAAATTTCTTATTTTTAATACCTTAAAATTGCTTTATTGCCCAGTAAAAGACTATAAATTTTATTCGAATGGCCCCCTCCGAAATCCTCTCCTGGACCCGCCCTAGTGGGAAGTTCCATTCGAATATGAAATCGCTCGTGGAATAAACCATTCGAGATATTCATTCGAATTTGAAATAGCTCGAGAAATCAACTATTCGAGAAATTCATTCGATTCCGATATTGTTAAAAAAAAAAAAAAAAACACACAACATGTCAGGATCTTTAAAGGTTGAAAGGTTCATTCAATTCTAATATCAATTGAGAAGTAAACCAATCGAGATATTGGAGAAAGTTCGCAAATAGGCGGAGAAGTACGAAAACGCTCGAAAATTTTCGTAAGCGCTCGGAAAAGTTCGCAAACGCTGGAAAAAGTTCGCAAACTCTCGGAAAAGATTCTAAACGTTTGGAAAAGTTCGCAAACGCTTGTAAAAGCTCGCAAACGCTTGTAAAAGCTCGCAAACGCTTGTAAAACCTCGCAAAGGTTCAGAAACGTTCTCTTAGAAACGCTATTTTATCTCTTATTGCATTTATTGCTTTTAAAGTATGTTTCATTTAAAAAATATCGCAGTCAAAATTCGTAGACATATCACTTTTCTTCTTTTTTCTTTGTCCTCAATAATTTTTTTTCGTATATAAGTTGTGCTGCATTTATAAGTTTAGTTAACGCATTGTGAGTATTGTTTAGAAAAAATAGATTTTTTAAAGCTCTTTATAACTTGAAAAAATCATTGTATACGGGTCTTATTGTGATTGAGATGTACTTTTCTTCACTTCTGTGCAGTTTTAAGTTGTACATTTTCCCTGAATCGCCCCTTTTTCCTAACACCTGCAAAATGCAACACAAAACTGCGGTTTTAGCATCTTAATTTCAAAAACTTCAGTTGAAACTCTACGAACTCGTTACCATAAAGTGAACATGTCTAAAAAAACTGCATTGCTTTTGAAAACCCGTACTGTATTCGTTGATTTATTTATCTCTTAGTTTTTTCTTATAGCACCCCCTTCCTCTAAATTTGTGCACTTTAATTTAAGCAATGACTACCTCTTAAATCAGAAACTGTATCGAAGTTGCTCTAAAAATCAAGTACTTGTGAAGTCAAGCGCGGGTACAGAGTGGGGGTCATGGCCCCCCTCCGAGAAAAATTCCGAAATGTTATTTTTTTTCTGGAATAAAAAAATCAGAAACCAAATTATCAACCCCAAAATTTTTTTGAACAGATTGTGAAATACTATCAGCAATTATTTCCCATTACAATTACAACCGGTGCATAAAATAAGATAGAAAGTGGGCGACATTAATGTCGTCCCAGTGCCGAGATGTTGTCGCCCAGTCACTACAGGTGGTGCCGGCAAAAAAAGAAAAGAAAGGAATGAGATATTTGTTCTTAAAAAATTTAGAGATCTTATCTTGCGAGATTGAGAGAAGATCAAACTCATACTTTTTACTAAAGGCCAAAGTAAGACTCGCATCCTCCACCTATCAACTTCTATGCTGAAAGCATACTTTATTCGGAGGATGTCTTGGTATAATTGTATACTGAAAACATCATTGAGGCAACCACTGGTCGTATTGTCATCAATTATCCTTTACTAAAAAACACTTATCTCTCTCTTGCTAAGCAAAAGAGAGATAAAGGGCTGTGCGGCCAGATGTATTGAAAAGTTACAAATTTTTCAAAACTTAGCCATCAGAAGTATGACTGATACTCCGCATTATATCAGGAACAGTATTCTCCATAAAGACATTTCTATTGAGCCTATTTCAACCTTTATTATTAATAGTGCTACGAATTTCTATACCAAAATTTATCCGCATTAAAATCCTGAAATTGCCGAAGAAATTCATTTCATTTATATTATTTCAGGATATAAAAACCCAGCTAGTGCTATGATTCTGCCGCACAGCACCATGGATTTTAATCACCCCCCTATAGTTAGACGCTTGGGTGCGAATTACCCCATCCAAGCCAATTAACAAATAAGCAAAGCCTTGTACTCTGCTTTTTTATTGGCTCTCGACTTGCTTCTTTAATCTTATGTTCTCGCTCGATTCTTTAATTCTATTTTAATTTATTTTGATGTTTTTTTTTACTTTTTTAAGTATTTTTTCTTTTACATAGGCCGACGTGTGATTTGTTAACTTTAGTTGATTAGTTTTTAAACTAGTTAAAGAAGCTTTTATTTTTTGAAGTATTTTGTAAGTGAGATCAGATAAAAGAATGAACGTTCCAGATCGATGACATATTCGAAGAATAACGTAAGTAACTCTACTGCAGGACTTAGGGGTCGTGACGATTTTTGCATAATAAAATGATTTTTACTATTTTCATAGCGATTTGAAAGTATAAATTGACCATTTCTCAGAACTGGAATTATGGATTCTTTTTTCCATACCGCTGACAATATTTTCAAATTTTACCTTCGTATTGCATAAACGTTAATCTATGGATATTTATTTTGTGTGCACATTGATATTGTAAAAACTAGTCTTATCATTAATGATTTTGTGGTTTACAGGTTGCGAATATGATGGTCGCGAATACCAAAACGGAGATTTTTTCTCACCAAATTTTAATCCTTGTTTGAATTGTTCTTGTAAGGTACGTATATATTTGATATTTTATCCGTCAAGTTAATTTTCAAAATTATAGATTTTCGAATCATAGATTTCAAGGAAATTTATACCTTTAAAATACGACGGTAGTTAAGTGTATTTTCTAAAGGTGCTGGATATGACTTTCTGCACAAGCTCAAAGGCACACCACCAGTTTTAAAGAAATTGATGCAATATTTATACAAAAGCAGATGATTCTCTTAAAATTTATGCGTAACAATTTCTCTCAGCGACTTTTCAGAAAAGGAGTCGCTATTTGTTTTTTTCCTTATATCGTAACAACTGAAAAACACTATCGAGAAATTTTTAAATAATGTTTCACGAATATTTTGAGCATTTTTAGCACCTGAGTTCGTATTTTTCAGCGAAGCCTTGTCCGATGTGAACTAATCAAATGTACTGGATCAGGAATCAAGTGTGAATTTCCAATTTTCAAGCCTGGTGAATGCTGTCCACGCTGTCCAAGTATGAGCATTTATTTTTTCTTACACTTTAAAAAATTCTAGTTCAACCTATTGCCAAAAAAAAATTAATAAATAAATATCAAGGAAAAAATGGTAAAATTTAGCTCTAACCGACATTTCTTACTAAAGTTGAACCATTATACTGGTTCCTAGTTTCACATTCATGGTGAAACTACACCATTATAATGGTTCAACTTAGTACCAAATGTTGGTTGCAGCTAAATTTTATAGTTTTTATTTCATTTTTTTTTTCTTTGTTGAACGGTTGAACTAGAATTTTTCACAGTGTACTCTTAATGTCAACAAAAACAACTGGGAAAATATCTCATTTGATTGTATTTATGCACATTCTTCCATGTTTATTTCACGAAAGGGTTTTCTAGTTGAAATATTTCTCTGTCACACAGTAAAACATTATTAGAAAGTTCTACTGTTTTATAAATTTCTCCAATTGAGGAAGGCTTAAATTTAAGGTTTTGGCTGTTTTGCATGATATGATTTTTTGAACATTTGTAAAACTAAATATTTTAGATGTAGTGTTAGTTCTTTTTCGAAAATGGAACAAAATAGGATGTGGGAGCTAATGTTTCAATTCTCTCGTTTTGAAAGTGATGAAATATTGACATTAACATTGTAAAATTTCCCTTCATTTTTTCTGTTATTGCATATAATAACTGTTTTAACAAATCTATTGTAATTTTCATTTGAGAAATTATTTTCCAGAATGCGTGTACGAAAATCGAGAATATGAGAATGGTGAGCGATGGAGAAGTTCATCCGATTCCTGTGAAGTCTGTCTGTGCATGGTGAGTAAATAATGAAAGCTACATCATTTGCTTTCAACCATGTCAGTGTCATTATTTACGCTGCACACAGCTCAATGACTCACAAGCCAAGAGTAAACAGAGCAATAATGACGTCGCAAATGCGATGATAAATTGGATTCATTCCGAAGCGAATATATCGACTATAGCAATATTTAAAAAAGAAACAAGAAGTTACGTCTAGAACTATACAAGCCTGCTTTCCCGTATTCACCAGCTTCAAATTCATAATCTAGCAATCTCTCTTTCCCATTTAGCTTTAGTTATTAATTACTTCAATTATAACTTTTCAACGATTAATGCATATTTATTCATTCACTCATTCATTCATTCATTCATTCATTTACTCATTCATTCAATTATTCACTCATTTATTCATTCAGAAACATCCTTAAAAATCCAGATAAAACATTTTTATAGGAAAATAGCCTCGTTTAGTTCTGGTTGAACTTCGTATCTGTACATGTTTTTTGCCATAAGATTTAGATCCTTCTGATAAAGTTTATTTCAAGATAATCTGTCACTTAGATCAGGATTTATATATAATTGAAATTTCCCCATAGGCGTTATTGTTAAAAAAATTTTGAGCTATTGAAAATTGAACGAAAATTCTTCAAAGCATAAAATATTTTCCGTTGAGAGCTTCTTCCAGGGAGCTTGTTCGTAGGAACTTGGAACTTATGCCCAGAGTTTACAATTGCTAAAGTTTCAATTTGCTTAATTTTTGCCCATAGGCGCTAATGTTAAGATTTTTTTGCAGTGTTCAAAATTGAACGAAAAATTGTTCCCCTTCATTTTGCAACTATTGTTATTTTTTAAAAAAAAGATGAGAAAATGAAACTGAGCAAGATTAGCATGTCTTCTTCGTGCACTAATGAGACCAAAAATTGAATTTAAATGTGTTTTTACTAATACTAAATTATCCTAACTAGACATTATGTTTAAATTATGCGTTTTCAATTTTTATGTCCAACCAAAATGTTTTTCTTTGCACATAAATATATAAACTCATTATCTACCGATTGATCTACACATTGACGCTTTGAAGTAATTGCTTTGAAATTTAAAAGCGTTTGTGTTTTTAGGAAGGTGTCGTAAGATGTTCTGAGAGAGATAATTGCGGCAGTCTAAAATGCACGCATGGTGTTTTGCCACGCGGAGCTTGCTGTTCTCCTTGTGTAGGTACGATATTTTTATAATGTTTTGTCTGTAATGTCTACGTTATACACAACTGTTTTACTTCTACAGTTATTACTTACCAATTAGCAACAAATTTGAAATAATGACACGAATTCAATGTCTGTGGAATTCATTATTTACATGACTAGTAACTCTGCGTTAAATACTTCCACCATCTACCAGAATGTAAGGAAAATGTCATAAATTTCTTGATAGTTAAGTTTGATTTTTTGACCCCCAAAAAATCCAACCCCTTCTTTGCTGAATAAATTTCAGAAATATAATATTTCCCCCCCCCCCTTTTTAAAAAATATCTGTAATGAAAAATTTGCACTTATTTAACTTTTTTTGCCGAGATATTTTCAAAAATCTACTTAAACCTTTTGTGTTTTTATACCACTTAATTTCGTACCTCTTAAAGTTATATTGCAAATTTAAAATGGATTTTTTTGTTTTGAAATATTTATCGAAAGCTACAAATTTATGTTTAAAACGTTATTTACACGCTTCACTGTTTAAAAAATAAGTTTGATTGGCGAAAAGAAAAAGTTATGACATTTTTAAATTAATTAACTAATACAACGTATATAACAGATGCTAAGACTGTCGACTTTCTTAGCTGAGACCTTGATTTTGCGCACAAGATATTTCTTTGCAATTCTAATGACAATACTTATTCCAGATTGCCAGTATAAGAATCATATTGTTTTAAATAAGATGCAGTTTTCTCCTCCTGATGATCCCTGTGCACGTTGCGTATGTCAAAGAGGTAATATAACGTGCGTTAGAGAGACATGTCCAAATTTGTTATGCCGTGTGACCGAATTACCAGCTGGTGCGTGCTGTCCTGTTTGCAAAGGTAAGTTAATCTATATCTATACCGAATTTAATACTTTGGTATTGCATCATTAGTAAAATGAATCTTAGAGACTGATTTTTTTTTTCGTTAAGCGGATTAGGGTCATTCCATGTCAAGTGATCCAAAATCTGAGAAAAAATTTACCTCACCTTCTTTGATTTTTTTCAAATTTAGCTTGTCAACTGTATCCCTCAAAGAAATTAAAAATCCAAATTTTTAGATTTTTATCTTGTTTAGTTTTTTAGTTATCAAGCTTTGATTTTGTAAAAAACTCACATTTTTACATGCATGCTTCAATACAAAACAGGCCATAACTCATCAACAAATAGAGATAAAAAGTTCTAGTAAAACGCGTTTTGAAGTATATTGAATGCAGTTTTATATGATATGCATCATGACAAATTTTATTAAAATTGTAAATTTTAAAAAATGACCTTAAAATTTAAATTTTAAATTTCTCGAAAAAAGTATCATTAATTTTTTTCGAAAAATTCTCAAATATTTCTGTGCATTTTATCTTTGTCTATGCAAAATTTCAGCTTGGGGACTCAATGGGATCATATTTTCCCGAATTTTCAAAAATATTTGATTTACCAAGCTATTTTAAGATGATGGTTTCTTAAAGGAGATGATTTAATTAGCCTTCTAAACACATCTATGCATGAGTGAACAAGCATGGACATTAGGGTGGGCCGAAGAAACTTTTTTTTTTATTTCCAAGTTGTAATAGCGCGGAAAACTTGCGAATTATATAGAAAAGAAAAAATAAATAAAAAATATCAAAATCGGTTGACATCTTCCGGTCGTGCATAGGCCCTAAAATTTGACAAAATATGAAAAAACCTCATTTTTACGATTTTTTTTTAAAATTTTTGAATTATGTGTTTTCGTAATGTAATACTTTGTAACGTCTTTAAATAGAGCTTAAAAACGTTGTGTTTTAATTTGGTTTAGACCAGTTGATATCTTCCGGTCGCGCATAAGCCCAGGACTACAGATATTTACAAGGGCTGGTCCACTCCTTTGTAAAAATGAGTGCCGACTTTCGACCAGTTTCGAAAGGGGGGAAACCTGTTTTGACGTCACTGGGTTGACAAAACGGGAGCTCGGTGCATTCTGATCCTCTGCGTTGCTGTAATTATTATCGAGAAACAAAGGATAGCGATATTGTTTACCACATGGAGCTATTATCTAGGGGAGATGACATCGTACCACGTGACGTCCTGCCAAATAGCAACCCTACCGAGCTCTGTTTGTGCCGATAGGGGGGCGTGGCAGGGCCGATGCAAGTGCCGATCGGAGACCAAGCTTCTGCTGAACTGACCGTTATTTTCGTGCTCATTCTCGTAGCTTTTATTGATTCTGTTGTCTTTTTATGTCTGTTGTTTTTATAATGTTATAGTTGCATTTCCGAGACATATCCCCTGACTGTTTTTCCAAATTTGAAATCAACCAATTCATTTCGTTTAAACTTTTCCAGAGCTGCCACTCATTGGAAATTATTTCTGTACATATAGCAGTACGCAATGAAATCTCTTGAAAACTTTTGTGGATCATTATTTTAACTTAATATAGAAGGAATATATACTTCCTGGGGATATCCGCCTTGCATTTTGTAAAAGGGATAATGCTTCTATAAACCGTACCTCTTGGATGATGTGGAAAACATTTTTATAATTTTAATGAAATTAGATAAGTAAATCATATTTAAAAAGTAAAAAATACGTGTATGTATATTAATTGTAATATGAATAGTAATGTTCGTTAATGTTGTGAGAAAGTAAGATTGTCTGTAATGCTAACTCTACATATACGATAGAATATCAGTGCCGGAGTTTTCCGTGGCGGGGCCAAACTTAAATATGCTGCCCCCCTTCATCTAATTATTGGTCATATTTCACATCGCCTTTATGTACTGGCCTTTTTTTAAGGATTTTTATTTGGGGTGGGGGAGCCATTGATAAATCCATGAAACTTTCGTTAATGTTCCCAGGCATGGTCCCTTCAGCTCAACATTGGGAGTTGGTAGAGCCATATGAAAGGCCCCCTTAACTGGAGATATGAAATTCTGACAGTCCAGGGGTTTCTCTCTCGGGAAAATTTATATGCAAACTGGTGCATCTGGCCAGTGGCATTAAGACATCAGTGCCTTAAGGCGCATTTGGGACGGCAAAAATATATTAGGAGAAAAAAGGCATACAAAAACTTTTTAAAAACTCTTTTACTCACGAAAATACTCATCAAAATGCAGAACGAAATTAGCATTTTTGTTTAAATACAGGAGAAAGACCCCCCTCCCCAACTAACGCCCGTATCAAAGAGCCATGTCTGCCTTCTCAAATGTCTCTTACAAGCTCCCCCCCCCCCCCCGTTCCCAAAAGAATGATTTGAAAATTTGTAAAAGAAGAACTTCTGTATTGTTTGAGCATGACATGATTTATATTTCACTATCACAAGCTCTCTCCCCCCCCCCCTTCGCCCCTTCCCAAAAGAATGCTTTGAAAGTTTGTAAATGAAAAACTATTAATATATTGTTAGCATAGCATGATTTATATTTCTTTATCAGAGGTGGAAAAAACCTTTACTTTTTTAATTTAAATTTTTATCATTGAAAATTTGCCGCCCCCTAAAACGGCTTTAATATGGAGCCCTTGCCTAACAGACGAGCCTGTCGACTGATCAACAACGCAACATATTCAGTATATCTCAATTTTAGTTTCCGATAGTTTATACAAATAAATAATTCTATTAATCGGTTTTAATCGTTAGCAAAATAGCCGATCAATGATCAAATCGGAGCGCCGAACTAGGATTTTAATTTTCTCTTTCCAAAAGTTAAATTTTCTTAATTAAATATATTTTTCTTTTTTTTTATTTTATTGTCTTTTTTTCTTCTTCATTTTTTTTTTTTTTTTTTTTGCATCACAAATGAATTTGCTGCCCAGAAGTGCCGCCCGGGGCAAGGGCCCGAGTGCCCCCCCCCTAGACCCGGCACTGTTAAATATAACACATTCTCCTTTCTATCTGCCTATCTAATTTCATATGCTCTTTGTCACTGAGATTGATTGTCTAAATTAGCAGTACAACCAGAATTTTTTTCTTAGTGGGATTTTTCCTAAGAAATCTTGTTATTAACATCTACATATTACTGTTAAAATTTGGCGCTGAATAGAAACAAATTGGGGGGGGGGGGGGTGCCTCTCCTTCATCGACCTTGGGTTTCAATGATACTAAAATTTACATTCCTATACACTAACTCCCCAAAATTTATGCATGACAGTTCCTCGTTTTCCAGTAAATGCTTCAAATTTAGTGAGCATACCCATTTGTGTTCAGTCATTCAGAAATTTAAATCACTGATCAGCATTTTTCTTTGTAATGAAATTTTTTAAAGATCTTACTCCCCGTGTGAAGCTTTTTTTATTGTTATGAATACTAACTTTTGTACCAATAGATTATTTTAATTTTTAATTTCAAGAACTATTTGTCACATCACTAAGCAAATGCTTGTCATTATTTATATCATTTCAGTGTTTTTGAACAGAAACAAAAAAAATATTTCATTAAAAAATCTCAATTTTAATTTTATCTTTTTAAAATGATATTCCTAAAATTATACTTTGAATCATAGACGCTAGTTTTTATGCATAATTCTGCAAATATTTTTTTTAAACTACTTATTTCTTGAAATACAATGTACTTTATTTTAAATAAAATGTTACGCAACAATTAAATGTCCTCTTTGAAATATTTACATTAATGAGCTTTCTATTACAATGCGATATCATAGCTTATATAACCATAAATATCAGATCAAATGTGCATGTAAATAAATATATATATATATGTGTGTGTATGTGCATATATTAATAAGGCATACAAAATCTTTATTAAAACGTTTTAAAAAATGCTTGAGAAGACATGTAAGCGCAAACTCTGAATAAGAATGTATAAAATAAGTTTAATATTAATACAATACATGAGAAAACCGGCAAAATTATCGAAAGGCAAGCGCTCAGAGCGTCGAAAAATGCGTTACAAAAACCAGCATTTTCTATAATAAAATTGCACCTAATGTTAACCGTTTTTAAATGAGAACTTGCCAATAGTATGGTGTAATTGTTTTTCACGTTATTTGGAAGATTGCATGAAATCGGAATAAGATATAGGCAATGAAAATTTGAAAAATTCTCGTAGAAAAGCATTAAGCACACGGTTTGTTTGTGCCGATGCGAAAGAGCGACACATGGCAGGAAATGGTAACCCCGATCCCTCTGATGTTAGCCGCCGTGTCATCTCCCCTCGATACTACCTCCATGGTTTACCACGTATTTTCAAAGGATTTGGATTTAAAGAAGATATGGTTGCAAAAATGTAAATGGAAAGATCCAGTGAATGAAAAGAACGCTAGAATTTGTAGCGAATATTTTACAGTCTACGATTCCGAGGATAAGAAAAAAAGATTGCTTGAAGATTCTGATTGCAATAAAATTCTGAAAGATGGGGCAGTGCCGACTTTGAAACTTTCACTTGGCAATAAAAATCCCAAAGGAACAACTGAGGCTGAGAGAACTGCAAGAAAAATAAAAAGAACTACTCTGGAAGAGGCAAAACATAGGTTAAAAATGACCAGTCCTAAAAAGCGTGCTGAAGATATCTGTAGCATGCATTTAGTAGATGATAATGCAGCTAATGCTCTGTTAGATAATCTGCCTAAAGAGACTCTGCTCTAAGAGACGAAATGCAAGCAAAAAAAAAAAAAAAAAACACATAAAAATTAAAAAATGGTTCTTCTTAGAACAGGAAAAAAGGACAAACAAAAGGTTCTTTTTCAGAGCCTAAAAGAAAAGAAACCCTTTTCAGAACTTAATTTAAAAAATAGGAGATAATTATTATTATTATTATTATTATTATTTTTTTTTGCAAACACATATTTTTTTTAAACTGATCGTTTCAGAGCCAACATTAAAAAAAAAAAAGCTTTCGGAATCAAAAATTAGAAAGATAGGATAATTATTATTAGCAAAAGAAAACTCTCTAAAATTCAGATTTCTCTGCGTAATATGTTAAAACGGTTGGCTATATTTATTTATTTATTTATTTTCTTTCATTCATTACATTATATATCTATATTATATATTAATAAGAGCGTGTAGATTCCACCCATAAACGTCAATTTTTTTCAATATATTTGACTCAATGTCGACCCCTTTGTTACAAAATGTCAAATTTCAATGTACCCCCCTTCCTTGTCACTTGACACGCTATAATACATAAGCGTATGTACTTGCATTTTAGAAACAAGGCACTATTCTATAGATCATTTTTTAATTTTATTTTTGAATGACATTTTTGAGCGTAATAATATTAATAATTATATTTGTACTTAATTTGTACAAAATGAAATTTTGGCTTACAACAAAAACCATAATTAATATATAAGACAGTAACCATAATTAGTAGATAATATTAATTTTCTAATCCTGTAAAAATAACCGCTCTATTTTGTCTTAAAATTGTAAATGTCCAAGAAAATTTCTTTTTAAATGTGAACTTTCTAATAAAAGTTCATTGAAACTTAATCAGCGTTGATGTTTACGATTCAAAATAAAACCAAAATGTAAATACAAATAAATAAATGAAATAAATTATGTAAAAATTTTTATCTTCTGATTCCTCCCCTCCCCTTGTCATCAACTTACAATTTCTATAATCTCCCACCTCCCTCGAAGTGCGAGATCATTGTGAATCACCCCATAATTATTCCAAGATTTAAACTGCGATAATTAATTTTAAAAATATGATTCCTAACAAAAAATAATAATAAATATTCATTTTTGTGTTTGTGCCCCTCCCCCTTTATTTTTTCATTTACAACGTTAAAATCAAGAAAAAAACTTCCGTTTTACTGGCTTCGGAGTTCGTTTTGCAGTAGTGGGAACAAGCGCTTTGTCAACTTGGTGACGTCACGATAGCTTTGCACCGTGGACGGGAGAAAACGTCCTACGGACCAGCCCTTGTCACGCTATTATATGGTCCTGGCATAAGCCCCAAAATTTGCCAAAATATTGAACATTTTACATTTTTACGCATTTTGGTACTTGATACATAATTATTATTTAAATGCAATAGCCGTAGCATTTTTTCACACGAACTGATAATGAGGTATAAAAAAAAGCTGCCAGATGTTTTTTTACTGTTCTTTAAATGTACTCAAATTTTTAACTTTGAAAACAAATTCTTGTTGCTCTTATTTTTTTCACAAAACTTGAGATTTCTTTGACTGCTTTTGCAACGTTAAATGCACTGTATTTCCAATAATCTTAATTTTTCAAATACTTTTCACTTGAAGTTTAGCACTGTTATTTACCATACAAAAATTTAAATGCATAATAAGCATTTAATTGAACTTTAAAAAGTAATTGCACGTAATTAAAGAGCAAATGAGCATTAAAATTACTTTTCACAGTTTCATTGTGCACAATGTTCCTTTCTTATTTTAAACATTTAATTTAACATAAACACTTATTTCAACATTTAATTGTTGAATCTTGAAATAGATAAATAATTTTTATAATTGATTTTGGTATCAACAGGATACCCTCCTAAAAGTGGTTGCATACTCTTCCCATCCCACATACACAAAGAAAGCTATGGAGCCCCCAGAACAATGACCGCTTAAAAGCTAAGAGAACACCTGAAAACAATTTCCTTAAAATTTCAATGTCCCAGTGAAAAATTTGAGACAGGGGTAAATATGTAGTATATTAGTTAAAATAATTTTTATAAAAATCTTGAATTAGAAACTAAAAGCAAAATAGAAAACTGGATTTAATGGTTGATCTCATCAGCGCTATAAACTCATGGTGGCAGGTATCAATTAAAAATTTGTAGCTCAAGGTTGAAAACTAAATCTGAATGTCATATTTTTGCTAAATGTTAATCAAATTACTCAAATTTTTCATTTAAAAACAAATTCTTTGTTCTACTGAATTGCTTTTTTGACCAAATTTGCTTTTCTTTGTACTGTGATGTTGAACAGCCTTAATTTCTAACAATATTAATTAATAAATAATACTTGTCTGAAATTTAGCAGATATTTTTGACATTACTGTAATTCCTTATGTAATGATTGGTTCTACATATCAGTCGTGCAACTAGCGACTTGCAGATCCCGTAACTGGGGGAGAGGGCGCAGGAGTTTAAGAGACACTTTTGCTAAGTTTCAAGTACATTATTTACGACTGAGGGGGTGCAAGAGGGAGGGGTGGTGTAATTGTAAAATATGTAAGATTTTTAAATATAGAGCAAGTCGAAAAGAACCATGCCCGTTTTAAGTTATCACCATTCGATCACTCTATCTTTTTTCGGGTAGTGTTCTAGCATAGCACTGGGATCATTGCGCGACCGGAAATTCTTAATTTATTCACACCTTAATGAAATACAATTTTTTTATGTTCAAAATTAAAAATGCTGTAACTAGTACGTTAAAATTAAGTATATTAAAGATAGTAAAAAAAAACTCGTAAAAATGTGAAATTTTCAATATTTTGGCTAACTTTGGGGCTTGTGCGCGACCGGAAGATGTCAACTTATCTAAACCAAATTAAAACACAATGTTTTTATGCTCTATTTGAAGACGTTGCAAATTATTATATTACAAAAACATCTAATTCAAAAATTTTTAAAAATATAGTTAAAAAGGTTTTTTTTTCCATATTTTGTCAAACTTTAGGGCCTATGCGCGACCGGAAGATGTCAACCGATTTTGATAATTTTTTAAAATTTTTTCTTTTCTATATAATTCGCAAGTTTTCCGCGCTATTACAACTTCGAAATAAAAAAAAAGGTTTTTTCGGCCCACCCTAATGGACATGTCTGTGGATGAAAAGAACAAGTTCAAAATTTATTTGGGGGAGGGGGCAACGAATACATTCACATTTTTGTCTTATCATAGCTATTTCCAAGAATTTTTTTCAAATTATTCAATAGTTATTTTTAAATGAACAAATTGACTTATTTTATGCATTAATAATAATATTTTTCCTGATTAATTTTTAGATTTCAGATATATTTTAATGAGATATTAATCATATGAGGGGAAAAAAGTACATCTGTTTAAATTACTTCAACCAGTCAACACCTTTCATCATATTCACATGTAATGTACCCTTTCAGGTTTGTCATACATTTGAACTTTCTTCAAAGAATTTCTGTTTCTGAAAGTTATTACTATGTGAACACACTTTTGTAGTAATTTCATGTTCTCTGAATGGAGCAAAGCTGTGAAACTTCTGTGTTCCTTCGACCGATAGTGCTCTTAAAAATCTATCTTTTAATAACTCCCTTTCTTCTGAATATTCCTGAACAGTTATAAAAAAAACTTAATTAAATGAATGTTCATAACACTTCAATTGAAAAGTTGAACTGGTGTCAGAATGAGATCTGAATGCAGTTTTTTAAGGCTAGCTTTGGCAGTAAGACGTTTCACTGTCCCGCCGAAATCAACACATACTCCATTCCCATGATCTGTAGTATAGAAATGCCACTCCACAGCAGCTGCAATATCTGTGTTGCAGCTCCTTTAAATTTCCTTCCTTCTTATATTATTTTTTATTCATGTTTTAGACGTGAGGTATGGAAAAATGCTAGGATATACAGGTAGATAAAATAAATAGCTTTGTTTTTTCTTATAATGCTTCCTATTTTCAACTTTATTTGTAACTTACAACCTATTCAGGGGGGAGTGGTAAGCTACATAGTTTTTTCTTTTCTTGCTTTGTCAAATACTAGCTCATAAGCGCAAATCAAGACTAACAACCAAAAGCTGCAAACTCTAGCAGTTGTGGCCCGTCTATCACAATTTCAGATGAGTTTAGTTAAATACTTTCTTCCCCTCATATCATTAAAATCTCATTAAAATATATCTGAAATCAAACAATTAATCAGAAAAAAATTATTATTAATGCATAAAATAAGTCAATTTGTTCAAACTATTTAATAATTTGGAAACAATACTTTGAAAAGACAAAAATGTGATTGTATTCGTTGCCCCCTTCCCCAAATAAATTTTGAACTTGTTCATTTCATCCACAGACATGTCCATGCTTGTTCACTCATGCATAGATGTGTTTAGAAGGCTAATTAAATCATCTCCTTTAAGAAACCATCAACTTAAAATAGCTTGAATCACAAAAATGTTCATTTTTTGGTAAATCAAATATTTTTGAAAATTCGGGAAAATGCGATCCCATTGAGTCCCAAAGCTGAAATTTTGCATAGACAAAGATAAAATGCACAGAAATATTTGAGAATTTTTCGAAAAAAATTAATGATACTTTTTTCGAGAAATTTAAATTTTAAGGTAATTTCTTAAAATTTACAATTTTAATAAAATTTGTCATGATGCATATCATATAAAACTGCATTCAATATAGTTCAAAACGCGTTTTACTAGAACTTTTTATCTCTATTTGTTGATGAGTTATGGCCTGTTTTGTATTGAAGCATGCATGTAAAAATGTGAGGTTTTTACAAAATCAAAGCTTGAGAGCTAAAAAACTAAACACGATAAAAATCTAAAAATTTGGATTTTTAATTACCTAGAGGTGTATAGTTGATGAGCCGAATTTGAAAGAAATCAAAAAGGGTGAGGTAAAATTCCTTGGATCACTTGATATGGAATGACCCATTAATTTAAACTTCCTTGTGTGCAAAAATTAAAGCGAGGGCAGTTTTTATATTGCACAGAATTGTAGTAAAATTGTCATAAATTATGCCTTAAGGTTCTCAAGATGTAAGAAATTGTAAAAGAGAAAAATAACAAGAAAAAAAAAAGAGGAGGGAGGTCATAAAGAAACTTTCTTAGTGGGCAGTCAACCTCGAGCGTTATTAGAAATTGACAAAGAGCCAGCCTAATCTTTTGCAGTTTATATATGTGATTATCACTATTCTCGTATCCGTATTTGCATCATCTATTCATACTAATACGAGCTTGTTAAAGAAATTTTGAGGCATCGCTTTCTATTCCAGAACAATAATAGTTACCGTTATTGCCGCTTTGATTATGTACCACACATTAATCACCCGCAAGAAAAGTGACACAATTTAAAAACGAAACACCTTTGCAAAGCGGGTTTTATTGTTTTTCCCGATTCCATATTTTTGGATCTGAAAGTGACATATAGCTCGGTATGTTATACAGACTTGTATGTCACTCCTCTGCTGAAGAATTTGGAATCGTGAGAAACAATAAATCCCGTTTTTCAAGTGTTTCGTTTTTGAGTTGTGTCACTTTTTTTTGTGGGTGAGCGAGATTTTTGACTGTGTTTACGTCCGGGGATTTCACAAGGAAATCCTTTCGCTGAATATCTTCACGCTTTAACTGCTCCTTCAGATCTTTCACGATGCGGGCAAAGTTTTTGTAAATGAGCAGGAATCAGGGATGCCTTAGCACCTCTGATCAGACACCAATGAGAAATGAAACTGCGAGCCCCAATGACTGCACCGCCTCACAATTCTTTACGTTTTATTCTTCAGTTATTTAGAACGCAAAAGCTAAGCTGATATTCTTAAAATTCCCTCAAGCTCATAAATTCTTGTTTTACAGCGTTGTTCATGATTTGTTCAATAAATAGTTTCTTCCGAAACAATGTCTGTTTTACTTCAACTTTAAGCCAATTTATTGAAATTTGCCTGATCCTCTGTAATATTACTGTTAGATGCAAATTTGGACCTAACTGTTTGGTGAATTAAAACTATATTTTCCCAAATAATCTCTAATTTGATAACTTGCAGGCTGTAACTTACCATATTTGCTTTCTGTAACTTTTTCTCGCTGTTTTGAGATTCTATATGCTGAACGACTAACAAAATTAGCGGGAAAAATTTTGTGTGAAATTGCTTTATAATTTATTTACTTCTGTAAATTAATTTTACAATTGGCTAAGATATGTTGCTTTTCTTTTTTGTATCAGGCTGTAACAATGGAGCGGGTCAAGTAATAGAACATGATCAGAAATGGATTCATCCTTCAGATATTTGCCAAGTTTGCTCATGTCAAGAAGGAATCAGCAAATGTGAAAGAATGTCTTGTGAAATCTTGTGTACTCATCCTGTCATGAGACCTGATAGTTGCTGCCCTAATTGTAACGGTAAGCTCAGTGAAAGAGGAAAAACAAAATATTTGTACCATATGCTGACTATAGCCTGTATTGAAAACTAGAAAAAAAGGAAAATTATGTAACATAAAGGCCTGATTTGTTGGTTTAAGTTTTTATTTTTAATTTTTAACTCCTGATCTTAATGTAAAAAATTATGTAATTATGAATGCAGCATTTTCTTTACATGAAATACAGATTATTTTTCCTTACTTTACAAAAAAAAAAAAAAAAAGAAAACAAATGCTGACGTACTTGAGTAACTGTTAATGTTGTATCTTTGAAAACGAAGGCGAAGTTCACTTTATAATGCCTCAAAGGCAATAACCAGCTTATGCAGATTCTATAATATATATTAAATACCTATAGGCTACATAGAAAGCAAAAACCTATCGGGTTTAAAATAATTTTATCATTAACACGCTCACGCAGGGGCCGATTTTCATGTTTTTCGCCGTGAGGCGACGCTCGAATTCATGATGCGCTTCATCTGGCGGCGCCCGATGAGACAGTCTATAATGCAGGCCAAAGGTGGTGCGCGCCGCCCGATGAGATAGTCTAGCGCGGGCCACCGGTGGTACGCGCCGGCGTGAACGTGTTAAAGGATATTATTGTGGTTGTATATTCTCTGCGTCATTTTCTGACGCAATGAACCAATCTATAAAATTCTCATTCACTGACATTGGCGAGTTAGGGTTACGTGTAATCACTTTTAATGCTTGTATTGGACGCATATCGTAGTTAAATTTTGTTAGAATTCAATATTAAGAAACTGTGTTTAGTGCTGGAAGTATATAAATGCATAATTAAACTCGTCTGAATTTTTTGTGCGTCAGTATACACGTTTCTATATTTCGGAGAGAAATTTATAATATTGAGGTGGAAAATTTCTTTGTTCGGCAGTAATATACTCGTAGTTTATTTAAGACATATACATGACCGCTCTTTAAAAAAGAACTACAATTTCATGTGATGTAATGATTCAAGTTAGGAAGTTACTGTATTTGAATTCCACATTGGGAGAAGTGAAGTTGAAGCTGTTGGACTTTACGCCCATTATAAATTGCGTTACAGTTTTATCGCAAAAAAAGACCGCTGATCGGCAAAGAGTGCCAATAAGAATTCATTCATATCCAAAGGAGAAATTACCGGTTTAAGGGAATGTGCCCTATTCTGATCTCGTTTTAGTTCGCTTAGCATACTTTATTTCTTCCGAACTGATGCTACTGAGCTTAAAAATTTGGTTGCTTTCAACAAGCAGAAACAGACATTCTAATTCGGGTGCTAATAAACGTACCTAAAAAAACGAACTTCCCTAAAACTCGAATGGATTCGTCCTTTTCTGCCATGCGCAGAAGCGCCCGGGTGTCAGAACTTCGTGGTTGAACTGTACCAGTGTAGAATCAATTTTATGACGCAGATTAATCAGCGGTCGCTTATATATTTGGAATTAAATTCTTATATAGTGCCTAGTAGTTAATTCCTCCTTATGAAAGTTCAACTGAGCATGTTATGCTATAGTCATTCAAAAGTGAGATTGCGTTCAAATCCTTTTTAGGAAACCTGCTCCGAGTTATGATTGACCCAAACTGAGTCACACTTTGTAACAAATGAATGAACAAAATTTTACCAAAATCTAGCCACCATAGATACAAAAATATTGTCTTGCGTCAAAGTGTTAATTCGTAGCTCCCCAGGGGGGTAACACAACTTAAAAAAAGAGCTTTTCCCCCGTAACTAAAATCTGTTAACAAATTAATCGCTTTCTAACACTCGCTTTCTTCAGTTTGGTGACCCAGTTTTTTTGGTGACCCAGTGTTTTTGTCGTATCCTCGTGCGAAACCAGGAAGAATGGGTGCGCTGCTCCTGAGTCTAATGGGGCCCTTATAGGCAAGAGTCCGACTTCCGCCCCTTTTATATGTTTAATGTTTTTGAACCAGCTCCCAGATGAGAGACCCTCACCTGGGGTTGGCACCCCCAGAGGTATCGCTTCACTTGGAGGGTATGGAGCCACGACCTATTTAACGTGCACCAGCCAGCTCCCTTTAGCGTACACGGCCCTACGGGAACCAGCCGCGAGAGGTTGTCACCCTCCCAAACACTGTCCTAAGTCGATGTTGCTTCACTTTCGGTTTTCTGCGGGAACCGAGCTTCTACCGACTGGTTCACTACAGGACAGGTGATCCAGTGGCGTAGCTATTAAGAGGTGCCACCCGAGGCTTCTGGGGTGACACCCGGTCTCGACGGGGGGGGGGAACAATACACCTTTAAAAGTTCCATATTGTTAGACAAATTTCTCAAACTGCATATTTTTTCCTATCATTTTCTTTTCTATTTTTAACGGAGTAGAGTGCTTCCTTTCAAAGTACATATTCGATACCTTATATATTCGAAGTGGTTTTTAAATTGCCGTCAGCAAATACTTTAAATATTATAACGCCCATGATACGAATAGATTTTCTTCTCCTTTTTATAAAAAATATGTTACATTAAAATGCATGTTTTACTCAAACATAATTTTTTTTGGAGGGGGGGGGGGGGGGGGAGACGGGTGACACCATAATTACCCTGATCGGGATAGCTACGCCACTGAGGTGACTACCGGAATTGTTTAATGAGACGCAGAATTCGATTAGGCAAAATTTGGCTCCCTCCCCCCCCCCCCCAATAAAAAATAAAAAAAAACAAAATTGGTGGTTGCGACGCTTGCCCATTTATGTGTAACAAATTTTATTAGCTTCCTGTTTGCTTACAATACCTGGCTTTCACGATAATTAAGAAATCAGACAACTGTGTGCTCGAATGACGTTCTGATCTTCAATGTTGGCTTTTTGAAGTAAAATTTTTTTCGCTGACAGACTAAGAGCAGATGAATTTAACTTATGTGTTTACTTTCAAAGCGAAAAAAAAATATTTCATTTTAACGAAATATATTTACGATACCTGTTCAGAATAAGTGGTAAGAGTGGTGAAAAGTGCTCATGAAAAGTGTGTGAAGTTATATTCAATCGGTGTGATTGTTGATCGTTTTTTTTTCTTCAGTGATTTTTAATCTTGTTAATTATTAATAAATTCAAGACTAGGTCTATCGATGAAAAGCAAAAAAGCTTAGTTGAATATTTCAAAAGGAATTTATTTTCATTTTTTTGAGCAGTTCTGGCTTATTTACTAACTTCTATTGAATAATAGCTCTCACCACATGTGCATAAAAAAAAGTTTTTACAATGAAGCTCGAAACATTCAGTGGACAAAGTGCTGAAAGTAAAATGTGCATGTAAATAGTAGTTTATCGTTCATTCATACAACTTTCACAAATTTAACATTAAATTATGCAGTAAATAGACGTTTGATAGCTCTGGATTTAAATTTCTTATACGAAACTATTTTTTCAGGTTGTCAGGTTTTGGGGAGAGTGTACAAGATCAATGAAGAGATACCATCCACAGATCCTTGTCGCAGATGCTTTTGCTTCGGAGGTAATTATTGACGAGACTCATTAAATTTATTTTATGCATTAATTGGTTACTGGATGTATCTTATCTTGTGTGCACAACATATATTTTTCTTGCATGTGGGAACGTATTGAACTTACGTATTGACAGGATGTTTCTGAGTTGTTTTAACGCAAAGTTGTATAGATAAAAGGTTTAGATTTAATCTCACTCATTGTCATCCGCCAAAATTTAACAGAAGTTGTAACCCCCGAAAACGGGTTAGTTTTTTAAGAAATTTATATAACATTTGCTATTTATAGCAACCACACAGAATACTTCGTAGTGTAATTTCTCTAGTTTTTGATGTTTCGAAGAGAAGACGTGCTTTTTGTTTTGTTTTGCAGACATTTTTTTCTTAAACGTTTTCCAAGGTAGTACGCCTAAAAAATTGAGACAGTAGAATAATTAACAAATCCATAGCAAGCGATATTTAATAAGCTTTTTTTTCTCTCTCAACTATTCGTTGCTTATGCACAACGTTTTTCTAAGTACTTTCCTGAAAAAGATTTTAATTGCAGTTTTTCAAGTTGGTTTTTTTTCCGAAAATGAAAAATCAACATTTTTATACACATACATAAGTTACCCTTCTCTAAACTGGAACTTCGTTTTCTCTCGTATTTATGTTTGCTATGGAAAAAATATTGTCTGGCTTTCCAATTTTTGCAATTTTCTGTTACTTTTGCTGTGATATTTAATTTTCTATCCATAAATTGTAGGAAACATGGAATGTGAATCCCTTCGCTGTCCACAAGTGACTTGTGATAAACCGGAACTAAAACCAGGGAACTGCTGTCCATCATGCACGCACTGTCTTTTTCGAGGTTTGAAGTATGAGGATAACGAAGAATTCCAACCACCATCAGACACGTGTTATACATGCGCATGCGATGTGAGTATGCAACAGTTACAATTCACTTATTTTTTTCATTCAAAATGAGCTCGACGAAGTGCCTCATTTACTGGAACCATTTATCATTGAATAACAGTCAAATAGGTTGTCTGAATTATGTATAACTTCTCTAATCAGGTCTGGTCTTAATCTGCCATTTTGTACCCCATGAAAGTTAGTCTTCTGCAAGGCTATAGTCAAAGTGTTTTTTTTTTTGGTGTTATTATCCTCATTAGCAAGTGTTGATATTTTCTGTTATTTAAATCATCAGTTCAAATGCTTTGATGAACGTAGTAATAACATTCAACCTGAAGAATAATATTGGATTAGTGTTTTAGCTTGTGATGTTGTTAGAATACGCAGTTTCTGGGAGATTTGGGTTCACAGCCTGCTGGCAGGATGAAAAGCCGTATTAGATCTTTATGGTTATGTGCTAGTTAAAATTGTGCGAATCCTAATATTTCCCTCTGCATGCTGATGATGAAGAAATGAATAGAGGCCATGTTCTGTGCACATTAGGTTTTAAGGGAAATCATTCGGTGCAAAGCATCATGGTAAGGTTTTCAACAGAAATATTCAACTCAAACCATGGGATATCCTATGTTCCGATTTTTGGGAAATGGATCGGCATTTTCATATCGAACTCATGCTACAGAGACTTAGTCGCTCCTCAGTGGTTGATCTGTTCATAGGACACGCGCGAAATACATGTCTCGATTTTGTGGCGTAATGCTAAACTTGTATATGCTCATTGCCAGGATACAACTTAACAACGATTTTCACTACTACCTTTGTGCAGTAAATTTCATTAGTCAGTATTATTCTAAAATGTTGTGCATAGTTTTTGAAATGTTTGTAAATAGAAAATTATTAGACAGAAAGAAAGAAAAAAAAACATGGTATTCATACTAGTCCAGTTATCATGTGTTCGAATCCTAGTGCCATTTTGAAAACCGCTAGGCGTAGTGATTGTTGTAAAGATGTTGTCTAGATCTACTTGATCAGGCATTTCCTGTTCGTTTTTTAATTTCCGTAAATGTTGAGTAGTTACTCTTGCAAGTCTATGAGTGCGTAACATTTTTTTCTTTAACGACACTTGTCATGGAGTTAACAAAACGTGTGTATATTTCTTTTTCATATTGAACATTAACATACTGCTGTAAATATAGTCTTGGCTATTAGAAAAAGGAAATTTTAATAGAACGTTTTATTTGTACATACTCATTTTTTTTTTAATGAACAACGTACTTAAAACAAATTTTCGTACTGCAATTTCCAAAACTCTCAATTACATTTACAAATACAACAAATACAAATACAAAAGTGACGACCAGCAACAGGCTCAGGGCCCAGCTAGGCTGGTCCTAGTCAATTTAGCAGTCCCCAATGAACATCAAGAGATTTCTTAAACGTTTTTACCCCGCTGCAATTAACAGTCGCTTCTGGTAAATTGTTAAAATTGCCTATAACCCTATTGAAGTAGTAATTTTTCCTAATTTCACGATCAGCCTGAGATTTGAAAAGCTTAAAACAATGACCTCTGGTTCTACTATCAGCACATAGCTGCAGTCCATCAACATTTCAAATTTTAATGAATTTAAACAACTGAATCATGTCCCCTCTAACTCTCCTTTGCTCAAGACTATACATATTGAGCCTTTTAAGCCTAACCTCATAATCTAAGTCTGAAAGACCACTTACCAATCTAGTAGCCCTCCTTTTAATCCTTTCCAATAAGGTAATATCCTTTTTTAGGTACGGAGACCAAAACTGAACAGCATATTCCAAATGAGGTCTTACCAAACTTCTGTATAGTGGCAATACAACTTCCTTAGACCTGTTCGAAATAGCCTTATTGATAAACCCAAGCATCCTGTTAGCTTTGTTACTTACTATGCTACACTGCTGGCTGGACTTGAAGTTTTGACTAATCAATACTCCCAGATCGACAACTGCTTCTGCTTCCCTAATGATGGAACCTTGTAAATAATAGGTTGCATGTTTATTCCCATGACCAAAATGAAGCACTTGACATTTCCCAATATTAAAAGACATACCCCACTTAATTGCCCACCTAGAAATTTGATTTAAATCCTCTTGAAACTGATTGACTTGTTCCTCCGTGTCCACGATTCCCATGATTTTGACATCATCAGCAAAAATATTGATGCTCCCAGAAATACTCTGAGTAATATCATTAATAAAAATAATAAATAATATAGGCCCTAAAACTGAACCTTGTGGAACACCACTCAAGACATCAATCCACTGAGAATAATTGCCCTTCACTACTACTCTCTGTTTCCTCCCAGTCAGCCAATTTTTAACCCAAATTAAAGTTTTTCCACCAATACCAATATAAGCAAGTTTGCTAAGAAGAGCTTCATGCGGTACTTTATCAAACGCTTTCTGAAAGTCAATGTAAACAACATCTACGCACTTTTTATTATCTAATGCTATGGTAACCTTGTCATAGAAATGCAACAAATTAGTTGTACAGGACCTACCCTTTCTAAAACCATACTGAAAATCGGTCAACACTCCATTTGCCTCCAGGAAATTCACTATTTTAATTTTTATCAGAGTTTCAAAAATTTTACAAAGAACTGAAGTAAGACTCACAGGATTATAATTTCCTGCCTTAGTTTTAGACCCTTTCTTGAAGAGCGGCGTTATGTTTGCCAGCTCCCAATCCACTGGCACAGTCCCCGAGTTATATGAAGATATGAAAATAGTCAAGACAACATCCACTAATTCCTCTGCGCATTCTACTAAAATTTTTGGATAAACATTATCAGGTCCTGGAGCCTTATTTGCTTTAATCTTTTTCAAATGAAACAACACATCATCCCTAGAAAATACAAACTCCTCAAGCTGTGTATTAGCTTGCGTCTCGCTTATGTCAACTGTTGACTTACTTCAACAGTTGATTGTTCAGCTGTTGAAGTAAGTTGACAAGTGACAGTTGACTGTTATTCAACAGTCAACTGTTGATTTCTTTTGTATAATATGGAAACTGCAAATATTCTTGCCCTTAAAAAATGGAACTGCTTACTTTTTAATCAGCTATTCACTAGTCTTTCTATTGATCCACCAGTGTACTCTGAACCGGCCACCAGCTCCATGCGAAAGCAATCCTGAGGCTTTGGCTAACAGGTAGGGATCTGGTGGAGATAAGTATATTTTGAACGAGGCTGTGGTAGCCTAGTGAATAGGGTGTCAGACTTCCACCTGGAAGGTCGCGTGTTCTATAACCGACCCGATGAAGACCCACCACACTTAGGGATACGCGCATGTAAAATCCGTGGACCCCCACTACCCCTCAATACCTTGTGCCTGGGGGAGGGCATCCCTAAGGCCTACTGCTAACAGGTTGGAGTAGAAAAGTATATGAGAAAAATATACTCTAAACTACGGCCACCAGCCCCGCGCGCATGCTATCCTGAGGCCTCGGCTAAAAGGTAGGGGTGTGGTGGAGAAAAGTATACCCTGAATTAGCCGTGCAACTGTTGCAACTAATTCTTAAACTTGTGTGTCCTACCATAGGCCGTCTCTTTCAAAATTTAATCATTAAAGTGTTAATGAGTTAAACGAAACATTTTGTATGAAGTTCTTGATAAATCAGAATTATTCAAAATTGGCTTGAACTTTTACTTTCCTATTTTCACTGTTAATCTATATTTGTCTTAATTCGTGTTTTTATGTCACTTGTCTAAGTTTCATTTCGTGTGTAGCTAACTCTTTTCTATTTCTTAAGATTTCTCAATCGTTAGCAATTTATTTTACAAACGGCAAACTAAGTTTACAATCTTCATCTCTCATCGTAGTTCGTAGGTATGATAAAGTGACCTTAGAAATATATTGTCACGGAACAAAAGTATCGATACCTAAAAAGTATCAAAATTGCTTTTTTGCATTTGCTCCACACCTTTCACACCCGAGATTTATTTAACACTAGTGGAAAATGTAACCCAATGACTAAAGAAAGCTAGGTAAAAATGTTCTTTTCTTTCTTTTTTTCGGATATATAAAAAAAAAATCTGAAGTTGAAAAAATATTTGAAGTTGCAATTTAAGCTCTTTTTAAAAAATGTGTGGAGAAAATATAAAATAAATTAAATAAAATAATTTGAATCAGTATCTTTCTAAAAAAAAATCAGCTAACGAGTTTAAAGTTCTGTTTACCACTTACATTTCAATCAGATTATGTGAATAGCATGTTGTCATAACTTTAGCCTATACAACTGTCTGGATGTTGTTGATAGTCGTATTATATTGTATTACCCGAAAATAAAAACCTTTTCGGAAGCAAATAAATATTTTTATACATTTTACAGGTCTTCCTAAAACATCCAGATGGTCGGCTATAGACTAAGGGATTTCAAGCTATTTACATAATCCTGGAAGAACATTTACAGGTATTTCACCAGATAATGTTTATAAATCGCTTTATTAAATTTTCTCTTTCTTTTCCAATTAACTTACTATGATACATTAATTTACAATGATACACCACCATCAAACAGCGTTCGTTTTCTTGTATGATATTTTATAATGAGGAAGTATAAGTACTCATGAAATCGATGCATGATGTCAATTTGAGCAAATTTCAGTATGAATGGTTGCCTAAGAACCAGCTCATAGCTTCATAAAGGCAGAATGCAGATGTAGTAGAAGAATAGAACCACATTTACGTGCATAAAAATTCCATAGCTACGTACACATATAAGTATGTAAATAAAAATGTAAAAGTACTTACTTTTTCAAGTACAATACATTATGAGTTTTGCAATTCTCCTTCGTAGTTTTTCTACTGCATCATTATAGCATTTGAATTGCTTTCAATTGCATTTTTAAAGTATTAAAATTTTTTAAAGTTTTACTTCAAGACTGTTTAACTAATTTTCCTTCTTTTTCAACTCATTCTTTTGTTATGTTAACTTTTTATTTGAAAATTCATTTTTTCTATGCCATCTAACTCAAGGGTACCCACCAAGGAGGGGAGATCACTTTGTAGGCGGCGGCATTGAAATTTTTTGTAGGGCGGTTCATTTCTGGAGCATTTGGAGGGGGGAGGCTTAGTCGGCTGTTTGACCAATTTGGGGGGCATAGATACCGGTTTGGTGGCTCCGTAGCTTTTGACGGGTCTGCACCATCACTCTGAGGGGTGTAGGCACCCCTGTCTAACTTAAACGTTTGAGAATTATTTCTACTATTTTAAACAAATCTTGATATTTAAAATAGTTATAATAACAGTTATCACCTATTATTATAAATAAATATGGAGTCTGTGTGTGGCACGTACCAAAAAAATGATAATTCCTAGAACCACATTCGGTATGCAGGTGTAGTTTTTGTCGAATTTTGTACCTTGGACTTGAATTTTTAATGAATTTATTTTTAGAGAAAGTTATTTAATATTGTATTTGATTTTTAGCGCGATTTGTCTCACAGACCTCGAATTAATTGCGTCAGAAAATAATTTCTTTCCCAGATTTTAGAAAATTAAGTTTTAAATATGACGGAAAAAAAAATCATGCACATAGAGCAATTTGCTGAAATTTTTAAAAATACTTACTAAAACGCTATTTTAAAGAAGTTGTTTGTACATTTATCAGTGCAGAGGAAATTTAAAAAAAGCTTTGTGTTCCATCTTTTGCCATTATATCATATTCCAAATATCTATTTCCACAACAAAAGAATTCTTCTCAAACATGCACTTTTTTTTTTTTTGTAATTTTTAAAATACAGATACAAGAATTAATTTTGTCTACCCCGGAGAATAAATGTCTCCCCCCCCCCCGTCGCACTAATTGGCTGCATTCTTTCCTACTCAAACGACGTCATCACAGAGTGAAACATGATAGAGGAACGCGTCACACGCTCCATTCAGTTACGATTTTTCGATGACGGGTGGATTTTTTGTTTTTGGGTTATATACTATAATATGACTCAATACAATACAAGCAGGTGCCTTCGGCGCCTTGTGGCAAGAAAATGGCATGAAAGTTGAATTCCGTACGTCTAGCTGGAAGCATAGACCTTTAAAATCTAGACGGAGCTACCGTGATATCCTCTTCACTTTTACGCGACTGATTGATAACAGGTCACATTAAGCCGACCTTTTAGTTTCGTCCAATCAGCTTCGTCAAACATCTTTTGTCTTATCTGCTAAGTTTCTTCCTGAACTGCACGCTGATTAGCTGTTATTCAGCGTCAAAACGAGCCCCGCAACTCATCTTAACAGAGATAGGTTTTTCGCATCAGGCTCATGATCCCGACCTGATTCTTATATGTGCCATCTACTTCGAATCAACGGAATATCAAGACTACAGTTCAAACCCTAACTACAAAGCCGAAAATTTTTCATTCTTTGATATAGTTGATCGTGAATGGCTTTTTGCGCTTCACATAAAATGCATGATCGTATTTCTGTAGTGCAATTTGTTTCGAAGGACTCTGTTTTCTAAAAAAAAAATTTCAAATTCTCAGACCTCAAATTAACGTTTGTTTAGTTTAGTTGAACTGGGGAAAAAATTGCTAAATTGAAATCCTGTAAAAGTAGGTGCTCTTAAAAATAAGTCGAGGTTGATTAATAAGTTTCAATTAAAATAAATAGTTAACTTCCGTAATGAACCAACATATATAGGTTGATCCTCGAATGGTGTCTTTAACTTATAGAATGTTATGTGTCATAATTCAACATTGAACTTTTATATTGGTCATTTGTTACATTAATATTTTGACTGTTTGCAGAAGGGAGCTGTTCACTGTGAGAAACGAGACACATGCAGCCCACAATGCACCAATCCCATAAAGCTTCCTGGCCAATGCTGTCCACTTTGTGATGGTGAGTCCTGTAACTAACATAATGTAACGATAAATGAAACACGAAAAAAACTTTATACTCTATAAACATTGCGAAAAGTATTAGAAACAGTAAGCTTTGGCTTACAGAAACTTTTTGTCTAAGTAAACTTAATTTGTGACTGTGATTGTGATTTTTATTTGATCATTTTTAGCCTATTTTGCCACAAAAGTTTAAAATATAACAATTATATAAATAAATAAATATATAATCAAGAGCATGCATGCTTATAACGCTAACAAAAGTCAAAAATGAGTTAACTGATTCAATAAATATTTTAAAATAAAAAAACTGAGAGTAGAGTTATGAAAAATGTGTCTAATTTTCGGTCCATTGGTCTGCCCCCGCCGCAACTTTTAATGGGGTAAATAAATCTATCCGTAAAGAAAATTTTTTGCTCTGAAGATCTACATAATGGCATAATTTGTACTTGTACACACTCAAGACACAATGATTTCAACGAACCTAAAACATTTTTCTAGTGTAACACAAATATTTATGCTTTAATAAAATTACAAAGTTGTATTTATTTCAAAGTTAACACATTGTTTTTAATCAGACTGAATTTAAATTTGGAAATTTGCCGAATAAATATCAATGCTGCCAGTACGTAACATTTTACAAATGATATTTAAAAATTGCTTAAGATGGAGGGAAGGGGGGGGGGGGGACAGAAAGAAAAAAAAAAGAAAACAGATTTTAGCTTTAAAACAATCAGCTGAGGCTAAACATTTTCAGTAAAACAATCGTTCTCTTTAAATTGGTAGTATTTATCAATTATGTTTTACGACGTTGATTTACTAATTCATTAAAAACTCCAGTTATTTGGAAAATTATATTTCTTTCTAGGCTGTGAATATGAAGGAAGAGAGTTCAGAAATAAAGAGATTTTTACTCCAAATCAGGAAGAGCCATGTTTAGAGTGTGAATGCAAGGTGAGTTAATGTCATCACTTTAAAATTCTGTCGTATTTCATACGTTTGATTTACGTTTTAGCAACTTAAATAGGCAGGTTATGGTAAGAAAACCTGTTGATGAATACAAATTAGTTTTAAAATTATGGTAACCGCACGTTCAACTGGTACTACATTTCCAAGTTAAATAAAAGTAACATACTAATTTCTTTAAATTTTTATCTGTGATAACTGGCTTGAAATAACTGATCTGCATTAGGTTTGATTGCGTTGTTCTCTTTTAACGGTAATCATTGATATCATTAATAAATTAATCTGCGGATGCTTTTTTAGTTTTTCAGTCAATTTTTCAGCAGCTGTATTCTTTTTTAGATGCCTTTTAATCTCTTTCAATATCCAACGATTTCTCTCTGTCAGTTGTCCTTTTTGTCCACAGTTGAGTGGGGCGGATGTTGTTTTTGTATGTGGTATGCTGTCATGACTTTCGACACTTTTCCCCAAGAATCAATCACAACTACAAGAGTTGTGGTTGCAGATGCTCCTACAAACAGATTCAGTAATTTGCTTTCTCTGAAATTCCATAAAATTGAACATCTTGCACAGCTTAGAAAAACAAGAAATTCCAGAGCCACCAAATAACTTGGAGACCAGTAGAGCAATACATTTATTGTTTTCATTCAGCCAAAAGATACTTTTCTCCACCAGACCCCTACCTGTTAGCCGAGGCCTAAGGATGGCTTACGCACGGGGAAAGGTAGTGGGGTCTATGGATTTTACATGCACATATCCCCAAGTATACATGGTGGCCTTCAGTGGGTATCGAACGCGCGACCTTCCAGGTGGAAGTCCGACGTGCTAACCAGTAGGCTACCACGGCCCAGCCAAATGATACTGGTGGCCATGCTGTTATGTAATTTATGTGAAACTTGCGTTCATGAACTCTATTTATACTAATAGGTGTTTCCATTATTTTGATAACCACCTATACAAAGAAACCTTTTTTCAGAACAAGGAAATAAAGCCTGTGAAAGCTATTTAAAGAAGGTTTGAAACAAAGGTGTAACTATGATACAAAATGAAGGTTATTAGGGGTTACAGAAGGAAATTGTCCTCTATTCTAGAAGTCTCTATGAATTTCTTAATGCCTTCCCGATACATTTGTTGGAATAAATAATAAAATATTTGTTCTTAAAAATATAGTGTTTCGTAAAATAAGGAATCATCCTTTAAAAGCAAAACTAATTACTCTTTCAGAATGGAAATATCAATTGCTTCCAAAAGCAATGTCCTCGGCTCAATTGCTCAAATCGGATCAAGCCGTCCGATGTGTGTTGCGAGAAGTGCTCTGATGGTTGTATTGATCCCACAGATGGAAGAACAACACATAAGAATGAAGATATTTGGATTCCTTCTAATGATCCATGTAAAATATGTATGTGCAAAGTACGTAATGTCCATTTATAGTTATTGCATTCATTTGTGCTTAGTTTAATTCATTGCAATATTTAATTTGATAACATTTTGTGTACCTTGAATTAACTGCATAACATTTTCCGTGTAAAAACACGGGTTGTACAGATTAAATCTGTTGCTAATTTTTCTAAAATAAAAGTCACAGTGCTTTGTGCTATTTTGGTACTAACAAAATATATACAAAAATATAATATATATATATAACAAAAAAAATTAGAACTCTAAAACAGATGTGAAAAAAATAAGTTGTTGACCCCTCGTGTAGTCGCTACACTGATGAAAAGTTCTAGCTGAGGGGATCCCCATTTTGTGGTCCATAAGCACTTTGTAAGGTTTAGGAAAATACTGAATGACATTTTGGGGGAATTAGAGTGCTTAGTACAGTAGCAATTGGTAGCAATCAGTTCATACAATTTTATTACGTCTTTATAAAACTTCAGTGAAGGGTGAAGAATTTTACGCGAAATTAGTTCAACATTCTCCGAAAGCCTGAAACTGCGTAGTTCGTCTGATGTATTTCTCATGAAAAAAAGTTTTAATTATTTCAAAAATTGTTAAACAAAATATTTTCCCCTTTTATTTATTTTTTTGATTGAGATGAGCATCCAATACACATAACACTGGCTTTATGTGCGGGATTTAAATGTCGAAAATCAATCAACGATATCTCAAAAGCATCTCTGAAATTGTTTTTAACTTAAATATTACTTTCTTTCCTAGGAAGTTAATTTCTTACAGAATTATACATTTTCATGAAAAAAAAATGTTAGCTTTTAATCATATAACATACATAATTATTCGCTCTTAAGTATGTTTTGTAGCATAGTAATATTGAATAGTTTTTACATAATAGAATAGCCACTCCATTTTTAATTTGTTAGGATTAGTTTGAAGAATGCGATGTAAATTATAATACGAATGTCACTAAATTATTGATATTACTGGAGCAAAGTGTTTTTAGCAAAGTATAAATTGCTGTTGTTTTCTGTATATATTTTTAGAGCTCTATCGTTGCATGTCACCAAACCGATTGCCCACCTACTAATTGCTTGCATCCAGCTGCTCCGTTTGGAGTTTGTTGTCGAGAGTGCGAACATTGTGAATTCACCCATAGATTGTACAGAAATGGTCAAGAGTTTACCCATGACGATGATCCTTGTCAGATTTGTAATTGTAAGGTAATGTACATGTTTTCTCTTAATAAACGCCTCTTGTATTGTTTATGATTTGCTAGTAGATTTTACAGAACTGGTGAAGAAAGTTTAGCCGTGATGATGATCATTATTAAATTTGAGACTGTAAGGTAAAATATTGGAGAATATATTAACCAAGGCTGCTCCGTTTGGAGTTTGTTGACGAGAGTTCGAACATTGTGAATTCACCCATAGATTGTACAGAAAGAGTCAAGAGTTTACCCATGACGATGATCCGTGTCAGATTTGTAATTGTAAGGTAATGTACACGTTTACTCTTAATAAAACGCCCTGTATTGTTTAGGGTTTTCTAGTAGATTTTACAGAAATAGTAAAAAAAAATTAGCCGTGATGATGATCATTATCAAATTTGAGACTGTAAGGTAAAATATGGGAAAATACAGGGCCGGATCTGGGGTAGAGCGAGTGGAGCGGCCGCTCTAGGCGCCAGATGGCAAGGGGCGCCAAAAAGAAAAATGCGAAAAACCTTTTCCAGCGCAAAGAAAAAAAAAACTAATGGCGCCTTTAGAGAGGCGCTGGAACAGTGTTGGCAGATTAGATAAATCCCTGCCTTTTTTAAAGCTAAATCTGACTATTTGGAGCTGCTAGTCCGTAATTAAATTACTTCCGTTTTTACATGATGATTCATATGAATCAATACCAGGACTTTCCAATTGGCAAACAGAAATGACTCCTCAGTCTGCTTTACCATTAAAAGTTTCCGAAGATATATCGAAATGGCAAAATAGGGTAGTTGACGAAATAGTACTGCAATGGTCTAATAATCATAATAATGGCAAACTGGGCAATGAAGAAGACTATACTCGCAATGAAAAAGGTCGCCATTTTCCAAACAAACATTTCCAACGAATTATGCCAAATGGAGAAAAATATACCGGAAAAAGGCTTGTTTATTCAAAATCTTCCTCAAAAGCGTTTTGCTTATCTTGTTATTTATTTCACCGAAATTCAATATCAACTTTAGCAAATGAGGGTTATGATGATTGGGCCTATATATTGCACTAGCCTTGCGAAGCCATGAGACTGCTAAGGATCATCATTCAGCAACATGTATGTGGTTTAAAGCTAGGAAAAGATTAGGAAAGCAAACTGGAGTGGATCAACATTTAATCAAACAAATAGATGAAGAAAAACTGAAGCGCAATTCTTAGACACATACCAAGGACAACCGAAAGATGTTCATAATGTCTTGAACAAAAATAATTGGTGCGATTTGTTTCCAAACACTTGGGTTGCCCTTCGGATACTACAAACTATTCCAATAAGTGTCGCAAAAGGTGAGCGAAGTTTTAGCAAATTTACACTGATAAAAACCTACCTAAGATCGACCCTAGCTCAGGAAAAATTGTCAAACCTGGCAATTTTTTCAAATGAAAATGATATTGCTCAATCCATACCTACAGATAATTTAACTGAAAAATTTGCCAGTGCAAAAGCAAGAAAGGTAGACTTTGTATAGATTAATGTAAATCTAGATCGGCATAAGGAATGTTTTCTTTTAACTAGTTATTACAATACCTACATTGGTAACAGATTTATTTAGTGACTGATTGAAATTCACACCAAACACTAACTTAATTATATAGCAGTAAAAGCTTTCTTAATATTAAAGTGTCAATAAGTGTTGATATTTGCAATAAAAGTTGATTTTTGAAAAATTGTTAATTATTATTTATTTAACATAAAACAAAGTAGAATTTACGTGAAGTGAAAGCTTCGACCAAAGGGCGCCGAAAGATAATCTCGCTCTACCCTGATCAAGGTCTAGGGCCGGCGCTGGGAAAATATATTAAATTATCCATTCTTTTGTACTACTTATAAATAAAAGTAGAAATATACTATATAATCTATATTTCGGAGGATAATCGCGTAGAAAGAATCCTTACTTTGTATATTACCCAATAATGTTCAGTTTTTTTTTTTGACAAATGCAACTGCGATACTACATAACTCAGGCACAAATTTACAACTCGAAATCGATCATCTTTTTATCATAATCCATTTTTTTCTTCACAGAGCGGAACAGTCTCTTGTACAACAGTACAATGTGATCCTTTACCATGTCCGTATCCTGAATCTCTTGAAGGACTTTGTTGTCCTGTATGTGCTCCAGATACGAAATGCCATTACATGGGTCGTGCGTACGATGCATGGGACAACTTTATGGACCCAGAAAATCCATGTAGTGAGTGTGTTTGTCTGGAAGGAATGGTGAGCTGTCACCCAGTGCTTTGTCTTCGAACCGAGTGCCCCAATCCACAGCTTGGACATTGTTGCGAAGCTTGCAATGGTAAGGATCTATGTTATATTATGTTCATGTTAAATTTTAGGCTAAATTACTGTTTTCGTTTTCAAAGCTTAATCCTAGGTCAAATAAAAGCGACCCCAAAGATTTACCCCTTACGTTACATATCCCGTGTTACCCACGGGGATGAATTCTTTCTGTCTATTTAACTGTGCAACCCTCTGTTTTCCCGTTCATCGGGAAAAAAACTGAAACGGCAAAAAAATTCGCAAAGAAATGCCAAATTGATGCAAATATTGCGAAGTAGAGCTTTGCACCCAGTATTGATTCGAAGCTCACCGTACTGAATTTCATTTCCAATAAATGTTTTGTAAATATTTTGCTTCATTACATTAGTATATACGTTTTACCTTTGTAAATCATAAACGAAATCATTATTTAACCAAGCTTAACTTTCAAAATGTTGCTTTTATATAATTGTTCTTCAATTTAGTTTTGCGGCACTTTGTGATCTAATTCCATATAGAAAAAAACTTTTTACAAAAGATGTTTGTGTATTTTAATTCCTCTAAAATATATGTAAATTTGAAATATGCAATAAAATTATGCTATTTTTGAACCTATTTTGAAAAAAAAAAAAAAAAAAAGATAAAACTCTGCTTCTGCTGGATTTAATCCTAGCTTGGTAAAATAGCTACTTAATTTCTACTGTTATGAATGAATGGAATACTTCGTCAGAAAGAAGAAGAACCATAGAAGTTTGAAAGTGACGGGAAATCTGTATCATACTGATATTTTACCGAGACTCTCGTAATCACGCCCATGGAGAAAAAGTCTGGAGAGTTTGAGCACTGTGTATGGCCACTTTCCTGTAGTCTTTAACTGACCGCTGATTTAATAACTCTTAGTTGTGAAAACACACAAAATCTGTGGAAAAGAACCCATATGTTTTGTGGGGAGGGGGCTGTGAAATAATATCTGAGATTTCATGGAATAATGTTATGAAAGTATGTTTTAAGATAAAGGTACAGAACAAACTTTCTATTTTGACGAGCTACGAAGATATAGTAAAGTACATGCTTACCAAGTTTGACTCTTCAAAAGAGACAAAATCTTGTGAGAACTCCTTTTACTCACTTTTAAAACTTATAAATAAAACACGATAAAAGACAACTTTTGGTATATGCAGAGCTACATTACAATCTAATTAAAATCCTATTCATTCGTAAAACACATAATTTAATAAAATTCCTTTTTTCTTGAGCGTGCTCAGTCATGGATCGTTTTGAAACGAACTCGAATTTCCATTAATGGAGCACCACTGGACTTTGTCTTTCATCTCAAAATTATACTTTAGTCTTTATCAGAGACTCAACCTCGATACCTTGAGTATCACCATAAGAACCAAAGTAGCTCTTCAAGGGTCAGAATACGTTGCTTTATTCACATTCTCTGACATGGCTCGTGTACCGTTACACTTAATTTTCACGGAACATTTCACATCTAAGTCCAGGCATTCCCAAGAAGCCAGCAACACGCCACTCAATTCTACAATTCTTGCAATAAAGGTAAGAAAGCGTAAACTCAGTAGCTTCCGTGGTATTTAAAGGCAATACTACTCCTCTTCCAAGTTCCAGTTTCTTAGAAGTGGTTTTCCTAACCTTTGCAGTTAAACCTCCATTAATTTCAAACGTATCGCTTCGTTACATATTAATATTGCAATTAGTTTAGCTTTAAATATTTTACTTAATGTATCTTTTCATGAAGATGAACTAAAGATAATTTGGGAAGAGGCTTGACCACGTGGTTCTTTTTTTTTTTTTTTTTCTCCCCCGATGTGCGTATTTAACATTGTGCAGCAAAGTATCAGGTCCATACACCTTACTAAAACGTCTATGTTGTAAACTGTGATAGGTTGATAGCTTCAAAACTACGCTTGACCTTTAGTAAGATAACAGGGACCAGCTAGGGGACCTAGGAACTAGCAATCTCGTTTCGTATTTCAAATCGTTTTTCTGTATTTTAGAAAAACAAAACAAAAAAGAAAAGGGCTGTAAAATGCATTTGGAGTTTCATTATTTCGCGACTTCAATTAAAATCATGTTTGTGAAAATTGCAACACCATGAAGGACTTACGCGAGTGAGCTGAAATTTTGCAGGAAATGCAAAGTAGCGCATGATATGCAAATGATTAGAATTTCAAATCCGTAGCGCATGCGTATGCTGAGCAGCGCCCTCTGAACGGCGGATGGATCCGAATAAATAGACGGCTGTAGCGAGGCGTGTATGGTTATCGGTGGTTATCTGCTAGTGGTAAACGTTAGCTCAATCTTTACTTATACCTCTTCGACGAAAGAGAGCGAGATTTGAACAACTTACAGAGTTTGAACGGGGGAGAATGATCGGTCTTCGTGAAGCTGGATTGTCGTATCGTGCAGTAGCCGTTCGTGTGCAGCGTAACAGCAGCACAATGATGCGTGTTTGGAAGCAGTGGACGGACGAGGGTCGGACAACTCGGAAATCCGGGAGTGGTCTCCGAAATGTTACGTCAACTCGCGATGATAGACACCTATTCCGCATGGCGCGGACGGACCGTACAGCTTCCTCTAGAAAATTGGCAGCACAGTGGTCAATAGCTACAGGTGTTTCATTGTGTGCTTCATCAATTCGTAGACGTCTGCTGCAGCGTGGACTGCGCGCAAGGACTCCTTTATACAGGATCCCCCTCACGTTAAACCATCGCCGCCTGCGGCTACAATGGGCCAATCAGCATAGAGACTGCCGTGCTGATTGGCAGCATGTCGTGTTTTCTGACGAATCCCGCTTTAATTTGTGGTACCACCTTCCGGAGTGCATTATCGAACGCCACAGTAAACGAACACCCGGAGTTATGGTCTGGGGAGCAATAGCCTATCATGGACGATCTCAATTGGTACAAATTGTGGGCAATCTGAACAGCAACCGGTACATCAGTGAAGTTCTACAGCCCCAAGCTGTTCCCTTCCTTCAAAGCTTGCCAGGCGCTGTATTTCAACAGGACAATGCCCGCCCTCATATTGCTAGGACTGTTCAATCCTTCTTTGCAACGCAGCAGGTACAGCTTCTTCCTTGGCCTGCGTATTCCCCGGATTTGTCGCCAATTGAACATGTGTGGGATTTCGTTGGTCCGCGTCTCGCTCGTGATCCTCGTCCTGTTGCTTCTGTAGACGAACTTTGGGTACGCATACAAACAATATGGAATGCTCTTCCTCAGGCAGACATTCAAAATTTGTTTCACTCCATCTACGTCGTGTAGCAGCACTTATTTCGGCGCGTGGTGGCTACACAAAATACTGATTCCGATCTCTTGCTATTGTTTGTTTGCTTTGAAAATTTAATCATTTATTTGTACCACTACCACTCAACTGTGTATTAAATTTCATTCAATTATGACGATTCCTTCATGGTGTTGCAATTTTCACAATTATGAGTTTATTAGCATATTGTAGTCGCAAATAAGAAATATTTATGCTTTTAGGTTGCTCGTATGGGAACAAAAACTATATGGATCATGTCACCTTCAGTGATCCTTTGAGCTCGTGTCGTCAATGTGAGTGTTCAAGTGGTGCCGTATCATGTCAGCAAAAGACATGCGAAACCATTCCCTGCAAAAATCCTGTTATGATCGAAGATGAATGCTGCTCTGTTTGTCAAGGTATTTAAAATGTGTATATCAGTTGACATTTTTGATCGCTTTTTATTATTATATTGAATCGCTCACAAAAACAAATAAATACAGAAGTAAGACATAAAACATATACATTGCCTTAGAGTGAAATTGCACGATACTGAAAATTATTATGGTACTTAAAATTTTTTTAACGCAAAACTGGGTTATTATATTTGTTCTGTTTATTTAGATGTAGCACATGTTACTCACCCGCAAGAAAAGTAACACAAATCAAAAACGGAACAAAAAAAAGTAAAAAAGGTTTTACTGTTTCTCCCGATTTCTTATTTTTCAATCGAAAAGTGGCATACAAGTCCATAATATAATACTAAGCTTCACGCCACTTTTCGATTGAAGAACATTGAATCGAAAGAAACAATAAATCCCTTTTTGCAAATGTGTTTCGAAAAGTGACTTACAAGTCTGTATAATATAATACAAAGCTTCACTCCACTTTTCGATTAAAGAACATTGAATCGAGAGAAACAATACATCCCTTTTTGCAAATGTGTTTCGTTTTTGAATTGTGTCACTTTTCTTACGGGTTAGCGATGTAGTCGCAATCGCACATGTTATGTTATTAAAAACATTTAAAAGAGATATCAAATAACTGCTGATGCAATTAAACTCAAGTGTTTATTTTCCTTAGATTGCATTTACAAACACCAATCATATGCCAATGGTGCTGTCTTCAACGATCCTGATGAGCCTTGCGCAGAATGTTATTGCCAGTTTCCTGATGTTTTCTGTGATCATCAAAATTGCCTTGAACAAGGTTGCGCAGTTCCAATTAACGGAGAATGTTGCAATAGTTGTTCAGGTTATTCAGTTTTCTCCTTTTATTGTAGATTTGAATTATTTTGTGAATAACAACCTCATCAGACCCCAGAACTAAGCACAAACAATTTCGACGCAATTTTTTGGTTCTCTGATTTAAAAAACGATTACAAAACAAAATAACTAAAAAAAACTTTTTTTAATTTTAATTAATAATTAGTTTAAATAATAATTAATTCCCAATTTCCATGTTTTCCATGTTTAAAACGAAGTAAACTATCTGTTGATTAATTTAAAAAACAATTGGGTGTTTTAGCTTTCAAACTGCTCAAACAGTAGTTAATAAACAGCATTTTAAAATGTACCCAATTGGGTACACTTGGTATGAAGTGAAATTGGTATTATTACTTGAGTCAAGAAAAATTGTTTTAAAACATTTTAATTACACTAGACTCTCGCACACTTTCATTTTTTCTTTTAATTGCAATTTTGATTGTTCAAAAACTCTATTATTAAATTACGTTATGAAGTTAAATAATTTGGAATTGACAGCTCCTGCTTGTGTAAATTCAAAGGACAGCTTTTACATCTGCTCTGCAGCTCATTTATGCTTAGCCTTGGCGTTCTAAGCAGAAGAGAGTTGCCATTAATTTAAAAAGAAAACGAGAATGATTGAGTTAGCAATAAGATCAGTGATGAGACAAATGTGAGGGGTACAGGGGAAAACGATTAGATTCCATTTTTTGTGTGGTAATTTATATATAATATGTGTTGTCTAATTTGTGTAGTAATTTATATATTAATAATGTGGGTATTTTTAAATTAAACCAAACTTATTGTTTTGATAGAAAAATGAGGTTGGTTATCATATTTTATTGAATAACTCAAAAAATTTAAAATGTGACTCTGATCGTTTTCCCCTGTATCCTTCATGTGGAATTAGCTGTTTTTGGTCCTGCTTTTGTCAAGCAGGCATTTTATAAGTCTATGGGATTTAACAGTTTTAGAAGTAGCCAGAATTTTTGGAAATTAACTTGTATTTTACTACAGATTTTCTTCTCGTTATGAGAAGTTTTTCTATTTATGTATCAATTGCAAACTATCAAATGAAAATGCAACAACAATAACTACTTCGTTTGCTAAAAAATATGGATTTAACGGGTTTTGTTTTGCCATTTGCCTATTGGCTTCTCCAAGTGAGTAGGCAGCATTTCGTGTGGTTATTGTAAAGTTTGATTACGCTACAATTTTATTTTTTTAAAACCAATCTCAAAGTTAACTGACATACGCGTTTCTAATAAATGTAATTCCCTCTCGCCTGATTAAACTTAATTGACGGATTTATTCTCGCTACAAACATCGCAAAGTATCGGTAGACAATTTTTTCCCTTTGGCAGTCTATGAATGTGAGACGAAATTTCAAAGAAAATAAAAGTTCAATCACTGTGAATATGGTCATCTGTTAAATATTTTTCAATATCTAATTGAACTTACCATTAACATGGTGTCCGTTCATCGAGTTCACAAGCATTATAAAAAATTTCTGAAATTAGAATGTTAAGGCAAAGGCATCCGCTAAACTTATGCAGTAGTTTTGTACGGTATTTGCATTTTCTCAATGAACAATAAACTTTGATATGTTATTATTATTATTATTTCCAGATTGTGAGTTTTATGGAGTGTTTTATAAAGCTGGAACAAAGTTTGAACACCCTCAAAACCCTTGTGAAATGTGCTCATGTCAGGTCATTATAGCTTACTTCTTTTCATTACATTATTTTAAAAGCAATATTAATTATTCTTTTAATTAATATATGTATATGTAATTATTTAAATTAAATATTTGAATTTTCATGGCCCTTCCGAAATGGAGCGAAACCCATTACCACACCGGCAACCAGTTTCTCCCGCTGATAACGAATTCTACCTACTTGCTATTGGAAAAAGCGTGTTTTAAATGTAAACGCTTTGTGAAGTGCGATAAAAGTTCTTCTTTTAAAAAAATCATTTCAGCTTTTTTTAATATTTAATCATGTGACTCATTTATTACTTTTTTTTTCGCTCTTGCTTTATGGTGCAGTAAAAAAGTTGGAAATTAAGTGATATTATTTACTTTTGATATCTCGTTAGTCTAGGAATATTTTAACGGAGCATCAACCTAAAACTTTTATTTTATTAAAGTGGTTTTCTGCTAAATGTAGGTATTATAAAAATCTGTATAACTTTCATTCAACTACGAAAAAATAAAACATCGTTTCTGAAATCTATAAATGTAATTAAAATTATAATTGCATGTCATCACTTATTTTTAATTTTATTATTTTTTTTTTCGAGTTTAATGGAATATATATATATAAAGTCAAAAAGAAGTGTTAAAAGAAGAATTTTTAAGCATTTCCATTAAAAAAAAAAAAACTGGCATTTTTTTCCTACAACACCGATTGCAAAAGTTGAGAACACTCGCGTACTCAGCCAACCTGCATCACAGACGGTACGTCAAATTTCGATTACGAAATACTTTAAATACTTTCATATTTTGAATCTAAATAAACTTACGAAATTTTACTTTTATTGCACTCGAAAGTTCTATTGCTACTGAATTATGTAGTTGATCATAACATTCAACCTAGTACATTATAAAATGTTAAAAAAAATAAATAAGTAAAAAAGCAGTGAAAAAAGAGAATAATTATGTATGCAATTCAGACATAAACAATATAATACACATAATTTCAAATGAGCATTTTTACTGATGTAAGAAAACAAATAAAAATCCAATTCTTGATTAAAACTTTTAATTTTAATATTTGTTTGAGAACAATGCTATAGATAAAATAATTAAAGATTTATTTGGAGCATTTGGAAAATTTTTGAGAAGATGTAATGTATAACTTCCATGATCGATTAACAGCAAATCTATACATGCGATATATATTTAAGTAGATACATGGTGTCATCTGTTTTAGAAAAAAACAATGTCTTTTTATTATTATTATCTACTTATAGTGATCTTGAAAATCAAATTTTCTTTTCACTGAATTTTAAAAGTCGAGAGCTTTGCAAAGGCTCTGAAAAGATGTTCACAGTTTTGAAAAGCTTTTAAGCGCACTTGGAGTGGCAGATATATTTTCGTGAAGTCTTATATTTTTCAAGAAATCATTGCTTCAAAAAACGAGCAGAACGAGGAGAACGTTAAACTGGAGCTTGGAACCAAATTCTTCATTTAGGCAAGTTTTAACAATTTGCATAAAAATCAAGTTTTTAGTCTTATAATAGAAAAAAAATTAATCTTATCATAGAATCTGATCCATCCCCCCCCCCCCCCCCACGCACAAGAGAAAAACCAGTCTTTTTGGTTTCAATAAATAAAATTATAAATAGATAAATAAAAATTGTATATAAATACAATAAAAGTTTAAATAAGTGAATAATTACAATTTATAATGCATTGTACTGAAGTGATATTTTAGGCATAGAGAATAGGACAAATTTTTTTTCCAAATTATTCTCATTAATTCATCCATAGAATTAAATATGTTTAGAATTCGATGCTATGCATGAATAATGCCTTCTTTTAACTAGTTAAATTTTTTTAATAAAAAAATCAATAAGTTAAATTTTATTCATATTTGCATAATATAAAATGCATCATAATATATATTCATTCGTATTCCAAGGACAAGCTACAGTAAAGATTAAACAACATAGTAAACAATGTATATTTATATAAAAATAGATTTGCACTATGTTGTTATTAATTAATTTAATTTTATTTTTAATTTTTACCAAATAGATGTTATGGAAGACACACACATAATAATAATAGTAATAATAATAATAAGAAGAAGAAGAATTCCCTTGTCTTGACATAGCACAGATCCATTTTTCACGCAAACTGATTCCACGTCCGATGGAAACTGATGAAAACTATTTTTTCTTTTACTGAATTTGATGATTTACTGAATTTTGGCCCTGAAATAGAACCGTTTTTATCCAAAAGAATCAAACTATTAGGGAAAAAAAGAAGTAGCAATGAAAACCTATCTTCTTCCTTTCAAACTAATAGAAAGAGCGCTGTTTGTTTTAGTAAGTAAGTAGTGTTCCTGGTGAGGGAAAAGGTAACTATTATCCGCGGCCCAATTTTTTCCCCCGCAAATCGCTAGCTATCTAGTTAAGGGGAATCGCAACAGGCCTCCGGCAATCTTCGTCTCCCGTGTTATCTCTACGGAGCGGGTTCTCCACATCTCCTGAATTTATTTTTTGGAGTATCCTCATGCGGTTTTTTGCATATGAAGCACCAAGGAAAGCTTTTTATCTTTGTCTTTCGAATTTTGAAGTAAGGAGTAAAACTTTTTCAGAAATGAGAAAAATACTTGCGTTGCTAACTTTAAAACGCTCTCAAATACGTCTTAATTAAAATATTTGAAAAAATGAAAGTAATAGACGAAATTTACACTGTTTAGCGTCTGAATCCACAAACAGAAGTTCATTTCGTCCATTATTTCAGCTGGAATCTTTGAAAAAAAACAGTAGATTTATCGCAAAAAAGTTGAGAATTTATTCACTGCTTTGCAGCGTCCTCTGGAAAAACAGGGAATTTCTGACGAAAAAAGGGAAGAGTTTCAGAATGAGGCATCAATCAACTGTCATCCTTTAGGCAAAAAGTGATTAACGGTTGATTTACTAGAGTTTAATGTTTGAGCGGGAGTTTCCCTGGGGTTTTCAGGCAAGGGACAAGACGGTTTTATTTTGCTTCCTTCTTGGAATTTTGAGCGAAAGGATTTAGAATTGAAATTTCCGTTTTCCGTAACATATTTTAACCCATAGTTTTTTAATGTCTTAGTTATTGGAATTTGTTCTATGTAATGGCAGAATCAAGATATAAAAGTAGAAGCTTTAAAATTTTACTTTGCTTAAATAAAATAGGTTTTTAAGCATTCCATTTAGAAAGAGCCCTACAAAAAATATAAAAAAGTATTTTAACGCATTTTTGATATAATATGAGAAATATAAATACAATAAATGAGTAAAAAAATAACGGGTGGAAGAAAACGCGATTTAAAGTTCTTATAATTTTAAACTTAATCATACTTTTTAAATGCTTTGTATAAAACATTTTTAACAACAATAATTTTCAAAAAGAGAAATGGTGTGTTTTAAGAGGATACGACAATTTTTAAGAGATACAACAAAACTGTAATTTGACTAGTTGGTTGGAAAAACGAAATATTCGAAATCCGAATATTAATTACTACTAAAAATATTTACAAAAAAGGGGGGGGGGGAAATTGCACCTGACTGATTCTATGTTACAAGCTAATTGATAATACACAAAGTTTGAAAAAAACTGTTATGACATATTAATTTATGGAATTGTTTAACGTTCAAAGTGGAATATTCAATTGTTTTTCGCTTGACAAGTGAGTTTTATTTATTCATATTCATTTTTATTTATTTGAAGCAAAGTAAGGCCGGGAACACACTTGACGTTTTTATCTGTTTTTACTGTCGCCGTCGTATCAGTAGTGGCGTAGCTAAAAAAAGGTCTATAATATTCATTATAACTTGATAATAAATACGAATCAATATACCTAACCCTACCTAAAAAAAATATATATATATCTTCCAAAACCACGTTAAAAGCAAAACGCAAGGTACTTACATAATAATAATGGCCACAAATACAATAATTTCAAATGATGCATTTTTACCAAACAATTCGAAAATACAATGAAAAAAAAAACAAATGTAGTCAAATTGATGTGGCACATTTGAGTTAGACGTCCCTCTATCTATTAAAGAAAAAGTCATCAAAATCGGTTCATTTAATCAAAAGTTATGGATGAAAAACCAAAAAAATGACCCTATTTCTGCCCATAACTTCTTTTCTAATTATCGAATATGGTCAAACGAAGGTACGGGAATTATGGGAAACCACCTTCGATCGATTTAAAAAAAAAAATCATGAAAATCGGTTCATCCGGTGATAAGTTATGAGTGGAAAAACAAACAAACAAACAAAAAAAACCGACATACATACAATATGAATGTATAACCTCCTTCCTTTGTGAAGTCGGTTAATAAACCATTTTCTGCTATTTTTCAGTAAATTTAGCTATTTTGAGATTTTTTTTTAGCATGCAAGTCTTAGCTTAGTAAAGGCGGTCACCCCATTAACTTATAGCCAATCCCTGCTAAGAAGCTAAAAGCCCTCTAAAAGGCTACGGAGCAAACGTTGTTACCCCTAAAAATCCACAAATCCTCTGAAAACACTCCCCCCGTAAAAATTTCAATGGCAGAGTCTTCCCCATGCTTCCCTCCCCCTCCCCCCGAGCGATGGCGGCATCACCGTAAAAAGCTACGGATACAAAACAATGCCCCCTAAAAATCCGCCAACTTCCTGAAATTTCAATGGCATAGTCACCTTGGCATATGATGCATCATAACATACAGTAAAATAGGTTCCGTTATTTTTCTTCTATGGTTTTGACAGAGAAAACCTTCGCCCAGCAGCAATATATTGGGATGGAACGAAAAAACCCTATTTTTGTTTTCCAAGTCTAAATCATGACCCACTCTATACTATACATTAAGTTTCTCATTATTTTGAACCATTATCAGTCCACTGAGTTCACTACACCTCAAGATCTTCTCTTGTAAAGACGCTCTCAACGGCTTGTGGCCCCCTTGTATGTACCAAATCTTGTCGTGGCCTCGAGTTTATGCATGTACTAGTAAACCCGGCGGTCATACGAAATGACCGCTGTTCTAGATATTATAAATTGTAATTAAAATGATTTGTGCAAAGGTGTCTGCTAATTCAAACTGAATTACCCAGGTCAGACGCCCCTTCACTTACTGCCCCCCACTACTATATACGTATAATCAAATTGTTTGTGAAAATTATACATTTACCATCGAAAGAACTTATTGAAAATTTTATTATGCTTTTCAAAACAAAAGTTTTAACAAAACTGGAAAAAAGAGCACTGCCACTCTAATAAGAAAAATTTAAAAAGCGCAGACGATTAATAAATAAATTAAAAAGAACGAAAAGATTAAATTAAATTCGCGTATACATTAATTTTTAGCGGAGATTGAAAATACAGCGAAGCCTCACTCAATATGCTAGATGAACGTTTTGATTATTATTAATATATTTGTTACATTTGTTAGAATAACAATGGCATTGATTTGTTTGATCACACGGCAACTGTAATTATATGGTTGGAAACGACGGCAACAATGCAAAAATAAAATAAAACGGATAAAAAAAAAATTCATTGAAAAATTAAAAAATAATAATTAAAAAAAAAAACTAATTGAGTCACAACTTTCATTTTTACAGCGATGAGTTTCTCGGGTCGTAAACATTCACCGTGCCGAACGTGGTCTCGATCGGTAAAACGGCCTGGGATCCTATAGCGGACAGACAGACAGACAGAATAAGCCGCTTATATATAAGACTAATAAGCCCGGCGGTCATACGAAATGACCGCTGTTCTAGGTATTAATAAATTGTATTAAAATGATTTGTGCAAAGGTCTCTGCTAATTCAAACTGAATTACCCAGGTCAGGCGGCGAGGAAGCCCCTTTGCTTACTGCCCCACACTACTATATATTTATTTACTATACAATCAAATTGTTTGTGAAAAATATATATTTATCGTCGAAAAAACTTATTGAAAATTTTATCATGCTCTTCAAAAGAAAAGTTTTAACGATACTGGGAAAAAGAGCGCTGCCACTCTAATAAAAAAATTATAAAAAGCGCAGACAATAGATAACTCAATTAAAAAGAAAGAAGGGATTAAATTAAATTCGCGCATGCATTAATTTTTAACGGAAATTGCAAATACTGCGAAGCCTTACTCAATATGCTAGAGAAACGTTTTAATTATTATTAGTATATTTGTTACATTTTTACAACAATGACAACTGCGTTGATTTGTTTGTTCACACGGCAACTGTAATTATATGGTTGGAAACGACGGCAACAATGCAAAAATAAAATAAAACGGCTCAAGAAAATCATTGAAACATTTTTAAAAATTAATTTAAAAAAAAGTAATTAAGTCACAACTTTCATTTTTGCAGCTGTTAAAAATATTTTAAAACATCGCAACCTTGCGGAGAAAATTATTGATAAATAAGGGGAAAATGTTCAAAAATCAATTCCTATGAGTAACTTTTGAGAAGGTGGTAATTTTGCGTAAATTTATGAATCAATATAAACTTTTATTTTGTTCAGTGCCTAATAATATAAATTATGAGTCAATTGTCTTAACTATTTTTTCGAGTGTTATTTACGATGTAGTGTAGTACAAAAGTTCATTTGTAAGTAAAAAATCACGATTCAAACATTTGAAGGTCAAGAAGTTACGATAGTCTTCGTAGGTATCGTAAAAACTCAAAATAAAGAAGATTAGATGAAATATGAATATAAAAATTTAATTGTACAAAGTTATACTAAAGTTTTTAAAAATAAACAAGTATAAAATGTCGACTTGGTGAAAAATTCTGGTTGCCAAACTAAAATTTTTATGAAAGGTTAGTCGTAAAATGACGACTAGATGTGAAATCGTGGTCGTCAAACGGGAATTTTTAGTTGAAAAATACGACTAACGACCGCTAATTTCGAACTCAGGATCCCATACATGCTCATATATCATATACATATGTGTACGTTTATAAAAACAATAAAGGGGCCACCAAACTCATAGTTCCCCTTGATTTTTGACGGCCAACGTTTAGAGCAGATATATCATAGCAATTTTGTTATTCAGTATACTTGCTCTTTGCGTCTAATCTGAAATTAAGATTTTCGGATGGTTTTTCTATTCTTGTTGTTTGTTTTAAACCAGGGGCGGACTGGGAAGAAAATTTGGCCCGGGCATAGTTCAAAAAGACCGGCCCTTGGGGGGAGGGGGGAGGGGAACAGTACCAAGGAACGCTAATCAGATATTATGCATCCACCCCCCACGAAAACTTTTGAATTTACTTACTGACAAAAACGAGTTTTAATAGCATTTAAAAAAGAATTTTGGTTTTCAAAATTGCAGTAATTTACATGAAAAGAGGTAGAGTTGAAGAATAAGCATGAAAAATTATGTAACCATCGTATTCTTTGTGTATTGAGTTTGCTACAATCAGTATGTTAACATCAAGTAAAAATTAATTCCAGTTATGAAAACGTTAAAGAAATGTTTATTGTTTTGGTTTCCAGTACTATAACTATAACATACAAATAGTAACAGGTTTCAAAAAAAAAAAAACTTACCCACAATAAAATATACATTACACCAGTGATTCTCAACCTGTGGGGCGCGACCCCCTAGGGGGGAGCGAGCACACGAGAAGGGGGGCGCGAGAATATCCAAGCGAAAATATTACTTTAAAAAATTGATTAACTGACTGAAAGGAAAGCACACATACACATAGAAAACAAAATTAATTTCGACATATTGTATAAATTACTAAAGTAAAACAAATTACTAAATTAAAACTTACTCAATCAAAACATACTATATGAACAACAAATTTAATAATTATTAGTGACATCCTTGGGCCTGTCATGCAAAGCAAAGTTTTTCGTAGGAAAGCTTAATGTTAGAAATAGCCACTCTCATTTGTTTTTATATTTAGCAGAGATGTATAGTTTGTGTTCAAAGAAGGCACAGCAGAAAATCCAGTTTCACAAAAGTAGGATGTTCAAAACGGTAATAGAATGCGAAATGCTCTTGTTTTTAGTGCAAAAAAATCATCTTCTACTCCTGCCCAAAATTCAGATAGTGATTTATTACAAAACTAATTTTATTACAAAATTACTCATTTTTACTCTTGTTTTACTAGTTAATTAAAATAATTAAACAACAGAATCCAAAGTACTCAATATGCATTAATGTTGTATACATTTTAAGGGAAGTGGGGGGCGCGATGAAAATGATGATAGAAAATTGGGCCGCGAATACTGTAAGGTTGAGAAACGCTGCATTACACTATTTGCTTAAAAAATATTTTCCTTTTGAAGGCCATTTAGTATTTTAAAAGCAATTTTAAAAGGGGACTCTTATTTACTAAATCATCAATTAGACTTTCTATGTCACGCCTTACTAATATGCCTCTTCGACACGACATTTACAGAAATGATTTCAATTTGTCCTGTTAAATTGCTTCTTAATCTGTTCTTAATGTACTTTAAAATAGAAAAACTCGGCAACTGGCCGATTGAGGATTTCTCGAGGCCGGCCCAGCGAATGTCTCACGCCGGCCCTGAGGGCCGTAAAAATTAGGGCCGTATTGTGTAGATTGTGGGGATTAAAAATATTGTCAGTTTATATGTAGATATGTATTTGAATAATACCAAATGTCTACAAGACAGATTTATTTTTCCTATTCATCATAGAAGGGCAATATACGTAATATGTTAATTAGCTGTTAATTACTGCCGCTTTTTAGGGCTTTGCACCGTGAGGCAATCTCCTCGCCGCCTTATTAGTCTTTCCCGCCGGTACTAATCAAAATTTAAAAAACATCAATTTTGCGGATTTCAAAAGTTTGCACCCCAGGCGGCCGCCTAGGTTTTCTATAAGAGCGCGCCGGCCCTAAGAATTTCTCACGCCGGCCCCGAGAGATCATCCGCATAGACAACTTAGGCGGCAGTCAACAGCGCAAAACTGATGTATGTTATTTATTTATTTATATTCAAAATTAAAAATATGAAATATAATCAATTTTGCACCTCAGGCAGCCGTTTAGGTTGTCTATACGGACCAGCCGGCCCTAAAAAATTCTGCCCCCTCCAGATGGGGCTCAACAGCAGACAGTGGAGATTTGGCTCTATTGCACTCTCTGAAGCCTGAGTTACGGCAAAGTTTTGGGCAACGTTTTTTTAATTAACATTGTAAAAGCTGTATATACTTTAGGAAAAAAGAAAGATAGATAGTTATTTTGCGATCGGCCCACCGGGCATTTGCCCGAATGCCCACGTAGCCAGTCCGCCGCTGTTTTAAACACATTTTTATAGTGTGGTAATCACACTACTATGAAAAATCACTTTCTATGCACGAACTCTGTCCGTCAGTGCACTGGCGTAGATAAGGGGGTGGTTTTGGGGATAACCCCCCCCCCCCTGAAATGGTAAAGATCGTCTAGAATTTAACCAATTTTCTTGGAAAACAATGAAATTAGCCAACTTTTCCCGAAGAAACCCCCCCCCCCCTCCTGAAATCCAGGTTTAGCTACGGAACTGCGTCAGTGTAAGGTCAAATTTGCACTTAATGTCCCACAACAACAAGTGAATGAGAACAGCCGAAGTAAAAAGGAAAGTTGAATACTAAAAAAAAAAAAATCTTCGAAATGATTATGTCCATACAAGACATCCCCCCAAGTGCGATGGCGTACCTTCGCCTCAAAAAGAATCCCCCTCCTTCCTAAAAACGCCAATGGCGCAGTCGTTCAGTTGACACAGCAAGTTGCAATTTCGTTCAGTTGAAAGTTATTAAACTAAATTTCCAAACATTTAATGAATACGATTTTCGTTTGTTTGTAATTTAATAAATTAAATATCGCAATTTCTTTAAACAGAAACTTGCAGAAATTCATTGCAATAAAATTTGTTTAAGCACATCTGCTTAACGCATACGTTAATTGATTTAATAAAAATGCATATTTATTTCATCCCATGATGTACTACTGCATGGTTTTTTTACCTTGCTAAAATTAATATGAACCGGTTGAGAATAATATTCTACATCTACATTAAGAGGTGGGAGTGGAATTTTAAAGAATTTTAGACATTAATTTAAATAGAAGTTTATAATAAAGATAATTGAAAAACATTGAAAGCAACTAACATCGCAAACGAACAAGAAAACTAGGCACCGCTATGTTTCGCCTCTTGTAATAAGACATATTTCCTTTGAAACATTTTAACAAAGAACCAACACCAGATGTCACATTTTTGAAGATTCTAAACGACAGTCTGTAATTGTACGCTAGTGGAGGGAGATAATGAAGAACGCCCCAGAGGGAAAGAAACGTTGAGGGTGAGAATAGGGAAACAAGGGAGTGTGTGTGGGGAAAACCAAAACAGGGAATTTAAACCAAAACAAAAAAATCCCCAAATTAGCTTTCGATTGCAGCGCCATCTAGATGTCAGAATTCGCTACTATGGTCAGGCATTGGTTAACAACGCATTTATCGCATTTTACAATTGCATCATTTTATTAATTGATCGGGATTGTCAGAGGAATATTAAACAAAAGAGAAGAGAAGGAAAATAAAATTAAAAAAAAAAAAAAAAAACTTAAATAGTGCATAAAAAACCTCACGAAATAAATATTATATTTGGTTCTGCTTAAAAAAAATTATTGATTCAACATAAGTTGCGTTTGCAGAGGCCGTTTTTAAAACATCTTTCAAAACTAGAGACATTCTTTACGGCATTGCGACAACTGGATTAGGTTCACATTTACAGGTAAATAAACTTACTTGATCTTGTTATTTAGTTAATATTCTTAATGATATAATTAGCTGAGAAGCCTGTATGTATCGTAATAGTGAGAATATGTTCTAACTGTTAAGAATTGATACATTGCTTGTATATGCATCACAGTGTCATTTTAGGTATTTATGCATAATGCCATTACGAATCTATTTAATGACTTGTTTATGTGGAAAAAGTTGCAATGATTTGAGTCATTATAAATATTATTTATGCTAATAGTTTCCTATGGTAATTTTTGCAGGAAGGAATGGTAACTTGTTTCGAAGAAACTTGCTTAGACATGCACTGCACGCACCCTGTTGAAGTCGACTGCTGTTTTGTCTGCAACGCTGGATGCAAGTTCGAAAGCGTCATTTATACCGATTTGCAAGTGTTTGAAAATCCTAAAAATGCTTGCGAAGAATGCATTTGTTCAAATGGAAATGTCACTTGTGATCACAAAAAATGCCATGACGTTGTATGCAAATATCCAGCTTCAAACACATGTTGTCCAATGTGTTCAGGTAAGTTTACATTTTTTTTCTTTAAGTTTGCTTTTTATGCTCTTTTATTTTTGGTCAAAACAGTTTCATTCGCTAAAGAACAGTATTTAGTTGCAATTAGACCAAATTATATGTCTTGCACCATTCAATCTCAGAAATATAAAATGATGTAAAATATAGTAAACAATTTTTTGATGCAGAAATGGGAATACTTTAAGTGTAATAATGCAAAAGGTTACTTTAAAATATAATTAATACTTAGGAAGTAAAGGAGTATTTTTACAAATTTAGACAGATACAATTTAGCTCATTATAATAATATTACACTTCTAATATTCAAGAATTAGTTGAAGTGAAGTAAAACCTAAACATTAAATGCTCAAATTTCGATATTATTATTATTATTTTTTATTGTTTTAGAATGTACCTTTTGGTACGTATTGTGTTAATTTCAAGAAGCAAAGGAAGGGAAACGTTTATGGAACTCGCATCAAATGCAAAATCAAAATTGCAAAAAGATGATATGGTTTATGTATGCAGTTTTGAAAAAGCTCTGTTCGGAGAGGTAGATAAAATTTTTCATAAAAAAAATTGGCTCAGTTTTAAAAAAAACATGAGTGGGACGTGAGTTCAAGTTGGAGTTTGATTATTTTTCTTTTTATATACGACAGGATGTCCCAAATTTGGGAACATTTATTTTTACAATAAACGTGTATTTGAATTTTTCGAAAAATATCTCATCAGTTTATATTCTTAAAAGCAAACAATTCCTCCATTTATAGCCTTATTTTGTCTGACCCGCGTCTTAACAACATGAAAAATTGTTTTCCTTTAAACGCTTCCTTTGAATTTAATATACTATAAAACGGGTGAATTTAATGCATTATAAGGGTGATTTTTAAATTTGTTGACGGATTGGGTTCGACACAATCTGAAAATTTTTGTTGCATCAAACATAAAAACTTGCCTACGTATGAATTCCTTATAATTTACTGCATTCTGAGCAAGTAGTTTTTTCGAGTTAATTTATTTATATTTTAGATATTTCAAAAAGTGTCTTGACAAGTGATTGTTTTTCTCATGAGTGTTACCGTTATTAAACATTCTGTAAAATAATCCTTATCAATAATTTATCTGAAAAATCTTGTTTAGGTAATCTTACTGTGAAAGAAGTAAAAATAGTATTAAAATTGACATATTTAAAATCTTTGAGCTATTTTAATTGCACTTTATCTCAGGAGTGTTACTTTGTTTCTTAAATGAAGCATATAACTTTCAATAAAAATGTATTTTATTAAAAATTAACTGTTTTCACTGCCGGTATAAGAAGTAACTGGATAGCCTTAATTAGCAAACCATTTTTTAATTATTAACTAACAAATATATTAATACAATTCTAATTTTTAGCTACGGTAACGCTCATGAGATATAGTAATTCATGAGACAAACAAGCAATCCTCTTGCAATATTGCACCAAAAATAATAATAGTAATAAAAATAGCAATAATTATAAAAAGAGAGACCAAAATTGAAATTATTTAACCCCATTAATTGATATGTTACATTTAAAATGTAATAAAACATCACTACTCTCATGATTCTGATCCAGAAATAGATGTTTTTAGACAGAACGAATAAAAAATTAATTTTAGTTTCAAAGTAAGCAGTAAAAATATCGAAATAAATAGTTCTAATTCTGCAAACCATACCTTTAATGCAAGTAAAATTAAGATAATAGTTTGCAACACATCACTTTCTTATTTTCATAAAGTAACCGAATGGCATACCCGAACAAGTGTTTATTTTGACTCATTTATTATTATTTTTTTTTTGGGGGGGGGGGGTTACAAGTAAGGGAGTTTTTCTTTATTTACCCCTTAAAAATAAAACATATCTTAAACAAAACACACAAAAATCATATCTGCCGACGTAAACATTTTGTGTCAGGGTGTCTCTTTTAAAATATATATATATAGAGAAATAAAATATAATCTTGAATAAAAAACTAATATCTGCTTGAGTTCAAACTCATAAAATATCTATATCTGTAGATTTAGTTATTATTTGGTTGTTTCAATCATCATTGTAACTTCCTTCTCTTAACAAGTAACACTCATAGGTGGGTAACGCTCATGAGATTTATTAAGAAATTCTTCACTAAAAAAAATTCTGACTGTGTTTCTGAAAATTTAATTGGACCGATTGATTCCTATACAAGAAATACACTATTGTTGAATTGCTTATTTTTATGCTGTAAAAAATATTGGGAAATAAATGGGTAACACTCCTGAGAAGTAATAAAAATACTCATCATGTTGAATTGTTTGTTCCACTATAAAACTGTAAAGGAATAAAACTAACCTATTCTAGATGGTACGAGGTTAAAGGAAACATACGAGGCTTCCCTACCACAGAAAATAATTACAATATTTAAATATTTTGAAAGTTGAATGATAGGAACTTTCTCGAGGTAACACTCATGAGCTGCATGTCCGGACAAAAACTTTCCTTAAATTTTAAAATATTAGATAAACATTTCAGTAAAATCACTTGCAATTTTGTTGAGTAAACACATATTACTTCATGTTTTAAATCATATTGAATAAAAAAATTACTTAGAATGATAAAAAAAAAGACTCTGGTTCTGTGAATTTTTTGCTCCGGACACGCAATTTTCCATTTCTTTCCAACTAACTAAAGTAATAGAAAAAGCCTACTATTTCACAACTTGGAAAAAATGTAAAGAATGCATTTAATTACTATGAAATGATGTTTCCCTACTGGTTTTTATAATGGCAGAATAATAGTTTTATCGACATGAAATTCAGATTTTATACTGCGGACATCAGACCGTCAATCTTTTTGAAAATCACCCATAAACGTTTAAAGAAATTGCCTGTTCTGAACTGCATGTTTTTCTCGGTGTTTAAAGCTGCATTAACCGTAACTGCATGTTTAAGGTTAAAAACGTAGCAGAACTCACCCCATGTAATATTATACTGACCTACAATAGCGGTGAAGCAATTCTAAAAATAGATTGTTTTTCATAAACAGCTTATAAGGAAGAAATGCTTTGTAGTGAGTAAATAAGCTTCATATGTAAAATTATCGTGATTACAATCTGTGTTCCGAAAATGCATACCTTTATTGAATTTTTTTTTTTTTTTATTGAGAGTCTTTTTTTTCTTTCTATTTATCCTCAACTGGTTTCTTATGCTGCTCATAAAACTGCCTGACGCACATCGATTTAGTTAAAATAAATTTAAGCCGAAAACACTATTTTAAGTTTCCAATTATCCTATGAATTTACGCATAGCTAATTGTGAATTTCACAGAATTAGATATAATAACTAAAGTTTCTGGCTTAAAATAATAAAAACTAAATGTCAGTCATTATAACTATTTTTTACTTTCTATTCATTTTTATGCTATTTGTCCAAATATACTCGTAGTTAGATGACAATAGTATTGTTTTTATGTCTGAATATTTACAAAAGTATAGTAAAACCTGTTTTTGTGCGGTCCTTTTATGCGATTTTGTTTTTGTACGATTGGTTTTGTGCGATTTTTTTCGTGCGATTTATTTTTATGCGGTATATGAATCTTAGCGGGGTTAGCACCCGTTTAATGTTTCCTATCAATGTACATATACATATTTAAAAATTATAGGAGAAGGCTTTGATAATTTCGGCGAAAATGACCTTGACGAGATGATTGAGGACCAAACTATCTATGATAGTGACATTATCAATAGTTTGATAGATTATGAAAATGGACAAGAAGAACCGGAATCTATTACAGCAGATAAAATATATGCAGGGATCCAGATTTCTAAAAAATTGGAAACGCATTTTCTTAAAATAGATACCAATGCGTAAGGAAAGACGCTTAAAATTCCAAAAAGAACTGAGATCATGCATGTCTCACTATCGTGACGTTTACAAGCAATTGACCAGTCGACCGTCGTCACAAAAACTGATCACTGACTTCATGGTACCAAAAAAGAAATCAATTGAAATTCTATCTTCAAGCGACGAAAACGATTTTCAACCAATTCGTCACAAGAAGATGCGGGTTTTGGATTATGACGAGTAGGAGCAAACTATTTAATGTATAATTTGAAAAACTTCTCCATGTATATGTACAATGAAGAATTAAATATTTTTGGAATTTCTTTAAGTCTAATTTAATTATTGAATTTAATTGAAAGCATTATCTCATCCATTTCATAAATCATTGATGTATTTTCTAAGTCCGACTTTTTTTATGCGGCCCCTATCCACCGTATAAAAAAATTTTTAGGTAGTATATCGTACAAAGTTGTTTATTATATGTAAGAATTTATAAAATTTCTGAATTTTTTTTTGTACGATTTCTTTTATGCGGTCCCCACCCACCGTACAAAAACAGGTTTTACTGTAAGTACTTTTTAGTTTCAGTGGTGGCGCCAGAGATTTTCCGACAGGGGGGCAAGCCTCCCCGACGGGGGGACAACAGGTCCGTCATTTAGGTGACCGGCAGATTCCCCTCCCCCCCCCCTGACTTTTACACGTTTTTCGCTTTCCTTCATACTTTTGCGTTTGCCATAAATCTTTTCCAACTCCTAACTAAATTAGAAAAATAATATATATATATATATATATATATATATATATATACAGTATAGGACCCCAAATTCGGAATCCCGAAATCCGAAAGACCTAAAATCGGAAACTTTTCGAAAAAATCGGCAGCTGGAAAAAAAACAGCTTTTGTTTTTTGAAGAAAAATCGGGAAACATTTTGCACCTTTTTTTTGGGAAAAGAAGGAAAAATAAATGTAATGAACATGTTAAAGATCGGAAATGTGCAGTTTTCAAATAAGTTATTTCGCGATTTTCTGAAAAGTGTTCGTTTTTGCGATTAGAGTTTTTACTGGTTGTTGCTTAAATTCTGAGTTAATATCATTAACTTTTTTGTTTTTCTCGTAATTTCATTATATTTATTTTGTAAAATGAGCTTTAAATTTCGGGCGATACAGAACGTTTGCGAAATCTAAATTCGGCGTTTCTCGCATTTTCCCGATAGGCTGACTTTTTACTTGACGGAATTCTTTTCTTTTATTGCTTAATCAAATAAGAGGTAAAAAAAATTAATAATATCGGGAAAAGTCAAAATGTTTCGATGTTTTGCTTCGAATGTAAGCAGACTCCAACTTCGTTTTTTGTGTTAAATTTCGCGACTTATAGGCGAGTATATGCGATAATAAAAAGTGCTATACAGGAGCAAAATGCTAATGAAAACTTCCAGAGCAATTATATGTGCTCTGATGCTGGTTACAAAATTTTTTGAATGGGGACCCAAAATATATATAGCATGTAAAAAAGTCCAATCAAAATGCCAAACTTTTGAAAAGAAAGCAACAGATGGCTGCAGCAAGAAGCAGCAATTTATGTACCTCCAGCGCAAAATTTAATATTAAAAAATGTTCATGTGTGCACATTAATACTTTAGCTCAGTTTTGATGGATACTGAATCACATGAAAGTTTTACCCAATTGCTTTTACTCTGGCATTTATACCAACTAATATTTTTCATTTCACAAAATCTTCTTTTTAGATTTTAAGCCAATTTGAGTGGTCTATGATAGAAAATCGGTGTTGGCTCTAGCAGGAGGTCCCACTTTACTTCATGTCACTACTTCCCAAAATATAGCTTCAAGGCGCATAATACATAGAGCAATACCACTTATCTTCACCTTTTAGTAATAATAAAACATGAACTATGCATCCGTGGCAAAAAGCTTATCTCCCCCCTTCCCTCAAGCGGAAAATACATTACATACGTATACATTGGCATTTGCACCATTTTTGAACTTGCAAATAAACAGACTACAATCTGCAATCATAAATAGAAAAAATAATATAGTTTGTTTTAAAAAAGGAAATTAAATAGGACTCCTTACTCCTCAAACGATATAATTCTACCAATTGAAGGCGACCTTATTGAACTTGAAAGATAAATATTGCTTTATAGGTTCGGGTCCGCCCGACAAGAGCCGACTACTGCGGTCCAGATAAAGTCAGTCAGTTTCAGGCTCCTATGCTTGTTGGAAAGATGAATCTTAATTCTACAATATTATTTGCAAAACTGCAAGTTAACGCTGTAAGTAAATTGATTTCAAAATTGTTTTTAACAGCCTCCCCCTCCCCTTTTTCCCTTCATTTTTCGAGGAACAAAAAGAAATGAGTGAGGAAATAACTACAATAAGAACCTTAACCTTGATTGTTAGATCGACTCACATTGAAAATTTTTCGGCAAAATTATTCTGCATTCTGCGCACACGAACAGCATGAGATATTGGAGAAATATTTGCGTAAAATATTAAACTCCAAACTGCTATTATCATAATTCCGATGATAATAGGTTGCTCGGCAATGATCCGCAATTGCCCCCCCCCCCCCCTCCTGGAAGGCAAGTATTGCTAAAGATTACATAAGTAACGAACTAGTACAACTAAAATTTTCTTACTTTGGGTCAAATTTTCAGAGAGAGAGATGGTAAATCGCAAAGAAATTGCCCATTCCTGAGCAAACGCTGTATCTACGCCCAGGTCAGAGTCATTCCCGATATGTTTTGCAGTTAAGGAAACAATATTATTTATAATAGTTGTAAATAGTTATGATACTAATAATGCAGTAATGGCTTACTTGTAAACTCCTTTCGCTTTGCCATGGTAAAGTAGTTTAGTGGAGAATAAAAAGTACTAGTCTGTACAGCAGGAGAAGAACAGAAACACTTGACAGATATTTAAGAAACAGTGACTGCCCCAAGGACTTCCTTTCATGCCTTTCATCCCTCCCCTACCCCTGCTGATGTCGTTTAGACCTAACCGTCTCGTAACCCGATGCTGACGCCTAGACCAGTCATTAATAATTATTGTTCAAAATGACCAAGCTTTCTATCGACTGACAGAAATTTGAAGGGTGAAATACACACCATTTTCCCCATGGCTCTGATTCTTCCATTCTCTTTGTCAAGAGCAGGCAGCAGGCTGATAGCCGCATTGAGTTCTATAAGCAGGATGGTGTTTTCGAGATACTGAGGGACTCGGGTCAAATTGCACGATGAGTGGTCTCTAATAAAACGACGCAAAACAGTTTTACTTTTTCCTGAAAATTTTCCGATTTCATCCTCGAAGGAAATGTTTATCATGTACGTCAAATGCTAATACAAAGAGATTCCCCGACGAACTATTAAAATTGTCCTGACGGGGGGGGGGGGGGGCAGGATCTCCCCGACAGGGGGGCAGCTGCCCCCCCTGCCCCCTAGCTGGCGCCGCCCCTGTTTAGTTTTGACAGAACCTCAGCTGATTTAACAGTTAGATGCTCATTTGTACCTGAAATGCCTGTTTTGGTCAAGATCTCATGTCCATTGAGATGGATAAATGTTTTCCGCAAAGTGACTAAACACGAAACATTTTGCTTTTGAATTAAAACATAAGTTAATTTTGGGTTTTTCTTTGTTATTTAAAGGTACTTTCAAAGCGTGATTCATGTCTGTTAGCTTCAGATTTTGACCCTATAAATGTAGAAATTTAACCACAACAGCGGCTTTGAAAAAAGTGTTTAGTGCTTAGTTATTTTCAAATAAATAAATAATAGCAATGCACAAACGAACAAAAATACTCATGATATATCGCTTATTCAGAAGAACAATGACTTATAATTCTACCAGGAAAAAAAAGGCAGAGTGCCGAGAAGAATCCATTCATGTTAAAGGGAGAAATGTTTGGTACAAGGAATGTGCCTTATTCTGTACTAATTTTAATTCGTTCAGAATACTTTATTTCTTTCTAGCCATGCTATCGTCCTGTTTATAAATATGGTTGCTTTCAACAAACAGAAAAGCAAACATTTTGATTCGTGTGGTAAGAAACGCACCTGCAAAATGAACTTCTCTAAAAGCTCGAATGGATTCGTCCGTTTCTGCCATGCGCGGAAGCGCTCAAATCTCAGAAGTTCGTAGTCGAACTGCAATTTTTTGACTAATTGAATTATTAATGCTTAATAGTATCACAAAGCCTAAAAGCTTATGATGGAACAACGATGTAATTGTGTTTCGATTCTTGGAAGCTAGAGCGTAGTTGTGCCGTTCTTGAAATATCAGCTGTTTGCATCCTCTAGTCAGAAGAACAGTTCCACAACTGATTTATTCCAAGTCTGTTAGTAGGGTCAATTGGGGTAATTGTAAACGCTTTTTGAATGTTTTAACTTTTGATCCCTCCATTCTTCTTGAATGAATTGAAAGATAAAATGTTGTGCTTTGTAGTGAATATTGTACTCCTTGTGATTAACTGTGTACAAAAAGTTTGCCTTTATGACTATTTTTCAGAGAATTAACGGGGTGTTTACAATTACCCCAGGTGCGTTTACATTTACCCCAGAACTATGGGGTAATTGTAA